>JAOCZM010000161.1:0-1313042 GCA_026122235.1 Vinca minor | reverse complement strand
ATTCTTGAAATTCTGGGTATCTCATACCATAGAAAAATATTCAGATCTCTAAAGATTTTATATTTCCATGTTCGCTTCGAGTTATTGGATCTGTGCAACTATTTGATAAATTTAAAATTAAAATTCAGTTTGAGCTTAGATTTGATTTTAGAAGAAAAAAGTAAACATTATATAAATATATTCTCTAAAAGAAAAAGAGAAGAAAAGAAGATATTTATTTATTTGATTTGACAATATTTTCTTTCTAATGTTTGTTTAGTTCGAAGAACTGATTGTCTCTCCATGTTGAATGTCTTAGGAAAGTATTGGTCTAAGAAAGCTTCTATGAATTGCACTCAGGTGATGGGTTGTCCATCATGTTGGTAAATATGACAACACCCATCCACCATTCAACTGCCCTTCCCGTGAGCGAAACCACAACCACATCGGCTATAGCACCCGCTGGGACTCTCATGATTCTCATATTCTGCTCCATCTCATCTAACCATTCATCAGCTTGATCTGGCCCCATGGTGCCATAAAATGATACCATCCTCATCTTCTTCAATATTTCATAATAAGTTCATAGGTCCACTTCTAGCCCATGTTCTAATTTATCTTATATTGTTGATTCTGTAGCACTGGAGTTAGAAGGTAGAATGCAGCCCCGAAATCAGTTGGTTTCCCAAGATTGATTGGTGGTGGTGGTACAAACTCAGTCTTAGTTTCATTACCCATGGCCTGTTGCTGACTTGATGAACCCACTAACTGACAGTGATTGCCCCTAGGACCCTGGCGGCCCAAGACGACGATCAGGATGTTGAGATTATCAACGTTGTCCTAGTTTCGGTCCATCTCTTCCCAATGACACATAACAATATATATATATATATATATATAGTAAGCAAAAACTCACATTGCATGTTAAATACATAGCCTAGCATACTTAGAAAATAACATGGCATAACATTGCAAACATGGCACATCATCAATAGCATAACATAACAGCATATAAAGCGATAAGTAAACATATCCAACCTATGCCATAGTCTTTACCCGTCACACATCTCACATGTTATCTACTAGTCCATCATATATTCATTTCAGGTTTAAGCCCTAAGGTTTGAACTGCTCAGATACCACTTATGTCACACCTCGTGCCCGGGTGGTGACCTGACAACACCTCATCAGCCAATGATGGACAAAACCCATAACAAAAAGATAACTTACGAGTTATTTCATTTTTAATAAAGGGACATAGTCTTACATCATTATCAAAGTATTACATAGGTCCTACATTAAAGTGAAAATGCAAGTCATTATTGAGTGTTATTATAGTTTAAAGTTCAAGAAGTAAAATAGATGTTCATTATTACGAATTCATTAGAGGTCACTCATTATAATCCCCGTATCAAGCTTCATCATAAACATCATCAGCTACCTCATCATCTACACATAAATAAAAGTAAAGACATGAGTTATGAAGCCCAGTCAGCATCAACACTGTTGCGATTAAATGTCAAATAAGATTCCAAAATGTTTTCCCGAATTCCCATAACAGAGTGAAAACATGCAATGTTTAACATGACTTGTATAACTCAAAAGACAATTTAAATACTCTTAACACACTACAACAAAAATACCTTTTTGCGATCTTTTTGTACCAATGCTTTTATCAAACGTCGCTTAAAACCAAAAAGAGTAAGTTAAAGCAACATTTTTTGCAAACGTCGCAATATTTGGATTTATACGACGTTTCATAGCGCCAATTATAGTAATTGTTGTTCATACCGACGTTTTGATGTTGGTTAGCGACATTTACATTAAATGTTGTTATAAATTATTACTTTTTGTGACTCATATAGCGACATTTATATATTATGTCGTTAGATCTTGTGACTTTTCAGACAAACATCATTAAGTTTGAATTTTATACGACGTTTCATAGCGTCGGTTATAATAATTATTGGTAAAATCGGCATTTTGATGTTAGTTAACGACGTGTACATTAAATGCAGTTATAAATTGTTACTTTTTGCGACTCATACAACGACATTATATACAATAACATTAAATCATGTGACATTTCATACAAATGTCGCTATATTTGGATTTTATGCGACGCGTTTCATAAAGACAGTTATAATATTTTTTATTCTTACAGATAATTTGATGTTAGTTCGTGACATTTACATTACATGTTATAAATTGTTACTTTTTGCGACTAATATAGCGATATTAATATATTATGTTGTTAGATCACGTGACATTTTCAAACAAACAGAAATAAAAAGATTATGTTTCTAAAATATATTTTTTAAAGAAAAATTAAAAACATTTAATTATTAAAATTTAATGAGAGTGTATTAATTTTAATTTTAATCATAAAAAATCGAAACACAAAGGTACAAAATTCAAAATCCAAATTCTATTATAATAAATATAATAGGACGAGAAACAAATAGCAAGTGATCATTTAGCTCAGCGGCAAATTGCACGACATACATGCAGGAGGTCGCGTGTTCAATTCCCATATCTTTGAGTATGAAGAAAGTTTATTATATATTATTCAAAGCTAGCTAGACTCAACGGCTCATTTGTCGGGCTCCGACTCGGCTTGACTCAGTTCGGCCAGCCTGGTTTCAAAATTTACGAATATTGGGATATATATTTTATTGCGACTATTTAAAAATGTTGGAAAAAATAACTTATTCACAATATTTACAAACGTCGGAATACAAGATTTGTTGCGATTATTTACAAATGTTGGAAAAAATACATTTTGAAACACTTTAAAATGACGCAACAAATGTCGTAATAGATAGGTACCAGCGCTTGTAACAAATGTCGTAAAAAACCATAACGACACAGGCAAATATGACGTTTACGCGACATTTGTAATAAATGTTGGTATAGATTTATACCGACATTTTTTTGGCTTATTACGCCATATGGCAAACGTCGCAATAGACCTTTTTTGTTGTAGTGACATAACCTTTAAAATACTCTAAAAGGAACCAGAATAGAACATAAATCAGAAATGCCTTTCGGACGACCTGGACAGGAGGTCCGGTCGACCGAATGGATGTTCGGACCAGCCCCGGTCGAGTGGGTTCACCCCCATCGACCTAGATTGTCCACCATTCATCGCAATAGCCCCAGTAATTTACTTAGGATGACACAAAGGGGCTGCTATCGACCGGAGCGGTCTTCCGCAATGTAGAACAGTCCAAAAACAGTGTAAATTTGCGAAGGAAAGCACTTTTCAAATCCCAACACCAAAATGACCCAATTTTGACCCAAATGCACATATAACAACAAGACCAAAACAACAAAAACAAAGTTATAAATCATACTTAGCGAATACAACATCTATACATCAGAAATGTGCCACAAGCATCATGTATTACTCATACCAACATTAGACTCTACGAATATGGTTCATGCTAAGACTCACAAATCACACGAACCGAACTCAAGTATCTATTCACAACTCTTAAGAAATTACTACAACAATCCCCAACTTATATTCAAGAAGGGAAAGACACAAAGTATATGTCATGGGTCCAAATATCTCCCTAAACGAAGGGGTTAGAATTTAAGGATTCAATCATATTGTGTCATTGTCCACCACTGTGGACTCCACAACGACTGTTTGTAGTCCCTAATTATTTTCCCAATTAGGAGAGGGCTCAGGGTACAAAGTCAAAGTATAATACTTAAAATCGCAAACTCCTGGGGTTCAGCAATGGCGCACACACACACACATGCAAGAGAATGAATCCTGTAATGAAGACGATCCTAGACAAGAACTCAAAACCGGAGACGACTCCATATAACACATACAATCACTAAAATACCAACAACAATAATAATGCAGTTAACATACGCAAATAGACTTAACGATCAACCCCACAACATGAATGATAATCTAACAATTCATCAAATGCAATAAAACATGAACATAAATCCTTTCACTGTAATTTCCTAGAACTGTAAGTAGAATTTCAAGAGTTTTATGATAGAAAACACAAGAGTGATGATCCTAACTTGAAATCATAGAAAACAAAAGCAAACACAAAAAATCCAAAAAATCAGCGGACTTTAAACTC
Organism: Vinca minor; assembly: GCA_026122235.1. NCBI lineage: Eukaryota > Viridiplantae > Streptophyta > Magnoliopsida > Gentianales > Apocynaceae > Vinca > Vinca minor. The sequence goes on along the minus strand of JAOCZM010000161.1, from coordinate 1,308,951 downwards.
TGATTACTCTCTACTGGAAACTCAAAGTGCAGTTCCAGTCACTGCTCACTTGTAGCGCTTTCGATGCTCTTCTAAACGCACTAAAGAGCACTCACATCGGAGTTCGTTTACTAGTTCAATTATGAAAAATACGCACAACACTATATTTTTCCAGATTTTCTTCTTTTTCTTTTTCTCTAACTTCTCTCTTTTTCTTCCATCTAACTCATTTTCTCTCTTGTTTTTCCAGCATTACCCACCAAGAAAACTTATTCAAAAAGTTACAAAGCCACCCCAAAGGTTTATAGTTCATACACTTAAGTCTCCCAAGTTACAACTAACATTAATGCGACCCTTAAACAGATAATCCACAACAATTAACATATAATTAACATGTAACACATAAAACCAAATTACTATGAAATTCATTTAAGTTCAAAAAGTTCAAGCTACCATAATGTGTGTATAAGTTTGCTCAAAGTACCAGGCTTGAAAGTGTGAAGTGTTTTGGAAGTTTTTTGAAGTTCTATGTAAGTGTTGGGAGTTTGCAGGTATGAAGTTAGTCTATTTTGAGTAGTCAATTGTGGATTTTGGGGAAAAGAATGTTTGAAAAGCAGAAATTGGTTTTCCTTTGTTATTTTGCACTAAAAATTGATGTTTTGAAACTTAGACGATCTCTTCGGTCGGCCGGGCGAGATTTCTTTCGTCCGTAGAGAGATACTAGGGCTGCTCTCAGATTCCTGGATGACCACTTCGGTCGACCGGATGAAGGTTTCCCTCTTCTGGAGGGAGATGTTGGGGCTTCTGCCGGAACACCGGATGACCTCTTCGGTCGACCAAAATATTTCTTCCTTCGTCTGAAATGTTGCGGACAATGCCTCATCCAGGGCCTTCATCTGTGGCTCATTCCAAACCAGTTATTAAAAAAATTCTGTTCCGTTTTCAAGTTATGTCTGTTCCGAGTTATTTCAAGTGTATTGCAAGTATTTTATTGATCTTTCAAGCAATGTCAAGTCAAGTTAGATTTCAAATGTTTGGGGAAAATGTTTTCGAGTTTAACGATGCTTTATTCCAGATGTGTTTGAAGCATACTGGGCTAGTGTAAATCATTCTCTTACTATTTTGCAGATGCTTTTGAGGAAGACATAGAGGGAGCAATCGGGATCGAGGATGATGAGTATAAGTCCTTCTTATGTAACAAATATCATGAACATGTTAGTCTTTATTTTCTTTGTTATGTAACAAACCATTAGGAAAGCAATTTACTCTATTATGATGAGCGAGGTTATGTTACGTTTTAAGTTTTAATTGAAGTTTTTTGAAGTTATAGTTTTATTTGTGCGGGTTCGGTGTAACATCGGCGTATGAGATACTGCTAGGTCACCCCAAATTACAGTGCGTTACAACTATAATTATGGATGTTCTTATCTTGATTTCCATTAAATTTTTTGTTTGGTCTATTTAAATTGTTTCTTTTCTTTGCACTGATTTTCGAAAGATCGAATCTTATAGGAAATTGTTTTTGCAATGACAAGTAGAAAATAAAATTCCACTTCTACAAACTAGTCTATTGGAAATATGGGTGAAAATCATATGTATTCGTGTATATTTCTATTTGTATACCCAACTACATAGAAGTCGTCATGTAGACATTTCTTCTAATTCTACATTCACATAATGAATTGTGAGTGGCTGGGGTACAAAAATGGGTATATACTATTATGTGCCTGGAAATAGCTTGATAGCATCTTTGTTGTGCTAGCTTGATAAACTTGCGCAAAAGTTTTTAAAGGACCAATTCACCCATCCCCCTCTCCCTCCTGCTCTTAGAATTTAACCTGGATCTGCTAGGGGTGTTCATGGTTCGGGTTGGTTTGGTTTTACACAATTTCGAAATCAAATCGAAATATTCGGTTTGAAAATTTTGAAACCAATCCAAACCGTTCAAAATCTCAAACCGATGCATTCGGTTTGTATCGGTTTGGTTTGGTTTTTCGGTTTTCGGAAGATACAAAATATATTGATTATAAAGTAAAAATAAAACAATGTTTTTTTATATAATTACTTAACTGCTAAAAATATAAAAGAAATAAGACTATTGTTTTCACTAGGGGTGTTCATGGTTCGGTTTGGTTCGGTTTTATACATTTTTCAAACCAAACCGAAATATTCGGTTTGGAAATTTTGAAACCAATCCAAACCATTTAAAATCTCAAACCGATGCATTCGGTTTGGTTTGGTTTGGTTTGGTTTGGATTGGTTTTGTTGCTCGGTTTTGTGAGACACAAAAATATTGATTATAAAGTTTAAAAAAACTTTATTTAATTAGTTAGTTGCTAAAAATATTTTAAAAAAAATATGCCTATTATTTTCTCAAGGTAAAAACAATAAAGAAAACAAAATAATAAAACATAAATTCTTGGTCTTGATCCTTGCACTTCAAACAAATTACTTTAAAATCATCCTATAAGAAAAAAGAAAAACACAAAAATTACATAATTATTAGTTCAAAATAGTGAAATACAATAAAAACTTTTGGTAAATCTAAAATCGCATACCAAATGATGACTTTTTAATCTCTTGGTTTAACACTTGAAGAACTTGCACTTGAAAATCTAGAATGAGATACAAAAGTTAGCAATTATACTAGAACTCATTTTAAGGAAAAATATATTTTATTGCAAAAAAGTCCTTTAATATATATTATATTATATATTATATATATTCGGTTTGGTTTATAATTTTTTTTAAACCAAACCAAAAATTCGATTTTAATTTAGCTCAAACTGAAACCAGTCCAATGCACCGCTCAATTCGAAATTTCGGTTTGGATTGCTCGGTTTCGGTTTTTCTTGAACACCCCTAGTTTTCACAAGTTAAACATAATGATGTAGAACCCTATGCTCTTAAGAGAAAGCTTGAAGAAGCTATTGAAGTGATTAGATGTTTTAAGGGGGCAATGTGTGATTTCTATGTTATGTATGGTCGTGCCTAAGGGCGTATCAATTGAAGTAGATTCTTCTTTTTGATCAATCAAAATCAGAGACGAAGCCAGGAATTTGGCGTTGATGGGTCGAAAATGCAACAGTATGTTGAACTATATATAAAAATGTCAACAAAAAAAATTTTGTGGGGCGAAATTGATAAAATATTCCGAACTACATATAAAATTTACTATACCTAGTACTATTTTTAAAAATCTTAGGAGGGCGACTGCCTCCCACGCCCCTGTCTTCGTCCCTGATTAAAACCCCTTAATATAATCTATGTATATTTAAAAGAGGAAGAAGATTGATCTGAAGACTTTTAATTGAGTATATTTGTTTTGAATTCGATAATTTTCGCAACAAAATTTGACATATTTTCTTTGTTATTATGACAATAAATCTTACTACCTTTATCGCTAAATTTTCGACTTTTCGGGAATATCTTAGCTGATGAATTAGTTTGTTTGATCATAATTTCCAGTACGAATACTGCGTCCAAAATGAAACTTGTGATTGGTAGTAAAACACTGATTCACCCTTATGTCAAGTTGGTTGTTTAAAAGACTGACTCTTCTACCTTTTCCTCGAAGTCGATGACGATTCATAACTATTACCTCGACACCAAAGAAGAGTTCAACCCAATGTTTTATTTCTGTCCTAGTTAATTTATTTCTCTTGTTTCTTTTGCAAGTTTTTAATGTGTATTTCTACACACATCTTTTTTCGAAAGTCTACAACCATTACTTATCGAGGTAAGTTTAAGGGGAGAAAATGTATTTAAGAAGTTTTATATAAACTGGTTCATATCATAATTAATCGTGCATTTATCCCTATTTATGGTTATAGCGGTACTTGGACACCAATACTTAATGCGGTCAAAAAATTGCAGGTATAATTTAGGCTGAATTCCACGTGGACCAGGCATGTGTGCTTTTGCTTGTTGTAAGGTAGGGAAAGAAATGGATATATCAACTTTTCCCCAACCCATTCATTCTTCATTTTCTTTTGGAAAAAAAAAATTATTTAATGAAGCACATCCCAATTAAACTTGCTTCTTAGTATTTGACTCAAGTGATTCGGTTGAGATCTTAATAACACTTTGACTCACCCAATAAGAATTCTTAAAAAAATATCATTTTTTTTGCACTGGCAAAAATTTGAACGCTAAAGCTTTAGTTGAAAGACTTTAACACTTACCGATTGCTACTTTCATTTGAATGAGAAAGAGGATATTCCATGTGAACGATAAACTATGAAATTAGGAATTATATACTTTTGATGTACCATTTTTTTTTTTTAATCAACATGTACTATTTAAACCTTTATAAAAACAAGAATACAACACTTGTTCTTTTAATCCACTTGTCCATTTTTTATTTTTTACTTTTTAGACTAAGAGAAATTTGAACTTTTACTTCAATAATGCATGTTCATCCATCTAGAATATTAATAATTTCGTCCATTTAGAATATATATTTTTGAAAATTAGACACTCTTAAAATGTTTTAAATTCATGATTTTACTTTGAACTTAAAGAGTCGCGTATGTAAAAAGATAAAGTATAGTCATATATTTTTATTTTATTACAATCTATATATTCCCCCTATATAAAAGGGTGTATAGAAGGAAACAGATCCACTTCATTCCCTCTCCCCCACCTCATACTACAAAACATTCTTCATATCTCAAGGGTTAGTACTCAAGAGCTGCCTAATCTTCATATGCATTCTGGAGAAACAATGGATAATGCGAATCCAAATTCCATCAGTGACTTGGCAAAACCAAACGGCCCACCATGGAAGATGCCATTCATAAGCAGCAATATCTGGAGACAATTTTGGCAGTCTTACCCACCTGGTTTCCTCCGGAAGGTAAGAGCTAATTACTATCTAGCAGTGGCAAAAAAAAAAAAAAAAAAACAAATAATAAAATACTAAAGTTTCAAAAGAAAAATTCTTTGTATAGTTTGTCATACACAACACAAAATTCTATAAATTATAAAACTTTTATATAGTAGCTACAGAACGGTAAAGATCTTCTGTCACATTATGTCTCTCATTCCATGTCTCACTAATACGAAGCTGTCATGTGTTAATTTTTTAATTAAAAATTGTATAACCTAAAAAATGGTGAAATTCATAGGAAAAATTGTATACGTAACAATACTCTATTAGTAAGACAGAGGAGGGAATAGAAATTCAGAGTAGAAGATTTTTTGATAAATTGATTGATCAGGTGACAGCAGAGACAATAGCGACATACCTATTGGTATTCATAACATGCGGCGCATCAGCACTTAGTTATAGTGATTAACACAAGGTATCAAAGCTAGGAGCTTCCATTGCTGGCGGACTTATTGTCACTGTCATGATTTATGCTATTGGACACATCTCCGGCGCCCATATGAACCCCGCCGTTACCTTTGCTTTTGCCGTTGTCAGACACTTTCCCTGGAAACAAGTTAGTTATTTTCTGTCTCAAATTAAATATTATTACTCATTTAAAATTTTGACAATTGAGTTCTTATTTAACAATTGTCACGTGCTCTTTAATTTTGCATGGTTGAGATTCCCTTATATATCTTATGTCTAGAGTGATATTGGCAAGCAGATTTCTTCCTATCAAAGAAATTTGTTTTCAAATGACCAAGTTACAACTTTGATCAATATTAACCTCTCTTATTTAATTTATGTTGTTCTTATGTTTACGAAATAAAGTTAAAATAGAAGTAGAATATAAACGCAGAAACCAATTCGGATTTAATCCTAGACAAGGCAGTAGTAGATCACTTGCCCTTAAACTCAATTTGCTCGCCTATTTTCTTCAGGCTTACAAGAGCAATGAGTTCCTAAGGTACAACATCCAATCACACTGCTTACCAGAAGCGTAGTGAAGCAGTACTTCGAAACCTTTCTGTGCAGAACTCTCTTTAACTATTATGAAATGCATAAATATAGAAGGGAGGATTATTTCGTAGCAAAAAAATCTGAGGGGAAAGACTACCTTTTATAGCAGTCGGAAACTGCAAGTTAGCCCTAACTCCCTCACCTCGTAGTGGAGAATGTGGGTAACTCCCACTTCTCGTAGTGGGGGTAATGTGCATTTCTCAAAACTGTTGGAGAATCGTGGAAGGACCATTCTGCAATTACACAAAAGGTATGTGACTCATTTGTATTTACTCAATACTTAAGGGACTATTACGATAATTTTGTCCTAAAAGATATTACTGCCTTCCTGGCAATGACGCGACGAGTCGAGACGGACGGACGGACGGCGCGCGAGGGGTACCCCCTTACCCACTTGTTTAAACCAGTTAGTGCTTATAAACCAGTTTTAATCGATTCTCACAACCGATGTGGGATAACATCACACCTCTATTAATAACCTCTCCACTTTAACCAAATTTATCATTCACACCTAGATTTAATTTCCTCACGTGTTATATATCATCGCGAAGCTTGCGCAGTCCACTACGCGATGAATTCAAAACACTTTAAAACTAAGCGGTGGAACACACAATTAAATTTGATCAAATAAATCCACTTTGTAAATTAATTCTCCAACAATTTCTCTCTCCAATATTTTTTCCTATTTATTCAAACTCAAACTCTAATTTTTCTCTCTCTAATATTCTCTCTCATTTGACGTCACTTTTCCGCAGTAAAAATATCCATCAATTCTTCAAGCTCTATAACAATACTCAACAATGACGTCGAATTAGAGAGAATGGCGGAAAGAGAATAGAAAGGGAGAGATTGTGGTCTGATTTTAGGATAAGAGAGAAAATTAGAGATTGAATGTAAATAGATTAGGGAAGAAAATATTTGAGAGATTGTGGACTGATTTGGGGATGAGAGAGAGAGAGAGTGAGATTAAATGAGAGGTCAATATTGACCAAAAGTATAGCTTGGTTATTTGAAGATAATTTGCTTTGGCATGATGAAATTTGCCTTGTCAATATCATTGATAAATTCTTTAAGAAATGCATTGAAGTGCTTATGAAATGGCATCTGAGATGGATCACAATGCAGATAAGCTTGTTGGTTGGTCGAGAAAGACAATCAACAATTTTCCATACTTGCTTCATAATGCTCTAAACTGGACGTCCATTCTAGAATAGTTGGTGATATTGCCCGAGCTAGTCAGGAACGAAGACAGGAATTTGGTCTAGGGGAGGGGCAAACTGCAACAGTATGTCGAACTATATATAAAAACGGAAACAAAAAAAATTAGGGGGAGAAACTCATAAAAAATTCCGAACTACACATAAAATTTACTATAGTCACCCCCTGTCTTCGTCCCCGGAGCTAGTCCCCTCGTGGAAGAGAAATTAAAATTTAAAAGACAATTCAACCCTCCCTTTAACATGTCGTTTATGTTTCTATTTTCCCCTTCTTCTTTTCGCCTCTTCTTTTCCCGAACAACCTCCATCGACGCCAGAGCAAATACTTGATTTTATTTCTTCTCTTCGCCTCCCTTACTGGAAGAACAAATGGAAAACCATCTCTTTTTAGGTTTCTGATGAAAATCAACATGCATAAATATGTAGGGATACACAAAGCTAATTAATCAAACAAATATCCATGGTTGAATAAGAGGCACATGGAACATCCATCTATAGCTAATAAACAAAAGTTATGTGATTAAGAATTTCTAACTACATCTCTCTTATTCCTCCTCAATTAGATTTCGAATCAGAGCCCAAAAGATGAAACCCATGAAATCTGGAAGCAAATTATTTTTTGAAATTGCTAAATTGGCCTCTGGTGATCAGTAAATTGAGTTTAAATGCCCAGTACTTTGGTTGAAGATGGAGAAGAAGAGTTCAACAATTTGCTTAAAAAATAAACCATGAAACAAAAATCTTTTGGTTCAAATTTAATTCGAGTTGCTTTTAGAGAGTTGGAAATTTTTAGAATGGGGGGGAGAGAGGACAGGGATGGTAGTTCGAGAAGGGAGGTAGACGAAGCGATATAAGAATCGGGTTGAGAGGAGGTTAGAATAGTCATTTACTATCAAACTGCTTTGGCAGGAGGAGACTAGCTCTAGCAATATCACTAGCCATTCTAGAATTATTCAATTCTAGACAAAGATAATCATTATTATCTATCTTATATTTTTGCCACAATATTTCTAGTGTCACCTAATGTTGTTTATTATTTTTTTCCTTTTTTGAGGGGCCACCTAATGTAGTTTAAGAGGTCTCTAATGATCAATTATGAAGTTCTTTCTCTCCATGTAATTTATGATATTTTAAAATTTAATTTGTCATTCTTTCATATGAAAAAATCAACACTATATATTATTACAAAACGATATATGGAAGAGGAGATTAGAAAAACAGAAAGCATATTAGGTAGAATGCTCAAGATAGAAGAGATATGGCAACAAAAAAAGGGGAATTTTTCTTTTCTCTCTCTTAAAAGAGTAGAAAATCCTCCTCCTTCTCTCTAGAGAAGTTTGTCTCTTTCCGACCTTTGTGTAATTGCAGATTCAAGTCTTTCCTACATTTTCCCTTACTGTCCATCTGTATCTCTCCTCTGTTTTTTCTATCTTAACTTCTAGCTTTAAACCTTCCCATTCCTATGGGTTCTTATGAAACCCTAAACCTTATTAATACCAACCATAGCCTAGACAGTCAAGAACACAACCTGGTGGTTAAAATTCTCTCGGATAAAAAATATAATTACAATGCTTTTAAGACGATAATGATTGCAGCATGGGATCTGGCCTACAGAGTTAATTTTATAATGATGGATGATGGCGCCATTCAATGCTCCTTCAGAGAAAGGAAAGATAAAGTCAGAATTCTCAAATGGGCACCGTGGAATTTCAAGGGGCCACTTGTTCTGTTAAAGGATTGGCCATCTGATGTTACTATCAAAGAAATTGATTTCTCCACCACTGAGCTTTGGGTACAAGTACATAATATTCCTCCGAACCTAATGAATAAGGAAAATATAAATAGAATTGGAGAGTTTCAGGTACTATTGCAGTTTTTTAGAATAACGAGAAACCTTTCACTATCAATACAAGGTTTATTCGCATTAGAGTTGTTATTTCTGCCAAGGATCCACTTAAAACTGGATTTTATATGGACAAAGAAAAATGAGCGATATGGTGGGTAAAATTCATATATGAGAGGCTGAGAGATTTTTGCTACAATTGTGGGCGTTTAGGTCATACATAATTGAGATGTAAGGTGGATTTACCTAGGGAAGAAGGAGAAATCGACTGTCATATGGAGTTTGGTCCCCATATGAGATTGGAAAATTCAACAAACAAGATGATGACTTGGAACTCTAGAGCAGTCACTGGTGATGTTGCTGAGGTAAATAATCAAGATCAATCTGAACAAGCTAGTGGTGTTAGGGACCGACGGTCGACACTGTTTACTCCGGCAACCAATGAAGGCGGGAATTTGGCGCTTGTACGGTTGGGACGAAACAAGCTGTTAAGGGATGTTGTGATGGATGGGATGATGATGGAACCAGATTTGGTTCTGAGTAGCCGTCTTGCTTTGGAGATTGTACACGAGGGGCCAACGTTACCGTTAGTCCATGTTGAACATGTTGAATTTATTGGGTCTAATTCTAGCACAGTACCTCCAGTTTATTTACCAGTGGGCCCAGATTTACCGTCAGTTCGTATTAGACCCAACGTGTCCAGTGGGTCAGTTTATGTTACAGCAAAACAAAGCTTTATCCCTGATTTTATTACTGTTCCTAGCCCAGTATCAATCTCTTACCTTGGGTCTAAAAATCATGTCTCAAGTCCTCTAAGCCCAGCATCAATATCTTTTATTGGCCCAAATAATTTTAAATCCTTGCGGGCTCACTTTGGAGAACAGGCCCCTCAAGTTTTAAACCCAATAAATTACCTCTTTAAGAGTCCGTTTGAACCAAATAAGTTACCAAATAAAAAACCTAAATACCCAATTCACTTTAACCCGATCTAACATATTGCCAACTCCAGTCAACATTCAAACCACCATGGTACTTCAAACCTTATCCCTAATATCTCTCTGAGTTTAGAAAAAATCCACATCTCTAGTACCGTTGAACCATCTCCCCTTGATTCAAATATTGTTCCTCATAGTTGGTTAGGGATGGGAATTTGGATGTTAAAAATTTTGAGGAAACTTTTATGGAGGAAGAGGAAATGGTGGTGGTTCGGCATAGTTTCAAAAGGGTCAAAAGAGAGGCAAGTTTTGGTGCCAGAAAGAACTTCCTTGGTGAAGATCATAAAAGTCAAGTGCTAATTGAGGAAATTAATTTGGATTCTTACTTATCTGATGTATTCTTGGAGAACCAGTTAATATCTTCTTCTGAGAAAGGACCTGAGATGGTCCCACTTACTCAATGATTATCATTTCCTTGAATTGTCGAGGAATTTCCCACTCCTCGGTATCCAAAACTATTAGGGATATGTGTCGAACACATAAACCATCTTTAATTTTCTTGAATGAACTCAAATGCCCTTCTATATCCAAAATTACGTTTGTTATGAATTCTGTTGGTTTCTATAATTATGCTATGGTTCCTTCTAATGGTCGTGATAGTGGGCTTGTAGTGGCTTGGATGGATTCTGTTATGGTTGATGTGGTGGTTACCAATTCTTTTGTTATAAATGTCTTGATTAGTTCTCACCCCATTCCCATATTTGGCAATTATCTTGTGTGCATGGTCCCCCTAGTGTTAAGAATAGATATTGTTTATGGAAAAGTCTTGAAGATATTGGTGCTTCCTTTTCTGGTCCTTGGCTGATCCTAGGGGGTTTTAACTCTCTTTGTTCTCAAAAAGATAAATTTGGGGGTATACCCTTTGCAGTGTGTAGTAATGGTGGTCTTGGGGGTCTTTTAGATTGCTTAGGAGTGATGGATATTGGGTTTGAGGGTTCTCCATACACTTGGAACAACAATAGAGGGGGGGTGGAGATAATATTAGAGAATTGTTGGATAGGGGTTATCAATTATAAGTGGCGCCTTCTGTTTCATAGGGCCAAAGTGGCTTATCTTTCTGCTATCAACTCAAATCACAATCCCCTTATTTTGGACACTAACCCTTGTTATAACCAAGGCCCTAGGCCTTTGAGATTTGAATCAATGTGGATTAAGGATCCTATGTCCTACATTGTGGTGGAAGATACTTGGAAAACTTTAATACCTGGTCTCCAACAACTTCACATTACTGTCAAGTTACAGAAAACAAAATGTACCTTGAAGCTTTGGAATAAAACTACCTTTGGCCATCTTCAGACCTCTATTAAGAAAATCTAGGCTGAGATCACATATCTCCAAGCTCTAGACCAAACCAATCCCATCCTTAATCTTGAATATGCAAAACAAAATGTTCTTGATGAATTGCCTGTTGAGAGAAGAAGTTCTCTGGAGGGACAAAGCCAAAGTTCAAGGTATGGATGATGGAGATGCAAACACTTTTTTTTTCAGCTTAATATCATTGTTAGGAGGAGGCATAATTGGATTGATCATATTCTCAAAGAGGATAATTCTTGGGAAACAAATTGGGATAAAATTATTGAACTTTTTCATCAATTTTATAATAATTTGTTTCCATCCTCTATCCCTGTTTTCCCCATAACTTGGATAACCTGATTAGTCCTTCTATTAATGATTCAGATAATGAGTTTCTATGTTCTATTCCTTCTGATGATGAGATTAAGAATGTTGTTTTTAGTATGGCTAATAATAAAAGTCATGGTCCTGATGGGATGTCTGTAATTTTCTTTAAATCTTATTGGTCTACTGTAAGAGAGGAAGTTATTTCCTGCACTAAGTATTTCTTTCTTACTGGTATTTTGGAAAATAAGGTTAATAAAACTGTTATAACCCCTATTCCTAAAAATAATCAGCTTTCTAGAGTGGAACAGCTTCAGACATATTGCTTTTTGCAACGTGTGCTATAAAATTATCTCTAAGATCATTGCTGCTAGGCTCAAACCTCTCTTAGATAGACTCATTTATCCTTTGCAATCTGCTTTTGTACCTGGTAGACTGATCACTGATAACTTTATTTTGACTCAAGAGATCATGCATTACCTGAATAAGGAAAAAGGAAAGTTAGGGTATATGGCTCTCAAGATTGATATGGAAAAGGCATATGATAGGGTGGAGTGGCATTTTCTTTCTAAAATCCTTCTTTGCCATGGTTTTTCCCCCTTTTGTTAATCTGATCATGGTCTGCATTTCCCATCCCTTACTATTTTCTTATAAATGGGTCTGTTTTTGACAATGTCAATGCTTCTAGAGGGATTAGGCAAGGAGATCCTATTTCCCCTTTTTTGTTTGTCATTTTCATGGATATTATGTCCAGGATTATCTCTAAAGCTGAATATAATGGTGACATTCATAGTGTGAAAGTGGCTAGAACAAGTATCCTTATCTCTCATTTGTTATATGCGGATGATCTTGTGGTATTTTGCAAAGCTTCTACTGAGGAAGCTGATAAAGTAAAAGGTCTCTTGACTAAATTTTGTAGTTGGTCTGGGCAAGTCATAAATACTTACAAATATTTTATCCATTTTAGTAACAATGTCTCTGCAGATCTTAGAAATAACCTATGTGACAAGCTGGCTGTGTCCCAATGCAATCATTTATCAAAGCATCTTGGGCTACCCTTCTGCAAATCTGGATCCAAGAAGATGACATTTTAAGATATCATGTCAAAACTTTCAGGGAAGCTTTCAGGATGGAAGATGAAATGCTTGTCCCATGCAGGTAAGGGTGTACTGATAAAGGCATAGCTACAAGCTATACCTGCATATGTGATGCAAATAGTTTTCCTTCCCAAATCCCTCTGTGACAACATTGATGGTAAAATGAGGGACTTTTGGTGGGGTTTCAAGCCTGATGAGGGTAAAAGGCATTTGTATCTCAAGGCCTGGAATAATATTTGCTTACCTGATGAGTGTGGTGGGCTGGGATTTAGAAGGATTTCCGACATTAACCAGACTTTTAATACTAAAATGGCTTGGACTCTCTGTATTGATAATAGTAAACTTTGGGTGAGGTCTCTCCATGAAAAGTATTTGGGCTCAGTTAATCTCATTGATGCTGTGAAGACTAAAGGTGAGATCATGCGTCTGGCAAGCTCTCTGGAACAATAGAAGTAAACTGAGGCAAGGTGTGTGTTATAAGATAGGAAGTTTTTCCATGCTAAGAATATGGCAAGATCCATGGGTACCTAGGGTGGAAGGCTATAGAACTGCTCAACAAGAAATGAGAGAATGTGATCCACTTTGGGTTAGTGAGCTGATTAATAATGGTGCATGTACCTGGAAGGATAACTTTGTTATAGACATTTTTCCTGAAGACGAAGCTTCTTCCATTCTGAGAATTCAAATTCCATTAAATATGGAACAAAACATCCTTGTTTGGGCCCCCTCCAAGTCCAGGAAATTCTCTATAGGTTCTTCCTATAAAGTAAACCAACAATGGAGATACAACATCAAGAGTCAAGAGTCAAGGAATAGGTGGAAGAAAGTGTGGAAGATCAAATTCATCCAATGCACAGACATCTACTTTGGAGAGTGCTTTCAAATTTATTGCCAATCAAAGAGAGGATTAACTTCATTATAGACACAGGTAATATGGGTTGCCTTCACTGTAAAAACAATTCTGAATCTCTAGAGCATATTTTCTTGCATTGTGATTTGGTTAGATATATGTGGTGGAATTCTGTGTGGAACATTAGAATATATGCTTTTAAGGATTGTGATATTAATAAATGGATTGATATCATTCTGCAACCTGAATCAGTATTCCATTTAGACTGTAATGATCAAGTCTTTTTTACTAACTTTGTTGTGATGGTGATAGAGCAGATATGGAAATCTAGAAATGAAATTCATTGGGGGGAAAATTGTAAGAAAATGGGATGAAATTAGTAAGGAGATTAATACTTTGGCCAGTTCCTATTCTGATGCTAGTGTGATAAGAGGTCTTAAAAAACAGATAATGCAGACATCTAATTGCTGGAAGAGACCACCCCTAAACTGGATAAAGATCAATTTTGATGCAACCTTTTTTTATGGTGATTATACCGCAGCTGCAGTAGCAAGGAATAATAAAGGTGAAAATTTTCAAGCTGCTACAAGTTTTGGAATGGTTCCTGATGCATTTGCTGTTGAGGCAAGGGCAGGCTTACTGGCCAACAAAATGGCAACTACTGGGAATTAGAACAAGGTTATATTTGAGGGGGGATGCAACAAATGCGATCTTTTCGTTAAGGGGTCATGGTGATAAAGATGAATGGCAGGGGTTGCCTATTACTAGCACTGTCAAACGGGCCACTAGCCCGCGGACCGGTCTGTAGTCCGCGTTTTTTGGACGGATTTGGACCGAGCTATTCATGGTCCGTTTAAATGCAGGCCATTTTAGCCCGCTCCGTTTGGACCACGGACCAAGGCGGACCGGATCGACCAGACCCGGACCAAAAATTAATATAAAAAATATATATTTTTTAAAGTTTTACTTCTCATTTTTTCAATTTGTTTTACAAATGTTTTCAAAAATAAACAACAAAACTTAATTTTTAAGCTTTATATTCTTTTTTTTCAATTTTTCTTTTCAATTTTTAAAAATAAAAATAAAAAAAAAGTCATTTTTAAGCTTTATTTTCTTTTTTTAAAATTTATTTTTTAAAATTAATTTGGTCCGCGGACCGGTCCGTTAACCCGCGGATTTCTTATGGACGGGTATGGACTAGCATTTTCTTGGTCCGCAAAAATTGGTCCAAATCCGCTCCGATCCGTTTTAGGGTAATCCGCGACGGACCGTACCGGGTTGGCCCGTTTGACAGTGCTACCTATTACTGACCAATGTAAGGCACAACTTAGGGCTATAGAAGATTTTAGAATTGTGTTTGTTCAGAGATCTTGTAATAGAACAGCACATAATGTTGCTAAATGGGGAAAATCATATTTCAAAAGTGGTAATATTCCCTTTTTTAGGTTACCTGCTGATGATTTTTGTGATTCTGATACATGAGGTATGTCTGATGAAATCCCTAAAGTGTAGGATGAAGTTGGAATGAATAAATAAGACTATTTTCATCAACAACGAAAAAAATGCTCAAGATAGCAACCAGAATTCTGCTAAAGTAATAGGAAACATTTGAGTTTTGACTTGTGTCCTCCGGAGACACCATAAAGTTTGAAATATAATTTTCAAAAGTAAAAAATTGAAATTTAAGTATAAAATATAACTTTTAAACGGAAAATAATATGTCCTAAGAAACATTATCCTTTATCTTATAACATTAAGAGTAGAAATGAGAGGAGAAGTTTAGAGAGATAAAAAAGATGTAGGGAACTATGAAGGACTGATACTTATAAAGGTTAGACCCTAGGGTTTTATGCATTTCTAAGAGTTCTAGTGTTACTAGAAGAGTTATTCATTATATATTTACAACACTCCCCCTGAACGACTAATCTATACAACAATTGCCTCATAAAAATTTGTTTGGGAAAACCCGAGTGGGAAAAACTAAACCAAACTAAGAAAATGAGTAAAATTGATGTTGGAGAATTAATTTTTGCCTCGTTAAAATCTTGTCAGGAAAACCCAGACAAAACCTGAACGAAGGAAAAAGAGTACATCTAATCCCCTTGATCATTGAATGTTTTTTAGTCGACGCATTCCAATTTGATGTATCAACTTTCTGAATGTTGATGTTTGCAATGCTTTAATAAATAAATCTTCCACATTATCATTTGAGCGAGTATGTTGAACATCGATGTCCCAACTTCCCCTTGAATGATGTCCATAACATTAAGAATATGTCTCGTTAAACCTTACTAGGAACAAACCCCAATGTGAAAAATATGTCTAGTCAAAGAAAAAGAGTACATTATTCTTATGTCAAATTACCTCCCTTGTTAACAACATCATTGAACCAATGCATATAGATCTTCAAGATCAATCTTAAAATTGCAATTGGTATTATCTTAATGAATATTTGTTCTAGATTTTCATATGATCAACCACATAGAACATTAGTTTCACTTTCGTATAAAAGGAAATATGGTGAAATATTTCTTGTCTTTTATCTCCTTTAGTATCATTTTCATCCAACTCAAGAGATGGATTTTCCGGACATACTTCCAAGATATAATAAATGACAAGTTGTAATACTAATTTTTCAAAGTCGTTGTGTTTAAGAAGAACAAAAACATTACATATGCACTTCAGGACCTAAGAGTTCTCTGTAAAAACGTTTCTTAACCTAGAACATTTAGACTGAAGACTGCAAATGTGCTAATGTCCAAATAAATATTTTTTGTATCGATAAACAAATTAAATATTCCGGATGTTTCCATTTATAAATACTAGGGTTTTTCATAACCTACAAATTGCTTTTTCTAAATTCTTCGGGGGAGTATTTTGATGATTTAATCCTTTTTATTCCAATGTTTTTTATTTTCGTATGAAATAGGTCAAACACACATCGGGTGTGCCTTGAACTCTTCATTTATAAAAAAAAAATATCCTTTTAAAAAATAAAAGCATATATATTCTGAATATTCAAATTGCAACTCTTCTGGAGTTGGCAAAATATTAACCAGTTAATTTACAATAGTTTGCAAATTTTCTCTATTGAACTTCAAGTTCGTTAGAGCTTCTGCATGAATTAAAATGTTTAACAATAATATTTCCAAAACATTTCTTACTCTCTCTCTCTCTCTCCCCCTTGTATGGGATAACTTATTTCATCAAAATATTAGAGATATTAATAAAATAAATGCGACAAGCAAACTATTATACATGGACATATGTTATATTTTCATAATGTTTCAAAAAGTATTAATCACTAAGTCATTGATGTTTATATTCTTCAGGAAGAATTACTTATATGTTTTTGGCATATGAAGTCGTTCGAGAACTTCATATAAATGTTGTTACTAAATGACAAAATTATATACATACTAAGTATTTGTGCGCCATTAACAAAACTCAAATACACTTGCATCCACCATGAAGGTAATTTCTTTGTTTGTTATTCAATGTTAGGTTCACGGAGAATTTCATGTCATAATCGTGACTAATATTAATTCTGAGATCCTGATGTTCGCATTGTTCTAAACGAATATCTTTCTATGATTACACTTCTGGTGTATAATTTCTGTAAGGAATACATTTACACTTCAAGTGTATTATTTATCCGTACAGGCTTTTCATAATTTGAGGTAACTCAATGGTCTATTTTGGCAAATCATCTCTACGCTTTCAATTTTGAGTCTGCACACTTTATATTAAAGATCCTAATTATATTAAGCGCATAAATAATGTCGACTTTAGCAAAATTTTAGCCCAAGCCCATGGTTTTCATGCCTATTTTGTGGACTCAAGCCAAGGCTTTTGTCTTGGGCTTCAACCTTGGGCCTAAAGCATCTCTTTTGGTTCAGGCCTTGCATTGTTGGGTCCAGCCTGGTTAACTGAGTCTAATCACATCATAAGCCCTTAAAGATACTTAATGAAGATCAATCACGAGCTTAGTATCATTTAAACATTGCATCAAAATCGGATGAAGTATTGAATTATATGCTTTGTATGAGTTGTTCGTTGTCTTCAAATTGCTACATTTAATACTTGAATATACGAGTTCTAATTTGGCGATATTGCAAGTCTGAAGTTGTTCTTTCCTAATCTCTATGAATTAAACTAAAGCATGATATGTCTCTGATAGTATGTGTATGTGTTTAAATGTTTGCCTAGTGCTTATGAGGCTACTAAAGTGTATGTGTACAAGAATTTTTTGTCTAGTACAAGAGGGGTTACTAAAGTGCTTAACCGTTGTCCTAGTGCTTATGAGGCTACTAAAATGTATGTGTATAAGAACCGTTAGTCTAGTACAAGCGAGATTACTAAAGTGTTTAACTATTTGCCTAGTGCGAGCGAGGCTACTAAAGTGTATTGTGTATAAGAACAGTTTGTCTAGTACAAGTGAGGTTACTAAAGTGTTTAAAAGTTTGCCTAGTGCGAGCGAGGCAACTAAAGTGTATGTGTATAAAAAATGTTTGTCTAGTACAAGCGAGGTAACTAAAGTGTTTAATCGTTTGCCTAGTGCGAGCGAGGCTACTAAACTGTATGTGTATAAGAACCGTTTGTCTAGTGCAAGCGAGGTTAATAAAGTATTTAACCGTTTGCTTAGTGCAATCGAGGCTTCTAAAGTATATGATATAAGGTTTAACGATATGTGAGGCCCTTCCCTTAATTTGTTATAGAGCCTGGATTGTATAATTGTACTCAGCATGTGTAAGATATATTACGTGTATTTGTGTGTGAAGTGTCGATATGAAGCATATGGAAGTAAAAGCGTTATATGTCTTGAAAGTATCACACCCTGTAACTAGAAGGTGACCTGGCAATGTCTCATCTACCAATGAGACAAAGAACCCATAACATAATATACATTCTCCAAAACCATAAAAATAAAAAGATACTTAAACTTCATTATAAAAGATCATCAGTACTTAAATTGAATACGTAAATGTACTTAGATTGTTCAACTATAATAAGTTCCTCTATTACATCATAACTTCTTAAAAGGAATCTACTAGTCGTATTCCCCTTCCCCGGCTTCCTCTACAGCATCATCAAAGTACTCATCTGCAAAACATAGAAACATAAAAGGATGAGCCACACTAGCTCAATAAGGATCGATTGCCCTTGGGATGAAGGACCAAGTGTGACACAAAACATTCCCTATTTCCCAAAACATATGTAGAACATAAAGCTTGATGTAACATGTAAACATCTTTAAAACACTTGCAATACACTTGAAAAAACATAACATAAGAATTCCGAACAATAATAACATGTACGTAACATAAATTGGGAAGGAATAAGAAGAGTAATATGGAAAAACGTGGATGATGGAGGTTCACCAATAGGACATGTCGGTCGACCGCAATAGCTCCGAGGGATAGGATTTTAGGCCTAGTCGACCGCAATCCATCACTAGTCATCCGCAATCAGCCCCAGTAGTTTGGTCAGGGCGATGAGAATCTAATCCGGTCGAACGAACTAGTCGACCGAGATTCAGTGAAGTCATTTTTCAGGCTTATTTTGTGAAGGAAAATCTATTTTCTGCAATTTCGAAACTCCCAACCCAAAATACTGATTTCAGACCTACTTTAATACTAAAAAACAATAGCAAAACATATACTCACTCCATCCCAAAATAAGGTTAACAATTGGACTTTTCACATAAATTAAGAAGTTCCTAATAACAATAAGATTTAAAGTCAAAAGACTAATATATCCCCATTAATTACTTCTTGAAAATTGGAAGAGTGATTATAAGAAGAGTAAGAAGAGGGGTAAAAATGGTAAAAGTTCATTTAATGTTCATTGATATTGCAAATGTTAACATTATTTTGGGAAAATTTTGAATTTCAAATGTTAATCTTATTTTGGGATGGAGGTAGTACATAACACGTCATAACAATACATTATCAATCGATCACATACATATCAGAAATCGTGCTCCGAGCACATTAACATAACTTATCATCCTTGTAGCTTTCCAATACATATTACTTGACATGATTAGTGCCATTATGCCATGCAACAAACAATTCAACAACCGAGCTCAATCACCTGATAATAACACTGACCAATGAAGGGATTCATGGGCGGAAACTCGTTCCAAACACCCATGGATCCTCCCCTGAAGGATCCGCTCATATGAAACAATTCGGAAACAGCGGTAAAAACTTACAATTTTCGGATTCAAGAAGCTACTTCTTGAATGGAGGATGACGATTCTTGGAAGTTTTCTTTTCACCAACGGAATTCCCTTTGCGGAATTTCCCTCTACCGGTATCCACGCGACGAAACAAGCAGTGATTGCTAGCTCTTCGTCTTTCTGAAGTTTGGGAATTTAGAGAGAAAAGGGATAAGCAGAAAGAAAACGTTTTTCCTTTTTAGTATTAGTATTTCGGCTGAATGACTTAATTTCCTAGGGTTTCGGCTAAGAGATGTTATATAGAGTGTGGGAGTTTGTTCACAGAACAACTCCCACGTCTACTCAACTTCTCTCGGCTGTGGGAGACTCTGACTCCCACGTCCCCTAGACTTCTGCTGGTAGTGGGAGTCTTTATCGGATAACAACTCCCACTTAATCCCAGCTATAGTTAAATACCAAAATTGCCCCTATCTCTAATTCGAATAATAAACACTTTATTATTTTCAGAAAAACAAATGTCAGATACAATGAACCTAGACACATTCTAGATTCATTGAATCTGGACATGAAGCTTGTTAGCTCGTCTATGCGTGTGACCCTGTAGGTTCATACCACAATGGCAATGAAAACACACTTAGTAGTAGTGTGAGTTCATAAGTCACAAGCGGCCCCTAGCAGGACATTGTGACTACCCAAGGTGAATGAATTTACAACGGAACCTATTGTCAATCCACTATTTAATCCCTTTGTCTCGCGATATCCTAATTAAGCATAAGGCATGGTGGTCGTCACCCATATTAAGCTTAATTGTGTTTATGCTCGATCTCCAGGTAGACTGTTTCGACAAATAGCATTTGATAACCACTTTATCAAATACATTTGAGCACGGCCATGCATTTAAACAGTCTTTCCCTATCGAGGGGCCCATGGATATCTCTCTCTAATAATAGAGAGGACAAATTCCTTACAATGTCTCTCACATTCAAGCTATGATAGGACACTACATCCGATCATCGATCGTATTGATTACTCTGCTACAAGTAACGTCCGACTGAGTCAAAACGTGGCTCCATTCATACTAGAATCAATGAAGACATAAGGTCTAAGGATTCTAAAATAGTATTGACGAAGTAATACTTATGACTTAAGACCATGAAGTATTACTTCTCAAACGGATCACGTCCAATACAATGTATCCTTATATATTGCATCTATGATGTGATTTGTATCCATTACACATGATCAGTAAAACAAGATCATCAATCAACAATCATACTAGTTTTATTTCATAGCAATTAAGCATTACATAAAACTAGGGACTTCTAGAATAGTAATTACATAAGCTAATGAGTTTTACTATCAAATCACACATTTGATAATCAAAAGCAAAATTAACTATTCAATTACATGCTCAAAAGATAATAAAACGCACAACATGTGCTAATGGTCCTAGGGCACTACTAACAACCAACTGTTAACAGCTCCAAACTACTATTACCCGTTCGAGAAGACCTCGTACTTGTCATAACATATCACAATTGTTAAGGCACTGTAAAGGCTATTTAAGGATATACTTCTGTTATGTCATCGTTCATCCACGTGAACTCCACAACACTGTTAACAGTCCTAACATTTTACTCCCACAAGGGTCCGGGACTCATGGGGGACAAAAAGCTCTCTTGGGCACATACATATGAAATTCGGAATATATCATGGACTATGGTCATCAACAGATAAGAGCTCTAGATTGATAATATGCACATGCTAACTCTCATAAAATGCATCCAGCAAATATACAAAGACATACTCAAGAATCAATAAGTATAATCATGCAAACGTAATTCGGTTCTTCATCCAACTTTAATGCAATAAACATGGGAAAACTTCCATACATTCCATAACTTGTTAAAATACCAGTTCATGCGTTTTAGGACTGAAAAACAAGAATGAAGGATCCTTACGTTAAACACTTAAACGGATCATCAAAGGAAGAACGGAAAACAGAAATTCTTGTTTGTAGGGACAACTTCGAGAAGAGAAGAAAAAATAAAAAAGGAATCATATTGAGGAGAGAAATCAGGGTGAGAGAAAATTGTAAAGATAATTAAAATATTTACTAATTGATATGTTAGAGGTAATTTTGTCACATACAGATAAATTGCTCTTGTAGGAGGATATTTGCTCTGGCATTATCACTGCTTTTTGGATATGGTCTTCCGTAACTGCACAATAGAGAACATCATTATCATTCAATAGCCAAAAAGGAATGCATTTATTAACAGCATATTAATCAGGAATATCTATAAAATAGCTTAAACATAATGAAGAGACTAGATGATTAGGCAAGAAAGTTCAATTCCCTTTTTCTCCTTGTAAGCTTAAAAGTGATTTCTTGAATCAATAAGAAGGAAACAAATGCTAGAACCATTGGTGGAATTTATTCAAGCACAAGAGAAATAGAAAAGACAAAAGGAGAAAGAAAAGAAAAATGTAGAAAGAGTTGAATCCTATCTATAGTTAGTTGGCAATGGCAGGATCCAATGCAATTTTGTGGAAGGGGGAATTACAGGGTAAAGTGTCCATTTAAGAACATGTGACATCTTTTAGTTTATTCTACTGCAGTGACGAAGACAGTCTGCTCCGTGATTTTTAAAAATACTAATAGATATAATAAATTTTATATATAGTTTATAATATTTGATCAAATTTGCCAACAACATTTGATACGACATTCTGTTACATTTTTTCGTCCCCAACCTAAAAGTCCGGACTTTGTCCTATTCTGGCTGCCACTTTATTACTAGTACTATATTATTCTAAATGAACTCTCAAAGATTCATCCAATATTCGAAAAAAAATAAATTTGTCGCGATAGATTTGGATTCAAATTTTTAATTACAAAATTCTCATGTATACCCTTTACCTGTATAGTGGGTTGACATTGTTATTTCTGTGATGAATCTATCCCTACACCTTCTATTTGTTTTTTTATTTATTTAATGGGGAGTGAGACCTATCTATTATAAGAAATAGGGGATTCAAGAAGCGGGGAAGGGATTCGAAATCATCACATCTGCATCTTGAGGCCTCAGCCTTGACCATTAAATCAATGTCTTATTGATCCTTCTATTTGTTTTTTATATATTCATATTGTTCTTTACTTAGTAAATTTTTCAGATTATAAAGAGGTTTAGAAATTGGAAAATGTTGAGATTATTAGAAGAAGTTTAGAAAGTTAAACAAACAGGGCGACCCCGAGAATTTTAAAAATATTATTAGGTATAAAAAATTTATATGTAGTTCGAAAAAATTTATCAGTTTTGCCCCCTCAAGATTTTTTTTCTTTCCATTTTTATATTTAGTTCGATATACTGTTGCAGTTTTGTCCCCAACACCAAATTTCTGGCTACGTCTAAACAACACAACATTTACATTGATGGTTTTGGTAGGTACCTTTCTATGCAACAGCACAACTAGCTGGAGCAACATTAGCATCATTCACTCTCCGTATATTACTTCACCCCATAAAACACGTTGGAACTACCTCACCTTCTGGCACTTCTATTCAAGCACTTATCATGGAAATAGTCGTCACTTTCTCTTTGATGTTCATTACCGCAGCAGTTGCTACCGATACAAAAGCTGTAAGCTTCAAACTCACTACTTATCATTTCCTGCGAGTTTGAATGTTTATTTTGGGGAAATGACATGGATCATACTCTAACTATTTAGTAAGACACGATAATATTCTACAAGTTTTTGTATTACCTCCTGATAGGTCCCAAAACAAATTTCTCTACTATCAAATAGTCTTACCACCATTGTCCACCGTGGTTTCCAGTCAAAATGAGCCGGAGTGGGATTACTTTTGGCAGAAAACCGCCACGGACAATGGTGGTGGGACGACTTAACAGACGCGAGATTTATTTTGAGACCTACTAGAAAGTAAAAAACCATGAAGGATCTTATCGTCACTTGGTAAATACTTTGAGGATGATAAAAGTCATTTTCCCATTTATTTTTCTACAATTTATATATTGAATAAAAAAAAGTAGTAGTCATCTCCGTATGTTTCAAGTAATTTTCAAAATTTTATACTTTGTTTTTTCAAAAAATTTGTTAGTCCCATCATAAATTCATAGCACAGTTATTATTTTCCTTCCCATTTTATCTGTAATAATCGGCAGACTACTTTTAATTCAATTGAAACAAAATACACTTTCCAATATGGAAACAGAGGTATTTTCAACAATAAACACAGTAAAAAAAACAAAATAATTTTCAAGTGTTATTAAGTCAACTTGTTTTTTTCAAGAGAAATCGTCTCACGTCATAAATGGGGCTAATTCTAAACTATTTAGCTATAAATTCTTAATCCATGTACCTTGTCTATGTTACATTGAAAGAATATTACATATATAAACCGATCTTACTCCGTCTCTTACTATGTGATTTTGTTTTCCATAGATAGGAGAGCTTGCGGATATTGCAGTAGGTTTCGCTGTATGCATTACTTCAATCCTGGCCGGGTAAGTCAAGACTGCCAAATAATCGTATGTATCCGTCTGTGTATTCATTCTTATGTCTAACTAATCAAGCAAGAAAATTATAGAATTTGTCTATTTCCTTATATTTTGAATTTATTTTTTTTATTTTTTTACGAATTTGGCTTCCAGACCTATATCAGGTGGATCTATGAACCCTGCACGAAGCATTGGGCCAGCAATTGCTAGTGATTATTATAATGGGATTTGGGTTTACATTGTTGGTCCTTTTTGCGGTACACTAGTTGGAGCATGGGCCTATAATTTTATAAGAGAGACTGATATACCGGCTCATCCCATGCCAAACTCGATCTCATTCAAACTTGGCTGCATTAGGAGCCAAAATGAACAAATAACAAATAAAGATCCCTTCACCAATGTATAATGTTTAATGTCTTCTAGTGTTTGCATATACATGGTGATCCCCATATATCCTAGTATAAACCCCTATCACTCTTGTATAAAACTTCAACTTTAGCAATCAGTGCAGGACGAAGACAGGGGCGGGTGGGACAGTCCCTCCGAGATTTTTAAAAATTCTACTAGATATAAGAAATTTTGTATGTTGTTCGAAATATTTGATTAAATTCGCCCGCAACATTTTTTTTGCAGTTTTTATATGTAGTTCGGCATACTGTTGTAGTTTTTCGCCCCAACATTTTTTTTTTCAGTTTTTATATGTTGTTCGATATTCTATTTCAGTTTTTTGCTCTAAACTAAAAGTCCTGACTTCGTCTCTGAATCAGTGTGAAGATTTCGTGCCTTGTCTCTCTAAATTCTCTTTAAATGTGGAATATTTGACT
The DNA here is from genome assembly GCA_026122235.1 of Vinca minor. Lineage (NCBI taxonomy): Eukaryota > Viridiplantae > Streptophyta > Magnoliopsida > Gentianales > Apocynaceae > Vinca > Vinca minor. The sequence continues at coordinate 1,283,929 of JAOCZM010000161.1, read as the reverse complement.
AGTAATTCCTTTGTCCCTAAAGTATCACAATGCCATAATTCACCATTTAAAAAAAGAATTTAAAAAAAAAAAACATATATGACCCGACCCTCCAAAAGTAGACAAGCTATGGGTAGTTTCGTAAATCAATTTCAACAATGCAAGGATTAAAACTATACCTCCAACAAGATGATGTTTGATTCATGGTTTTCTTGAGTGTGGCTTTTTTCTATTATTATGATTTTTTAAATTATTGTATAACTTTTATTTTCTTGTAATTTCAAATTTTCCTTTGATTGTAATGGCCTCGGCTATTTTGTGATTAATGGAAAATTTCTTATTCAACAAAAAAAAACAAGATGATGTTTGATTCAGAATAAAGCATTAACCACAACAGTAGGGACGAAGTCAGAATTTTTAGATTTGGGGCCGAAAAACTGCAATAATATGTTGAACTACATATAAAAACTGCAAAAACATATTGGGGGAGCGAATTTGATCAAATATTCCGAACTACATATAAAATTTACTATATCAAGTAGGATTTTTAAAATTTTCGGGGAACTACTCCCACCCGTCCCCTTATCTTCGTCCCAGCACAACAGCAATGCTAATAAAGCACAAATTTGCAAAGTCCATGCACATGAAGGACTATCATCTCTCAAAGAAGTATTGCAATTTTAATCACCTTCACAGAAGGCTAATGTTGGTTTACACCTAATATAGTGTAGAAGCTTTTCTGGTAGAAGGTGAAAATACCATGCTGAAAAATTTCCAATAAAAAACACTAGCTAATATTCATTAAAACCAATAATACAGATCAAACAAAGAGACACTCAGTGACGATTATGCTGAAAATTTTCCAATAAAAACACTAGCTAATATTCATTAAAACCAATAATACAGGTCAAACAAAGAGACACTCAGTGACGATTATGGGGCGTGGTAGTCGCCCTCGAGATTTTTAAAAATCCTACTAGATATAGTAAATTTTATATGTAATTCAGAATATTTAATCAAATTTGCACCCCAAGATTCTTTTTGTAGTTTTTATATGTAGTTCAAAATACTATTGCAGTTTTTCGCCCCCAACCTAAAAGTACTGACTTCGTCCCTAGAGACTTTGACAACAAATTCAGCTGGCATTACCTTGAAAAACAACTAGATTATGCAAAGAGCAATAATACCTGAAATTTCCAAAATGGATAACGGAAAAAAGGTTTAGGAAGTTACAAAATAGATAACTACAAAAAAATCATCCTTTGGTGTATATATATATTTCAAATTCGAAATGTATTTAATGCTTTAACGGCTGGTATCTGCTCAGTGATTAGACAACTGAGTCGATTTACATGGCTGTTAAGTTTTTCGAGGCTCATTCAAACAAAATTAATTAGTCTACTGGATACATACGGTCGATCGGAGCAAGAGCTCGATCGTCCGACCTAAAATGTCGACCTTAACAGCCAGCCGTTGGAGTTCAATAACATTCAAAAGTGACTAAGTGTAACTTCACACTCCGATCGACCTTCCACATAGGTCGGTCGACCAACCTTCATCAAGTCATTTGAGCTTTGAGGCACGGTCGATCTAGGTGAGGGCCTAAAGTGGATTTTTCACTACGTCTCTATTCTAATGTTCTCTAACTCATACCAAAACAATTTGTGCTACTAGAAAACCTTTGACAAACCTTTTCAAACACATTTTATATTTTGTTGATCTAAGGATCAAAACAACAGTTTTCGAAACACAAGGAATTCTATTTTAAAAAACATTTTAAGTGTATTTATATGAAGTGCGATGCATATTAATTGAGCTTAAATCATAGGGTTTACAATATGTAGAAAAACTAACATACCCTAGTATACCTAAATCTAGGCCTGCAAACGGGTTGGATTTTTATCCGTATCCGACTCGAATCCGATTTTATTTTTAGGATATGGTAATAACTCTAGACCCATATACCCGCATCCGAATCCGAGTCCGTATAAGAGTAATAAAACGGTTACGAATATGAAATATAAAAAAATCGTATCCATTAAACCCGAATCCATTTCAGGTAAAACAATATATATATATATATATATATATATATATATATATATTCCCTAAAACAATATATTTTACATGATTGATAGGATTTAGGACTTTTTTGTAATGTAAGTATTTTATAGGATTTACGTGATAATTATTTATATTGCAATTTTAGTCCTGTATATATACATTCTTAAGGGTTAAGAGATAACAAACCCTAACATCACAGCCTCTTATTCTCTCTCTCTCTCTCTCTCCCGTTACCTCTTCTACCTTCTCCGGCGCCGTTCCATTTCTTTTCTTTCTTCCCTCTTCTTCTCTCTCTCTCTCTCCCCGTTTCCTCTTCTACCTTCTCCGGCGCCTACTCCTCGTCGCTGCTCCTTCCCGTCACCGCCACCGCCGCAGGTATATTCAGTTGCGTGTAAAGTATTTTTCTTCCGTTGGTTCTCGTTTACAAAGATATGTTTTGTATTTGGTGTTCAAATTGCAGTATGGTGAAAAGGCTTTAGGCTTCTTTCATTTTATTTATTCATAACCTCTAATTTCAGCGGATCTAGTAATACATATTTTGGATCCGCTAGGATATGGATACGGATATGGTAGAAAAAATTAAAAATGGATATGGATCCGGAATACACAATTCCGTATCCGTTTGTAACCGTTTGCAGGCCTACCTAAATCTTTAAGCCATCTTTATATGTTGGCATATCTTGAAATTTCATTGGTTACATATGTCATTGACTTTGTGGATTTATCTTGAAGATCTTAGAACTTCCAAAAGATCTATCGCATTAACAAATAAACTTTAGATCATTATCAATCGTTTTTTCGCTTATCAAAATAGAAAAACTAACCCAAAGGGCTTTAAATTTTGAATGCAATTACAAAAATAAAGTGTTTTAAAATAAAACACAAAAAAAGGAGGGAAGATAGATACATATTCATTTTTTTATGGAAAATATGTCACATTTGATTATTTTTTTAAATAAACTGATCAGAATTTGCCAAATATAATCTTTGATTCTATTAAAATAGAGAAACTAGCTTACAGGGCATTCAATTTGAATGCAATTACAAAAATAAAGTGTTTTAAAATCAAACACAAAAATGAGGAGGGAAGATAGATACATATTCATGTCCCCACTAATAGGAATAAATAGTCATTTGGGTCCTTAAGTTATTTACGCTTAGCAACTTTTGTCATTTTTAGATAAATTTATCTTCTTTCATCCCTAAAGAATTTACGACTGTCACTGTCAAAAGATTTGGTGATTTCCGTCAAAATCCATGATGTGTCATGACATTTGAAAATCCTCCCTCTCTTTGAAGGGTAAAATTGGAAACAAACAAATATCATCTTGATTACATCATTAGGATCATTTATTCTTCTTTTTTCATTCTCATTTAAATGGAAAATGGCCTCAGGCGTCCCCCAACTATTACCATTTAGCCTAGAAAATACCCGTTTATTTATTTCATCATAAAGAATCCAAACACTATTTACGAGTGGCCCAGATAGTCTTTTCCGTCAAATTGTGATGGAAACTGTCCATTTTAGACATGTGAAGTGCACGTGCTCAATTAAATAAGGGCAAATCAGTCATTTACTTTCTTTTTTTTTTATCTAATTTCTCTCTTCCTTTCTCACCATACTCAGCATATCCGGCCACCCCACTGACCACCACCTCGCGCCACCTCCGTCACCCTCCAGACCTGCTAAACCACCTCTACCGACCACCACCTCGTGCCACCTCCGTCACCCTCCAAATCACCCTCCGTCAGCCTCAAACTCTCTCAAGATTCAAATTGATTGAGGAATTTTCTCCACCTCCACCGGCCACCACCTCCAATTTTCTGGATTTATGGATCCAAACTGAAGGGGGGATGACTTACATGCCTCTACTGGAACTTAGAGGAAAGAGAGAAAAAATTGTTTATAGTGGATTTAGGGGATGCTTAGAGTCAGAACTAGCTGCGTACACATTACATGGTGGTTCTCTCGAAGCTCGCCGGCGATTTCGCTAGATACGCCGAAATTATATCTCCGGCAATGAGTATCACAGATGCCTATGTAAACGGACTTCTCCCGGAGCTTAGCTTCCACTCTGTTTTGCAGCCTTTGTCGGTTGCGAACTTTTCTCCGTTCGGCGGAGGAGTTTTATCTCATTCTCAATGTCAAATGCTGCCTGCGCCGCCATCTTCTCCGGTGAGGCTTGGCTATTTTGGAATGGGCGAATGGATATGGCTACTTTGCTTGAGGAGGCGTACAAGTACGTGAAATTCCTTCATGCTCAAATACAGATCCTCCAGTTGATGTGATGCGAACCTTCGCCAACGATATGAATGAGACACTCTTCGATTCGGTAACAACTCCATAAATTCGCCCAAGTATAGGTTTGGATGGGGACCTTCGACCTCTAATCAACCAATAAGAAGGATCCTACTTCGAGACTAGCAACCTAGGTATAATCGACTTATGATAGGTGGAAACCTCGACCTCCAATCAACATGTGATTAGCAACCTCGGTATAAGGAAGACGCCACAAACGAAGGTGAATAATTCGTTTGATAAGTCAAGTAGAACGCCACAAGGAAATCCTTGATAAGTTCGAATAAGTCCTTTCAAGAACTGAAGATGAAAGAAAAATCTCACGTTTTATATAAATGAATTGGTGAATAACAAAGGATGCCAAATGCTCATTTTATAGGGAGATCTCAGCCTAAGTATCCTAATCCTAGTTGAATTGAAATACAACATAGTTTAAAGTTCCAGATAAGGTCTAATCCTGCTTGAACTGAAATACGACATAGTTTTCAAGTTCAAGTCAAAGTCTAATCCTTCTTGGACTTACAAAATAAGAAAACTACTTTATTAAACTGCCTAAAATAAAGCAACTAAACATAATGCGGGAAATAATGGTCTAGATCGTGGTTGGACGTTTTAACCCAAATTCTCCATTCTGCCAAGTCGGTCCATGTCTGTGTCCACTTTGATGAGTATAATCAGCTTCGAGTCCCTCTCTTTAAGGAACACGTGCTTTTCTTGTTCTTGGACTCTTTGAACAAAACTATTAAGTTATTCTTTGAACCGTTTTGTTTGAGCCCTCGTCGCCGGTCCAACTAGTACTTGGGCGGGATCTTGAATTGCCTTGATGTTTACATCATTCCCCCTTGCTGGAGAATGATTTGCCCTCAAATCGTCACCTACATCAAAAGGACTCAAGTCACTAACATTAAAAGTAGCACTAACGTTATACTCACCTGGCTACTGAAGTCGGTAGCATTGTCATTGATTCGTTCTAGCACTTGAAAAGGTCCATCTCCCCGAGGTAGTAACTTGGAACATCTTTGCGCTGGAAATCTTTCTTTGCGCATGTGTAACCATACCCAATCACCAGGTTAAAAAATTTGCTCGCGCCGTCCCTTGTTAGCTTGTTTGAGATATTGCTCAGTCTTTTTCTCTATGTTGATTCGTGCCTTCTCATGAAGTTGCTGAACTAATTCAACATTCCTTTTTCCATCTAAGTTAACATGCTCATAAACAGGTAAAGTTGACAAATCCAAAAGAGTTACAGGATTAAAACCATAAACAATTTCAAAAGGCGAAAACTTAGTAGTAGAACGATTATAAGCAAACTCAACATGTGGTAAACACTCCTCCCAAATCTTAATATTCTTACTAATGGTAGCCCTCAATAAGGTAGATAGGGTTCGATTAACCACTTCGGTTTGTCCATCAGTTTGAGGATGACAAGTAGTAGAAAACAACAACTTTGTGCCCACCTAGGTTATTTGAGGTGTGGGTTTTTATATGTTACCTGGTGTAACTTATATTTTTTGTCTTATTTGACTTTCTTCCTTCCCGAACTCCTCTCTTTTGTTGTATTAGAGAAAGTGTTGGAAAGCTTTTCAGGTTGTAATGTCCCCGGCCATTTTATTATTAATGGTTAATCAATTATTCATCAAAAAAAAATTCAAAACAAATCAAATAATATGTTTTATTTATACATTATATTATGTCTCTCTCTCTCTCTCTCTCTCTCTCTCTCTCTCTCTCTATTTATCATTCATAATCCAAATTTAAAATAACATTCCCCAAAATATGCAGAGGAAAAATGTCTATCGAAACCACATTTTCTTCCCATCAGAACTTATATATGTACAATAAACAAAAAAAAATCATCTATACCCGTGTATGTCCCCATTTCTATTCTCAATCAATTGAAATTCACCATTAGTATATATAATTGGAAAAAAATGACCACATAGCAAATTCTGATTGATTGGGTATAGAGATAGGAACATACACGGGCACAGACGATTCTCACCCTGTACAAAACTTGGATTTTGTGAAAACCAAAATACCAAACAACCTATGGAAACAAGACATTAGCCAAGCATCATATTTATGTCCCCACTAATAGGGATAAATAGTCGTTTGGGTCCTTAATTTATTTACGCTTAGCAACTTTTGTCATTTTTAGATAAATTTATCTTCTTTCATCCCTAAAGAATTTACGACTGTCACTGTCAAAATGTTTGGTGATTTCCGTCAAAATCCATGATGTGTCATAACGTTTGAAAATCCTCCCCCTCTTTGAAGGGTAAAATTGGAAACAGACAAATATCATCTTCATTACATCATTAGGATCACTTATTTTTCTTTTTTCATCCTCATTTAAATGGAAAATGGCCTCAGACGTCCCCCAACTATTACCATTTAGCCTCGAAAATCCCCGTTTATTTATTTCAGGATAAAGAATCCTCACACTATTTACGAGTGGCCCAGATAGTCTTTTCCGTCAAATTGTGATGGAAACTGTCCATTTTAGACATGTGAAGTGCACATGCTCAATTAAACTTAGCAAATACTTCGGATTTGTGTTTCATCAAGAACACATATCCATACCTACTGAAGTCATCAGTAAAGGTAATGAAGTAGAGGTAACCACCACTTGCATGTATATTAAAAGGGCCACATACATCACTATGTATTAGTCCTAATAAAGCATCGGCTCTCCCACCTAGCTTAGTGAAAGGTGATGCTGTCATCTTACCCAACAAACAAGATTCGCATCGATCATAAGACATGAAGTCAAATGATTCCAATAACCCATCTTTATGGAGTTTGGATATGCGGTCTTCGTTTATATGGCCTAAGCGACAATGCTAGAGGTATGTCGAATTAGAATCATTAGTCTTAATCCTTTTGGTATTTATATTTAAAATTGGCATATCAAGGTCTAAAATATATAGACCATTAATCAAAGAGGCGCTTGCATAAAACATATTATCCAGAAATAACGACAATCGTTGGTTTTTGATCGAAATCTCAAAACCTTTCTTATCCAAACAAGAAACTGAAATAATATTCTTAATTAAACTAGGTACACGTAAACAGTTTTCTAAACCCCAAAACAAGCCACGAAGGCAAAGTAAAATTACAAGTCCCTACAATTTAGAGCTGCAACACGTGCTCCGTTGCCAACTCGTAGTTCCACTTCACCCTTTGCCAACTCTCTACTCCTTTGCAGTCCCTGCACATTAGTACAAATGTGAGAACCACATCCGGTATCAAATACCCAAGAAGTAGTTGTATTTAAATTGATATCAATCATATTTATATCTACAACATAAATACCTGAGCCCGAAACAACATTTGCTTTCTCTTTTTCCAGCATTTTCCCTGCAAGATAGCTTTTGCAGTTCCTTTTCCAGTGACCCTTCTCACCACAATGATGACAGATAGAGTCCTTGGCTACACCACCCTTAGGTTTCAGTGCATTGTTGAAAGTGGTTTGCTTGCCCTTGGGCTTACCTTTCGGTTTGCCTTTGGGTTTCACAAAACCTTTGCCTTTGCCCTTTTGCACCATCAGTATGGTGTTGGGCTTGGACTTGCCTATTTCCTTCTCGGCAGTGTTCAGCATATTCAACAACTTAGGCAATGGCTTGTCAATTTCATTCATGTGATAATTCAGAATGAACTAACTGTATGATTCAGGCAACGATTGCAAGATCAAATCAGTCGACAGCTCTTGTCCCAAAGGAAATCCCAGTTTTTCAAGGTTTTGAGCATAACCTATCATCTTAAGAACGTGAGTTCCTACTGGCATTCCTTCAGATATTTTGCACTGAAAAAGAGATTTCGATACATCGAATCTCTCCTGGCGTGCTTGCCCTACGATATAGTTGCTTCGGGTGAGCCAGCATCTCATAAGCCCCCATGTCCTCATGTTGCTTCTGAAGCTCAGAGTTCATGGTGACAAGCATGAGGCTAGACACATCTAAAGCATCACTAACATGCTTCTGATAAGCACTTCTATCAGCGGCCGAAGCGCGAGCCTCCCAGTGTAGCGAGGGAATAGGTGCATTCCCGGGGACATACTGACTTTTCTTTCATGCTTGAGAACAATTCTCAAGTTCTCGAACCCAGATCGAGGAAGTTAACTCCCTCTAATTTGTCCTTCTCAAGGACAGAACGCAGTGATAGTGTTTGGTTTGAATTTGCCATTTTTCTACAACAAAAAATACATATGCAAAGTAAGTACCGATTTAAAATCATTATTAGGTCTTTATCTTTTTAATGATTTCTCCCACTATTTTCTTCGAGTGAATAACCCTCATTATCAACTCGGAAAGTTTGTTAACTTTCTAGCGGGCCAAGATCCATATTTCACCTCGTTCTGAGTCAGCTTTGGCTGATCGCCCAAAACTTAGTTATTTAGGTAGGCAACGTGTGCCAATTACATCAAATTATGTAATTCTTGGTTAGTTGAGTGAATAACATTTATTCAAGCGTATCATTATACACTTTTCTCAACTCTTTTGCCTCTAGATCCTCAATCCATTTATTGAGATAGTCCAGTTAACTAGGACCCTAAGTTTTAGCCGGCGGATATCACAAATTATCCTTCGCGCCTCACCCGGATAGACACGTATGCACAGCTTTGGCATGTCCCATACTAATGTCGATCTAGGCCTTGACGAGGGCCAAACTTAGGAAGACACTAATTAATATTTAATTGAGGGATTTTGTTTTTAACAATCTCACCAGAAAAGCATAAATAAAACAGTTTATGCTTATATACATATGCATCCAATACATAAAAGTAAAATGCAATAGTAATTGCCATATCCTATTCGGTTTTTCCAAGCCAATGGAAAAACCGTGAAGTCAATCTAAGGGTGTGAAAAGAAAAGCATTCTATTCTACACCGTCTTGACCTTCAGGTGGTTGCCTCCAAATCATCACAGCTGTACCTTCTCCTAATCTAGAATTACAAAATTCTAAGGAAACCTCGAGTTACATTCGAGGGGATTTGATGAGAATAAAATTCAACTTTTGATAATAAAATAGGCACGATACGCAGATCGTATTATAAAATAAAACCAACAGGGTAAAGGTGATTACTATGCATCATGCTCAATTAACATAACAATTTATGAAAAATAATGAGCAACCAGCAAACAGAACATTTCATATTCTGGTCAGTTCGGTTGACCGGCCACCAAGCTCGGTCGACCGAACAAAGTACTGAGAGTACTCGGTTGACCAAACAGGCACTTCGGTCGACCGAAGACCAACTCGGTTGATCCGAACCAAATATCAGTAGCTTCTGTCTTACCTCGGTCGACCGGAACTGAGTCCCGGTCGACCGAAGGGCTAGAAACTGAGAGTTTTTCCAGCTTTTGAATGACTTCAAAACTGGAAAATCTAGATTTTCATACATTTAAAATGATGAAAAACATGACATACATCATATACAACATTTCTAGCAATCCTAAGGCATGCAAAACATAGATTCATAATCCATATTCTAATACTATAGCACATTAAGTCTATAGGGTACTCGCGAACCAGGCTCTGATACCACTGTTAGAGGAATAACCGGGTCAAAAACAGTTTGTGCAGCGGAAATAAAGTGACCCGCCTCTAATAGGATCTATCACGAGTAAGAACCTAAGACTATGGGAGAGTATTATACCTTTTCAAGTGCTAGGATAGCTGAAACGGTTTCAGCTGTTGTTGTCACGAACGAAACGCCACCAACGCAGACTCCGTCTCTCCCAATATCCACTCGATCTTCCGGGGATGGTCTTCTACCGCTTGGTGCTAGCCAACGCTTCGTAGAAGTCGTGAAGACACTCTTCAAGATGGAGTATGAATGTATGACCTTTTTAGAAGAACAAGAAACAGTTTTCTAACTTCTTTTCTATTAGCCAAAGCTAGAAAACAAGTATATGAAAAGATGTCTTTTCTTTTCTTACTAAATGTTCTCTCTTTTCTCTCTTCTCTTAGCTTCCAAAAGATGGAGAAAAACTACTTAGAATGCTTAGAGAAAACCAGTATTTTCCCTAGTCATTCATAGGATAGAGGGGAGAGTGAAAGGGGGAAGTGGAAGATCATGGAGGAAACCACTCCTCCACTTTCTCTACCATTTCAACCACCTTTCTAAGAGATAAGAAATATGAGCTGAAAATATGTGTCCAGTTTTCCAGCCATAAGGTCGGTCCAAATGGGTTGGTCGGCCCAACCCGATTAAGGGCCCAATCCAATCCCAATTGGCGCACCTTAGATTACATGTACTCCAACATTAACGAGCTTCATGTCCAGATTCAATGAATCTAGAATGTGTCTAGGTTCATTGTATCTTGCATTTATTTTCTGAGAATAATAAAACGTTAATTATAGATTAAAGATGGGCATTTTCGGTATTTGGCTATAGCTGGGATTACGTGGGCGTGATTATGCGATAAAGGCTCTCACTACCAGTAGAAGTCTAGGGGACGTGGGAGGTATAGACTCCCATTACCGGAAGAGGTTGAGGACGTGGGAGTTGGTTCTGGGAACAAACTCTCACATCCTATATAAAACTCTTTTGGCCGAAACCCTAGAAGACTAATGCTTAAGTCGCAACAATACTAAAACCAAGAAATTAGATTTCTTGTTCTCTGCCTCTCATTTTCTCTCTAATTTCCGAAACTCAGAAAAGCAAAGAGCTAGCAATCGTTGTTCATTTCGTCGCGTGGATACCGGTAGGGAGTAGTTACGCAAGGGAGGACTCAAGGTGATCGTTGCTAAGAGCCCAAAAACAGAACCTTTCACTAAAGAATCAGATTCTTGAACCAAGAAACGTAAGTTTTTCTTTGCATTTTTCGATTCCTTTTGTATGAGCGGATCCTTTTGGGGAGGACTTATGGGTGATTAGAACGAGTTTCTGCCCATGAATCCCTTCAGAATGTGTTCCCTGCATGGGTTCAAGGATTGGCCCGCATAATCCGTTGCTGGAATTCTGCATCATTTAATCTTTGTGATATAGTGTTCCTCCCCCTGAAGGGATTCATGGGCGGAAACTCGTTCCAAACACCCATGGATCCTCCCCTGAAGGATCCGCTCATATGAAACGAATCGAAAATAGCGGTAAAAACTTACATTTTTACGGATTCAAGCAGCTCGTCTTGAATGGAGGATGGCGTTTCTTGGATGCTAATCTGCCACCAATTGATCTCCTCTGCGGAAAGTCCCTCTACCGGTATCCACGCTGACTTTAAACGGGCAGCGATTGCTAGCTCTTCGCTTTTTCCCGGGTTTCGGGAATTAGAGAGAAAAGGGGAGAGGTCAAAACTATTTTCGGGATGCTTAGGTATTTCGCTGAAAAAGTGTTAACCGCCTAGGGGTTTCGGCTAAGAGATGTTATATAGAGTGTGGGAGTTTGTTCCCAGAACAACTCCCACGTCTACTCAACTTCTCTCGGCTGTGGGAGACTCTGACTCCCACGTCTCCTAGACTTCTGCTGGTAGTAGGAGTCCTTATCGGATAATAACTACCAAGTAATCCCAGCTATAGGTAAAATACCGAAATTATCCCTATCTCTAATTCGAATAATAAACACTTTATTATTTCCAGAAAGACAAATGTCAGATACAATGAACCTAGACACATTCTAGATTCATTGAATCTGACATAAAGCTCGTTAGCTCGTCTATGCGTGTGACCCTCGTAGGGTTCATGTCACAATGGCAATGAAAACACACTTAGTAGTAGTGTGAGTCCATAAATCACAAGCGGTCCCTAGCAGGACATTGTGACTACCCAAAGTGAATGAATATACAACGGAACCGAATATCAATCCACTATTAAATCCCTTTGTCTCGCGATATCCTAATTAAGCATAAGCCATGGTGGTCGTCACCCTTATTAAGCTTAATTGTATTTATGCTCGATCTCCGGGTAGATTGCTTTCGACAAATAGCATTTGATAACCACTTTATCAAATACATTTGAGCACGGCCATGCATTTAAACAGTCTTTCCCTATCGAGGGGCCCATGGATATCTCTCTCTAATAATAGAGAGGGACAAATTTTTTACAATGTCTCTCACATTCAAGCTATGATAGGACACTACATCCGATCATCAGTCGTATTGATTACTCTGTTACAAGTAACGTTCGACTGAGTCAAAACGTGGCTCCATTCATACTAGAATCAATGAAGACATAAGGTCTAAGGATTCTAAAATAGTATTGAGGAAGTAATACTTATGACTTAAGACCATGAAGTATTACTTCTCGACTGGTTCACGTCCCAATACAATGTATCCCTATATATTGCATCTATGATGTGATTTGTATCCATTACACATGATCGATGAAAACAAGATCATCAATCAACAATCATACTAGTTTTATTTCATAGTGATTAAGCATTACATAAAACTAGGGACTTCTAGAATAGTAATTACATAAGCTAATGAGTTTTACTATCAAATCACACATTTGATAATCAAAAGCAAAATTAACTATTCAATTACTTGCTGAAAAAGATAACAAAACGCACAACATGTGCAAATGGTCCTAGGGCACTACTAACACCCCCTTCATTGGAACTCCCATCGAATACATGGTAGCCAGTTACGATATATTCTCTGAGGGCTTATCATTATTCTTCAAAGGGATCAAGGTAGGTTTATTACCCATCACCATAAGTGAATTGGCTCAGGGGTTTATTGCCAACTTATTCTTCGAAATGAACTTCAAACCCAAAAATATTTGCTGGTCATCCATATTAACAACCGCGAAGGAAGTCACTCTCTTCAACGGTCCCAACTCCACTGTTACTGAATGGGCCATGCCCACAAAAGGCTTAGCAACCAAGTTGACCGCCTTTACAACGCGACCTACACTTTTATCTAGTGTCAAGCCCAGCTAATCAACCTCGGTGCAATCACTACAAGAAAAATGATATTTTGTCGTGACTCTAAGGTCGATTTCAGGTCACTATTATCGCTTCTGACCATTTTTTGAAATCGTCACTTGCCATTACAAATACATCCGTCACTGATGAAATTGTGACGACATTTTGTGATTGGTCACAATTACTCAATGCTTATGTGACTAAATTCTCGACACAAAAAACTTTAAAATAAGTGACAAAAAAATGGTCACAACAAATATAAATGGGTGACAATGGTTTTGACACAAAAAAGAAGGCAATTGTGAAGAATTAAGTTGTCGCATATTTATATTTTTAGTGACGACATCGTCGACACAAAAATACTTGTTAATTGTGGCCAAATGTTTGTCACATATACTTCTCATATCAGTGACAACTACTTCGTAACTAATTATTTTGAAATAGTGTCGACCGAGTTTAGTCACAAAAAATGTAGTTATTGTTACAAATATTTTGTCATTTGTATATTTATTACGACCGAGCCGATCCACTCTCCCCGCTGAGCCGATTCGCCGCCGAGCTAGAACTGAGCCGCCTAGTCAACACCTTTGAATAATGTAGAATAAAGTTTCTCCCTTTGCCGCCAATTTAAACCACCTTTGAATAATTTGAATAAAGTATCTCCATTCTCAAGGAGATGAGAATTGAACCCCCGCGACCTCCCGCATATATTTCGTTATTTATACTCAAAATCATAGCATATATACCTCTACATTTATATTCTAAATCTTAGCATATATACCTATATATTTATACTCATTATTTTTTTTATAGAAACAAAAAATATTTATACTTTCACTCAGTTTCCGTTGCAATGCCATTTTTTCTTTTTCAATTTAAAAGAAATATAACTTCAACGTGATAGGAGAATAACACTATAACTACACCATATACAAACTATATATTATAAAACAAAAATTACATTTTAGGACGGAACTTTTCGTGACAAAAACATTTTCCTAACAAAAAGTCATACCTATTGAGATAAAAAATTCTCTTCGTAACAATTGGTCGACATTTCGTGACGATGAAACTACTTTTTTGTGACGAATCTAGATTTTCTCGGAAAATGTCATTTTTTCGTGATGAAGTCATTTTCATCAGGAAAGGAAGACCTTTCGTGACGAAAATGTCTTTGTCACGAAAAGTTTTGTTCTAAAAAGTTTTTTTTTTGTAGTGTACAGATGATAATAATGATTTTGTGCCTGAACATATATCTGATTTAGATGTAATAATCATTGAAGGAAAGACGTTTACTATTGATACAATGAGTATTGAAGGAAAAAACTAGTAATACATTAATAATGATAAATTAATTGTGGAAAAGAATTATCGTCATAATTGCGGTAGTAGCAAACAAATATATAAGTCGTCACCACTAGTACAAACAATAGTGACCATCCATGTTTTGTCACAACTAAGTTTCATCCCCGAAAAAAAAAACAATTGGTGTTAGAGCCCATATGAATATAGTAATAGTGACAACTTACTTATGAAAGACTTTAAATCATCACCATTAACATTACAATCGTGACAAACATGTAAGTTGTCACAATTAGTACCTATACTAGTGACAACAAATTTTTTGTCACAATAAATATTTTATTTGTGACAAAATGGAATATGGTCATAAAAAGTTGTCACTGAATGTCTTCACTCTTGTAGTGAATCTATATAGTTCTCGGTGGCTCCGATATCTACAACAGCTAAGATAGCCCTCCCGTTGATCTTCAGGTCCACATACAATATCTAGGCTTCATGTCTTGAGCATCATCCACTTCCTCGGGCACGATCGACTCCTTCTTAGACTCAAAGGTTCCGGCATGGCCTTGATCTTCAACCATCTAAAAGCTTCCCAAATACCCTACTTTCTCAGGATACTCTGGCTCTTCCAACGTTCAAAAGCTTCCCAAGTAACTTCCCTCTTCACGATTGAGTAGTTCCTAACACTTGATATTTCTTCTTTGTATTGCAACCACTTCCAAGGCAATGTATAGTACATTTCAAGCTTGTTTCATGAAGTCTTGCTATGTTGATTCTTCTTGAATGAATCCTTCTTGCTTTATCATCTTCAATGTAGTAGGATTGCATCTTTGTGGCTCATAGAATATTTTATTTCCATTTCGTCAATGCAAGTGTGAGTATATAGATCCTATAATTAAAACACAAGCTCACACAAACATTAGAACTTCTCATTGATTTGTCATAATCAAAAATAGATTGATCATATTAGCCCTTAGGCTAACAATCTCCCCCTTTTTTATGATGACAAAACATTGATGCAAATGGAAATAAAATATCAAAAGGAATAGGCAATTAAGCACAAAACATCAAAGCATGAATAAGGATGCAAATGATCAAGGCAAGTAGATGGTTTGAAAATCACTATACTCCCCTCTTTTAAAGAATCTCATATCTCACCCATTTTGCAAAGTTCTTTAGCTTTCTCCTTTTGTAAAATAACTTTTCTTGGCACATTTGCAATGCTACTTTTTCTCCCCCCCCCCCCCCCTTTTGTCAAAACCAAAAAGTTTCATTAGAGCGTAAATATGAAAAGCACTTTCTCCTCCTTTTTGTTAAAAATAGAGATCAAAATGATTAAAAGTGAAAATCTTTTAGGAGGGATTAAGTTAGAAATCTTGGAGAAGATTTGTTTGTCAAATAGATTGAAACGATGTAAAACAAGGAAAGCATATCTAAAGACCAAAATAATATTAAAAACCAAATAAGGAAATCTTTAAAGCTACGTAAGCACATAATTTGTAAAATGGCCATTTAAAAGTGAAATGTGAGTGGCCAAGAGATGTTGCTTATCTTAAAAATGAATATAAGCTTATAAAGATGATCTTTTGAAGAGGTTTCTAAGCTTGGTTGATATGAAAAGATACAGAGAGCACATAATGACGTATAAAATCAAGCGATAGTCATTTGGCTAAAAAATGAATCAACAACCAAAGCTATAACATAAGGAGATATAGGAATGAAAACCTTTAAAGAACAATCTCCCATTTTACTGAAAACAAAGTTAGCTATAACAAGATAGAAATTAAGTTGGAGGTCATAGCTAACAAGAAGATGGATGTGATACCATGTATAGGTATAATATGATGAGCATATGTATCACAATCCAAAACGAAACAAGAGAAAGTGTAAGGTTAAAACTTTAAGGGTAAAAGGTGCCCATACCCCCTAAACTATTCGAGTTTTTGGTTTTTTGACCCTCAATTAAAAAAAGGTCAAGTTTTGCCCCCTAAATTGTTCAGACATGTCAAACGTGACCCTTCTGTACATTTTTCCGTTACATCGTGAAGAAAGTTCAAACAAATTAAGGGCATTTTAAACAAAACCATATTAAATTGTTATAATTTAGTAAAAATATTACAATTTTATTAAATTGTCAAAATTAAGATTGAAACAAGTAGTCATCTGGGTCATGGACAGCAATCAAAATTGTTGGAGCTTCAAATGTGGTTAGCGAGTTATAAAGATAATCGGAATAGCATATCAGGTTTGCCGTTGACGGCAAAGAATTATATTTTAGGGGTTGTGATACGGGATCATATATGAAGCTTAAAGAGGTCATTTGGATAAATGACCTCATCAACATTCCAAATACGAGCTTCCAAGTAAAGCCTTTGTTCCAAGTGTTGAAAGTATCTATTATAAAGGTTCAAGAGTTAAAGAAGCCTTCAAATAAAGCTAGACACAAGGATCAAAGCCATCTAATAGCATTTGAAGGAAAGATACATAATTTAGACTTTAATTATATTTCAGATTTATTATATTGTTTAATTAGCCATGTTGGCCAAAATAAGCTAGCTAAATAATAGGACATGCTGTCCTTGATGTTAGATAGTGTTTTTAGTTATCTAGGAGTTGTAGAGTCCTAATCCTTAAAGGACTCTTATTTGTGGGTTATATTTGGACGAAATTCCACTCTATTTAAGAGGGATTTAAGCCATGTTATTACTTAGACTTGATATATTGATATTTTGATTTAAGGTTATTTCTTAGTTACTTTGTGTTTGATTCTCTGGGCAGAATTCATTCATGTTTCAGTTACTGTATCAATAAGTTTGGTTTATACTTATTGTGGTGTTTCAGCCCCCATTGATATTCAACCTTGCGGGAGAAAGCTTGTTTATATTCCCCCATAAACTGTTCGAGATAGAGAAAGATCGGGCATTCAAGCCGAACCTTCGTATTCGTACAACGGTTCCGCATCAAGTTGTTGTGAATTTTTTATTTTATTTTAGGATTTAAAATGTTTTGTCCAAAATGCCCTCATTTGTTTTAACATCCGTCACAATATAATGGAAAAATGGACGGAATGGTCACGTTTAGCACGTCTGAACAGTTTAGGGGGCAAAACTTGACTTTTTTAATTAAGGGTCAAAAACCAAAAAATCAAATAATTTAGGGGGTATAGGCACCTTTTACCCAAACTTTAAAGCGTGTTCCTCTTCAAGTAAATGGATAGACAAAGACATAAAACAACTAGGGATAGAGCTAACCAAACCAAAATGAGATCAAAAGATATAAGAGAGACAGAGAATGCACAAGATCTCAAATGATAAGGGAGGTAGATACAAAAGATGTACTTATTAAGACCGTACAACTCCTCTAGCTAAAAGAGATGAAAATATGAGAGACAAAGGCAGCTTTAGATGTGATGATGCATATGATATGAAAGATGTAAGCATGCATCACAAATATGGGGCATAAGATAGAAAATGTATAAAACTCCCCCTAGGATTGTGCCTATTTTAAGAGAGAATGCAAAACTGACAGGATATAGAGATTAGAAGTTACAGTTTTGCTAAAACAGAGCATTTCAGACGATCGCAATATGTGCTTCAGTCGTCTGAGCTTCTGCAGTCGACCACGGCTTCATGACCACTCGACCGGACTTGTGGCAGAGTGCTATAAAACTATTTTTCATATTCTTTCTTCACCTTTTGACAATTTCCTTTGATCATCATCTGTCAAGATCATCACCATCAATGGTGAATGGAGGGGAGTATTAGTTGGTGAAGGATATTTCTCGTTTTCGTTGTGTCAAAACCCGCATAAATTAAAACAGAGCAACTCCAAACAGCCACAAGTACACATATCAAGCACATATAAATCACCTATCAAATAGAAAGAGGAGAGGCGAACTAAATATATCAATGAATCAAGTCTCTTCCTCAAGTAGTTGGTTAAGAATATAGCCCAAAGGTGAAATCAAAACAAACTACTAAGGTAAGTGTTGAATCAATCAAGAGTGAGCATAAACTTCCCAAAGAATGGATGATCACAAGAGATGGAGATATTGAATCATTAAAAACATAAGCCATCAAAACTACTGATATATGAAAATAAGCATCAAGTAAGCTCATATCACTATAAGAAAGGAGTATAGGTAGATATATAACAAATAAAAAACACAACCTTCCTTCTACAAATGATAGATTATGAAGAGGATGTAGCATGTACACAAGAAATCTCAAGGAGGCATGACAATGAATATTAAGGCTATATGAAGCACACAGTCATGTAAAAACCCTCCAAGGAATATACTTACCAAGCCCAAACAATCAACAAACTAATCAACATAGATAAGAGATAGATAATGATATAAAAGAAGTTCCAAGGAAACATGACTTCCAAGATGTAGGCACATTTGTCATGTAAAAGCTCCCAATGAACGTTCTCATCAAGTATACCCTATCAAAATAAGGGCCAAAGAGCATATAGCTCAAACAATCTCCATCATCTCTAAACTTCCATAGAAAGGATTTTACTTTGAAGATCAAAAAGTACAAAGGAGGTTTTGAGTTTTCAAAAACTAAAACTTAACAAAACCCCCCCTTAAGATGTGCCGGTTTTGATTTAGATGTTTTGTAGATGGATATGGATGGTTTTAAGAATTATTGAAATGATTCCAACATCCAAGAAGTTTGTAAATCAAAAGTTTATAAGTGATATACACAGAAAAATGCCATTTTAAATTTGAAGCAGGACACTTCGGTCGACCGGATATGCACCTCCGTTGACATGTGTCCATGCCCTTTGTCTACCGAAATTAAGCGATCTGTCGACCGGGGTTATGGCAGACATGTATTTTCTGGTTTTTGCAATTTTTCCAAAAGGCTTTTAAATCACTTTTAAAACATCATGAGCAACTTTGAGATAGTAAAAACAAGAAAGAACAAATGTATAACCTTTTAAAAAATCAAAGTGCTCAAAATCACACCTTAGGATCTTTGAAGATAAAAACAATGAAAAACATCCAAGGTGATCATATTGTAAGGCCTTCTAGAAAAATGGTCAAATAGTTTCAAAACAATATAAAGCATATAAAAACAAAGTTGTTGATCACAAGAGATTATGGCAAGAATCAAGAAAATGCAAATAAAAGCTAAAGGCATGCCATAAATCTCAACAAAGGTGGCTCAAAGAGACACACCACACTTAGAATGAACAAATAAACCACATGACATAAGGTACAATCCAAAGTAAGGTTGTTTGCATTCATAATCATCCAAACAAAAATAACCATAGGATAAAGGCATCCAGTTAAGATAAAACTTAGAAACCACAAGATTGACATAAATCCATATGAATAAGAGTTTTCCAAAAATACTTTGAGGAACTATATAAAGATGATGCAAGGTATGATCAAGCTGCTTTAAAGAGGGAACCCCTTATATAATATAGACACACCTTAGATTCTTTGAAAACTTTAGAAACCTTTTAAACATGACTAAGGTGGTCATTTTGAAAATTCCTTTAAACAAAAAACAAAAAATCAAGACACAAGGCATATCAAAACAAGTTAGCCAAACTCATAAGATAAGAAAAAGATAAGCACATGAGATGATGGCAACAAGTAATATATAGAACCAAAGCAAGAGTAAGCATAGATAATCATCAAGAATAAAAAGCTAAAACCAAGAGAGATAGCGTTATAGCTACCAATTTTCTTCCTTTGATGATTCTTTGATCTTTTGGCTTCATTTTCTCTTTCTTTGATCATCCTCAACATGAAATCAACTTTGAAGTTCTCGAGGATGTCTTGGGGGGTGACTCCAATTTTCTTTTTCATTAAGTATTTGCCTCTTAGAGTGATGTATGGAATATCAAATGGTCTTGTAGACTCATCTTCCATATGATGTCTCTTTTCACCTTGTTCTTTCCAATTTTCCATTTTGCTCTTCATCCCCAATTTTCTCTTCCATGCTAGACATAGCCATTTTAAATTCTTCTTTGCATCTTTTAAATGTGTGGCTAGTCTTCTTCTTATCATCTCCTTGAAGTGAACTTTTCTTTTTTTTAATGCACTTTTCATCACCAAGTTAAATTTTGTGTGCTAGTGCCTTGCTCATAAAATGATCATCCTTAAGGATTGAGCATTCTCAGGAATCCAATGAGCTTTTGACCTTGAGGTGCTCTTGCAGCATGGAAGCCCGGTAATCACATTCTTCAAGGAGGTTTGTTCTTATTCATATGAGAGAAGAGATGGGGATGAGAACTTATCTCCACGAATTCATCCATATTTTCTTTTCCTTTGTTAACTACATAAGAAGACACTTTTGGTACCCACTTTTGCTTGGTCTTAGAGGGTTAATGATGGGGATTTTTACAACCCATTTTGTTTTTACACCTCTTTCATTTTTCTCTCTTAATTATGAAACAATTAACATGATGACCATAAATGTCACAATAAGAAAAAGTCATTTTAAGCATAGAGGAAGATGTAGTTCTTGCATCAAAAGGGGTAGGATGTGCATTCTTGTGTCTGTGTTTGTACTCTATGCAATTATGGTCATGAGATACATGTTGAGCACAAGACACATTATCAAGATTAATTCTAGTACTAATGCACATATCATCAATAGAGTTTAGAGAAGCAAGTTTATGCTTTAAGAAATCATGTTCAACAAGTTTAGAATCAACAATTAGCACCTTGTCAATCAATTCTTGATTAAAGAATCAACGGATAAGTTCATACTCTCTTTTTATTTTTCTAGCACATGACAAGAGGCGAGAAGTTTCTCATAAGCTACTTGCAAGCAAGATCTTTCATTAAGTGAGCAAACAAGTTTATTACACACAAATTTGTTCTTTTTTTTTTTCATCTTCTTCAACTCACTATATAAAACGGTTAAGAGCACATAAGGATCATCATCATTATTGTGATCACTATCTAGAGTTAAGTTGAAATTGTATACCTCATTACTTATGAATTTTAGACTTTGAACATTTTATTTATCTTCTTCATCAATAAGTCCAATGAGGCATTTAGTGTAATATTTGTCTTGATCATCACTTTCATTTTTGTCCTTTGTAGAGTCATCATTGGGATATGGATTTTATTTTCTTGATGAACTCTCTACAATCTTGTAGTCTTTTGCATGTGACTCTTTTCTTGGAGTCGTAGCTTGCTTGTGCCATTCCTTGATTTGCATGTCTTCATTATGAATCATTGATCTTTTTGTACCTACAAGGAAATCATGAAAAATTCTAGGTACCTCTTTAGAATGTCCTTCAAGGATAGCTTTATGTATCAAGTGGAAAGTATATGCACAAGGATCAAGTTTATAAAAATCAAAACAACTAGAGTGATTCTTAAGTGAAATAGACATATACAAGAAAGAATCATTCAAGTTGAATATGTTACACCTCTTAGTTAACTTAGCTAAATAAATATGTAACATGTGAAGATCATGTTGTAAGTTTATCTATATGGATATGATTATCAAGAGGGTGAGATGCAACAGCAATAAGAGTGCAAGCATATACACCAAAATCACTTTTCAATTTATTAATATCATTAAGTAGAGTATTATGAGAAAGTGAATTTGATACCTTTGCTTTCTTACCAGGTGATGAGGAGTATGGATTGACATTTTGGTCTTTGTCATCACTTGAAGCTTTGCTCTTTGTCTTTAAGAAACTTGGTTCTTCAATAGATGCAGCCTTTGAGCTTTGAGATTTCCAAGTGCCAATGAGTGTTTGTGATTTTCTTCTTTTGACATATCTCATGTCAAGTTCTTCATTCCACATGGAATGATCCACCCCAATGCCACTTCTCTTTGAATCTTTATCCTTGAAGCTTTGTGGCAAAATTTTTCATTTCTTTCAACAAGATGATTGATCTTCATTATTTCCATCATAACTTGTATCTCTTTGAAGATCATCATCTTGTGATTCCACCATCTCGTCAAACTCTCATCTTGTGAAGACTCAAGTTGAAGATTGCCTTTTGAGCTCATTGAAGATTGACTTTTGAGTTCTCCTATATCACACTCTTTGATTATATCAAAGTTTGCTTGAGATGTGATTGAGATTTCTTCAATGCTTTCACATGATTGAGTCTCCAACTCTTGACTTCCCACCTTTGGCTCTTGCACGTCAACTTTGCCTTGATAATATGCTTCAAGCTTATTCCACATTGATGGCCTTGTAGTTGAGTGTCATCTTGGAGAAGTCCTCTTCATTGAATGCTCTTCTTGTCTTAGGCACTTTGACACCTTCTATAATGATTGAAGGAACATATGGTTTTATTTCTATAATGCTCAACAAGGTGAAATCAACAGTAGAAAAAAAGAGTTTAAACAAAGATTGCCAATAAGAGAAGTTAGAGTCATCAAATAACGGTGGCCTAGATGGGGAAGAGTCTTTTATTGAATTGGTAGAAAATCATGTGGCCATATATCCTCCTAGGGTGCAAATCCTAATAAAAATGAGACTAGGCTTTGATACCAATTGAATCCTTAGCTTTTTAGTTTTCTACCAAATTCTTTTCCTAAGTGATCACCTTAACAACAAGTATGTTGATTAATCACATAAAGGTGATTAAATGATAGCGCAACTTAGGTGACTAGTGTGTTTAGACGCAACACATAGGAAATCAAGACAATGACTATGATAAGGGATTATCTAAGTCAAGAGTCATATATGAAAATCTTGTAAGAACAAACAACACAAGTCACAAGACTAGCACTAAGCAAGATATATAAAGCTTGTAAGAACACTTAGTGCAAGTCTTATAGCCAAGCCAAGGCAAGATGTAACAAGTATTCTAACTCAAGATAAACAATTGAAGCTCATACAATCAAGTTCATATGGAACATAAGCACAAGTATAATGTAAGAACTTGAAAGTAAAGAGATAGAGTTAGAAAATCAAACACAAAGATTTAGAGTGGTTCGATCACAAAGATCTACATCCACTACCTTAGTACACACCCAAGGATTTTGGAAAATTCCACTAGCCTTGAGAAAATTTTACATGAAAGGACAAAACCGACACATAGTCTTTTATGCCCAAAGCAACCTTTCAAGGGAAAGGCCAACAAATGATCATTTTATGCACTATGCAACCCTTCTTCGCCCTTGGGAACTCTCTCTAAATCTAGTCTACTAAGTGACGAGGTTTTTTCGAACACATCAACCGTACTTCACTTTCGGGTTCACCGCTCACTCTAGTTCTTACAATTAATGTGATACCCGAGACTTTTGGCTTGATTGTTGCATGTTAGTATTTAATTTTTGCATGATTATATGTGTATTAATTATTGAGGCATGAATTTATGTGTTATGATGTATGATTATGTTCCAATTATTTGGTATGACATGATTATGAGTTATATGTTAGGTACGATTAGTTTAGGGGCGCATATAGAGACTTGGTAAGTTGGGGGACTTGAGTTTAGACTTTATGATGAGGAACCTTGATAACAAGTATCAAAGATTCGACACTAAGTTGTTAATTCAGATCTTTCTCTATTCTTGAACTTGTTTCAATGGGAATATACTCAACGCAATTTTAAAGAAGACTAAGTATCGATGGAGGTTGAAACATCACAACAAGTGAAACTAACTTGTTGATACAGTAACTCAAAGATGAATGAAGTTCTACCAGAAGTTCAACTCACGAGGATCTAAGAAATAACCTTACCAAATAGCATATATCTAACGTAATTACAATGGTGGACTTTGGTTGACCCACCCGAAGAGTGTAAGGTCATTGATAACAAATGGTGTTTCAAAAAGAAAACCGACATGGATGGTAATGTACACACTTTTAAATCTCGACTAGTAGTTCAAGGTTATAGACAAGTTCATGGTATTGACTATGACGAAACCTTTTCTCCTGTCGTTATGATAAACTCTATTAGGATTTTACTTGCCATAGCCGCATATTATGACTATGAGATATGGCAAAATGGACCTTAAGACTGCGTTTCTTAATGGAAACCTTCTCGAGGATGTGTATATGACACAACCTGATGGGGTTTGTTGATCCAACGAATCCTAGCAAAGTGTGTAAGCTTCAAAGGTCCATTTATGGATTGAAGCAAGCATCTCGAAGATGGAATCGTCGCTTTGATGAACTTATTAAAGAATTTGGTTTCATCAAAAACGAAGACGAGCCTTGTGTTTATAAGAAAGTAACTAATAACGCAGTAGTGTTCCTTGTGCTTTATGTGAATGACATCTTACTGATTGGAAATGACATCCCCACATTACAAAGCGTAAAAGCTTGGTTAGGGAAGTGCTTTTCAATGAAAGACTTAGGCGAGGCTACATACATTTTGGGTATACGAATCTATAGAGATAGATCTAACAAAATGATTGGCCTAAGCTAGAGTGGATACATTTACAAGGTACTGAAACGGTTTAGTTTGCAAGACTCCAAAAAGGGATTCTTGCCCATGTCACATGGCATTAAACTCAGCAGAACTCAAGGACCTTCCACAAAGGAGGACCAAGAACTCATGAGTAAGATCATATATGCTTCAGGCATTGGGTTCATTATGTAAGCCATGATATGTACTCGCCCGGATGTCTCATTCACTTTAAGTATGACTAGCAGATATCAATCTGACCCTGGAGAGTCACATTGGACTGCAGTCAAGAGCATTCTTAAGTACTTGAGAAGGACTAAAGATATGTTCTTGGTTTATGGAGGTCAGGAAGGAAGTCTGGTTGTAAATGGTTACACAGACTCAAGCTTCCAGACCGACGTAGATGATTATAAATCGCAATCTGGTTTTGTGTTTTGTTTGAATGGAGGTGCTGTGAGCTGGAAGAGCTCAAAGCAGGAAACCGTGCCCAACTCTACAACAGAAGCTGAGTATCTAGCTGCCTCTGAAGCAGCTAAAAAGCTGTTTGGATCAGGAAATTTGATGATGAATTAGGTGTCGTCCCTAGCATTGTGAACCCAGTTGACCTCTATTGTGACAGTACTGGCACCATTTCACAAGCTAAGGAACCTAGATCTCACAAACAATCCAAACACATTCTCAGGCGTTTCCATCTGATTAGAGAGATCATTGATAGAGGAGACGTTAAAATTTGCAAAGTTCATACAGACTACAACATTGCCGATCCATTGACCAAGCCACTCCCGCAGCCTAAACATGAGAGTCATACTAGGTCAATGGGATTGAGGATCATGTATGATTGGACCTAGGGCAAGAGGGAGATTGTTAGTAGTGCCCTAGGACCATTAGCATATGTTGTACGCTTTATTTCTTTTGAGCTTGTCTCTGAATAGTTAATTTTGCTTTTGAACATCAAATATGTGATTTGATAGTAAAACTCATTAGCTTATGCAATTACTATTCTAGTTGTCCCTAGTTTTATGTAATGTTCTTTACAATGAAATAAAACTAGTAAGATGTATGATTGATGATCATGTTTTACTGATCATGTGTAATGGATACAAATCATATCATAGATGCAACATATAGGGATACATTGTATTGGACGTGATCCGTTAGAGAAGTAATACTTCATGGTCCTTAGTCATAAGTATTACTTCCTCAATACTATTTTAGAATCCTTAGACCTTATGTCTCCATTGATTCTAGCATGAATGGAGTCACGTTTTGACTCAGTCGGACGTTACTTTTAATCGAGTAATCAATACGACTGATGATCGGATGTAGCGTTCTATCATGGCTTGAATGTGAGAGGCATTGTAAGGGATTTGTCCGTCTCTTTTATTAGAGAGAGATATCCATGGGCCCCTCGATGGGGAAAAACTGTTTAAATGCATGGTCGTGCTCAAATATATTTGATAAAGTGCTTATCACATACTATTTGTTGGAACAGTTTACCCGGAGATCGAGCATAAATATAATTAAGCTTAATAAGGGTGACGACTACCATGCCTTATGCTTAATTAGGATATCGCAAGACAAAGGGATTAAATAGTGGATTGATATTAGGTTCCGCTGTATATTCATTCACTTTGGGTAGTCACAATGTCCTACTAGGGACCGCTTGTGATTTATGAACTCACACTACTACTAAGTGTGTTTTCATTGCCATTGTGATATGAACCTACAGGGTCACACGCATAGACGAGCTAACGAGCTTCATGTCCAGATTCAATGAATCTAGAATGTGTCTAGGTTCATTGTATCTGACATTCATTTTTCTGAGAATAATAAAGCGTTATTACTCGAATTAGAGATAAGGGGCATTTTCGGTATAGCTGGGATTACGTGGGAGTTATTATCCGATAAAGACTCCCACTACCAGCAGAAGTCTAGAGGACGTGGGAGTTATAGACTCCCACTGCCAAAAGAGGTGGATAGGACGTGGGAGTTGTGCTTGAAACAATCTCTCACTCCCTATATAAACTTCTCTTGGCCGAAACCCTAGAGGTGAATGCTTTTCAGCCGAAATACCAAAAAGACCTAGAAAATCAGATTTTCTATTCTGCCTCTCTAATTCCCAAAACTCAGAAAAACAAAGAGCTAGCAATCACTATTCGTTTCGTCGCGTGGATACCGGTAGAGGGACATTCCGCAAAGGGAAATCCATTGGTGGCAGCAACGTATCCAAGAAGCAGCAACTTCCATTCAAGAATCAGATTCTTGAACCCGAAAAGTAAGTTTCTGTCTAGATTTTTCGATTCCTATGGTATGAGCGGATCCTTCAGGGGAGGACTCATGGGTGTTTAGAACGAGTTTCTGCCCATGAATCCCTTCATCAAGGACACGGTTTTGTGTGATGTGGTACCTATGACCGCAAGTCACATTATTTTGGGAAGACCGTGGCAATACAATAGGTTTGCAGATCATATTGGAAGAAAGAATGTATACATGGTTTCAAAGAATCAAATTCGTTATAATTTACAGCCTATTACACCTATTAGAGTAAGTGAGGTACAAAAGAAATTAGCCGATGGTGGAGAGAAAAGAATGAAAGAGCGTGAGTTCTACAAAAAACGAGTGATCCTACCAAAGAGGTAAAAATCGAGGTAAAAAGTGATGAAAAAGCCATGAGGAATGTGAGAAAAAAGGCATGCTTACCAAAGGTGAGGAAAGAGTGTTTATTTGTCAATTTGGGAAAGGTGGATAGGGCTTTAAGAGCAAACAAACCACTTGTTTTGCTGATTTTTAGAGAAACGGAAATGTTTGCTCTCACTAACAACTTTTCTTTTGATCTTATAACTTCTTCTCTATCTAGTCTATGCATTGATGTTTTGCAGGAATTCAAGGATAATTTTGCAAAGGAATTGCCGAGAGGGGTTATTTATTAGCCTTCAAAATCATGAAAGATATAAACCATCTTCGGGTACAAATCAGCAAATTCACAACCAAGGTGATTTAATTCTTGAAAAGAAGAAGGTAAGTACGTCTTTAAATCCTTATATTAATCCGGTAAATATTGTACCAAAGCATGAAAGGACTTTTAGATTATATACGGATAGTCTCAATATTAATAACATACATTTTAAGTATAGACATCCGATTTCTTACTTTGATAATATACTTGTTTATAGTAAAAACCGAGAGCCTTATATTGAACATCTTAGAGCTGTTTTTACTATTTTAAAGGCACAAACCTTGTATACTAAGATGAATAATTATGTTTATTACACTCATTCTATTAATCTTCTTAGTTGCATGATGATTTTACAAGGTATTAAAGTTGAACCGGCAAGAGCTAATACATTTGAAGAATGGCCGACTTCAACTATGGCAAATAAAACTCGATCAACATTTGAGATGGCAAGTTTTTGTACACGTTTTGTTCATCATCTTAGCAAGCTTGCTGCCTTGAATCCAAGGAAGAAAGAAGACTTTTTTTGGGACAGCCGCCATAAATTCCAGTTAAAAGGTAAGCACGGTGCACCTTCTACTTTATATATTCATAACTTGCTCCCTTTTATTCATTTTTCAGATTATAAAGCTGATTTTGGGGATGATTCGAGGACGTATCCTTTTCAAGAGGCAGGGGATGATGCGGTACCAACCTCGGGACTGCCCAACTCAAGGGAACGTGTATTAAAGATACAAAGAAGACTCTAAGTTACATCTAGAAATGTTGTACAAGTCAACCTCTTAAGTATCACAAGTATACAAAGAATGGAGAGCTTTGCTACTGTTTGGAATAATGCTTATATCTTTCGATATAGGTATCCAATGGAGCTGATTCCAATTGCATATGAAAGATAAGAGGCAGATCTACAATTTTCGTGAGATCACAAGACCAGATTCTGCCTTCTTGATATCCGAAATTGTCGTGCAAGTTGGCCCAACAAGCTGTCCAGAATTGGGTCGAATTTAAAGGGCATTTTAGTCTTTTTGTACATTAAAGTCTATTCTAGCCTATTCTAGACTATTCTAGACTTTAATTATTTTCAGCAATGTTATTTCCTTTATTTAGGCGTGTATAGCATGTATTTGCTATAATAAAGGACATGTTGTCCATAGTGGTTAAGGAGTTGGTTATCTAGTTGTTAAGAGTCCTACTTCTTTGAAGGACTCTCACATAATTAGTTAATTTCAGCCTTAGTTTGTTATTCTAGCCGCCTAGATGCAAGATAATAGGACATGTTGTCTATTATCTTGTTTAAGTGTTTTACTTGATAGCAAGTTGTTTTCCAAGAGTCCTACTTCTTCAAGGACTCTTCCTCTTATTGTTGGATGGAACCGAAATCTCCCTCTATTTAAGAGTGATTTCGGCCACCTTTATACTCACGTTAGATATATTGATATTTTGGTTAAGGTTATTCCTTAGATACTTGTTTATGAATTTTTCGGTAGAACTTCATATTCTTTGATTTACTATTGAACTAGATAGTTTCGCTAGTTGTGGTGTTTCAACCTTCATTGATACTTAGCCTTCTTGGAGTTGCGTTGAGTATATTCCCCTTGAAAACTAATTCGAGATAGAGAAAGATCTGCTAAAAGTCGAACATTGATATAAAACATCACGGTTTTGCATCAGAGAGAGAGAAGTAACGATTGTGTGGGAAAAGAGAAAGAGAGAAGAAAGACAAGTGCAGAAAAATAGAGTGATGCGAGGTTCTCTTAGCGATTGATATAGCAAATGAGGTCAGAATAGAGCGATTCTTAGTGCGTTGGAAATATAATTGAAAGGGCTATGTTTGAGATTTGACGTATCGAAGTTTCAAGTTTGGAGAAAACAGCAATTGCAGTTTTAAGTTTGTTGATTTTCTGCTTTTTGGGAATTTCGGATTTTGGTGATTGAATTGCTTAAGTTTACAATGTAAGGATAATTCACCCTTGTATTTTCAGTCCTTAAACAGCATGAAATGTCACTTTTACAAAAGTTATGAAATTTCTATGATTTGTGTTTCATTCATATTTTCATTGCTTTAAATTGGATGAGGGGTTGATATTAATTGTAATTGCTCGTGGGTATGATATTTAGAATTGCAAACATGGGTTGGGGCGCAGCTACAGTGACGATGCCCGCATGTTGGGCCGCAGCTACAGTGACGATACCCGTTGTTGGGGCGTAGCTACAGTAACACATGCGCACGGTTGGGGCGAAGCTACATTGCCTCTGCTTGGCGGTTAGGGCGCAGCGCAGCTACAGTTATCTCTGCACATCGTTGTGGCAGATGAACAATGATTCCTACACAATGTTGGCGACTGTTTCAGGGGCTAGTCTTTGGAAGATGGCGTCTATATGAGCCCGAGCTGATTGAGGCAATGGGGCACTTTTGTAGCATGAGCGTGCGGGTCATGTTGCGACGATAAGGCGCGCATTGCATGTTCGACATACTCGGATGCCTTTGGCCACACAGCTTGGGCAAGCTCGGGTGCACAAGGAAGCGTCGTTGTTGTCTCTTGTGTGACGTCACGACCAACCCGTGACAGAGATCTTCCATTTTGGCAAACAATGTGTCGGACGAATAACCCGGATAATACTTCGTTCGCACCTTTGTTTGTATGGGCGGACGAAAGGTTTAGATGATGCTTCGTCCGAGAGTCAAAATGGTCATTTTAGCAATGTTCTCCAAATCATTTCTAAAATATTTCTTACTTCAAAAACATTCTCCAATCATTTTCTAAGTATGTTTTGATAAAATTTTGAGTATGAAGTTAAGGTCAAGATGCATAAATATTTCGGGAAATGGGAAAATGTTTTGTGTCTATCGATGCTATACCCAAAGGTGTTTGAACCTTACTGAGGTAGTGTAGTAGCTAATTCTTTACTATTTTGCAGATGCTCTTGTGGACGATTATGAAGTAGAAGTATGAGATGAGGATTACGAGGAGTGATGTAATAGTTTTTATAGAACTGTTAGCATTTAATGTTTAAACATTTACTCTTTTCCCTTGTATTGTAAGGTACCATTTAAGTTTACTATTCGAATTCGTTGTAGTTATAGTATTTTTGTACGGGTTCGGTGTCTCAATGGCGAATGAGACACTGGCATGTCACCTCCAGGTTACGGGGTGTAACAGCTAATCACTTAATTATGGAAGTGGATCCCGTAAACATTTCATTTATAAAATAATAAACTGACAAGATGAAATGTCTATATTTTAAAACAATCTTTTCAAGTAATTATAGAAACTTATTCTATTAGTTCAGCCCATACATGAGTGTTGGAATTTACATTTGATATTAATTTCATTTGATTAGTGTACTTGCGAAACAAGAAACTGGTTGATTGAACTATACAAGTGTGACTTTCTCCATAACTTGTGTTCAATCTAGATATCAAGGACAAATGGATTAGTACAAAAGGTCATAACAATGATTACCTGAATCACCGAAATATTTGTCAATTTGGAGTAATAATGTGTTGCTAGATACCTCTCATTATTGTTGACAATTGTCAACCAACATAGAAAATACCTAATGGGTCGCACACTATGATCAATTGGATTGGGCTAGTTGGAATTTACATTTGATATAGGTGCTCCATTTGGATTGGGCCGACGAATACTCGATTGGTCAAACCAATCATGTTGAACTTGTCAGTTGAACCGGATCTAGTCTGTTGAACCGAAAAACCGTTTGAAAGAATCAAAACCGGACATGTGAGAGTTAATTTTCACCCTACTACTTCATTTTCTGTTATTATCATTCAATTGTTGAATTAATTCACTCTTCCTAAATAATATAGCTTCCGATTTCTAGAGAAAAATCAGCCCCTAAATACATAACTCCAGGAACATCAAAAGTTAGAAGAAAAATTATATTTTTCATTCTTCATTTTTCCGGTTTTATTTGAACCGATATTGTTAATTTTTGAAGATTGTCTTCAACCTTGAGAGCTCTCTGACTAGCATTAGAGACGTCAAGAATAAATTCAAGTTGATCTTGTGGATACCACTAGAGACAGGAGCCGATAAAGATTGGTTGTTGTTGGTGATTCCGTAGCAAACACAAAACAAAAACTGTTTCTGTCATCCCGTAACTAATGGTAATTATCCTATTTCAAAGATCATTAGTTCATACTCGTGAATGATCCTATTTCAAACAGGGGTGATTTTATTATAATACAATCTGCGTGTTGTGCCTTCTCTAGTGAAATTCTGATTATAATTTATCTCTCAAATGTAATTCGAGATTTCTTTTCCTATTATGTATAGCATAGTATATGATTTATTATGTAAATTGCAAGAGCGGAATGGAGTCAATCAGACGGAGGAAATCACTTGGAGACGAAAGACAATAGATTAGATTTATTGTTTTTCACCTTAGACGGACTTAGGATTTTCCATTGGCTTGGAAAATCCGCATAGAGTATATTAATATTCACGTTTTATTTACTGTTTTGATGCATGAGATGCATGTTTTACAATTTTATAGCATGAGATGCATGATTTTTAGTTGTATAAACGGTTTATACAAACTTTTGGTGAGATCATTTAAAATTAAATCCCTCAATTTTTAATTATATTAAGTTTATGCCTTCCTCGATTTGGCCCTCGTCAAGGCCTAGACCGACAGTAATGTATAATTGCGAGGCAATATGCACATGTCTATCCGGGTGAGGCACGAAGGATAAGTTAGTGATATCCGTTGATGCAAATCTTGGGTCATACTTAACCGGATTATCTCATTAAATGCATTGAGGATCTGAATGAAAAAGAGTTGAGATGTGCATTTTGATGTACTGAGAATAATTGTTATTTACTCAACTAACCAATAATTAGAAAATGATGTAATTAGAAAATGTTGCTCACCTAAATAACCATATCTCGAACTATGTAGCCAAAGCTGCCTCGGGATTGGTGATATATGGATCTTGGCCTACTAGAAAATATCTGAGGGTTATTCATTTGAAGAAAATATTGGAAGAATCATTAATTAAAGACATAATAATGATTTTAAAAATATGATACTAAAACTTTGCAAAATCTTTATTGTATATATAATGGCAAACGCAAATGTTGCAAACTAGCTTTCGTTGCGATCTGTCCTTGAAAAGGACAAACTTGAGGGAGGAAACTTCCACGATTGGTACGAGAATTTTAGAATCGTTCTCAAACACGAGAAAAATATGTATGTTCTCGAAGAACCTATTCCTAATACACCAGGCGCGGCCGCTGAAAGAACTGCTTATTGTAAGCATTTAGATGACGCATTGGATATGTCAAGTTTAATGCTGGTTACCATGACCTCTAAGCTTTAGAAGCAACATGAGGAAATTGGTGCATTAGACATGATTAATCATCTAAAAGCAACTCGTTCAGGGTCAGGCTCACCATGAGAGATTTGACGTGTCAAAGTCTCTGTTTCAGTGAAAAATGGCAGAGGGAACACCAGTCGGAACTCACGTTCTGAATATGATAGGTCATAATGATAACCTAGGAAGACTGGTATTTCCTCTGGGCCAAGAGTTATCCACTAACTTTATTCTGCAATCGTTGCCTGAATCATACAATCAGGTTGTATTAAACTACAACATGAATGAGATAGACAAACAACTTCTTGAATTGTTGAATCTGTTAAGAACCGCCGAGAAGGAAATAGGCAAGTCCATATCCATGTTGATGGTTAATAGCATAGGCAAGGGTGTTGGAAAGCCTAAAGGCAAGTCTTATGGAAAACCTAAGGGCAAACCTAGCCAATTCAAGAAGGCACTGAAAGCTAAGGGCGTTGTGGCTAAGGATGATACTTGTCACCATTGTCGTAAGCGAGGACATTGGAAAAGAAACTGTAAGAGCTATCTTGCATGGAAAAAGCTTTGAAATTAAAGGGATAAAATGTTGCTTCTGGCTCAGGTATTTTTGTTATAGAAATAATTTTCTACTACTACTTCCTCTTGGGAATTAGATACCGGATGTGGTTCTCACATTTGCATGAATGTGTAGGGACTGCAAAGGAGTAGGGAGCTGACAAAGGGAGAAGTGGACATACGTTTTGGTAATGGAGCAAGAGTTGTTGCCTTAGTTGTAGGAACTTATGGAATTAGTTTGCCCTATGGGATTGTCCTAGATTTAGAGAATTGTCTCTATGTACCTACTTTAACGAAAAATATTATTTCAATTTCTTGTTTGGAACCTCATTTGTATTCCTAATTTTGTATGTGGGTTGGGTGACATACTAATTATAGGGAATGACATTCCAACCTTGGAATCTATAAAGGTTGGTTGGGGAAATGTTTCTCTATGAAGGACTTAAATGAAGCAAGCTTCATCTTAGGGGTCAAGATCTATAGAGATAGATCACGTAGACTCCTTGGAATAAGTCAGAGTACATATATAGAGAAAGTGCTAAATCGGTTTAGCATGTAAAAGTCAAGAAGGGCTTTTGTCCTATAACACTTAGTACAGTTCTTTCAAAACTACAGTGTGCTACGACACTAGTTGAGAAAGAACGCATGAGTGAGATTCCATATGCTTCGGTAATTGGATCTATCATGTATGCCATGTTGTGTTCTCGCCCAGATTTCTCGTATGCTTTGAGTATAACGAGCAGATACCAGTCTACATACGGTGAGCGTCACTGGATAGCCGTCAAGAATATCCTGAAGTACTTACGAAGGACTAAGTATACGTTCTTAATCTATGGTGGGGAAAACGAGCTCATTGTAAGCGGTTACACTAAGGCTAGTTTTCAAACCGATAGAGACGACTTTAGATCACAGTCGGGTTATGCATTTTGCTTCAACAGAGGTGTTGTGAGCTGGAGAAGTTCAAATGAGGCAACCGTTGACACAGCAGCAACATGATAGTCATACTTGTAGCATGGGTATCAGATACCAAGAGATCTGGTATTAGAGATAGTTCTTATGTATAGTATGCACTAAAAGGAAAGGTTGTTGTCTTTAGTGCAAGTGGGAGATGTATATATTTTTCATTGTGATGAAATATTAAAGGCTAAATTCCATTATTATGTTGTATTACTACTGTGCAATTGTATTAAACATAATAACTTCCTTTGAGTAGCTATTGTAATTGTTAGATTGAACTATTCTAAATATCCATAGTCGATCATTATTGTAGAATGCTTAGGACAACAATAATGTGGGAGACTAGTATGTGTCGTGATTAATATTGGATATCTAATCAACACATGGGTATATAATACTAGATTGACCCACTATAAGAAACACTTCATGGATTGTTATACGAATGTCAACAGTGTTTCTTATTGTGATTCTGTTTGTATCTGAATCATTCGACTTGAAATCATACAAGATTTCCTACATGTCTAATGGTATGCTTTGATGGTGTCAAAAGTCGTCTGTAACTAGATGTGCTATAAAAGCATTTGTTGGGTGTATTTATGAACCATGTATAGGATGAGGTGTGATAGATAGAGAATTTGTTCCTCCTATATAACAAGAGTGATATCTTGGGCCCCTTGATGGAGTGAGACTAATTCAAGACCATGAACAAGTGAATAAACATGAGATATTAATGTCATTTGATTAGTCTACTCGTGAATCAAGAAACTAATTGATTGAACTATACAAGTGTGACATTCTCCATGACTTGTGTTCAATCTAGATATCAAGGACAAAGGGATTAGTACAAAAGGTCATAACATTATTTACTTGAATCACCATAATATTTATCAATTGAGAGTAATGATGTGTTGCTAGATACCTCTCATTACTATTGACAATTGTTGTCAAGGCCAACATAGCAAATACCTAATGGGTCACACACTATGATCAATTAGATTGGGCTTGTTGGAATTTACATTTGATATAGGTGCTCCAATTGGATTGGGCCGAAAAAACTCGATTAGGTGATGACATGATTTAGAAATCCAATTTTTTTGGATTCCTAAACTAAAAGCGGACAATCCGCTTTAGGAATCCAAATTTTTTTCTTTCAGTGAGGTCCATGAAAACACTCAAATAAACTATAGCAATAAAAAAACAAGGAAGAAGAATAAAGGATATTAAATTAGGTGAAATGATGCATAAAAAAATTATGTGATAAAGAGAAGCACTATTATTTTTGTCACATTCCGAAACCGGTGTTGACCTAGCAATACCTCATATGCCAATGAGGCACACAACCAATAACAGAAATATAAAGTACATTATATCTTTGTTAAAGAATAGCTAACAATCTTATATAAGATATAAATACATAACATGAGTCTAGAAACATAAAAGTAAGTATAGGTTGTTACTAAGTGTTATTACAACATCAAGTACTTAAATAAAGTAAGTGTTCGACTATAACATGATTTAGAAATCACTCATCATAGTCACCGTCACAGGCTTCCACATACTCATCCTCTAGCACGTCATCATCTGCAAATAAGAGAAAGTAAAGACATGAGCTGTGAAGCCCAGTAAGCATCAACACCCTTGGGATGAAGCATCAACACCCTTGGGATGATACATCAAATAGGACACAAAATACATTTTCCCGACTTCCCAAAACAAGTGTGAAAACATGCAAGTTTAGATTCCTTCATACCTCACAATAAACACATTAAACCTCACAAGATAACTTTTCAAAAACACTAGAAGAAACCAAGGTAAAACAAAGAGTCAAAACTGGTCAACAGGGTGTGCGGACGAAGGCGGTGGACGAAGCATCATACGCATCCAAATGACCAAAACCCTGGACGAACATATCATCCGCACTGGTCAATCGTAGAGGGCCGCAGACGGATGAACACATCATCCTCAGGTCCTTCGCAGTAAGGCAGTAGCCCCCAGTAGTGTAGCGAACGATATGGAAGACGAATGAGAGGACGATCCCTTTGTCCGCGACCTGCAAAATTTCTGTTTTTCATGTACAAATCAAATGTAAAATGTCCATTTCCGCACCTTAACTTTTCCAATCCCAAAAGTCACATTTTAGACACAAATGCACATATAACAACCATACCAAAACATGAACAAGTAAGAAATAAATTATACTCGTCGAAAACTAACATCCTGCACATCGGATTGAGACATAAACACTATGTGTTGTTCATACCAGCAAACAAACATACACAGCGTTGGACTCTTTGAATATAATTCATGCTATGACTCAACATTCACATGACCGAGCTCAATTGTCTATTTACAACTCTAAGGAAATTACTACAATGATCCCCAACTTATATCCGAGAAGGGAAAAGCATTTGTATGTATTACATGGGTCCAGTATAACTTCTAAACGAAGAGCTCGGTGTTTAAGGATCCATTCGTATTGTGTCATTGCCCACCACTGTGGACTCCACAATGACCATTTGTAGTCCCTAATTTGTATCCCAGTTAGGAGAGGGCTCATGATAGTGACACATATTGATAACTCCCGGGATCAACGACAACACACGCAATGCAAAAGAATGAATCCTTGCAATATAATCAATTTTAGAGAATAGCTCATAAACCAGTGACGACTACAATTACAAAATAACATATATGACTTCTAAATGCAGTAATATCAAGAAGTTATGAACATGATAGAATGCAACAAGAATATACACAATTATATTCAATGCTTTAACATACAAGCATGAATAATTCGACATTTCATCTTATGCAATAAATCATGCTTTAAATCCTTTCAAAACATATTTTCAGAACTTTAAACAATAAATTTCATGAATTTTTACTACCGAAAAGACAAGGGTTAAGATCCTTACTTGGCATAATAAGCAAGCAAATATAATCACATAAATTACAGAGAACGCAGCAACTTCAAATACAAATTCTTGTTCTCTTGGAACTCGAAATCAACCCCGTCATTTCTACGTGTAGCCCTTTCAGTAAGCTTCGAAACTCTCTAAAGAACACCTCAAACAGAGTTCGTTTACTACTTCAATTATGCGGTCTACTCACAGCTCTCCTGTTTCCCAATATTTATTTTCTTCTTGTTTTTCTCTCTTCTCTTCTCATCACTAACTTCTTCTCTTTCTCTTCCTAACTTCCTATTTTTCCTATTTTTCTAGAGTAACTCTCTAAAAGTGTCAAAACCACCCCCTAAGTTCTCTAACTCACACACCTAAGTCCCCCAAGTTACATATAACATAAAGGCCACCCTCAACAAATGTACACAACAATTATTAAAATTAAACACATAACACATAAAATCAATTAACATGTTTTTCATTTATTATCAAAAAGTTCAGGTTATCACAATTTTCCCTCCATCCAAATTTGAATATCCCATTTAATTTATTAAGATGTTCAAAATTGAATGTCTCACTTCTTACTCTAGCTAAAATTTCAATTCTATCACAAGTTAAGACAATCCATCAATTTTTGGCCAAGTTAAAATGAGGCATTCATATTCGAACGAAAAGAGTATAAATTATTACTCCAGTCTTCATTCTCTAAGTTGTAACTTAATTAATAAATAACTATTGATATGTAAATTATTAATAGTGTCACACCCCGTAACCGGAATTATGACATGTCAGTGTCTCATTGGTCGATGAGACATCAAAGCCCACAATCAGAGTTACTAAAAAGGGAATTCATTTATGAAATAATCCAAAATAAGAGTTAAGCAGCGGAATTAAGTGTACTACAAGTGAAATAATACTAAGTATTACAAAGAAAAATTTTTCAACATTAATATAAATGAAATACCTCTATGTGTAAATAAATAAACGAATGAACTAAAACTCTCCAAGCCAAGCCGGTTATGAATCACTTTTCATAGTCCCCTTCCCAAGCACCGTCATCATAGATAGGATCAACATCTGCATCACCTGAACAATAAGAAAGTGGATGGACTGAGCTCAGGTGCTCAGCAAGGACAAATAATCACAAGTATAAATCATAAATAGACACTATCACAAATTCCCGAATCCCAAAACATGTGAAATCATTGCATACTTTACTTGGCAAAACTTAACTTGAAATACACTTTAAAACTCTTGAAAAACACTTAAAAGAACTTATAAAAGACTTGGCTTGAAACAGAACAAAACAGAAAATTCTAGGACGAAGCATTCGTCCGCGGTTGGGCAGTAGCTCCCAAACATTATGCGGACGATGCTGAGGATGAATGGTAGGACGAACCATTCGTCTGCAGCCACTAGAAAAATGATTTTTCGGTATAAAAACACATGTAAAAGCCATATTTCCGCACCAAAAATTTCCGAACCCAAAATACACGTTTAAAGACTTAATACCAAGTATAATATATGACCCCAAACAAGAACAAACAAGTTAAAAAAACAACAATTGAGATAAATAACCATACTCTTCATGCCCAAGCATTTACACAATCAAATGTACGTTAGGCATCGTGCTCTGCCCATACAGTATACACGATTACACACTTGCTTAGACACTATGAGCATAGCTACCGCTGTGACACAACTTCCCACTATTCGAGCTCAAGTATCTAGTCACGACTTTACGACAATAACTGTAACAGCCCTAACTGTTAACCTAGTTAGGAAGACCCCAAGAAATTCATACACACAGGATTCAGTTCCCCCTCCCCCCCTCCTCCCTCCCGAACGGGTTCACACTTTAAGGACTCATCCAACATTGTATCATCATCCAATACCTTGGACTCCACAAACTGTTACAGCTCCCAGTGATTTTCCCTCTTCAAATGATGGTCCAAGAAGTTCTACACATGTCATATGATCCCCGGGATCAACCTTCGCACTTCTTTCGTGCTCACGTTTATATCCTTCGAACGAGTCCTGTCATTGAGTTGATTCTAGACACGAACTCAAAATAGGGTGACGACTCGGTCGACCAATACCACATAGGACTGAAATTAACGAGACCCAAATAGAACGACTCAAACCGATGAACGGTTATGAAATTACGCAATTCAACAATAAATAAATACGATTCACTAATCACAATAATGATATATATATATATATATATATATAACGAATTAGATAAACAGTGAAGGCGATAAACAGTGAAGGCAATTCAGATTATACCATTACGTAAACATAATCAATTCCAAGGTAGATATCCAATTAACAAAACAATAAACCCGAAACGTGCAATTGTTTCGAAAACCCAACCGTTTATGCAATAATTCAAGCATAATCAATCCTTAAACAATTATGAATCAGTACCAAATATAAATACATCAATCCGGGCAGAAAATAACAAAAGATGGTTCCTTGCCTCAAACAAAAGCAATTAAACACACAAACCCGAAATTTGCAATGCCCAGTCCAGCTCTCAATGCGATAATTTTCTGCCCCGAACTCCGAATCCCGATCCGTCTCCACTCACTCGAACGCCGTCGAATTGATATATTGTGCGTCGAAAACGGACAAGAAACTCTCTCTCGGTGATCTCTCAAAGTCTGCCCAAATTTCTAACTTCTAACTCTCAAAATTCTATTTTCTCTCTCTCTCTCTCTCTCTCTATATATATATATATATATATAGAGAGAGAGAGAGAAGAGAGAGAGAGAGAGAATGGGTAGGGGATTATTACTCACCAAACACACACACACTAGCCTAAGGACACGTACTATGCACGGGGACACAATTTTACATGATTAACAAAATTTAACAACAACAGGAACAAAGTATTAATCCAAAGTAATTAAGGTGGCCTACATGAATCAAAGATAGAATTACGTGTGGTCGTTAACATGAATACATTCCCTTCATTGCTTTATGTCCAAGACTATAAAATCATTCAAATCTAATACAACCATATCACTTTTTATTATTTCAGTCCAAACCTTCTCTTATCTTCGTCTATCTCTTACAAACTTATTCTTGTAACTCGAGCATCATTCCCGATTTTCTTTTTATGTGTCTAAACTAACTCAAACAGTTTTCCTTTATCCAGTGACTGAAAATAAATAAATAAAAAATAATAATAATGAAATGGGTGTAAACTAAAGGTTATTACTTCATAATCATGCACCTAATCTATACAAAAAAGCATATAAACTTCAATTATGAAGGGAAAAGTTAAAGGAGTGAAAATTCACAATTCTTGCTTCATAATCATGCACTTAATCTATAAAAAAAAACATATAAATTTCAACTCTGAAGTAAAAAAAGGCATAAGTTTTTTTATATTAATATTAATGAGGAAAGAATAGAAGAGATCAAATGATGGTAAAAAGTAACACTATCCTACAAACTATCGCTTAAATAAATAGAAGAATACAACGCATTTCAAAGACCTTCCAACAGAAGGTTCCAAGTCCATGAAGGCAAAAATATTTTATCCCGTCCTTCATTATCATATGTTTATAGACATTTAGAGCATGTTTTTGTTTGCAGAGAATTGCTTGCATATTGTATCTCATGACATCTTTAAATCCTTGTATATGTGAGTTTGCATCTTTCAAAAGTTTGCTTAATTTTATCACCAACCTCCATCCCAGTTGCAATCAAAAAAATTAAAATTAGAGTTTAATTATTCATTACGGAAAAAATAAAAAATCAAAATAATGTCATTAGGTTCAGTGTAACAACTCTAAATAAATTAAAAATATAATAATTTGTTCCATAATCATCCGACACCAGATAAATTAAATTCATAGAAAAATATAAAATATAAAATTGTAGACTTACAAATAGATAAAAGATCTAAAATAAATAATCTTGAGTGGTCTGGCCATAGGGGAATAAACAATCTATCATTGTAATAAAGAATATCTTAGATAGGTGAAACTCAAAATATAATTCAGGGAAGAAAAGTAGCTAAATAATGGTACATTTTGACGTTGGAGAACTAAAAGAGAAAATTAATAAATATTTCACACTTTGATCAAATGAAAAAATATAATCGAGAATATCTAAACAAAATATCTCTATAGAATCAAGAAATTTTAGAGAGTTAAAACTTAAAATAGATTTTCAAAAGAGGAAACAAAAAAGTAAATTTTGATAGAGAAATGAAAACATTTCATGTAATATATAGCTAGATATTAAAGACAAATACTAAATAACTTTCCAAAATGTCAATAGGAGTAGAAAATATTGAAAATGTAATGAAATATTATTTGTTATCAGGGTTTGTCTCCATTAATTTCTCAAATATACGAACTTAAACAATACGGAGTGGAAAAAGAAAATCACAATGGACTCCCAGAAAAGGTCATCAAAGGTTGATATCTGTATACAATATAACCAATTAAATTTTCTAAAAATAAACTTTTTAAGCGGAATTCATATCATCATTCGTCGAATAAATAAATCTAAAAAGTTTCGAAATATCAAATATTTTAACATTACCAATACGACTGAGGAAAAAATAATTTAATAAATAAAATTATGAAGCACAATAGTAATAATAAGAGTGAAGTAATGCATGAAAATAAAAAATAAATAAAAAAAAGTACCTTGAAATTTGTTGATCACCAATTATTTCACTGTAAGATTAGAGAAAAATAAAAGAAAAAAAGGAAGCCTAAGTAATCAACATAATCTCTCTTCAAGAAAAACTTGTAGATTAATATTAATTAACAAAAAGGCCAAGAATCAGTATTTGGAAAAGAACATTAACTACTTACAAATCAAAAGAAGATGGATGGTTTCCTAATCACTCAAGTTTTGGTTGTAAGGTGTACAGAATTTTTGAGATCTAAGTATGATGTATATGCATTATACAAAAGAAAAGAATTAGGGAATATATATTAGCTCAAAGATTACCTCACAATTTGGGAAAAGAAGATCGATAATGAAATTGCCTTCTGAAAACAAATAGAGTTAGAAAAAAGTCTAAAAAAATGTTTGTACAAATTACGGAAAGTGATAGCAGGAAAAAAAATCAAATGCAGTGATAGCGGGGAAAAAAAACAAATGCAATGAAAATAATAATAATAGGGAATGTAAAAAAACAAAGAAAAAAAAAGATAGCAAACGCTAAAGGTTACCATTCGAATTGAAGGAATAGTAGGAAAAATTACTTTCACATAACAATGGAAGAGTTTGCTTCTCTTGTTGGAAGGTGACGATATAGATAAAGATTGTGTATCGTGTTTGTGGGAAATGGTTATGTATTAGGTGTTATATGGAAGTAGTGGGTAGTTATTAGGGGTTTAATTTAAACAAAAATATTGTTTGAGATAAAGTTTAAAGAAGAGATTGAATTTATTTATAATTACTACAAAAAAATATTGACCGATTAATTTTTTACAAATTATTTAAGATTATGAGAGAAAAATTTAGGATTTGTAGAGATAATTGAAGAAGTAATTGATGTTTAAATTTTAGAATAAATCGCCACATTTGTCCCTAACTTATTTTCGCTCGGCCAGTTTTATCTTTTTTATAGAAAACTACTATTTTTTGTCCTCAACCTTTTTACGGGCTGCCAGTTTTGTACTTCTGTCAAAAAGTAGGCATAAATCCGTTAAGAGCATTGACCAGCCGTTAAGAGTAAAAAATAAACCCTCTCTCTTCCAGGGGTATTATTGGAAACACACTCTTATGACCACCAAATGCTAAACATCCCCCAATTTCTTTGAACCCGTCACTGACCTTTTACCAAATCTTTCACCTTTTTCCAAAATCAAAAACCCCAGTAATCAATCAAGGCTGGTGAGTAATTTCGAAGCTTTTACCTCATTCATTTTTCTTAGACGTATTGTAAAATGATTCAAAGGGGACCAAATGAAGAAATCCCCAAATATCGTAAGTTTCTAACCCTTGGTTTTCGATTTATTATAATTTTTTTCTGGAAATCGGTGCATATTTAAGCTTTGTTTTGTAAAATGCTAGCTATTTGGGATTTAGAATGTAGGGTTATGATGTTGGTTTGGTTATTTTATCGAATAATTTAATGGTCCCCCCTCATCTTTTCCCTCTGTCAGTATTTTGTATTTATATGATTATTATATGACGGTGTTGGTCCCCTCCCCTTAAAAGTATTTTGTTTGGCTACTTTATTGTGGGGTTTTTTTAAAAAAAAAACTGAACCTGTCTTTATTTTGTGAATGCAGTTACTGATCCAAAAGATAAATAGGAGTATTTCACCCTTATAGTGAGGCACAGGGGTAAGTTTATTGAGACTCAGAACAATAAACTTTATGATGGGGTGGGGGTGTACTGATTATTTTGATTATTGCAAAAGGGGTGAAATGTCTATTGTAGAGTTAGACAAAATGGTGCATATGTTGGGGTACAATGAGTATGCTGGTTTTTGGTGGAAATGGCCTTGGGTAGATAGGTTGACAGTATGGAAATTCATGTTGACTGATGATGATGCTTTAGATTTGTGTGAGTTTGCAATGGAAAATAGAAGTATCAAGTTATTTTTGCATCAAGAAGAGGATGGATTGGAGATGTTGTTCATAAAGTATCTGCCTAAGGAATTTGAGTTGTCTGAAGAAGATGTTGAGGTAGTTGTTGAGAAAGTTGCCCCTGCTAATGTGTCTAATAGATTCAAGAAGAGAGCTGTTAAACCAAAAAGCAAAAATAAGTCTAGTAGTTGGGTTGACATAGATGATAACTCTGCTGAATTTGGTGTCAATGAGTGTGAAAGTGAGGAAATTGATATTCAAAAGGTTGTAAATGAGGCTGAATGTGGAGTACATGAGGATCCAAAGTCAACTGAAATGGGTCCAAACCCTATTGAAATGGATCCAATCCCTACTTAAATGGAGACTAATTCAACTG
Organism: Vinca minor; assembly: GCA_026122235.1. Taxonomy (NCBI): domain Eukaryota; kingdom Viridiplantae; phylum Streptophyta; class Magnoliopsida; order Gentianales; family Apocynaceae; genus Vinca; species Vinca minor. The sequence goes on along the minus strand of JAOCZM010000161.1, from coordinate 1,239,417 downwards.
AAATTGGTCCAAACCCTACTGAAATGGATCTAAACCCTGCTAAAATGGATCCAAAATCACCTGATCTTGATGCTAATGATGCTGTAATCTGTGGTTATTTTGCAGAAAATCTTGAAGTGGAGACTAATTATGATGAAGGTGCTGAATTGGAGGGAAATGTTAATCAATGTGATGAAATGGAGACTAATTTTCCTGAATGTGCTGAAATGCAGAATAGTCTTGCTGAAGGTGCTGAAATGGAGGGAACTGTTGCTGATGATGCTGAAATGGAGGGTAATGGAGCTGAAGCTGCTGAAATGGTGAATAATGTTGCTGAAGGTGCTGAAGTGGAGGGTAATGATGCTAAAGCTGCTGATATGGATCAAGTTGAGGTTGAAGATTATAATTTTTGGCATGGAAGTGATAAGGAGATTAGTTCATATAGTGATGGTTTATCTGAGATGTTCAAAGAGTTATATAATGATGACATTGTAGGTGATGATCATACATGTGCTGAAAGTGCAGAAGGTGATGCAGTAAACACTGAAACTGAGCCAGGAATTGCACAGGCTGATTGTGAACCTCAGGCTGAAAAACCAACTGAAGAAGGGGAAACTGATGCTGTTACAGATAATGTCTCAAAGTATACTGCAAGACCACGAATTGATCTATTTTTTGGGGAATAAATGGATGTACAAGAAGTGTCAGCTGACTGTGATGAAGATGCACATTTTTTTAGGGAAACTGTGAATTCTGATGATGAAGTCCAGAAAGATACAGGTGAAGTACACCCTAGGTTTAACCCTATAACTGATATGAAGGATCCTAAGTTTGTAATTAGGTTATTGTTCACAAACAAAGAGGAACTACTTTGTGCTATCAAGGAACACATGATGAAGTGGGGAAAAGACATAGAGGTCCTGAAGAGTGATCTAATTAGAGTTAGGGCCATCTGTCATGGTCTAAACTATGAGTGGGAACTTTATGCTAGAAAAGTTGGCACTCCAGGTCTATTTCAAATAAGAACATTGGTGGTTGAGCACGTATATCCATTAGGAATAAATACCAAGAAGGCAACAGCTTCATACATTGCTAAGAGATATTTGGACTTGTATAGAAGTGACAATCAAATCAGCCGCATTGATTTCAAGGATAAAGTACAAGAAGAGTTGACAGCTGATATATCTATCATTAAGGTGTATAAAATTAGAGCAATTGCCCAAAAAAACTTATAGAGGGTAAGTATAAGGATCAGTACAGCTTACTTAGAAATTATGATGAGGAATCCAAAAGCTGCAATCCAGGAACTAATGTACAAATTGCAGCTGATACATATTTGAACAGTGGAAAAGAGATGTTTTTAGGATCTACATCTGCCTAAATGCTGTTAAAGTTGGATTTATGTCAGGATGTAAAAAAGTGATTGGGCTGGATGGCACTTTTCTGAAAGGGTCACACAAAGGAAATCTGATATCAGCAGTAGGCATAGATTTCAATGATGGTATATATCCAACTGCCTATGCAGTAGTGGAGTCTGAAAACAAGTCATCTTAGTCTTGGTTTATTAAGGAGCTGAAAAAAGATTTACAAATGAATGTCTCAGTTGAATGGTGCATAATTTCAGATAGACAAAAGGTATTCATACATGCTGAATTTAGTTACATATGATATATGATTATTGTAAACTTACTAACACTCTTGTTTGTATCCACAGGGGATAATACCAGCTGTCCAAACTGAGTTCCTTGGTGTGGAACACAGGTTTTGTGCTAGGCATGTGCATTGCAACGTGAGATCTGTTTATCCAGGTGATGAGCTTAAACAAAAGTTCTAGAGGTGTCCTAAGGATACATATGTCAATAAATTAGATAGGGAGGTGGAGGCTTTGAAGGAGTTCAACCCATAAGCTTATGAGTGGTTATCTCTATCATACTGAACCAAAAAATTGGAGCAGAGCTCATTTTAGGACAACAACCAAATGTGATGTTCTGTTGAACAATCACTCAGAGGTCTTCAATAAATACATTTTCTCAGCAAGGAACAAACCAATATTGGCCACATTGGAGAGGGTAAGAGTCTACATTATGCTGAGACTTCAGGCAAGAAGGACTTGGATTAAAAAAGCAAAGGGGTAGAATATTCCAAGAATTGTGAAACACTTCGAAATCTTGAAATCTCAACCAAAGTACTGGTACGCAGCATACAGTGGAGATTCTAAATTTCAGGTAAAAAAGGGTGATGATCAATTTAGTGTTGATACTCATTAGAGGGTTTATAGTTGTAGGGCACGGGAATTAAATGGTATCCCTTGTATTCATGTTATTGCTTCTATTCCTAAAGAAGGAAAGCTTCTAGAAGATTATGTTGATGAGGTTTATTCCACAGAAACCTTCAAAAAAGCATATGAGCCAATTGTAAATCCTACCAATGGGCCAAATAATTGGCCAAAAACAAATAACCAACCACTTATGGCTCCTTCAAAAGTAAGAGTGTTCGGCAGACCACAGAAAAAAAGAAAGGAGTCGCAAGTTACAAAGAACAGGAACCTCAAACTGGTGCACCTCCTCCAAATGTGCCAAAAAAACTTAAGGTTGCTAGAAATGCTCATTGAGTCAGCAGCTGCAAAAGATGTGGACACACAGAGCACAATATCAGGAAGTGTCGAAGTCGAGAAGAAGCACTTGCTGCTGGAGATGAAATGTATGTTTACAGTTACAACAAATGCAGCAAGTGTAATGTTGTGGGTCACAATGCAAGAGGATGCCCAACATTTCCATATAAGTCAAAAAAGTCAGATGGTGAAAGTAGCAAAGCAGGACAAAATAGGTCATCTGGCACAACAAATGAGGAACCTGCATGCAATATGAAAAAAATTCACGAGTGGAAAATTTGGGCAGTAGCATGGGACCAGAGACTGTTTCCCAAAATGAGGTAAACATGGCTTTTTTTTTTAACTTTACTAATGTGCCTATGACATTATACCTTTTTAATTTAAATGTTATTTTGGCATTGTTAAGCTGCTACAAGGACTTGGAAGCCTATCAAATGTGGTAATTGTCGTGAGGTGGGACATAACAAAGCCACATGCCCCATACCCGGTGTTAATCCATTGCTGGGACTCAAGAGGAATCAAGGATATTGGAATGATTAAAATAGATGGTTTAGGCTTGTAATAGCAATTTGTCTTGGATTTACTAGTATAAATGTTTTAGGCTTTTGATGTACAGTTTTTCGAAAGAACATGGAAATCCATATGTGGGTGTTTCTGTATTCAGATTTCGGTCATTTTTAAGCAGAATTTCGCTCTTTTTTATGCAAATTTGGGGCTTTTGTATGCAGTTTCTGGCTTAAATACATGTTCTGGCATTGGTTATACTTGTGTATTTTTTGCCATTCTACAAAATAACAATGTCCATTACTCATTTAACAAACAAAAGACAGGTACATTTTATTCATACATAAAAATTGAACCAGAACCTTACATTGGACCAAATTTTGCAGCAAAAAACCTAATAAAAATACATTTACAACAACAACAATCTTGATTATCAGTGCTTGTTGAGATAACTCTTGGGTTTTTCCCTCATTTTCCTTCGTAAATCTGCAATTTTCGACTTTTCCCTCTTACTATTTGATTTTAGAATGGATCCACATAACTCGCAAGTGTTTTCCTGAATAGTAGCCTCCGAATTCAGCATTTCTAACTCTGATTTTGAGATTGGCTTGTTGAAGTTGACACTTTCCCCAAAATTGGATTTTGAAAGTGGGAGCATTCTTGAAGCAAATTCCCCATCAATCACACCAAACTCAAATTGAAGGCTTTCAAATTCATTTACCTTACCTTTGGAACCCTTCTTGTGACTTGTGTCAAAGGAGAAGCTTTGGGGAAGAAGAAGATATTTTTTTTGCTCAAAGTTGTAAGAAAAAAGAGAGTATGCCCACTAATTGCTACCAAATTCGGGTATAAGAAGATGGGTCGTAAGAGTGTGTTTCCAATAATACCCCTGGAAGAGAGAGGGTTTATTTTTTACTCTTAACGGCTGGTCAATGCTCTTAACGGAATTATGCCTACTTTTTAACAGAAGGACAAAGCTGGCAGCTCGTAAAAAGGTTGAGGACAAAAAATAGTAATTTTCTCTAAAAAAAAAGGATAAAACTGGCCGAGCGAAAATAAGTTAGGGACAAAGGTGGAGATTTTTTATTCTTAAATTTTATTAAGATAAGAATTAATTTTCAATTAATTTATTAAGATAAGAAAATTTAGGATTTTTATAGATAATTGAAAAAGTTTTTTCCAAGAAGAAAGTGAATACACATCGTGACTAACGAGAATTTTTATGGTTCATCTCCCAACTCCGTTCATTATAAAAAAACCAACCCTTCCCAGTAAAAGTATACAAATAGTCTTACAAATCTCCAATCTTTATGTATTTGCCTTCATGTTTTTTTGCTTTCTTTTTTAGTTTATGTAATTCACTCATTTTTTTTTTTTTTCAAATTTGTGCATATTTTCTCAAGTACTGAAGCAAAATTCGTTGATTTCAAGTACTTTTTCCATTGGAACCTCATTTAATCATCAAGATACTGTCTCTTCTATGTTGTTTTGATAAATGTTTAATCTTTTTTAGTTATTCAAAATAATATTTTTTTTCATGTATGACCATTTTGATTTTAAAAAAAAACAACAGATTTACCATTATCTTACACGGGTTTAATGGACCTTTGAGTAGATATGACTATACTAATAGAGAAAAGAAGACAAAAAGGCAAAAAATTGGGGAGTGGGCGGGCTCGACAGGTGGTGGGTATGGTGTATGTGGCGAGGTTCTTCGAGAAAACGGAAAAAATAGGATAGTAGAATTCTCTGTGGAAGATTTGGTAGGAGATATTAGGGGAAGGGAAAAAGAAGAATAATAGAGGGAAAAGAAAGAGAGAGTGAGGTATGAAAACTACCTGAAAAGGCTACCGACTGTAATGGTGGGTGACAAAAAAAAGGAGGGAAAGATGATATATGGTGGTTTAATGAAGAGATTGTGAAAGCAAAAAGGAAAGAAGAGAATATATGAGAAGGGCGAGGGCAATAGGAAAAGAAGTATTAGGACAAAGGGTAATGTTGGTTGGCGGTAATTGGAGTGGTGGCGGTGGCCGAAGGGAAGCAAGAAGGAGACTTGGGTTTTTTTTTTTTTTTTTATGTAGGGTTTTGTTTTGTTAAATTTTTTTTTTTATATTTTGTAAATGAGAAAATAACTTTTTATAAAATGAAAAAAAATAAAAAAAACAATATTTCTCCTTATATCATGTTGTTTTGCAAAATGAATTAAATTTTTTTCCTTAAAATAAATGAACAAACGAATATGAATAAGTTTAGCTTTCATCGTCATTTTCCCCATTTTTTACTTATTTGAATAAATTGAAATTAAACAATTGATTTAATTAAATGATTAATATGAAAGAAAAAATTAGACGAAACATATGAATGAATTGGGTTGTTTTTTATTTTTGTTAAAAAAACCATTAATGTAATATATGTGTTGCTATATTTGTGTACAAACTACAATACATTTTTTTTAAGTTTACAATTTGGAGTTAGTAGATGAATGGTTGAAATGATGGATCAATATTATTAGTAAACATAGAAACATATCAATGAGTGGTAGAAAAAAATTCAATTATTTTATGATTCAATGAGCTTTATTTTTGTTTTGTATTGTTTACTTACGAATCTAAAAAATACCAAAATAAATTACATATATTACAAGAAGATTCCAAAGAATCAAAGGAAAGCTACATTGAGTCTTTATAAAAATGAATAAAAAAAAGATACAGAAAAATTAATTATTAAAATGGTAAGAAGCGCTGACGCCCCCCTAAACTATTCCCTTTTTTGGTTTTTGACCCTCAACTAAAAAGGGTCAAGTTTTACCCCCTAAACTATTTCGCTTTTTGCTTTTTGACCTTCCATCCATATTCTCCGTTACATCATAACGGAAGTCCAAAAAATGGGGGCATTTTGGGAAAATCATATCATTCATAATAAATAGAATTAAATTTAAGGGAAAATATGGCATTTTAAAATTATTGTAAGTTCTAAGGGCGAACAAACTTAGTTTTTGATAATGGACAAACATTTGATGTTGTGTCTAATGCTCTCAATCTTTGTGATAGAATATCGGAAGTCATAATGGAAGCTCTAAGTACTTCAATCAAGCCATGATCAAGATTCAAAGTTATACTTAAAGGCACATCTCATCGATATTGAAGATTGAAGACTTAGGTTTGGTTAGGATAGCTTTGTCTTTATAAGTCTTTATCTTATAGGCTCTAACCAATGCTCTTAATGAACTTAAGTGTACAACACTCTAGTCTTGCATGCATCATAAACACGTTTTCAAAAGGCTAAGTTTCAAAATGATCCTTATATGTTCTTATTTCAAAAGCCTTTGATTTCAAAGTCTAAGTCCTTTAAAACGGTTTTCCAAATGTTCTTACTTGTTACCTTTTGGGAAAACCTTTTTAGACTTCAAAAGATTTCAAAACAAGTGAAAAATCAACATCTCTCAAAGCTCAGGAAAGTCGGATCATCCGAGCTCTTGGACGGATCATCCGAACCGAAACAGAGAGTTGAGTTTTTGGGAACTAGTTGGTTCGGTCAACCTAGGTATACTTAGGATCATCCGAACCTTTGCTCGAATCATCCGAGGTGATCTTCGGTCAACCGAACTCTGTGAAAACTAGCCGTTATATGACCGTTTTAAAAGCTGTTTTTTGGATTCATTTGAAAAGTATAAAAGCTCTAGTGCAGAGGAATCTTCGAACACCAACTAGAGAGAATATACATTGATTATACAAAAAGCTTTAACACTTTCAAAGCATATTCAACTTTATTCATGTATTGAAAAGTTCAAAAATCACCATCTCTCTTGCAAGACACAAGTTGTTGACTCCAAAGTTTTAAGAGCATTAAAGTGAGATCTTTAAAGGTATCTATCCTCACTTTTAGAGTGTGTAACTCTTTCAATTTATCTCCATCTTTCCCTCTCTTAGTGATAGGGTATTTATTGTGTCAAGACCTACTTGGTGTGGGCTTATTACTCTTTGTGAGTGGAGTTTATCATTGTGGTTATTTGTGTAAAACTCTTTGTGAGTTAGCCACTTGTGTAATTACTTTTCTTAGTAAAGTGGTTGAAAATCCTTGGGTGAAGCTCAAGGTAGTGGACGTAGATTCTTAGTGAATCGAACCACTCTAAATCTCTTGTCTTGCTTTCATTGGTTTATTCTTGCTTCATTTACACCTTATTTCAAATACAAGTTTCACATTCCAACAAGTTTGAAATTTAAAAAGAAGCCACTTTTATAAAAACCCAATTCACCCCCCCGTGTGTTTTTTCAATTGGTATCAGAGCCTCGTCTTCACCTTTAGCTTAACCGCTTGAAGTAAAGATTATGGCTGAAAATTCCGCTTTAGCCTACCTAGAGGGATCTTCCACTAATAGACCACCTCTCTTTGATGGAAACAATTTTAATGCTTGGAAAGACCGTTTCAAAATCTATGTGTGCTCTATAGACTACTCCTTATGGCAGATTTTTGAAGAAGGTCCATATGTACCTATGAAAGAGGTGGGTGATATTCAAGTTCCAAAATTGGACAATGAGTTTAATGAAGATTAGTCCAAGAAAATGACCCTTAATTTTCGAGCTATGAACATCATTAGTTGTGCTCTTAATCCGGATGAGTACAATCGGATACGTGGAAGCAAATCCGCTCACAAGATGGGGAAAACCTTAGAAGTCACCCATGAGGGGACTAATCAAGTCAAAGAATCAAAGCTCAACATGCTTGTGAGGGAATATGAGCTTTTCTCTATGAAGCCAAATGAAACTATAAATGAGATGAACACTAGGTTCACCAATGTTGTCAATGGGTTGAGATCTTATGGAAAGGAATACTCAATGGGTGAAATGAATAGGAAGATCCTCAACTCACTTCCTAAAAGTTGGGAAGGCATGAGGGGATTCATGGGCGAAAACTCGTTCCAAACACCCATGGATCCTCCCCTGAAGGATCCGCTCATATGAAACAATTCGAAAACAGCAATAAAGAACTTACTTTTGCGGATTCAAGAAGCTACTTCTTGAATGGAAGATGACGTTTCTTGGATTCTTTGCTGTCACCAATGGAATTCCCTTTGCAGAATGTCCCTCTACCGGTATCCACGCGACGAAACGGGCCAGTGATTGCTAGCTCTTCGTCTTTCTTAAGTTCGGGGATTTAGAGATAAAAGGGAGAAGCAAGAATAGAAAACGGTTTTCTGATTCTATATGTTATTTCGGCTGAAAACAAATTAGCCTTCTAGGTTTCGGCTAAGAGATGTTATATAGAGTGTGAGAGTTTGTTACTAGAACAACTTCCACCTCTACTCAACTTCTCTCGGCAGTGGAGTCTCAGAATCCCACGTTCCCTAGACTTTCGCTGGTAGTGGGAGTCCTTATCGGATAATAACTCCCACGTAATCCCAGCTATAGGTAAAATACCGAAATTGCCCTCTATCTCTAGTCCGAATAATAAACACTTTATTATTTTCGGAAAGACAAATGTCGATACAATGAACCTAGACACATTCTAGATTCATTGAATCCCGGTACATGAAGCTCGTTGGCTCGTCTATGCGTGTGACCACAGTAGGTTCATATCACAATGGCAATGAAAACACACTTAGTAGTAGTGTGAGTTCATAAATCACAAACGGTCCCTAGCAGGACATTGTGACTACCCAAAGTGAATGAATTTACAACGGAACCTAATGTCAATCCACTATTTAATCCCTTTGTCTCGCGATATCCTAATTAAGCATAAGGCATGGTGGTCGTCACCCTTATTAAGCTTAATTGTATTTATGCTCGATCTCCAGGTAGACTGTTTTGACAAATAGCATTTGATAACCACTTTATCAAATACATTTGAGCACGACCATGCATTTAAACAGTCTTTCCCTATCGAGGGGCCCATGGATATCTCTCTCAATAATAGAGAGGGACAAATTCCTTACAATGTCTCTCACATTCAAGCTATGATAGGACACTACATCCGATCATCGATCGTATTGATTACTCTGTTACAAGTAACGTCCGACTGAGTCAAAACGTGGCTCCATTCATACTAGAATCAATGTAGACATAAGGTCTAAGGATTCTAAAATAGTATTGAGGAAGTAATACTTATGACTTAAGACCATGAAGTATTACTTCTTTGACGGATCACGTCCAATACAATGTATCCCTATATATATTGCATCTATGATGTGATTTGTATCCATTACACATGATCAGTAAAACAAGATCATCAATCAACAATCATACTAGTTTTATTTCATAGTAATTAAGCATTACATAAAACTAGGGACTTCTAGAATAGTAATTACATAAGCTAATGAGTTTTACTATCAAATCACACATTTGATAATCAAAAGAAAAATTAACTATTCAATTACATGCTCAAAAGATAATAAAACGCACAACATGTGCTAATGGTCCTAGGGCACTACTAACAAGGCAAAGCTCTAGTTATTGAAGAAGCAAAGGGATGCGAAACCGTGATGTTTTATATCAAGGTTCGGCTTTTAAGCAGATCTTTCTCTATCTCGAAATAGTTTCTATGGGAATATACTTAACACAACCCCGGGCAGGCTAAGTATCAATGAAGGCTGAAACACCACAACTAGAGAAACAAGCTAGTTGATACAGTAACTCAAAAAGGAATGACAAGGTAAAACCTCACATCATGTTCCAAAAATATCTTGTATTAAAACAACTAAACTTAATATTATGTTGGCCGAACCCTCCATTATATAGAGTAATAATTCGGTTCCAAACAACAACAAATAAGAGTCCTTGAAGAATTAGGACTCTTGATTAAACAACTTGCTATCAAGTAAAACACTTAAACAAGAAGAGTCCTAGTAGATGTGGAACTCTTAACAACTAGATAACCAACTAACTAACACATGGACAACATGTCCTTTATTATAGCAATACTACTTGCTATACACGAAAATAATGTAAATAATATGCTGAAAATAATTAAAGTCTAGCATAGACTTTAATTGTACAAAGACTAAAATGCCCTTTAATTTCGTCCCAATTCTGGACAGCTTGTTGGGCCAACTTGTACGACGATTTCGGATATTAAGAAGGAAGAATCTGATCTTGTGATCTTCATGAAAGTTGTAGATCTGCCTCTTATCTTTAATATGCAATTGGAATCAGCTCCATTGGATTCCTGGATTGATAGATATGACGTTTATACCAAACTATTGCAAAGCTGTCCAATCCCTTATCACAAAGAACTTGAAAACTTATCCCACGGAGGAGCTCATCGGTTCTCTTCTTACTTATGAGCTCACACACAAAAAGGATGAGCATCTTGAAAAGGCAAAGAAGAGTATTGCTTTAAAGGCTATTCTTGATCTTGATGAATCCAACCATTCAAGTGATGAAGAAGACATCAACTTAGATGATGAGACCATGGCTTTGGTGGTAAAGCGCATGAAAAAAATGTTTTCCGGAAAAGGAAGAAAATTCTTCCAAAATAGAAGAAAACAAAATCCTAATGGAATGAGATGCTATGAATGTGGAAGCAACCAACATCTCATAGGAGAGTGCCCCGCCGCCAAAGAAAAAGAGCCCAAGGAAGACAAAAAGAAAAAATTCTTTAAACCAAAAAATGTCAAGGGCATGCTAAGCACATGGGATCAAGAAGGGAGTGGCGATGAAGAAGAAGAGGAAAACACAAATGTTTGCTTCATGGCTTTTGGGAATGAGGTACATCTTACACCCACTGCTTCTAACTCCCTTGATGATGATGAAGATGATCAAATGAACTTTTATGTGATATTTTTTATCAACTTAAGAAATGTGCAAAGAAAAACCAAGAAATGAAGCTTAAAATTGAATCCTTGTTTGAAGAAAGATCTAGGTTACTTAGTGAAAACAAAAAGCTATGTGATGATGTTGATTGCTTGAAAATCGAAAATGAAAAGCTTACGACTACTTGCAAAACTTCCTCATTGAAATATCAAGAAGCATATGATAAATTGTCTTCTCTTGAATGCAAACTTGTTGAGTTTGATAGTTTAAAAACCAAAGTTTTTGATCTCACCTCACTTGTTGATAAGTTCACCAAAGGAACAAAAGATCTTGATCAAATTCTTTGTGTGCAACGTGCTTCAAATGTTAAAAATGGATTAGGCTATATACATTCAACTCACTTTGATATTGCTAGCTCTTCTAAGTTATCTAGAAAACACTTTGTGCATGCTAGTACCTCACATAAGCAAAATAGATATCATGAGCATATTCAAAAAATTTCTAAGCCATCTACTTGTTGCACATATTGTGGAAAAATTGGACACACTAGTGCTAGATGTTATGTGAAGAGAAAAATTGAAAAAGGAGTAAAAATTGTTTGGAGAATCAAGCGTATTTTAACTAACCCTCAAGGACCCAAACAAGTATGGGTACCAAAAGTCACTCCTCCTCCTTTGTATTAGGTACTTGCAAGCAAGGTAGATACTCCGGCTCAATGGTTTCTTGATAGTGGATGTTGTCGTCACATGACCGGAGATGCCTCATTAGTCAAAGACATGGAACCTATCTATGAAGGTTATGTCACGTTTGGGGACAAAAAGAAGGTTAGAATCCTTGGCATTGGAAATGTTGGTAAAGGTTCTTCAACTCTTGTTAAGCATGTTCTTCTTGTTGATAGCCTCAAATATAATTTGCTTAGTATTAGCCAACTTTGTGATAATGGTTTTGATGTTATGTTTAGCAAAAAGGTTTGCTCTATTGTTGATAGCTCTTCTCATGAAAAAGTGCTTGTTGCTAATAGAACCGGTAATGTTTATATGTTGTCATTGGATGATCTTGTTGCATGCGATTTTAAATGCTTGTCCATAAATGAAGATGATGCATTCTTATGGCACCGTAGGCTTGGTCATGTGAGCATGGATCTCTTAAATACTCTTTCCCCTAAAGAGCTAGTACGTGGGCTTCCAAAAGTGAAATATGAGAAAAACCGTCTTTGTGATGCTTGTCAACTTGGAAAACAAACAAAAACATATTTTAAGCCTAAACAAATGGTTTCCACTTCTAAACCACTTGAACTTGTTCATCTTGATCTTTTTGGACCAATGAGGACCACTAGCTTAGGTGGTAAGAGGTATGCCTTTGTTATTGTGGATGATTTTTCAAGATTCACTTGGGTAATTTTTCTTGCACATAAAGATGACACCTTCCATGAGTTTTCAAATCTTTTCAAAAAGGTTCAAAACTCACTTGAACTAAAACTTGTTACCTTGAGAAGTGATAATGGAAGGGAATTTAACAATCAATTTTTTGAAAAGTTTTGTAATGAAAATGGCATCACACATAACTTTTCGGCTCCAAAAACGCCTCAACAAAATGGGGTTGTTGAAAGAAAAAATAGAACTTTACAAGAAATGGCTAGGTCTATGCTTAGTGAAAATTCTTTATCAAAATATTTTTGGGCCGAAGCCGTGAACACTGCTTGTTATATTGTTAATAGAGTTCTTTTAAGGCCTTTTGTTGGAAAAAAACTCCTTTTGAGCTTATCTTTGGATAAATACCCTCAATCTCATATTTCAAAGTTTTTGGTTGCAAATGTTTTGTGCTCAACATTAAAGATAGCCTTGGAAAATTTGACAAGAAATCCGACGAAGGAATATTTCTTGGCTATTCTTCAAACAAAAAGGCTTATAGGGTATATAATAAAAGAACCTTGTGTATTGAAGAGTCCATGCATGTGTCTTTTGATGAATCTAACATCTACTTGCCTAGAAAAGATGATGATGATATAGGTATGCCCTTGGAAAGTATAAATGAAATCTATCAAGCTCCTATGTTGGATGATAATTCCAAGGATAAGGAGGACATTGAAACTACTCAAGATGATCCCCAAGTCACTCAAAGCAATGATCCTTCAACAAATGAGCTACCAAAGGATTGGATATACAAGCAAGGTCACCCTCAAGAGCAAATCATTGGTGATCCATCCGTCGGCGTCAAAACAAGGCGGTATTTCATAGATAATCTTGCTTTACTTTCTTCTATAGAACCTAAGAACATTCATGATGCTTTACGTGATTACTTTTGGATTTTGGCTATGCAAGAAGAACTCAATCAATTTGAAAGAAATCAAGTTTGGACTTTAATCCCTAGACCTATTGATCGCCTCATTATTGGAACAAAATGGATTTTTCGTAATAAACTTGATGAGCTTGGGGAGATTATAAGAAATAAAGCTAGACTTGTTGCTCAAGGATTCAATCAAGAGGAGGGCATTGATTTTGAGGAAACTTTTGCTCCCGTAGCTAGACTTGAATCTATTAGAATGCTTCTTGCTTTTTCTTGTTTTAAAGGTATTAAACTTTTTCAAATGGATGTGAAGAGTGCCTTTCTAAATGGCTTTATTGAGGAGGAAGTTTATGTTGAACAACCTCCCGGTTTTGTGCATGAAAAAATTCCAAACCATGTTTACAAACTTTCAAAAGCAGTGTACGGTTTAAAACAAGCTCCTCGTGCTTGGTATGAGTGTTTGAGCAAGTTTCTCATTTCTATTGGTTTTTCAAGAGGTCTTGTTGACACCACTCTTTTCATTAAAACAAATGCATCTCATGACATTTTACTTGTGCAAATATATGTTGATGATATTATTTTTGGTTCAACTAATGAAGTGCTTTGTGAAGAATTTGCTAAACTAATGCAAGATGAATTTGAGATGAGCATGATGGGAGAGCTCAACTTTTTCCTTGGTTTACAAATCAAACAAACAAATGAAGGAATTTTCATCAACCAAGCCAAGTACACTAAAGAACTACTTAAACGGTTTGGAATGGATGGTGCAAAAGAAAGCAAAACACCGATGAGTGCAACTATCAAGCTTGACAAGGATGAAAAAGGTAAACCGGTAGATGAAACAAGGTATAGAGGTATGGTTGGCTCTCTTCTTTATCTTACCGCTAGTAGGCCGGATATTATGTTTGCCGTATGCTTATGTGCTAGATTCCAAGCATGTCCTAAAGAATCACATCTTATTGCCGTAAAGCGCATTCTTAGATATCTAATAGGCTCATATGATTATGGATTATGGTATCCTAGAAGTGAATCTTTTGATTTAATAGGTTATTCGGATGCCGATTATGCGGGGTGTCGTATTGAGCGTAAAAGCACTAGTGGGCATTGTCATTTTCTTGGTCATGCATTAGTCTCATGGTATAGCAAGAAACAAGCATGTGTATCTCTTTCCACCGCCGAAGCGGAATATATAGCAGCCGGTATTTGTTGTGCTCAAATTCTATGGATGATGCATACTCTTGTGGATTTTGGCTTTGCATTTCAACATGCTCCTATCTTATGCGATAACACTAGTGCAATCAACTTAACTAAGAATCCCATACAGCACTCTAGGACTAAACATATAGAAATCAAGCATCATTTCATTAGAGATCATGTTGCTAAAGGTGATGTTTGTATAAATTTCATAAGCACGGATGAACAACTTGCTGATATTTTCACCAAGCCACTTGGCACAGAAAGGTTTGAATATCTCAGGCGTTGCCTCGGAATCACAAAATTCCAGGACTAATGTGTGTGTTAAGTGTGCAGGAAGAAACAGGGGAACCCCGGATCAACAGCCAAGGGCTCGGATGATCCGAAACTAGATTTGTATTAAAAGCACACTGGACGGTCGACCGAACTTTTTGATGATGAACCGGACCATCGACCATCGAAGCTACTAGAATGGCTCGGATTATTCCTCGGACGACCTATTCATGGAACGATCGACCGAGTTTTGCGGGTTAAAGTCTATATCCGAAATACTCAAACCTCATTTCATTTAATCCTCTCATCTCAAAACAATTTTCTCTCAAATTCTTCTTCCCTAAAACCGATTTCTCTTAACCCAAACCTTATTTATCCTCAACTTCATCTTTCAATCTCTATTCCATCATAAATTTGTTTGGAATTCATCTATATTCCAAATCTTTTCATCTTCCCTCGGTTCAAATTACCCCTAATCCGAACCTATTTTGTTTTCTCACAAATGGTGAGGACTAAAAACCCTAACAAATGAGGAAATGATGATGCCAATACACCTCCTCACAAGAATCCTTAGAGGAATCTACCTAAACGACCACTTGAAAAATGGATTTCCATCAAGGAACCCACTCAAGCCACACCGAAGAAAGGCCGAGCAAAAATGGTGGCTCGAAAAGTCGTGGGTAAGGGCAAGAAAATTGTGGATACCGATTCTAGCCACTCGGAGGATGATTACTCGTCTTCACCTTCAAGGGTATCTCCACCTTCAGATTTCGAGGTAGGAGGATCATCAAATTTTTCAACGAAAAAGGTAACGACTCCGTTTTACAATACCGCTTCTAAGCAATTGTTTGACAAGCTTAAGAAATCAAATAGAGGTTTCATGACAACATATTTTAGAGATGATATTATGTTTGCTCAAGGTAAAGGGCTAGATGAAGTCATGGGGCTATTTGATGATATGGGGTGGGTTAATCTGTTTAATGTTGATGAATGTATTTACCCTTCAATTGTTTATGAATTTGGTGCTAATTTGAGGAAAGAAGAGGATGATGAGAGTGAAATTAGATATAGGTCTTGTGTTGGAAAGATGGAATTTGTCTTCTCTGAAAAGATGTTTTGTGAGGCGATAGGAATCGAATATGTGAATCATGCCAAAAGGTTCTATAAGAATACCATGAATTCGGATGATATCGGTCTTCTTGATATAAAACATTTTAAATCTCAATTTGGAATTAAAGGCAGTTTCACCGATTCTAAGGAAAGAGAGATTGACAAGTTGGATGAATTTGGCCGTATCCTACACTTCTTCGTATCCAACATTGTGGCCCCGGTTAAAGGGCACAAGTCATCAATTACTTTCCTTCAAATGGTGATAATGCAACATCTTTTGGAAAGGAAAGCCTTGAACTTCGCACACCTTGTGCTCCAACACTTTATGGCTGCTATCAAAAGTTCAAGGAATTACATTCCGTATGGAAACATTCTTACAAGGCTCTTCCAACGTTTTGGACTTGATTTGAAAAATCCTTTAAAGAAAAAGTTTGTCAAAATCGATGAAGCATGTTTCCACCGAATGAAGATGATCTATATAGACAATCAATGGAAATTCATTCGAAATACCTCAAATGATGAGATAGGGGCTGCTATACTTGCTCAAAAGGTGTCACCTTATATTCTTAAAACACTTCTAAAGATTGAAAAGAAAAGGGGTGGAGCACCTTCAAAGCCTAGAAGTGATCCGACAAGTGATGAGCAAGAAGATTTCGAAGCACGTAATTCACTTAGCTCAAGCGAAAAAGCCTCATCTGACAATGGTCAAAAAGAAGAACCTGATTCTCCAACACAAGCAACTACCAAGAGTCCGCCTCAAAAAGTAACACGGATAAATAAAATGTTTGCCTTGATGAAAAAGATGGCAAGAAAAATTGCGATGAGCTGTATCAAAGAAAAGGTGCAAACGGTGTCCGACAAGGTGGACAAGACTGTACAAATACAGAAGAAGTTAGCCAAGGAGTTAAGCCTTTCAAGTACAGATGAAGACGATCAAAGTTGAAACTTGAAACTTTCTTTATTTTTGGAACTTTTATGATGTTTTGAAGTCTTTTTTATTATGCCAAACGGGGAGAAAATTATTGTTATTTTGATTATCCTTGCTTATCATTATGCTTATTGTGTTATTTTGATTATCCTTGCTTATCAGTATGCTTATTGTGTTTATAACTGACTGTTGGTTGTGTGAGAAAGTAAAATTTTCAGGACAGTTCAGTTGCAGCAAAGTGCTGCAGAATTTTTGACAGAGATCGGTCGACCGAAGTCCTTGACCAAAATCTCGGATGATCCGAACTCTGTGCAGTTTCTAGAGTGAAGTTTTTGTATGGCTTCTGTAAACTGCTGAAACATAAGGGAGTTTTCTTAACTTATTTTTATCCTTGTAAAAATCTTTTCCTGGCATGTCTTGAGGGGGAGCTTATTATATATCTTATTTCTCAAAACATTTCTTATGGAAGGAAGGAGGAAAGGAGGTTGGTTGGGAAATAGGCTCTTCTAAGAGTCCCTAGATGCTATGGCAAAAAGAAGTTATCATGCTAGTACTCTTGTCTCCCGGGTTTTATCTTCTAAAGCACTAGTATTTGTTCTTGGTTGATCTTTGTCTTTTTGCCATGCTTCCTTGTTCTTAATGTTGTCCATATTCTATCTTATTAAATCAAAGTTTGTCATAATGAAAAAGGGGGAGATTGTAAGCCCTAAGGGCGAACAAACTCAGTTTTTGATAATGGACAAACATTTGATGTTGTGTCTAATGCTCTCAATCTTTGTGATAGAATATCGGAAGTCATAATGGAAGCTCTAAGTACTTCAATCAAGCCATGATCAAGATTCAAAGTTATACTTAAAGGCACATCTCATCGAGATTGAAGATTGAAGACTTAGGTTTGGTTAGGATAGCTTTGTCTTTATAAGTCTTTATCTTATAAGCTCTAACCAATGCTCTTAATGAACTTAAGTGTACAACACTCTAGTCTTGCATTCATCATAAACACTTTTTCAAAAGGCTAAGTTTCAAAATGATCCTTATATGTTCTTATTTCAAAAGCCTTTGATTTCAAAGTCTAAGTCCTTTAAAACGGTTTTCCAAATGTTCTTACTTGTTACCTTTTGGGAAAACCTTTTTAGACTTCAAAAGATTTCAAAACAAGTGAAAAATCAACATCTCTCAAAGCTCAGGAAAGTCGGATCATCCGAGCTCTTGGACGGATCATCCGAACCGAAACAGAGAGTTGAGTTTTTGGGAATTAGTTGGCTCGGTCGACCTAGGTATACTTAGGATCATCCGAACCTTTGCTCGAATCATCCGAGGTGATCTTCGGTCAACCGAACTCTGTGAAAACTAGCCGTTATATGACCGTTTTAAAAGCTGTTTTTTGGATTCATTTGAAAAGTATAAAAGCTCTAGTGCAAAGGAATCTTCGAACACCAACTAGAGAGAATATACATTGATTATACAAAAAGCTTTAACACTTTCAAAGCATATTCAACTTTATTCATGTATTGAAAAGTTCAAAAATCACCATCTCTCTTGCAAGACACAAGTTGTTGACTCCAAAGTTCTAAGAGCATTAAAGTGAGATCTTTAAAGGTATCTATCCTCACTTTTAGAGTGTGTAACTCTTTCAATGTATCTCCATCTTTCCCTCTCTTAGTGATAGGGTATTTATTGTGTCAAGACCTACTTGGTGTGGGCTTAGTACTCTTTGTGGATGGAGTTTATCATTGTGGTTATTTGTGTAAAACTCTTTGTGAGTTAGCCACTTGTGTAATTACTTTTCTTAGTAAAGTGGTTGAAAATCCTTGGGTGAAGCTCAAGGTAGTGGACGTAGATTCTTAGTGAATCGAACCACTCTAAATCTCTTGTCTTGCTTTCATTGGTTTATTCTTGCTTCATTTACACCTTATTTCAAATACACGTTTCACATTCCAACAAGTTTGAAATTTAAAAAGAAGCCACTTTTATAAAAACCCAATTCACCCCCCTCTTGTGTTTTTCAATTTTTTTTAGAGGTTGGTGGCAGGAGAAGAGGAGTGGTACCTGTCTCCTGGCTTTTTCTGTCACTGTTCTCACCGGTAACTTCATCTTTCCCGTCAAAATAATAGGTTTTTTTAAATAAAAAAATAAAAATTTTAGGATCTTATACAGATTGCCCAAAAATGTCCCCATTTTTTTGGACTTCCGTTATGATGTAACGGAGAATATGGATGGAAGGTCAAAAACCAAAAACCGAAAATAGTTTAGGGGTAAAACTTGACCCTTTTTAGTTGAGGGACAAAAACCAAAAAAACGGAATAGTTTAGGGGCGTGAACGCTTTTTACCCTTATTAAAAAAGAACATGCGCTATCGTCATTCAAATAGAAGCATTTGGGTCAAAGACAAAAATGAGATGAACATTCATAACACTAACTCGAATAATCTGCGCATCGCGTGGGCCTAAATACTAGTTTAAACCTAGAATCAGGTCTGGGTGGCTTAAAACAAACTATATTGAGGAATTAAAGAGGTAAAGTTTAGAACGTTAGGTTGTGAGGCAAAGCCAAGTCTTGTCTAATTTCAGCTTGACAAGTCATCAATCTTAAGCTCAATACAAAATTACATAGAGAGAGAGAGAGAGAGAGAGAGAGACTTGAACAAGTCAAGGTCCAAAGCATGAGTTTCTTTTACTCAACGAACATATAAAACTCAGTGATAGGCCTTCAACACAAAACCACTTTTGCTTCATATTATACATATATATAAATGGCATTTTATCAACAAAAATAGTCATAAAACTATAAATATACATACTCCCTTGTCATGGTGAATTCTCAGCAGATACACTTCTACATGCATCTCTGCCAATGCACCACACTCTGCTACTCGGGGTTGCAGTAACCGAACTTAGTCTATTTTCGCCACACTGGCTTTCCATATCGGAAGCACAGCTTCTACGCGAGGATAAAGAGCTTCCGTCTACTCTGTTCATCTGATCAATAAGTGAATGCCTTGCTCGATCTTCAACTTTTGGACCGTCTGAGATTCCATGGATTCTTATCAGTCCGGGAAAATGAGCTGTGGCTGCTGGAGAATTTGGATTGCTCAGAATATCTTCTTGCAGAATGTCTCCTACCCTTGTAAGTATGCTGAATGCCAAATTTGCTAGAACTCGCGAGTATGCTTCCAGAATTGAATGCCCGATATCCTAAAATCATTGGAAAGAAAACTCAAAATGCCAAATAGAAACGCATCTATTTTGGAAGAAAAATATATTCTTAAGTAGAACATATAGTAAAAGCAGAATTATACAAAAAAAATAAAAAAATCTGAGAAAACAATCTTTCTTGAAACTGATCTTTTTAAAGTTGTCGCATTATGCATAGCTGATGTGAGCATTATCTGAAGGAATAAATGTTTCTCCATGATTTAAAAAGGTCAGTATATCATTTCTAAAATATAGTCTCTAGTAATCGGGGCATGTAACATGTTGTATAATATACTCACCTTGCCATATTGGATTTTGACGGCATCAAGGAATGATTGAGGAAGATTCGGGTATCTGATTTTGATCTGATGCAGAAGTGCTTCTGTTCTGTTCAGTGAAATCTCCATTTCAGATAGAGAACCTTTCATGAAAGACCAGGACGTTCGTACTGGAGTTTTTCCACTGTTTTGTTCTGATATTCTCTCTTTCCAAGCAAGTATTGCAGCTTCCAACTTATTTATGGTTTCAAGGGAATTGTGGTCAGATTGTATGTTTAGCGATTCAATAATGTCCCTTGCTTTGGTTGATTCTGCAATTAACATTTTGTAGAGTTCCTCTCCAAGGCATTCTTTTCCCGACTGTAATGTTTAATGATCGAATAAAAAGCTTAAAGCATACTGAAATAACAATAGTCAAAAAAATATTACTCTTTCTGGCTGGAATTGAATGCCCACTCTCCTAATTCATTCTGTATAGGAAAGTGGGCATTCAGTTCTAGACGGAAGCCAGATTCACTGTGTTTTATGCTATTCAAGATGATAAACTTTTGAAATGAGAAGTTTACTTACCTTAGGCAGTGCATCCTTGATCATATCCGGAACAGACATCTCGAGCAAAATGCTCTCATTGATGGCTTTAGAAGCCTTGAAAACTTGATTGACCAGTTTACCCTGATTTAATAACTTTGTTCTTTCGGTGTCTGAGAGACCAGCTGTGGGTACATGGGGTGAGGGAAGCCACCACCTCTTGCTTTGACCGGCATTTCTGCTTCTTCCTTCTGTCCTGCTACCTACTTCTGCGTACCAGAACTCAGTATCGACCATGGAATCCAATGTTTCCTATCGGGGGATGATATGCAGCAGAAAGTCGTTAGATATTAAATCAATGCGAGAACAGAATGTTTAAATTCTTAGGAGTTGAGAGGCCACCTACAAGAAGCATAGAATCCAATTTCTGGAGGGCCGGGAGATTCATGTGAATATCCGCACGCACTTTTGGCGTCATTATCTGGTCCAACATGAAATGACTTTGATTATCACCGCACAATTTGATAGGAGCGGCAAGTGAAATATTTTAATGAATCAAAAATAAGATTTTACCTCTAATGTGTGGCCATTGGTGCCATTTTGTTTTGCAGGAACCAGCTCAATCATGTAGTTTGTTGGAGAGAGTAACCAACCCATTTCTTTTTGCCATTTTTTCTTTCTTTCCACTGGCAATGGCTCCAACTTCCAAAGCTCACCAAAAACAGATGCTGCAACCAAGTAATAATCATTTCAAGTTTCGGAAATTGAATGATTAAGTCAGATCTTTGGAAGAAAAGGCATATATAACAGCTTAATTGCAAAGCCTCGTTCACAGGGAGCACAACTCGTAAGGTCTGGCAGCATTCTTGGCCAACTATTTGAAAATAGTTCTCACTATGTCAAAATAGATATCCCAAAGTTGAGAATGGGTATTTAGCCCCCAAGCTTATATATCAGATGTGGGACGGGTATCAGAGAATCTGTGATTAATGTACCTGCAAGACTAGTTATGGCATTGGATATTGCTAATGCTGTCGAAACCCCTTTGCTGCCTCCGGTAATATCTTCTCCCAACAATAATTTCGCAAATTTTTCTTTCATTGTTTCCAGGTCTGTGAACTGAGTATTATAAGCTGGTTTTTCTTTGGCATAGAAATGTTGAGGGCTTGATGCAAACTCCCATTCATCCGGACCCTGATCATCTTTCTTTGCTGCCCAGTGAGAAGAGAACGATACAGAAGGAATGTTACTGGAACAGGAGCTCGAGACATCTTCATCGCAAGAATCAGTTGCACACCCTTCTCCTCTGCTAGTCCGACTCTCGTTGTCATATGAATGACTATTGAGAATGCAGCTTTCTAGGCCGTTATATGTCATAACCTCTGAAAAGTTTCACAAGCATAATTAGCTTTTGCTGCTGTATAAAGATTATCCCAAATTCTATGCAAAATGAAGTGTTGCAGCTCGAGGGATTTGGAATGCCTAACAAATGCAAATCAGTAGGTGAAATGAAATAATCCTTTTTTTTGTTATTATCTCAGTTAAAAACTTGTTAAGTATTGATCATCTACTTTTTAGGTAAATTTATTTGTTTTCTGGATCTATGTTTGTTGAGATTAAAAATAAGTTCAAATAACTTGTTCATTAAATACTTCATAGAAGAAAGATTATCTGTTTTAGCATTTCTTCAAAGGTTAGATTAATTCTTAATAAAAAGGTAAAGACCTTATTCATGACTAGTATACTTCTTAGTGTTTCTATTTACAATATATACCTCCGTATTTTAGACTAATCAAATATCTGTCAGTAGAACGTTTACAATTCTAGCAGCATTTCGTACTCTAAATTTTTTAACTGTAACGCGATATAGCGTTACATCATTAAACACATGTACATACACGGCTACGTGTATAAATATGCATGTATATTCACATATTGCAAATGGTTCACAACAAGAAACCACATAGTGGAGAGATTAATAATTTGAGTGCATTACTAGTCAAAACCAAAAGTGTTTGCTATGATATGGTTATACTCAGGACGAAGTCAGAAATTGTTTGTTGGGAGCGAAAAACAGCAACAACATATCGACCTACCTATAAAAATTACAAAAAAAAATTTAGGGGGCGAATTTAATAAAATTTCCGGACTACATATAAAAATTACTATATCTAATAGTATTTTTTTTAAAAATCTCGAGGCGACTGCCCCGCCCTCTAGAATCGTCCCAGGTTATACTTATAAGTCAAAACCAAAAGTTCAACAAAAAACAAAAAGATCCAAAGACGGATGGACCAGAAAAGGGAATCCACCAAGAAGAAATTATTCCAAGCAGAAAATGTAAAACTTTTCAAAATAAAATATTTTTGTAGACATTGACTTCTCTGTCCCTACATTCATAAAATGTCACAAGGAAATGGAAGTGGAACTTTTAATCCAAATGGGACTACCATGGACCATGGTGAGGGGCACCATATCTATCCTCATCATATCATAAATTGGAACCATTAATATTCATACATGTGGCTTCATGAATCACATTTACTCAATATTCATTTCTTCTACTATTCAAAAACATACAAAAGAATAATGAATCCAAATGTTTGGCCTGAAAGAGTGAGTATTTCCCGGGGATACTTTTCTTTTTCTTTTTCTTTTTTTTTCTTTCTTTTTAAATTCACATTCTCCAGTTTTCCTTGATTTCAAACTACAATACATACAATTATTGACTAATAACACTCCCTATTCAAGATGATTGTTTTTAATTTATTTTTTTCTTAATTACCTTGTCATTGAAGTTTTTTAATAATAGGAAGAGTGGGGGTAAGGGAGAAAATCGTCTGTCCCAAAATCCATATCTCCTTTCTTGTCCTACCAGTAGAAATGTGCCACATGTTCCACTTAAAGAATAAGAGGTAGGAGGAGAGAGAAATTAGGAGCATGTTGCAATACAGGAAGTGTTTGTTTTATGGATGACTAAACATGTATCACATTTTTAGTGATGGGACAAGGAATATGATAGGATTTCGGGACAGACAAATTTATGTCTACAATATAATCAAATTCTGCTCGCAATACATTTCAGTAGATACACGATGTTGTCCAAAACAAAGGATTAAACACATGGAAAGTAATAACCCCACGTCTATATACTTGCCTTAAAAAAGGAAAAAACACCACATATATGTAACTAGTGTCACTATAACATTACAAATCTCATCAACTCCAAGAAAAAAATCAAATTACAATAGTAACATAACAAATCATTTGGTATTTCATTAATACTGAAATCATACTCTCTCCCAGAAATAATGGCTTTAAATTCAAAACTTGCACCAAAGGCACGAAAACTAGTACTAGGGGAGTGGCATAAATGCACCCTCTTAATTAGTGGAAGTACCACATGCCAAGACGTATTTATAAATTATCACAAGATCTAGGTGAAATGTACAATAATTTGTCCCCCAATCACACTTTTTTAAACTTTCCCTTACATTAAGGGGACAAATTGCACCTAAAATTGCATCTAAGGCACTACTCTACCCAACTAAAAATAAGTAGTTCACGTGTCCGGTTAATAATTATTTTCCATATATGGCCTAAAAAAATGTTATGTTGCGTAGAAAATGGGGCACAATGCATAAACTACGGAATGATCTTTTAATAAATGAAAAAAGGGACCCATATGGAAATATATTTTTTTCCTTTGTTAAAGAAGATAACGCCGTGGTTGTCAAGTACTTTTTTGGTTAACCCAAGGGCACCCAATGTTCACCGACAACGTGGTGACTAATACATTCTCGGCCTGCGGTTGGTCCGTAGCGTAATCGCTAGCGGGGAGTGTCTGACCCATACTATTCTTATACACGGAATCCTACCACCGCGAGAAAATCTCACAAGAGTCGATATCCAATATGAGAATCGAACCTTGTTAACGGTGAGGCATATTACAACTCCAACCAGTTGCCTCAGAGTTCGGAGTTGGTTACCAAGTACTTTCAATTTAGAATAATATGTCTCGAGAACGACACCTTATTCCTGATTATAATTATTCAAAAAAAATTTAAAAAAAAATGTGCTTTGGGAAGGGGGAGGGGGGACTTACTCTCTTGCTCGTCAAAGTCAATGCTTGTTTCTCTGTCCCTTGAGCAACATGCCAGTCTCCTCTTCATTATCATCTTTAAGATGATTCTGCAATTATTATAAATGATATGTAAAACACTGAAAAGATCAATTAAGGAGCTATTATAGATCACAAAGCACTTTGATTTAATAAGAAAAATTCAATATTAGCATAGTTAGTTTAAACACTCTTGACTCTGAACAATAAATTCGGGTTTGAAACCCTGTACTAGTATTAATAAAAAATTTAAACGGAAAAAGGTTAAGTTTCATATAATGAAATAAATTTTGAAAACGGAAAAGATGGGAGAGAAAAAAAAAAGCTATTATTTTTGTTAAATTCTTAAAGAAAAAACTTGTGGGAAAAAGTAATTCACTTTTGTTTTGAGCAAAAAGGGACAAAACGAGCTATTGTCTGTTTTGCGTCAGCCACCACCCGGATTTTTCTTCTTTTTTAATGGCAACGCTCTCGCCACCCATAACACCAGATTCTGTTGTAACATTTTAATAATTATATCTTCTCCACTCATAAAGTTAATTTCTTTTTTTAATTTATGATAAACGAATGATTTTTTTTTATAATTACAGTGTTGCAGACGGAGTAGTACAGAAAATCCGAATTGACCACCCATCACCGAAAAAGCTCAGGCGGTGGATACGCAAAACCAAAAAGAAATGAGAAATTAGAAAGAAAAAACTGAGAAAAAGATAGATTCTAGATGAAAAAACAAAAGATATTTTGGGGATAAAAAAAGTATTAAAAAAAACGAGGTTTACCTTGATGATGAAGCGGATTTCGGGAAAATGTGCTTCTTGTAAGAGCTGAAATCACCGAGGTTTACTGGTGGTGGTGGTGGTGGTGGACGGTGGAGTGTTGCAGAGAAGGTGTGGATGCTGAACAGTTGATCAATGTGAACTGGGTTTAAGGAGAAATGGGAATGGGGATGGGAAGGTCAAAAAAAGGAGGGGTCATTAACTTTGAAATTTTGGTTCGGACAGGACTTGAGAGGAATTGGATGACCAATTGAATTGGTTAGAAATGAATGAAGTAAAGACTGTGTCAGAAATCACAGAAGGAAAAAGAAAGTGGGAGTGAGAGAGAGTGGTGCAATTGTGAAGTGAGAGAAATAGCAGAGAACTGCACTACCAGTGTCCCATTTAACTGGGACTTCGGACTTCGGAGTGGTGGGGGTCGGGGTGGTCTTGGAGCACATAGGATCCTATGTACTCTATATTCAGTTGTGACATTTATAATAATAATTATATTCACATTTACCGTTTATTGATTTATCTTTAGAGTTTACTCATTTTAGGTGGTGTATTTAATGTATAATCTATAGAATTTTTAAGGATTTTAAAAATTTATAGGTATTCAATTTGGATTTTAAAAAGTCTAATAAAATCTAGAGGTATTCAATTTAGATTTTAAAAAGTCCATTAAAATCTAGAGGTATTCAAAATTTAATAGATTTGTATAGATTTCATTAAAGGTAGCATTTTGATGGATTTCCTAGGCTTAAATGTGTATTGTAAAATCTCTTATAATTCCTTAAGATTTTGATTTTCTCTCATTAATATTAAAATTAAATGTATTTGATTACAATTTTTTTAGTGATCTCATTTCTTTAAAATTATAAGAAAAATAAAGAAATATCCAAACTAAAAAAAAATGAGATTTTTTTAACATCGTTAGAAAACTCAATATGAAATGTTTATTTCCCAAAAAATAAGATTTATTGTCATAATATCCAAACAATTTTTTTCTTAATCATCTTCAAATAGAAATTAAAAAATCAAACAATTTCTTCTCTATTTAACAACAAATTTCTATTTTCAAACATGGATTTCATTTCCTCTTAAATAGAAAAATCAAAGGGAAAAAAGAGTTGAAACAAAACCCATCACAAAACATATCTTAATTAAACTAAAGAAAAAAATACCAGTAAGTAAATTATACAAATTTTGAACAAATAAATCAAAAAAAGTCTCAATTACGTGATCTAAAAAAAAAATCAAAGACAATCACCAAACTTTTTAAATTTTTAACAAAATGATTTAATTAAAAAAAAAAAAAAGGAATGATAAACATATGTTGACTTTGGATGTTCAACACCGCTGGATCCGTATAATACACCACTGAATCAGTATTTTCTTTATTTCTTGGTGTTATTCAAATAATATATAGACTTTATAAATCAAAAGAAATCCTGATAAATCAATCTAATATAATCTGATAGAATCTGCATAGAGTTAAAACAATCCATGAAGTTAACAGAATCTATAGACTTTTGAAAATCTTTTAAAATCCGGATTGAATACACCCCTTAGTGTAGATTATATTAACGGTTAAAATATCACAAGGATTTTCACAATAAGTGTCTTCTCTGATCGGTCGTGGCAATAGATCAAAGAAGAAACTAGGAATAATCCAATTCAGATATTTGGATAACGTATATTTGTTTTGCATATATGGAATACTATTTTTACTATTGAATGGGTTTTTTGTCTAAAACTTGACCATACCAGTTCTGCTGTACAGTCATGAATGATAAATAGTATATATAACATGTGTTTTTGCACCAAATTCAGACATCTTGGGAGAGCAATCCAGCTCTTGTGCCGAACACCTTAAGTTTCAAACGTACGTAACAATTTTCAGTCGCCGCATGTGAGATTTGACGATTTTCATTATTTTTTTAGAACACCTCTGAAATACTTGTTTTTCTTTAACTATTATGAAGTAAAATGCAATTTTTTCTTGAAATACGTATTTTTTTTTACTCAGCCATCATATTGAACAAATCTGCATGAATTGAGAAAAATACACATCAAAACATGAACTAGCTCAGACTCGGAAGGAATGATACTTTCAGGCCGAGGTGTTCGGTTACATTGCTGAGGTCGTGGGTGGTCTTGGAGCACATATGATCCTATGTACTCTATATTCAGCTGTGACATTTATAATTATAACCATATTCACATTTACCGTTTATTGATTTATCTTTAGAATTTACTCATTTTAGTGTAGATTATATTAACGGTTAAAATATCACAAGAATTTTCACAATAAGTGTCTTCTTTGATCGGTCGTGGCAAGAGATCAAAGAAGAAACTAGGAATAATCCAATTCAGATATTTGGATAACATATATTTGTTTTGCACATATGGAATACTATTTTTACTATTGAATGGGTTTTTGTCTAAAACTTGACCATACCAGTTCTTCTGTACAGTTATGAATGATAAATATTATATATAACATGTGTTTTTGCACCAAATTCAGACATCTTGGGAGAGCAATCCAGCTCTTGTGCTGAACACCTTAAGTTTCAAACGTACGTAACAATTTTCAGTCGCCGCATGTGAGATTTGACGATTTTCATTATTTTTTTAGAACACCTGTGAAATACTTGTTTTTCTTTAACTATTATGAAGTAAAATGCAATTTTTTCTTGAAATACTTATTTTTTTTACTCAGCCATCATATCGAACAGATCTGACGACTGGTAATCAATTTGCATGAATTGAGAAAAATACACATCAAAACATGAACTAGCTCAGACTCGGAAGGAATGATACTTTCAGGCCGATGTGTCCAGTTATATTGCTGAAGATTGTTTTCCCAACACATGCTAATAAATTTCAATTGTTGATTTTAAATGTCAACGATGAAAAAATGCCTATTTTCTCTTGAAATGGTTATATAGTTATTTTTTCTTGAAATATTTATTTTGTTAGATGGCTATTTTAAAACTCAATCATATCATTGTACTAATCCGACAAGTGATATTTTACCAATACATGCTTAGAAACACACTTCTCATCGCCATAACACGTTAATATGACTTGGAAGGAAGGGTCGTACCTAGAGAATTTGGGGCCTTAGGCAAAAAAAATTGAGGAAGGAGGTGTCAAACACGAAACCTATTTTTTCAAGTTAAAAGTGATAACTCAGTTACGTTAGTATTAACGTATAATTTGATAAAAAAAAATTATCTTATTCTCCTAATTTTTTTCTTAAGCAATTCATTTATTAAAATTTTATAATCAAGATATTCTAATATTCCACTCAATAGATAATATTGCTAATCCATTTTATCTGTCCATGTTTTTCTTTTCAGTATGTCCCAAATTATTTGTCCAATTTCTAAATAAATAATTCGTCAATGATTGTTTTCCCAATCATACTTCTTAAATTAAATGTTGGATAGAAAATAATAGAGGGGAAAGTAGCGTAGATTAAGCTGGAAATAAAAACTAAAAATGGTTATGTTTGACATTTTACCACATTCTTAAATTAATTTGCAAAAACATTAATTCTCCTGCAAACACAAAAGTAAACAAATATTTTGAGACAAAGCGAGTAACAATGAATTTGTAAAACACAAGAGGGGGGGGGGGGGGTGAATTGGGTTTTAACTAATCTTGTAGACTTTTTCGATTCTTTGCAAAGCTATTTGAAGTTTGAGCAAGAAGAATAAAAGCAATGCAAAACCCAATCAACAAGACAAAGGATTTAGAGTGGTTCGATTCACTTAGAATCTACATCCACTACCTTGAGCCGCACCCAAGGATTTCAAACAACTTCACTAAGAAGAATGTTTACAAATGTGGCTAACTCACTAAGAGTTTTACAACACAACCACACAACAAAGAAACTCACTAAGAGCTTGCCCACACAAAGTAGGACTTTACAAATTGCCCACACTAAGTAGGACTTTTTACAAGAATTACCCAATCACTTAGAAAGGGAATGAAATGTTTAAATACAAATATTAATCACTCTTATAAGTGAGAATGTATACCTTTGAAGCACAAACAATTTAAGCTCTTGAACATATGAAGTCCACTCTTTGTCTTGCTTTTTGAAAGAACACCTTTGAATGATTTAGATCATGGAGATCAAGTGTTTTGTTTTGAAGGTGTTTAGACTTGATAAGAAATCAATGAAACTTTGATATTCAAGCATTAGAATGTTTCTCTAGAATTGGAGTATAAATACATTTCAAAATAGGCTGAAAATCAAGTCTCCAACGGTCAAAAAAACGGCTAGTAAAAGACAGAGTTCGGTTGACCGAAGTTCAACCTCGGATGACCAAAAAACCACCTCGGTCGACCTAACCCTAACTCGGTCGACCGAACAAAGCCTAAGGTCGACCGAAGCTTGTATGCAAAACACTCTGTTTGTGCTCGGTTGATCCGAGCTTGAGCTCGGTTGACCGAACTTCAAAGCTAATTTTTCACACGTTTTGAAATCTTTTGAAGTCTAAAAGGTTTTCCCAAAAGGTAATAAGTAAGAACACTTGGAAAACCATTTTAAAGGACTTAGACATAGAAAACAAAGGCTTTTGAAATACGAACACATGTAAGGAACGTTTTGAAACTTTTGCCTTTTGAAAACGTGTTTATGAAAACATGCAAGACATGAGTGTAGAGCTTATGTTCATGAGAGCTTTGGTTAGAGCTTTATAAGATAACGACTAATGACGACAAAGCTAAACTAACCAAACCTAAGTCTTCAATCTTCAATCTTGATGGATGAGCCTTGAATGATATGACTTTGAATCTTGATCATGGCTTGATTGAAGTACTTAGAGCTTCCAATATTAGTTCCGATATTCTATCACAAAGATATAAACATTAGACACAACATCAAGTGTTTGTCCATTATCAAAAACCGAGTTTGATCGCCCTTAGGGCTAACAATCTCCCCCTTTTTGATTATGACAAACTTTGATGTAATTAGATAGGATATGGACAATTTTAAGTACAAGGAAGCATGGCAAAAGGATATAAGAACAAATAAGTGTAAAGCTAAGTGCTTATAAGATAAACCAAGATAGAACGAGAAACATAAGCACTAGCATGTTAAGTTCTTTTGCCATAATCATTAGGGACTCTTTGAAGAGCCCTATTTCCCAACCAACCTCCTTGCCTCCTTCCTTCCATAATATAGCATTCTTGTGTGTAAAATACATACCTTTGTTTACACAAGAAGCTAACTTACCATTTTCATCAATGTTGATGTGAGTGCTAAGGATCCTATTACAAAGAACAAGCTCACTCAAACATTAGAACTATCAATGGTTTGTTATCATCAATACAACATAGGATATTTTGCCCTTCAGGCTAACAATCTCCCCCTTTTTGATGATGACAAAATATTGATGCAAATGGGAATAATAAGCAAAGATAAGATACCAAATGTATGCATGAGATAAGGATATTAAGGATCCAGACAAGTAGAAGTTTTCTCAAAAAAAAATTCTACTCCCCCTATATTAAAGAATCCCTTATCTCTCCCATTTTGCAAGTTCTAAGCTTTCTCCTTTTGTAAATTACTTCTCTTGGCACATTTGCAACACTAAAAACTCTCCCTCTTTTTGTCAAAATCAAAAAGGGATATCAGAGCGCCAATAAGAAAAGCATTTTAACGAAAAGTAAAGATTAATTACGGAGAAGCTTGATGAAATATAATAATCCTCCCCATATAAAGAAAAAACTTAAAAACCATGGAGACAACTTGATGGTCTTGTAGATTGATAAAATAAGAACCAAAAGATCAATCCTAAAGACCAAAAAATAATTATGAAGAAGGATTACTTATCAATAAGCTTGGTTGATTTCTAAAAAACAAGGAGTCCATAATAACACATAATTCCAAAAGATGGTCATGTATGGCTCAAAAAGAATATCAACCAAAGCTAAAAACTAAGGAGATAGGGAATAAACCTTAAAGAACAATCTCCCCTTTTATCAAACATACGATGTTAGCTATTTGAGATAAAACCAAGTATGATACTAATTGACCAATTGAAAAAAAATGATACCAATTGTAAATATAGCCAATCGTAAAACACGTTTGAAAATATAGCTAACAAAGTATAAGTGGAAGTGATACCATGAATACATGAGTTAAGCACATGTATCACAACCAATAGAAGTAGAGGAAGTGTAAGATAGCACTTAGAGTACATTCCTCTAACAAGTTAATGGTTAGCTAAATGAGTGTAACAACTCTTAAAGAATACTAACCAAAAACGATAATGAGATCACAAATGATAAGAGAATGAAGAATATGATCTCAAAGTTATTAAGGGAGAGTATATGTGATACCAATTGAAGACAAAAACATTTATAACACATATAACTTCCAAAATAACTTACAAGCCAACAAGTGATGTGATGATGTAAAATATGAACAATTGAGCATACATCACATATTGAGTTTACATCCTAAGTCAAGCATCTAGACGATCAACCAAATAAGATTAATGCTATAGACTTGAATATAAACACAACAACACCCCTATATGCAATAAAGATCAAGTAAAAACTAAACATAGCATATGCAAACTCCCCCAAAGCATAAGACACTAAATAAAAGAGGGGAGGGGGTTGATAAAAAGAGATTTCATCACAAGGATCAAATCATAAAGCTCTCTTATAACATGATCAAAATAATCAAAACATATGAAGAGCAAACATGTTATAAAAAGAAAGAGATTGAGTTTAGCAATATCTCATTGAATTTGATGAATGCTTTTGCACTTTGAGTTCCTTCAATGAGTTCCTTGAGCTTCTCAATCTTCTTTGCATGACAAGTGTAGAGTCATCAATGATGGGTGACTTTTCTTTTCTTGATGAACCCTCTACAATCTTGTAATCCTTAGCATTTGACTCTTTTCTTGGAGTCTTAGCTCACTTGTGCCATTCCTTGTAGTTCATATCTTCTTCTTGAAGCTTAGAACTCTTTGTTACCTACAAGGAATTCTTGAGAACAAATATGGTACCTTTTTAAAGGTCCTTCATGATTAGCTCAAAATCTCGAGTAGCACATATATGCATAAGGATCATTGCAAATCAAAAACCAAGACAACTAGATGGATTCTTAATTGAATAAAACATGACAAAACAAGAACCAATCAAGTTGCGTATGCTACATCTCATAGATACCTTAGCTAAAATCAACATGAACAATAAAGAACATGCTAAAGATTATTTATATGAATATAACATTCAAGAATGTGAGATGCAACATATATAAGAGCAAGCATGTATATATATCAAAAAACACTTAAACACATTAATTAAAGTGTTAAGAGAAGGTGATTTTGATACCTTTGCTTTCTTACCAAGTGATGAAGACATTGTATTGACACTTTGGCTCTTGTCATCGCTTGATGCTTTGCTCTTTGTATCTAAGCAACTTGGTTCTCCAATTTATTAACATTTGAGCTTTGAGAATCCAAGTGTTAAGGAGTGCTTTTGAATTTCTTCTTTTGGCACATCTCCTTTAACTTCTCCCCAATGCCACTTCTCTTCGAATCAAGTCCATTTAAGCTTTGTGGCATACATCTAACTTATAAGAACCTATAAGATCAAGGGAGGAGTAGCTTTTGGTACCCACTTTTGTTTGGGTCCATGGGGGTTAGTTGAAATACATTTAACTCTCCAAATAGTTTTAACCCCTTTTTCAATCTTCTTCTTAACATGGCATCTAGCATTAGAATGACCATGTTTTCCACAATATGTGCAACAAATGTGTGGCTTAGAAGAATTGTGAACATGCTCATGATATCTAATTTGCCTATGTGAGGTACTAGCATGCACAAGGTGATTCTTAGGCAACTTAGAAGAGCTAGCATGATCAATGTGATTAGCATTATAACCAAGACCATGTTTAACATGTGAAGCACGTTGCAAACCAAGAATTTGATCAAGATTTTTCTTACCCTTAGTAAAGTTTTCAACAAGAAGGGTAAGATCTTTAACTTTGTTCTCCAAAAAATCAAATTCAACAAGTTTGAGTTCAAGAGATGTCAATTGATCATATGCTTCTAGATACTTTAATGAAGAAGAGTTGCATGTAGCAATAAGTTTTTCATTTTCGATTTTCATGCAATCAACCTCATCACAAAGCTTTTTGTTATCAACAAGCAAAGATTCAATTTTAAGCTTCATAGCTTTGTTTTTGCTTTGCACAATTTTTTCAATTGATCATACATATCAATTAAAAGCTCATTAGGATCATCCTCATCATCATCATCATTATCATTATGAGAATTTGAAGGGGAGGGAGAAAGATGTACCTCATTACCAAAAGCCATGAAGCAAACATTTGCATTTTCATCTTCTTCTTCATCACCACTCCCTTCTTGATCCTCCTCACTAACTTCTTCATCCCAATGGCTTAACAAGCACTTTACATTTTTGAGATTGAAGAACAAATTCTCTTCTTCTTCTTTATTGATGATGGACTCAAGATCACTACCCTTTGTAGAACTATTTTTCTTTATCTTCATCTCAAAGGCAAGTAGTGAGCCAAGAAGTTCCTCCGTTGAATAGGTCTTTAAATTCTTGGATTCTTCAATGGCAAGGACTTTATTTTCCCAACTTTTAGGAAGAGAATTGAGAATCTTCCTATTCATTTCACCCATGGTGTATTCTTTGCCATAAGACTTCAAGCCATTGATCACATTTGTGAATCTTGTGCTCGTCTCATTTATTGACTCATTTGGCTTCATGGAGAAGAGCTCATATTCTCTAACAAGCAAATTTAACCTTGACTCCTTGATTTGATTTGTGCCTTCATGAGTAACCTCAAGCATTTTCCACATGGAGTGTGCGGATTTTCTTCCAAGCACACGGTTGTACTCATCCGGATTCAAGGCACAACTAAGAATGTTCATTGCCTTGTAATTTTGAGTCATCTTCTTGGACTCAAACTCATTTAACTCTTTGTCCGACTTTGGCACTTGAACACCATCCATCATCTTCATAGGCACATATGGGCCAACTTCAAATATATGCCATAAAGAATAATCTATTGAGCACACATATATCTTGAATCGTTCCTTCCAAGCCTCATAATTATTTCCATCAAAAAGTGGTGGCCTAATGGTGGAAGACCCCTCTAGATACGCCAATGCGGAATTTCCGGCCATAATCTTTTCTTCAAGCTATTAAGCAAAATGTGAAGACTAGGCTCTGATACCAATTGTAAAACACAAGGGGGGGGGGGTGAATTGGGTTTTAACTAATCTTGTAGACTTTTTCGATTCTTTGCAAAGCTATTTGAAGTTTGAGCAAGAAGAATAAAAGCAATGCAAAACCCAATCAACAAGACAAAGGATTTAGAGTGGTTTGATTCACTTAGAATCTACATCCACTACCTTGAGCCGCACCCAAGGATTTCAAACAACTTCACTAAGAAGAATGTTTACAAATGTGGCTAACTCACTAAGAGTTTTACAACACAACCACACAACAAAGAAACTCACTAAGAGCTTGCCCACACAAAGTAGGACTTTACAAATTGCCCACACTAAGTAGGACTTTTTACAAGAATTACCCAATCACTTAGAAAGGGAATGAAATGTTTAAATACAAAGATTAATCACTCTTATAAGTGAGAATGTATACCTTTGAAGCACAAACAATTTAAGCTCTTGAACATATGAAGTCCACTCGTTGTCTTGCTTTTTGAAAGAACACCTTTGAATGATTTAGATCATGGAGATCAAGTGTTTTTGCTTTGAAGGTGTTTAGACTTGATAAGAAATCAATGAAACTTTGATATTCAAGCATTAGAATGTTTCTCTAGAATTGGAGTATAAATACATTTCAAAATAGGCTGAAAATCGAGTCTCCAACGGTCAAAAAATGGCTAGTAAAAGACAGAGTTCGGTTGACCGAAGTTCAACCTCGGATGACCAAAAAACCACCTCGGTCGACCTAACCCTAACTCGGTCGACCGAACAAAGCCTAAGGTCGACCGAAGCTTGTATGCAAAACACTCTGTTTGTGCTCGGTTGATCCGAGCTTGAGCTCGGTTGACCGAACTTCAAAGCTAATTTTTCACACGTTTTGAAATCTTTTGAAGTCTTTTGAAGTCTAAAAGGTTTTCCCAAAAGGTAATAAGTAAGAACACTTGGAAAACCATTTTAAAGGACTTAGACATAGAAAACAAAGGCTTTTGAAATACGAACACATGTAAGGAACGTTTTGAAACTTTTGCCTTTTGAAAACGTGTTTATGAAAACATGCAAGACATGAGTGTAGAGCTTATGTTCATGAGAGCTTTGGTTAGAGCTTTATAAGATAACGACTAATGACGACAAAGCTAAACTAACCAAACCTAAGTCTTCAATCTTCAATCTTGATGGATGAGCCTTGAATGATATGACTTTGAATCTTGATCATGGCTTGATTGAAGTACTTAGAGCTTCCAATATTAGTTCCGATATTCTATAACAAAGATATAAACATTAGACACAACATCAAGTGTGAAGGGATTCATGGGCGGAAACTCGTTCCAAACACCCATGGATCCTCCCCTGAAGGATCCGCTCATATGAAACGTATCGAAAATAGCGGTAAAAACTTACATTTTACGGATTCAAGAAGCTGCTTCTTGAATGGAGGATGGCGTTTCTTGGATGCTAGTCTGCCACCAATTGATTTCCCTTTGCGGAAAGTCCCTCTACTGGTATCCACGCGACGAAACGGGCAGCAATTGCTAGCTCTTCGCTTTTTCCGGGTTTCGGGAATTAGAGAGAAAAGGGAGAGGCGAAACTATTTCGCTTATTGGGTATTTCGTTGCAAAGCATTGAGGTCTAGGGTTTCGGCCAAGAGTTTATTATATAGGGTGTGAGAGTTTGTTCCCGAACTAACTCTCACGTCCTCAACTCCTCTCGGCAATGGGAGTCCTCAACTCCCACGTCCCCTTAGACTTCTGCTGGTAGTGGGAGTCCTTATCGGATAATAACTCCCACGTAATCCCGACTATAGGTAAAATACCGAAATTGCCCCTATCTCTAATTCGAATAATAAACACTTTATTATTTCCAGAAAGACAAATGTCGGATACAATGAACCTAGACACATTCTAGATTCATTGAATCTGGACATAAAGCTTCGTTAGCTCGTCTATGCGTGTGACCCTCAGTAGGTTCATCTCACAATGGCAATGAAAACACACTTAGTAGTAGTGTGAGTCCATAAATCACAAGCGGTCCCTAGCGAGACATTGTGACTACCCAAAGTGAATGAATATACAACGGAACCTAATATCAATCCACTATTTAATCCCTTTGTCTCGCGATATCCTAATTAAGCATAAGGCATGGTGGTCGTCACCCTTATTAAGCTTAATTATATTTATGCTCGATCTCCGGGTAGATCTGTTTCGACAAATAGCATTTGATAACCACTTTATCAAACACATTTGAGCACGGCCATGCATTTAAACGAGTCTTTCCCTATCGAGGGGCCCATGGATATCTCTCTCTAATAATAGAGAGGGACAAATTCCTTACAATGTCTCTCACATTCAAGCTATGATAGGACACTACATCCGATCATCAGTCGTATTGATTACTACTGTTACAAGTAACGTCCCGACTGAGTCAAAACGTGGCTCCATTCATACTAGAATCAATGAAGACATAAGGTCTAAGGATTCTAAAATAGTATTGAGGAAGTAATACTTATGACTTAAGACCATGAAGTATTACTTCTCGGCGGATCACGTCCCAATACAATGTATCCCTATATATTGCATCTATGATGTGATTTGTATCCATTACACATGATCAGTAAAACAAGATCATCAATCAACAATCATACTAGTTTTATTTCATAGTAATTAAGCATTACATAAAACTAGGGACTTCTAGAATAGTAATTACATAAGCTAATGAGTTTTACTATCAAATCACACATTTGATAATCAAAAGCAAAATTAACTATTCAATTACTTGCTCAAAAAGATAACAAAACGCACAACATGTGCTAATGGTCCTAGGGCACTACTAACAAAGTGTTTGTCCATTATCAAAAATCGAGTTTGATCGCCCTTAGGGCTAACAGAATTAATATTCATATTTTATCTTCCAACAAAATTGATTCCGTTTATATTGTTATTAATTGACTAACTTTTTTTGTTTGATGAAAACTAACTGTAATTAAAGGTCATTGAATCTATAATCAACCTTAAAACTAGTTTATTTATTCATTTCCAAAAAAAAACTTTTTTCAGGTAATTTTACTTTACATATTCCCTTTTCTTTTTTTTAAAAAAAAACTTAGAAACGTATTAAAATTTGTTTAAGGTTCTTCTTAGATCGTGAGGTCTTAAGCGACTGCCCTGAACGTGTTACTTTAGCTACGGCCGGAATGAAGGCTCCAAGTCCAAGGCCAAGAGGAGCTTAGTGGGGTCCGTCACGAGTCGGCCGTGACTTCGCACAGGAGACAACAAAGATGCCCCATGCGCGCAAGAGCTTGCCTAAGCCGTGTGGCCAAAGGCTCCCTGAGCATGCCGATCATGCAATGCGCACCTCGTCGTCGCAACATGACCCGCACGCCCGTGCGCCAAGAGTGCTCCATTGCCTCGCCCAGCTCGTGCCCTCGGAGGCAGCACCGTCCAATATTCAGCCCCCAAGAAAATGCCCAACGTTGTGCAGCAAACACTGTTCATCTGCGCCAACGGTGTGCAGAAAACACTGTAGCTGCACCCCAACCGTGTGCACGACGCATGGCAGCCGCGCCCCAACGCTGTGCAGCCGTTACTGTAGTTGCGCCCCAACAGCCGAGCAGCGTCACTATAGTTGTACCCCAACCAGGCAGCAGACAGTGCATCAGGCCACCGACTTGGCCCTTGCCATTTCGCATCCGAACGAAGTCCAAATGAGCTCAAACTTTGCAGATCACCTAAGGACAACGTAGAGGAGGGGAAACGACAGTTAGTTTATAAATATCAATTTTCTCTCTCTTATAATGCTAGAGGTTCACAAATATATATATATATAAACCAAAAGAAATTAATGGTCTATGGTTTCCATTTATTAAAACTAATAAGCAAGAAAAATATTGTAAATTTATAGTGTTTGAGAAATACGACTTTGATTATCTTTTCTACTTAATTCATATGCGAAAAATAGATCGACGTATAAGTATGACAAAAACATTAAAGTAATAGAAGAATTTAGAGTGTTTGTTTGGTTTTTGTTTTTTTGTTCTTTTGTAAACTTCTACTACTATAAAAGAGAGTAAAATTAGAGATTAAGTGGGAAGAAAATATTAGAGAGATTGTGGCCTGATTGTTGGGATAAGAAATAGAAAATTATAGATTGAGTGTGAATAGATTAGAGAAAAAAATATTAGAGAGCGGTTATTGTTGACAAAAATGGTATCTTGATCATTTGAAAGTAAATTGCCATGGCAGGAGGAAATATGCGTTAGGTAAAATCACTAGCCAAACTAAAATGTTCGTGTGAAAAGGCGAAATGTAAAGTTTTAATTGGTTTTGGAAGATGAAATGTAAACGTTTTTTTAGTAATTTTTATAAAATTTTCAAACTTTATAGAGTAAAAAGGTTGGAAAAACTGCCTATCTAGTCCTTTTCTTTTTTTTGATTTTGCAATTAGTATCCCTTTTGTTTAATTCCTACTTTTTTACATTCAGATCGTTTTTACGATCTGCCAATAAAGGACTTCCGTCTCAAATTCTGTGATCTTCCAGTTAACACTGTCACGCGGTCAAAGCGTGCCACTTTTCCTAGGGGTATTTTCTTCTCTCTAAGTGAAGGTCTTCAGTGAAAACAAATATATACATAATTCCCTTCAATTAGAATATCCATTTCCAACCAACTCCGTCAATAATTAGGGTTCTTCACTAAAATGTCTTCTTCTACTCAATTCGTCAATTGCCCTACTAAATGTTGTTGTGGTGATAATCTGGTCCTAAAGGTATCGATGAATCCATTGAACCCAAGTAGATTGTTAGGATATAAAAATTATGAGGTTAGTGTTAATTGAAGTTGGGTTTCTGTAAGTTGGTTACAATTTCGAATTTGAACATGAAAATTTGATTTTTGGACAAATATTAATTTATGGCTCTATTAGTAGAAACCATGGCATTGTGGTTACTTCAAATGGTTTGATCTTCCCCCGTCTTCCAAATGTCCAGCTATGAAGAAAAAATGAAGACCTACAAGTCCTCCACGGTTTCTCCCGCAAATAAAAAAAGGAAATTGTGGGCAACTTTGTTGGTTTCTAGGGTAATAATAGTCTTTATTTTGTCAACTAAATGAATTGAAGAATTAATTGGTTGTGTTTTTATCCCTCTGTTAGTGAAGTAGTTATGTGTATTGTCATGAATGGATTATGTGATATAGTCCAATATGAATTGAAGATATGATGTTCAATGAATGGATTATTATTATGTAGTTTTGATGGAAGAATGATTTTATTTGTCCAAATATATGTTTATTTTGGTGTTCTTCCCATGGTTTTTATCATTATAAAGCTCTTCATTGGACAATAATGAAACAGACCATACAAAGTAGTTGGGAATAAAATACCCTAATAATTCATTGCATAAAGACATATATGCCAAATTACTTCATCCTGAGAAAGCTATTGTACTCAAACACGTATAACCTTAAACCACAATTGGCATTTACAATGTTTAAATCACAAAGGCAATTGCATACATGGGCAAAACAAACAATCATTTAAAGGGCAAAAAAACCAATCATAGTCATGAAATGGGCAAAAAAATAGCCACCTAAAGGACAACAACCATTGTATTCGTTACATAGACAAAAATCACCATTTTACATTAACTTAATTTTGGGCACTATTCCTTGCATCACAGGGTGCCCTTGTGTGGCCACCCCTTTGGCAATAACTACATTTGAAAGGTCCACGCAGTCTTTTTTGCACATATATGAAATTGGAAAAAATACATATTTTATTAACTTCAATATAATAAAAAAAACTAAACAAATAAAACTATATTAATTTCATACTGTGCCAGAGAACCATTGTGTTCCTCATGTTTTGTCTTCACCATTTGTTGGATTTTGATATTTAAAAAAATTGAATGTTTCTTCCAATGGAACATCATCAAAAGTAGCCATCTCATCAAATTCAGGAATCGAGTCATTGTTATCGACATTGCTATTAACAGTTTTTGGAAAAGACATTTTGTTATGTCCCAGAATCTTACATTGACTGCACCGGTTCACATTCCGTGACATGTTGCTAGATCCTTCACCATTTGTATCTTCGCTAACTTTGGGACATTTCCTGATAGTATGGCATGTCTGCTTACATATTCCACATTTCTCCATCCACAAACAAGCATTTGATAACTTCTCTCTTCCATCTACAATTTTAGTTGGCAACACCTTACTTTTTTTTTTTAGCTCTTTTTCTCTTTCTTCTAGTATTCTCTTTAATTGTGGCTTGCCACATTGCCTCATCTTCTTTAGGGGCAGCATTGGAACTCTGTCAGATCTGAGCCAATTGTTAGGTCCATTTACAGGTCCCACAATGGGTTGGTATGATCTCCTATAAGCCTCAATTAAATATCAATTATCAACAAATTCTAAGATGTTACTCTCTTCTTTAGACAGGGCTGCTACTGGATGGGAACAAGGAATGCCAAATAACTCCCAAGCTCTACAGCTACGGGTTCTCAAACAAGTGTCAATCACAAAATTGTTCTAGTGTTGGACCATGTCTTACCTATTTATCAGACAACTAAAAAGAAAAACAACATTGTTATCCACCTTTAACATAATCAACATAAATGGAGAATATCAGCTATCAACACTATTGTTACATACCTCAAATTGATTTCCCCCAGCATAAGAAGCTAAGCGGTGCCTAGACTGACACTTCTTCTTCTCAATTATTTTCATGATTCTTGGGCATATCTGACCATTGTATACAACTTCTCAATTTTTTCCTTGATTGCATAGTGAGCATTAAATACACTTTAATGCTCTCAAGCTTGGCTAGAATTAGTTTAGCCATGCACTTAACAAGTGTTTATTGTAGGTCTCGCAATGGTTATTTAAAAGGTGATCACACTTAATTCTTAGCCTAAAGTGTCATATGCTCCAATGAATTGGATGAGTATGCTTCACAAACCATTCAAGAGAATAAGCATCCAATTCCTTCAATTTATTATACTCATGTTCAAATTGCCTTAAATATTTGGCATTTGCACATTTCCAAACTTGCTCTTTAAGTGCAATACTTGTATGCAATCTTTTACAGTTGCAATGAATGTGTCGAAAGCAGTGCATATGCTCAGCACCAGGCAGATCATCACTACTGCAATTCCTAAACCCTTTACAAAAAAGTCATAATTGTAATCAATTAATTTTGTATCAATAACTATATAAATTTAGGAAAAATATAAAAACTAAAGAACAAAGAGTACATTTTGTCTATCTGAGATGATACGTAATCTGCAGTCCTCCTCATCCTAAGATCATTCTTGATTCCCTGAATAAACCACTTCCAGCTAGCTATGGTCTTAGTATGAACAATTGTATATGCCAATGGGTATACACCATTGTTTGCATCAATGCCAAATGCAGTTAGAAAAGTCCCAGGATGTGGCCCCTTAAAAAATGTTTCACCAAGACATTTGACTTTCCTACAACCAGTTTTGAACCCCTCATTTACTTCCCCAAGCAAACATAGTATGTGCTCTCCGGTTGGACGCGTCCGTGTTCATAGCCTGGGCCATCTTATTAACAGCCTCATGTAGCTGCTGGATTCTTCTCCGGTTCACGGGGACAACCTCGTCGTCCTGGTGATGGTTGGTAGATATGGCATGTAGGTCTGAGCGAGGAGACGACACTAGGTATGTTCTAAGACATGATGACGACGATGTTGCGATGTAAGAATATGTAATTTGAGTTGTTCTATACACAACCATAGTGGGCGCCAATTAATGATGCGTATCGGAAAAACGAATTCTATTCTCGGAGCTACTCCCTCTAAGTAGGCAAATTAATGGACCTCACAAGAAAGAGAGTAACCTGTAAGATAAGAAACGGTCAAATGGTGGTGGGGATGATCCTAACCACTCTCTGATACTAAAGTTAGTTTTTTTTAGAGAGAAATAACTCAATGCCTGATAAACAAGTAACTTGTAATGGATGAAATCAGTAATTGATACCTGGTATTTCTAGTAGATAAATCTCATGAGTTTAACAGTTAACTATTAGAAGTACACTTACCATATAAGTGTTCTAGTCGGATACGGAATAGGGAATCTCAATCTCAAAAGAAGTCGAACTTCATTATAGTAGTTGAAATAAATCGTAATGTCTTATTTAGTACATGTCCAATATTAGTCCGTCGGGTCGAGTTCAACCCAGGGTGTAATACACGGAACTTTTCTGCTTATGTGTTTTCATGTCGTGTATTTAATTTGTGTGAATTATATACCATAACATGTTTTATGTGTTACATTTTTTGGATTTGTATGCTAATGGGCGTTTTGATGAGTTGGTAGGTTGAGGGACATATGGATGTGAGTTAGGAAGTTGGGGGACTTGTTTGTAGGGATTTTGAAATGTTATGTTAGTGGGAGTTAATGGAGGTGTTAGTGGGAGTTAAGGAGGGAGGTTATAAAAGAGTAAAAAGAAAAAGGAAAGAAAAATAAGAGAAAAGAAAAGCTGACAGATTGTGAGGCTATGAGAGATTCAACATTTGAAATAGTAACCAGTGTCAGATTTGGATGTTCTTTTGTAGTTATAATTGTTTCCTCTTTTGTAGTTAACGTTTATGTTTCCTATGTAGGAACATCTTTGTATTTGGAGCATTTATTATGATGTAAGAACCTTTAAGTTTCCTTTTAAGTATGACATTTATTTGGATTTTAGTATTTTCGTTTGAGGGATCGGTGTCCCATCGGCATATGAGACATTGAACGGTCACTAGGGTGATCACTATTGGGTATAACTGAATTTCTGAATTGATCCGAATCGAAATTTGCTATTCGGTTCGGTATTTTGGTTTATTCGGGTTAATCGGTTCGGTGTATAATTCTTTTGAAAATTTTGGTTTGGTATTCGGTTTTTTATTTTTAAAAACCGAATTACCGAATTATAAATATAAGTATTTCAGAATATATTTTATACATTAATTGTTTTATTTTTAAAATAAATTACTATGCAATAGGGTTTTTATCTTTTGTCAACTTTTCCTATTCTTTACTTAGTAAAAGAAAACTTTTCATATT
The DNA here is from genome assembly GCA_026122235.1 of Vinca minor. Taxonomy (NCBI): domain Eukaryota; kingdom Viridiplantae; phylum Streptophyta; class Magnoliopsida; order Gentianales; family Apocynaceae; genus Vinca; species Vinca minor. The sequence continues at coordinate 1,195,609 of JAOCZM010000161.1, read as the reverse complement.
CACTAAAAAAAAATTGCAGTGCCTCCTCCATGGCTCCATCACGTCTCCACCTCAATTCCACCCCATGTCTCCATCTCTCCAGTTGAAGAAGTCTCTTTTTACTAATGAGTACGAGCTCTATTTTGTTGTCATTACCTTCTGAGAATTGTTTGTTTTAATTTATGTATGGTGTGTATTTAGGTTGAGCCAATAATTGTTTGTAATGACATGGAAAATTTAGATTGAAATATGAATTCATTATTTCGGATTTTACCGAACCGAAACGAAATTAGTTTGGTTTGGTAATTTGGTATTCACGCTAATATGGTTCGGTTCGGGTTGACAAAAAATTACCAAACCGAATTTCGTCCCAAAATTTTGTACTGAATACTGAACCGTATACCGAATGCACACCCCTAATGGTCACCTCCAAGTTACGGGGTGTGACACAGTGCCCATCAGTAAGTCTTAGGCCAGAACCCACCATTTAACAAAATAATTTTTTTTAGGGGGATTGATAAATGTAGGATGGTTTATAAATTATGTTAAAAAATATACGAAAGGCCACACCATTCTTTGGTGAAACTCCTGGGAGATCTGCGCCAAGGGTTGCTGCACCACCAGGGGCATTACATTAATTTCTGACGCCAAATCTTGGTTCACCCCAAGAGTATACGACACCTTAACTAGATGTGGTACACTGTAGGAGTGCACCAAGGTATGTCACACCACCACTTAGAGGCACACCTCCATTGAATGTTAATAAGAAGGATTTAACTTGTTAAATTTTATAAAAGGGTAAAATTATCCAAATTCGTTCTGCTCCAAGTAAAATCATCATGCGTTTATAATTCCACTATCAAATATCATTGAGCATATGTTCCCTTCAAAAGAAGCTGAAATTCAAAACTAATGGTGCATTTGGATTGAGTTTACCTTGTAGTTAAATTCAAAGTTCTCACTTGTGAAATTCACTATAAGTGTTTGTTCCCTAACTAATTCAGTAAATGCCTATTGGGTCATGTATCTGCAATCTAAACTGAATTAAAAGTGTCTGAACGTGCCACTCACTTTTTTGGAAACATTAGAAAAATATCACTTATTAAATGAGCGTTCAACAAATTGTGATTCTTGATCTGCCTTGATAAGGACTCCAAGAACTTCAGAAAATAATTTTGGAATAAAGATTAACTACGTGTTTGGAATGAATCCAAGATTATATTGATAATAGTAGTAATTGTGAGGGACATTGCGTCAAAACATAAGTGAAATTTTTAACAAATGGGGTATAATTTCTGAATCGAAGAACAAAGAGCTAAAATAAACGAATCCAAAAGAGAACTAATCTAACATAAATTTGTTAGTAGTGCCCTATGACCATTAGCATATGTTGTACATTTTATATCTTTTGAGCATGTAATTGAATAGCTAATTTTGCTTATGAACATCAAATGCGTGATTTGATAGTAAAACTCATTAGCTTATGTAATTACTATTCTAGTTGACCCTAGTTCCATGTAATGTTCTTTACAATGAAATAAAACTAGTATGATGTTTGATTGATGATTATGTTTTACTAATCATGTGTAATGAATACAAATCGTATCATAGATGCAATATATTGGGATATATTGTATCGGACGTGATCCGTTAGAGAAGTAATACTTCATGGTCCTTAGTCATAAGCATTACTTCCTCAATACTATTTTAGAATCCTTAGACCTTATGTCTCCATTGATTCTAGCATGAATGGAGCCACGTTTTTGTTAGTAGTGCCCTAGGACCATTAGCATATGTTGTACGTTTTATATCTTTTTGAGCATTTCATCTGGATAGTTAATTTTGCTTATGAACATCAAATGCGTGATTTGATAGTAAAACTTATTTGCTTATGTAATTACTATTCTAGTTGTCCCTAGTTTTATATAATGTTATTTACAATGAAATAAAACTAGTATGATGTATGATTGATGATCATGTTTTACTGATCATATGTAATGAATACAAATCATATCATAGATGCAATATATAGGGATACATTGTTTTGGACGTGATCCGTTAAAGAAGTAATACTTCATGGTCTTTAGTCATAAGTATTACTTCCTCAATACTATTTTAGAATCCTTAGGCCTTATGTCTCCATTGATTCTAGCATGAATGGAGTCACGTTTTGACTCAGTTGTACGTTGCTTTTAATCGAGTAATCAATACGACTGATGATCGGATGTAGTGTCCTATCATGGCTTGAATGTGAGAGGCATTATAAGGAATTTGTCCCTCTCTTATTAGAGAGAGATATCCATGGGCCCCTCGATAGGGAAATACTGTCTAAATGCATGGCCGTGCTCAAACGTATTTGATAAAATGGTTATCAAATACTATTTGTTGGAACAGTCTACCTGGAGATCGAGCATAAATAGAATTAAGCTTTATAAGGGTGACGACCACCATGCCTTATGCTTAATTAGGATATCGTCAGACAAAGGGATTGATATTAGGTTCCACCGTAAATTCATTCACTTTGGGTAGTCTCAATATCCTGCTAGGGACCGCTTGCGATTTATGAACACACACTTCTACTAAGTGTGTTTTCATTGCCATTGTGATATGAACCTACAGGGTCACACGCATAGACGAGCTAACGAGCTTCATGTCTAGATTCAATTAATCAAGAATGTGTCTGGGTTCATTACATCTGACATTTATTCTTCTGAGAATAATAAAGCGTTACTATTCGAATTAGAGATTAAGGAGGGAATTTTAGGTATTTGGTTCGTGCTGGGATTACGTGGGAGTTATTATCCGATAAAGACTCCCACTACCAGCAGAAGTCTAGGGGACGTGGGAGTTAAAGACTCCCACTGCTGGGAGAGTTGGTAGGGACGTGTGAGTTGCTTTTGAAACAACCTCTCACACCCTATATAAACCTCTCTTGGCCGAAACCCTAGTGTTAATTCTTTTCAGCCGCGAAATACCAAATACTCTGAAATACTGATTTCAGTTTTCTGACTCATTTTCTCTCCTAATTTCCAAAAACTCAGAAGGACGAAGAGCTAGCACTCGCTGCCCGTTTCGTCGCGTGGATATCGGTAGGGAGTAATTCCGCAAGGGAGGACTCAATGTGGTTGCTGCTAGGGGTGTCAACGGGTTCGGGCCGGCTCACATAGCTCGAAAAAATGTGAGTGTGAGCTGAGGTAATGTGAGCGTGAGCTTAATATTCAAGCTCGCTTCTTATGTGAGCTGAGCGTGAGCTTGACCTCGCTCAGCCCGAAAACATCTCGAACCCGAATAAGATTAATATAATTAAAATATTATATATATAATAATAATAATACTAATTTAAAAAAACTTATGTACATTATAATTATAATTATAATGTGTGGATTAACTCAATAATCTTTTTTTAGGTAGAAAGGAGATTATATTAAAGAAGGAGTCTTACAACAGGAGAGAGACAGGTACAAAAGTTAAAGGAAGTGAGAAAATAGGAAAAAACAGCGTGGGAAAACACGGTACAAAATACATTGGGATGAATCACAACAAAAAGTGAGATGGTGTAGAAGAATTCAATGGGATTGTCAAAATTGGAATTGCCACCGACAATGGAATTAAATCAATCTTTTGAAATTTGCGAATTTATCATTTGTTAAAATTTTAAGTGCATGGAATCTCTTGGTTTTTTTTTTTTTGTTTTTTTTATATAAGACTCATTTTATTAGCATATCAAACAATTCTGAAACTTTTGCTTCTTTTTGTGTATTCTTGTCCAAATTTAGTTTTAAGGCTCATTGTATTATGCTATTCTTGAGACATGATTTTCGTTTTCTTCACTAATGTAAGTGAGCTTGGGAAGCTCGTGAGTTAAGCTCGAGCTCGTGTTAAAATGTGAGCTGAGCGTGAGCTCAAGGTTTATGAGCTTTTCCGGGCTGAGCGTGAGCGTGAGCTTTTGAATTTTTATGTGAGCTGAGCGTGAGCTATGCCAAGCTCAGCTCACATAGCTCGATTGACACCCCTAGTTGCTGCTGAGTGTCGAAAGATACAACCTTTAAGCCGAAAAACGTAAGTCCTTTTCCCGGTTTTTCGATTCGTTTACGTATGAGCGGATCCTTCTGGGGAGGACTCATGGGTGTTTGGAACGAGTTTCCGCCCATGAATCCCTTCAGTGGTATCAGAGCCTTGCTCATACGATTCGAATTTGATATTGTTAATCACATCATAACACTATCAATTCCGATTTGGTATGTGTGTGTGTGTGGAAACAGAAAGATTGTATCTTTTGTTCAATATATGTGATATTTGCATAAACTGATTTCGTATAATCTGTTTACATGTTTCTGTATATCCTGATATGCATAAACTGTTTTAATTCGATTATATTGCATGAACTGATTTTATTAATCCGATTATTCTGCATAAATTGTTTATGTTAATATGTTAATGCATGAACTGCTAATGTGTGATTAATACGATTAGTCTGCGTCGCGGCGATTCGTCGTTCCACTGACCTAAGACTTTGTATATGTACTTGTTATTAATTTCATTGTGCTTTATGTGATTTTTAGCATGGTGAATAGCATGGCCTACTATACCCCTTATTTTACATATTTTGGGTTGTAATTTTATAATACGACCTGCGAGCTATTTTTCAATGTTGTAAAATTGTAATCGCTTTCTTAGATTAGCTTTATTGCTTTACATTGAAGGCTGGGTATGCCCATGCAACTATGTAACAAGGCTGGAGGCTGCTGGATCGAAGAATTTATCCATGAGATGGATATTGACTTAGATTGACCCTTGGCTCCCACAAGGCTCGTGGGAGTCATCATAGGATTAGGCCATGCTATCTCACGGTTAATTTTTATGCTTTATATATTGCATGAGATGTTTGTATAATTGTATTACGCGTTTTAATGTCTTATTCAAACCGAATGTTTTTACTAAGTCTTAAAATGCCTACCATACTCTAAGCACTCATTGAGCTTGGATCATCATTTTGTCTACTTGCCAAAGCAACAAACAAGTGGTTATCTAAGCAAAAGGAGATGGGAAAATAGTGATTTCCATAAGCTTAGACATGGTTCAACTTAGCTAGGCCATCAAAATAGTTTTGGGCCTAGGGCATAAAATGGGAAAAAGCCGGGACATATAGATGTCAATTCCATTAGATGATTTTACTTTAATTATGGGTGTTAAGCCAAAGCTTTCCTATAACTATTGTAAAATGTTTTTCCCCACTATTTATCAAGTGTTGAAATTGTGGAAAAGATTTTTTGCTCAAAACTAATAACTTTGCAAATAATTTAATGTAGATAATGGCAACCAATACTTAACACAATTCATTGCGATCCGTCCTTGAGAAGGAAAAACTAAGCGGGACCAATTTCCTTGATTGGGCCCGCAACTTAAGGATTGTCCTTAAGCAGGAAAGAAAGCTATACGTTCTTGATACGGACATTCCTGAACAGCCTGCAAACAACGCCCCTAGAGCTGAAAGAGATGCTTGGAAGAAGCATTTTGATGACTCTAATAATGTGACTTGTCTCATGTTAGTCACAATGAGCACTGACCTTCAAAAACAGTTTGAAGGAGTTGAGGCTTTTCAGATGATGGGCCAGCTCAAGGAAATGTTCCAAGAGCAAGCTTGTCATGAAAGATTCCTCACTACTAAGGCGTTGAATAGTTGCAAAATGGCCCCTGGCACCTCTGTAAGTGCACATGTTCTAATGATGAAGGGATATTTTGACCAACTTGAGAAACTTGGGGCTCCCGTACGTCATGACATGGCCACAGATATGATCTTGGGCTCACTCCCACCGGAGTATGACCAATTTGTGATGAACTTCAACATGCATGCCATGGAGAAGACCAAACATGAAATACACGGGATGCTCAAGCAGGTTGAACTGAACATTAAGAAGACCCCTGAAGTCTTAATGGTTCAAAAAGGGAATTTCAAGAAGAAAGGAAAGGGAAAGCCCATGGCCAAGAAGGGCAAAGGTAAAGGCAATGACAAGCCCAAGCCCAAAACCAAGGCACCAAAGGAAGGGGTTTGCTTCCATTGTGGCGAACCAAGCCATTGGAAACGGAACTGCAAACTCTAATTGGAAGAAAAGAAAAAGGGGAACGCCAGTTTGACTGTCTGTCCAGGTATTTATGTCATTGAAATTAACATGTCTGCTCCTACTTCATGGGTATTAGATACCGGTTGTGGATCTCACATTTGTGTAAATGTGCAGGGGTTCAAAAGAAGTAGATCAATGGCAAAAGGAGAAGTGGACCTGAGAGTAGCGAACGGAGCAAGAGTTGTTGCGGTAGCTACCGGGACATTTAATTTAGTTTTGCCAAGTGGCCTTATTATAGAACTGAATAATTGTCTTTATGTTCCAACTTTGAGTAGGAATATTATTTCAGTTTCTTGTTTGGATATTGAAGGTATTGAATTAAATATTATGAATAAAATTTGCACCATTCATAAAGATCGTATCTTTTATGGAGATGCCTCTTTGATGAATGTGCTTTATATTCTTATCCTCGATGATTCCATTAAAAGGCCCATCTATAACATTAATACTAAGAGGTTTAAATCAAATGACTTAAACCAGACCTATTTTTGGCACTGTCGTTTGGGCCACATAAATGAGAAACGCATATCAAAGCTCCATACAGATGGAATTTTGACATCATTTCACTTAGAGTCTTATGAGACATGTGATTCCTGCTTGTTGGGCAAAATGACTAAAGCTCCCTTTACTGGACAAAGTGAGAGAGCTTCAGATTTATTGGGCCTCATACATACGAGATGTTTTCGGACCAATAAACACAAGTGCTAGAGGAGGGTTTCGATGCTTCATCACATTCACGAGATGATTTCAGTAGATATGGCTACATCTATCTAATGAAACATAAATCGAAATCTTTTGGAAGATTCAAATAATTCCAAAAATGAAGTACAAAATCAACTTGGTAAAAGTATTAAGACACTTCGATCGGATCGAGGTGGCGAATACCTTAACCAAGAGTTTGACGAACATCTTAGAGGTTGTGGAATTGTTTCACAATTAACTCCTCCCGGCACACCGCATGATGGAATGGTGTGTCGGAAACGGAGAATCGCACCTTACTAGATATGGTTCGATCTATGATGAGTCAAACAAGTCTTCCAATTTCCTTTTGAGGGCTACGCCCTAGAAAGCTGCTGCATTTATATTAAATAGAGTTCCTTCTAAAGCGGTTCGGAAAACTCCATATGAGATATGGGATCAGGGAAACGACCTAGTTTGTCATTTCTCAAAATTTGGGGATGCGAGGCGTATGTAAAACGCTTGTTATCCGATAAACTCGCCCCTAAATCGACAAGTGTTTGTTTGTGGGATATCCTAAAGAAACTAAAGGATATTACTTCTATCTTCCATCGGAGAACAAAGTGTTTGTTGCTCGTAATGGTTTATTCCTTGAAAGGGAATTTATTTCCAAAGAGGATAGTGCGAGTAAGATCCATCTTGAGGAAATTCAAGATCCCCAAACAACATCTGAACCAAATTTGGAACTTCAAGCAAGCTCACGTGCTGATACTAAGCTTCAATCTTTGACACAAGGCCCAAGGAGGTCGAGTCGGGTACATCAACAGCCTGAGATATATGGATTTCTCATGACTGATGATCATCAGGTTGAACTGGTTGATCAAGATGAACCCACTACCTACAAAGAGGCAATTCGTAGTTCTGAGTCAGATAAATGGCAAGAAGCTATGAAGTCTGAGATGCAATCCATGTACGATAACCAAGTGTGGACTTTGGTTGACCCACCCGAAGGGTGTAAGGTCATTGATAACAAATGGTGTTTCAAAAAGAAAACCGACATGGATGGTAATGTACACACTTTTAAATCTCGACTAGTAGTTAAAGGTTATAGACAAGTTCATGGTATTGACTGTGACGAAACATTTTCTCCTGTCGTTATGATAAATTCTATTAGGATTTTACTTGCCATAGCTGCATATTATGACTATGAGATATGGCAAATGGATGTTAAGACTGCGTTTCTTAATGGAAACCTTCTCGAGGATGTGTATATGACACAACCTGAGGGGTTTGTTGATCCAACGAATCCTAGCAAAGTGTGTAAGCTTCAAAGGTCCATTTATGGATTGAAGCAATCATCTCGAAGCTGGAATCGTCGCTTTGATGAACATATTAAAGAATTCGGTTTCATCAAAAACGAAGACGAGCCTTGTGTTTATAAGAAAGTAACTAATAATGCAGTAGTGTTCCTTGTGCTTTATGTGGATGACATCTTACTGATTGGAAATGACATCCCCACATTACAAAGCGTAAAAGCTTGGTTAGGAAAGTGCTTTTCCATGAAAGACTTAGGCGAGGCTACATACATTTTGGGTATAAGAATCTGTAGAGATATATCTAACAAAATGATTGGCCTAAGCCAGAGTGGATATATTGACAAGGTGCTTGAAAGCGGTTCGGTTGCAAGACTCCAAAAAGGGGATTCTTGCCCATGTCACATGGCATTAAACTCAGCAGAACTCAAGGACCTTCCACAAAGGAGGACCAAGAGCGCATGAGTAAGATCCCATATGCTTCAACCATTGGGTCTATTGTGTACGCCATGATATGCACTCATCCAGATGTTTCATTTGCTTTAAGTATGACTAGCAGATATCAATCTGACCCTGGAGAGACACATTGGACTGCAGTCAAGAGAATTCTTAAGTACTTGAGAAGGACTAAAGATATGTTCTTAGTTTACGGAGGTCAGGAAGGAAGTCTGGTTATAAATGGTTACACAGACGCAAGCTTCCAGACCGACATAGATGATTATAGATCGCAATCTGGTTTTGTGTTTTGTTTGAATAGAGGTGATGTGAGTGGAAGAGCTCAAAGCAAGAAACCGTGGCCGACTCTACAATGAAGTGAGTATCTAGGCTGCCTCTGCAGCGACTAAAGAAAGCTGTTTGGATCGGGAAGTTTGTTGATGAATTAGGTGTCGTCCCTAGCATTGTGAACCCAATGGACCTCTATTGTGATAGTACTGGTGCCATTTCACAAGCTAAGGAACCTAGATCTCACCAACGATCCAAACACATTCTCAGGCGTTTCCATCTGATTAGAGAGATCATCGACAGAGGAGACGTTAGTATTTGCAAAGTTCATACAGACGACAACATTGCAGATCCATTGACCAAGCCACTCCCACAACCTAAACATGAGAGTCATACTAGGTCAATGGGATTGAACATCATGTATGATTGGACCTAGGGCAAGTGGGAGATTGTTAGTAGTGCCCTAGGACCATTAGCATATGTTGTACGTTTTATATCTATTTGAGCATTTCATATGAATAGTTAATTTTGCATATGAACATCAAATGCGTGATTTGATAGTAAAACTCATTTGCTTATGTAATTACTATTCTAGTTATCCCTAGTTTTATGTAATCTATTTTACAATGAAATAAAACTAGTATGATGTTTGATTGATGATTACGTTTTACTAATCATGTGTAATGAATACAAATCATATCATAGATGCAATATATAGGGATACATTGTATTGGACGTGATCCGTTTGAGAAGTAATACTTCATGGTCCTTAGTCATAAGTATTACTTCCTCAATACTATTTTAGAATCCTTAGGCCTTATGTCTCCATTGATTCTAGCATGAATGGAGTCACGTTTTGACTCAGTTGTACGTTGCTTTTAATCGAGTAATCAATACGACTGATGATCGGATGTAGTGTCCTATCATGGCTTGAATGTGAGAGGCATTGTAAGGAATTTGTCCCTCTCTTATTAGAGAGAGATATCCATGGGCCCCTCGATAGGGAAATACTGTCTAAATGCATGGCCGTGCTCAAACGTATTTGATAAAATGGTTATCAAATACTATTTGTTGGAGCAGATCTACACGGAGATCGAGCATAAATAGAATTAAGCTTTATAAGGGTGACGACCACCATGCCTTATGCTTAATTAGGATATCGTCAGACAAAGGGATTGATATTAGGTTCCACCGTAAATTCATTCACTTTGGGTAGTCATAATGTCATGCTAGGGACCGCTTGCGATTTATGAACACACACTTCTACTAAGTATGTTTTCATTGCCATTATGATATGAACCTACAGGGTCACACGCATAGACGAGCTAACGAGCTTCATGTCTAGATTCAATGAATCAAGAATGTGTCTGGGTTCATTACATCTGACATTTATTCTTCTGAGAATAATAAAGCGTTACTATTCGAATTAGAGATTAAGGAGGGAATTTTAGGTATTTGGTTCGTGCTGGGATTACATGAGAGTTATTATCCGATAAAGATTCCCACTACCAGCAGAAGTCTAGGGGACGTGGGAGTTAAAGACTCCCACTGCTGGGAGAGTTGGTAGGGACGTGGGAGTTGTTTTTGAAACAACCTCTCACACCCTATATAAACCTCTCTTGGCCGAAACCCTAGGGTTAATTCTTTTCAGCCGCGAAATAGCAAATACTCTGAAATACTGATTTCAGTTTTCTGCCTCCTTTTCTCGCCTAATTTCCAAAAACTCAGAAGGACGAAGAGCTAGCACTCGCTGACCGTTTCGTCGCGTGGATACCGGTAGGGAGTAATTCGCATGAGGAGGACTCAAGGTGGTTCTTCTTGAGAGCCGAAAGATACAACCTTTAAGCCGAAAAACGTAAGTCCTTTTCCCGATTTTTCGATTCGTTTACGTATGAGCGGATCCTTCAGGGGAGCACTCATGGGTGTTTGGAACGAGTTTCCGCCCATGAATCCCTTCAGTTTTGACTCAGTCGGACGTTACTTTTAATCGAGTAATCAATACGACTGATGATCGGATGTAAACGTCCTATCATGGCTTGAATGTGAGAGGCATTGTAAGGAATTTGTCTCTCTCTATTAATAGAGAGAGATATCCATGAGCCCCTCGATAGGGAAAAACTGTTTAAATGCATGGTCGTGCTCAAATGTATTTGATAAAGTGGTTATCAGATACAATTTGTTGGAACAATTTACACGGAGATCGAGCATAAATACAATTAAGCTTAATAAGGGTGACGACTACCATTCCTTATGCTTAATTAGGATATCGCGAGACAAAGGAATTAAATAGTGGATTGATATTAGGTTCCACCGTAAATTCATTCACTTTGGGTAGTCACAATGTCCTGCTAGGGACCACTTGTGATTTATGAACACATACTACTACTAAGTATGTTTTCATTACCATTGTGATATGAACCTACAGGGTCACACACATAGACGAGCTAACGAGCTTCATGTCCAGATTCAATGAATCTAGAATGTGTCTAGGTTCATTGTATCTGACATTTATTTTTCTGAGAATAAAGCGTTATTATTCGAATTAGAGATAAGGGGTATTTTCGGTATAGCTGAGATTACGTGGGAGTTATTATCCAATAAAGACTCCCACTACCAACAGAAGTCTAGAGGACGTGGGAGTTATAGACTCCCACTGCCAAAAGAGGTAGATAGGACGTGGGAGTTCTCCTTGGAACAAACTCCCACTCCCTATATAAACCTCTCTTGGCCGAAACCCTAGAGGTTAATACTTTTCAGCCGAAATACCAAAGAGACCTAGAAAATCAGATTTTATATTCTGCCTCTCCCTTTTCTCTCTAATTCCTGAAACTCAGAAAAACGAAGAGTTAGCAATCACTGTTCGTTTCGTCGCGTGGATATCGGTAGAGGGACATTCCACAAAGGGAAATCCTTTGGTGGCAGCAACGTATCCAAGAAACAACATTTTTCATTCAAGAATCAGATTCTTAAACCCAAAAAGTAAGTTTCTGTCTAGATTTTTTCGATTCCTATGGTATGAGCGGATCCTTCGGGGGAGGACTCATGGGTGTTTAGAACGAGTTTATGCCCATGAATCCCTTCAAAATTAAAATTGTACTCCGATTGGTGTCTTTCGCCTAAAAGACCCGATAGATGTTGAAAAGAAAATTTTTGTGTTATATTGATTGAGTTGTGTTTCTTCCTGCTCTTCTTACCGTCTTTTATAGACAAAGAAACCCTGTAAACGAAAAATTCTTCAGAGACTCCTTGTATATCCTTTCCACATTATTATTTATCTTTTAATTCTCCTATCTTCGAAGAATTATAATGTATCTCGTTTGTAACCCCAAAGGGCTCTCTACTTTGTTTTGATCCTGAAAAACAGTGATGAGATACTCTAGTATTCTTTCCTATTGTGATAGTACTTATCCTACAAAGGAAGGAAGCCAAGTGACTTCAAGCAATGTGCTTAAATTTATACAAGTACCTATCTCGAAGGAAATGACTTGAGCTTAAAGGAATTGAATGTCCAACATGGATGTTGGCATTGTGGAATCTGAAGATTAACAAGTGTGACATGAACTAAGTGAAGTACTTGTTCAGATTAGGTGTTGCCTTATGCAACATGAAGATGAAGGGCTTCATATTAGGTCAGGAAAGGAAATTAGAGTACATAAGATCTCTAAGAAATTAACCAGACTTGTTTTGGAAAGTTTTTGAAGATCTCGAGATATTAGGTTCTTAAGACCGATGAACCGTGTTCTACATGGTAGTATATACTTTGCATTTTCTGAACTGTGACCTATTAAGAGAACAAAGCAAGGTAGCTCGAGTTTTTCTCAGCATGCCGAGTTGCGCTTTCTTAGGAACTAGGACAATACTCGGATCATCCCCGGGATGTCGAGCTGTCATTGTTATGCCACAAACTAACTGTTTTCTAGCAGTCTTATGAACTCACTGTCTCCCGCTCTATAAAAGACTCTAAGGCTATTTTAGAGGTAGTTCTCAAAGTATTTAAAACTAATAAAGTTTATATCATCCCAAAGCATTCCTAAATATTTTCTTGTGCTAATCATTGTGATCCATCTTTATTGAGCTGAAGTTGTGGTGCTTAAAAGGAAGACTCTATCACATAAAGTTTGATTTTCTTTGTAATACATTGAACTTCCCTCAATGAGTTGGGGTTGTTACAAGATTTTCCTTCAAGTGTCTTTTTTTTTTTTTTTTGAACTCCTGAGGGTGGAACCCCAAAGGGGGGGAGAACCAACCGCAAAGCGGAGAAGAACACCTCATAAGAGGAGAAGAGTACCCTAGAAGAGAGACAATTAAAGCTTACCCAATGCTTGGGGAGGGTATCGAACCCGGGACCTCTCGGTCATGGGCCGGCCAATGCCCCACTGGGCTATTGGACCTTTTGATTCCTTCAAGTGTCTTGGTTGAGGATTTTGAAGTGGTGTGTGGTGGTTGAAGTGTAAAGCTCATAAGCGCACTTGAGTTATCTATATTAGTAAGAACGATAGTTATCCTACCAACACTGTCTGTGTGAAGGGATTGTTAGTGAAATTAGAAAGAATTTTTTTTTAAGTGTGTTAGTAGAAAGGGGTGGTGCTGAGGGGGAGTTGAAGAATAAAATAGTTATATGTTAAAATTAATTAAAATAACCCCTACAATCACTTTTTAGCCTCAATTGAGTACTTATTTTTATTTCTTTATTTGTTACAATTGACCAATCCTCCTAAAAATCACCCTCTTATTCTTCTCCTTTTTTTTTTTTTTTTTTTTCGGGGAGGGGGATGTGGGAATCGATCCCAGGGTGTTACCCCTGGGATGAGTGCCGTTTTCCACTGGGGCATCTTGTTCCCACATTCTTATTCTTCTCCTTCTCTATTCTTCCACCCTCCTCTACCCACCGACCACCACCACTATCACCGCCACCGACCATCACAAACCACCATAACCATCCGACCACCGCCATCTCCGCCACTAGTTAATCAAATTTAAATCCAAATCTAACACCTTCAAGATATTTGCAAATGTAACAGAAAAAAAATATTAATATCGAGTATTGAAGGAGGAAAAATGTGTTCGATTTTCTTGGACTTCTTTTTCAAATGTGTTTATAGAAGCAATGCAAATGGAGGGAAAAACTGAAAAAGGGTACAAGAAGAATGGTGGGAAGGGTTTTTCAATTGAAAATTGATGGTGGGGTTTGTGTTTAAACTTGTCCTCCGAAAAATGTTTATTTTAAAAATTGGGTCCGACATTGTGGATGTCAACGAGAATGGGATTTGCAGAGGGAGGCGGCAGTGGGGTTTACATAGGGGGGTGAATTGAGGTGGTGTAAAGAATAAATTTTGAGAATGGAAGGGAGTCCGTTGTCAATAAAAGGGAACTTAGGGATCTATTTTAATTAATCTTAACTTTTATCATGTTATTACTATTTTACCCTTTTCATCACCGCCTTCCGCAGTGTAGTGACGTATATGGGGTTGAAAATCGTCAATCTCCATGTATGTCTCTATTCCTATCCCCAACTAATCGGAATTTAATATGTGGATATTTTTTTCAATTATATATATATATATATATATATATATATATATATATATATATATATACGTGATGAATTGTGATTGATTTGAGTACAGGGAATGGAGACATACACGGGGATAGATGTTTTTTGCCCATTTATGGCATTTGTAAAATTTTAGATGGTAGAAAAGACACCGAAAAATTAATTGTGGTATAATGACATTCGTAATTAGTTAAGTTACTGAAAAAACATTTGGTCTAAATCTTTATTTAAAAAGAGGAGAAACAATTTGAGACATGCTAAAAAATAGAACTAGTTATCTTGAAAGAGTGGAAGTACTTCACATTGTGTTTTTTGTGCATATAAGTATGATAAGTTTTACAATCTAGTAGCAGAGCAAGTATTATAGGAAGAGATTGTATATTAAATCTGAACATTTAACAAATAAAGGAGCAACAGAAGGAAGATTTGTTATTTCTTTTAACAATGACAACAGTTTACCAAAGATTAAAAGTGAGGAAAAGCAAAACTTTTTCAATATCAGTCAAAAAGGTTTGAAATTTATCAGTTAAAGATAGCAATTAGCAAGAAAACATGAGACAAATAGCAGAATAAAGGATTTCGAAAAGGAAGAGATGAAAAGAGGAGCCACATTTTTCGGGCAAATAATCGTCTGTACCCGTCTGTGTACTCATTTCTGTGTTCAACCAATCACAATTCACCATGTGTATATATATAATTTAAAAAATGATCACAATATAAACTTTTATTAATTAGGCACAAAAATAGATATATAGACGGATTCAGACGATTTTCACCCCATTTTTCGAACTAAAATTTTTCGAACTAAAAACATAAGAGAGGCTCCCCATTCCCCTATTTTATGGGGCCGTGGACAAGGGTTTCGTGTCGCGTCTCTCCGCGCTTAATGCGATTATTGCACCCACTACGGTGCGTTTTATGGGCTTCTTCTCCCGTTTACTTCCTTCTTGTCCCCTTCGGCGCCAAACCCTACCACGACTTTTCCCAAGGAACAAAGTTCCATGCACACATATATAAAAAGAAATTCTCCTTTTGATCCTACACTTTTCTTTTAGATGTCCTTTTTCTTGATCCTACACGATCAAGTGTTTTTGGATTTTTTTTTCAAGTTGTATTTTTGCGAGGTTTAGAATGGGCTGTTATGAGAAGATTGTGAAGTTTAAAATTGATTTCTTTAGCTAAATATGATGCAAGACTAATTCCTCATTTTAATGGTTAAGAGATTCTTTAGATTTTTTTCCTATGTACTGATTGAGATAATAACTTAATGGTTAATGATGTGACCCCATTAGTAGAGGTCTTAAATTTCAATTCTTTACCTTTACGAAATTCTTATATTTCTTATAAAAATAGGCTTTCCTTCCTAATAAGAGTTGTTTCTTCTTAAAAAACTGCAACATCTTATGTCAATAAAATAATATTTATGTTTTTTTTTTTTAAAAAGTATTTGGATTGTTTTCTTTAAATTTTAAATTTTTGTGTTTATAATGTACTTCAATGATAAAATTGTGAAGTTTATAATTTTTTTTAAAGAAAATGTTATTTTTGTAAATAAACCAATTTCCAAGTGGATATCTACTTTGTCTTAATTTGGATCTTCAATATCAACTTGACATAAAAATTAAAAAGTGCGTTTGATTTTTAATGAATTTTCCATATTATCTTTATTAATTAAGAAAAAGTAACGGTGAGCTCATGTGTTTGTGGAGTTTAAACAATGGATCTTTAAAAAGGCCAGTGAAACTTAATTTCCTTAAATTTAGAGAGTGGTGAGAGCAATATATCAATGACACTGATTTCCATTAAATTAAGGGAGACTGATAGTGGAAAACTATTATTTATGTAAAAGAAACCAGCAAGAAGGTAAGGTGGGTGGGGTGGGGGTGGCCAAAACTTTTTATAGTAGAAATTAGCTTTGATAATATTATGAAAATATGTTTTCTACATATGACCAGCACGATTCTTTGAGAAGTATAGCTTTCAATTCATGGAAACATGTAAACAGAATCTATCAAAACAAAGCACAACGTTATGACAATAAGCTTCTCTCAGAAGAAAAAAATCGTAATTCCCAAAATGCAGCGAAAATAAAAGTACGGTATTATATTTTTAAAGAGGATCTACTCACAAGAAAAAAACTAAAATCTTGTGTTAGAAATTTATACCTTTCTTTCGATCTAATCGACGATACCCGGATTCCCCTACTAGGAATCACCAACATCAGCCAATTGACTCATGTCTCTACTGGTATCTACACACCAACATTGTGCTTGTTAATCTGTGTTTCAGATGCTAGTCTAATAACTACGAAGGTGGAAAACACTTTTCCCGTAATCCACAAAGAATAGGTTACTTAGAAAAACCGGAAATCTAAGAGACAAGAAAATCGAATTTTCTTTTCTTGATTGTTCTTGGGAGTGTGTTAAAATAAAAAAAGAAAAATCCCAGATTTTTGCTTCTTGAATTTTCGACTAAGAGAGTAAAGAGAATAGACAGCAATTCCTTAATTCTCAAGTGTAGAGAAAGATTAACTTTTCATCAATTTTGTGGTGTTAGTGGAATCACCCACTAACCCCACTTCCCCACTATTCTCTCTCACTACTCCCTTACACACAGACTCTCTCACACATGTAGATGTACCGGTTTTGACCAAGTCCAACTGGTTCCAGTCGACCAGAGAAATGGTTCTCGGCCGACCGGAGTGGCAATAAGTTCGGTCGACCTGAGATAGATCTCGGTCGACCGGGTCTTTTGCCCAATCCAATTGTATGTCCAATTCAATTGAACCTGCCCAATCCAATTGAGCACCTATATCAAATGTAAACTCCAACAAGCCAATCCAGTTTGATTATAGTGTGCGACCCTTTAGGTATTTGCTATGTTGACCGTGACAACAATTGTCAATAATAATGAGAGGTATCTAGCACACATCATTCCTCCCAATTCACAAATTGTCCTGCTGATTCAAGTAACCACGAATATGATCTTTTGCATTAATCCCTTTGTCCTCGATATCTAGATTGAACACAGGTCACGGAGTATGTTAAACTTGTACCGTTCAATCGGTTAGTTTCTTGATTCCCGAGCACACTAATCAAATGACATTAATATCTCATATTAATTCACTTGTTCATGGTCATGAATTAGTCTCACTCAATCAAAGGGTCCAAGATATCACTCATGTTGTATAGGAGGGACAAATCCTCTATCTATCACACCTCATCCTGGCATTGTTCATAAATATACCCAATAAATGCCTTTATAGCCCATCTAGTTTCAGAGGAATTTGACACCATCAAAGCATACCAATAGCCAAGCGGGAAATCTTGTGTGATCTCAAGTCGATGGATTTAGGTGCAAACAAAATCATTATAAGAACATTGTAGACATTTATACAACAATCTATGAAATGTTCTTATAAGAGGGGTCAGTCTAGTATCAAATACCCATGGGTTTGACTTAATATCTTCATATTTAATCACAACACACTAGTCTCCACACATTATTGTTGTCCTTAAATTCCACAATAATGATTGACTAGAGACATTTTAGAATAGTTCAATGTAACAATTACATAACTATCTAAGGACGTTATTATATGTCTTAATACAAAAAGCACAGCCGTTTTCAAAAAAAATAATAATGAAATTCATGCCTTAAAATTTCATCGGCCAGTTCTCTTGGTATCTAATAACCATGCTACAAGTATGGTGATCATGTTGTTGTGTCAGCGGCTTCTCACTGGGTGGCCGTGTTACCGCCCGTATAAACTTTGCAAATCTTCACATCTCATCTATCAATGATCTCTCAGATCAGGTGATACCACCACAGTATATGTTTGGACCTTTGGTGAGACCGTGGTTCATTTTGATATATGGCTCCATTCACAATGGAGATCAATCACATTCGACATTCGAAATGCTAAGTATACCACACCAAGTTCATCAAATGAACTTTCGGATCCAAATCTCCTAAGCAACATATAATGCAGCTATATACTCAGCTTTGGTTGTAGTTTAGGCAAGACACATATTCGGATTGCAATCTAAAGTCGTCTCTATCGGTTTGGAAATTAGAATCTGTGTAACCACTTATAATGAGCTCGTCTTCATCACCATAGATTACGAATGTGCCCTTAGTCCTTCGTAAGTACTTAAGGATGTTCTTGACGACTATCCAGTGACGTTCACCGTATGTTGACTGGTATCTGCTCGTTATACTCAAAGCATACGAGACATCTGGGTGAGTATACCACATGGCATACATGATAGATCCAATTTTTTAAGCATATGGAATCTCACTCATGCGTTCTTTCTCATCCAGTGTCTTAGCACACTGTTGTCTTGAAAGAACCGTACCAAGTGCTATAGGACTATTGCATGCTAAACCTATTTATCACTTTGTCTATATATGCACTCTGACTTAGGCCAAGAAGTCTACGTGATCTATGTCTATAGATCTTTACAGATTCCAAGGTTGAAATATCATCCCCTATGAGTAGTATGTCATATACATACAAAACCAGAAATACCACAGAGTTTCCACTAAACTTCTTATAAGGTTGGAATATCATTCCCTATGTGTACGACTTCATCAAAACGTCGACTCCAGCTTCTAGAAGCTTGCTTTATAGTTTGTAGGCTCATCGTGATCAATAAACATAACATCTCCATGTTTTGTTACGAAAAGAGCCAAATTTTTCGGGTGATCTACGAACTCTACTAGACCTACGTAATTCTTGTGTTTCTGGAACTGGCTCCACAACAGCTTGTGTAGCTTGTTCCAATTCCACCTGGCCACTTGTGCTTGGAACTTCACCAAGTTCCCTTGGAATTTCACCAAGTTGTGGAACTTCACTAAGTTCCAGGTGGCTCCAACTTGTTTTCCCAGAAAGAAATTCCTCTTCTAGAAAAACTCTGTTACGAGCAACAAACACTTTGTTCTGAGCTTGTCCGAAGCTGGATATTTCACAAACGCCTCACAACCCCAAATCTTCAAGAAAGAAAAACTAGGATGCCTCCCAGTCCATATCAGATATGGTGTCGCTTCAAAAGATTTAGATGGAACTCTATTCAGTGTTAAAGATCACTGCTTCTAAAGCAAATCCCCAAAAGGAGTTTGGAAGGCTCGCGTGAGTCATCATTGATCGAACCATATCTAATAGAGTTCGATTTCTCCTTTTCGGATACACCATTCCATTGAGAAGTGGTCGAAAGAGAAAGTTGTGAAACAATTCCACAACTCTTTAGATAGTCACGAAATTCTTGACTTAAGTATTCCCCACCTCGATCGGATAGAAGCATCTTAATACTTTTGCCAAGCTAGTTCTCTACTTCATTCTTGTACTCTTTGAACTTTTCAAAGGCTTCAGACTTGTATTTCATAAGAAACACGTATCCGAAAACGACTAAAATCGTCAGTAAAAGTAATGAAATATAAATAACCACCTCTTGCATGGATATTGAATGGACCACGTACATCACTATGTATTAGTTCTAACAGCTCCTTTGATCGTTCTCCAGTTCTAGTAAAAGGAGACGCAGTCATCTTACCCATAAAACAAGGTTCGCATGTATCATATGATTCAAAATCATATGATTCCAACAATCCATCTTTATAGAGTTTGAAAATGCGATTTTCGTTTATATGGCTTAAGTGACAATGTCAGAGGTATGTATGATTATAGTCTTTTGTCTTTATCCTCTTTGTATTTATGTTATAAACCAGTGACTTTAGGTCTAACAAGTACAAACCATTCACCAATGTAGCACTACAATAAAAGATATTGTTTAACGATAACGACATTCGTTGGTTTTTAATATGAATATCAAAACTCATCTTGTCCAAGCAAGAGATTGAAATAATAATCTTTGTTAAAGCAGGTACATAAAGACAACTGTGCAAATCTAGAACAATTTCAGAAGGCAAACTAAGACTATATGTTCCTACAGCTAATGCAACAACTCTTGCTCCATTGCCAACGCGTAGATCCACGTCGCCTTTTGCCAGCTCCCTACTCCTTTGTAGTCCCTGCACATTTATGCAAATGTGAGAACCACATATGGTATCTAATACCCGTGAGGAAATAGTAGTATACAAGTTAGTCTCCATAGCATAAATACCTGAGTCAGAATCAACATTTGCTCTATTTCTAAGCTTTTTACCGGCAAGATAAATGATGCAGTTTCTCTTCTAGTGTCATTTCTGTCCACAATGGAAACAATTTCCATCCTTAGCTACATCAACCTTGGGCTTCAGTGCTTTCTCATAATGGTTAGGCTTGCCCTTAGGTTTGCCCGAAGGCTTGCCCTTAGGCTTACCAAAACCCTTTGCTCCTGTTGTTGTTGACCATGTAAATAGCCTTGGACTTGCCTATTTCCTTCTCGACAGTCCTCAATAGGTTCAACAATTCTGACAGAGGTTTTTCTATCTCATTCATGTTGTAGTTTAGTACAACCTAATTGAATGATTCAAGCAACGATTGCAAAATCAAATCAATGGATAGCTCCTGGCCCAGAGGAAATCCCAATTTTTCAAGGCTCTCAATATAAACTATCATCTTCATAACGTGAGTTTCGACTGGTGTTCCCTCTGCCATTTTGCACTGATTGAGAGACTTCGACACATCGAATCTCTCCTGGCGGGCTTGACCCTTAAAGGGTTCCTTAGATGATTAATCATATCGAAAACTCCCATTTCCTTATGTTTCTTCTGAAGCTCAGGGGTCATGGTCACTACGATAAGCATTTCTTTCAGCGACCAGAGCCCCTGCTACTAGGTGATCAGGAATTTGTTCCTCGAGAACATACAACTTTTTCTCGTGCTTGAGAACGATTCTCAAGTTCCTATACCAGTCGAGGAAGTTTCCTCCCTCAAGTTTGTCCTTCTCAAGGACAGATCGCAACGATAGTGAGTTTGATGCAACGATTGCATATGCCATCTTATCTACAGAGAATAATTTGCAAAGTTTTAGTTGTCATATTTTAAAATCATCAAAAGGTCTTTATTTAATAATTCTCCCACTATTTTCTTCAAATGAATAACCCTCAAGTATTCATTCGGAAAGTCCAAGACTTTCTAGTAGGACCAAGATCCATATTTCGTCATTCTCAAGGCAGCTTTGGCTACCATACTCAAGAAAACACTTTAGGTAAGCAACGTTTGCTAATCACATCAATTATGTGACTCTTGGTTGGTTAAGTAGGTAATGATTAGCCTCAATAAATAAATGCACATCTTAACCCTTTTGCCTCCGAATTCTTAACGATTGAGGTAATCCGGTTAAGTATAACCTGAGGTTGACCGGAGGACATCACTAACTTATCCTTCGCGCCTCACTAGGATAGACATGCGTTTATTCCACTCAGAAGTTCACACTACTGTTGATATTGACCTTGACGAGGGTCTCGCTTGGAAGGCAATAAACTTAATATTTAAAATTTGTCTCACCAAACGGTGTATAATCTGATTACACGCAGAATAAGCATCACATGCTAAAAATAATACTGTAAACATGCATCAGGCATCTTATGCAAAATACATAAAACAGTAAATAAACGTGAAATAGTAATAGCCTCTATGCGGATTTTTCCGAGCCAACAGAAAATCCTAGGTCAATCTGAAGATGGAAAAGCAATAAATCCTATATATTGCCTTCCACCTCCTTGTGGTTTCCTCTATCTTATGGTCTCCTTCCTTCATCACTTATTACATATGTAAAATAAATATAATCATATTAAAAAACTTTTACATAATTGAAAGAATTCTCGAGTTACATTCGAGATTAAAAATTTACAACAAGAGATAATAGCGCAAATACACACTGTATGCCCCTTTCCGGTCGACCCAAGACATACTCCCGGTCAACCGCGATAAGGCAGTAACCAAAACAGTGTAAAAAATAGGACCACCTCGGTCGACCCAGAACACTTATGTTTGACCGGCCTAAAAAAGACTAGCTTCTGTCGACCGTGACAGCTCACCGGTCGTTCGAAATCTAGGCAGTAGCAAAATCCTATTTTCTAACTCATGTTTGGTCTACCGCGAACCTCTTACGGTCGACCGAATATTTGCCAGAAAACAGAAATAGCCAAAAAATCGAATTTTACAATTCATTCCGGGATTCGTTTAACACTTAAACGACTTCCCAGAGGTTGTAAACGGTAAAACATCATATGACATGCATTATCAACTACTAAAACAGCAAGATACCACGTAATCAAGATTATTGGGTTCTCGTGACCTGACTTTGATACCACTTGAAGGAAAAATGTGTAATCCCCAAAACGAAGAGGAAATACAAGTGCGGGATTACATTCCTAAAGAGGATCTACTCACGAGAAAGAACCAAAACCTTGTGTTCGAAATTTATACATTTTTGTCGATCCAATCGACGATGCCCGTATTCTGCTACTAAGAATTATCAACAGCAACCAATTGACTCTGGCTCTACTGGTATCCACACACCAACCTTGTGCTTGTTAATACGTGTTTCAGATGCTAGTCTAACAACTACGAAGGTCGAAAACACTTTTCTCGGAATCCACAAAGTATATGTTACTTAGGAAAACCGGAAATCTAAGAGACAAGAAAATCGATATTTCTTCTCTTGATTGTTCTTGAGAGTGTGTTAAAATAAAGAAAGAAAAATCCCAAATTTTTTCTTCTTGGATTTTCGGCTAAGAGAGTAGAGAGAATAAATAACAATTCCTTAATTCTCAAGTGTAGAGAAATATGAACTTTTCATCAATTTTGTGGTGTTAGTGGAATCATCCCACTTCCCCACAATTCTCTCCCACTACTCCCTTACACACGCACACTCTCTCACACGTGTAGATGTGCCAGTTTTGACCTAGTCCAATTGGTCCGATCGACCGGAGAAAAGGTTCTCGGCCGACCGGAGTGACAATAAGTTCGGTCGACCCAAGATAGATCTCAGTCGACCGGGTCTTTTGTCCAATCCAATTGAGCCTGCCCAATCCAATTGAGCACGTATATCAAATGTAAACTCCAACACTCTCTAGAACCAACTATAGATAAATTAGTTTGATACTTATGGTTGTATTCAATTAAAATTCTATATGATCTTTAGGACTTTTGAAATTTATAAATATTCAATTTAAATTTTAAAAAGTCTATTAAAATCTAGAGATTTCAATCATGATTTTAATATGTCAATTAAAATATAGAGGTATTCAATTCAGATTGTAAATTATCTATTGGTATTCAAAAACTCTACAGATTCTCATAGGTTGATTTTGATTGATTTTTTATGCCTAAATTTGTATTGGGAAATCTCTTCATTTTTCTTAAGATTACGAGTTTCTCTCATTATTGTGAAAAGTCTTCAATAATTTTCTCTAAGATTACAAATTTTGTATTTATTCAGCAAAAAACAAAAAGAGATTACAAATTTTGTATTGATCTCATTTCTTTAAACGCAAAAGTAAAACTTCAAAATTCAGTCACAATTTTTTTCTTGATCATCTTCAAACATAAATTAAAGAAAACAAACAATTTCTTCTGTAGCTAACTACAATATTGATTAGCAACCAGATTAGACAATCAACAAAAATGGTCGCAAAACTCTGATTAGCGACCACTTTGCTACCATTTTGGCGGTCCATGTAGTAAGTTTTTCTTGTAGTGAATGGGGATGATCTGCTCATCAAATTTCACTTTTCACTTGGAGCTTCTTTCTTTATTCTCTTGCTTTTTTTTTTTTTTTGGGGTGATCTCTGTCTTCTCTTTGGCACCTGTGATTTCAAGCTACCTTGATTCAAATTTGTTTGTTCGGAAGCTGTTTATCTTTGCCAAGCCTTGTGTTTCCGAGGTAAAATGGGTAAGCTTGCTATTTATTTCTTTTGTTGAGTTTTGT
This sequence comes from Vinca minor, assembly GCA_026122235.1. Taxonomy (NCBI): domain Eukaryota; kingdom Viridiplantae; phylum Streptophyta; class Magnoliopsida; order Gentianales; family Apocynaceae; genus Vinca; species Vinca minor. Next base: position 1,171,363 of record JAOCZM010000161.1, on the reverse strand, counting down.
CTGTTGCCAAGTAATTTCTTTTGTCGATATTTGTGGGTTGCCGAGCTATTTCTTTTGCCGATCTTTATATGCTGCCCTTGGGTAGCCTCTCTGCTCCCGAGAATCCGAGGGAAAGTCTTGAATTTTTCTTTAGATTTTACATACTTATTCTCATTTTGTATGTGTTTCCCTTTGCAGATCATATACATTCACTATCCTCAAATCATGCTCGGGCATATAGTTTGGCAGAAGCGATGAAGTCTCAAAATTCCAAAAGTGATGATATTGATGCATGTAACATTCTGAAGCCTGGTGCAGTGTAACAAAAAATTGGAGGCTCGGAGGTTTTCGTTACCAAAGATGAGTTAACCGTTATGTTTCCTTGTAACTCTATTAAACTTGCTTCATGTAGCTTCAAACACAACCCCATGACCGAGCCTTCGTCTTGGGTATGTCCCAATGTGTGAATAGTTTATTCCTTAAGATCTAGAGGCACTTTATACAAAATCATCCACCACACAAGCTAAAACTGGAGGTTTGGTGTAGGGAGTATAGAATCAAAGATACTCATAAACTTGTTATCTCTGGTGAGGCTGACTGAGCTTGTTCTCTTTCTCCAGGGTTCGCTCGTATACTTAGATCAGCTTAAGGGAGGCTTGAGATTTCCCCTGCACCATTTGTTTGTTGATTTGGCAGAATTTTGGGAACTTAACCTTTCTCAGCTTAGCCCTAACCTTGCGAGGTTTGCTATCTGCTTCATATTTCTAGGTAAGGCTTTTGTATTCCTATACTATTGGAGAGTTTTATGGTGTTCTTTGGGCTTGATTCGTCAGAGAAGTTTAGGAAAAAAAACATCAAAGAAGGGTAGGGTGTTAGAGCCCTAGCCTATAAGGTTAGTGCTAGTTGGTTTCAACATAGTTATAATAATAAGTTGAATTTGGAAAAAATAAGTTCATTTTGAGTGGGTTAAACTCTTCTAGGGGTTGAAAAAACGTTTTTTGTTGTGTTTCCCTCGTTCCATGCGGTTTTGAATAGGATTCGAATCTTTGTAGCTCTCATCCTAATTCCAATGTCTGCACGTGCTTGGATACCGAGGGGTATGATCTTTTGAAAGAATATGTCTTTGATATGGTTGTGAAGGAGAATTATTCTAGGACTTTTTGGGAATATCTTGATAGATTGGATTTCGACACGAACATCATGAGCTAGTGTTTTTCTCTAGCTTCTTCCCGAGGCTATAATTTATCTTAAATGTTTTTAATTTTTATAACTCTTTCTTTGTCTCTTTAAGAAGAGAGGCTATGGTTGCTTCCTTGTTAGGGAGCTTTCGCGCTTTCTCGTGTAAGAAAATCGTGAGCCCTAACAAAATGCGTGGATTCAAGTAAATGGAGCTACTTCGAAGAAAAGTGGTGGCTCAAAGTGGGGAAACTATTCCACTCGAGGGTATTATTGAGGGCTAAAAAGTAACATTCCCGATGAGGCAATGGAGGTAAGGATGCTACTATTCTTTCCAACGTACCAACTATGAGCTCCGAAATTGCTCTAACTGGTAAGGAGTTTAACTGACTTTCTTCTTGGTGCCAATCATTTATCACTTCACCGTATAACTTGGTAAAATATTTTCAGGGTAAAGCTGGCGACAGGAAGACCATGGCATAGAAAATGATGCAAGGTGACCGAGCCAAACAAGCTTGGACCAGGAGAGCTAGGGTAATAGGCTCCCTGAATGGTAATAGTTTCTCTAAAAAAGATACATTCTCTGCTCGAGCAAGAGATCAAATGATAATAATTGTTTAGTATCTTCTTTGTTAGCCCGGGAAGATGCTGAAGTTTTTGTATGACGACCGAGCTTAGGACCACTGGCAAGGAGTCTGTCAAGGTCATTGGTGCCGCTGATGTTAGCCCAAGCATTGCTTCTGGATATGCTGCAGTTGAAGAGCCCGTGCCTCTTGGGTCATGGCCATCTCTTGATATGTCATGTTAATAGTTGAAGAAGAATTTGATGAGCCTTTGTTTTTGTCTCATTGATGCTCAGACTTGTTTTCTTGTTCAATTTGTTTCATTGTTCTTCCAGAGCGACCATTTCCTCCGAACAATCATTGAAAAATCTAGCAAATACGTGGCTTTGCAGGATGATGTTTTGTCGAGGAACGGAAGTCTCAAAGAAAGAATAAGGGAGCTAGATGTCTCGAATGCTCGAATCTCGGGCCTTGAGAAGAGCAATGCTGATTTATAAAACACTAGAAAGAGCTCGAGAGCATCAATGGAGGTGGCCGAGGAGAACAAGATGAGGGCAATTGGTGCGTTTTCCCCTTCTTGTTCTTCCCTATGTGTTAACTTGGAACACAAAGATTTTAATTGATTTTCTTTTAGACGAGTTGGTGAAGTCTAACTCCCACACCGCCGAGCTAGAAGCTGAGGTTTCCGAGCATACAAAAGATAAGGCAATATCATGTTGCTTATCATACCTTTTATAAGGGCTCACATCACAAGCAAGGGAAAAGACTTATGAAGTTTCTGTGTGGGATGGAGTAGCTTCCCGAGCACATGCTTCGTAATGAAGCCAGAAAATACCTTAATCGGCCCAATGTAGTTTTTGGATGTGAACCGAAAGCTAGTGTGGAAAGGCTCTGCACCCCCCCCCTAAAGGCATTACGAAGAGGTCTCGGGGATCAACATCATAATTTTGATTTTAGGCGGAATTATTCCCGTTTGGAACAGTTTCTGTAAGCCCTAAGGGCGAACAAACTCAATTTTTGATAATGGACAAACATTTGATTTTGTGTCTAATGCTCTCAATCTTTGTGATAGAATATCGGAAGTCATAATGGAAGCTCTAAGTACTTCAACCAAGCCATGATCAAGATTCAAAGTTATACTTAAAGGCACATCTCATCGAGATTGAAGATTGAAGACTTAGGTTTGGTTAGGATAGCTTTGTCTTTATAAGTCTTTGTCTTATAAGCTCTAACCAATGCTCTTAATGAACATAAACATACAACACTCTAGTCTTGCATGCTCTTAAACACGTTTTCAAAAGGCTTAGTTTCAAAAGGATCCTTATATGTGTTCTTATCTCAAAAGCCTTTGATTTCAAAGTCTAAGTCCTTTAAAATGGTTTTCCAAATGTTCTTACTTGTTACCTTTTGGGAAAACCTTTTAGACTTCAAAAGATTTCAAAATAAGTGAAAAATCAACATCTCTCATGCTCAGGAAAGTCGGTTCATCCGAGCTTTCCTCGGATCGACCGAACCGAAACAAAGAGTTTGAGTTTTTGGAGACTTGTTGGCTCGGTCGACCTATGTTGAGTTCGGTCGACCTGAGTAAAGGTCGGATCATCTGAGGTCCCATTTCGGTCAACTGAACTCCACTATTACTAGCCGTTATATGACCGTTGCAGATTCATTTTTTCAGCATATTTTGAAATGTATAAAAGCTCTAATGCTTTAGAATGGCTTAAAGGCTTGCACATCAAATATATATTGAATTCTTATCAAGTCTTAAACACTTTGAAAGTAAATTCTCTTCATCTCTATGATCTAAATCATTCAAAAGTGATTTTTCTAAAGCAAGACAAAGAGTGTGCATCTTATGTTCTAAGAGCTGATTATTCTTGTACTTCAAAGGTATTTATCTTTCACTTAGAAGAGTGAACAACCTTTCTCTTAAACCATCTCATTCTCTTTCTTAGTGATAGGGTTTTTGTTGTATTGAAAGTCCTACTTAGTGTGGGCGAGCTCTCTTATTGAGTTGGTGTATTGTGGTTGTCTTGTAAAACTCTTAGTGAGTTATCCACAAGTGTAATATTCTTCTTAGTGAAGTTGTTGAAAATCTTTGGGTGCGGCTCAAGGTAGTGGATGTAGATTCTAAGTGAATCGAACCACTATAAATCCTTTGTCTTGTGATTGATTTTCGTTTTTCTTTTATTCATCTTGCTCAAACTTACACTATCCTTGCTTAGATTCGGAAAAGTTTACAAGATTGATTGAAAACCCAATTCACCCCCCTCCCCCCCCCCCCCCCTCTTGTGTTTTACAATTGGTATCAGAGCCTCGTCTTCACCTTTAGCTTAATCGCTTGAAGTAAAGATTATGGCGGAAATTCCGCTTTAGCTTTCTTAGAGGGGTCTTCCACCAATAGACCACCACTCTTTGATGGAAACAACTATAATGCTTGGAAAAACCGATTCAAGATATATGTGTGCTCCATAGATTATTCTTTATGGCATATATTTGAAGAAGGTCCTTATGTACATATGAAAGTGGTGGATGGTGTTCAAATTCCAAAGTCGGTCCAAAGTCGGACCATGAGCTAAATGAAGTTGAGTCCAAGAAGATGACTCGAAATTATAAGGCAATGAACATTCTTAGTTGTGCCTTGAATCCAGATGAATACAACCGTGTCCGTGGAAGCAAATCCGCCCACACTATGTGTTTTACAGTTTCCAAGATTGATTGAAAACCCAATTCACCCCCCCCCCCTTGTGTTTTACAGTTTCCATCTGGCACAGTCAAGTTCTTTTTGAAGATGGAAGATGAACTTGCGCCTTATACCTTTTCTAGTGAAAAAGAGTTTTATGATCGAGGTGTAATCTCTCGGACTCACAGAAAGAGCGTTAGTATTATTTGAAAAGAGTCGGCTCAAAGGCGTAATCCGATGAGGATGTCCGAGCTAGATCTACAGAGGTGTCGGCTCTGCCTAAACATTCACTGGAAACTAGCTTGCCTGAAGAAGTGAGGAATGTAATTCTTTGACATTGTTTCCTCGGGGATGGTGGTAGCATCTATTGAAGTGGCTCTAAGCACTCAAGTTGTTGGACCAAGTAGATTAGCTTTATTCTCCCAAGCTGTTGGACCGTCGAATGGTTCAAGTGCATGGCTTTTTAGGCAGTTTAGCCATTTTTCTTAGGCATTTGTGCACTTAATGTGCTTTTTGGGCCCCAAAGTGGGATTTTTAATTTATCTTTGCTAGATAAAATGTTTCTTGTTAGAGATGAAGAGTTCTCTATTTACCATTTGCTTGCTTTTATCTTAGTAATATTCAATTTTTTTTTATTTTTTTTTGCACAACTTAGGCTTTTCATGTATAGGTTTGCTCAGATTGCGTTTCGCTCCTATGGCATGTAATCTGTGTTGTTTTGCATGGCTTGGGTTTTTCCTTATGTAGCTTTGCTTAGATCATTTTTTGTTCTATTGGCCTACGATCTTTGATATTTTTGAGCTCATATATTGTTCGTTGCTTCTTCCTGAAAAGGCTAAGGATCTTTTCAGCCTAGACCAATGAGGTTTGGTCTTTATGATTACCCGGGATATCTCTTTCTCGAGCTTTATTTGTTCTTGCCTCTTCTTGGAAGGGGATAAGGATCTGGTCTTCCCGCATCAAAGAGGTTAAGTCTTTATGTTGGCCCGAGATGTCTTTTTCCCGAGCTGGTGTTCTCCTTGTATTTTCCTGGAAGAGCTAAGGAACTTGTATGCCCAGACTCAATGAGGTCGGGTCTTTATATGCTTATAAAATTTATTCCCTTTAGAGCATTTCCCTTTTCCGTGCATTCCATCGGAAGAGCTAAGGAATTTGATTGTCCGGACAAAAAGGTCGGGTCTTTATGTGCTCGAGAAATGTTTTCCCTTTGGAGCATTCTTTTTTTCCCTTTCTTTCCTTTTGGAAGAGCTTAGGAATTTGCGTAGTCGGACTGAAGAGGTCGAGTCTTTGCAGCCCGAGATATATTTTTCCCGGTCTAGCTTTGTCATTGTCTCTTCCAAGAAAAGTAAAGCCTTTGTTTGCTTGGACCAAAGAGGTCGGGTCTTTGTGTGCTTAGGAAATGTTTTCCATTTGAGCCTTTCATTTTTCCTTTCTTTCCTTGAGAAGAGATAGGAAACTTTCTTTCCAGGACCGAAGAGTTCAGGTCTTTATATTCTTGGGAAATGTTTTCCCTTTGAGCTATGGAAAATGCTTGCCCGGACCAAAGAGGTCGGGACTTTGTCTGCCCGAGGGACAAAGAGTCTCATCGAGACTTTATCTGACTGAAAAAATAAAGAGTTTTCTCGGGACCTTGTATGCCCGAGCGACGAAAAGTTTCCTCGAGTATATGCCCAGTAAACAAAGAGTTCCCTTGAGACTTTGTCTGCACCTGGGCGACGAAAAGTCTCATCGGATCTATGCCCAGAAAATAAAGAGTTCACTTGGGATTTTTTCTGCCCAGGCGACGAAGAGTCTCCTCGGATCTTTGTATGCCCAGACCGAAGATATCTGGTCTTTTTTTTTAATACGAATAGTATGTATCATTTAAGCTTTTACTTAGGTTTTTTCCATACAAAGAGTATATAAAAGTAAAAATATTAATTGATTGCCTGAACCAATGAGGTCGGAGTTTAAATTAGCTCGGATGTGTTTCCTTAAGCGTGACATTTATTCAAATGCTTTTAATTTCTAGATGTTGTACTTGATACCCCATTGAGCAATGATCTCGATGCGACTCTTGATAGTGTGTCGACTTGGACATTGTTATTTCTTGCGATATTTTCACTCTGAATGAAGTAATATTGAGGAAGTTTCCCTTGGGCCAGCCCTTGATATCTTTTGTTGTTTTTTATCCTGAACTTCATAACTTCCCGTTTCTTGTCCGAGGACCACCCGTAAATTACTTCGAACCAATAATTGCTTAAGGACGAGCTACTTGACAATTATTAGCCCATCTTTAGGGCTTCATATTATGCTTTATTGTTGTTGACATTGTTTGTGCTTGCAGAGTTTTCCGAAGAGAAATATCTATTTGGTATTTGCTAGTTGTTATGTCTTTAAGCCAAGATTGGTGAAGACCCATTTGTTGTGGTGTTGTCTGTTTGCTAGACCAACGATGTATCATCTATGGAGGAAAGTCTCTCATTGGACTTTATTGTTTCAAAATTCTACCCAGGAAACAAAGAGTCTCCTCAAGATTTTTCCTGCCAGAGAAACGAAGAATTTGCTTAAACCCAAAATGCCTCATGACTCTGTCCGGATGATACTGCTCGACAATCTCAAAGCATATCATCGGGACCGAGACTAATCGGACCTAGCGGAAATCAAGCTCCTAAGCAACCATGACATCTATCAACAGGTCCAAGTAGAGTAGCCAAATAAACTACAAAACAAAAAATAAAAGTTAATAATTTTGCGAATTTCAAAATATCATATAAAATTCAATAAATATAAATTAACAATTATTATTACCCCCCTATTGAGAGGTCATCACATCCAATTGATCCCTAAAGATAATCAACTGGTATGATGGAATGTTATGCAAATCCTTAGCGGCATTCCACCTAGCACCGTAAGCTGCTCCTGGTGGAGAAACATGTGCTGGAATCCCCCTGCACTGCAGGTGTAATAAAGAAAAACACTTATTGGCTCACAATTGATTATTTTAAAATTTAATTAAAAATAAGATCATAACAACAATAAATCTGAAATTAAAAACTAAAGTTAGTGAAAGAATACCTGTATCAGCAAAAAGCAACCACTAATGTCCTTTGATTCCGTACGGGAAGAAATGCACATCTGTCTGTACTGGAAATCTAAGGTTGCGGTCCCCCAAGAATTTGTACAAACCTTCTCTAAATCGTGTAGCAACATCCGGTACCTGACGAAAAATCTAAAGGCAGGCTTGTCGGAGAAAAGTACGATATCTAATAGGACAAAAAGCATACCCTCACTCTACGATGCACTAAATCGTCGATAGCGTCATATGGAAAACTAGGACATCACTCTTGTTAAATAAATTACCCCTAAAAGATATTTCCTTAGGGTTAAACCCCAGCAAATCCCTCACAATGACCCTCCAGGCATCTTGGCCTTTGCTACCACTCTCAGCTAAAGTAACTTCCCGACCCTCAACATTCAGTCCTAAAAGGGAAGCAACGTCCTCAAGAGGTGATGGTCACTTCCCCGCGAGCCAAGTGAAATGTGTGGGTTTCGGGGCGCCGTCTCTCAACCAATGCGGTCACCAGAGCGTGATCTACCTGCATATTTCCTATTTGGTGTAATCTTATGAAACCTAATCTATCAATGAAGTGTAAGACCGCTTGATTTTGTTTTTCTCTACTATATAAATGCAAAAACTTGTTATCACAAAGAATATAATCTAAGGGTTGGTCTAGAGTATGGAGGTCAACACCGCTCCAAATAACGCTCGATCGATGGTCACCCTGCTTATACAAAACATAAGTGTTCAAAGGACCATGATGGACTAATGCGGGTGTCATAGGCACTTCTTCCATCTAAAAAAATAAAATAAAAATTAACACAAATTTTATTTTCACTAATTAAACAATAACAAATATAACTCAAATGAGAGATTCTGGGAGAAGTGTGATACCCGAGACTTTTTAATTACATGTTCTATATGACTAATTGTTTTAAGTGCTAAATTGTTTATTATTTATCTTATTAGTCTTAGGGGCGCTTAAGAAAGGTTAGGAAGTTAGATGACCTAAGTGTTAATATGAACTTTTTGTTGGTTGGTAGTTATTTTTGGAAGGAACTAGTTATGTATGAAGCAGTCCCTTTTTGAGATAAGAACATATGGTTAAAATGTATGGTTGTAGAGTCATAACCCTCCAGAAATCTGGAAACATAAGTTATAAATAGAGGACAAACCGAGAAAGATAGAGAAAGGAAAAAGAGAGAAAATCAAAGTGCTTGAAAATTTTGGCAGCAAGAGAAGGCCCTTTGGACGGCATAGTAAACAATCTCTGATCATTCCCATATTTTAACCATAGTTAGAAGGCTTCTTAAACTATATTTTTACGGGAGGAGATTGGATTCTAACGGCTAGATTAAGAGATATCAACTTCGGAGTACAAGGCTGTGACATTCGAGGAAAACACATAGTGCCGAAGATAGACCATCAAGTTGATGTAGTAATCGAAGCCCGATCGGCCACATTATTGTTTCGAAAGTTAAAGGACTTAAAGGTATACATTATGAACGGTGGATATTAGATTTCAACGGTTCAATTAGGAGTAATTTCCCTTAGAAGTTGCCTTTGCAAATTTGAATTTCTGGTTTCCTGTTCTTCGTTGGAGAATTGTTTAAACGTACCAAGTAAGGATCTTTCGTTGCAGGAATTGATCTTTTAACAAGTTATGAATGATAAGAAAGATTTCTCAAGTTTTACTGCATCGAAATTGGATGAAGAACTAAAGTATATTTACATTTGTTGTATTATTGTATATGATTCTTCGTGTGTATGTCTTTGTGTACTTGTTGTCTGCATTTCCATGTGAGTCAGCATATGCATATTCTCAATCTTATGTAAGTCGATGGCATGACTTGTACAACTTAAGTAATCATGTATCTACCTTCTATGCTACATGTTTAACTGAAATAGGATGCCATGCCTTTTGTGTTATGTTTATAGCCGAGATAAGATGCATATAGGAATGAAGAAGCATGTTAGTTTAGTTCTTGTTGCCTTATGTGAACTATCTGCTTATCGTAAGTTGTTATCTTCATAAGATGGATGGCCAAAATGACAACAATGATTACCTCAATAAACTGATTGCAAGTCTGGGTTGCCGAAGCAACAGTGGTGGTCGTAGACAGAAATATGTGTCTGAATCCTCCAACCGCCAGCAAGTACGAATATGGGAACAGCCGTCGGGGCTGAGAATGTTGTACCTCAACCACCACCACTTGTGAACACGGGAATTCCGGCTGAATTGACAGCCATTTTGGCCATGATGAGACAACTTCTACAGAATCAAGCTCAGTGTAATCAGAGTACTGGGATGGCTAGGGGGCCAAGGAATGATGTAGACCTAGGGACTTACTACGAGAGGATGAAGAAAATGAGGATGGCCTCATTTGACAGGAAAGTTGGACCGGATGATGCTAAGGTATCGTTAGATGATATGGAGCAGAACTTCGAGATCATGAGGGTACTGAAAGACGCTAAGACATAATTATTTGCATATGTTGTATTATTATATATGATTCTTCGTGTGTATGTCTTCGTATACTTGTTGTCTGCATTTCCATGTGAGTCAGCATATGCATATTCTCAATCTATAGCTCTTGTCTTTTTATGACCATATTCCAGGATATATCATAAATTCTGATATATTTTAAGTGCTCCAAAGCGCTTTTTGTCCCCTACGAGGCCCGAACCCTTGCAGGAGTAACAGGTTAAGGTTGTTAACAGTTGTTATGGAGTTCACGAGGATAAACGATGACATAACATGAGTATATCCTTAAACAACCCTTTCAGAGCCTTACCAAAATATGTTATGTTATGTTATGTTCTGGCCCTCTTAAACGGTCAATAATAGTTTTGGGTTGTTAACAATTTGTTAGTGTTATCGTCAGATGATTGAGCTCGATTGTTGAATTACTTGTTGCATGTCATAGTAATACTCATGATTTCATATTTTATATGTCAGAAATCTACGAGTTATGATATGTTAAGTTAAAGGTGTTCGAAGCACGATTCCCAATGTGTAAGTGATCTATTTGATAAGGTATTATTATGACATATTATGTTTATGCTCTGGTAATGTTTTTATATGTTAAAGTTAGTCAAACTCAGTGTTTTTGGGTTGGGAATATTGAAAGTGCAGAAAATGAGTTTTCTTTCACAAACTAAGCCTGAAAAGTGACTGCTATGAATCGCGGTCGACCGGACCAAAGTGCTGGGGCTGTTACGGACGACGTGCAATGGATCTCGGTCGACCAGTGCGAAAACCACCTCGATCGGAGCTCATGCTGTCGACCGGAATGTCTATCGTCCGGACTTTTGGACAAAGTTTCTGCCTTGATCTCAGACGACCCACCGGTCGACCGAGGCCTTCTGTCCATCACCCGAGATCCTTTTTTTTACCACTTATACTTTGTCTGATTTTTGTCTTGTTCAAGTTTTATTGTTTTGTACTCTTAAATTATGTTTTCAAGTGTATTAGAAGCCTTTTAAAGATGTTTACAGGTTATGTCAAGTCAAGCTTTATGTTCTTCATATGTTTTGGGAAACAGTGAACATTTTGTTGTCTCTTTGGTCCTTCATCCTAAGGGCGATCGATCCTTACTGGGCTAGTGTGGCTCATCATTTTATTCTCTTATGTTTTTGCAGATGAGTATGTTGGTGATGCTGGTAAGGAATCTTGGGAAAGGGATTACGACGCGTATCTCCTAAGGAATCAAGCGACGATGTAATAGATATGAATCTTATTTAAGATTGAACAACTTAGGTATTAAGTCTATGTAATTTATGATGATGATGATATAATAAAGATTTAAGTTATTCAAGTGGTATTGTGGGAGGGATGTTTTGTTCTGCAAAAAATAGGGGGACGGGAGCTGGGTGAGAGAAGAATAGAAAATAAACAGAAAGCGTGAGGAGGACGGTTTTGGGGTGGTGAAATATAGGGAGAAAGACGTATTCTCAGAATCCGTATTTGGTGACGTGGCTTAACGTGTCAAAATACGTTGCCTTGTCAGCTAAAGACGAATGCTCAGAACCCATCTTTGTTGAAAGACGGATTCTCGAAATCCGTTCATGCCAAAAAAACTCCGGAAAAAAACATGGTCATTCTGATAAAAAAAACTCCATTAGTCATGATCTCCAAAGACCTCGTGTAATCAGTTGCATGTGAAAGCAACCGAATCTAATCTAATTTCTCAATGCACTAAATCTGAGAAACCATGCAAGAGCGGCACACTGGAAGAAAACAAGAATAATTGGTGGCAACAAGAAAAAGTTCCAGAATGAAAAACAAGGAACGGAGATGTTAGCAGCAGCTTAAATTTTGATCGACTTCATCCACGGAGGTCCAATTCTTGAAAAATAGTAATCACTATAAATCCTATTCTTTAGCATTAAAGCTAAATAATAAGATCTGATTATATTTACTAACCTTATGCTATGACAAATGTTCAACGCCTTTAGCCAAAAAATTGCAAAAGACCGAAACAAACGAACAAAGAAGCTTACATTCACCAAACAGCCATGTACTCTCTTGTATGGTACTCTTTTAAGTCAAAAAGAGAACAATCAAATCCAGAGTGGATGGAGTATAAAATTTACCTTCTGCAGCATATCAGTATTGCTATCCAGTGTTACCAATAGCGGGTGGCGGTTTACGGCGGGAAATAAAAAATCCGCCATAAAACAATAGTAGATGGCGTAGCGGGTTATGGATGCCTCTATAGTGGCCTTAAAAAATAATAATATATATATACCAATATGTATCAGCATAACTATATTAATATAACAATATATAATAAGCTAAATCAAGAACAATAACTACATTATATAAAAAAGCATCGAAGATAACAGTATCATAAACCAAACACCATAAACGTAGTAGCATAAGTTCAACTAAAATAAAAACTAATCAAGTTCACGTTCCAACTTTCAAATAAGATCATACCAATAAAAGATAGAAAATAGTCAAATTCAAACACAACATAACATAGACTTGACTGAGGGTGGGTGAGACTTAACCAGAGGTGGAGAGGAGGGAGAAGAGAAAGATGGTATGCGACTCTGTTTTCTTTATACGCAAAGAAATGGTCTACTTTCTAGGGTTCATGTTTGTTTATTACAATAGATTTTTTTTTTTAAACTTTTATAAAATTGGGCTGGAGAAAATAGCTCATGCTCATCTCTAGTTTAGAAAAAAAAAACCATAAAACCGTTATTTAAGCTAAATCCGCGATAACCGCTACAGAAAAAGAGGTCGTCATAACCATCACACCAAATCTGCCACTCCATGGGATTAATATGGCGGAGGTCATCGTATTCACCACTGTCATTCGTCATGGCGCCACCATGGCCTTGCTATCAACCCAAATCCAGAAGGATTTTTATTGTTTTAGTTTGACAAGAATTCATTTCTCTGAATTCGAATTGGATAGGGATTTTTTTTTTCTGCTTTGTCTAAAACTCCTTTCTAAAATTCGAGTTTTTGCAGAATCCTTATTGTAAAGAAAAAGGCGAAAAGAAAAAAAAAATCCGAAAAAAAGATCCCCAAATGCAGGCAATTCTAAAGGAATTTAGACAAATGATAAAAGAAGACCTTGTGCGTGTATGAGATAGGTTTGAAAGGATAATTCAACTTAAGAAGAGCAATACACAACCGAAACCGATGTTACAAAATTCGAGTGCAACACCTTGGAAGTCGAAATATCCAACCGTAGAGCTTGAGCCGAAGGTAGCCACTCATTTTCAATGTAAATCAGACCATATTTCATCTTATTCCATTGACATCCAGTGTTTAAAATGCTAGGGAAGAGAACACATAACTAGTAAATGTCCAAACAATCGGGTTATGGTGATTCGGGAAGATGGTTTAATAGAATCCGAGGATGAAGAAGATCCTATAGAAGAGGAGAAGTTTGAGGCTGAAAATTGTGAATTGTTATCACTAGTCCCATGCCGAGCTAAAGCTGGGATTAAAAAAGCGCGCTTGAGCGAGAGGCGAGCTTCAAAACGCCTCCGGGGGTCTGAGGCGAGGGGTGTCCACGAAGTGAGCCCGAGGCGATTTTAGGCGACCGAGACGCGCCTTTTCGACCGAGGCGATTCGTTACGCACAAAAATGATAAAAAGTGCATCATAGGATAACAATGCTCTTTGACCTAATATAAAAGAGGCCTAAAGTTTCTTTTTGTTTTCTGCCTCGATACTTTCTGCTCCCAGCTCCTCAGGTAAGTTTCCTTCATCTCCTTCTTCTTTAAATTTCTTTATCCTCTTTTCTCTTTTTTTTTCTGAATTTTTTATTGCAACTATGGATCCTTCTTCTTCTTCTTTATTTTCTGATTTTTTTTCAGTTTTTTTTCTCCTGATTTTTTTTTATGATTTTTTTTCAGACTATCGTTAACAGCTCTCTGCTCCTCAGGTACGTTCTCTTCTTCTTCTTTATTTTCAGTTTTTTTTTCGTTATTTTTTTTTTACGACTTTTTTCAGACTCTCTGGTTATCTTCTCTCTGCTCCTCGGTACGTTCTCTTCTTGTTCTTTATTTTCTGATTTTTTGTTTTTGCGATTTTTTTTTCCTTATTTTTTTTATGACTTTTTTCAGATTCTCTGGTTCTCTACATGTTGGAAGAAATTGGGGTGTCTTCCAACATGTAAGTTTACTTCCAATACTTGCAATATTTATAAAATCTAAATGTTGTAAGTTTACATCCAATACTTACATTTTTTTTATTTTTATTAATTGCTCCATACCAAAAAGAGAAATAGGTTGACCCAAGATCGTTTAAATGACATGGTTTTGATGAAGTACAACCGTGCTTTAAAACGCATACAATAGAAGAGAGACCAATGATCCTATTCTCTTGCAAGAGATTGATGAGAGCAACGAGTGGTTGCTTGAAAGAATGAATGAGGACGATGAGGATGGGAGTGAGCTTGTGTATGAGGATGACAATTTGACTTGGGATGTCGTAGCTAGAGCCTCGGGGGCTTATGATCCTAGTCATGTCACTAGATCTTCAAGACTAAGGAACGGTGGGTCATCAACAAACAATGACAAGGAAAAAATGTTGCTTCCGGTTCTACTCGGCCTAATGTTACATTAATGGATGGATTTGAGGAAGATGAAGAAGACATTGAGAGGTCTTCTAGTGAAGGAGGGGAGGATCTTGTGTTTGACGTTGATGACGATGATGAGGACGATGAGTATTAGTTTGTATGACATAATATATGAATATGCTTTATGTTTTATTTTCCATGTTTTTTTACTCAACTTTAAGATGTTGGGCACTTGTGAATGATAGTAGTGGTCTTTTTTTATGCGTTTAACGAGTTTACTGATATTTTTTGTGTGGACAATTTGGGAGATAGTATAAAATATATGCTTTTATCTAGTATTTATAATATTGAAATAATATTTATAATACAAAATTGTATATAAATTTAATTTATGACAATTTTTGCAAAAAAAGTGCTCCTCGAACGTTCGCCTCGCGCCTCGGTCCCTCATCGCCTCGCGCCTTTTAAAACTAAGAGCTAAAGAAGAGGAATAAGACGAGCAATGGGAGGGCGTTTTACACACTTGTTATCATGTGAAAGACAAAGTTGTTGTGTCAATCCATATTGGCCAATCTGAGGATCAAGTGAGGCAGCAAGTATATAAGGATTATGATTTGAGGGCAAATCCTTCTCAAGACGGGGGAATGACACGATTATCAATGCCGTTTAAATTTCATATGTTCTAGTAACGAGGGTTCGAGTTAAGGTGTTCAAAGATGAGCCTAATAATTGGGTCCAGAGAGTCCTATGAAGTGAGTATGTTCACAACTGAAGGTAAGCCAAGATTGATTTCTTTTAACAAGGTTTACATGGATGATATCATGGACGCGGACATGGGCAGACTTCGCGGAATTGAGAACATGGGTTTAAACGTCCAGCCGACGATCTAGACCATTATTTTTCGCATTATGCTTAGTTGCTTTATTTTAGGCAATTTAATAAAGTAGTTATTTAGTAAAAAAAAATTTATTTTTTACTTTAATCTAAGAAGGATTAGATTTTAACTTGAATTGAAAATTATGTCGTATTTCAGTTCAAAAAAAATTAAATTTTGTCTTGAACTTGAAAACTATGTCATATAAAAAGAGAATTCGGCATCTTTTGTTTTCAAAATCTCCCTACTAGTAGACAGCAGGAAGAAATCTCAAAATCTTTTCAAGCCTTTACCCACACGAAATTTGTAGTGCATACATGATATTTTGGGAATAGAATATTTGATCTGCTTGTGTAAAACTTTTACTTTTTGTTTGAAATTTGTAGTGCCTATATGATATTTTAGGAATAACCGATTCGCTGCTTTATGTAAAACTTCACCTTTTGTTTGCTAGTACTTATTTAAATTTCCCAAGTTCTCTTCTAATCACTAAAAATAATTCGAGTTGGTTTGGGCAATTAAATGAAATAAATGGTCTTTCTAACATTTATCAATTTTCTATTTCTTTTCTTATTATAGTTTCTTAGGATTAAAGATTGGTTGCTGTTGTTTCTAATTTGGTTCTGGGGTTCCAAACACCCCAACTAGGGCTATAAACAGTGTTGTTAAGGAACACGCTACAGGTTTTGTGCCCTAAGATTTCGGGTGTGCTGACAAGACATGTGCCTAAAAAAAGCAGTTCGACTCCTATGCGAAATAGAGGAAAAATCCGCATCGTACGAAATAATCTGAACCTTCGAATGATAGTTTTAACAGCCCATATGTGGAGAAAAAAAAGTTGCGGCTGAACTTAAAAAATTAAAAATAAAAAATTTTCTTTTTCCAAATCTGAGCCGTTCAAAATTATCATCCGACAATCCAGATTGTTTCGCATGGTGCGGAACTTTTCCTATTCCGCATAGGAGCCAGAGCATAAAAAAATGGGCAAATAATACTCGTCTGTAGATCCATTTTTGTGCACAACCAACCACACTTCACAATGTGTATATATAATTAAAAAAAATGATACAAATTATTCTTATTGGTTAGCACAGGAATTGATATACACAGACTGGTAATGGTTTTCACCCAAAAAAAAAGGCGTGAACCATGAGACCTACTTCAAAGCGCGCCTTACTGGAAACTCTGAAATTTTATCTTGTTTGACCGCTGCAATTAAACAGATCACCGTCGCCACCAATACTCTGCAATCTACACCAATAATAAACTTAAAAAAAAATTGAATTTCTAGTCCGCGACCTGCACTTATTCAAATCAACAAAGTTGCAATTAATTCCAGCCACATCAATCCGTTCTCTCTCTCTCTCTCTCAATTAATTCAATTCTCACAACAGATTCCATTTTGATAAACGTACCAACTATCAAATGAAGATCCACATAACAATCGAATCAAATCAATAAAAATGTGCACAAATCTGAGGCTTTTAACCTCTCAGATCCAGAAAAAAGCAAATTCATACTATAAAAAAAGCTAATAAATTACAATAAAAAAATAATAATTTCAAACCTATAATTTGGAGATCCAATACCAAAGCAGCTTGATTAGCACTTCTGACGATAATTCGCCGCAGTCTCCGATTCAGTTGGTGCAAGGCGGGAGCTGCTCAATTCACCATTAAACGTCACAAAATACGCACTTACGTACGTAATTGTCCGACGCCATGGGTAATACAGTTCCCGACCTGCACCAAGCGAATTAGAAACTGCCGCAAAAGACAAAAAATGGCAGATATCTCCATGGGAACTTCGTCTTATACACTGATTTCAGTGTATAAATATGTGATTCGCTATATATAGATCTGATGAAAATGTTATAGAAAGTAAGAGAGAATAGTATGTGTTTGTGTGTGAGAGAGAAGAGGAGATCAGAAAGAGGAACCTATCTATAGGGGCGATGGGCAGAGAGAGAGAGAGAATGGGATCTTACTTATAAGTGTAACAGACTAACAAGATTTTGCCACGTGTAAGTATCACCGACGTAGGCGAGGAGGGTAGTTGGAGTTGAGTTTGAAAGCGGGCACGCAAATGTGATTTTAATGCAGTCCGGCTCCTATGCGGAATAGAAAAATTTCGCACCGTGCGAAATAATTTAGACCGTCAGATTATTGTTTTAACGTCTAGTTTGGCTTTCTAAATCTGTACAGTTCAAATATATCATCCAACGGTCCAAATTATTCCGCACGTTGCGGAACTTTTCATGTTACGCATAGGAGCCGGAGTGATTTTAATGACGGGATCGGATTTAATTTGAGTCTTGATTTTGAGTTATATTACGGAAGTGCCATAGGTAGTTGGATATTGGCGTGGCTAAACAGTAATTGCACGTGAGGCCGTGGCGCTCCTCTGCAACAAGTTAGATTTTGTATCAGATGAATGCGCTCCTCTGCAACGTGATAGGTTGAAATTTTACTATTCGAAAATTACATTTTATATATATATATATATATATTTTTTTTTAACAGAACATTTTATATATCTTATTATATGGATTTTTTCGAAAAAAAAATTGAGTATGGATCAGGTTCATATATATCTTATGATTTTGAATTAAACACATAATTTCAGAATTGGTTATCATCATTATGTAGTGATATGACTTGTTCTGAACCACAATGTCTAATTGACCTGCTCCTAGGTATGGCAATGGGGTCGGGTGAGGGCGGATACCATGATCTCCAGTCCCAACCCCGCATCTTCCATCGTATCCCCATCCCCGTCTCAGCCCCATCATTGGGGATGGATGGGCATCCCATTCCCAACCCAGGTGGAGGCCCACCCCAACTAATTCCCACTTTTGTCCCAGTGGAGGCTCAACATCGACTAGAAAAAAAAGTAATTTTTTAACAAAAAAATCCCCAAATAGAACATTGAAAAAAAATATATAAAATTGTAAAATAAAATATTTAATACCTATAAAATGAAACAGTATAATCTAAATTGATACTAGTTTTCTCACTAAATGATACTAGTTTGTAGACACCGCTCATTTGTTTCCCAACAACATAATATAGATTATCTTGCAAGACATATGACCTCTTCCCAAGAACCAAAGATTGAAAAGTCGAAAAACTTGTTGGTCTATTTGATTGCTTCTCATTTTTTGACTTGTACTCATTAAACAAACGAATGCAAGACTTTTTAACTTTCTCAATCTTATTAAGAGATTCAACATTACCATATATTTTAAGAGTAGGAGTCCCCAAAAGAATTTGATTCACGCGATATTCTCCAAATTAAACGTCTATTTTATTTTTTAAGTATTTTATGCCTTTTCTATTTAATATTTTAGACGGATCATACGAGATACTTCAGCGACAACGAACCAGAATGACGCGTGGTCGTCTTTGCAATCAATATGTCATAATTCCCACTTAGTTGGTTGAACTCACATCAGATGAAGGCGTTATATTTTGTATCAAATGAAGGTGTAATAATGAGAGTTGAAATTTTACGATTCGAAAATTACATTTTGTATATCTAATTAAATGGATTTCCCCTGTAAAAGAAAAACGAAAATTTTAATATGTATTAGATCCACATGTACCTTGTAGTCCCGAAGTGACCACATCATTGCATAATTGTCATTCTCATCATTCTGTAATGATATAGTTAATTTTGGACCAAAAGTTCCAATTGACGTAGTCCACATCAGAATTATCCAATAGAAATAGTATATGAGATACATTTTTTTCCTTTTCTTCTTGTCAAGGGAAAACATGGGATGTTATTATTCTTCGGGAAAATGATTGTTTTTTTTTCTAAACTAATTACGATCATATGTTAAGATTCTCAGAGTATTTATGATTTTCGGATGATCCCAAAAATGTTTATCTTCGGCAAGACAACAGACCAAAACGACACGGGGTTGTCTTTGCAATCAAGAAGTCATAACTACCCACTTAGTTGAACTTACATCAAAAGTCTCCAAATTCACCAATTTGGAAAAACGATTCAAGTAAAGTATTCCCAAAATCATTGAATGAAAACACCAAATTCTTTAAGTTATTCATCTTGAAAATAGTATCGATAGGAATGTCACATAAAATTTAATTATTCGAGATATCAAAAAGTTCAAAATTTTCCCCAAATTGAGATGATTAAATTGGTGTTATGATTGAGAATGTGAGATGATTTAAATTGGGAGAATTTTTTATAGTTAAAGACAAAAAGTGTGATAACCTGAACTTTTTTACATTTAAAAATAATATAAATAATTGAATTTATGTGCTAAGTGTTTATTATGTGTCAATTTGATGTACATTTGTTTATGGTGGCCTATTAAAATGAACCTAACTTAAGGGACTTAAATGTAGACTAGTTGGAACTTGTGGAGTGCTTTGACACCTTTTGAAAAGGTGTCTCTAGGTGTGGTTGGTACAAGAATTTTTAGAAGTTAGAAATTATGAGAGGTTAGAGAGAAGAGAAAGAAAGAAAATAGAGAAAAAAGGAAAGGAAACGAAATCTGGAAAAACAGAGTGCTTGAGGGAGAAATCATAATTGAAGTAGTAACCTGACTCCAAATTTAGTAATTCTTGTTGCTAATTGAAACTAGCGGATAAGGCTACGCGTGAGGAGAAACAGGGGATAGATTTTGAATTTCCAACGAAGGTATTTTCTTATTTGAAGTTACTACTTGTGTGCTGAATTCTGATATTGTGAATTGCTTGCTTTGATTCAAAGTAAGACTCTTCACCCTTGTATTTTCTGTCCTAAAATTCATGAAATTTATACTTTACTTATGGAATTGTGTAATGAAAGTATTTTAAAGTCATGATTTCCTACATAGGATGAAGCATTAAATTGCCATACTTGTGTGCTTGATTATGGAACTTGATTGTGCATGTTAAATTGTCATCATTGTTCATGGTCATTTGAGTCTACTTGTTACTAGCTTTTGGGGTCTTAAAATGCTATGTGTTTTATAGAGTCGTCACTGGTTGAGCCCTTGTTTAGGAACGACCTCATTACAGTATTCTTTCGAATGTGCATAATTGAGTGATTGTCGTTGAACCCGTGAGTTCTTGACGGAGTGAATTGAGTGTTGGTGAGTACCCGTTCATAACCGGGAGAGATGTTAGGGACTACAACGGTCTTTGTGGAGTCCACAGGGATTGGCAATGACACATAAAGAATCCTTAAATTGTGAGCCCTTCGTTCGGGGAGAAATTGAACCGGTGTTTGCATTGAAAGCTTTCCCTTCTAAGCTTAAAAGTTGGGGACCGTTGTAGTAATTTCTTTATAGTTGTGATTAGACATTTCAGCTCTTCCTTGTGAATGTTTTGTCATAGCATGAGTCGTATTCGAAGGATCCAATGTTGTCTATGTTCGTATGTTGGGATAAGTGAAAGCATGGAGCTTGTGTCACATTTCCGATGTACAAATGTTGTATTTAACGAGTACGATTTATGTCTTATTTGTTTATATGCTTGTCTTTGTCATTTATATGTTCATATACATCAAAACTGGTATTTTTGGGGTTGGAATTCGGATTGTGCAGAAATGAACTTTTCCTTCACAAATTTGCACTGAAAAAGGGACTGACTGAATCTCGGTCGATTGTGGATCTTCAACCAATCGTCTGACTCAAAGTATTGGGAGAAAACGGACGATGAAAGAGTCTGAGTAGGTCGATCGGGTTAGTGAACTCCTCGACTAAAGGTAAAGTCGATCGACTGGCCGGTGGTACTGGTCAACCGGACTTTAGACAGTGTGTTGTCCTATTTTCTAAAGACCATTCGGTCGACCGGTGGAAGTGTCCAGGTCGACCTAAGTGGAAGAGTTTGACTTTTGTGTTTTCTGGTTGTCTTGGTTCCTTCTAGTGTTTTCTAAAAGGTGGTTTAGTGTGGTTTTCATGTGTAAATGTGTCTAGTGAAGGGACCTAAACTTGCATGGTTTCAAACTTGATTTAGGAATCGGAAAAAGTGTTTTGGAGTCTCATTTAATGTTTCATCCCAAGGGTGTTGATGTTTACTGGGCTTTATAGCTCATGTCTTTATTTTTCCTTACTTGTAGATGATGATATACCTAATGATGGTGCTTATGTGGAGCCATGGGATGGGGATGACTTTGAGTGACTCATAATACATCTTGTAATAGATAAACTTTCCTTTAAGTACTTACACTTGACATGTAATAACTTAGTACTACTCACTTTATTTCCGTAGAATATTTTTTTATCTTTGATAATTAATGTAGTGATTAATGCTTCCGCTAATAATAGTATACTTGACTTTACTATTCTGCTTTGGTTCTGTGCCTCATTGACATATGAGGTGTCTGTCAGGTTATCATCTGATTTCAGGGTGTGACAAAAAGGTTTTTGATTATTGGTGTGAATGGTTTTATACATAGGTATATAGTGGGGGATTAGAGGAAGAAGTCGACGAAGGTGGTAGTGGTGGTCTGGTGGCGGAGATGGTGATGGAGGCGATAACGAAGCGATTGTGGAAGCTCTGGTAGGGTTCTGGAGTTCGAGAAGGATAGGGATAGAGGATGGGGTATATTACTGAATTTACCATTTGCGCATTGACACATGAGTATCCCATGTCATGTTTTGGATGGAAACCACTGTGGGAGATGGTGGTGGGACCTTTTGGAAGCTCGCAAATTGTTATGAGACCATATGAGAAGTATAAATACATCAGAGATCTTAACGTGTGATCGTAAATTATTTAGGGAGAAAAAATATCATTTTCCTTATTCTTTAAAAGAAGATTATTATTTCACACTATATCCCTTTACAACATTGTCACAATGTATGAGGAATTCTTCAACAGTCTTTGTTATAGCAGGTTGGCTCTTTTGAAACCAAATCTTAACATAACTTATTACAGAGCCATATTCTTCAATTTGCTATGAAGATGAAGTAATTAAATTTACGTAATATATATTTCTGATATATTTAATTGTAATTTATTTCAAATTAAAGCGATTAACGAAGGAAGGGGTCGTTTAGGAAACAAAAACAAAAAATAGTAGAGAGAGAGAGAGAGAGAGAGATATGAAGAGAAAAATGCATGAAAGAGAGAGAAGAGAGAAGTTTGATAAACAGTTATTGACGGAAGGGGTCAGAGGTATTTGGAGAGAGTGGGCATGTAAAAGTCTGATATATGGGGGATTGGGAAGAAAACGGCACTTGGGGACAGAGGATCTTTGGCTTTTTAGACTCCACACTTATACATGTGGGATTAGAGGCCATAAAATCGTTTGTCTTGAAATCCTGTCATCTTCCCTATTCCATCATTAAAAATGTGTTACATGTCTAATCATCTATAAAACAACTCTTATATTACAATATGCTCATAATTTTTCTCTCCTCCTACGTTTTATTTTCTAAGTGGGACATATAACACATTTCTAGTGGTGAGACAGGGAAGGGGACATGATTCTGGGACAGACGATTTTCTCCGGGATTAGAGTATGACACTCGACCTTCCCCCTCGCCCAGTCCGGCACCTATGCGGAACAGGGTTTTTTCCGCACATGCGGAATACTTTTTTAGGTGAAAAATAGGTATTTTTTTACAAAAAAACAAGTGTTCGGAGAACATGTGTTCTCAAAATAAGAATGTGTTTTTTTAAATCAATCTCAACCGTAAAAAATTTAATCCAACGACTGATAATTCGTTCCGCACTGGAACCGTGGTGCCCCTCGCCTCTTTTAAGGTCATATTCTCCTCGCCGAGTGATCCAAGAACACAGAGCACATAATTCATGACTAAATTAGGGGTATAAGACTCTGTAGGCGCTCTTACATGTTCAACCGACAATTATACTTATATATATGTGAAGTCTCGCAACTCAAAGAATGATATATGAATCCGACAACACTTAAAATCACCTACTTAACAACCATCGTTGATATTCAAGAGTTCATTATGCTCCATGAACACTTCAATTGCTTCTCTTTTTTGGAAAATCTCAAATTTTTTTTCTTTCTAAATAGAATCAATTTAAGTTTTACATTCTCTATCAAAAGTAAACTCATACTCATATAAAATAAAAAGATTTCCGAAAAAATAATGAAAAACATCCAAGTATCTGACTTGAGAGAAAACAACAACATTTTATCCCAAAAAAATGATTTTCCCCATTTTTTGAGAAAATAGGTAACTATCCTTAAAGTTCGATTATTCATCGTTAAAGCACAAATCTAGACCTAGTGCACAATATAAGGTAAGCAACATTTTCCATAATTGTTACCCTTGATTGATTTTCTTTTGGGGTATCTTTATTAACTTGAAGAACGCATAAACTTTAAAAGGAAAAAAGAAAATATGAAATGACAAAAATGGTAAAATTTAGGGATAATGACCTGAAAAATCCTTAAAGTATTTACCAATACACGATAAGGTCCTATAAGTTTTTTCGCTTCTTGTTAGGTCCTGGAAGAATTTTCGTGCCAGATAAAAAGGCTGGTCACCCCCTCTCCACCAGAAACCTCCCATGTCCTTTTACCTTCTTCACACACCACTACCACCCCGCCACCAAAGAACAGAGATTTTCCAAAAAAAAACCCAATCTCTACAGATAATTACACCGAAATTCAATTACATTCTCTTATTCATAGTAAAAAGATGAAGCCTTCTATAAAGTTTGAACTTCAAACTCATCAAGAATAATTTAGAAATCGCAAAAAAGAATGGTATCAAAGGAAGCAAAGTCGAGCCATAAAGAAAAAATGCGGTGGTGGATGAGTAAATGCGGGAGGAGGGGACGGAGAGAAAAAGTTAATGGAGAAAATAAGCAACTGGGGCTGCCTTCTTCTTCTTCCTCTTAAGAGTTAAAAAAAAGAATGGGGGAGAAGGGAGACCATGGGAGGTTTCTGGTGGAGAGGGGGTTGGCAGGGGTGACCATCTTTTTTGGGGACCATTTTGCCCTTAATTCGACGTCACTTGGCCGGAAACCAACGCTTAAATTGGTGGTAAGACTCTTTATCTGGCACGAAAATTCTTCCAAGACCTAACAAGAAGCGAAAAAACTTATAGGACCTTATCGTGTATTGGTAAATACTTTAAGGATTTTTCAGGTCATTCTCCCAAAAATTTATTAGAGGTTAAAAGCCGTTGAAGATCTTTAGGGGCAAAAACTTGGTTTAGACTAGAGCTGCCCACATCAGTGATATATTTGACATGTTTGGCATCTTTTTGACTTTTTTGCTAGTTATAAAAAAGTACGAGCAGGAGTGACCAAACAAATAAAACAACATGACAAAAAAATAAATAAAACATAATTAAATAATTTAGCACAATTTTATATATATATATATATATATATATATATATTAATTTTATTTGTCTAGTAGATTCTTTGCTCATTTAATTTTTTTATTTTTTTTATAGGAAAGACTTTGGTGATATTTTTGTGAGGTTAATACAATTTTAAAAATTGAATGGTCCAAGTCGGAAAGTTTAATAAAACGAAGTATACTTCTAATCTCCACTAGAATTGAAAAGAAACAACGAGAACACGCTTATTTTCTATACTAGGTGTGAGACCCGCTGGTTTTCTTACTTCATTTTAAAGACATTATATAAACAATTTAAATTAAAATAAAATTTTATATAAAATCAACAAATATGTTTTAAGCCCATTAATTTTTCATGCAAAGTGTGATTTTTAATAGATCTAATCACATTTAGGCCACAAATACATGTTAGCTACTCGATCATTGATAATATCTTTGAGAAAAATAAGATTATTACTCTGTTATAATAATGCAAAAAAATATCATAGGAAAGAAAACAATCCTTGAAATTCATGTTAAATGTCAAGTTGATTATAACTTTTTCTTTCTCGATGATAGGTGAAATAAAAAAAATAAAGAGAGTTCAAAATGTTAAATATGGATTTTACCTGCAAATGATTAAAGTTTGTCTTTCACTTGGAATTTTGACTCACTTATTCGATGGACTATTTTTTTTAAAAAGATTTATATTTTGAATCGGAGGGAGTAATAAATAGTTAAAGATATTTATAACATCATATTATCTTAAAAGGTGATAAAAATTAATGAGTTAAAAAGGTTATGAAGTCTAAGAGTTTAGAATAATATTAAATAATTAACGATATTTATAACATCTTAGGATCTTAAAAGGTGATAAAAATTAATGAGTTAAAAAGGTTATGAAGTCTAAGAGTTTCATAATGAGATCCATTAAATATATACTATATACCCATAGTCTATTCAAATTCTTTAAAATTAATAGTATTAACAAAAGTTATTTACTTGATCTCTTATATATATATAACTCATGAGTAATAGGTAAACTACCTATCTAAAGTTTCAATTTATGTTATTAGCTAATGAGGCATTGCATTTTAGAGAGTAATCAATGTTTACATTACCACATGTAAATTTTCCATTGAATCATAAATTTATAAAATGTCAAATGTCATCATGATAACCTTCTATCTCAACTTTGCATAACTTTATATATTACTGATTTAAAACCTTCTTCATCATCAGATGTGTCCATCATATTCTTTTGTGAGTGACATTTTTAATCACGACAAAACCCAAGTATTTTATTTGTTTTTGGAAAAAAAAAAGACCCCAAGTATTTTATTATTTTATTCTTCTTGAGTAAAAAAAATAAAAAAATATTGACCCAACTCTGGATTCTTCTTAAGTTGTCCTTTTTCTCCTTTGGTCTCTGCAAATTTATATAAAAGGGTATATTCTCTATTATCATAGGGGTTTATCCTTCAAATTTGTTTTTCCTACTCTGTTCTTCGTTGAAAATAACTATTGATGGAGGTTTTGAGACGTGCTAAATAACATGATAAGTATGCACCCACATTAAGTGGCGGACGTAGACTTTAAAAAGGTGTAGTCCGTTTACATATTTAAACTTGTTAAAATTTTAATCAAAATTATTAAGATACATGTAGTGTTATTCTTATAATTTACGAGTCACAAAATCTAATTTCAAATCGAAAATTGACTCAAAATAGGTACACAAAAAAATACTTACAGAATGAGGTGTTATAAAAACAAAGGTAAAACTAAAAAATAAAAAAAAAATGGGAAAGGCTGGCCTCAGCCCCACCATGGCCCAGTGTAGGTCTGTCACACCCCGTTTTCGGAATAATGACATGACAGTGCCCCATTGGAAAATGAAGCACCAAAGCCCGCAGTCAGAGATTTACTAAATAAAGGAGTTCATTATTCAAAGCCCATAAATAGTAATAAGAGATTTAGCGGAAGCGTTATTCTAAAAATGAAATTATTTTTAAGTTATTATATCTCAAAGGAAACTATAAGTTTCAATATAAATAACTATAAAAGTAATAATCGGTGTGAACTATCCAGTTATGATCACTCTTCGTAATCCCCATCCATGCTCCACCATCACAGGTATAATCAACATCTACAAAACCTGAAAAACAAAACCGGATATCGGACTGAGCTCTGGTGCTCAGCAGGGACCTAAAACGGTAATATAGATAATAAAGACAGAACAGAAACAGAAACAGATAATGCTGATGCATATGCCCTTTTCCCAGAATACCCCTATGGAAGTATATGCAAACGACTCAATCCAAGTCTCACAAGACTCAGAACTCAGCGCAGGACAGTGCAGTACAGTACAGAACAGAGGGTTCAGAACATAACAGAACAGTGGACTGCACAGCTGCGGTTTTCAGAAAAATGAGTTTTAAACTTGTGCAAAGTTGCACCAAAACGTTACCCAACATCCCAACTCATATGGAACCAAATAGACTCCAAGCAAACATCATCTAATGACCAAACAAGAACGAACACATAGAATGCAACAATTAAGCAAATAACCACCTTCTTCGTACCTAAACGATTCCATAACCGAGTATACGACAAGCACCACGCGTTGCCCATCCGGTACACCCAATCACATACTCGTCTTAGATACTTAGAACGTAGCTACCTACTATGACAGGACTCCCACCACATGAGCTCACTCGCCTATTCACAACTACTCAGCAATAACGGTAGTGGTCCCAGTTATCAACCAAACTAGGACGGTTCAGTAAATCTGCGTGGGTTCGGATTGCCCCCCAAACGAAGGAGCCAGATTTTAAGGTTCAACCCTATACATTGTCTCATCATCCCCAACCAGGGACTCCACAAAACCACTACCGTATCCAGTGATTGACCCCACTAGATGCCCCAGTACAGAACAGAGCAGAAAGACCACTTTGGGTCGCAGAGCAGATCAGAACAGAAAGCGGGCGGAACCTGCTAACTAGTGATCCTAGACTCAAGCTCAATAGGGGGCGATGACTAGGTCGACCAAACCAATTAGGACAAAAACATGACACCAATTAAACGACGCCAAACACGACCCCAAATGCAATTAACAAGAAGACAATTACAGAACATACACATAACAGTACAGATAAAGTTTATGCGAGTATAACATTTAATGAAAGCAATAGGAAAGCAATTTATGCAACATGCTCAATTTACCTAATTCAAGACATAAATCAATTCAATAAACGGTAACATCAAATAATTAATTTCTAGCAGTTTATGCAATCGAATATCCCAAATACAGTAAATAATGGCAGAACAGAAATTCATAGAGTAAAGCGGGGTCCCTACCGTTACGGTGACAAAACGAGGAAAATGAATTTGAAATCAGCTTTGACACAAACGCTCCCGGGGAAATATTTTACGATCCGGTGTTAATCCGCTTCCACGCCCACGTAGCTTGTTTCGTCGTGATCAATTTACATATAAAGTTAGTCGAAAATCAACAAGGATTTCCTACTCAAAAGTCTTCTCAAAATTGATGAGAAATTTCACGAAATAAAACTCTCAAAACCTCTGTTTCTTACGGCCTTTCTTTTCTTTTGTGTTCACGGCAACAACGTTTCATTTCTTCTGTTGCATTCTGCTGGCACGTTTCCCCAGCAGAGAACATCTTGCATTTTATCTTAATTACAACTCCATGATGAAATCCCACATATACATATATTGTTTTCTTAAAGAAACGGCCGACTTTTAATTCATTTCTTTAATATTAAAACCCCCAACCCACGAAGACTCTTGATGCCCTTTCAATTATTCTTTTCTTAACTATTCTAATTGTTTCGTGACCTTAACCAGCAATCCCACAAACTGTTACTTTTTTTTTTTTTTTTTTTTCTTTTTATTCTTTTAAATGCCCATGAAGTGCTTTGTTTTTATTTTATTTTATTAGTTTAATTTATTTTATCTCCAATTACAATTAAGTCCCTTAATTACGATACGTGTGCGAAACAGCCCTTAATAAAACGTACATAAAATAAAATATGTAATATGTTTTAAAAAAATAATTTTACACGTTGTCACATAATCACACAAAATAAATAATGCATACACAGTTAGTCGTGAAAAATTAATTACACGTTAAATATCGCGTAAGCAAAAGTCACGAGTTTTACAAGGTCCGCCAATGCCCAACCTACAAATAAGAGTAAAAGTCATGTCAATTTTCTTAATTTTTTTTAGAAAACTGACCAATGTGGTTTAAATGATGTCCATTTTCATCCGGAGAGCAGCGCTAGAGTTTTACCACCCTAGGAAAGATTTAGATAGGTCGAGTGAGGTGATTAATTATATAGAAGAAGATCAGATGACATCTCTTCCACATAATTAGTTGACCATATTCAATGATTGCTACTAAAAAGGTTAGGATGAGACCTATGTTTTTTCTTTAAAACCCCATGGAAATGTGTTAGTGAAACGAATATCTCTTGATTTAAGGAAGAGATGACTCCCACCAATCGAACCGTTGTGTCACCTTGATTTACATCCTCCACAATGCCTGTCGGATCGGGTGATGGGGGCGTGAGTATCGCCTTTTGTGTACAAGGAAGAGATGAGTTTTGAATGTTTAAAATGAAAAATAAAGTACAAATCAGATATTCATTTTTTCGGTAATTAGATATTCAATTTTATAGCGGAGAGAAAAGAATAACTCACAAAACAAACCACTTAGAACAATTTTGAAAAGTCAATTAATTTCAATTATACTTTAACTTATAGTGAATCAGGAGACTTATTTTAGAGGTTTTGGTTAGAATGGCATTGATTATCGGTTCGACTATAGTGTAGAACGTACAGTTGTACGCATATGAAAACGCTAAATCCGTCGTTGATTTAATGATGCTGTCAATCAAGAGTTGAGATGAAGAGAGGGTGCCAAAGGGTATTTTAGCAATTTAGTAAATTTAAATAAAATAAAGAAAATTGGTGAAAATATGTTGTCCTTTTGCGTGTTCGCAGTAACTGAGGATGAAGTCTCATCATGCACCCACCATTTCCCCCATTAATAGTTGTAAACCTCACCTCTTCGCATCCCTCCTCTCCGAGGGTTTTGCATTAGACTAACATTGGTTTAACAGAAAGGACAAAACATGACAGTTAAAAAACACTGGCCAACATTTTTATCCAGGACTCCTGTCCTAGCTGACGTATCAAGACTCCCAACAGAGTATTCGCACTTCCGTCTTGGTTCCACTTCCGTCCCCAAACCGATTCCTATGTTTTTGTACAACTTTGGAAATGACTCTGTTGGGAGTCTGTGTAACATAAGTTTGGTTTGGTTTGCCAGTTTATGAAACCACCAATATGGATATCATCAAAAGAAGCACTATCATTTCAACTTGATAATTTCCATTTTTTTTGTTTGGAATTGTGTTACTCGAACTCTTCGCTTATTCCTGATGTACTCGTGTCGAACTTGTTATGTTAAAATGGATATTCCAAGATGATTTTAAAATGTATAACTTTGAGTCTTATTGATTTTAAATTTATTTTAATCAGCTTAAAAAGTTTAAAGGTCAACAATATTTTGAGTTGGACAAAGCATTAATTAAAGAATCCAAGGACATACAACTTCTCATTGCTCCCCACAACATATTACATTAAATCTTGATTTCAAAGCATGAGCAAGGTAAAGAAAACAACAGACATAACTCATTAAATCTCCAATAATTGGGGGTATGTGCAGGGATGAAAAGGAGACAGACCTAAATGTTAATATTTTCTTTAAATAAATATAGATAACATATGAAAGAGGTTTAACTCTAACAAAAAAATGAAATATTTAAAAAAAATTATGATCCAAAATAGAAGATGTCAAGCCTCGTGTCTGTGGGGTTCGAGAGTCACCTACTTGAAAATCGAATTCGTTAAGCTAAAATGAATATTTTGAGATGATAATAAATTATAAGATCCATATTTATATACAGATTAAATCTTTTAAACATATCAAATGTTGCGAGGCTCACAAAAGATGAGACAGTGCATCTTATCCCAAACCTTATAATTATTGAGCCTTGAAAGCTCCATAGATTACTATAAGAGTGTGAGTGACCCTATCTTATTTTACCACCACTCTCACAATCAAATCATTTTAAGTACCAAAAATCCCTTCTGCTTCTTCTTATAAATAAAACATTTATTTACTTGTGTTTAAGGTCACTTCCAATACTCAACCAAAACTCTAGGTAGCCATGTCCCTAGTAGGACTTCCCTCAAACCACCAACCTGAGAAAATGTTCCAAAAATTCATCCACCACCCGAGAAATGATTCCGATGAGCTCGACGCCTTCGAGTAACATAACTCCAAACAAAAAAAGAAAAGAAAAGAAAGGAAATTATCAAGTTGAAATGACAGTGCTTCTTTTGATGATATATTGGTGGTTTCATAAACTGGCAAACCAAACCAAAACTTATGTTACACAGACCCCCAACAGATTCATTTCCAAAATTGTACAAAAACATAGGAATCGGCTTGCCGTCCCGGGATCAAGACGATAGTCCCACTTTCGTCCTGGACAAAAATGTTGGCTAGTGTTTTTTAACTGCCATGTTTTATCCTTTCTGCTAAACCAATATTAGTCTAATGCAAACCCCCTTCTCCGACCTCCTAACCATCATATCCCCCATTCTCTCCTTTCCGTCCTCCTAACCATCATCTCCTTCAACTTCAGCTGCACAAGAAGATGAGGTTTCCCCTACTCACACTACTAAAAAAAAAAACATATTTTGCGTTAGGCGACGCATGCCATAAAAAGTATCTTTTTCGACGAAAAAATATTTTTGCATCGGCCATGCGACAACAATTGAGGGTCGCATTGAGAGGCGCCACAAAAGTCTTGCGACGAGAAATGCCTGACGCAATTAGTTGTTTCAACGAGAATTTTTCTATTTGAGACGCTTCTTTCTCGACGTGAAAACTTAGAAAAAACGACTACTTTTTGCATTGCTTATAATTTCCAACGCAATAACTGACACAAAAATATTTTATGCTGCACCTTATATACTGTTGAAAATAGTTTTTCACCGTAGCAAAAATTATAATAAAATCATATTTTGTATTTTTTTTTTTGCAATGTCACAAATTATCGAAAATGCTTTTTCACCGTCACAAATGTTATAGTAAAATTATATTTATTATAGCTGAGCCGACCTCTGTCCCTGCGAAGGCGAGCCGAGTCGCCAAGTCAAGGCACATTTGAATAACGTAGAATAAAATTGCTCCCTTTTCAAATGGATGAGAATTAAACCCACGACCTCCCGCATGTATGTCGTGTGTGATGGGCCACTGGGCTAGTTGATCATTTGTTATTTGTTGTTCCTCTTATTATATTTATTAAAATGGAGTTTTTTATTTTGACCTATATTATTTTTTTGGTAATAAATTTAATGTATTACTAAACAAATAAAAAAAATTATATTCTAGATTATAGCATATATACTTGTATATTTATATTCTTTTTTTCACACAAACAAAAACTATTTATACTTTCCCTCAGTTTCTGTTTCAATGCCACTTTCCTTTTTCATTTGAAAGAAATATACATTCAACATGAGAGGAGAAGAACAATATAACTAAATCATATACAAACAATATATTATAAAAGAAAAAATTATATTTTAGGATGAAACTTTTCGTGACAAAGACATTTCCACACTGCAATTTTTTTTTCCATTTTCTCTATTGGTGGAAAAATCATCATATCAAAGAGTTGTATGCAAAAAAGTATTGCAATTTATTTTATATTTTTTAGCTTTAAGAGATTTTGGGTCCAATTAATTTTTTTTGTGCAAAAATAAATTGTGAATCCACTTTCTAATTGATATTTATCCTCAAATTATTAATAAATAATTTCAATAAATATTTTAAAAATTCAAAAAACATAGATCGTTAATTAGTAAACAATAACTTCATATATTTCAAATGTATTATTTAATTAAAAGATCTTGATACATTAAAAAATTTAAATCCATTCTATTACAAATATTATTAAATCATAATATTGATTAAACTTTACTTTATAATATTCATCTAAATTCATTCTAATAAGTGCCCCAAAATTTTGGCATATACGTAAAAGTGCCTCATAATGTGACTTTATATATATGACAAATTATGATATTAAAAATGAAAGTTAAAGTTAAATTACTTAAAGAAAAATATCTTTATGATATGACTGCTGGAGTATTTTAGTTATTAAATTTATTAAGATAGATCTATTAATGATCATGACTAATTGTAATCAAGTGATTGTGAATAATTAAATTTTATCTTTCATTAAAAAAAATTTATTTTAAATTAAAAAATGCATTGTACTATATTATATAAAATCTATTATGTTTTCAAAATTCGTATATCAAATTTATAATGTTTTCGAATTTTACAATACAACATTGTCAAACAATTAGTTATATAAATAAATATAGTTATGTTATATAAATATATAATTAAAATATATTATGAAAGTTCTTGTGCTTTATTGGTTAGAGCATTTGATTTACAAATAAGAATGGTTATCTTCAAATTTTGCCAATTCATATTAATACTTACTTTAGAGTAACAATTTTTTTGTAAAAACATAATTATTTTAGGGCGGGGAATTCCACCACCAAACTAATACTAAAAATTTGGTCATTTGCATCCGCTTTCTATACGACGGGAGAATCCCATCACAATTTTTTATTGTTTGGGGCGAAACATTTTGCGTCGAATGAAGCCCGTCGCAAATATGGTTATTTGCATCAACTTCCTATGCGCCAGGAGAATCTCATCGCAAATTGTGGTTATTTGTGGCGAAACTTCTTGTGTCGATTGAAGCCCATCACAAATAATTCATTTTTCACGACGAATTAATTTACTGACATAAATACTAATTAGCGGTCGTAAATGCATATCACCAAACCATGTCGTACCGTTATTTGCGTTGGTGTGTCAATCCTGACGCAAATGACAGTTATTTGTGATGGTACATGTCACGCCCCGTAACCGGGAAATGACCTGGCAGCATTCCGTTGCCAAACGGAACACAGAACCCATAACATAAAACTCATAAACGCATCAACGGAAGCTATAAAACATGCTAAGAAATAAAACCTCAAATAGTATATATATAAAACTTAACTTAGAAGGGTACTTCATAACTTAAAATGAAATGATACAACTTAAACATACTTCAAAGTTCATCACACTTAATCTATTTTAAAACAGTAAAGTGAGCTAGACGTCTATAAAGTGTCCTCTCCTTGATACTCGAATACGTCGTCTCCCACGTACCCTTCGTAGCTAACATCCTGCTCATATGAAAATGAAAGGTGGATAAGGGTGAGCAAAACCAACTATTGCTCAGTAAGATCCCTTCAACCTTAGGATGAAGAAATATATAGACACTTAATTAAAACAATTTATGCATCCAGAAAATATTTCATAACTTTAAAAACATAATCACCAATAAAGCAGTAAAATCATGGTATGCAAAAATACTTCTGATTTCTTAGAATATTGGGAGTGCAGAATCGCCGCCCATACAACGACCCTACACTCTTACCCCTCCACCCGAGAAATCATAAATACATGCGACTCAACCTTCTAGCTTTCTCGACAGCTTTAGGAATGACGGTTGCGCACCCGCCATTCTTACCCCTCCACTGCGAGGCCGCTAGGAAGTGAAGGTTCTAGCCTAACGTATACGTGGGAATGCCTAGCTTCTCACTAGCTCGAGTACAGACGATGGCCGTCGTCTACACCCTTACTACGAGACAGCTAAACAACTCCAAAACCTGAAAAACAGTTAGAAAACGACTTCCATTTCCCTGCAAAAACCCGCTCACATCAAATATCAAATGCAAACATCATATATCGTTGTATACTGTTCGTGACATCGTACATCATGACTTGATGTTTGGGCCTCTCCCAACATCTTATCTATGTATTTATCATATAACACAACTCTACATGCTACATCTTATCCCAATTTAGGTACATTGACTCTTCATGAAATCCATAACATAACATAATAAGCATAACATAAACATATTGGATC
Organism: Vinca minor; assembly: GCA_026122235.1. NCBI lineage: Eukaryota > Viridiplantae > Streptophyta > Magnoliopsida > Gentianales > Apocynaceae > Vinca > Vinca minor. The sequence continues at coordinate 1,136,618 of JAOCZM010000161.1, read as the reverse complement.
CTTTCTTAGTCAATGTCCCTAATGGGATGTTCCCTTATGCTTACAATCATAAAACAGCAAGTAATCATGCTATCATAGACATGCGCAATTAAACATCATACAATTCCCTAATGGGATGTTCCCTTATGCTTACAATCATAAAACAGCAAGTAATCATGCTATCATAGACATGCGCAATTAAACATCATACAATTCATACATTCACATTAAATATTGCTTCATCCACTTTTATGCAAGAAAAACATGATAAAACCATTTTTCATTCATTTTTCATTCATAATCTGTAAAAAATAAGTATATGAAAGCTTTGGAAATACTCAAAGTTGAAGGGTCCTTACCTTATCACCGTTATGTTCTTAACTTGTAAAAATCCAAAAAATCTGGTTCGTGTTCCTAATTGAAAGACGTACACAGGAAAATCTGAAAGTTAAAATCCTAAACCCTCTGGTCAAATCGTAGCCCTATAAGTCTAGTTTCTAAATAAAAAAGAATCAGAGGATTTGGAGTTCTAGATTTACCTTTATGACGTTTCTAGTGCAGTGCACGCAGGCTGCCCAGAATCTATTTTTTTCTTGCTTTTCTGAGACTTAGAACTGACTTCCAAATCCTATAACTAGAAATTCAGAATTCCAAATGCTACTCCGTCGAATCCCAAGCGTATATCTATCGGTCCACTTCGAAACGCACTAAGAATCGCTGAAAACCGACACCATTTGCTATCTCAAAAGTGTATTCTCCCACAGCCTACCCAATCTGCCGAAATCTGCTCTCTTCTTTTTTCTCTTTTACGAGACTTAGAAGCTGAATGGATTTCGAAAATGACAGCCTAAGAAGTCTAGAAACCACCTCTAACTTCTTCCCCACTACTTTCTCAAGTCCCCAAAGGTCCCTTATCTTATCTTAATGTTATACAAGTCCTAAAACATGTTATAACACTTAGCAAATAATAAAAGCAAATAAAACATTTAAGCAAATATGACGCGTTTCGGTCAACGTTGACTTAACCTCGGTCGACGTTGACTTAACCTCGTCAACCAAAACCCGTCTAAAAAAATAGTAAAAAGTTACGGTCTTCACAGTGCGTCGGACGCAAACATTCTCGACACAAAAACCTATATTTCTTGTAGTGATGGTATTGTCGCACGTGGTTTGTCTTGTGTAGTTTATCTTTTCTTAGATTTCCATATAAAAAAAGGGTCAAAAAGAAAGAAAAACTAATTCAGAGACATAAATCTTAATTTGTTTTTCTTGTCCTAAAAACTCTGCAATCCAAACAAATTGGTGTTTTCTTTCTTTAGTATTCTGAAAACTATTCCTCCGATGAGTATTAATTCATATATGTTCCTGAGTTTTTGATAAGTACCTATTGTCGGACGAAAGGACAAAAGAATTCTCAGAAAAATGCAAAGACAAATAAGACCATTACAAAATGACATTATTTTGTATTTATATTACTAGAACTAGAATCACTCTTTTTATTTGAGAAATTCAAACGTATGTTTATGAGCTTCAAGAATGTGAAAACAAGACTCGACCGAATGCCATATTTTAGCAATCTTCAAGAGAAAGAAAACTTGAAAAATAATCAAAAGGGGCCCTTTTACAAAGAGGGTAAACTATGGCCTTCAACAAAGGGCCCTTTCGATTATTTTCAAGGTTTATTTCTCTTGTAGTTTTCTAAAATATGGCATTTCAAAATCTGGTTTTCCTCTTTGTTTGATTGATATGAATTATTGCCATGAAAGAATGAAAAGTCAACAGGGATGCTGCCTCCGAGATTTTAAAAAATACTATTAGGTATAGAAATTTTATATGTAGTTCGGAAAAATTTTATCAATTTTACCTCTCAAGATTTTTTTTTGCGTTTTTATATGTAGTTCGACATACTGTTACAATTTCGCCCCCAACACTAAATTTCTAACTTGGTCCCTGATGATAAGGAAGTATTCAAGGGTCCATTTGACCCAAAAAATAACATCAATAACAGTTTGATATTTTCACAATACTATGATTTTGTAATAGACATATTATTCATGGCAACAGCAGACAAAGGAAGCTCCAAATTTGACTTTTCTAAGGCTATAGATTTGTCACAAATGTGAGACCACAAAACTGGAAAATTCTGATATAGACATGGGTTATATGTGGGGTTGTATCACTTGTTCCAGAATTAACCACATCACCTCTTTTGATTAAAAAAAAAAAATTTTATAAGGCCCCACCTGTTTTTATTATTTTAATCAAAACTGTGATGTGGACCAAATGGTCCCACTTGGTCGCTCAGTTCCACGACAGAATGCTTCCACAAAACTGTATACTTTGAAGACTATAAGTGCAATCAATTTCTCATATAAAAAGAAGGAAAAAGAGAAAAAGTTTCAAATAATGCAATTTTTAAAAGGAAAATGATTTGTACTAGAATTCTTAGATAGAAATTGGATAAAACCCAAATAAACACTATTCACTCCCCTATTGATATAAGGGATTTCACCCCTCAATTTAAATTTTAGCCAATTTCAATCCAATAATTTTAGTAGTCTAACAAGATTCTTTTTAAAATATAACAAAGAATGAAATTGTGAATTGACTACCACATGTTCTACCTGCATTTTCTTGATTGTTCCCTTTAAGTCACGTACTTATCTGACTTTATTGCAAAGCCTTGAACCGAAATCTAAGTAAATCTTTTACAATAAGTCTGAGAAATCCCATATTTTTAACATTTATTTATTTACGGATTATAATAAATAACATTATCATTTTATTAGGTAAAAATAGTCCGGTTCTTATGCGGAACAGGAAAAAATTCGCACTTGCGGAACAATCTCAGCCTGTCGAATGATAGTTTGAATGGTCCAGATCTGGAGAGAGAAAAGTTGCGGCTGACTTAAAAAATATAAAAAAAACTTTTCTCTCCAGATCTGTACCGTTAAAAAAATTTCATCCGACGGTTGGGATGGTGTCCCGCACGTCCCACACCAAAGCTGTCCCGCATAGGAGCCAGGAGCAGGCAAAAATAACAACATCAATTTACGGGTCACTATAAATGCTTAATTAGTGAATTCGGTCACTATTCAAACAAAAAAGATCACACGTGACTGACACATGTGATCTGAGTAAAGGGCAAAATTGTCCTTTTCATCTTCTTCATTTTCGCCTATATATTAAAATCCTATTTCTCCCAACATTTTCCCCCATTTGCTGCTCGCCATTTGTTCTTCACATAGTTACCAAAAAAATTGTAATTTCTCAGTATTTCCTATTTGATTTTACTTTCAGATGCATTTAGGTTAAATAATTCTTCAACAATTTGATTATGAAAAATAGAAAAATATGCTTGTGTTTGCTTTCAATTTGTAGTAATAATCACCGCCACCTTAGAAATCACCATTGCCGCCGTTTCTGTTCAATGGCCGGAACGGCGTCGTCATCTTTTTCTTTGAGCTGCAAAGACCCGGCAGTTCGTTCGGAAATCATTTTCGTCTGCGGCGGCGGCGGCTGCTGCTGCTTCATCTGTTGAGTTCAATATTGGAGGAGAAAGAAGAATTAGCTTGTGGATGAAAGAATGTTTCCCGCCGGAGAGGAACAGTAGTAGTAAGAACACCGTTAGCAACAATAATGTTGCTAGCGGCGTCTTTGAGTTGCACAAGGTTAGGGCAACTTCGCCGCAGCAAGTGTTGCGTGAATTAGTGTCGGAGGATATTAATTTTAATAGATTTGGTAGTGGGGGTAATGGCGGCGCTGGTGGAGCTGCTCAGATGTGAAGAAGGTGTTGAAGGAGATGAAGAAAATGAAAAAGACAATTATACCCTTAACTCAGATCACATGTGAATTTACTAATTGGATATTTATAGTTGACCGTAAATTGATGTTTTTATTTTTAAGTCCAATAAAAAGATAGTGATATTTATCAAAATCTGTAAATAGATAAATGTTAGAAATATGAGATTTCTCCAATAAGTATTAATAAAGATAAAGATAAAGATAAAGATAAAGATAATAAAGTCGTGTTTGACGCGATGGTCAAGTCTTAACTTGTCTATTCACTAGGTCACGGATTCGAACTCCGTAAACAGCCTCTTTATAAAACATAAAGTTAGGTTGCGTACATCGAGACTTTCCCCAGACCCTACTGATGTGGGAGGCTTGTGAATGGATACGATTTTTTTTTTTTAGTAAATAATAAAGATAATAAGGCAAAAGATAGAAAAATAAAAAAGATTTTAAATAATTTATAATTTCCAAAGTTTTTCTTAATACTAGTAGAAAAACAATGTGTAAGTAAAATATTTATAGAGAAAAACGCTATAGATGTACATGAACCCCCATCCCACCACCACCTTCACCTCTCACACCACCACCACCACCCCCATCCCACCACCACCACCCCTTCCGCCACTTCCTCCTCAGTCTTCCTCTTCCTCCACCACCATCACACGCCACCATCACTCCAACCATCCCCTCCCCTTCCGCCACTCCCTCCTCCTTCTTCCTCTTCCTCCACCAATCAAAACCTCACACATCACCACCACCACCACCACCACCACCCTCCCATTCCGCCACTCCATCCTCCTTCTTCCTCCACTCCACCCATCACACTCCATCCTCCTTATTCCTCCATTCCACCATCACCCTCCCCTTCCGCCACCCCACAACTCCAAAATACACAATTTTTCCCCCTAAAACCCATTACCCAAAATACACAATTTTCTCCCCAAAACCCATTACCCAAAATTGGTCTACTATGGTCTACTATTACACCATTCAAAACTTTAAAGGGCTTAGTTCTAAGTAGAGGTGGAATGGAGAAAGAAGGAGGATTGAGTGTGATGGGTGGAGTGGAGGAAGAAGGAGGATGGAGTGGCGGAATAAGAGGGTGGTGGTGGTGGTGATGTGTGAGGTTTTGATTGGTGGATGAAGAGGAATAAGGAGGAGGGAGTGGCGGAAGGGGAGGGGATGGTTGGAGTGATGGTGGTGGAGGAAGAGGAAGAAGGAGGAAGAAGTGGCCACTACAAGAAAACTGTGTAACAGGGACGGACATTTCCGTCGCTAATCCGTCACCAAACTCAGTTTAGCGACCGATTAACGACCGAATGACGTGGTCGTGTATTTTTCGTCGCTAAGCAAAATACCGACCTAATACCGACAGAAAAGTTAGTGACCGAATATTAGGTCGCTATTTACCGACCGAATACCGACCGAATGGTCAACATTGCTGACTTTTGACTTTGACTTAGTAACGACCGAATACCGACGGAAAAGTTAGCGACCGAATATTAGGTCGCTATTTACCGTCCGAATACCGACCGAATGGTCAACATTGTTGACTTTGGACTTTGACTGGGTAACGACCGAATACCGACGGATAATTAGCAACGGAAAAGCGGGTCACCATATGTTGACCGAATACCAACGGTCTGGTCAACATTGTTGACATTTTACTTGACCCAGGAACGACCGAATACCGACGGATAATTAGCAACGGAAAAGCGGGTAACCATATGGTGACCGAATACCGACGGGCTGGTCAACATTGTTGACATTTGACTTGACCCATAAACGACCGAATAGCGACGGATACTTAGCAACGGACAAGAGGGTCACCATATAGCAACCGAATACCGACGGTATTTACCGTCGCTAAATTGTTGTTATTTAAAAAAATAAAAATTGAATTTAGTTAAATCCCTATTACAGAACACAGCAGCAATAACCAAAATGCTCACAACCAAAATGCTAATAACCAAAATACTCACAACCAAAATGCTCACAATCAAAATGCTCACAACCAAAATGCTCACAATCAATTCTCATTACATTAAATACTCACAATCAAAGTGCAAACTTTTTATTACAACACTCACAATCAAAGTGCACATTTTGAACAACAACACTCACAATAATAGTGTGCACCTTACATTACAACTCACAATCAAAGTGTACACATTACATTACAAAGCTCACATTCAAAGTGCACACTTTGAATTATCAAAACTCACAATCAAAGTGTGCACATTACATTGCAACACTCACGTTCAAAGTAATTTATTTCATTTATCAAAACTTACAATCAAAGTGTGCATTTCTCATAAACTCCTTGATGTCATTCATATGCATATCCTTGAAAATGCATGAGTTGCAATATGCAAAATTTAAGAATCAAATTATTATGACAATAAAATTTCTACTTTGAATTATGTTAAAAAGTTATACAATATGACAATTAAATTATTGTAATAAAGTACAAAAAAAAAACCAACAAATATGACTCACTTTCAATATGTGGAATTCCAAGAGAAGCGAGAAATCTTAATCATTCTAAATCATCATCCGTCATTAATTCATCCTCTTCTTCAGAATTGTCATCTCCCAACATAATTTCATCATCGTCATCGTCATCATCTTCATAACCACGGCTCGTACCGGCCACAAGTACAACTTCAATTTTCCCTGACCGGTGTGCAAGTTGACCAACTTCAGTAATAGTTGGATCAATGCGATTGGTCTCCTCCTCGCGTACTTCGTCCTGATACGGTACTGGAACACCAGGAACGTCAAATAGACGTGGTTTGGAAAGACATACAGCCAACCAATCAGCCCTAGATGATGTCTTACTACCCGGATAAGGTGTGTAGTAGACTTGTTGACATTGGGAAGCAAATACAAATGGATCGTAACCCTGGTAGGTTCTTTTCCTATGGATTTTTACAAGTTTATATTGAGGATGCACTCTTAAACCTCGATTTGGAGTAGAATCAAACCAGCCGCATTTGAAAAGAATAATTTTTTGGTCAGGTATTCCAGCAAGTTCAACCTCAATTACTTGCTTCAACTCACCGTAATAATCTCCTTTAACCCATACCTCGGCGGAAGGGGTGGTGGTGGTGGTGGGATGGGGGTGATGGTGGTGGTGTGAGAGGTGGAGGTGAGGTGGAGGTGGTGGTGGTGGGATGGGGGTGATGGTGGTGGTGGGTGGTGGTGTGAGAGGTGGAGTGATGGTGGTGGTGTGAGAGGTGGAGTGATGGTGGTGTGTGATGGTGGTGGAAGAAGAGGAAGAAGGAGGAGGGAGTGGCGGAAGGAGGGGTGGTGGTGATGGTGGTGGTGGGTGGTGGTGGTGTGAGAGGTGGAGGTGGAGGTGGTTGTGTGGGGTTGGGGGTGATGGTGCTGTAAAAATGGCCATTTTGCCCTTCAATCCGGTGCCATGTGCGCGGCACATGGCCTTTTTTTAATGGAATTTGGCCTGAATCCTTAATTTGCCAAACAGAGCAGGCCCGTAAATTGTTCATGTACATGGGGGCTCTATTTTTTTCTTTGTGCTATTTACAGAAAAGCAGAAATAGTTCATGTACATCTAAAGCGTTTTTCTCAATATTTATATCATTAGTCCCTTCGCATTCAAGTTTAAAAAAAGAAAAAGGAAAAGAAAAAACACATCTATTAAGAATACACAACTTTTTACCAAACTTACTTCTAATTCAAGTTATGAGAATGTAATGTGGAGAAAGAAAAAACACTTACCAAAAAGCATTCTATGAGGCTTTCAACTTCGAAGGACAGTTTCTCCCCTCACTGAAGATGTTAGATGAGAAAAACAATTGAGATTAGAAGAATGAAGACTTACAAACAAAAAATAAAATAAAATAAAACATATGTCATCTTGAACATACATTGCAAACATTGTGCACCACTTTCATTCGCTTATTACTCAAAAATACGTGTTGATACTCGTAGAAGATGGAAGAAAAAGAAAGCAGAAAAGTGAATGAGATGAAATGGGTTTGGAACAAGTAAATGGCAAGATACACAATCATAGTGAATAAAGAATATGGTATGATTTAGTTTTAAAGTAGCAAACATAAGTTCACAAAACAGTTATGTACTATAGTACCTTACGAAAACTCATAAATGAACAAAAAAAAAAAAAAAAAAACCTCACCCCTCACACCCCCATTTAAAAAAACAAAAGAAGAAGAGAACTACTTAATCCACTTGCATTATGTCTTAACAATAAACTAAAATCCTAAACCTCAAACTTAAGTTCATCAGTTGCCAATCTTGAATTCAATTGCTTTAGGATGATGTTGTTTTAATTTCATTGAATATTTGACTGATAAAGATGGACATGGTGGTGGTTGTTAGTGGCCGTAGACAGTGGTGGTTGTTGGTGGCTGGAGATGGATATGTATTGAGAGAGATGAAGGGGGTGGGGAGGGGTGGGGGGGGGGAGAGTGGTGGGCTGAAAGGGGAGGGGTGGAGATGTTATTTTAAATGTAGAGGTCCTAAAATGCACCTAAACATTTTGGTATTAACTTGGTCAAAATTTTGATTTAAGCATTGACTAATGATTTTTTTGGACTGAAGGACCTTACATAAAAATGATAAATTATTTAGGGATTTGCTACCTTTGGAATTAATACTATATGAAAATACGTCACTGACTTTGGCCTAGGAAGACTAGTCCAGAAATCCCCAACATCCTGAGTAACATCTAATCCAACGATCTCCCAACTAGCTTGGAAATTTCCATATGTGAACCCATCGGGGCCAGCAACACTTTTTGCATCAAGAGAAAACATCGCCTCATGTATGTCGGAATCCGAAAAAATGGCAAAAGAGAGCATGAGGGCTCAAGAGACCCTACTGACGAGTCCATTGAGAATTAGAGCAGAGAAAATTGCACTCCTTCGATCCCTATATGAGCTGGATCTGTGTATGCCATAAGGGCTAATGTAATCAATCTTATGCTATGGAAGTACTTGCAAAGTCAAGAAGAAGGAAGATCAACATGTTAAGAGCTACTCAATCCAACAAGAGTAGAATCAAGTGGTAGACTCATTGACAAGAAAAAGTGTGAAGTCCAATACACTATAACTCAAGATTTCTATAAAACTTCAACACTTCAAGAAGATGTTGATCAAAGGCTTCAAAGTATAAGTTTCAGGAAGAATCAACTTGAAGACTTGAAAACCGTATTAAGATTAGTCTATGCTTATAGGTAGTATCTTGTGACTAATCGTTCCTTTGAGAATGCTAGGATAGAATGTTTATATCTCAACTATGCATATTTTCAAAACCTAATGTTTTACATTGTTCAAATTCTTTGAAAATGTTTTTGAAAACTTAGATAAGTGTTGGTCAATGTCTAAGTTCTTTAAAATGTGTTTTATATCTTTACAAAACACTTAGGCATGAGTTTGAGAACATTAGTAACTTTACTAAGTGGAAAAACCACTTTAGGACTGTATTCCGGTCGACCTAGGCCTAGCCTCGGAAGACCAGATAAAGTTCGGTTGACCGACATGTGGTGTCAGGTCGACCAGATGTTGTTTTTGTACTTAGTCAGATTTTGAATGTTCCAAAGCTCCATAACGGCTACATTCTCTCGAATGACCTTGCTATACGTCGGTCGACCGAGCCTTTCTTCGTTCGACCAGGGACCACTTACTTCGGTCAACCGAGATGAAGATAGAGGACCTTTTATCTTTACTTCGGAGGCACTTCGGTCGACCAACTACCTAATCTGATCGACCAAAACTGTCAAATTCATGCTAAAATTATAGCCTTGTAGCCAACTTTACTTGTATATTTTTCCTTATATAAAATTTCTAAAGCTGAATTTCAAGAATTAATTAAGTCATAAGAGGGCATAAGCTTTACACTTGATATACGCAAAAGGAAAAGCATTCTGCCATATCCAAAATTTACCAGCACAAATCAAGCTGCAAAAATGGACTCTCAAAGGCACATAAGGAAAAAAAGGAATTGTCTCTCTCTCTCTCTCTCTTTTCTCTCTTTTCTTCCTCTTGAAATTTACTTAACAAAAAAAAAAGTTTCTTCATTTCTTTCGTTCCATGGCTAGATCCAATCATTATAGCCATCCTTCTTACACTTTTGGTGTCTTCATCCCCTCCTTTTGCCGTAAATCATGATGAAATTTTTTCAAGGTATTATGATTCAAGATTCAAGACTCAGATGCAAGATCTACTGCAGATCCTTCTAGATGTGGAGTTTTCCTCTAAAGCCGGAGTTGTTACGGCGCTTCTTGATTTTCTTCATCTTTCAGGAAAAATCTATGGGGACGGTTGATACGCTCGTGGTACTCGTAGATTTTTGATTTCTAAGAAAGGTGTTGGGCCCGAGACTACTACTACTTTGTTCAAAGATTTTGGAGAAGATGCTGCGAAATTTTTTTATTATGTATTTATTTTGTCTACTGTTTGTAGTATGTACTTAGTCTGGGGTGTGAAATTTTATCTGTTATCATGATGGTCTACACTATTGTATAACTTTTATTTTCTTGTATTTTATTTTTATCTTTTGATTATAATGACTTCGACTATTTTATGATTAATGGATAATTTCTTATTTAGCAAAAAGGCACATAAGGAAAGTTCCTTTTCAGTGTGAGTCATATCCTTTAATAATATTTAAATCACTCCCATCTTTGTCAATTGGATTACATTTACCAAAATTTCCTTATACTTATTTAAATAATATATTTTTGTCTGCATTAGTGTATACTCCACTATATTTCATGCTTACGGACCCATGTTTAAAGTAATTAGGTTTGGAATTACATAGAGTGCTGCATTTAAAACAGGCTTCTTTTGATACCTAACTTTTGATAAAATCATATTTTGCAAAAGTTGGTGATATGTCCTCAAGATTGTCAAGACGCGTGACCATGGGAAATATACAGTATTAGAACACTTAATATACATTAAAGAGTTTAATGCAGGTTACTATCTTGTGATTGTATTTTAACCTCTTACATTTGAAAAAGACCCTTACCAATATCAAGATTGTTAGTCAGTGGTTTAAATAAGAAATTGTCATTAAATAGACATAAAAAGCGTCAATATAACTTTAAATTATAACTAACAATAATATTATTATCCACATCGGTCTAAACCTAATCAATTTTAATTCCTCTATAGTGCATAATTGTATTTATAATAGACTTAGTGATCATTCACTAATTGGAGGTTAAAACTCATTATAAAATTATACTGATGTGAGTAATAATGTCATGATCAATTATAATAGATGAATAACATACAAATCTTTGATAAGACTATTTATGGGCAATTTACTGCTTAAACATTGATTAATAATCTTCGGATCAATAAGGGTTTTTTTCCCACCACAGGAGACGAAAGTTAAAATAACCCTTAAAGAAGAATCCCAATATATTATTATATTTTGTAAGACATCTTTCGGGTTTTTTATGTGGTTGTGGACACACTCATGTACCAAAAGAGTATGCAATAAAAGAATATTGTAAAAGAAATGGATGGGTTTCAATATTTTTTTTTCTAAATAAAAATTATCTATTAATCATAAAATAGTCAAAGTCATTACAATCAAAAAATAAAATGAAAATACAGGAAAATAAAAAGTTATACTGATAGTGTAAACTACAGCGATATGAGATAAAACCCACACGCCCCTGAACCCAGGGTAAAGCGACACTAAAAACAGTAAAAAAATAAATAAATACATAATAAAATTCTTTGCAATATCTTCTCCGAAATCCTTGAATAGCAGTAGTAATATCAGTTTCAACACCTTTCTTAAAAATCGACAATCTACGAGATCATGGGCGTATCAACCGTCACATAGATTATCTCGGAAAGATGAAGAAAATTGAGGAAGGACCCAGAACAATTTTGGATTTAGAGAGAAACTCCAGATCTGGAGGATATGAAGTAGATATTGCATCTGAATCTTAAATTTTGAATAAGAATGCCTTACAAAAAATTTCATCACTATTTATGGTAAAATAAGGGGTGAAAACACAAAAAATAGAGGAATGATGGCTAGATCCAACAAAGATCCGATTGAAAGTCAGAACTTTTGGTTGGATCTAGTCATGGAAGACAAAAATTAAAAAAAAACTTCAAGAAGAAAAAGAAGAGAGGAAAAGAGACAGAAAAAAAATGTTGCTGCTAAGTGGGATATGGTCAATTATCTAATTCTACATTGAAACCGTAGCGTGTAACTCAGCACACGAGCTGATTTTATGGAAGGAAAGACGTAAAAAAGTTGGTGAAAATGACTATGGATGGGTTTCAAGTTTCAATTACTTTGACAAAAAGGCTCCTATTTCTCATCACATATTTAAAGCATCTTTGGACCACTGCTCAATTGATATGGTCCTATATTTCAATTATATGTGAATATAATTCAGCTGTGATGGCGACACTGATATTATCTAAATTAATAGTCCTCGTGTTCTTCTACCTTCTTCTTCCTATTTTGCTCAAATATGTTAAGAATAAGTAAACCGTGTCATTTATCAATTAATCTTCTTCTCTCCAAAAAAATAAAAAATGATTCATCGAAATATTAAGTCACCATTAATTTATGTAATCTGAATCTTAAAGTATTCAACAATTTATTTTGAAGTATATTTGATAAGGGTTGTCACCATAAATTTCGCCAACGAGAATTGAAATTCAACTTTTACATAGTTGAAATGCTAGTTAGGAGCATAGATTTCGAAATTTCTCCCCATGTGTTGACAACCTTTTGATAATACAATCGTTTTTGAAATTGGTAATACAATCCTGATATAAACACTCACTCGTTATTTTATGTGTTACCACACAAAAAACGCGGCCCAACGTTCAACATAAAACTTAATTGATCGAACATTATATTCATATTTGGATTCGTTCTTACACGATAATTTACACTTGGAAAAATGGTGACTCGGCTAAATATGCGTTATTGAAATTTTTTTCTCACGTAGTAAGCATAATCTAAGGGTTAGATTATAGCCTAAGTATGTATTATTGGACAATTATCATCACGCATGAATCCTAGTAGTTTCCAAGTAGTTAAGTCTAAGATTAACTATATGAATTTAAGTGCGAAAAGCTGAAGGAAAGTACATAAAGACTGTATAAATGAAGATAAAAAAAAATTAATTGTTGATTGTGATGTGTGCAAGCCCTAAGGGCTAATGTGATCAATCTAGTTTTGATGATAACAAATCATTGAGAAGTTCTAATGTTTGTGTGAGCTTGTGTTTTATTGATATGATATTTCACTCACACTTACATTGATGAAAATAGTAAGATACTTTCCTGTGGACCCCAAAAAGATCATCCTACAACAAGAAGGAGCTACACTTTACAAGACTTTATGGCACAAGCTTGAAGTTAATCCACAATGGCTTGGAAGCATTTGCAAAGTCAAGAAGGAAGATCAACAAGTGTTAAGATCTACTCAATCCAACATTGAAGAATCAAGTGGTATGCTACTTAACCAAATAAGTGATAAAGTTCAATACACTACAGCATGAAGATTGCTATAAACTTCAACACTCATAGAAGAGGTTCATCAAAGATCACAAGTCCAAGCTCAAAGAAGATTTAATCTCAAAGACTTGAAGACCAAGAAGATTAGTCAAGAAGCTACATAGGTATAATCTAGTGACTAATCTTATTTGATGAATGTTAGTTTATAGTATGATGAAGCTCATACTCTTGCATGTTTTCAAAATCATATTTCTTACTGTGATTTAATCTTTCAAAAAGTTTTGAAAAACATATTTTAAGTATTGGTTTATTTTTAAGATCATAAACGTATTTTAAAAGACTTTGAAAAACACTTAGGCACGAGTTTGAGAATATTAGAAATGTGACCAAGTGGAAAAACAATTTATGGACTAAAGTCCGGTCGACTGGATCCTAGACCTCGGATGACTGGATGAAATCCGCTCGACCGACCGAGGTGTCTTTTGCACTTAGTTACTTTTGAATGTTCTAAGACTCCAACGACTATATTATCTCGGAAGACCTTGTTATAGGTCGGTCGACCGAACAGTTGATTCGGTTGGCCCGAGATCGAAACAGAAGCCTTTAATCTTAACTTCGAGAATCACTTAGGACGACCTACCCTATGGTCTGGTCGATCGAAGTTGTCTTGTCAATGCAAAATTAGAGTTGTTGTAACTCGATTTGCTTTCAATTTTTGGACCTTTTAAATAGCATTTAAGGTTGATTTTTGTTCTTTGCTCAAGCTAATAGAGGGACCTTCATATACACATTTTAGACAAAAAAATCAAACACTTTGATGAGCTAAATACTTCCAATCATTCATCAAAACATTTCATTTTGAGAAAGAGCTTCACATATATATTCTTCTATTCTCAAATATGAATTAAAGCTTTCATAGTAATATATCAAATCCTTAGAGGGATTTGTTTTCTTGAGCTTAAATGTAAAATCTCATGTGTTGAGATTATCTTTCTTTGTAATGGGTTGAGTGGCAAGGCTTGTTTGTGAGAGTAGTGGTTTTTGGCCTCCTTAGTGGAGTGGATCTTTCTTGTAATCGTAGGAACTAGAGTGAATGGTGAACCCGAAAGAGAAGTACGGTTGAATGTGTTCTTAAAACCTCCTCACTTAGTAGACTAGATTAGAGAAAGAGTTCCCAAGAGTGAAGGATTTCTTAGTGCATAAAGTACCTTTTGTTGGCCTCCCCTGGAAAGGTTGCATATGTGCATAAAAGACCATTTTTTGGTTTTATCCTTTAGTGTAATCTCTCAAGGCAAGCTAGTGAAAAGTTGTCAAAATCATTGGGTGTGTCCTAAGGTAGTGAATGTTAGATCTTTGTTAATGAACCACTCTAAATCACTCTGTTTGATCTTCTAACTCTAACTCTTTACTTTCAATTTCTTACTTTATTAATTGTGATTTCATCTCATAAAAACTTTTTTGTATGAGCTTTAATTGTTAACCTTGAGTTAGATTAATTGCTTGTTATATCTTGCATTGGCTTCACTATTTGACGTAGACTAAGTGTTCTCTTAATGAACATATTTGTTGTTAGGGTGTTTACTTAGGAAAATAATTTGGTAGAAAAGCGAAAAAGTTTGAGAAACTTATTCACCCCCTCTAAGGTTCTGCCCTTCGGAGATTTCAATTGCCCTTCAGGTATTTCAATGTGTTTTTTCCTCATTTTGATCTTCTATTTATAGCCACTTGTGAGAATGGCATACCACTTTTGAATTCTGCCCCATTCGGCCACAATTTAATGAAGTGGACATGTTCCTCATATCATGGCCCAGATGGAGGATATGGGACAACTCCTCTTGCTTCGACCGAGTGGGAGTTGCACATTTCACTACTAGAAAAAGTGGGGGATTGCATTGGACTGACCATGGTTTGTCATAAAAGGGCCAACCATGGAAGTCTTTTTTTTGGGACTTACATTTATGTCCAGAACGGAATTGCCACTTCCATCATGGGGGGAGAACGGAAGTGCCAATTCCTTTCTCGGCTGACGTGACACATTCCAAAAGCACCTCGCCACGTCAGCCGAGAACGGAATTGGCACTTCCGTTATCCCCACAAGACGAAGTGGCAATTCCGTCCTTAGTTTGCCTTAAATCAAATAGCAGCCTCTTCATTCTCTCTTCTCGCGTTAAAAAAAAAGTAATAAGGCAAGGAAAAAAAAAACCCCTCCCACCCCAAGAGCCGTTGTCGTTGTCGCCTGCCCCTCCCTCCGCCGCAGGAACCTTTCACATCCACCATCCATCACCACCTCCTTGCCTTCTCTCTCAATTTCAAAGGTAAACCTTTACATTTTTTTATTTTTTATTTTTGGGGAAATTTAAATTTAAATTATTGTGAATATTTGTTCAATTGGAATTTTGTGAATTTCTTGAAGTTGTTAAATTTGGAGAATCTAGTTTATAAATAATTGTGAATTTGGAAATTTATGTAATTTGGTGAATTTGTTAAATTTGGGAATTTAGTTAATTGTGATATATTTGCGTAATTTGGTGTTTTGGGAATTTAATGAATTTTTGTAATTATCTTAAATTGATGTTAATTTTCTTAAACTGATCTTATTTTATAGAATTTATGTTAATTTTGGTGATATAACATGTGTTTTTTCTGATAAAATCTATGTCTATATTTTTTTTTATAGATATCTACACCTGCTCATCTTCATCAGGGTCCTTTAGATATGAGTGTTTTAAACAAACAGCCATACCATAGGTCGTTAGGAATATGGCATGGTGATGAAACACTGAACACCCCATTAAAGGTTATTAGAAACGATAGTCAGTTTTATGACGCGTACAACAGAGAAACAAACTCTGCCTTAATTAACCTAATAGACCAATTAGGTTTTTTGGGATGTTGTAGGATATGACATATCAAGGTAGATCACGGTCTAGTGACTTCCTTAGTAGAGAGATGGTTCCCAGAGACCCATACATTTCACTTACGTAGCGGTGAGGCGACAATTACTCTAGAGGACGTAGGATTTCTTCTTGGACTACCTACTAGGGGACACGTGGTGCACTAGGTGAATGATATGTGGATTAACCCCAAACCACTTTAATACTAATAGAAAATAATAGTGTAATACTCTATCAAAAGCTTTTGTCATATCAAGTTTTATAATCAAATTTCCACCCCGAACTCGGCGATTAAGATGTTGCACCAATTCCAGAGCCAATATAATATTATCGGACAAACGGCTCTCGACAAAATCGAATTGATTAGGCGAGATGAGCCTCAGCAAGATGTCGGTAAGACGAGTAGCGAGGGCCTCTGATACCACTTGACTTGTGAATGAAAAAACGAAATAGGGCGATAATCCCCAAAAGAGCAAGGATTGGGGAGCTTTGGAATAAGAACAATGAGCGAATTGATACTGACTTTGGAAATGGCAAGCCCGCCCAGAAATCCATACCGTCTGCAGTACATTCCATCACACGATCACCCAACAAAATTGGAAAAAATCACTTGAAAAAACGTCGGGGCCCGAGGCGCTATTCTTGTCCAAGGCAAAGACCGTATCATGCACCTCCTCCATATTTGGTAACCTGCCAAAAAAAACATGGTCATCATTAGTAACTAACTGTGGGATTACTTGCAGCAACTCTGCCCCTCAATCACAGAATCATCATGAGCAAATAGCCTTCCAAAGAAGGTTGCTCACCCGTGGCCAATATCCTTTTAATCGGTAAGGCATGTTCCATCTTCATTTTTCACTTTCGAGACATACATTCGCTTTCGTCTATTCGTGCACATTATCTAGAAATACTTTGTGTCAGCATTCCCGACTTCTATCCACTTTACTCGCGATTTTTGCCACCAAATAAGCTCTTCCATCAATAGACATTGCATATAATGATCCCGGGCCAGAATGAAGAGTCATTTTGGACCCTTCTGTAGGGTTGGAGTCATAATCCCTTTCTGCTTGCTTGAACATTTGCATCGACAACCTTCCAAGAGTAGTGGATGTTCCCGAAACAGCCTTAGTTCCATTGAACAAAGACATTCTTAAGACCTTTTAATTTGGCCCTAAGAATTTCCATTCCATTTCCATACCTTGCCTCGACCCAGCTATCCCTTACCGCATTCTGAAAGTGGCGATTCTTGGTCCACGTTGATTGAAATTGGAATGTCGATCTCTGACGTTGATCCGTTATGCAAGCCGAAATTCTTAAGGGAAAATGATCCAATACTGAGCGGTGAAGATGCTCCACCAATGTGTGCATGAAGAGATCATTCCATGTAGTGTTAGCAAATAATTTGTCTAGTTGGCGTAACAATGGGGGATTAGCACTTCAGCACCATGTGAAGGGACTACCCGAAAAATCCAACTCGAGTAATCCACAATCTTGAACAATCTTTGTAAATTCTGAGATAGGGAGAGTTACTGGGATTGACCCAAAACTCTCGAATTGTCGCATCACCATAATGAAATCTCCCCCAACCAACCAAAGGCCTATATGACTCGTCGAGAAGCCAATTAGCTCCTCCCATAGAACTCGTCTCTAGGTATATTGACAACGAGCATATACCATTGAGCAAAAACACCGGGGTACTTCCTAAAATATCCTTATTTTGCTAGAGAAATTACCATAACTATTATCAAAACCAAGGCGAGAAGCGGTTAAAGGAAATTCTGCTAGTTGTAACATCGGTTCAAGTAAAATAGTAATAGATGATGGATGTTCCCGACGTAAAAGTCTTACCCAAGCAATTGATTCACGTTTCCAATTCCTCTTATATTCCAGATTATTAAATCCATAAAACAAGAAATAAAGAGACATAAAAGTTAAGTAATAATACCCATCAAAGAGGTTTTGAGCAATTCTGGTGGATTTCCATACTTCACCCTGTAGAATTATCATCTTTTTATTTATTTATTTTTCTTAGACTCCCCTATATGATCTTCAATAATCCCATAAGTGCTAAAGTCCACCTCAATGCAGGGCAAATGCTTTGTATCTAATTTCTTGGCCAAAACAGCCTTTCAAGTCTCTTTCATTACGCTTTTTTTTCCATGTAAGCTGCAAGTTCTTTGGAAAATTTTGAGAATCCTTCCCATCCTTCTCTTGGTACGATTCGGGGTAACATATTTGGCCCTAGAAAAGTTGTCGATTCGGGGTAACATACTTCATTTGGAACATCAATCGGCGTTGTTGATGCCAAAAAGATGTTCGAATCATCTTCCCATCTTCTTGCTGGTTTGATGGTTGACAATTGTGATGTAAGCCGAACTGAAATATCATCCATCACCTTCATCGGCTTTGCTGGACTGATCTCTGTCTTCTCATCTGATAAAACGCTGCATATGGTCATATTCCTTTTGGAGCGGCCTAGTGCATGTGGGAATTTCATCGGTGTTCCCATTCTTTGTTGAATTCAAAATCACATTCTCCCCAGATTTAGGAGTCCCCTTTTTAATCCCATTCCTTGTGAATTCGAATTCATAATCCCTTTTTTCTCAATCCTAGAAGGACTAGGATATAGATTTTATGTGATTCCTTCCTTATCCGTTTTGCTATCCTTGGCATAATTAACGATGTTGCCAGATTTTAAGATTCATGAATCCACTTTCGGCATCATTAATGATTTGTGCATAATCTGGGCAGGCTTTGGTACGCTGATGTCAACCATGGGCCGTGACGTCAACCATTGCATGATTCTACTCTAGGGCTCGTCCTTCTAATATTCGACAATCCTTGTGTTCGTGGCTTATCTTCCAACAAGCCGAACAATATTCCGTCAAGTTTTCGTATATGATTGGCTGCCAAAATCCCTTCCTTGATCGAGTGTCGCTAAACACCCATACACCCTTTCGCCATAAATGGAAATAAACTTCTTCATGTTCAAAGCGAATCATAACGGGTCGCGAGTGCAACAATCCAATCAAGAAAGGTCCCTTGAATTGGAGCTTTTGGAAGTCACATTTCAGTGTCTCAATATGGGGACCTCGACGTGCAAATTTACCAACAAGGACTAGTTTCCACGACCTCTCTAATAATGATAAATCGTCTTCCTCATTGACTAGAGATGGCTCTCCCTTGTAGGTGGAGAGGCCCTTGATAGGGAACAAGATTTTCGTTGCAGTGGGTGAGGCGACCAGATCGGCAAACGACTTCTTTGGACAGACGCCACTATTAGGAGGCGGTGCCTGCTAGGTGTTTTTAGGTATTTGGGGTTGCATATGTTTCTTAAGTTAAGACTTTTTATTCATTATTTTGTTAATTATTATTTAATGATTCTAGTCATGGCCAATAAAGAATTGCATTTACTGATCATATTGAAAATGAAAAAAAAACAAATGAAGATTTTACACCTAAAACGTATTTTTCATCAGAAGAAACTAAATAAATAAATTTACTTTAACTCCATTCTAATTATTATAAGGCTGTAAGGATGAATGCTTGAGGTCTTAAATTCGAAGGACCACATCCAAAATGTATCGAAATTATATTTACAAATTTTTCCTAATGCAATTATATAACTATATTATTCCGGTTATATATATTTGTAATTTGAAATATATGTAAAACAAATATTACATAGTATATAATTGGATCTTAAAAAACAATAAATTTAAAAAGTGGTCGCTAAGTGTTTGCAATTTGCGACAACATAGCGACCAATATCTTTAAAATATGTTATATACATACCCCAAAACTCTAAACCATAAACCCTAGTATTGCGACCACGTTTTGGTTGTTGCAAAATGGTCACAAACCGCCTGGCGTGGTCGGAGAGTGGTCGAAAATTGCCACCACTTAGTAACCACCTTTATATTACAAATTTGGGATTTTGTATATATTTACTATGTGGTAGCTAAGTGGTTGAAAAATGCTACAACTTTGCGCCCACTTATGTGTTATAAATTTGGAATTTTGTAAATAAACTTGGTGGTCGCAAGTGGTGGAAAATTTCCATCAATTTGAGACCGCTTTTATATTTTTTAATTTGAGATTTTTTAAATATGCATAGTGGTCGCAAATTGCCACCATTTTGCGACAATATATATTTTTAATTTGATACTTGTTTTAAGATAGACCATGGTCGCTAAGTGGCAGCAAATTGCCACCGCTTTGAGACCACTTTATATTTTTAATTTGAGATTTTTTAAATATGCACATTGGTCTCAAAGTGGTCCCAAATTCCCACCACTTTGCGACCGTATATATATTTCTTGTCCATCTTTCATATGGCTTGGCTTGAACCGTGGTTTGATTTACTACTTGAATTGACTGAATTGTGCAGGTTTGGATGGGTCGGGTGGCCCATCATAATTCTACCCTTCACTCATTTTTTACGTGTGAGGAAAAAACTGTTTCTATGGTCGGCCATTATTGTCTTTTGTTTGTAAAAAGGGAATAATTAGGCCATGACGATCTGTTAAGCCTTATGCGTCTTCTGTCTGTGAAGAGGAAAATCAATCCCTCGGATGTAGGCATGTTCTAACTTAAATCTTGAATTGGTAAAGTTGCAAGCTGAAACGGCTTGCCCTTCTTTAGCTTGATGAGGGAAAAATGAGGCAAATAATGCAAGGCTTCAGCCGTCTTGACATATGCGCTGAATGCGCTATAGTTAGGCAATACTTGCTCCACCTGATTTTCATCCCAACATAATAGTGTTTTATTCAAGGTGGCTAATGGCATAACATTGAGGACAACTCTTCCACCCACAAATACTCGGTTGATTGGCCACCCGTCAACTCTAGCTTTGGCATATATTGGCTGGAGATGATTGACCATTTTCTTACTTGGCTTCCGTAATTTTGGTAGAATTGGGACTTCTCTTGGATCCTCTTCAGAGTCTGTTCATTCAGCACTGGTTAATTTTTTTACTACAACATCTCCGGTCAGACCCGTGTATTTATAATTACGGCTGAAATGTGCAGATTTCACACTTATGCCACTGATCGTACTGTCCGAATCTAGTTTGTCATCCATTTCAAGCGGTTTCATCAATTTATGAAGATGGACGACTTTCTCCATTTGCAATGTTCTCTTCTATATAAGAGTTAACCTAGTTGGTCGTCTGTCTAGTCTATTTTTTTGGAGGTGACTGGACGTGTTTAGTTGCCAATTTAGCCGAATTTTAAGGGGTTTTCTGTACTTTAGTGGGAGAAAACTACAAGGTTACGGTTCCTTCTTATATTTAGAAATCAGCAATCTTGAAGGTCAAAATTTGGATTTCTTTGGGGTATTCCAACCTTCAGAATACTGTGGACGGGCAGGAGGTTGGTAATTTTGTCTTCTCGGCTTGAGTTGCTCCTTAGTTCTGGGTATATTTGTTGCCCTAACTTGTTGTTGCCTAGTTGACTGAACTAGGGTTTGAGTCTCCTTTTCAGAGTTTGGTTCCTTGGTGTGTGCCTCTCTTGGCTCATATCCATTTTTCCTAACAGCTTTAGGACGCTTTCTTGAGCTGACACCATATTAACACAAAAAGGATAGTTATACACAAGTTCTTCGTGTGCTTCTTTGTTGGAAAACTTGAACCGGCCATCCTGGATGGCTTTTGTATGGAAAGTATGAAGATGATACAACTATTAGTGTCACGAGTGAAATAATTTTGTCATTTGCAGTACTTATTATCTTTTAGCTCTTCGGTAGCTGGGATATTTTTCGACGTATGTGAGCTTGACATGCTTATCATTCAACATGTGATAAAAAGTCTTATGTGCATTGTTAATGAAAAAGGTGTAAGTGTCCATATAATCTTTTGGTTGTATCCTTGCCTTTGACAGGTTTCGGGGTTGGGCAGGTATAAGCCTTCCCATTTAGGATATTTCTCGCCAATACCTCAGAATATTGAGACTCTTCAAGGTCATCTAAATCATCTATAAAGGAAATCATAGTCTGCATTTTTTAAAACGAGAAGCTCTTTGTTTCCCATTTTCCTTGATAAATTCTTCCATCCAGACATCTTAAGAAGCTAATCAAGATAAAACTAAGAAGTAATGGACGATGTGACTTTTTTTTCCAATTTAGGCACCATTATGGATATGGATATCCTAACATACTCTGATTCATGCAAGACGGGGGCATTTGCCTTTAAGCTTCCTGAATCGAACCAGGAAGTCTACGACTGTCTCTTGGGATTTTTGTTGGGTTGCTACTAAATCGGCTACACTAACTTAGTATTTAACCATCATGAATCGACTCAGGGAGTCTTTGGCTTTCTCCTAGGTTTTTTGTTGGGCTACTACCAAATCGGCTACACTGACTTTTACCACTGGCTTGTAGAATCTTTCATGGAACAACCTCTCCATCTCGGCATATGTTCACACTGAATTGGCAACAAGTTAATGTTACACTGGAAGGGTTTTTCAGTATGTGAGAAGGGGAACATTTGTAATTTATAGAGATTGATGATTCCTAATTCCACATTGGGCATTAAATTTGTCGATATATGTCATGGTTTTTTTTTATCATCAACCGAGAAAGTAGATAAATCTAGCACCTTGAAACCCTTTGGCAAACAGGTCACAATATCAATCCACTCCTGGTACGACTTTTCGGCTTCCAGTAAGAGGGTTTCTCTAGTTAGGTAATGTTGATGTCGAATTTCATTTTCAAAGCATATGCAAGCACTCCACTTTCTACATGATGGTGGGGGGTTGTTGTAGGCTTAATTTCTATTGGGTTATGTTAGGGCCAGTACGACCGTGAAAGTGTTTGGCGGGGCCATTTGTTGCCTCAAAATTGCATAGCTGGCTATATGAAATGGGAGTTTGGTCATGCCATTGATATTTGCCCCAACTTGAAAGGCACAGTTTCCATGAAAAAGGCTACTGTTTCGACCATCATATGGACTTGCTCCCAACCTGAAAATTCGGGTGACAGGACTGAGCTGTTTGTCCCCTAGTTTTGAAAGCTGGCTTCTAGGGGTAGGATACTTGTCCTGCTATTAGTGGTGTCTATCCCCTGACCTGAGAAGGTATATGATACTGATTTCGTTCTTAGTAGGCAACGTGACCTTCTTTCATGATGTTGGGATTACTTTGAATAGACTTAGACCCTTCATTTTGTTCATTCGTTGGTATTGTGGCTATTACAACATGACCATAAGTTAAAGAAGACTATTACTATGTAAATTGTCAATTTTGTGAAATTGACACCCCTTATAGAGTTATGGCATATACTCGCGAGGCTTAAGTACTTTATGACATTCCATTGCATGAAACAAGTTCTACATCAACGTCTTGATTTGTTAACTATTGGACCAGACTAAGTACTTTTTCTCCAATACTTTTCTACTGCCTAATGGTCGCCAAAGATGTTGGCAAGACGGGTTAGCTAGAGTTGTTTGACTGTTCGCCCAGAGTCTGCGGATTCGGCTCCATATTCTCAATATGTTTTCCAGATCTGAGTTGCATTCGCAAAATGCAAACATCATTGGTGTCCCGTGCGGCGTGGCAGAAAGTGTTGCTACAAAGAACCCAACCAAATGTCGAGCTAAATTTTAAGCTGGGCAGACCTTGTATTCACACTTTGAATTCTTTATTGCAAGATGGTTTATATTCGAAAAAAATGGTGACTCGGCCAAGTATGTGTTATTATAAATAATTCCTCATGCAGGAAGTCTATCGGTAGCCAAACAGACTACCTTAAACTAAGTATGCATTATTGAAAAAATCTCTCACTAATGAAGCCTAGTCTAAGGGCTGGACTCTAGTCTAAATGTGCGTTATTTGAGAATTATCCTCACGCGAGAACCTTAGCAGATATCAAATAGCTATGTCTAAGATTAACTATATGAATTTAAGTGTAGTAAGCCGAAGAAAATGACATAAAGATTGTATAAATGAAGATAAAAGACATTTTGATTGTTGATTGTGACGTGTTTGTTCCACATTTTTATCTTCTGTTTATAGTCACTTGTGAGAATGGTGGTTCACGCCTTGAATTCTACCAATTTTGGCCATGATTTAGTGAAGTGGGCATGTTCCTCATGTCATGGCCGAGATGGAGAGTGGGCCAACTCCTTTTGCTTCGACCGAGTGGGAGTTGCACGTTTCCTAGCTTTTCGGGCGGTCCGACTACTCTCTTGGGCCTAAATCTCTCATGGCTAAATCTCACAATTCCATGTGAAGATCATGGTAGTTAAAGAGTCGATAAGGCCTAAGAGTGAGTCACAAATGCCTATGGAGCCGAATTCCTAATATCCAAGAGTTATGTTCGCTTATCTTGGCTGATGGTGACATGGACGTCTCGAGTCCCCAGTCTCCTGACTGCTTCTGGCCGTCTCATTTCGGCCGACTAGTGGTTGAATTCTTGTCATTTCTCATTGGCAGTTTTTCATTGGCACTCTGATTGGGCCGCTTTGTTCGCTTCTTAACTGGTTTAAGTTAGCCAAGATTTTTAGGGTGTCAATAGTAAACATTTCAGAAAACGATTTTAGGGAGACCATATATACGTACTTCTGCTGGAAGTACAATTTATTGTTGCAAATGGTACAAGTTTCTAATGAACTTCTACATACCCAAGTCTATCTATGTATTCTTGATTTGAACCTTATATAGTGGATTAGAAAATAATTAATAACTTTTTGCAACACATATAGATAGTCTCTATATCTATTCAATTTTCATTGGTTACGGCTACGTTATAGTGGAATATCTAAGAGGAAGCATAATTACATAATACTCAATTCCTTGATCTTTTACATAAAATTCACATAATAATATATAAAATAATTTTTTTTAAAAAATATAAGTATTTTTAAATAATAAAAAAAGAAGTTATCATACAACATGAATAAGCGTGAGCGAATCAGCATTCAATATTCATATGCTTAATATTTTGTTTAAAAAGTTTGATGAAGAATTGTGGAAATATATATATATATATATATATATATATATATAAAAGCCAGGGCAGACGCCTGTAGCTTCGACACGTGGACTTGATATTGCAACGGGCGAATCAGAGGGTGCCATGTGGCGGATTTGCATTCATGAAGTTGGACCTGCATAAGATAAGGTTATTAGTTCATAACATAAGCTTTGAACCTAAATTACAAGGAATAAGTTCAAGGTACCTATTTAATGCAATTATAATGAATATTTAAAAACCATAAGTTGAAAAAATTCTAAAAAATAAGTTCAAGGTACCTATTTAATGAAATTATAATGACTATTTAACAACCATAAGTTGAAAAGATTCTAAAGAGCATTCTATAATGACTGTAATTTAAACCATGAGCTTTTCTTCTTCTCATTGTTTAAGAAGCATTTAACCAAATAACTTTATAAATAAGTTCAAGGTACCTATTTAATGCAATTATAATGAATATTTAACAACCAGCAATTGAAAAGATTATAAAGAACATTCTAGATCAATATAAATGACTGTAACTTCAACATTTAGATTTTTCTTCTTCTAATTGTTTAAGAAGCCCTTAAACAAATAACTTTATAAAAGAGCCTTACATAATATCTATAGCTAATAGAGTTCTTGAAGGCATATCGGGGATAACACATTACGATTGATTCATTGATTGAGGATTAAATTCAGAATGTGAATAGTTTTAGCATATTAATGATCATTAGATTAATATGGACAGTTTTATATAGATAAAGGGTGAATAGTTTTAGCCTATTAATGATCAGTAGATGAATATGGACAGTTTTTCATAGATAAAGGCTGAAAATTACTGATTTTTCTTTCTAAACTGGTGAATTGTTTTTACTTCTTCCTGTGTTTCAGTTGCTGTTTTTAAGATTCTCACTGCCAAAATTCAATATCCACTGGAATCCTTGAGGTTTAACAGTTATAGGTATTTCACCAAAAAATTATATATACAAAGAGGGATTCAAGCTTGAATTGAATTTCCTTTGATATACCTGTTTTAATTTTTGCTTTTCTGGACAAGTACTATTATGATTTTGCTATTCCATTGATGTTCTCTATATGTTTTATCTATGTATTTTAGATCATTATATATGCAAGGAACTTTGTTGAATAATTTGACAATCTTTGCATTCTTTTGGTAATTTACAGGATAGTTTGAAGTCTTTGACCGTAGAAATCACAAGGTACACTTTCCCTACCATTGTATTCAATGTTTCAGTTGTTTCCTTATCAGATTATTTCCAGTATGCTATGTTGTCTACAAGTTTTTTAATATATGATGATTTGAATAAAGGTAAACATAAAAGACATTGTCCATTTATTAGAAAGAAGTTGCATCTGTTAAAGTAAAAGAATCACAATTTATTGACTGCTAATTTTAACATTGTGAAAGAGTTAAAACATCCAGCCTAACCAAACATGCACATCTAGGCATTCCACAACTAATTCCATCACACACACATCATGAATTTCAGGACATCACATACTTTGGTTGTCAACGAATATAGGCTTCCCTTTTAAGCAATTTTGTAAAAAACAGTGAATGAATTTCCATAATTTTAAAGAACAGTAAAAGTGATCAATTTGAATTAATGTCCTGTTTCAATAGAAATTCTTTCAAAATGAAATTTCCAATAACAAAAATATGTAAATTTATATGTGACCAATTCAATTAAGGTTCATTCAAACAAAACAAATTCAAAATGGAAAAGTGATCAGTTTGAATTAAGATTCATTGAACATTTAAATTTCAAACTCAAAGCTAAATTCCAATAGCAAAACTATGTAAATTTATGAGTGACCAGTTGAATTAAGGTTCATTCAACATGGAAATAGCAAAATTAAATATATATATATATAAGTGACCCGTTTGAATTAAGGTTCATTGTGTAAAATAAGTCAATACTCACTTGATATACAAAATCTTTTCCAGTAGAGTTCAATGTCTTCTTTCTTACATCTGCTGAAAAATATCAGTTCCTATTTCATTAGTCTACTTGGAGGAATCCTAAATTATAAAGCAAATTAGCAATATAACACTATATTTGTCCCTTCTGTAAATTGAAGTAGCCATGTGAGATTCACAATTATGCCAACATCAATCAAAAGTCTCTAAGTTTATCATTTTTACAGAGGGGAATCCACAACTACTTCCAGTATCAATTAATTTTAACCCAACACAATTATTTCCAAATGTAAACTATGTAACAAGAGGTAGTATGTTTAATATATAAACAATAGAAATCACAATGAAGGTGACTGAATATGAATTCCTCCAAATGGAAGTTGTATAGTTTCATAAGTGACCAGTTTCACGTTATTTTCATTCAACACAAGTATTCCCAAATGAAAACCAAATAAATTCTTAAGTAGTCAGTTTCTGTAAAATTCATCCAACATGATAATTTTAGATGCATTGTATATCAATTCACGGGTTATCTGTTTGAATTGGAATTCATTAAGTTGCAATGAAAATGAATTAGTATTTACATTTGTACCGTACCTTTTGCCGTGGTCTCTTTAAGGTGATTTTGCTTGCAAACATATGGCCTGGAAAAAAATAGTAGTGTTAATATTTAGGTCATGCTTTTGAGATTCTCGGATTATATTCAATTACATTTGTTTTGCAAAAGTCAATGCATAGAATTGCTCAATTCACAATTGAGGAAAATAATTTTTCCATTTGTAATTATTAGGATGACGAAAACAAGGATGAAGTATATATTTTTGGATCAATTGGCGAAAGGAAAGCAAGAACAAAGAATTCTATGTCGTGTAATTCGTTTTTGGAATACATACAATGCTACCAAACCTGAGGAGTTGATGAGTATGGATTTCATTGTATTGGATGTAAAAGTAAGTTTGAATTAGACCTTATGTTTTTTAATTTTGGATAATTCACTATTTCTTCCAATGTCTTATGTAATTTACACAATTTGTCTTATATGTTTCATTTAGGACGCTGTATACGAATGTCCTGTTTTCTTAGCTATGGTTTCATGTTTAGGATTCAAGGTATAGACCTTAGGGTTTAGGATTTAGATTGTTACAAGAAAGGCACCTAAATGTGAAAGTCAAACAACGAAAGAATCTTTAGTAATTAAGATAGAAAGACTTATAGAAACAGTAACTAATTTGAGTAAAAAAATATACATTTAGCAAAATAAATAAGAGTTCAAATGTGATTGTTGGGGTTTCAATTCAAATGAATATTCGGAAACAACAGAAATAATACCACAAATATGCAGGATAGATTATACTCCATTATTAGATACAACCAGTGAAAGACATATATAGTAAGAGAGTTGTGTTAATATTGCATTTGTAAAAAGGAAAATAATTACATAGAAAAAGTTTTAGAAAGCACGACTAACATATTTAGGTTTTCAAATAGATCAAAAACTTACCACAAGAAGCAAATTTGAAGCTAATTAATTCATTGATAACATGATATCAGTAGGGCATAAACAAAAAAAGTCTAGAAGTTAGGGAGATGAATTATGAAAGAAACAAATTAGATTGGAAAGTGGGAATCTCTCAAAGAGGGTATAGAGAAAAATAGTCAGAAAAAGATAGAGAGAGAGAATTGTGTGGGTTACAATTAGGATTCAGATAAAGAGTATCTAAAACTCAAAGCGACCTATGATAAATTTAATCCCAATTCTCATTCCCAAACCCAACTCAATCACTATAAAGTTAACTAAAAGTCTTCCCCTCTCTCTATCTTCCGTTTCCCCTATAATATTTCTAATTAAATAATAGGTTGCTTATTTTTTGGTATCTCTGCGAGTGTTGCCACCATTTCTGAATTTCTGTCATTTTAGAATGTAGCAAAAAAATACAACAATATGAACACATAAAGCAGACATTACTGACTCCATTCTATGAATATTACTAATCACAGTTACAACATAAATTATATTAAACGTTTGTGGTTCATATTATTGAAATAATATGTACTGTATGTATTCTTAAGAAATTTTATTTGAAATTCATGAAACAGGACTATATGAGACACTGCACCATTAGAAGTAAATTCATTCCTGAATTTTCAGACCATATCCAAGAAGGAAAATTTTATACTCTGAATAATTTCATTGTTCAATCTCCAAAGCCTCTATACAAGGTTATAAACGAAAGTATGCAGATTTTAATTGATGCAAGCACACATATTGAGGAAATGATTTCAGATACCCCTGATATCCCTCGGCATAAATTCCGTTTCATGTCTTTTGAAGAAGTTCAGAGTCGGGCTGGTGATGTCTCTGTATTGATAGGTAAAAGAAACTAATGTTACCTATATAATACATTTTATTTTGCATTTCAGTTCTTACTCATTCGCTCTATTGACATAGATGTAATTGGAATGGTTTCTGCAATATCACAAGTTCAAGATCGAATAAGTAAGGGTAACTCCGTCAGTTTACAGACACTAACTATTAGAGATTACTGGTATATCAATATGCAGCTTGAAATCAAAGAAATGTGTAATGGGTTACATTGTTTACCTGTTATTAATAATGTTTTTTTACATTTAGGAACGCGTCTCTACGTGTAACTCTATGGGGCAATTTGGCAAGAATTATTAATTCATCAAAGGTTTTGAACAATGAAAATAATTCAGTTGTAATTTTAACATCTATGATCATAAAGAGGGACAACAATGAGGCTACAATATCAAGCAAAGCAGCGCTACTAAGGTTCTCTTAAATATTGATACTGTTGACGTGTCAAATTTCAGACATATGTAAGTGATTTAGTGTGAAAATAAATGCAGTCTTACTATTTTCTTAATTGTATTGTTGTTGAAATCACATTTAAATGATAGGTTTGAAGCAAATACAACCTGTGAAAAGGCTACAGAAATCAACGTTCCTTTAGTGGTTTTAAGTAGGGTGTTTATGATGCAAAGAAGAAAACATTGGAAGATTTAAATACAATGGTTGATTGTGGAGAAGACATGGTAATCTAATAGTTAAGGTTTTCTATTTGCTTACAAAACACATGATTGATGAATGTTTTTCACAATTTAAAGTTTCACGTTCATGCAAAATGATATCTTAATATAGAAGGATATACACTACAGTTTCGTGACGATACTTGAGATTGATACTTATAATGGATGGAGGTATAATTCTTGCAACAAATGTCGTCGTAAATTACGAATTCACGAGAATACATTTGTATGTGATGTTTGTTTATGCAATGAGGAATATCCAGGCACAAGGTAAAATGGTAGAGACTTTTAATTATCAATTATCGGTTTAAAAAACTAAAGAATTGAAATTGTACATAAAAATTCCTTTCTCATGAAACTTGCAGGTATCGTATAGAAACTGTTGTTGGGGATCACACAGGACAATCCAAATTTGTGTTCTTTGATAGAGATATCGAAAAGATGATTGGAATTCCAGCTAAACAACTTGCAAAAGTCATAGTTGAGGTCATTCTACAAGAGTTCTAATAATATATGAATTTATATACTTAATGATCATCACTCTAAACTATAAACGTTGTTTGGACAGGAGAATATTGATGATGCTATTCCTCATGCGTTGAAGAAACTTATTGGGAAAAGTATTGTGTGTCAGGTGAAATTTAATGTGCAAAGCAGAGGCACAATACGTGAGAGTTTCACAGTCAATCGTACTTATGAATTTACCGACATTGTTGATGAAGGGAAAACTGTATCTCAGGTAAAGTTTCAGATTATTTTTTTAAATAATATGCAATATCGCTTCTTTTTTAAGTAATAAGTAATGCACTTTGTTGTCCAAATTGTCAGGCCGAAGCAAGCAAGAGTGTTGTCGGGAAAACCTTAAGTCTGGATGAAACTACAGCTACACAAACCATTCCTACACCACCACTTTCTAATGAGAAGAAAAGGATATCAAATAGTCAAGAAACGGATTCTAGGAATGACACAACGACGAAGAAATCTAAATTGATCCCAATTGACAAATGAAATGATTGAATTGATATAGAGAACCGAAAACAATTTTTATTTTGTTTTTATTGTTGAACTGATTTTCCCTTTCGTAATATACAATGCCATTGCCTTTTTTGAATATGTAATGTTTCATGCTTATTTCTTTCAATTTTATAATAATGAGATTTAGATTTCACACATAATCAAATCAGATTTATTTTGCTATAAATGAAAGAATTTTGGATGTGAATTCACAGTTTAATAATTGTTCACAAGCAAAAACATGTATTAAGAACAAGGTTTAATACATAAAGAAACAACATCTAATGTATAAAACTATTTTACACTCTAATGTCATAGATTGAAAACAATATAAACATTCCATGGAATGAAACTGCAGCTACACAAACCATTTCTACACCACCACTTTCTAATGAGAAGAAAAGGAGATCAAATAGTCAAGAAAATGATTCTAGGAATGATACAATGACGAAGAAATCTAAATTGGTCCCAAGTGACAAATGAAATGATTGAATTGGTCTAGAGAACCGAAAAGAATTTTTATTTGTTTTTATTGTTCAACTGATTTTCCCTTTCGCAATATAGAATGTCATTGCCTTTTTTGAATACATAATGTTTCATGCTTATTTCTTTCAATTTTATAATAATGAGATTTAGATTTCACACATATAATCAAATCAGATTTATTTTGCTATAAATGAAAAGAATTTTGAATGTGCATTCACAATTTAATATTTTTTCACAAGCGAAAACATGTATTAAGAACAAGGTTTAATACATAAAGAAACAACATCTAATGTATAAAACTATTTTACACTCTAATGTCATAGATTGAAAACAATATAAACATTCCATGGAGTTTCTAAAGATACCATAAACTTTCACTGACTCATGCAAATCTAAAAGATTTATTCATTTAAAACATGCAATGGATAAAAAATTCACTTTATTTTTGGAATGGAATTCAATATTTCTTCAGAATGATTAAAATATCTAATATGCGGGAGAGAATTCTGAAGATGGTACGGAGATTAATGAAATCAAAATGTATCTAGATTGTAGATATATATCTGCCTGCGAGGCATGTTGGAGCATTTATGAATTTGATGTTCATTTTCGAACTCCCGCTGTTGAACGATTAGGATATCATCTGGAAAATGAACAATGCATCATTTTTTATGATAGTGCGAATCTACCGCAACTTGCTTCGAATGAATTGGTACAAAAAACCATGTTCACAGAATGGTTTCTCACCAACGAACAAGATTCAGAAGCAAGACAATTGACATACGGAGAATTTCCACAGCATTATGTGTGGAAACAGAAGGAAAAAAAATGGTCTAAAAGGAAAAATGGGAAAAGTATTGGCAGAATGACGTTTGCACACCCTGTTTCAGGAGAAAGGTATTATATGAGGATGTTGTTGAACTACGTCCATGGTCCAATATCTTATGAAGATATACGTAGTTATAATGGACATTTGTATTCTACCTTTAAAGCAGCGTGTTATGCCAGAGTACTTCTTCAAGAAGATAAAGAATGGATAGATACAATGGAGGAAGCGGCACAATGGGCGTCAGGTTATCAGTTGAGAGATTTATTTGTCACAATTTTGCTTTTTTGTAATGTAGCAGATGTTGTAAATTTCTGGGAAACAAATTGGGAAAAATTGGCAGATGTTATTCAATATAGACAGCGGAAAATCCTTAGATTTCCAAGATTAATTTTGTCCGTGGAGCAACTTCAAAATTTTACGCTTATTGAAATTCAAATGCTTTTGATTAGACACGGTATGTCGTTGGAAGATATCGAAGGGATGCCACAATTGCAGAAGGATATCTTAGATAATCTTAATAATAGATGTATACTTGAAGAAAGTATGCATGATACTGAGGCATTAGCAAGGGAACATGATTCAATGATATTGAAATTAAATGTTGAACAAAGACATGTGTACGACAGAATTTTGGAAGCAATTGATGGCACAGGAAATAACTTTTTCTTTTTATATGGTTATGGAGGTACTGGAAAAACCTTCCTTTACATGACCATTATTAATAAACTTAGATCGGAAGCAAAAATTGTTCTAGCAGTGGCATCTTCAGGTACATTTTATCACCATAACAAGTTCTAATAAATTCACAAAATTCTATTCGTAATAAATTAACAAAATGTTGGTTATTGATATATATTTATTATAATTAACACTTTTCCTCACAATAGGGATTGCAGCTTTACTTTTGCCAGGAGGAAGAACGGCACATAGTAGATTCAAAATTCCTCTCTTCTGCACCGAAGACACTACATGTGCTGTAAAGCCTAATTCGCAAGTTGCAGATTTAATAAAGAAAGCATATTTAATTATTTGGGATGAAGTGCCGATGAATTCAAGATATATATTTGAAACAGTAGATAAAACATTCAGAGATATATTGAGGGACTCATCAGGCGAGAATGAGAAAAAACCATTCGGGGGAAAACCAATGTTATTAGGTGGAGAATTTAGGCAAATTTTGCCTGTTGTACCTAAGGGTCGTCGAGCAGATATTGTGCATTCCTCATTGAATCAATCCGCATTATGGAAGGACTGTGAAGTGTTAACGCTTAAAGAAAATATGCGCCTAAAGGAAATTGGAGGTACAAGTCCAGCTAAAAAAGTGGAAATTGAAGAATTCTCTAAGTGGCTCCTTGATATAGGCAATGGAAAGGCGAAGTGTATTTCTAGAGGAGATGATTCAGATCCCTGTTGGATCAAAATTCCGGACAAATACATTGTCAAATCAACAACAAATGATCTTGAATCAATTTTTGATTCAACATATGGAGATTTCAGTAGCAATATGATAAACATTGGATATATCACCGAGCGCGCAATATTGACTCCTAAAAATGAAACAGTTGATGAGTTAAATATTTATGCACTTAAAAGAGTCCCTGGAGAAACTATTGAATACGTAAGTGCAGATAGAATTGATAAAGCATCAGCTAATATTCTTGGAGATCAAATGTTATATCCAATTGAATTCTTAAACAGTCTGAATCTCCCAGGAATTCCACATCATAAACTCCAAATCAAGAAAGGAGTTCCTATTATGTTGCTTAGAAATATCAATCCAATGAAAGGTATGTGCAATGGGATACGTTTGATAGTAACTCAAACAGGACAAAGGGTTATTGAAGGAGAAATTATTTCGGGTTCCCATATTGGAGATAAGGTCCAAATCCCTAGGATTGATTTGAGTTCAATTGATACAAAATTGCCTTTTACATTCATTAGAAGACAATTCCCTATCAAAGTGTGCTATGCAATGACCATAAACAAAAGTCAAGGACAGACTCTTGCGAAAGTCGGATTGTATTTACCTAAACCTGTTTTTACACATATGTTGCTTTTTCAAGATTGAAGGATCCCGAAGGATTAAAAATACTTCTAACTGAAGATGACAGTGAATTCAAGAACTACACTAAAAACATAGTGTATGAAGAAGTCTTTTACACATTACCATAGGTGAGAAATCGTGTTTTTATTTTAAATATAGTACTTCATATTTCTGATAGGAAATATTTTTAAATACAACAAGAAGAATATGGCAGCTTGGATCCATTTAACATAACGTCAAATAACTTCCAGAAGAATTCAAGAATAAAAAAAGGTGTGTACTTTATTTATTAGTATTCATTTTCAATGCACATTTTCAATAAAACTAAGATTATTTCTGTTATTTATATTATTGTATTTCACCCAAAAAACAAATTCATGAAGACAAAGACACCAGTTTCAATTAAAGTTCATTCAACATGTCACCCTCAAAATGAAAACTACATAACTTCATAGGTGACAAGTTTCAATTAAATTTCACTCAAAACAAAATCCAACTCAACTATTTATTCGATCAACTGATATGAACTCATGCAGGCAGCGCAGGATTATTTGTGTTCTAGGCTGATACAGTGAAGATATTTCACGTGACAAATTTGATAAAAGAGAAATCTATCTACGAACAAGACTTAATTTTATTGCCTCACCTAGATACTCGG
Organism: Vinca minor; assembly: GCA_026122235.1. NCBI lineage: Eukaryota > Viridiplantae > Streptophyta > Magnoliopsida > Gentianales > Apocynaceae > Vinca > Vinca minor. The sequence continues at coordinate 1,101,483 of JAOCZM010000161.1, read as the reverse complement.
GGAAAAAAATAGGTACTCGGAGGGGAACTTATAGAGACCTTTCTATACATTGCAACTACAGTACTTCAAATAATATCCTGTGTAGTTTTAGACTTTGTTGGCATTCATAATGCACTGCTTCGTTATAGAAACAACAAGATGGCAGCTTGAGTTCATTAAACATAAACCCAAATAACTTACAAATCAAGTCAAGAACATGTAAATGCAAATTTCAAATTGAAAACTAAATAACTTTATCGATGACCAGTTTCAATTAAAGTTCATTCAAAATGAAAATTCCAATAACAAAACTATGTAAATTTATGAGTGACCAGTTGAATTAAGGTTCATTCAAACAAAACAAATACAAATTGGAAAAGTGATCAGTTTGAATTAATGTCATGTTTCAATAGAAATTCTTTCAAAATGAAATTTCCAATAACAAAAATATGTAAATTTATATGTGACCAGTTCAATTAAGGTTCATTCAGACAAAACAAATTCAAAATGGAAAAGTGATCTGTTTGAATTAAGATTCATTGAACATTCAAATTTCAAACTCAAAGCTAAATTGCAATAGCAAAACTATGTAAATTTATGAGTGACCAGTTGAATTAAGGTTCATTCAACATGGAAATAGCAAAATAAAACTTATATATATTCATAAGTGACCCGTTTGAATTAAGGTTCATTGTGTAAAATAAGTCAATACTCACTTGATATACAAAATCTTTTCCAGTAGAGTTCAATGTCTTCTTTCTTACATCTGCTGAAAAATCTCAGTTCCTATTTCATTATTCTGTAACAACATTAATAAATCAAATATCAATGTACAATTTCCATAAAGGATAATTTACATTTAAATTTAAAAAACAAAAGTATAAAAAGAAACCAAATAAGAATAACATCATTAAACAAATTATAACTCTCAAACACATCTCCCATTGATTCTGAAAACCTTATCATTAACACCATAATTATACAAACCACATACTATTATAGACTTACAACACCCTGGGATTTTTAGGAAACAATATGGGAACCCTATAAGAACATATAAGAAAAAATGGAAAAACTCCAGAAAACAAAAGGGGATAAACTAATTCAAAAGTACATTAATATATAACCTGATGGAAAAAAAATAACAATTCTGAAGAGAACCTTTGATAGTTACTGACAATAACATTTAACACAATATACTAAACTATCAATCAATTCTCAAATTTCTGACTACAATTCTCGACAAAGTTAAAATCCAAATTCTTTTATGCGAGGTATCTTCGAAACAAACTCATTAATCCTTCAAGGCTCCACAGTCCATACACAATATTAAAAAACAGAACAAAGAAACCCGAAACAATATCAAAGTGGACTGTAAAAGTGAAACAATGAAAAAACTCATAAGAAGTATGTTAGCACCAGAAAAATTACTTACAAAATTGAAAAACACAAAGATGTCCTTAGTCATATTTAAAGTAAATTTCAGGAAAACATATAAACTACCCAAAAATAAACTAATAACCTTCTAATTCGACAAAATACAATTTTCAATGAACTCAATGAATTATCAAAATCAAACAAAATAGCAACAAATCATGTTGTATCAAGTAGCATTAGTCATCACAAGGAAAAGGCAGAACAATAGAAAACAAAGCACCCAGCCTTTCCCAGGGTCTTAAATAATCAACAGCAACAAACTGAAAAAAAATTTCACAGACAACAACGCAAACATGAATGCACATAGACACTTGAGTGCACAGGTACACCTATAGATGAACAAACAGATAAAATATACCCACAAGAGAGAGAGAGAGAGAGAGAGAGAGAGAGAGAGAGATCATACTATTGTATTTTAACTGCTTCTCCATCAAATCCACATGAGTCATAAGCATTTTTCGGCAGCAGCACCGAACCAAACCACCTGCATCAACAACATCACTGTGCAACAACAAAACTGCAAGTCACTTCTGGGCTCACAGTTGCTCCAAATGGGGCTTACAAAACAACATACAGATAATTTAAAAAAAGAAAGTGGTGTTAGCTAAATGTTCTGTTAAAACATAGTTCTCCAACAAGAAATAAACAATTGTTTAAATTTTTTCCTACCAACCTACATAATAATTTCCATGGATAATAAGACTCAAAGAATTGAAAGACTACATTTTTACAGTTCTGCCATGATAAAAGTTTAGCTATACATAATGCTTAAGATAATTTCAAAATCTAACAAGATCATTCCATAGTATAAAATTACAGCATTCCTACTTAATGCACCTCAAATCTCTATAGCTGGTAATATGTCATATCTTTCTATTGATATTTCTTAATAAACTACATTGCAACAAATCTTCCTTTCCTGCATAATTGCGTCTATGATCTTAGAAGCACTGGCCGCCAGGAAGCAATAAAATTGTGTTATGTTTCGCACTTACTTGATTTATTAGCTTTACGCGAATTATTAACTCACAAGGCATAACAAATGCCACCTCCTATTTTGACAATTGGGATTCCTGAATTAAAAGAGAAATACACAGTTTACCATGCATTATATATGAAAATATTGACCTTCACCCCTTTAACTAAATATCTTTTACTCTTGCTAAAATAAATAACATGATTTTATTCTTTAGCAACATCAAAATTGCATTAACAGGGAATCTAAAGATGGATGCTGCATTTTTTATTAGTGATTCAAGTTCCTGCCTGTTTCATTATTTAGAGACTCATAATGCCGCTAAATCATCCACATATAACTTTCTGAATAATCAATTGCAATATGACATTCTCAAGTTTCTCTCTAAAATTTGACATAATGTCTTCTTGAATTCAATTGCAATTCCATTTAATAAGAACTTAGGCTAGTTAGCATGGTCTTGCGATTTGGATTGCAAGAAATAGTTTAAAAGGAATTCTTTTGAGAGATGTGTAATCTTTCCAGAGTCCTGTAAGCCCTAAGGGCGAACGAACTCGGTTTTTGATAATGGACAAACATTTGATGTTGTGCCTAATGATCTTAATCTTTGTGATAGAATATCAGAATTCATATTGGAAGCTCTAAGTACTTCAATCAAGACATGATCAAGATTCAAAGTCATATTATTCAAGGCTCATCTTTCAAGATTGAAGATTGAAGACTTAGGTTTGGTTAGATTAGCTTTGTCATTATAAGTCGTTATCTTAAAAGCTCTAACCAATGCTCTTATGAATATAAGTTCTCACTCAAGTCTTGCATGTTTTCATAAACACGTTTTCAAAAGGCTAAGTTTCAAAATGATTCTCATATATGTTCATATCTCAAAAGCCTTTGATTTCAAAGTATAAGTCTTTTAAAATGGTTTTCTAAATGCTCTTACTTGTTACATATTGAGAAAACCTTTTAGACTTCAATAGATTTCAAAACATGTGAAAAATCAACATCTCTCAAAGCCCAGAAGGTCGGTCAACCGAGCACAAACAGAGAGTTGAACATTTTGGAAGTGGCTTGGGTCGGTCAACCGAGGACTAGGTCGGTCGACCGAGTTGGGGTTCGGCTCAACCGAACTTGGGTTCGGCTCATCCGAGCTTCTGTTCGGTCATCCGAGGTTCTTTGTTCGGTCAACCGACCTCTGCGATTTCTAGCCGTTATATGACCGTTGCAGAGTCATTTTTCAGCATATTTTGAAATGTATAAATACTCCAAAGCTAGAGAATGACTCTAAGACTTGCACATACAATATACATTGATTTCTTATCAAGTCTAAACACTTGCAAAGCAAATGCTCTTCATTTCTATGATCTAAATCATTCAAGAGTGTTCTTTCAAAAGCAAGACAAAGAGTGTGCATCATATGTTCAAAGAGCTTATAATTCTTGTACTTCAAAGGTATATATCTCTCACTTATAAGAGTGAATTATCTTTCTCTTTAACCATCTTATTCCCTTTCTAAGTGATTGGGTTATTCTTGTAAAAGTCCTACTTAGTGTGGGCAAGTAACTCTTAGTGAGTTTTGTATTGTGGTTGTGTTGTAAAACTCTTAGTGAGTTGTCCACAAGTGTAAAAAGTCTTCTTAGTGAAGTTGTTGAAAATCCTTGGGTGTGGCTCAAGGTAGTGGATGTAGATTCTAAGTGAATCGAACCACTCTAAATCCTTTGTCTTGTTATTGGGTTTTGTTTTGCTATTGTTCATCTTGCTCAAACTTCCACTAGCTTTGAATAGATTGAAAAAGTTTGTAAGATCGATTAAAACCCAATTCACCTCCCCCCTCTTGTGTTTTACAAGTCCCAACAATAAGCAAGTCAAATCAAGCAGGGAAGGGACATATGAATTAAACTCCGGTAGAATCTAACCAAAAATCAAGTAAAGGACCAAATTCTTTAGTTGTCAGTAGGCTTATGGTAAATTATTTTGCTAAACAACAAATAGGGGAAAAAATTGCAACTTCAAATAAATTTCATATAGCTTCTCAATAATACAGTAATACATGACACCAATTACTGGAACTCAGAAAAGGTTCCACGCATACTAATAGAGACCGAGAAAATAATCAACTAACTTAACTAAATTAGATTGATTAGTTTGTACTTCTTATACAATTAAAAACAACTAAATTAGATTGAGGAAGATAAGTATTTAAAAAATAAAAAATCCAAACAATGCAACTAATAGACTTCTTAAATATCATCTTCAATTCAAAATAAGAAAAACAACAATACCACTTCAAAAGATTAAATAACAATAATTATTCTAACTATTGCATAAAAAACACTACACTTTATTACTTAAATACTTGATCATATTTCAATTCCATCAGCACCTCCTTTTCGCTCCAAACGTGCCCTCTTCCAAATATTTTCGGCATTTCCATTGTTTCTACGTCCAATGTCCACACTACATATTCCATCCCCTGCAGTTTCTTGAACTACGACTTTGTTTGGATCATAGTACAGCCAAAACGTATTACCAACTCCTCCATTTAATTTCATCCGATGTGCTCCCAAAAGATGTTTGAATAACTCACCATGGAGCCCATAGTGACATTTTGATTCCACCACACAAACAACAAAAGGGTTATAAAAATTAACCATTGTCTCCAATTTCCTCTCTGCCTCACCCGTCGCTAAAAAATCCTCACTAATAAGGATAACAGATAACGGAAACTCCATGTAATCATCAACTCGGATCCAGGGACGGGATTTTGTCCACCAATTAAAGTTCAATTCCTTAGTTAAATTCAGAGGCATACAAGGAGGGTTCAAGAACTCTAGGAATTCACCGTCATTCAATTCACCCGAATTCAGTATAATTCTAAGGCAATGAGCTTTTTTATGCGGAACAATATGATGCACTCTCTCAGTTTGGACATCAGCGGATTTTAAAATAACACTCTCAGAGTAAAATGGATGAATTTGAGGCTTCCCAATTATAGTATACTTACTCAGAACAGCATTATAAGCAGCCATGCTGAAAACTGAAACACTAAGGAGAACTTAGGAATACAAATGACTAACTCTAAAGAATGTTAAAAAGTAAAATGCTCTACAAATAAGGGAAAATGTGGAACTGCAGAATACCCCTAAACAACAACTCATATATATATATATATATATATATATATTTATACTAAATTCAAGAAAGTTTACACCCAATGATAAAGGATTCCAACAGTCTCAAATGAAGAGTCACAATTCTAGAATAATTCAAACTTAATGGACTCAAACTGTTAATTTCTAATGAATTTTAAAACTGTTAGCATTCATCATAAAAAACATAAACAATCAATTATACATTTATACACATGCATGAATCAAATCATAAAGACAAACACTAAATATTCCAAGAAAAACTTAAAGGTACATCAGATCACAAATTTGAGAAACCGAACTGACATACCTATACATTAAAACTCTTCAATTATAACTCGCACAAAACTCCAATTCCATACCAGAGATAACGGCTGTGAAATTATTTCCAATGACCCTTGCCATTCCAAGAAATTCACGAACAAAGAAACTGGGAATTTTTCCAACAAATTATAGGGAATGTCAAGAATATATGTTGTTACAATTCGAAATAATGAAACATGGAAGACGATTTTTGTATAATGAAAATAAAAAAAATAAAAAAAATTCTAAAGAAAGAAGAAGAACATCCTGGAAGAAAACCACTACGGACAAACCCATGTGTTTCCACATTCACCAAAAAAAACCCCATGTGTTTCCAACTGTTATCCACTACATCGAAAACAAAACAAAAAAAAAATTAAATATTAAGTTAGTGGTAAAATTGATTATCAAATATATTAAATTAATAATATACATTAAATTTTATCTCTTTATAAAAACCTAACATCACACAAACCCTATTTACTTATCTTCTATTCTCTCATCTCATCTAGCCAACAAAGAAAAAACAACAATCACAAAAAATTCAAACCCAGCAATCTCAAAAATGACAACTTTTGAAAGAGGCTTCATCAAGTGTATGACAAATGCCAATGATTTGATAGCCATGGTAAATTTATTACTTTAATTTCTATATTTTTAATAAATTTTATATCTTATTTACAAATATTTCTCACAATATAACAATCAATATATTATAGGAAATACCAAATACCTTTATCATTGGACTCGACAACAATATTCCAGAAATTATTTTTCTCACAAATAACCAAGGAAGAGTATGGAGTGCATACATCACCCAGTTAAAAGATGTTATTATTCTGAATGATGGATGGGACACATTTGTCAAAGACATGAAGATAAAAAAAGATGACTACGTAGTCTTCCACAAAGAAAAAGGAATTGTTTATAATGTGGTTAATCTTGGAACTCAAAAATAATTAATTAGAAATGTATTTTAAATTTCAATATAATAAAAGTTATCTTTTTTGCAATTACATATATAATCTCTTTATTCCTAATTACACTAATAGAAAAACTCCTGTTAATCCATATCAAAATATGTTAAAAACATCCCGCGCAGCGTGCGGGCTTAAGCCCTAGTAACATGAAAAACAAAACTACTACGTCTTAAGGTTTACATAATTACGTCTAAAGTAAAGTCACTTGAATAAAATAGTTGAGACGCATAATCTTATTACACTATGACTACACGTACCAAATGGCATCTTAAACGTCGTTGTTCTAGATAGAAGGAAACCCATCACAAAAACCAATCCGGCCCCTGTGCGGAACAACCAAAGTTCTGCACGTGCGGGTCACGCCGAAAGCCGTTAATTTCATTTTTTAGATGGATCACGGCTGCGATTTAAAAGAGAGTTAAAATGGTACATATGTAATTTCACAAATAAATACTAAAGAAATAGGGGAACACACAACTGTCACATCGGTTGAATTACCGATGTGAGAGAAAACGACAGAAAAGGCACCTTTATACAAGAACACATGTTTTTGTGCAATGAACACATGTTCTTCTATATTGTGAACACATTTTTTTTTGCAGTGAATACATGTTCTTATATAATTGTGATTAATGAACATGTGTTTTTGTGCAGTGAACACATGTTCTTGATTATTGAACACATGTTCTTGATTAGTAAACATGTGTTTTTGGTTTGTAAACACATGTTTTTGATTATTGAACACATGTTTTTGTTTTGTGAACACATGTTTTTTATTAGTGAATACATGTTCTGTTATTCTGAATACTTCATTTTGAAATGGAAAATATTTTAGGGATACTCATTTATCTTCTTCCAATTAAAAGTAAGAAAGATAAAAGAGGAATTTAAAATTTCGTTTTCCCGAAAAAAAATAGCTTAAAGTTTATCCCTAAATATCCCTTCTTTGATACAGCCGTTGGATTAAAAGTATAAAGTCCAATGACTGACAGCTAGCCACGCATATACTGAACAATTCTTGTCCAGCATAGGAGCTGGAGTGCAGAAAAACAGAAGGAATCAATAGAGCTAAGGGACGCCACGTGATATGTGCAAGAGAATACTGACATATATTGTCGTTGACCTCAACGAAAAAGAATTCTTCTAAAATTAACAACTCATCCAAGTTTGTTCACAAATTTGAGTGATTGGTATTAGATATTTTATTCGATTTATTTAATAGAATATATTAAATATTCTAGTAGTAGGAGATTCTTTAAATTTAAAAGATTAGTCATTCTTAAAAGGTTTCGAACCTATAATTTTGTTCTGAATAAACTACGAGAGGTCACAAATTTGAACAATTAAATTAGAACTGCTTGACAAAGTAAAATTATAATAGTTTTATTCCACTATTTCTAGTAATGAATCTGAATAAAATTCCATTGCCATTTCATATTCTCCTGCAAGATTTCAGTAGAGAAAAAAAAGTTTGTGGAGAACACATTCTGCAGGCTAAATCCAATACCAAAACGTGGTCTATTTTCGACATGTACTTATCTTAAATTCTGTCTTGATATGAAGAAAATGAGAGCACTTTGGCTATCCTTTTGGTACACGCTTTCTTTAGCATTTCTGGTCCTCTCATTACTTGTAATTTAGTTCTTTCTTCTCATATTTTGGTCTCAATCAATCAAATATAACAATGGCATCTTTGTTATATTGTCCCCATGCCTCACATGAATACGACCTATTGTCTATTGATCTCCTTTTTGTTTCGAATTTTCCTAAAATATTAGTACTAGTTTGTATTCTCATATGTACTTTTATATAAATTTTAATACATGAAAAAATAAAATAGAGTACTCAATATTTTTGTATCAAATTGCAATATACAATTTGAAAATATAAAAAATTGCTCAAATACTTACGGTTCTTTATGAAAAAAATGTGTATTTAATTAAACAATTATTCCGTCCCAAATTAAATGTCTATTTTTTAATTTAGTTTATTCTAATATGATTGTTCATTTTATTAGAACGAATGTATTTTCTCTCTAAACTACCATAACTAACACCCTATATTTAAGAGATGCAAATTTTACTAACATATGAGTTCTACCATTAATTTCATTAATTAATGGATACTATGATAACTTCCTTATGGTCAAATTACTCTTCTTATTTTCTGCACTAGTCAAATGAGTTTATTTAGTTTGGGACGGAAGAAGTATTTTATATAAAAACATATATTATTTATTACGCATTCTATTCGGATTTGAATGTACAATTTTCATTTTTTGATGTTCAAAATTGAATGTCTCATTTTTAAAATAGAAATAATTTTCATTTGAACTTCGAATAGTATCATTTAATTATAAATTTTTCTCTAAAAATATACATACATTTAATGAAATAATATTTTTTTTATAACTTTCTCATGCTATTTTGAAATATGGTCTGTGAGCCTTTGTAAACTAGCCAGGTTTTTCTTCATTTTTTAAAATTGTTTTTTGTCAATTTTCTTTGTATCGTTTAAATTCATATTTTTAATAAAAATATATACTTCAAATATATTGTCTTACTCCGTGAGCGAATTTTAATTCGGTCCACTAAGTTAAATTCATGTCTCCGGCACTACCTATTGATCTCCTTTTTGTTTCAAATTCCTGCACGTCACGAAAACTAAAGCTGTAACGCCCCAACTCTAAAGTGAAATATGACAAAACCTTAAAAGGGGTTTCGGGTCTCTAAACAGTAAACGACCTTACTATTCTAATAACGAAACATTCAAAGCATAAACTTAGAAGAAAATCCAAACTTCAAAAATATACTCGATGTCAACGAAATCTTCAACAAAAGGTCATCATATCGCTAACTTTACATATCCTAAAAGGAAAAATACTAAATAAGTCAACTAAATTGAATAAATAAAAACTCGATCAGTCGATGGTAAAATTGTGCATGTAAAAATAAACTACTCTTAATCCTCGATTTTGGGACGGAATATTTCTACCTCTATTTAAAGGCAAAATAGGGACGGATGTATAATGCAAGTTTTTAAGAAAAAGTATAAGTTTTTTTTGTCCCTATTGCATCTCAAATTAGGATAAAATAACAACGAAAATAATCTAGTATGTGATTCGTCCTTAATCTAGTACATATTTAGGACGAACATCGTATCTATAACAAATCTATATGAAGTATTGAGAAGGATTTGGGATATGTATTTTATAATTAATTAATTTTTATTATTTTATTTCGTTACAATGATAATCTACCAAAATCTCTCTTATAGAATTTGTATTAGTATTTTTTTTTAAATTTCTTGTTCACAATGGGAAAGATAGTTATTATATTTTTTTTGTGTAATACATGTTTTTCATATTATCAATTTAGAGAAATAAAACTAAAATAAAATTATACAAACATACAGTTCCCCTGCAAATCTATCCAAATTATTTCTAAAAAAAGAATATACAAAGAAAATATATCTAAAAATTTATTATCTAGTCATCCCTTTGAGATATATCTAAGCTACATTCTAAATAATTGATAGTTTAAAAATAAATTTGGGACGGATGTGTACGGAGTCATTAACTTCTGTTCCAAATCCATCTCTAATATTGAAAACTAATTTTAAATAATTAATTATCCTTTAATGGATTATAAATAAAGTTCCGCATATTTTATTTTGTTATTCTTTATTTCGTAAGTGGATTGAATTCACTATAATAAATAGAAGTTTTCTAAAAGTAGTTTGTAGTTTGGGACAAATTTGTAACAGAATCACTAATTTCAGTATCAAATCCAATGCTAATATTGAAAAGTGGTATGAAATAATTAATCCATCTCATTATCATTTGAGAAAATAAATATAAAAAAACTTGTACACTATATGATGAAGAACCGAGATACAAAGTATCAAGATTCGACACTTTAGTTTAAATCGGATCTTTCTCTATTCTTGAACTAGTTTCGAAGGGAATATTTTCAACACAACTTTAAAGAAGGCTAAGAATCGATGGAGGCTGAAACACCACAACAAGTGAAACTAACATGTTGATACAGTAATTCAAAGATGAATGAATTTCATAAATAAGTTCAATTCAGAAGTGGCTAAGGAATAACCTTACCAAAATATCAATATATCTAATGTAATTACAATGGTGGCCGAAATCCCTCTTAAACAGAGTAGGATTTCGGCTATCTAGTCCTAAAATAAAGAGTCCTTGAAGAATTAGGACTCTTAAACAACAAACTTGCTATCAAGTAAGACACTATCTAAGATAATGGACAACATGTCCAATTATCTAGCACACACTAAGAATATGCGACCAACATGGCTGAAAATAGTAAACACATGAAGAGTCCTTGAAGAATTAGGACTCTAAAACTACTAGATAAGTAACCACTTAACCATTATCTAAACACATGGACATCATGTCCTTTATTATAGCAACACTTGCAATACACGCCTAAAATAGTAAATGACAAAGCTGAAAATAATTAAAGTCTAGAATAGACTTTAATGTAGAAAAGACTAAAATGCCCTTTAAATTCGTCCCAATTCTGGATAGCTTGTTGGACCAACTTGCACGACGATTTCGGACACCAAGCTGGCAGAATCAGATCTTGTGATCTCCATTAAAAGTTGTAGATCTGCCTCTTATCTTTAATATGCAACTTGAATCAGCTCCATTGGATACCTAGATTGAAATTTATAGTCATTATACCAAACTGTCGCAAAGCTGTCCATTCCCACATCATCTTGTAAGATTACTAAAATGCCCTTCTTAGCCACTTTGCTTCATAGGGCCGAATTGTACACTTGATAACTTAAGAGATTGACTTGTACACCATTTCTAGATGTAACTTAGCGTCTTTTTTGCATCTTAGAACTCGGATCAATGATGTAATAAGTCGATTAACGTTCCTTGTCCTACGCCGTGTCATTGGTCCTTGTAAGCTTGTTAAGAAATCCTTTGAATAGGGCAGCCCCTTGGCTGGTCCCTCATCATCCCCTCCCCTTGAAAAACATGATTCGTCCTCGAATCATTATCATAATCAACAACATAATCTGAAGCAACATCAAAAGGGGACAAGTCAGAAATATCAAACGTAGAATGAACATCATACTCACCTTACAAGAAAATTTTCTTGCGGCTGTCCCAAAAGAATGGGATGTCTTTCTTCACAATTTCATTTAATGGGGCAGCAATCTTGTTAAAGTCACGAATAAAACGACTATAAAAGCTTGGCAACCCAAAGAATGAACGATCTTGACTTGTACTAGTTGGTCTCGGCCATTCGACAAGTGCATTGACATTTGCCGGATCAACTGTAATACCTTGAGAACTCACAATGTATTCAAGAAGGTTAATAGAATTAGTGCAAGAAACATAATTTTCAAGCTTAGTATACAAGTGTGTTCTTTTAGAATAGCAAAAACTAGCCCTAAGATGCTCATTACGATACTCTATGTTTTTACTACGAACAAGTATATTATCAAAGCGAGGAATCAGATGTCTATACTTAATAGTTATTTTATTAATATTGAGACAATCCGTATATAATCTAAAAGTCCCTTATTTCTTTGGTACAAAACTTACCGAATTAGCATAAGGAGTTAAAGACTTACTTACCTTTTCCTTCCCAAGAATTAAATCAATTTGCCTTTGAATTTCGTGATTGTCATCCGGATTTGGTTTATATCTTTCACGGTTTGGAAGGGTAGATAACAATCCTCTCGACAACTCCTTGGTGATTATTCCTTGAAATTCCTGAAAAGATCAATAACAAGACTAGGCAGAGAATAAGATGTTAGATCAAAAGAAAAAGTGCAAGTAGAAAGGGACCTTTCGGTTCCTTTGAAAACTAACAAAACAATTACTTGTTTTGTTTGAATTTCCCTATCTACCCTTCTTGGATTTATAGACAAACAATATTTTCTCACTTTTAGAGCACTTGCCTTTTGTCTCACATTAGGCTCGACTTTTTCTTTACTTTTTACCTCGGCTTTTACCTCATGGGTAGGATCACTCTTCTTTTTCAACTCACTCTCATTTTTTTCTCTCAATATTTTCTCTCTATTTTCGTTCATTTGGTTATGTACCTCACAACCTTGCCTAGGAGATAAATGAAGTACAGTGAATCGAATTTTATCCATAGTAACTTGGTACACATTCTTTTTCCCAATATGATTCGCATCTCTATCATATTGCCATGGCCTTCCCAAAATAATGTGACTTGCGGTCATGGGCACCACATCACATAAAACCTTATCTTTGAATATTTCAATTCCAAACTCGATTTCCACTTGTTTATCCACCTTAATTTCACCATTATTGTTGTCACATCTTGTACCCGAGAGGCGAGACACGACCGTGTCAATAGCCCATACTACTGACACAAGGTGTCTTACTTCTTAACCTCAAGCTTGTTAAAACAAGTATATGGACTTAAAACTTCATCATCTATAACTTCAAAGGAAAATAATTTATACAAGAGATAACCTTATACATTACATCGGAAACTAACTTCTATGAACATTAAGAATAAACATTTCATAACAAAACTCGAATCCATAAAGCACATAACATTATCATCAAAGTGCACTTCTCTCAATCTCATACAATTCTCACTATTGCTAACTTCACCTGAAAATAACATGGAAATGAGTGAGCTTCCAACTCAATAAGAAATTAAACTTTTCCCGGAATCAAGCAGTTTGAAAACACTTTTACTTATTGTTTCAAAACCATAAAGAGCACAAGTAGCTTTCTCTGAAACATTAAACTTATATCCCAAATAACTTTTCATTCAAAAGGTAACAACATCATTCAGCAATCACATTGCTTTGACTTTTAGCTCGAAAAACATATATTCGTTAGAAAAATTCTTGACTTGAAAGAGTCCTTTACCACAAGGGTACTTTACCGTAAAACGATACTTTAGTCGATTAGGGGAAAACATTGACTCACAAGAGTCCTTTAACCGACCACAATTTCTTTAACATTTAACTTTTCAAAATATTATTTATTTTCTTTGGCTCTTTCTCATAACACATCGAATTTGACTCATCGAGTCCTTCAACCGGGGTATACTTCGAACATTCGGCTTCAGTCGCGGGCGATGATTACTTAATTGAGGCATAAAACATACTTTACTTTTTAAAATAATAGAAAGATTATACTTTATATAATACTTCAAAATTTATTTACATAATAATATAATCACGTATAGAGCAACCAAAACCATATGAAAATTCCAATTTTGAAAAGAGTCCAAATCCATATATATATATATATATATATTCAAAATGTGATTAATTTACATGAAGTTTAATCAGTAGACTTTTACAATTTCTAAAAGCACAACAAAAGTCAAAACCCTATTTTTTTTTTTTAAAGAAATGTAACAAACTGACCAAATTATGGTTATGAAATTTCGTAATCTGAGCTATTTTTTCACAATTAAATTGCAGAAATCATATAAAATATATTTAGCCTTTGAAATACAAATATCATTCATTCTTAAAAATAGCATGCTTGATTCATATTTCTTATATAAAAATAAACATTTTGAAACTCTATTCGGATCACCATAACATCCAAATATTCTTATGAACATTAATTTATCTAAAAATAAGAAGGGATTCAATTCCTTACCTTATTGAATTCACAAATTCAAGAAAAGTATAGCAGAAACTCGTAGCAGAAAAATCAGCGACGTTCAAACAGAGATATCTCTCAGATCGGGACTCGGAATGCCTCCCCGTCAGCGTTCACTCGTAGGAAATTTTGATACCTTCGTTTTGATATCTTATGGGTCGAAAACGGACGTCGTTAAGGCCTTCAACCACCAAAAAAACTCTCAGCACAGTTTTTTTTGCTTCTTCTCTTTTTTTTCTTCCCTTTCCTTTTCCTTTTCCCTTCCCCTTTTGTAACCACAAATGGGATAGTGAAGAATCAGCAGTTTCAGAGTTAATTACACAAGAGGTCCCTCAACTTTCCATAGTCAAACACTCATGCCCTCAAACTTTCTAAATATGCATGTAACACATGAAACATGTTGCGAAAATAAAGTGCACATAACATGTAATAAAATTAAATATACATGACGACAAATAACAATCACATAAAACACGTAAGCAGAAAATCGGGTTCTCACAATTGTTCAACCAAGACAACTTGTAAGGCATAGGATGTGCCTTACATGGTAAATCAAGCGCATAAACCATATCATAAGAACAAACACTAGTACAACTTCCATTATCAATAATTAATAAACAAAGCTTGCCTTTAACGATGCACTTAGTTTGGAACAAGTTACTCCTTTGTTGATGAACTTCATCTAATGGTTGTGAATGAAGACTCATTGTAACCAATAACTAATTTCCATCTTCCGGAAGTTCTTCCAAAATAGCCTCTTCGGGTTCATCATTACCATTCCATGTTCCATCATCCAACATGATCATATCACTTTGGTTTGGGAAGTCCCAATCGATGTGCCCCTTTTATCTACATCTAAAGCATTCTATAGCAAGGTTAGGAGTAGAATTTACCCTCGAATTTGATGGGCCGATTGAAGAAGATGTCTCGGCAGCCCCTATTGAAGCCGTGGCTGATTTTGTCATACTTTGATCCTGTTTTTCCTTGTCTTGGCTCGGCAAAACAGTAGAAAAAATCTGTTGAGACATGTTATACTTTCAAGAACACACAAACTGTTAGATATCAAAGGAAAATTCTCTCTTTATTCCAACACTAGTAAAAGAACTTCAAACTCTAGATGAATTGAAAGGTTCCTGACTTGTTGCGTTGATACAAAGCTGAAAAATAAAGGAAAGAAATCATATCTTTGACCTACACGAAAAGCTTAAAGAAAGAAAAGAAGATGAATCTTGAAAAATCTTAGACCTAATCAAGAAAATAGATACTTTTTAAAGGTATCCTTTTGTGTTTAGGAAGAGCAATTCCCAATCTTGGCTTTCTTGATTTTCTTGACTTCTTTTTTTTTTCTCTCTCTAGACTTACCCTTTCTTGGTTGCACAGTATCAAAGATGCTTTAATGTTTGGTAATGTGCACGGCAATGACAAGAACAAGTGAAACTAACTTGTTGATACAATAACTCAAAGATAAATGAATTCTATAAAGAAGTTCAATTCACAAGTAGCTAAGGAATAACCTTACCAAAATATCAATATATCTAACGTAATTACAATGGTGGCCGAAATCTCTCTTAAATAGAGTAGGATTTCGGTTATCTAGCCCTAAAAGGAAGAGTCCTTGAAGAATTAGGACTCTTGAACAACAAACTTGCTATCAAGTAAGACACTATCTAAGATAATGGACAACATGTCCTATTATCTAGAACGCACTAAGAATATGCAACCAACATGGCTGAAAATAGTAAACACATGAAGAGTCCTTGAAGAATTAGGACTCTACAACTACTAGATAACTAACCACTTAATCATTATCTAAACACTTGGACAACTTGTCCTTTATTATAGTAACACTTGCTATACACGTCTAAAATAGTAAATAACAAAGCTGAAATAATTAAAGTCTAGAATAGACTTTAATGTAGAAAAGACTAAAATGCCCTTTAAATTCGTCCCAATTCTAGACATCTTGTTGGACCAACTTGCATGAAGATTTTGGACACCAAGCTGGCAGAATCTGATCTTGTGATCTCATAAAAGTTGTAGATATGCCTCTTGTCTTTAATATGCAACTTGAATCAGCTCCATTGGATACCTAGATCGAAAGTTATGATCATTAAACTAAAATGTCGCATAGCTGTCCATTCCCACATCATCTTGTAAGATTACTAAAATGCCCTTCTTAGCCACTGTGCTTGATAGGGAGGAATTGTACACTTGATAACTTAAGAGGTTGACTTGTACACCATTTCTAAATGTAACTTAGCGTCCTTTTTGCATCTTAGAACTCGGATCAATGATGTAATAAGTAGATTCACGTTCCTTGTCCTACGCCGTGTCATTGGTCCTTGTAAGTTTGTTAAGAAATCTTTTGAATAGGGCAGCCCCTTGGCTGGTCCCTCATCACTATACTCACAAATTCATTTCAAAATACGTTCTAACTAAATAAGATTAATAAACAAATATGTATAAAATAAAATAGTTAGCTTTTATCCTTTGAAATATATTTTAAATCAGATACAAACCAATAGGACGAATGAGAAATACTTATTAATAAATGCATTTAGGACGGATTTCTGATCAAGTCATTAAAATCCGTCCCAAATCCATCTCTAATATTAAGAAGTTATTTGCAATAACTAATCCAAATAAATGCATTAATATATAAATACAAAAACGATATTTCACATCTATAATCATTTATTTCAACATCCTTGTTGTGATGATAATGTTACAAACAAAACATTCAATTCTTCAATTTAGATTTAATGAAAAAATGCACTAAATGTCTACACGAGTTTTAATTTAGATTTATGAAAAAATGCACTAAATGTCTCAGGACCCGTGAATCCGCCCAACTGGTTCATCAAAATATGAGATCTCACGGGATATTTCAGATCACGCGTTTCTCAATTAGACGAATGAATCTTTCCATCTAATCCATTCTAAGTACGAGCTAATAAAGGGGACGACGACTCGATCGACCAATCAAAGTAGGACAACAAATTAACCAAATATGACACCAATGGACTCGAAAATGCGAAGCGATGACAGGAGAACAAATTGGCAATTAAGTATGCAATTCCCAAAGGCAAATGGTAGTAAGCAACCCAGTTCATATTTCGAATTCACATATCCACAATTTCACAATAACCAAGAATCCAATAATAGTTCCAATTGATAATTTACAAAGAAGTAAATCAGTTTATGCTTCAATAAACCAAGATCACGACATAGGAAATAATACCTAACATCTATATACAACAAGGGCAGGATCCATACCTTCAATTAAGCAATTAAAGTGAAAATAAAAAAATATGAAGTGCAGAAATTCCAGAAAACAGCCCCCATTCCCAGTGCGATAAATCCTCACTCCTCACTCGAATTGGAATTTTTCTACCTCGAAGTTCATCTCGATGCGATCGATTTTGGTATAAGGTTCACTCAAATCCGACAAGTATTTCTCACTCAATTATTACCTCAAAGCTTAAGCTTTTTCTTTTCTTTCTTTCTCTTCCTTTTCTTTTCAATTAACGTAACTTCCAAAAAGTCGTGGGTATTACAGTGACTGACAGAGACAAGGTGTTCACAAGTAATTTCTGGCAAGCCTTGTTAAAAAAACTACGAACTAAGTTGAGCATGTCAACTGCATATCACCCCCAAACCGATGGGAGGACATATAGTCAACAAAACCTTAGAAATGTTTCTAAGGTGTTTTGCAGCAATAAGCCAAACCAGTGGAGGAGATTGTTAGCATTAGCTGAGTAGTGGTACAATACCACATACCACACACCTATTGGCATGAGCCATTTTGAAGTTACAAGCCCCCTATCCTAGCTCTGGGACCCTACAACTTAGAAAGTAATGGGGTTGTCAAGGAATATATGGAGGAGAGAATAAGAATTGAGTCCCAAATGCAAGATAACATTTAGAAGGCACAAGAAAGAATGAAACACTATGCATATCAGAAGAGAATTGAGAGGGAGTTTGAGTTAGGGACTGGGTATATTTGAAATTGCAGCCTTACAGACAAGTGTCTGTTGCACTCAGAAGAAATCTCAAGTTATCTTCAAAGTACTTTGGACCATACTAGGTCGGACACAAAAGGTAGCATATAAATTAGACCTTCCACCCCAGTCCCAGATCCATCTTGTGTTCCATGTCAGTTTGCTTAAGAAGAGAATTGGAGATGGCAAGATAGAAAGGGTGGAACTCCCTTAAACAGGAGGCGATGGACAGCCCAAAGTAGCTCCAAAAGCAGTGATTGATAGGAGGCTAATCAAATGGATGAACCTAGTGGTTCAGTGGTTAATAAAATGGATGAACCTATCTCATGAAAAAGCTCACTTGGGAAGAAGCAGAGTTCATTGAGAGGCAGTTTCCAGAGTTCAAGGCTTGAGTTAAGGGGGAGGGAGTGTCAGGAAGTGTTTAGGGAAATTCCAACAGGCATTTCATATTGCTGACTGGAGGAAAATGAGTTGATTGGCCCAATTAGTTATTCCTACTTCATTAAATCGGAGTCACTTCATCCAAACATGACACCCCTTAGTTATAGTATATAAGAGTACAAATTGCAAGAGGGAAAGAAGTTTGGATTGCTGCTAAATGAAGAACAAGGATTGTGATTTGCGGAGAAGGAATCTGCTACTCTTGCCCTTGATTCTAGGGCATTATACGTACATGTTGAAGTGGAGGGGGAGATCAACATTGGGATCTCACACCTAGCTATTTAAGGGAAGTTTCCCATTGTAGCTAGGTGTGCATTTAGAATTCTGAAAGTGACTTAAGCCTATTCCCCAATCTTGTGAGTATTTCCTTCACTCTTATCACTTCTTTCCTTTTATCCATCCCATTCTTCTTTTCATATTTCATATTAATCTTTTGTGTTTGATTGTTGCAGTGATGATGATGAATGCCAACCATTGAGCTTATTGCTGGAATCAGAGTTTGCTCTCAATAAATCTCTTGAATCTTGTTTTGCTGTAAGTATTAATGAGTTAGTAATTATATGTTAGCTGGAAGAGCAGTGGCTTCATTTTAATTTTTCCTTGTAAACTGTTGGCAGTTGGATCCTTATTATCTATCTATATATATACACATATTTACTGCATTTCTGCTGTTGGGGCTTCTGCCATTGTTTGTTTATTGCTTTGGATAGTCTTTCTGTGTGAACCAGTGGTGTCAAAGAGGTGAGGACTGTTGGGGAGAAACCACAATATAGTCCAAGCAACCGAACAAACAAGATCAAATATGCTTGACAAAATATCTCCCAAACTTGAATAAAAACGTAGGACACCAAACAATAATTCCAAAGCCCCTAGATGACAATGCGAATGCAGCGGAATAACAATAATAATGGAGCAAGTAAATGAAAGATAAATCAACAAACACAACACCAAGAATTTTACGTGGAAAACCTCTTCAAATCGAAGAGTAAAAACCACGGGACCTTCGGGTCCACTCCAAAAGCTTCACTATAAATCAAGAGGGGTTACAAAAGAGTATCTACACCAATATGTGTAAACTCAAACCAACAAGGAAGCTAAAACTTCATCAACAACATAAAAGAGATGAGAATAGAGAAAAATCACCCCTGAAAACAGAGCACTGTTCGGACTGCTATAACTCGGAATAAGCAAGTTAAAATCCGAAACCCACCGTCCAGAATGTAGCCCTATCAGTCTTCTAGCTCCAGTTAAAATTTGAGAGCATTCCGACAACAAATGACCGTCCGATCGGAAGAAATCCCAAAACTGTGTAGGCTGAAACTGGGCTGCGGAAATCCTTAATTTCTCTCAAAAACTCACTGCCTCTTTCTCTCTTTAATTGTGAATTATAGAGCAGCAAAAACCAGGGGTTTTATAACACTTTTGGGCTTGGGCCTTGGGCTATTTTTCAAGACCCACATAGGAGGAGAAAACATTATGGCCCAACAAATCTCCCCCTTTTCCCGACTATGTGAAAGTCACAAATCTCCTGCCATCCCGGCAAGAGTACAACACACATCAAACTTCCACCTAGGCAATGCCTTAGTCATCATATCTGCCCCATTATCATCAGTATGAACTTTTTCAAGCTCCAACAACTTATCATCTAACACTTCACGTATCCAATGATACCTCACATCAATGTGTTTAGATTTAGAATGAAAAGTTGAGTTCTTACCAAGATGAATTGCACTTTGACTATCACAAAGTAGCACATACTTAGATTGAGAGTGTCCAATTTCCTTGAGAAATTTCTTCATCCAAAGCAACTCTTTACAACCTTCAGTCGCTGCAATGAACTCAGCTTCAGTGGTAGACAAAGCGACACATTTCTGCAATCGAGATTGCCATGAAACAGCTCCCCCTGCAAAGGTAATCAAGTAGCCTGAAGTAGATTTCCTGGTATCAACATCCCCAGCCATATCTGAATCCGTGTAGCCTTCAAGAATAGATTTCTCATTGCCAAAACAGAGTCTCAGATTAGAACTTCCACGGAGATATCTCAAAATCCATTTCACCGCTTCCCAATGTTCTCTTCCTGGTTTTGAAAGAAAACGACTAACAACACCAACAGCATGAGCAATATCAGGCCTCGTGCAAACCATAGCATACATCAAACTACCAACTGCTGAAGCATAAGGAACTTTCTCCATCTCTTTCTTCTCATCATCAGTAGAGGGGCATTGCTTGACACTCAATTTGAAGTGACTAGCAAGTGGAGTGCTAACAGCTTTGGCCTTGTCCATTCTGAATCTCTGGAGCACCTTCTCAATGTAGCTCTCTTGAGATAACCAAAGCTTTCTTGCATTCCTATCACGAGTGATCTTCACTCCAAGAATCTGCTTTGCTGGTCCCAAGTCTTTCATGGCAAAAGACTTGCTCAATTCCTGCTTCAAATCTGCAATCCTGGAAGCATTCTTACCAACAATAAGCATATCATCAACATAAAGCAAAAGTATGATGAAATCATCATCAGAAAACTTTTGCACAAATACACAATGGTCAGAATTAGTCTTCTTGAAGCCATGCTTCCTCATAAACGACTCAAACTTCTTGTACCATTGTCTCGGTGCTTGTTTCAAGCCATATAAACTTTTCTTCAACCTGCAGACATGATCTTCTTTTCCTTTAACCTGAAAACCTTCAGGTTGTTCCATATAAATTTCCTCCTCAAGATCACCATGAAGAAAAGCTGTCTTCACATCCATCTGCTCAACCTCTAAATCAAAGCTTGCAGCCAAACTGAGCACAGTTCTGATCGAAGACATTTTCACGCAGGAGAAAATATTTCTGAGAAGTCTACTCCCTTTCTTTGACTAAACCCTTTGACAACAATTCTAGCTTTAGGACGTGGATCTGGAGAGTGCTCTTGCGGCTTCCATCTGTAAACCCACCTATTCTTCAAAGCTTTCTTGCCCTTTGGCAACTTCACTAACTCAAAGGTGTTATTGTCATAGAGAGACTTCATTTCATCATCCATTGCACTTAACCACTGATCCTTCTGCTCACTTCCCATGGCCTCCTGAAAACTCTCTGGTTCTCCCCCATCAGTCATCAACACATACTGATCAGGAGGATACAAAGAATTATCCTTTCTGACTCTGGTAGACTTCCTAGGTAGAGCAACTTGTGGTTGCTCTGGCAAATCTGGAACATGATCATCAGTATCAGCATCATCTGGAACTGCTGGAACATGATCATGAACATTATCATCATCTTGGATCTCAATATCAGCTGCATTTGGTTCCATCTCTATCTGAGCTTGCTCCTCAACTGTAACAGGTAAACGGTGAGGAATATCCCTGTTCAAATCAACAAGATCCTGAACCTGTGACCCTGTCTGTGGAGCTTTCTCAACATCCTTTATAGTCTGATCTTCACAGAAAACAACATCTCTGCTTCTGATAAGTTTCTTCTCAACTGGATCATACAACCTGTATCCAAACTCATCCTGGCCATAACCCAGAAAGATACACTGTCTAGTCTTGGTATCCAGTTTAGACCTTTCATCTTTTGGAACATGAACAAAGGTCTTGCAACCAAAGACTCTCAAATGATCATAAGAAGACTTCTTACCTGACCAAACATTTTCTGGAACATCTCCATTCAGAGCAACTGCAGGAGACAAATTAATTACATGAACCGCAACATTTAAAGCTTCACCCCAGAAGCCTTGTGATAACTTGGACTGAGAAAGTAAACATCTAACTCTCTCAACTAAAGTTCTGTTCATCCTTTCTGCCAAACCATTCAACTGAGGAGTCTTCGGATGTCTGATACCTTGCTCTCTGCAATACCGATCAAACGGCCCGCAGTACTCACCACCATTGTCTGACCGGATGCACTTGACTTTCTTCCCAGTTTGTCTCTCAACAGAGACTTGGAATTCCTTAAACTTATCAAGAACCTGGTTCTTAGTCTTCTGAACATAGACCCACAATTTTCTTGAACAATCATCAATGAAAGTCACAAAATAAGATGCACCACCAAGTGACTGTACCTTCATAGGACCACACACATCAGAATGAATCAGCTCTAACAAACTTGACTTCTTGTAAGGAGGGTTAGACTTGAAAGACACTCTGTTCTGCTTTCCTGCCATACAATGATCACACTTATTCAATTTCGCAGTACTAACTCCAGAAAGTGCATTCTTTCTGATTAGAATGTTAAGTCCTTTCTCGCTAATGTGACTCAGCCGCCTGTGCCATAGATAATGTGAGATTTTGTTGTCCACCACATTGACACTACCAGAAATCGCAGCTTGCATCAAATACAAATTAGAAGCAAATTTGTTTCCATGAGCCACAGTCAAAGAACCCTTTGAAAGTTTCCACTCTCCTCCTTCAAACACATTACGAAAACCATCATCATCAAGTTTTCCAACTGAGATCAAATTCAACCGGATATCTGGAGAGTGCTTGACACCTCTGAGAAGTAACTCACTGCCATTACTAGTCTTTAAACACACATCACCTATGCCAACCACCGGTGACACGCCCTCATTGCCCATCCTAAGAGCTCCAAAGTTTCCAGGAGTGTAGGAACAGAAGAATTCTTTCTTTTTAGCAACATGAAGTGAAGCACCACTATCAACTACCCAGTCAATGTCATGAGATGCATAATTAATCACATCCTCATCATAAACAGCAAATAAATCCTCTGTAGTAGCAGTAGCAACAACATCAGCACTGTCATTTTTCACTTCTGTATTAACACCATTCTTCTTATCTCTCTTCCACTT
The DNA here is from genome assembly GCA_026122235.1 of Vinca minor. Classification (NCBI taxonomy): domain Eukaryota; kingdom Viridiplantae; phylum Streptophyta; class Magnoliopsida; order Gentianales; family Apocynaceae; genus Vinca; species Vinca minor. The sequence goes on along the minus strand of JAOCZM010000161.1, from coordinate 1,077,786 downwards.
GAAGCAATGTTTCTTGATGTGTCCTTTCTTTCCACAATAATGACATTCCATATCCTTGAACCTTGATCTGGACTTGCTTATGCTTTTATCTCTGTTTCCATAAGTCTTGTTCCTGTCTCTCCCCCTATTTTCAGTAGCAAGGACATCTGAATGAGAAGTTGATGTCCCTGAATTAGACCTTCTAACTTCCTCATTCAAGATACCATCTCTAGCATACGCTAAAGACATAGCACCAGCTGTAGCATTGTTAATATAAGAGGCCCGGAAATTTTCCCAAGATTCAGGTAAACAGCTAAGCAACCAAAGTCCTAAAACTTCATCATCAAGTTTAATACCAATATCAGATAGCTGACCATAAGCTCCTTCAAATTCATTGACATACTCCATGACAGGAGTGCCCTCTTTATATCTCAAATATATCAGCCGCTTCATACAAAACAACTTGTTGTTTCCAGATTTTGCGGCATATGTATTCTCAAGCTTTTCCCACAATTTCTTGGCATCTGTTTCCTTTAAAATCACATTCTTCACATTTTTGTCAACCCAACTTCTAATAAAACCGCAGACCTGGCGATGTTCAATGATCCCATTCCACATCGATTTAGAATCGAGCTTCGAACCAAAAAATGGGTGCATGAAAACCTTTAACATATAACAAATCTTCCATCTCAGTACTCCAACAATGATAATTTTTACCATTCAAACGAGTCATCTGGCTCATATTCGGTTCCATATTTTAGACAAGCAGATAATCACACAGCAACCTCGCTCTGATACCACTATGTTGGGGAGAAACCACAATATAGTCCAAGCAACCGAACAAACAAGATCAAATATGCTTGACAAAATATCTCCCAAACTTGAATAAAAACGTAGGACACCAAACAATAATTCCAAAGCCCCTAGATGACAATGCGAATGCAGCGGAATAACAATAATAATGGAGCAAGTAAATGAAAGATAAATCAACAAACACAACACCAAGAATTTTACGTGGAAAACCTCTTCAAATCGAAGAGTAAAAACCACGGGACCTTCGGGTCCACTCCAAAAGCTTCACTATAAATCAAGAGGGGTTACAAAAGAGTATCTACACCAATATGTGTAAACTCAAACCAACAAGGAAGCTAAAACTTCATCAACAACATAAAAGAGATGAGAATAGAGAAAAATCACCCCTGAAAACAGAGCACTGTTCGGACTGCTATAACTCGGAATCAGCAAGTTAAAATCCGAAACCCACCGTCCAGCATGTAGCCCTATCAGTCTTCTACCTCCAGTTAAAATTTGAGAGCATTCCGACAACAAATGACCGTCCGATCGGAAGAAATCCCAAAACTGTGCAGGCTGAAACTGGGCTGCGGAAATCCTTAATTTCTCTCAAAAACTCACTGCCTCTTTCTCTCTTTAATTGTGAATTATAGAGCAGCAAAAACCAAGGGTTTTATAACACTTTTGGGCTTGGGCTATTTTTCAAGACCCACATAGGAGGAGAAAACATTATGGCCCAACAAGGACATCACAGAACTAAGCATGTGTACATCTACATTGTTATACTTGTGATGCACACATTTCTCTTCCATTTTTTGACAGTGTATGATTTTTTATTATAATATTATAATGGAAAAGAGTCGGAAAAAGGGCTTCGATCGAGAAGCTCGTCTGCAATTTTAAAATTTTCATTAGAAAACGAACATTGAAAATTTTGAAGGTTGTTACCCGAACACAACTCAAAATTTGTAGCAAGGCAAATTAAAGCCTCAGGACAAACAAAAGATTGCCGAAACGAAACCAATATCCATTTAAAAAAGCAACTGATCCCATACACGGACTATATTCTCACATTGATCCTCAAATGTAAAGTTCAATGACTTCAGTAAGATCCGCGTCAAGTCTAAGCGTGTAAAACTTGGTCTAATAAGGTCACCACATTCAAGCCAAATGACCAGATAAGAAGTTAAAAATACAAACTATCTTTTCCGATACGCTATTGCTTGAAGATTTCCTGGCATCCTTCTCACTTTCTGAACAAATTTTAACCATATAGAACAAGCAAGGATAACAAGTGGAGCTGCAAATTTGGTTAAACAGTTCATACAGATTCTAATCTCTTTTCATTAAGACTACAAAGTCGTGGTAAAACTTAACAGAACTTACAAAAAGCAAACCTGATATCTACGCAAGAACTGCAGAAAAGCAGAAGCAACAGTTAAAACAATCCATCTAAAATGATCCGATTGATATTTACAGCAGATCACTATCATTTTGTCTTGTTCTCCAGGACAGTAAAGACCAAAGGAAGTAGAGAACGTCCCAACACAGGAAGCGTAGGATACTACGCCAATAAGCCGAGCATAAACCAATTGAAGCTTAAAAGAGCAACCACATACATTGCAGGTTTATTTCCAATGGTGGACAAGAACGTGAGCACGGTCTTCAGTGAGATGACAGCAACAGCAAAAAGAGGAGTATAAGAGGCATGCAAGGATCTTTGGCTTCCCACATTATAACTCCAACTAAAAGCGATAAAATTGCACTGAAAAAGCTTCTGGAAAGCGCAATCTCTCTTCTCTGCACAACTATACCGTTCATCTGATTCTGCCAAGAAATCGTATCATGAGAATATACTTGGGCGGGCACCTGTTCCCCCAACGGAGCCTTGTTTACCTGTTGCAATTCAGATCCATTTTTGTTCTCCTCTTCTAGATTGGCTTTGCGTTTCATTCCTTCACCTGCATAATCATCTTCATTGAGGACAGATCTTGGCGATGAAGTCCAAGATTTGCCTCCGTCCTTAACACGTTGGTCATCGTCTGTACTATCTTTGCATTGAACTCTGATGCCCCAAATTTACTTCCCCTGAGTTTCATTTAACTGTATTGGCCTATAAGCACAAAGCCTACTAAAGCTGAAAAAAATCTTGTTCGACCAGGCACCTCAAGACCGTAGGTTGGCCAATTACCGTATATATCAGATTGACGAGAGTTATTGGAAAATCTGAACTCAATAGTTATATATATTGGAATTAAAAGGAGAGGATGAAAAAGATTTGTGTAGGCAAGCATTAGCAATAGCGTATCTCTGCTCCATGAATGTTTAGATTAGAGCTAGTGAAGTACGACAATGAGGTAAAAGGTAATAAAAAAGATCAATTCTTACGCAAATATATTTTCCAATTATATTCCTCAACCTCAAAATAATAGAAACGGCAGCTGATCAGGAAAGCAAGCATCTGCAGGGCAAAATTGACTAACAATAAAAGTGGAACACTGGAAATTAAGGAAGACACAGTAATAGAAGCAAACCATCTCCATTTTTGCAATGGCAAACAATATGTCGATTTCTCCAACTTCCTACATCCTTAGCATATTTCCATTTCCAGATCACACAGCATGCGAATAAATTAACCATACACCATATATTTTTTAAGGGTATACATATCCATCTAGTTAACATGCTCACGTGATTCCTACAACAAGTTTTACATAAGTAGTTCGACATCTGTAGATAAACTCTTTAAAGACTTTAGGACTCTTATGTTTCTGAAAAAAATGATTCAGTTCCCCTAATACACCCAAAGCTTGCGTATATAGCTTGTTGGAAACATTTTCAATTGAAAAGGTGTATTGGAAAGGTATGAATACGGAACAATATGATTGTTCATGAAATATGAACAAATGTGATTTTTCATGAACAAGTATGAATGTTTCTTTCAATGAACTAGTGTTTGTTTTCATGAACTAATGTGACAATTCATGAAGTTACTATCATACCTTTTCGCTCATTATAAATAGAAAGGAGCTTAGAGGAATCAAAGTACACAACACACAAAAGCAAACATTCTAAGATTGAAGTTGAGGGTGCACTCAAAATCAAGTAAAGCTTCTTTGTATCCTTAGTGAATTTGCATCACAATCTTGCACCATAGGGGGCAAATATCACTTAAGGAAAATGATTCACGCCTAAAAGCAATTCAGATTCGTTTAAGAATAAGAAGAAGGATTCAAGAAGAAAAAGAAGAAAATGTAGCTTTTACTTACAATCGTAAGTGATATTACGGCTACTTTGAAGGAACACTCCTCTAACATTGTCAAACTTGATCGGTTCGATGGAGGATATTTTCTACGATGGCAAAAGAGGATCCATTTTCTATTGGTGTCTCTTCAAGTGATTTATGTATTAAACACACCAAGACCTACAGAGAGTGATGATGAAACGGTGGCTCAAAGTTGTCAATGACAAAAATGGGACACCGATGATGAAATATGTCGTGGTCACATTCTCAATGCTATGTCAGATTCTCTCTTTGACGTTTACCATTCTGTCCAAACGGCCAAAGCACTTTGAGAGAAATTGGAAACCAAATATTTGCAAGAGGATGCAACAAGTAAGAAATTTATCGTTTCTAATTTCTTTAATTATATGATGGAAGATGGTAGGCTTGTGATGGAACAATTTAGTGAAATTGAAAGGATCTTGAATCACTTCACACACCATTATATGCACATGGATGAGTCTATTACTGTTGCTGCCATAATATAAAAATTCCCACCAACTTGGAATGATTTTAAAAGAAAATTGAAACACTAAGCATATCCGGGTAGAAGAAAAATTCTACATACAGGAAAAGAATAAGGAAGTGAAAGAACAAGCCTCAAAAGTGCATGCGATTGAAGATGGAAAATCCTCAAAATCTTCACACAAGAGAGGAAATCAATCCAATGATATTTTTTTCTAAAAATAAAAATAAAGGTACTTGCTGAAGGGATTCATGGGCGGAAACTCGTTCCAAACACCCATGGATCCTCCCCTGAAGGATCCGCTCATACGTAAACGAATCGAAAACAGCGGTAAAACTTACAATTTTCGGATTCAAGAAGCTACTTCTTGAATGGAGGATGACGATTCTTGGAACTTTTCTTTTCACCAACGGAATTCCCTTTGCGGAATTTCCCTCTACCGGTATCCACGCGACGAAACAAGCAGTGATTGCTAGCTCTTCGTCTTTCTGAGATTCGGGAATTAGAGAGAAAAAGGGAGAGGCTGAGAAATCCGAAATCTGATTTCAGGTTACTAGTTTTATTTCGGCTGAATAACTTAAACCCCAGGGTTTTGGCTAAGAGATGTTATATAGAGTGTAGGAGTTTGTTCCCAGAACAACTCCCACGTCTACTCAACTTCTCTCAGCTGTGGGAGACTCGACTCCCACGTCCCCTAGACTACTGGTAGTGGGAGTCCTTATCGGATAATAACTCCCACGTAATCCCGACTATAGTAAAATACCGAAATTGCCCCCTATCTCTAATTCGAATAATAAACACTTTATTATTTTCGAAAAAAAACAAATGTCGGATACAATGAACCTAGACACATTCTAGATTCATTGAATGCTGACATGAAGCTTGTTAGCTCGTCTATGCGTGTGACCCTCGTGAGGTTCATATCACAATGGCAATGAAAACACACTTAGTAGTAGTGTGAGTTCATAAGTCATAGCGGCCCCTAGCGAGGGACATTGTGACTACCCGAGGTGAATGAATTTACAACGGAACCTATTGTCAATCCACTATTTAATCCCTTTGTCTCGCGATATCCTAATTAAGCATAAGGCGTGGTGGTCGTCACCCTTATTAAGCTTAATTATATTTATGCTCGATCTCCGGGTAGATCTGTTTGACAAATAGCATTTGATAACCACTTTATCAAACACATTTGAGCACGACCATGCATTTAAACAGTCTTTCCCTATCGAGGGGCCCATGGATATCTCTCTCTAATAGTAGAGAGGGACAAATTCCTTACAATGTCTCTCACATTCAAGCTATGATAGGACACTACATCCGATCATCAGTCGTATTGATTACTCTGTTACAAGTAACGTCCGACTGAGTCAAAACGTGGCTCCATTCATACTAGAATCAATGAAGACATAAGGTCTAAGGATTCTAAAAATAGTATTGAGGAAGTAATACTTATGACTTAAGACCATGAAGTATTACTTCTCTGACGGATCACGTCCAATACAATGTATCCCTATATATTGCATCTATGATGTGATTTGTATCCATTACACATGATCAGTAAAAGAAGATCATCAATCAACAATCATACTAGTTTTATTTCATAGTAATTAAGCATTACATAAAACTAGGGACTTCTAGAATAGTAATTACATAAGCTAATGAGTTTTACTATCAAATCACACATTTGATAGTCAAAAGCAAAATTAACTATTCAATTACTTGCTCAAAAAGATAACAAAACGCACAACATGTGCTAATGGTCCTAGGGCACTACTAATACTTGCTACTTTTGTGGCAAGGAAGGGCACTATAAAAGTGAGTGTCAATTCCTCAAGAAAGCAAAAGACAAGAAAAATGGCGAAGGAAAGCAAGTAGCTTCAAATGCAAAAAATGACAAATTTGTCACAATGATCTCTGAGATCAATATGCTTGAGGAAAAAGATTTGTGGTGGATTGATTCTGGTGCTACACGTCACATGTGTAAAGACAAGGCTCTTTTTACTACAATGGTTACGGTGAAGGAAGAAACATTCATGTACATGGGAAATGCATCTACTGCTCCAAGTTCTTGGAATTAGAAATATGGAGTTGATATTTGCATCAGGGAGGACTTTGTCTCTCACTAATGTATATTATGTACTGAATATTAGGTAGAACCTTGTTTCGGGTAGCATACTCAATAAGGATGGTTTTAACCTTGTATTTGAGGCTAGCAAGTTTGTGTTATCTAAGGGAGGTACCTATGTGGGGAATGGCTACGTATGTGATGGCATGTTTAAGCTTAATATTAATAATAAAGATGATATTTTTGTTTACATGCTTGATTCATCTACTTTATGGCATTATAGACTTGGACATGTGAATTATAAAAGGTTTAATGATATGGTAGGACTTGAACTTATTCCAACTTTTGATTAATCGAATGAAAATTGCAAAACATGTATGCTCACTAAAATAACTAGGAAACCATTTCCTAGGGTGGAACGGTCATCCAAAATTTTACAATTGATACATAGTGATGTGTGTGACTTCCATCGTACACCTTCACTAGAAGGTAAAAAGTATTTTTGTACTTTTATTGATGACTATAGTAGATTTTGTCGTGTATATTTATTGCATTTTAAAGATGAGGTATTAGAAAAGTTCAAAGTCTACAAAACTGAAGTAGAATTACACTGTGATTCACATATCAAGTGTTTAATATTCGATAGAGGAGGTGAATATTATAATCCTTCATACTTTGAGTCTACATGTATTATACATGAAACTACAGCTCCTTGTACACCACAACAAAATGGGGTTGCGGAGCGAAAAAAATCATATTTTGGTTGAAATGATAAATGCTATGCTCTCTTACTCAGGTCTAAGCCAAGGATTTTAGGGTGAGGCATTGCTAACGGCATGCCATATTTTAAATCGTGTTCCTAACAAAATGAGCAATAAGACCCCGTATGAATTTTGGAACAATCGCAAACCCAACCTAAGATAACTCAAGGTTTGGGGTTGTAGAGCCATTGTTAAAATTTTCGAGCCCAAAAAACGTAAATTGGGTGAGAGGGGGTGGAGTGTATTTTTATTGGATATGCTTCACATAGTAAGGCATATAGGTTCATGGTTATCTTGCAAGCCCACAATATTCTATTCAAATTGGACACAAGAAACTCAAGGCAAGAGCACCTGTCGTTAATGTAATTTAAAGTGAGCAACCAAGGTATCGTATTTGCGAAGAAGGGTAAGTACTAGTAGTGACTTTTATTTTATTGTTTAGTTGACGAAAACTTTAAGAAGGTTTGTTACTAAACTAAATTAATCTACTAATAAGCTAAAACTAAGATCTAGAGTGTTTAGAGAGAAAATTCAATTAGGAGAGTGAATACTTGAACGGGTATCCCCTAGATACTTATGTGTTTAGGGAGGGGTATTGTGAATTAGAAGCCTTAGGGAACCTACAAAGGGATTTCCAAATAAACTTCACTCATCTCTGAATTTGTGAAGTTCCTACTCTAGGATTAATCATGTTAGTATCTCTACTTACTCAATTTTACCCCAAGAGTGCATTAAACCCAAAACCCCTAATTATCCAAACTCAAATTAGGAAGAATTGCTTAAGCCCATCTCTAGGTCAAAATTAATTCTCATTAAAAGTGAGTGTTCTAGTCAAGTAATTAATTTCTCAATTAATTAAATGACCAACAACATAGAAAAAGATAATTCACAACGAATATCACTAATTAACTTCAATGCACAAAAATTCTCAATTGTCAACACATAAATAACATGCTAGAATTCAACCCATTCAAGTATTATACAGATTTAGCTATCCATATTCATGAAGGAAAAAAATAAATTAAAAGAGAGAGAGGAAGAAATTCTCATTGCTAAGTAATCTTCTTCAAGCTTCTCTTCTTTTTTGAAATCCTATTTCTTCCTTCAAGAAAAACCAAGTCTTGAGCCACACCTCATTTTCTTGCCAAGAATCTTCAATGAAGCTTCAAGCTTTTCTTTTAAATCTACCTTCTAAATTTATCTCTAGAATTTAGGACTTGTTTTCTCTCTTGAAACTCTCTTGAAAATAATGTCTCTCATCTTTCTAAGCTTCAAGCTAAAATGGAAGATGTAATATTTTTAACACTTTCTTCTATTTGCAATAAAGACCCCTGAAGTTTAGCTCTTTTACAGTCCATCTCATGTAATTCGGTCTTCTACATTTTGGTCCACAAAGTTGGTCACTTTCATCTAAATATCTTCCAACCTTAATATCTTCCACCTAAACCAAAAGTAAGAGAAAATGGAGTATAAGTAGCATCTTACCCATGCAAATTTGAAATTATGAAACACATTATACAAGTTAAAATATTGCTTTAAGACCAAATATCAGTTATTGAGCCTAATAACTTAATTTCGGATAACACTGTTATTGAGTCAAGAGATGCCTTATTTGATGAGAATAGATTCGCCTCTATTTCTCGAATTTATGGAAATGTTCCAAAACATGATGATTCATTTTCTAATCAAGAAAATAACACATTAGACAATAAAGATCAAGAAGACGAAGTCATAGAACTTCGAATGAGCAAAAGAGCTAGAAAAGACAAAACAATACATGGGTATTAACAGATCTTCTTCCTGGTCTTAAGCCTATTGGTTGTAAATGGATCTTCGAAAAGAAAATAAAAGTCGATGGAACTATCGACAAGTTCAAAGGCAAGATTGGTTGCTACGGGCTTTACACAAAAGCATGGTATCGATTATTTTGATACATATTCTCCCATTCGAGTGTTAATTGCAGTTGCATCCATCTATAAGCTAGTTATACATCAAATGGGCGTCAAAACAACATTTTTGAATTGTAAACTAAATGAAGAGGTTTACAGGGAACAACCTGAAGGGTTTATTGTTCCAGGACAAGAAAATAAGGTGTACAAACTTATGAAGTCATTATATGGACTTAAACAAGCACCTAAGCAATGGCACCAAAAATTTGATGAAGTAATGCTTGCTAATGGATACCTAATAAATAATTCGGATAAGTGTGTATATAGCAAGTTTAGCAACGATCAAGATGTCATCATATGTTTGTATGTGGATGACATGTTGATATTTGGTACTAACTTGGAACAAGTTGAGATCACCAAAAGATTTTTGTCTAATAGCTTTGCCATGAAAGATATGGGTGAAGCGGATATCATCCCCGGGATAAGGATCGTAAGAGACAATAGTGGTATATCATTAACTCAATCTCATTATATTTAGAAGATCCTTAAAAGGTTCAATCAATATTATTGTTCTCCAGCCTCCACGCCGTTTGATCCTAGCATGAAATTATCAAAGAATGCTGGAAGCCCAATTGCCCAATTGGAGTATGCTAAAGTAATTGGTTCTCATATGTATGCGATGTCATGCACTAGACCAGATATTGCCTTTACAGTAGGAAAATTGAGTAGATATACAAGTAATCTGGAAGTGTACATTGGTATGCTATACGACTAGTTTTAAAGTATCTATGGAAAACTTTGACATACGGGATAAGGTATGGAGGATACCCAGCTGTATTGGAAGGATTCTCCGATGCAAGTTGGATAAAAGACAGAGAGGAATATTTCTCTACTAATGGGTGGGTATTTATGCTTGGTAGTGGTGCGATTTCTTGGGGTTCCAAGAAACAAACTTGTATAACTGATTCCACCATGGCTGCTGAATTTGTAGCATTAGCTTCAGCAAGTAAAGAAGCTGAATGGTTACGAGATTTATTATATGAAATACCATTGTGGCCAAAACCGATAGCACCAATATGTATGCATTGTGATAGTGAAGCTGCTCTAGCTAGGACTTATAGTCACGTGTATAATGGAAAGTATAGACATATTGGTCTAAGACACAGTTTGATTAGAGACTTTATCTCTAACGGTGTAATCACCATAGACTATGTCCGATCAAATAAAAATTTAGCGGATCCATTAACAAATGCATTGTCTCGAGACTTGGTTGAGCGGACATCAAATAGGATGGGACTCAAGCCCATGTCCTAGTCATATATGGTGGGTACTCAACTCAACGCTAATTACAACGCTTAGTCTTGAGTTCAATGAGTTCAAACTCATTAATATATGATGGTAAGTACCAAACTATATAACCATCCAGGATAGAAAGGTACTTGAAAACCCCACATACATAAAGTAAGGTTGAGATTGCGCTCTTAATAGATCTACAGACGATTTCGTCGGAGCACAAATTGCGGTGGTGTTCTTGATAGGTCTACCTATGTAAATGTGAAGTGGTACCGCTTCAAGGAGCTGAAGGGCTTGGCTCTGATACATTTACGAGAGATACTGGACACACGACCATTTATGTGTCATTTAAAGAATATTTGTACTAGGAACTCAATTGTGTGATTATTTGTACTACTCATCAAATTAGATGACTGGTTCAAGGCTTTATCCACCATTTCACTTCAGATTTGTAGTTATGAATTTTCGCTAAGTTGGTTCAAATCACGAAATACCAGCATCTATGTAAATGATTCCGATTTATTGTGTTTGGAACAACTAAAACTATCAATTGGAAATGTATATAGCTTGTTGGAAACATTTCCAATTGAAAAGGTGTATTCGAAAGGTATGAATATGGAACAATATGATTGTTCATGAAATATGAACAAATGTGATTTTTCATGAACAAGTATGAATGTTTCTTTTCATGAACTAGTGTCTGTTTTCATGAACTAATGTGACTATTCATGAAGTTACTACCATACCTTTTCATTCATTATAAATAGAAAGGAGCTTAGAGGAATCATAGTAGACAACACACAAAAGAAAACATTCTAAGATTGAAGTTGAGAGTGCACTCAAATTCAAGTAAGGCTTCTTTGTATCCTTAGTGAATTTGCATCACAACCTTGCACCATAGGGGGCAAATATCACTTAAGGAAAGTGATTCACGCCTAGAAGCAATTCAGATTTATTCAAGAATAAGAAGAAGGATTCAAGAAGAAGAAGAAGAAAGATTCATGAAGAAGTAAAAGGAAGATTTTACTTACATAGCTTATCCTGAATACTGACCGAAATCAAAAGATTCTTCTAGGAATAACCTTTCTCACTTGGGTTTCTCCTCCAACCCAACCCAAGAGTCATGAATAATAATTTACACTTCTTCCCAATGACAACTATTGGAAGTTCGTCTTTTCTCCTCTCTTGGCAGCTATTCCAAGTTTTCCTTTCCTCCTCTCTTTCTATTGATATTGCCAGCTAACTGTAACCGCTCCTTGGCATCACATCGAAAAGTTATACAAAAAGAGGAAGACTTCTGGATTTTGTGAGATCTCAATAACTGTATAGTAACATTTTCCATGTTTAGCATTTAGGGATTTTAGTTTATTCTAAGTTAGAGAAGCGAGAAACAGTTTACTAAGTTTGAAAATGTAAGGAGCTATGAAGCATTGAATCCTCTAGGTTCAAGTTACGTTACTTAGTGGAGAACATCAAGTAAAGAGAATTTCAAGATTGAAACCTCCTCCATTGTGATCCTTATGATTATAGTGGTATTAATTACTTTGGCAATGCTATTGATAGTAGGGAGAAAAAGAGAAAAGAGAACGACTATGGCATTGGTTTATGTTTACAATTTAAGTTAGAACAAGATAAAAGCTGAAAATTACATCAGATTGTACCTAAGGTACCACTAAATAAGGAGAGAGTACAAGGTTTAAAGCAGCTGAATTGCTGCACAAACAAGCTACTTAAGCTTGTAAATTGAGCAGAAAAATTGTACCAAATTCGTCAGCCTAAGTGGTCTAATAGGATTCAAACAAGGGCATGTCATCAAGGATCTTGGGCCGCAACAGTTGGTTCTAAACTGTTAGGGTCGGTTGGTACACCGTACAGCATTTCAAGCGCATTCTAGTGTAAAAAGTACACCGAATATTATACAATGTACACTATTAGGTGTACCATGTGTAATCCGTTTCTTACGAATAAGAACCAATTAGTTTTCGTTAGAATTAATACCTTTAAATTACGATGAACATAAACGCTTTATGTGTTTGATGTTGTCGAATCCACTAACAAGAATCTGGCGATCAATCACTTGCCTCCACGGTATCCACATGATCCCTTGGATGGACGTTCTACTCTCTAGTGCTAGCCAGAAAAATGAAGAACAATGAGACTTGAAGACAATCTTCAAAGGAGTTCTTTTGATAACAAAATGGAATAACAAAAGGGTGGGAGAGATGAAATGAAAAATCAGATTTTTTTTCCTCTTGTTTTGTGTTGTCTTAACATCAATATGTTAGGACAAGAGGGATTCAATAGGGGCTGGTGGTTTATTATAGAATAAACCACCAAATCCAACCAATAACTCCTTCTAACTATCAACTCCCTTATTCGGTTATACCAGAACCATGTTCGACCGATTCAATTGATCGGTTCAACCAATACATATTGGTCGGCCAATCCAATTGACTGCCCAGTCCAATTGCATCATTTATTATCAAATGCAAACTCCAACAAGCTCAATCAAATTGATCATAGAGTGCGACCCATTAGGTATTTGCAATGTTGGTCGTGTCAACAATTTGTCAATAGTAATGAGAGGTATCTAGCAACACATCATTACTTCCAAATTACAAATATTACTGGTGATTCGACATAATCACATTTTACGACCTTTTGTAGCTAATCCCTTTGTCCTCGACATCTTTATTGAACACACGTCATGGAATATGTCATACTTGTATATTCCATTCTTTTGTTTCTTGATTCGTGAGTAGACTAATTAAATGACAAAGATATCACAATATCAATTCATTTGTTCATGGCCATGAATTAGTCTTGCTCCCTCAAGTGGCCCAAAATATCACTCAGGTTATATAGGAAGGCAAATCCTTTCTTAATCACACATCATCCTACACATGGTTTTTATCATACCCAACAAATACCCTTATTGCTCATCTTGTTACAGACATCGTTAGACACTATCAAAGCATATCACTAGCCATGTAGAAAATCTTGTGAGATTTCAAGTTGAAAGATTTGTGCATACAAACACGATCATTATTTATATAACAATCCATGAAGTGTATTTATAGCGGGTCAGTCCAGTATTATGATATCCAATATCACATACCCATGTGTTGATTAAATATCCAATATCAAACAAGACACATAATAGTTTCAACACATTATTATTATCTTTGTCATTCCAAAATAATGTTCGACTAGAGACATTTAAGAATAATATTATACCAATTTATAACAACTATTCTAAATGTGAAGTTGTAAAAGATATCGGTTTATTGATTCGCAATGGGGAAGCTAGTTTTTATTTCGAGAATTTTACCCTTATGGGCAGCTTGAGTAATTCCATTATTCCACTAAATGAACAACTCTGGAAGTCGCAAATTAAGGATGTTATGGATGAGAATTGATGGACTAAGAGTAGGCTTCTCACTCACCTCTCAGCTTCTTCTTTGGATGCACTTCCTGATGCGGTTTTGGGTCCTAATGATGGTCCGGATAAATTCGTTTGGAAGAAGGAGTCGAGTGGTAATTTTACACTCTCCTCGGTTATGTCCCACATTAAAGGCTTGGGTATTAAACAATTCTCAAGGGAATGCATATGGTTGAAGGTACTTCCTCTCTCATTCTCTATCTTTATGTGGAAGGTGTTGAATAAATTTTTGGCTTTAGATGAGGATATAATGAGATTTGGTATTCCTGTTGTGTCTCGTTGTGTTTGTTGTGCTGGGCTGGAAACTTATGACCACATCTTTGGAGGGAGGCGGCTAGTAGAGCAGAGGTGTTTCATGGTAATAGACAATTTAATCTGTAAAATGATATGCTTGCTCTTTGGTGGTATTCGGGCTCTACAGCTCATCATAAATCCTTGGTGCTTTTATCTTGCCGTGTTTGTTGGATTTTATGGAAAGCGAGGTGTCGATTTGTCTATGAGGCAAAATGTACCACTCAGTCGAGTATTTTTGCCCGGTTTAGGGACTACACACATACGTTTCTTTATGCTAAGGGATTGTCAACAAACCGCGGTAATCATACTTCTAATTTGAGGAAGACTATAGTTCTGCGTTGGCAAGATGTTATTGGAGAAGAATGGTATATTCTTAATATTGATTGTGCTTCTAAGGGGAATCCAGAGACTGCTGGAATAGGCGGTATTATTATAAGGAGGGACGGGAGGCTTATTGCTGCCTGCTCTAACTTTCTTGGTGTAGATATCACGAGCATTAGAGCTGAGATGGAAGCACTTTACACGGGCTTGTCCTTAGTTCTTCAATATGGGATTTCTCCAGTGTTGATCCAAACTGATTCGGCAATTCTGGCTCATGCGATTACTAAAGGCTTGATACGCAAAATCTATACTAGCAAGTATACTAGGTCGATGTTGTAATAGTCAAGGTCGATCCCACAGAGAATACTGATTAATTAATTTCCAGGTAAATAATTCTACAATGATCAAAAGCAAGTAAAATAAATCCGATGGTTGATTATCATTTAATTAAACTAAATTAATTAACAAACATAAAACAAATAACTTAAACAAGAAGTTTGATAAGAGAAAGATCTAAGGCACATGAATTCACTAAATTAACAAATATATTATCCTAACGATATGTTATTCTAGAGTGAGTTTCATTAATCGATCGATTTCCAATTATATCTAATAACCTCTTTCAAGGCGTATCAAACATATTCTCATCAATAAACCAACTATATGTCTATGTTGATTTTAACCCATACAAATGCATTAAACATATGAAATCATAAATATCACACAAACCATACAAGTATATGTCTATCGTGCATGCAATTTATGTTCAGATTATTTAACCTAATTAACAAGGTCAGCTGTCGCAAATCTTCCAAGTTAATGTAAAGACAATTTGAGTGGTAGCTAATCACACAAAAACATTCAGAATAATAATAAGAAATTAATTCCACAACACCTATTAAATAACAAAATCACAAAATTAAACTAGCTACATCATGGCCTTAGAATAAATATTTAGTTCATACTAGAGAAGAAATTCAATAACAAATTAGAAGAGAGAATATAAGAAAACATCTCTGGATTCAAATAAAATCTCAAACTTGAAATCAAAATAATCTTCAAAAGTACTTTAATCATCAAAGCTTCAATCATGTCTACCAAATTTGTAAATAAAAGAACTATAAAGATCAACCCTAGAAGAGGGTTAATTCTATAGAAAAACTAAAACCTAGAGAATAATCTAATAATGGCTGAATGTCTTTTCCTAATACTAGTAAAGAGTATTTATAGCAATAGAAACTTGCTACCTTAAGGTAACTGACATAGATTAAAACTCTCCACACTCCTTTAAAGTAGTTGACATAAAATACAACTCTTCAAGATTCTTTAAAGTAGTTGAAGTTCACCAAAACTCTTCTACGTAAAGGTCATATATTCAATTCCAGCAGCTTCTTTCTTATTTTGTAAGCCGGTTCACTTTTATCCTTCAAAAGACTATTTTGCCCTTACAAAGGCAAACACAAAGAAGTGAGGTTTATACCATTCTAAGTTCAAAACTGGATATGTAAATATTTTTTGAAACTCAAAATTACTATTAAAGTAGAATAAAATATAGATATATTTACGAGTTATCAAGGCTCTATGACTTCTTGGACTCTGGATCACCTTTTTCGGAGGGTACTTTTGCTAATGGGTTCTGAGACTATTAAACATATCTATAGAGAGGTTAATAGGGTGGCAAACGCTCTGGTAAATTTAGCTTGTGCTACGAGATCATCCACTTATTATACTTCTTTTGATGCGCTCCCTTTCGAGGTAAGAGGTCTTGTCAAGCTTGATAGTTTGGGCACTCCTTATATTCGTATATCTTAGAATAGGTTGCATGATGTATCTTCTTTTTGCTGTTTTACATCCTTAGCTATAGAGTACTTTTGTAACACCTGATCCATGTTAATAAATGGATCAACTTTGAATTGTTTTGTCTCTTTATGGCTTTGCATTTTACTGTTTGCATCTTTGAAACACCTGATCCATGTCTATAAATGGTTTAGCTTGCATTGTTTATGCATTTTATGGCTTTGCATTCTACTGTTTCTTGTAACAACTAATCCATGAATGTAAATGGATTAGCTTTGCATTTGACAGTTTTAATATTGTTTGGAGTGGATTTGTCTAGAGGTTTTGGCTAAGTCCCCCTCTATGTACTTTTAGCCATTTTTGGCTTTATCAATAAACGGGTAGGGGTCCATGCCAAACCCCCCCCTCCCCACCACAGCAGGTGGCTTTGCTAAAAAAAGAAAAAAAAAGAAAAAAAAAGGAACATCTAACATGTGTTCTAGTGAATGTGGTATTTCTAGGTGTAGTATTCTTAATGGTATGAATGTTATTCCAATAACCAATTCCCTTTCTAGCATGATTATGAAATGTAGATGGCATAGGAGATTTGGATGTACTAGCAAAATGTTAAGAGGTGCTAGCAATATAAGATGTATGCTCATACCCTAATCCACTCTTATCATTAGAGAAATGTTGAGATCCGAGAAGTTCATCTAAGTTCTTTTTACTATATTGAAATTTGTCAACAAGTTTAGTAAGATCAACAACCTTTTTCTTTAAGAACTCATGATCAAAAAGTGTTTCATCTAAGTCTATCATTTTGTTAAAAATATCCATATGTTGTGAGGTTGAAGACCTCATAGTAGTTATAAGAGTTTCATTTTCAAGTTTACTACTTTCCAAAGACTCTAGAAGTCTTTTGTTTTCTAAATTCAAGTTTGTGTTTTCACTAGTTAAGGTGTCAAGTTTGAGTTGTATCTATTTATTTTGTTTAGAAAATCTTTTTAATTCAACATACATATCACGAAGTAAATCATGAGGATCTTCCTTCTCGCAAATATCATTGCAACTATAAAGAGAACAAGAAGAATTAGATTGTACCTCATCCTCCATTTCCATGAAGCAAATGTCCGCATTTTGATTGTTTGATTGATCCTCTTCTTCTTCACTATCGTCTTCATCCCATGTGCCAATCATGCCTTTAGCATTTTTGGCATGAAGAATCTTTTTTTTTGTCACCTTGATTGTCCTTATTTTTTACTTTTGGACAATCTCCTATGAAGTGCTCTTTGCTTCCACATTCAAAGCATCTCATTCCATTCTGGTTTTGAGATGATTGTCCTCTTCTAGCTTGAAAGGGATTCTTACCCTTTCCTCCATAAAATGCTTCTTAATCCGCCTTACCATCATGGCCATGGCCTCATCATCCGTGTCTTCATCATCCTCATCACTTTCCTTTATATCAAGAGGTACCTTGTGATCTTTTGCTTTTAGGACAACTCCTTTTTGAGTTTTTTCATGATCAATATTTGTTTGTCTTTTGAGCTTCATCTCAT
Organism: Vinca minor; assembly: GCA_026122235.1. Classification (NCBI taxonomy): domain Eukaryota; kingdom Viridiplantae; phylum Streptophyta; class Magnoliopsida; order Gentianales; family Apocynaceae; genus Vinca; species Vinca minor. The sequence continues at coordinate 1,059,866 of JAOCZM010000161.1, read as the reverse complement.
GAGTAAGAAGTAACCAAATGAGTTCTTCGGTAGAGTAAGCTTTCAAATCCTTGGCCTCCTCAATGGCTAAGGCTTTAGCTTCCTAAGTTTTAGGAAGAGCATTAAGAATTTTCATGTTGATCTCTCCACAAGAATACTTCTAGCTATAAGCTTTCAACCCATTGATTATATTTATGATACGAGTGTTCATATCACTTATACTCTCATTGGATTTCATCGTAAATAACTCATAGTCACGGACAAGTATGTTTCATTTTGATTCTTTCACTTGATTAGTACCCCTCATTGGTGACTTCAAGTGTTTTCCACATGTTCACTCGGTTGTTCTCGTTATGATAAAGAGAACAACTCAAAATGTTCATTGCTTGGAAGTTCATGGGTAGAAACACGTTCTAAACACCCATGAGTCCTCCCCTGAAGGATCCGCTCATACAAAAACGAATCGAATAAAACCGAAAAGACTTACGTTTCTTGATGAACGATTCTGGTTTTCTTGGTGAAAGATTCTGGTTTTCGGCTCTCAGCAGCAACCACCTTGAGTCCTCCCTTGCGGAATTACTCCCTACCGGTATCCACGCGACGAAACAAGTAGCGAGTGCTAGCTCTTCGATGTTTCTGGGTTACGAATTGTCTAGAGAGAAAAAGGAGGCCGAAATCAAGAAATTAGATTTCTAGGTTATGGTATTATTGCAGCTCAAGCATTAGTCTCAAGGGTTTCGCCCAAGAGAGGTTTATATAGGGAGTGGGATTTTGTTCCAAGGAGAACTCCCACGTCCTATCCATCTCTTTTGGCAGTGGGAGTCTATAACTCTCACGTCCTCTAGACTTCTGCTGGTAGTGGGAGTCTTTATCGGATAATAACTCCCACGTAATCTCAGCTATACCGAAAATGCCCCTTATCTCTAATTCGAATAATAACGCTTTATTGTAAAGAACATTACATGAAACTAGGGACAACTTGAATAGTAATTACTTAAGCTAATGAGTTTTACTATCAAATCACGCATTTGATGTTCATAAGCAAAATTAGCTATTCAATTACATGCTCAAAAGATATAAAATGTACAACATACGCTAATGGTCCTAGGGCACTACTAACAATCTCCCACTTGCCCTAGGTCCAATCATACATGATCCTCAATCCCATTGACCTAGTATGACTCTCTTGTTTAGGCTGCGGGAGTGACTTGGTCAATGGATCGGCAATGTTGTCGTCTGTATGAACTTTGCAAATTTTGACGTCTCTTCTATCAATGATCTCTCTAATCAGATGGAAACGCCTGAGAATGTGTTTGAATCGTTGGTGAGATCTAGGTTCCTTAGCTTGTGAAATGGCACCAGTACTATCACAATAGAGGTCCACTGGGTTCACAATGCTATGGACGACACCTAATTCATCAACGAATTTCCCGAAGCTGCTAGATACTCAACTTCTGTTGTAGAGTTGGCCACGGTTTCATGCTTTGAGCTCTTCCAGCTCACAGCACCTCCATTCGAACAAAATGCAAAACCAGATTGCGATCTAAAGTCATCTACGTCTGTCTGGAAGCTTGCGTCTGTGTAACCATTACATCCAGACTTTCTTCCTTACCTCCGTAAACCAAGAACATATCTTTAGTCCTTCTCAAGTACTTAAGAATGCTCTTGACTGCAGTCCAATGTGACTCTACAGGGTCAGATTGATATCTGCTAGTCGTACTTAACGCGAAAGAGACATCCGGGCGAGTGCATATCATGGCATACATAATAGACCGTTTCAGTACCTTGTCAATGTATCCACTCTGGCTTAGGCCAATCATTTTGTTAGATCTATCTCTATAGATTCTTATACCCAAAATGTATGTAGCCTCGCCTAAGTCTTTCATAGAAAAACAATTCCCTAACCAAGATTTTACGCTTTGCAATGTGGGAATGCCATTTCCAATCAGTAAGATGTCATCCACATAAAGCACAAGGATTACTACTGCATTTTTAGTTACTTTCTTATAAACACAAGGCTCGTCTTCTTTTTTGATGAAAACGAATTCTTTAATACGTTCATCAAAGCGACGATTCCAGCTTCGAGATGCTTGCTTCAATCCATAAATGGACATTTGAAGCTTGCACACTTTGCTAGGATTCGATGGATCAACAAACCCCTCAAGTTGTGTCATATACACATCCTCGAGAAGGTTTCCATTAAGAAACGCAGTCTTAACGTCCATTTGCCATATCTCATAGTCATAATATGCGGCTATGACAAGTAAAATCCTAATAGACTTTATCATAACGACAGGAGAAAAGGTTTCGTCATAGTCAATACCATGAACTTGTCTATAACCTTTAATTACTAGTCGAGATTTAAAAGTGTGTACATTACCATCCATGTCGGTTTTCTTTTTGAAACACCATTTGTTATCAATGACCTTACACCCTTCGGGTAGGTCAACCAAATTCCACACTTGGTTATTATACATGGATTACATCTCGAACTTCATAACTTCTAGTCACTTATCTGACTTAGAACTATGAATTGCCCCTTTGTAGGTAGTGGGTTCATCTTGATCAATCAGTTCAATATGATATCATCAGTCACGAGAAATCCATATCTCTCAGGCTGTTGATGTACCCGACTTGACCTCCTTGGGCCTTGTGTCAAAGATTGAACTCAGTATCAGCACTTGAGCTTGCTTGAAGTTCCAAAGCTAGTTCAGATGTTGTTTGGTGATCTTGAATTTCCTCAAGATGGATCTTACTCCCACTATCCTCTTTGGAAATAAATTCCCTTTGAAGGAATAAACCATTACGAGCAACAAACACTTTGTTCTCTAATGGAATATAGAAGTAATATCCTTTAGTTTCTTTAGGATATCCCACAAACAAACACTTGTCAGATTTAGGGACGATTTTATCGGATAATAAGCGTTTTACATACGCCTGGCATCCCCAAATTTTGAGAAATGACAAACTAGGTCGTTTCCCAATCCATATCTCATATGGAGTTTTCTGAGCCGCTTTCGATGGAACTCTATTCAATATGAATGCAGCAGTTTCTAGGGCGTAGCCCCAAAAGGAAATTCGAAGACTTGTTTGACTCATCATAGATCGAACCATATCTAGTAAGGTGCGATTCCTCCGTTCCGATATACCATTCCATTGTGGTGTGTCAGGAGGAGTTAATTGTGAAACAATTCCACAACCCCTAAGACGTTCGTCAAACTCTTGGTTAAGGTATTCGCCACCTCGATCTGATCGAAGTATCTGAATACCTTTACGAAGTTGATTTTGTACTTCATTTTGAAATTCTTGGAATCTTCCAAAAGATTCTGATTTATGTTTCATTAGATAGACGTAGCCATATCCACTGAAATCATCTGTGAATGCGATGAAGTACTGAAACCCTCCTCTAGCACTTGTGTTTATTGGTCCACATACATCTGTATGTACGAGGCCCAACAAATCAGAAGCTCTCTCACTTTGTCCAGTAAATGGAGCTTTAGTCAATTTACCTAACAAGCAAGAATCACATGTCTCATAAGACTCTAAGTCAAATGATGTCAAAATTCCATCTTGATGGAGTTTTGATATGCGTTTCTCATTTATGTGGCTCAAACGACAGTGCCAAAAGTAGGTTTGGTTTAAGTCATTGGATTTAAACTTCTTAGTATTAATGTAATAGATGGGCCTTTTAATGGATTCATCGAGGTTAAGAACATAAAGCTCATTCATCAAAGAGGCATCTCCATAGAAGATACGATCTTTATGAATGGTGCAAATTTTATTCAGAATATTTAATTCAAAACCTTCAATATCCAAACAAGAAACTGAAATAATATTCCTACTCAAAGTTGGAACATAAAGACAATTATTCAGTTCTATAATAAGGCCACTTGGCAAAACTAAATTAAATGTCCCGGTAGCTACAACAACTACTCTTGCTCCGTTCGCTACTCTCAGGTCCACTTCTCCTTTTGCTAGTGATCTACTCCTTTGAACCCCTACACATTTGTACAAATGCGAGATCCACAACCGGTATCTAATACCCATGAAGTAGGAGCAGACATGTTAATTTCAATAACATAAATACCTGGAGAGACAGTCAAACTGGCTTTCCCCCTTTTCTTCTCTTCCAAATAGAGCTTGCAGTTCTGTTTCCAATGACCTGGTTCATTGCAATGGAAGCAAACTCCTTCCTTTGGTGCCTTGGCCTTAGGTTTGGGCTTGTTATTTTCCTTTGCCCTTCTTGGCCATGGGCTTTCCCTTTCCTTTCTTCTTGAAATTCCCTTTTTGAACCATTAAGACTTCAGGGGTCTTCTTAATGTTCAGTTCAGCCTGCTTGAGTATCCCGTGTATCTCATGTATGGACTTCTCCATGCCATGAATGTTGAAGTTCATGAGAAACTGGTCATACTCCGTTGGGAGTGAGCCCAAGATCATATATGTGGCCATGTCAGGACCTACGGGAGCCCCGAGTTTTTCAAGTTGGTCAAGATAGCCCTTCATCTTAAGAACATGTGCACTTACAGAGGTGCCAGGGGCCATCTTGCAACTATTCAACGCCTTAGTGGTGAGGAATCTTTCATGACGGGCTTGCTCTTGGAACATTTCCTTGAGCTGGCCCATCATCTGGAAAGCCTCAACCCATTCGAACTATTTTTGAAGATCAGTGATCTTTGTGACTAAATGAGACAAGTCACATTGTTAGAGTCATCAGAGTGCTTCTTCCAGGCATCTCTCTCAGCTCTGGGGGCGTTGTTTGCAGGCTGTTCAGGAATAGACGTATCAAGAACGTATAGCTTTCTTTCCTACTTAAGGACAATCATTAAGTTGCGGGCCCAATCAAGGAAATTGGTCCCACTTAGTTTTTCCTTTTCAAGGACGGATAGCAATGAATTGTGTGATGTATTGGTTGCCATTATCTACATTAAATTATTTGCAAAGTTATTAGTTTTTGAGCAAAAACCTATCCACAATTTCAACACTTGATAAATGGTGGAAAATAACATTTTACGATATTATAAATTAGCTTTGGCTTATCCCCATAATTAAAGTAAAATCAACCTATGGGAATGACATCTATATGTCCCGGCTATTTCCCATTTTATGCCCTAGGCTCAAAACTATTTTGGTAGCCTAGTTAAGTCGAACCATGTCTAAGCATATGGAAATCACTATTTTCCCATCTCCTTTTGCTTAGATAACCACTTATATGTTGCTTTGGCAAGCAGACAAAATGATGATCCAAGCTCAATGAGTGCTTAGGATATGGTAGGCATTTTAAGACTTAATTAAAATGATTTAATGTGAATAAACTGTTAAACCCCAAAAGACAATAAATAATAGCATCTCATGCAATATATAAAGCATAAGGTAAACGTGAGATAGCATGGCCTAATCCTATGATGACTCCCACGAGCCTTGTGGGAGCCAATGGTCAATCTAAGTCAATATCCATCTCATGGATAAAGTCTTCGATCCAGCGTCCTGCAGTCTTGTTACATAATTAGATGGGCATAGCCAGCCTTCAATGTAAAGCAGTAAAACTAATCTAAAAAAGCAATTACAATTTTACATCATTGGAAAAACGACTCGCAGGTCGTATTATAAAATTACAACCCAATTAAATGTAAAAAAAGAGAGGGTATAGTAGGCCATGCCATTCACCATGCTAAAACTCACATAAATCATAATGAAATAAAAACGAGTACATAAACAAAGTCTTAGGTCAGCGGAACGACAAGCGTCAACGTAACGGCGGTCCCGATGAAAAACCTGATTCTTAATCAGCTCATCGAATGAGTTTTCTGCCCCGAATTTAACCCTAAATCGCCTAACCAGTTTATCCGGTTTGTTAATCGGATTAACGACAGAAACATCAACAGACACAGTTTAAGCATGTAATCGAATTACTGGCAGAATGATAAACAGTTTATGCATATAATCGAATTAATAACATACATAATAGTTTATGCATATCAGAATCACAGAAACTTATAAAATCAGTCAAAGAAACAATCTTTTTCGGTTTTTACACATACACATTCCAAATCGAAATTGATATATGTTATGATGTGATTAACAATATCGAATTCGAATTGCATGAGCAATGCTCTGATACCACTGAAAGGATTCATGGGCAGAAACACGTTCTAAATACCAATGAGTCCTCCCCTGAAGGATCCGCTCATACAAAAACGAATCTAATAAAACCGAAAAGACTTACGTTTCTTGATGAACGATTCTGGTTTTCTTGGTGAAAGATTATGGTTTTCGGCTCTCAGCAGCAACCACCTTGAGTCCTCCCTTGCGGAATTACTCCCTACCGGTATCCACGCGACAAAACAAGCAACGAGTGCAAGCACTTCGGTTTTTCTGGATTACGAATTGTCTAGAGAGAAAAAGGGGGCCGTAATCAAGAAATTAGATTTCTAGGTTATGGTATTATTGCGGCTCAAGCATTAGTCTCCAGGTTTTCGGCTAAGAGAGGTTTATATAGAGAGAGAGGGAGTTTGTTCCAAGGAGAACTCCCACGTCCTATCCACCTCTTTAGGAAGTGGGAGTCTATAACTCCCACGTCCTCTAGACTTCTACTGGTAGTGGGAGTCTTTATCGGATAATAACTCCCACGTAATCCCAGCTATACACCGGAAATTCCACTTATCTCTAATTCGAATAATAACGCTTTATTATTCTCGGAAAAATAAATGTCAGATAGAATGAACCTAGACACATTCTAGATTCATTGAATCTGGACATGAAGCTCGTTAGCTCGTCTATGCGTGTGACCCTGTAGGTTCATATCACAATGGCAATGAAAACATACTTAGTAGTAGTATCTATTCATAAATCACAAGTGGTCCCTAGCAAGACATTGTGACTACCCAAAGTGAATGAATTTACGGTGGAACCTAATATCAATCCACTATTTAATCCCTTTGTCTCGCGATATCCTAATTAAGCAAAAGGCATGGTAGTCGTCATCCTTATTAAGCTTAATTGTGTGTATGCTCGATCTTCGGGTAGACTGTTCCAACAAATAGTATTTAATAACCACTTTATCAAATACATTTGAGCACGGCCATGCATTTTGACAGTGTTCCTATCGAGGGGCCCATGGATATCTCTCTCTAATAAGAGAGTGACAAATTCCTTACAATACCTCTCACATTCAAGCCATGATAGGACACTACATCCGATCATCAGTCGTATTGATTACTAAATTAAAAGTAACGTCCGTCAAAACGTGGCTCCATTCATGCTAGAATCAATGGAGACATAAGGTCTAAGGATTCCAAAATAGTATTGAGGAAGTAATACTTATGATTAAGGACCATGAAGTATTACTTCTCTAACGGATCACGTCCGATACAATATATCCCAATATATTGCATCTATGAAATGATTTGTATTCATTACACATGATTAGTAAAACATAATCATCAATCAAACATCATACTAGTTTTATTTCATTGTGAAGAACTTTACATGAAACTAGGGACAACTAGAATAGTAATTACATAAGCTAATGAGTTTTAAATCAAATCACGCATTTGATGTTCATAAGCAAAATTAGCTATTCAATTACATGCTCAAAAGATATAAAACGTACATATGCTATTGGTCCTGGAGGGCACTACTAACAATCTCTTTGTCTCGCAATATCCTAATTAAGTATAAGGCATGGTAGTTGTCACCCTTATAAAGCTTAATTGTGTTTATGCTCGATCTCCAGGTTGACTGTTCCAACAAATAGTATTTAAAAACCACTTTATCAAATACATATGAGCACGGCCATGCATTTAGACAGTCTTCCCTATCGAAGGGCCCATGGATATCTCTCTGTAATAAGATAGGGAAAATTTCCTTACAATGCCTCTCACATTCAAGCCATGAAATGATACTACATCCGATCATCAGTCGTATTGATTACTCGATTAAAAGTAACGTCCGACTGAGTCAAAACGTGGCTCCATTCATGCTAGAATCAATGGAGACATAAGGCCTAAGGATTCTAAAATAGTATTGAGGAAGTAATACCTATGACTAAGGACAATGAAGTATTACTTCTCTAACGGATCACGTCCGAAACAATATATCCCAATATATTGCATCTACGATTTGATTTGTATTCATTACACTTGATTAGTAAAACGTAATCACCAATCAAACATCATACTTGTTTTATTTCATTGTAAAGAACCTTACATAAAACTAGGGACAACTAGAATAGTAATTACGTAAGCTAATGAGTTTTACTATCATATAACGCATTTGATGTTTAGAAGCAAAATTAACTATTCAAACACTTGCTCAAAAAGATATAAAACGTACAACATATGCTAATGGTCCTAGGGCACTACTAACAAGAAAAACTACACATGCTTCCTTGCTTTATTACCCCCCCCACTTTAGGTTCTATACCCTCAAAGGGGTCTTTCAATTGGTATCATAGCTTAGTCTCCTTTTTATTGGACTTACATCCTATGAGGATCCATAGCTTATAGCTTTTCTAACTTAGATGACCAATCCCCATCTAGACCACCTCTATTTGATGGCTCCAACTTTGATAGTTAGCAATGTACGTTTAAATTGTTTTTGTCTTCTAATGACATTTCCATGTTGAGCATTGAAGAAGAAGGTCATTTTATTCCTTTAATCTACACACATGCTGTCATGATGCCAAATTCTAGGAAAGACTATGATGAAGAAGACAACAAGAGAATGACACTCAACTTCAAAGCCTTAAATGCTCTTTGTTGTGCATTAAATGAAGAAACTCTCAACAAAGTACATAAATGTGAAGATGCTCATTCCATGATGAATATTCTTGGAGCATCCTACAAAGGAGAAGTTGAAGTGCAAGAGGCAATGGTGGCAAGTCTAGATTTGGGGACTCTACTCTGTGAAGGAATTGAAGAAATCTCAGTCATACTCCAAGCTAACAGTAATATCTTTAAGGAGTGTGATTTAGGAGGAATCAAAAGTCAATCTTCAATGAGCTCAAAAGATATACTAATTGAGCCTTCACAAGATGAGGAAGAAGGCATATATAAAGCACAAGATGATATCTTCATAATGAACTTAATTATGATGGAGATAATGAAGATCAATCATCTTGCAAAAGGAAGAGAAAAATCTTGCCACAAGACTTGAAAGAAAATTTTTTCAAGAGAAGTGGCTTTGGACCTAATCATTCCAAGGAGAATGATGTGAACTTTAAATGGAGATGTTCTCAAAGGAAAAGATCAAAAACTTTCCATAGCTATTGGAAAGCTCAAAACTCAAATGACATACAAATTTAGAAACCAAGAAGCTCAGCATTTGCTCAAGTGATGACACGAACTACAATATCAACAATCAAACTTCATCACTTTGTAAGGTTACAAAGGTATCAACTTCACTCTCTCATGGTACTTTAATTCATGATATTAATTGTATGAGAAGTAAGTTAGATGCTTATACTTGTGCTCTTGATGATGTGTTAGTTTTAGATAACTTAATTGAAATCGTAAGTCCATATGAAGATGATGGGCTATATTGAGAACCTCGAAAGACTGGGATTTCCTCTGGGCCAGGAGCTATCCACTGATTTGATTCTGCATTCGTTGCCTGAATCATTCATTCATGTTGTATTAAACTACAACATGAACGAGATAGACAAACCTCTCCCCAGAATTGTTGAACCTGATGAGGACTGCCGAGAAGAAAATAGGTAAGTCTAATGCCATTTACATGGTCAACAACAACAGGGTCAAGGGTTTTGGTAAGCCTAAAGGCAAGCCTTCGAGAAAACCTAACCATTATGTGAAAGCAATGAAATCCAAGGGTGCTGTGGTTATGGATGTAATTTGTTTCCATTGTGGACAGAAAGGACACTGGAAGAGAAACTGCCCAAGTTTTCTTGCCGGGAAAAAGCTTGGAAAGAGAGCAAATGTTGCTTCTGGGTATTTATGTTATTGAGATTAATTTGTCTGCAACTACTTCCTCATGGTTATTAGATACCGGATGTGGTTCTCACATTTGCATGAATGTGCAGGGACTAAAAAGGAGTGGGGAGCTGGCAAAGGGTGACGTGGACCTACGCGTTGGCAATAGAGTAAGAGTTGCTGCATTAGCTGTAGGAACATTTAGTCTTAGTTTGCCTTCTGGAATTGTTCTAGACTTAGACAATTGTCTTTATGTACCTACTCTAACTAAAAATATTATTTTGATCTCTTGTTTGGACAAGATGGGTTTTGATATTCATATTAAAAATCAACGAATGTCGTTATCGTTAAATGCTATCTTTTATTGTAGTGCTACTTTGGTGAATGGTTTATATTTGTTAGACCTAGATTTACTGGTTTATAACATAAATACAAAGAGAAAAAAGACTAAAGAGTCTAATCCTACATACCTCCGACATTGTCGCTTATACCATATAAACAAAAACCGCATTTCCAAACTCCATAAAGATGGATTGTTGGAATTATTTGATTTTGAATCATATGATACATGCGAACCTTGTTTATTGGGTAAGAAGAATGCTTATCCTTTTACTGAAACTGGAGAATGTGCAAAAGATTTGTTGGAACTAATGCATAGTGATGTATGTGGACCATTCAATATCCATGCAAGAGGTGGTTATCTATATTTCATTACTATTATTGACGGTTTTAGTCTTTTGAATACATGTTTCTTATGAAACGTGTTTCTTAAGAAACACAAGTCTGAGGCATTTGAAAAGTTCAAAGAGTCTAAGTGTGAAGTAGAAACCAGCTTGGTAAAAGTATTACGATGCTTCGATCTGATCGAGGTGGGGAATACTTAAGTCATTAATTCCATGACTATCTAAAGAGTTGTCGAATTGTTTCACAACTTTCTCCACCGGCAACTCCTCAATGGAATGGTGTATCCGGAAGGATAAATCGGAGCCTTCCAAACTCCTTTTGAGGACATGCTTTAGAATCAGCAACTTTAACACTAAATAGAGTTCCATCTAAATCTGTTGAAACGACACCATATCAGATATGGAATGGGAGGCGTCCTAGTATGTCTTTCTTAAAGATTTGGGGTAGCAAGGCGTTTGTGAAACGTCCAGCTTTTGACAAGCTCAACCCAAAGTCGGTCAAGTGCACTTTTGTGGGTACCCTAAGGAAACTAAAGGGTACTACTTCTACATCCCGAACGAGAAAAAAGTGTTTATTGCTCGTAACTGAGTTTTTCTAGAAAATGAATTCCTTTATAGGAAAACAAGTGGGAGCCACGTGGAACTTAATGAAGTTTCGGAACTTGGTGAAGTTCCAGGCACAAGTGAAGCAGGTCGAATTGGAACAAGCTACACAAGCTGTTGTGGAGTCAGTTCCACAAACACAAGAATTGTGTAGGTCTAGTAAACTTCGTAGATTACCAGAAAAATTTGGATTTTTCGCAACAGAATATGTAGATGATATGTTTATTGATCATGACGAGCTTACAACCTACAAACAAGCCTTTACTAGTCCAGATTCTGAGAAATGGCTTGAGGTCATGAGATCCGAGATGGATTCCATGTATACTAACCAAGTATGGATCTTGGTAGATGGGCCTGAGGGGATGACCCTAATGGGGTGCAAGTGGGTTTTCAAATTGAAAACTAACATGGAAGGGAACGTTCAAACGTACAAGGGGCGACTTGTCGCGAATGGTTTTAAACAGATTCATGGTATTGACTATGATGAGACATTTCCCCTATAGATATGTTCAAATCCATTCGTATCTTGCTTGCTATAGCTGCATACTACGACTATGAAATCTGGCAAATGGATGTCAAAACATCATTCCTTAACGAAAACCTTGATAAGGACGTGTATATGATACAGCCCGAAGATTTTGTCGATCCAAATAATGTCAATAAAGTATGTAAGCTAATGAAGTCAATTTATGGACTAAAGCAATCTTCTAGAAGCTGGAATTGATGTTTTGATGAAGTCGTACGCGAGTTTGGTTTTATCTGAAATACCTGAAGGGCTTTTGCAATACCCGAAGGGGAGAACCTTAGTGGGGGAGGGGGTGAATAAGGTTCTCGAAGAATTTAAACTTTTCTACCACAATCTTTACCTAAGTGATCACCTTAACAACAATTATGCTCATTAAGAATATAAGGTGAATTAACGGAGAGGCACTTAGGTGACTATGTGTGTAAATGCATCACATGGGAATACAAGACAATGAATATGATCAAGTATTGTCTAGGTCAAGATTTATATATGCAAAGCTTGTAAGAACTAAACACACAAGTCATGAGGAATAACATTTAGCAAGAGATATATAAAGCCATAAAGATCTCTAAATGCAATCCTTATTGATCAAGCTAATATTAAAGATAACAAGCAAATTGACTAACTCTATATACAAAATTTATGGTATATATAAACAAGTTCATTAGCACATAAGCACAAGTATAATTTAAGAACTTGAATGTAAATGGATAGAGTTAGAAGATCAAACACAAGGATGTAGAATGGTTCGATCACAAGCGATCTACATCCACTACCTTAGGATATACCCAAGGATTTTCGGCAACTTTCCACTAGCTTGTCTTGAGAGATTACAAGGAATGACAAACCAATTAATGGTCTTTTATACACTCATGTAACCCTCCACCCTTGGGAACTCTTTCTCTAACCTAGTCTACTAAGTGATGAGGTTTTACAAACACATCAACCCTACTTCTATTTCGGGTTCACCAGACACTCAAGTTCCTATAATTACAAGAAAGATCCACTCCAACTCATTGGAGGCCCAAAACCAGCACTCTCACAAACAAGCCTTACCACTCAACCCTTTACAAAGAAAGATAATCTCAACACATGATATTTTACATTTAAGCTTAAGAAAACAATCCCTCTAAGGATTGTATAATACAATGTAAGCTCTAGTTCATATTTTAGAATAAAAGAATATGTAGATGAAGCTCGTTCTCAAATAGAAATGTTTTGATGAATGATTGGAAGAATTTAGCTTAGGAAAGTGTTTGATTTGCATTCTAAAACTTATAAACTAAGGCCCCTCTATTGTCTTGAAAAGTGCAAGGAAAATGAGTTCCAACGGCTATATTTTTGCCTTGATAGGACAGCTTCGGTTGACCCGACTAAGAAGTAGGTCGTCCGAAGTAGTTCCAAAGTTAAGATCAAAGGCTTTCTATCTTTATCTCGGTCGACCATGATAAGTGGTCCGGTCGAACTAGGCACATGGCAGTCGACCGACCTGAAATAGGTCTTCTGAGATATTTATAGCCGTTGGAGTTTTGGAACATTCAAAAGTGACAAAAAAAAGTGACAAAGTACAAAAGACACTACGGTCGACTAGACAACACATGTCGGTCGACCAGACTTCATCAAGTCGCCCGAGGTCTAGGACCCGATCGACCGGACTTCAGTCCATAAGTGGTTTCTTCACTTGGTCAACTTTCTAATGTTCTCAAACTCATGCCTAAGTGTTTTTGAAAGATATTTAAAACATTTAAAGATCTTAGGCAATAACCAAGACTTAACGAATGTTTTGCAAAACTTTTGAAAGAATAAATCAAAGTATGAAATTTGGTTTTGAAAAAATGCAAAAGTATTAGCTTCACAATACTATAAATTATCATTCATCAAATAAGATTAGTCACAAGAGATATATATCTATTAGCATCTTGACTAATCTTCTTCTTGGTCTTCAAGTCTTCAAGAAAAGTTCCTCTTTGAGCTTGGACTTGAGACCTTGATCAACCTCTTCTTTGAGTGTTGAAGTTCTATAACAATCTTCATGTTGTAGTGTATTCAACTTCTTCACTTCTTTGTTGATATTATACTTCATGGATGAACTTCATTGTGGTATTGAGTAGCTCTTCAACATGTTGATCTTCATTTGATTTTGCAATATCTTCCATTAGCATTGTGGATGATGACCTTTTGGCTTGTGCTATGGAGACTTGCAAAATGTAGCTTCTTGTTGTTGTAGAATGATCTTTGATGTCCACAAGAAGAACAAGCTCACACAAACATTAGAACTTCTCAATGTTTCGTTATCATTGAAACAAGATTGATCACATTAGCCCTTAGGGCTTACATTATAAAGAATGTTGATGAACCTTGTGTTTACAAAAACTTTAGTGGAAACTCGGTTTTATTCCTAGTTTTGTATGTAGATGACATACTACTTATAGGCAATGACATTCCAACCTTGGAATCTGTAAAGGTCTGGTTGGGGAAATGTTTCTCTATGAAGGACTTAGGTGAGCAAGCTTCGTATTAGGAGTCAAGATCTATAGAGATAGATCATTTAGACTTCTTGGCCTAAGTCAGAGTACATATATAGACAAAGTGCTAAATCGGTTTAGCATGCAAGAGTCCAAGAAGGGCCTTTGTCCTATAGCACTTGGTACAGTTCTTTCAAGATAACACTGTGCTACGACACTGGATGAGAAAGAACGCATGAGTGAGATTCCATATGCTTCGGCAATTGGATCTATCATGTATACCATGTTGTGTACTCGCCCAGATGTCTCGTAAGCTTTGAGTATAACAAGATGATACCAGTCAACATACGGTGAACGTCACTGGATAGCTTTCAAGAACATCCTGAAGTACTTACGAAGGACTAAAGATATGTTCTTAATCTATGGTGGGGAAGACGAGCTCATTATAAATGGTTACACTAATGCTAGTTTCCAAACTGATAGAGACGACTTTAGATCGCAATCGGGTTATGTATTTTGCCAAAACGATGTTGTTGTGAGCAGGATGCGTTCAAAGCAGGCAACCGTTGCGGATTCTACAATAGTGGCTGAGTATATAGTTGCATCAGATGCTGCTAAAGAAACCATTTGGATAAGAAAGTTCATTACTGAACATGGTGTGTGCCTTGCATTTCGAAGGTGATTGATCTCTATTGTGACAACAATGGAGTCATATCTCAATCAAAGGAACCACAGTCTCACCAAAGGTCCAAACATATACTGCGACGGTATCACCTAATCTGTGCGATCTTTGATAGAGGAGATGCAAAGATTTGCAAAGTACATGCAGACGATAACATTGTAGACCCACTGACGAAGCCGCCCGCTGACATAACAGCAGCATGATCATCGTACTTGTAGCATGGGTACTAGATACCAAGAGATTTGGTCTTAGAGATAGTTCTTTTGTACAATATACATTAAAAGGTAATGTTGTTGTCTTTAGTGTAAGTGGGAGATTGTTGTATTTTCTTTCATGTTATGAAATATTAAAGGCATGAATTCCAATATTAGTGTATTCATTATGGCTGTGCAAATGTAATAAAACATAATAATGTCCTTAAATAGTTATGAAATTGTTACATTGAAGTATTCTAAATTGTCCATAGTCAATCATTATAGTGGAATTTTGAGGACAACAACAATGTGCGAGAGACTAGTATGTGTTGTGATTAAATATGGTGATATTAAGTCAAACGCATGGGTATTTGATACTGGACTAACCCGCTTATAAGAACATTTCATGGATTGATATATGAATGTCAAAAATGTTCTTATAATAATTATGTTTGTATCTGAATCCTTCGACTTGAGATCACATATACACAAGATTTCCTACATGGCTAGTTGTATACTTTGATGGTGTCAAACGCATCTTTAACTAGATGGGCTATAAAGACATTTATTGGGTATATTTATGAACCATGTGTAGGATGAGGTATGATAGATAAAGGATTTGTCCCTCCTATATAACATGAGTGATAGCTTGGGCCCTTTGATGGAGTGAAACTAATTCATGACCATAAACAAATGAATTAATATGAGATATTAATGTCATTTGATTAGTCTACCTGGGAATCAAGAAACTGATTGATTGAACAATACAAGTGTGACATTCTCCATGACTTGTGTTCAATCTAGATATCGAGGACAAAGAGATTAGTACAAAAGATCATATTTCTGAATACTTGAATCAACGGACTATTCTTGAATCGGGAGTAATGATGTGTTGCTAGATACCTCTCATTACTATTGATAATTGTTGTCACGACCAACATAGCAAATACCTAAAGAGTCACACACTATAATCAACTCGATTGGGCTTGTTTGAGTTTACATTTGATATAGGTGTTCAATTAGATTGGGCATGCTCAATTGGATTGGGCGTTCAATTGGATCGGGAAAAACCGGATACGGTCGACCGAGTGTTGTCTCAAATCGACCGAACAAGTTTGTCACTCCGGTTGGCCGAGAACCATTTCTCCGGTCGACCAAAACAGTTGGACTTGTAAAACACAAGAGGGGGGGGGGGTGAATTGGGTTTTAACTAATCTTGGCAACTTTTTCGATTCTTTGCAATGCTAATATAAGTTTGAGCAAGATAAATAATAGCAATGCAAAACCCAATAACAAGACAAAGGATTTAGAGTGGTTCGATTCACTTAGAATCTACATCCACTACCTTGAGCCGCACCCAAGGATTTCAAACAACTTCACTTAGAAGAATGTTTACAAATGTGGCTAACTCACTAAGAGTTTTACAACACAACCACACAATGAAAAACTCACTAAGAGCTTGCCCACACAAAGTAGGACTTTTACAATTGCCCACACTAAGTAGGACTTATCAAATAACCCTATCACTAAGAAAGGGAATGAGAAAGGTTAAGTACAAAGCTTGATCACTCTTAGAAGTGAGAATGTATACCTTTGAAGCACAAACAATTTAGCTCTTGAACATATGAAGTCCACTCTTTGTCTTGCTTTTGAAAGAATACTCTTGAATGATTTAGATCATAGAGATGAAGAGTATTTTGCTTTGAAAGTGTTTAGACTTGATAAGATATCAATGTTTTATGTTTGTCAAAGTCTTAGAATGATTTTCAGCTTTAGAGTATATATACATTTCAAATTTGGCTGAAAATCGAGTCTCCAACGGTCAGAAAACGGCTAGTAAAAGACAGAGTTCGGTTGACCGCTGAGCAACTTCGGTTGACCGAAGACAGCTTGGATCCACTTTCACCCGAGGTTCGGTCGACCGAACCAGGGCCTTAGGTCGACCGAACCATCACAAGGTCGACCGAACCATTTTTTTTCTGCTCTCAGTTTCTCGACGGTTCAACCGAACTTGAGCTCGGTTGACCGAACTTCCAAAGTGATTTTTCACACGTTTTGAAATCTTTTGAAGTCTTTTAAAGTCTAAAAAGGTTTTCCTAAAAGGTAACAAGTAAGAACACTTGGAAAACTTTTCTAAAAGACTTATCTATGAAATCAAAGGCTTTTTGGATAAGAACACATTTGAAACTTTTGCCTTTTGAAAACGTGTTTATGAAATCATGTATGCAAGACTAGAGTGAGAAGCTTATGTTCATAAGAGCTTTGGTTAGAGCTTTAAAGATTACGACTAATGACGACAAAGCTAAACTAACCAAACTAAGTCTTCAATCTTCAATCTTCATAGATGAACCTTGAATAGTATGACTTTGAATCTTGAACATGGCTTGATTGAAGTACTTAGAGCTTCCTACAAGATTTCCAATATTCTATCACAAAGATTAAGATCATTAGACACAACATCAAATGTTTGTCCAATATCAAAAACAGAGTTCGTTCGCCCTTAGGGCTTACAGGACTAAGTCAAAACCGGTACATGTCGTGTGTGTGTGTGTGTGTGTGAGAGAGAGAGAGAGAGAGAGAGAGAGAGAGAGAGAGTGTGTGAAGGAGAAGTGGGGAGAGAATAGTGATGATGTGGAGTTAGTGGGTAATTCCACTAACACCATATGATGAATTGTTCATCACATACAATTCACTTCCACTATTCCATTCTACACTCTAGCCGAAACCAAGAGAAGAAAAATTCTCTGAATTTTAACTCTTTAGAACACACTCTCAAGAACACAAAAGAGAAAAGAAAAATTGTTTTTCTTATCGGCAAATTGATCTGTTTGGTCCTCAGACAATTTTTTAAATTAATCGAGTTGTCCTCATTCTTTTTTTCCCATTTGGTCCTGGGTTTTATTTTGTACTTCCTAACCGATCCTGGATGATCCTTGAAGTATTTTCGAGCTTCCAAGATGGTCCAATCATCATCTTCTTCATCCTCCAAGATCCATCACCGACCACCAACCATGTCTCTCACAATTCCGACCACCAACACCGTCCATCCACCATATATCTCCTAAATTTGACCACCAAGCCGACACCCACCACTTTTGGCCAACCGAAAATTGGAATCACATGAATCTTCATTCCAAAAACAATGATTATACCTCAAATCCTAACTGGAAAGCAATCGTAAAGGGTCCACATGGGAGATGTTGGTGGTCGAATTTGGGCAACGATGGATTTTGAAAGATAAAGAAGATGATGATAGGACCATTTTGGAAGCTCGCAAAAACTTCTGGAATCATTCAGGAAGTAAAAATACTACAGTGAGGATTTGGTAGAAAACCACCGTGGATGGTGGTGCTAGGGACCGGTTAGGAAGCGCGAAATAACATCTAGGACCAAATGAGAAGTAAAAAATAATAAGGACTACTCGATTATTTGAGAAATAGTTTGAGGACGAAACAGACCAATTTTCCTTTCTTATCTCTAAATATCCGGTTTTATGTTTCTATGTCAACGAAGCTCTCGAAGATTGTCTTCAACGTTCTTAGCTCTCGTGACTAGCATCAAAGGCTCAACTAACAAGCTCAAGGTTGATCGTGAGGATACCGGTAGAGACGGGAGTCCGAAGGCTACCGTTTGTGACTCAAAGTAGCGGAATCCGAACTATTTCGATTAGATCGAAAAACGTATAATTTCTATCACAAGGTACTGGTTCTTTCTCGTGAATAGATCCTGTAAAGGAACGGAATCCCATTTTACTTTTCACTGCTTTTATGTGGGGATTCCAAAATTTTCCTTTCAAGTGGTCCGGTCGAACGAAGCAAGGCTCGGTCAACCGACTTGTAGCAAGGTCATCCGAGAGAATATAATCGTTAGAGCTTTGGAACATTCAAAATATGACTAAGGACAAAAACAACCTCGGTCGACCTGACAACACATGTCGGTCGGCCAGACTTCTTTTTGTCTTCCGAAGCTAGGCCTAGGTCGACCGGAATGCAGTCCTAAAGTTGTTTTTCCACTTAGTCAAGTTCCTAATGTTCTCAAACTCAAGCCTAAGTGTTTTGTAAAGATATAAAACACATTTTAAAGAACTTAGAAATTGACCAATACTTAACTAACTTTTCAAAAACATTTTCGAAGAATTGAACAATGTAAAACATGAGGTTTTGAAAACATGCATGATTAAGCTTTAAACATTCTATCCTAGTATTCTCAAAGGTATGATTAGTCACAAGGATGTACCTATAAAGCATAGACTAATCGTCCTAAGGTCTTCAAGTTGATTTTCTTCTTGGAGCTTTGACATTGAAGCCTTTGATCAACATATTCTTGGAGTGATGAAGTCCTCTAACAATCTTGATTTATTGGACTTCACACTTCTTCTTGTTGGTTTGATTAGCTCTTGACATGTTGATATTTCTTCTTCTTTACTTTGCAAGTAATTCCATAGCATGTTGATTGACTTCAAGCTTGTGCTATGAAGTCTTGCAAAGTGTAGCTTCCTTGTGTGCAGGATGATGACTTTAATGTACACAAGGAGCTAACATACCATTTTCATCAAGTTTGTGTGAGTGCTAAGTATCCTATCATTAAGAACTTGCTCAAACAAACATTAAAACTATCAATGGTTTGTCATCATCTAAACAAGATTGATCACATTAGTCTATAGGGCTTACAATCTCCATCTTTTTGATGATGACAAAACTTTGATGCAAATGAGACAAATATATAGAAGGATAAAGCATTAAAGCATATAAATATGCATGCATGAGATAAGGTATGTAGGATCTAGGTAAGTAGATGTTTTGAAAAAAAATCTACTCCCCTTATTTTAAAGAATCTCTTATCTCTCCCATTTTGCAAAGTTTTAAGCTTTCTCTTTTTGTAAATTACTTTTCTTGGCACATTTGCAAAGCTATAATTTCTCCCCCTTTTTGTAAAAATCAAATAGGGTAATCATAGCGCCAATAAGAAAAGCATTTTCTTCTCATTTTTGTGAAAAGGATAAAAAATGAAAATCTTTTAAGGAGGGATTAAGTTTAAAAACATGGAGAAGCTTGATGGTCTAATAGATTGTTAAGATATAAACCAAAAGACCAAATCTAAAGACCAAATATCTTTGAAGAAGGAATACTTTTGAAAAAAGCTGGGTTGATTTCAAAGTAAGAAGAGTCCATAATGACACATAAAGTTAAAGATGGTCATATGGCTAAAAAATGAAATAGCAACCTAAGCTAAAATCAAAGGAGATAAGGAATAAAACCTTAAAGCACAATCTCCCCATTTCTTAAAAACACAATGTAAACTATTTTAGATGAAACAAGTTTAACAACCATAGCTAAAAAGTAAGAATTGGATGTGATACCATGGAATATGATAAGATAAGCATATGTATCACAAACTATAGGACCTAGAGGAAGTGTAAGATAACACTTTAAGCACATTCCTCTAACAAGTTAATGGTTAGCTAAATGAATCTAACAACTCTTAAAGCAAGGCTAACCAAGAACTTTATATGAGATCAAGGTGGATAAGTAATGAGATGAACATGATCTCAATGTTATAAGAGAGAGTATATTCAAAAGATAAACATATTTTGCTCGTATAATTCCCAAATAACTTGCACAAGATGTCTACTAGAGATAAAAAGATGAAAACAAGCCAACAAGTGATGTGATGATGTAAAAACTTGAACCAGTGAGCATATATCACATACATGAGGGGGTTATAAAATGAAAAACATTTAAAATGCTCCCCCTAAGGTTGTGCCTATATGAATAAAAGAACAAAAACTTACAGAGATTCTGAAGTTGAAGTTGAACAATTGCTGAATTATGGTTGTCCGACCGACAGCATGAGTGCCTCTGGTCGACCTGAGCCCCATTGTCCGGTCGACCGAACTTTTGGCAGAAAGCAGTAAAACCTATCATTCCAGTTCAAAAACCAAATCCAAGCAGCCAAAGGCACATAACAAAATATTCAATGCCACAATCCACAGTTCATATCATAAGTCAAGTATCTAGGACAATCAACCACATAAGATTCATTCTTAAGACTTGAATATAAACATCAAAACAGCCCCATGATATAAAGATCAAGTTAAAAACCAAAGCATAGCATCTCAGAACCCCCCAAAGCATATGGCACTAAGAATAGAGGGGAGGGGTCCAAAGTGAGCTTTCATCACAAGGATCAAATCATTAAGCTATTCTAATATAACATGCTCATATAGGATCAAAACATGTTATAAACATCAATGTGTCCCTTAAAAGAAATTCATACAACATATGGAAAAGTACGAACAAACACTTGCTATTATAAGGGTGCACATGGGATAACAAGAAGGGAAAAAACATGAAATACGATAACAAAGATATAGATAAAAGATTGAGTTTAAGAAATTTCTCATTGAGTTGAAGATTTGCTTTTTGCAATTTGAAGTCCACAATGAGATGCTTGAACTTCTTCAATCTTCTGGATTATCTTGATCTTCATTCTTGGTTGAGGCTTCGTCTCCCTCTTCTTGACTTTATTGAGCAAGCTCTTCATCATTTTGTGAAGTTTCATCATCTATCTTGGTTGAGGCTTCCTCAATGCCTTGATCTTCATCTTTGTCTTTACCAAAATACATATCTTCTTTTTGTTTCTCAATTTTCTTGTTTCCCTCTTGTTCTTTTTCCTTTTCTTCATCATCCCCAATATTTAACTCAACATTCTCAACTCCTTTCTCACCTATTTCCCCATCAACTTCAACATCAACTTCTTTAAGCTCATCCTCCTTTTTCTCCTCTTCTTATTTCTCTTCATCACTTCAATCATCTTCATTGATGGATTCATCATCTTCTTCTCCTTCCTTTTACTCCTTTTCACTTTCTTCCTTATCATTTTGTACAATGGTTGATTTCTTTGTCTTTGTGTTTCTAATCACATCATCAACCATGTATTCCAATTCATCAAACCTAGTTTTGTACTCCCCAACCTTTTCTTTCAAATCCTTCACATCATTTTCCAAGGTAGACAACTTCTCGAATACAATCTCCAATTTTTTGTTGAAGTTGTCTTGAAAACCATTTACGCTTGTCATGATTTGATTGAAGAAACTTTCATTTGAATTTTCTTTTGATGAAGGGGCTTGTCTTTCAACATTTACCCTTTGAATGTCCTCATTTCTTTCAACATTGGTTTGGACATTTCCTTCTTCATTTACTTCAAAGTGAACATCCTCGAATTCTTGTCCTTCGCCTTCTTCACCTTGCACTCCTTGCTCTTCCTCTTGATATACTTGTGGCATTTAAATGCCTCTTTCCTCAATGTGCCTTTTGATGGTTCCACACACTTTGAACTCTTATTAAGTTTGATAAAGGCCGCCAAGAGCTCTTTATTGGTACACCTATTGTGGAATTTCCATTTTCCACCAACCAATATCAGGTGCATTTGATAAAATTGGCCTTGATTATATATATGGTTCCTTTCACTCCTTTGAGTGGGATTTGTGAGTTTGAGCTTATACTTCTTGAAAAGTAGAGTCCACATGTTTCCATATGGAAGGAATTTCTTAGCTCCATGCACCCCTTCCATGAAATACTTAAGTGCCAAATAGCCAAAGTTAGCTCTTTTCCTCTCCACCAACCATAGCATAATGGTCATCTATAAGTAAGATATGGAGCTTTTATGTCCTCTTACGGGGATAACCACATTTGTGATCAAGTGGTGGAATATGCGACCATACTCATCAAGTTTGTTGCTCTCTCTCTCTCTCTCTCTCTCTCTCTCTCTCTCTCTCTAAATTCGTCAAATGCCCCTTGGATATTGAAGTATGTTTTAAAATTTCCAATATGAAGATCCTTTTCTTTTGGCACTTTCCCTGAATTGAAAAAATATCTATAGCTAGCTTGTATTTTTGGAGTGAGTATAATTTTGACTTGATAAATAAAATAAAATAAAATAAATGCTGGTGAAATAGGATGACCTTCCACTGTTAAACCAGAAATAGACCCTTTAGGAGAAAATTATGCTCCTATAATCAATAATAGAATAAAATATTATGATAATTTTATAAATAAACCCAAAAATAAAGAATATAGAGGAAAATATTATCCTTGCCCAGACAAAGAAGAACCTATAGTAAGAGGAGGAACAAAATTAAATATATATTGTAGTATAGATAGATATAAAGATATACTAACTTGAAAAAGAATATGTTAATCTTCTTATTAACAGTAGAAAACGATTTTACCACAACTCTTCTCTATATATAGAGGTGAGCCGGGAGTATTTGTTCCCATAAAAAAGTGCTTGGCACTTTCATTCCTTTCATCCGCAAGGTAGCATACTAGCATAGCTGAGCTTTCTCTTTCTCTTCATTATATTATTTCCACTGCTTTAATTTCTTCTATGAGTTTATGTTTGCCTAAACTCATTTACACTTTGACAGAGAGCTCCAACTTTTGGATCTTTGATTATATTCATCATTTCCTCACATCATATAATTCTGTCTTCTCTTTAAATTTTCTTTTCACTTATTCTTTGTCGGCTAGCTACTCTCTTGATCAATAACTTGTAAACTTCAACAACTTCTTTGGATATCATATTCTCTTGAGCTTTTCCATAATTCTTGGAGTTACAAGGTGAATATCTTGTTTCAAATTAAATTCTTGTTTTAACAGTGAAACTTATGGATAAGCAGAGAATTTAATTTGTTAGAATTATATGTTTTAGGATATGGATAATTTGGAATATCCAGAGATTGATCAGTTTATCAGGTGAGTGATCCACACCTTTACAAAAATATATATGTGTAATGTGTGTGCATTTGTTTCATTGCACTCGTGATCTGGATCCACTCATGACATGCATTGTGGCACCATCAAATATCTTTCTGAATTAGGGGCACTGTTTTGAAAATGATAAATTTGATTGAACCTTATATGGACTTGTCCTGTATATATTGGCATGGCATGATAAGACTATGAGTCTATTGAGTCGGGCCCAATGATTTGATTTGAAGGACCTAAGTGCTACACCAAAGGGTGTGAGCCATCTCTAGATTCCTAATTTTGATATGTGCATTGGGGCCCGTATGAAATGTGATCTGATGTTATTGTGATGTCATTGTCAATAGCACCTCGACAGTCCCGAACAATTGTTCCAAAAATCAAGCCCCTTATTATATGAGTATAAATATGGTTTTCTCATTGTGCAAACTATTTTCCGGATATAAAGTACTTTGGAAGGAAAATGGTTTTAAAGACATAAGCACCACTTGCACGGCCCTCACTGAGCTTCGGCTCACATTTTTCAAATGTTTCCTCCCTCCACAAGTATCTGAAGGTGGTGCGGCATTGTGATATCAGAGTGTGCAGCGGTAACTTTTGACAAGAAATTTGTATTAAGGATTCTAGTCTTAAATTGTAATAGATTATTTTTTATAAACTTGTGGATATTTTCACCGTTTGATTTTGGGGGTTAATAGAATATTTGTTTAGAGCATTGCTCTACCAGGCGGCGGGCGGCTCGGCTCATCCCGTCCGGACAGGGGCGGATCGGCGCGTTACAATATATATTGTCTTGTATTCCTATGTGTTGCATATTCACACATAAGTTATCTAAGTGTTAATCCTTTAAATCACCTGTATATGCTTAATGAACATATTTGTTGTTAAAGTGATCATATTTGTTGTTAAACTAAAGGGATTCATGGGCGGAAACTCGTTCCAAACACCCATGGATCCTCTCCTGAAGGATCCGCTCATATGAAACAAATCGAAAAACAGCGGAAAAACTTACGTTTCTTGGATTCAAGAAGCTACTTCTTGAATGGAGGATGATGTTTCTTGGATGTGTTGCTGCCACCAAACGGAATTCCCTTTGCGGAATATCCCTCTACCGGTATCCACGCGACGAAACGGGCGGCGAGTGCTAGCTCTTCGTCTTTCTGATTTTCGGAAATTAGAGAGAAAAAGGGAGACCAAAACTGAAATCAGATTTCAGAGAGTGGCAAAGGTTACGGCTGAAAAAATCCTTACCCTAGGGTTTCGTCCAAGAGATGATTATATAGGGTGTGAGAGTTTGTTCCCATAACCAACTCTCACATCCCCAACTCCTCTCGGCAGTGGGAGTCTCTAACTCCCACATTCCATAGAATTCTGCTGGTAGTGGGAGTCCTTATCGGATAATAACTCCCACGTAATCCCAGCTATGCCGAAAACGCCCCTTATCTCTAATTCGAATGATAACGCTTTATCATTCTCAGAAAGGTGAATGTCAGATACAATGAACCTAGACACATTCTAGATTCATTGAATCTGGACATGAAGCTCGTTAGCTCGTCTATGCGTGTGACCATGTAGGTTCATCTCACAGTGGCAATGAAAACACACTTAGTAGTAGTGTGAGTTCATAAATCACAAGCGGCCCCTAGCAGGACATTGTGACTACCCAAAGTGAATGAATTTACAACGGAACCTAATATCAATCTACTATTTAATCCCTTTGTCTCGCGATATCCTAATTAAGCATAAGGCATGGTGGTCGTCACCCTTATTAAGCTTAATTATATTTATGCTCGATCTCCGGGTAGATCTGTTTTCGACAAATAGCATTTGATAACCACTTTATCAAATACATTTGAGCACGGCCATGCATTTAAACAATCTTTCCCTATCGAGGGGCCCATGGATATCTCTCTCTAATAATAGAGAGGGACAAATTCCTTACAATGTCTCTCACATTCAAGCTATGATAGGACACTACATCCGATCATCAGTCGTATTGATTACTCTGTTACAAGTAACGTCCGACTGAGTCAAAACGTGGCTCCATTCATACTAGAATCAATGAAGACATAAGGTCTAAGGATTCAAAAATAGTATTGAGGAAGTAATACTTATGACTTAAGACCATGAAGTATTACTTCTCTGACGGATCACGTCCAATACAATGTATCCATATATATTGCATCTATGATGTGATTTGTATCCATTACATATGATCAGTAAAACAAGATCATCAATCAACAATCATACTAGTTTTATTTCATAGTAATTAAGCATTACATAAAACTAGGGACTTCTAGAATAGTAATTACATAAGCTAATTAGTTTTACTATCAAATCACACATTTGATAATCAAAAGCGTAATTAACTATTCAATTACATGCTCAAAAGATAATAAAACGCACACATGTGCTAATGGTCCTAGGGCACTACTAACAATCTCCCACTTGCCCTAGTTCCAATCATACATGATCCTCAATCCCATTGACCTAGTATGACACTCATGTATATGCTGTGGGAGTGGCTTGGTCAATGGATCTGCAATGTTGTCGTCTGTATGTACTTTGCAAATACTAAAGTCTCCTCTGTCGATGATCTCCCTGATCAAATGGAAACGCCTGAGAATGTGTTTGGATCGTTGGTGAGATCTAGGTTCCTTAGCTTGTGAAATGGCACCAGTACTATCACAATAGAGGTCCACCTGGGTTCACAATGCTAGGGGGACGACACCTAGTTCATCAACAAACTTCCCGATCCAAACGACTTATTTAGTCGCTTGCAGAGGCATCTAGATACTCGACACATGTTGTAGAGTCGGCCACGGTTTCTTGCTTTGAGCTCTTCCAGCTCACAAAGACCTCCATTCAAACAACACACAAAACCCAGATTGCGATCTATAATCGTCTCACGTCGGTCCCGGAAGCTTGCGTCCGTGTGACCATTTACAACCGGACTTCCTTCCCCGACCTCCGTAAACTAAGAACATATCTTTAGTCCTTCTCAAGTACTTAAGAATGCTTTTGACTGCAGATCCAATGTGACTCACCAGTGGTCGATTGATATCTCGCTAGTCATACTTAAAGCAAATGAGACATCCCAGGGCGAGTGCATATCATGGCGTACATAATAGACCCAATGGCCGAAGCATATGTGATCTTACTCATGCGCTCTTGGTCCTCCCTTGTGGAAGGTCCTTGAGTTCTCGCTGAGTTTAACGCCATGTGACATGGGCAAGAATCCCTTTTTTTGGAGTCTTGCAAAGCCGAACCATTTCGAGTACCTTGTCAATGTATCCACTCGGCTCGAGCCGATCATTTTGTTAGATCTATCTCTATAGATTCTAATACCCAAAATGTATGTAGCCTCGCCTAAGTCTTTCATGGAAAAGCACTTCCCCAACCAAGCTTTTACGCTTTGTAATGTGGGGATGTCATTTCCAATCAGTAAGATGTCGTCCACATAATGCACAAGGAACACTACTGCATTATTAGTTACTTTCTTATAAACACAAGGCTCGTCTTCGTTTTTGATGAAACCGAATTCTTTAATACGTTCATCAAAGCGACGATTCCAACTTCGAGATGCTTGCTTCAATCCATAAATGGACCTTTGAAGCTTACACACTTTGCTAGGATTTGTTGGATCAACAAACCCCTCATGTTGTGTCATATACACATCCTCGAGAAGGTTTCCGTTAAGAAATGCAGTCTTAACATCCATTTTACATATCTCATAGTCATAATATGCGGCTATGGCAAGTAAAATCCTAATTGACTTTATCATCACGACAGGGGAAAAGGTTTCGTCATAGTCAATACCATGAACTTGTCTATAACCTTTAACTACTAGTCGCGATTTAAAAGTGTGTACATTACCATCCATGTCGGTCTTCTTTTTATAACACCATTTGTTATCAATGACCTTGCACCCTTCAGGTGGGTCAACCAAAGTCCATACTTGGTTGTCGTACATGGATTGCATCTCGGACTTCATAGCTTCTAGCCACTTATCTGACTCGGAACTACGAATTGCCTCTTTTGTAGGTAGTGGGTTCATCTTGATCAATCAGTTCAACTCGATGATCATCCCGTCACAGAAATCCATATCTCTCAGTCGTTGATGTACCCGACTCGACCTCCTCGGGCCTTGTGTCAAAGATTGAAGCTCGAGTATCGAGCACGTGAGCTTGCTTGAACTTCTAAAGTCAGTTCGGATGTTGTTTGGGGATCTTGAATTTCCTCAAGATGGATCTTACTCCCACTATCCTCTTTGGAAATAAATTCCCTTTCAAGGAATGAACCATTACGAGCAACAAACACTTTGTTCTCCCGATGGAAGATAGAAGTAATATCCTTTAGTTTCTTTAGGATATCCCACAAACAAACACTTGTCGATTTAGGGGCGAGTTTATCGGATAACAAGCGTTTTACGTACGCCTCGCATCCCCAAATTTTGAGAAATGACAAACTAGGTCGTTTCCCAGTCCCATATCTCATATGGAGTTTTTCGAACCGCTTTAGAAGGAACTCTATTTAATATAAATGCAGCAGTTTCTAGGGCGTAGCCTCAAAAGGAAATTGGAAGACTTGTTTGACTCATCATAGATCGAACCATATCTAATAAGGTGCGATTCCTCCGTTCCCGACACGCCATTCCATTGTGGTGTGCCGGGGAGGAGTTAATTGTGAAACAATTCCACAACCACTAAGATGTTCGTCAAACTCTTGGTTAAGGTATTCACCACCTCGATCCGATCGAAAGTATCTTAATACTTTTACCAAGTTGATTTTGTACTTCATTTTGAAATTCTTTGAATCTTCCAAAAGATTCGATTTATGTTTCATTAGATAGACGTAGCCGTATCTACTGAAATCATCCGAAAATGTGATGAAGATCGAAACCCTCCTCTAGCACTCGGTGTTTATTGGTCCACAAACATCTCGTATGTATGAGGCCCAACAAATCGGAAGCTCTCTCACTTTGTCCAGTAAAGGGAGCTTTAGTCGGGCTTTGCCCAACAAGCAAGATTCACACGTCTCATAAGACTCTAAGTCAAATGATGTTAAAAATTCCATCCGTATGGAGTTTTGATATGCGTTCTCGTTTATGTGGCCCAAACGACAGTGCCAAAAGTAGGTTTGGTTTAAGTCATTTGATTTAAACCTTTTAGTATTAATGTTATAGATGGGCCTTTTAATGGAATCATCGAGGTTAAGAACATAAAGCCCATTCATCAAAGAGGCATCTCCATAAAAGATACGATCTTTATGAATGGTGCAAATCTTATTCAAAATATTAATTTCAAAACCTTCAATATCCAAACAAGAAACTGAAATAATATTCCTACTCAAAGTTGGAACATACAAACAATTATCCAGTTCTATAATAAGGCCACTTGGCAAAACTAAATTGAATGTCCCGAGTAGCTACAGAGCAACAACTCTTGCTCAGCTGGCTACTCCGAGGTCCACTTCTCCTTTTGCGATGATCTACTCCTTTTGAACCCCCCTGCACATTTGCACAAATGTGAGATCCACAACCGGTATCTAATACCCATGAAGTAGGAGCGGACATGTTAATTTCTATAACATAAATACCTGGAGAGATAGTCAAACTGTCCTTTCCCTTTTTCTTCTCTTCCAAATAGAGCTTGCAGTTCCGTTTCCAATGACCCGGTTCATTGCAATGGAAGCAAACTCCCTCCTTTGGTGCCTTGGCTTTGGGCTGGGGCTTGGGCTTGTCATTGCCTTTGCCTTTGCCTCTCTTGGCCATGGGCTTTCCCTTGCCTTTCTTCTTGAAATTCCCTTTTTGAACCATTAAGACTTCAGGGGTCTTCTTAATGTTCAGTTCATCCTGCTTGAGCATCCCGCGTATTTCATGTATGGTCTTCTCCAAGGCATGCATGTTGAAGTTCATAATGAATTGGTCATACTCCGGTGGGAGTGAGCCCAAGATCATATCTGTGGCCATGTCATGACTCACGGGAGCCCCAAGTTTCTCAAGTTGATCAAAATAGCCCTTCATCTTAAGAACATGTGCACTTACAGAGGTTCCAGGGGCCATTTTGCAACTATTTAACGCCTTAGTTGTAAGGAATCTTTCATGACGAGTTTGCTCTTGGAACATTTCCTTGAGCTGGCCCATCATCTGGAAAGCCTCAACTCCTTCAAACTGTTTTTGAAGGCCAGTGCTCATTGTAACTAACATGAGACAAGTCACATCGTTAGAGTCATCGAAATGCTTCTTCCAAGTATCTCTTTCAGCTCTAGGGGCGTTATTTGTAGGCTGTTCAGGAATGTCCAGTATCAAGAACGTATGACTTTCTTTCTCGCTTAAGGACAATCCTTAAGTTGCGGGCCCAATCAAGGAAATTGGTCCCACTCAGTTTTTCCTTCTCAAGGACGGATCGCAGTGAATTGTGTGATGAATTGGTTGCCATTATCTACATTAAGTTAATTGCAAAGTTATTAGTTTTTGAGCAAAAACATTTTCCACAATTTCAACACTTGATAATAGTGGGGAAAAACATTTTACAATAGTTATAGGAAAGCTTTGTCTTAACACCTATAATTAAAGTAAAATCATCTAATGGGATTGACATCTATATGTCCCGGCTATTTCCCATTTTATGCCCTAGGCCCAAAACTATTTTGTTGGCCTAGCTAAGTTGAACCATGTCTAAGCTTATGGAAATCACTATTTTCCCATATCCTTTTGCTTAGATAACCACTTGTCATTGCTTTGGCAAGCGGACAATATGATGATCCAAGCTCTTGGAGTGCTTAGAATATGGTAGGCATTTTAAGACTTAGTTAAAACATTAAGTTTTTGAATAGTCTGTTAAACCCCATAAGACAATAATATCATACAAGCATCTCACGCAATATATAAAGCATAAAGTAAATGTGATATAGCATGGCCTAATCCTATGATGACTCCCACGAGCCTTGTGGGAGCCAAGGGTCAATCTAAGTCTGTATTCATCTCATGAATATAGTCTTCGATCCAGGGTCCTCCGGTCTTGTTACATAATTGCATGGGCATACCCAGCCTTCAATGTAGAGTAGTAAGACTAATCTAGGAAAGCTATTACAATTTTACATCATAAAGAAAAACGACTCGCAGGTCGTATTATAAAATTACAACCCAAATATGTAAAACAAGAGGTATAGTAGGCCATGCTATTCACCATGCTAATATCACATAAAACATGACTTAAATAACAGCGAGTATATATACAAAGTCTTAGGTCTGCGTAACGACCATTCTGCGCTACGCATACGGCGGTCCCCTTGCGGGGTTTTCAAGGGGCAGCGCCCCTGGAAGGAAAATCTGATTCTACATCAGCTCATCGAATGAGATTTTCCTCCCAGATTTACCCTACAATTGCCTTACTTACATAATCGGATTATGTATTAGTTAATCGGATTAACAGAGACAGTTTATGCGTAATAACAGAATTTAATCAAATTAATTTCAGATTCACAGAAACGGTTTATGCAGAATCAAAACCCGAAAACAGTTTATATCATAACAGTTCATATAACCGTATAAACATGATTAAACCGAGAGAAATTTATGCATATATCACATATATTCATCAAAAGATACAATCTTTAAATGCAGTTAAACAGTTTATGCATTTATCATGATCAAAGAAACGATCTTTTCTGTTTTCAAACATACACATACCAAATCGGAATTGATAGTGTTATTGTCTGATAAACATTATCGAATTTGAGTCGTATGAGCAAGGCTCTGATACCACTGAAGGGATTCATGGGCGGAAACTCGTTCCAAACACCCATGGATCCTCCCCTGAAAAATTCGCTCATATGAAACAATTCGAAAAACAGCGGAAAAACTTACGTTTCTTGGATTCAAGAAGCTACTTCTTGAATGGAGGATGATGTTCCTTGGATGTGTTGCTGCCACCAAACGGAATTCCCTTTGCGGAATATCCCTCTACCGGTATCCACGCGACGAAACGGGCGGCGAGTGCTAGCTCTTCGTCTTTCTGATTTTTGGAAATTAGAGAGAAAAAGGGAGACCAAAACTGAAATCAGATTTCAGAGAGTGGCAATGGTTACGGCTGAAAAAATCCTTACCCTAGGGTTTCGGCCAAGAGATGATTATATAGGGTGTGAGAGTTTGTTCCCATAACCAACTCTCACATCCCCAACTCCTCTCGGCAGTGGGAGTCTCTAACTCCCACGTTCCCTAGAATTCTGCTGGTAGTGGGAGTCCTTATCGGATAATAACTCCCACGTAATCCCGACTATACCGAAAACGCCCCTTATCTCTAATTCGAATGATAACGCTTTATCATTCTCGAGAAAGTGAATGTCGGATACAATGAACCTAGACACATTCTAGATTCATTGAATCTGGACATGAAGCTTCGTTAGCTCGTCTATGCGTGTGACCCACGTAGGTTCATCTCACGGTGGCAATGAAAACACACTTAGTAGTAGTGTGAGTTCATAAATCACAAGCGGCCCCTAGCAGGACATTGTGACTACCCAAAGTGAATGAATTTACAACGGAACCTAATATCAATCTACTATTTAATCCCTTTGTCTCGCGATATCCTAATTAAGCATAAGGCATGGTAGTCGTCACCCTTATTAAGATTAATTGTATTTATGCTCGATCTCCAGGTAGACTGTTTCGACAAATAGCATTTGATAACCACTTTATCAAATACATTTGAGCACGGCCATGCATTTAAACAGTCTTTCCCTATCGAGGGGCCCATGGATATCTCTCTCTAATAATAGAGAGGGACAAATTCCTTACAATGTCTCTCACATTCAAGCTATGATAGGACACTACATTCGATCATCAGTCGTATTGATTACTCTGTTACAAGTAACGTCCGACTGAGTCAAAACGTGGCTCCATTCATACTAGAATCAATGAAGACATAAGGTTTAAGGATTCAAAATAGTATTGAGGAAGTAATAGTTATGACTTAAGACCATGAAGTATTACTTCTCTGACGGATCAGTCCCAATACAATGTATCCCTATATATTGCATCTATGATGTGATTTGTATCCATTACACATGATCAGTAAAACAAGATCATCAATCAACAATCATACTAGTTTTATTTCATAGTAATTAAGCATTACATAAAACTAGGGACTTCTAGAATAGTAATTACATAAGCTAATGAGTTTTACTATCAAATCACACATTTGATAATCAAAAGCAAAATTAACTATTCAATTACTTGCTCAAAAGATAATAAAACGCACAACATGTGCTAATGGTTCTAGGGCACTACTAACAATTCACACATAAGTTATCTAAGTGTTAATCCTTTAAATCACCTGTATATGCTTAATGAACATATGAAAAGAATTTGGTAGAAAAATTAAAAAGTTTGAGAACCTTATTCACCCCTTCGCGTATTGCAATTGCTCTTTGAAAATTTCAATTTGTATCATAGCCTAGTCTCATTTTTGTTAGGATTTACACCCTAGGAAGATCTATGGCCACATGTTTTTCTACCAATTCTATAGAAGACTCTTCCACATCTAGACCACCGTTATGTGATGAATCCATCTTCTCTGTTTGGCTAAATGTTTAAACTTTTTTGTCTATTAATAATTTCACATTGTTGAGCTTTATAGAAATAGGACCATATGTTCATTCAATCAACAAACAAGGTGTGCCAAAGACAAGAAGATAATTCAATGAAGATATTGTAGAGATGTGTAGAAGAGAAGGAATTTTCCAAAAAGCTTCAAAGATAAAAATTCAAAGAGAAGTGGCATTGGGGCGGATCATTCCATGAGGAATGAAGAACATGAAAGGAGATGTGTCAAAAGAAGAAAATCGAAAACACTCCTTAGCACTTGGAAATCTCAAATATCAAAGGCTACTTCTATTCAAGATCCAAGATGCTTAAAGGCAAAGAGAAAAGTTTCAAGTGATGACAAAGGCCAAAACGTCAAACCATTCTCCTCATCACTTGGTAAGAAAGAAGAGGTATCAAAATCACTTCTTCATAGCAACCTACTTGATGTGATTATGATTTTGATAAGTAGTTTTGTTGTATATTCTTATGTTTTTATTAATATTTCATTTATTTCTCTTATTAGTCATATCCATATAGATAACCTTAGCATGATCTTTACATGTTTACTTGATTCTTTAGCTAAGGTATCTATGAGATGTAGCATATTCAACGTGAATGATTCTTGTTCTTACAGGCTTAGTTAAAATAAGAATCACTCTAGTTGTTGTGAGCTTAAATTGCATGATCCTTGTGCATGCATGTGCAACTTGAGAAAATATAGCTAACCTTGAAGGACCTTTCAAAAGGTACCAAGTGCTTCTCAAGATTTCCTTGTAGGTACAAAATAATCTAAACTTCACTATGAATATATGAACTAGAAGGAATGGCACAAGCAAGATAAGACTCTAAGAAAATAGTCACATGCCAAGGGTTGCAAGATTGTTAGAGGGTTCATCAAGAAAAGAAAACTCATCCATCAATGATGACTCTACAATTTTCATGAAAGAAGAGGAGATTGCTTCCATTGGATTGGTTACAAATGAGCAAAATGGAACAATCACTTGTCAACCTCTACAAGATCTGTAAAAGGAAGTGAGATATCCGTGGGCCCCTCGATAGGGAAGACTGTTTAAGTGCATGGACGTGCTAAATGTATTTAATAAAGTTATTATTAAACATTATTTGTTGGAACATTCAACCTGGAGATCGAGTAAAAATGTAATTAATCTTTATAAAGGTGACAACATCAATTACTTATGCTTAATTGGGATATCGTAAGACAAAAGGCTTAAATAGTGGATTGAGCTAAGGTAATCGTTTCACCGATCATTCGTTCACTCTGGGCAGTCACAATACCCTGCTAGGGACCGCTTGTGACTTATGCATACATACTCTACTAAGTGTGTTTTCATTACCGCTGTGAAATGAACCTACAGGGTCACACGCATACACGAGTTAACAAGCTTTATGCCCAGATTCAATGAATCTATAATGTGTCTAAATTCATTGTATCTGACATTTATTTTCTCAGAATAATAAAAAGTTATTATTCGAAATAGAGATAAAGGATGGGATAATTTTGGTTTTTTGTTTTTTGCTGGAATTACGCGATAAAAACTTTTACTACCAAAAGAGGTTGGGATCACGTAGGAGTTTGTTTTCGAGATAAACTCTCACGCCTTTTATATACTTCTCTTTGGATGAAACATAGAAAAAAAGCTTTTCTTAGTCGCAAAACAATTACCACGAAAGTATTCCGCCATACATTCTCTCGGTTTTACGAACTCAGAAAATTGAAGAGCTAGCACTCGCTACTTATTTTTTCACGTGGATAGTAGAAAGCGAATCCAAAAAGGGACAGCTTTTTGGATGGTTGCTGCACATAATCGTTGCTGAACCAGAAAAGAAATTGAAAAATTGTAAGCTTTTTTTCGTTCTTATTTGATTCTTATAGTATGAACGGATCCTTCAGGGGACGATTCATAGGTTTCTATATTTTGATTGGAATCCCCTTTACATGTCCGGATTGTTAGTAGTGCCCTAGGACCATGAGCATACGTTTTACGCTTTTATATTTTGAGCATGTTATTTGAATAGTTAATTTTTCTTTTGAACATCATATATGTGAAAGACATTGTACAGGATTTGTCCCTCTCTTATTGGAGAGAGATATACGCGGGCCCCTCGATAGGGAAGACTGTTTAAATACATGGTCGTGATCAAATGTATTTAATAAAGTGGTTATTAAATATTATTTGTTGGAACAGTCTACCTAGAGATCGAGTAGAAATATAATTAAGCTTTGTAAGGGTGACAGCTACCATGTCATATGCTTAATTAGGATATCGCGAAACAAATGGATTAAATAGTGGATTGAGATTAGGTAATCGTTCACCGATTATTCATTCATGCTGGGCAGTCACAATGCCCTGCTAGTGACCGCTTGTGACTTATGAATACATACTACTACTAAGTATATTTCATTACTATAGTGAAATGAACCTACATGGTCACACGCATAGACGAGTTAACGAGCTTTATATCCATATTCAATTAATCTAGAATGTGTCTAGGTTCATTGTATATGCCATTTATTTTTTCTGAGAATAAT
This sequence comes from Vinca minor, assembly GCA_026122235.1. NCBI lineage: Eukaryota > Viridiplantae > Streptophyta > Magnoliopsida > Gentianales > Apocynaceae > Vinca > Vinca minor. Next base: position 1,023,900 of record JAOCZM010000161.1, on the reverse strand, counting down.
AAAATTGTTATTATTCAAATTAGAGGTAAAGGATGGGTAATTTCATTTTTTAGTTTTTGTTGGGATTACGTGGGAGTTATTATGCTATAAAAACTCCCACTACCAAAATAGATTGGGATGACGTGGTTGTTTGTTCCCGAGACAAACTCTCACGCCCTATATATTGATCTCTTGGGCGAATCCCTAGGTACTAGTTTTTGAGCTGCAAAACCTAATTACCACAAAACAGATTTCTGCCAACCTTTTCTCTTTTGTTTTTCCAGAACTTATAAAACTAAAGAGGTAACACTCGTTGCTCGTTTCGTCGAGTGGATACCGGTAGAGATAAATTTCGCAAGGGACGAATTTTGGTGGTTGTAGCGCTTCATCGTTGCTAGATCATAAACAAAATCTAAAAAATTGTAAGTTATTTTTCGTTCTTATTTGATTATCATAGCATGAACGAATCCTATCGGGGACGATTCATGGGTTTTTGGAACTTGTTTCTACCTATGAATCCCCACATGGGGGTGGGCTTCCACCTGAGCTAGGGATGGGATGCCCATCCATCCCAGACATGGGGTTGGGCTGGGGATGGGGATACGATGGAAAAGGCGGGGCTGGGGCTGGAGATCATGGTATCCGCCCCCAACTGGCCCCATTGTCGTCCATACGGATGACCTTCCGGTCGACCGAGGTCTACTTACCTCGTATGTGTCTTCTTTTGACACTTGCTATTCTTAATTTTGTCATGTCCAAGATTTTATTGTTATGAATTCCTATGTTATCTTTTTCAAAGTTACTTGAGCTTCTTCTTGTGAAGCCCCATACATTAGGATCATGCATACCTGAGCTTGTATTTCTTATTGATCCACCTTACACTTGCACTTTCGGCAAGTAAGTGAAGAGATTCATGGGCAGAAACTTGTTCTAAACACCCATGAGTCCTCCCCTGAAGAATCCGCTCATACCATAGGAATCGAAAAAACTAGACAGAAACTTACTTTTCGGGTTCAAGAATCTGATTCTTGAATGAAAGATGTTGTTTCTTGGATACGTTGCTTCCACCAATGGATTTCCCTTTACGGAATGTCCCTCTACTGGTATCCACGTGACGAAACGAACAGTGATTGCTAGCTCTTCGTCTTTCTGAGTTTCGGGAATTAGAGAGAAAAGGGGGAGGCAGAATAGAAAATCTGATTTTCTAGGTCTTTTGGTATTTCGGCTGTAAAGCATTAGTCTCTAGGGTTTCGGCCAAGAGAGTTTTATATAGGGAGTGGGAGTTTGTTCCAAGGAGAACTCCCACGTCCTATCCACCTCTTTTATATGTCAGATACAATGAACCTAGACACATTCTAGATTCATTGAAGCTGGACATGAAGCTCGTTAGCTCGTCTATGCGTGTGACCCTGTAGGTTCATATCACAACGGCAATGAAAACACACTTAGTAGTAGTGTGAGTTCATAAATCACAAGCTGCCCCTAGCAGGACATTGTGACTACCCAAAGTAAATGAATTTACAACGGAACCTAATATCAATCCACTATTTAATCCCTTTGTCTAGCGATATCCTAATTAACAATAAGGCATGGTAGTCGTCACCCTTATAAGGCTTAATTATATTTATGCTTGATCTCCTAGTAGACTGTTCCATCAAACAATATTTAATAACCACTTTATTAAATACGTTTGAGCACGGCCATGTATTTAAACCGTCTTTCCCTATCGAGGGGCCCAAGGATATCTCTCTCTAATAAGAGAGGGACAAATTCTTTACAATGCCTCTCACATTCAAGCCATGATAGGACACTACATCCGATCATCAGTCGTATTGATTACTCGATTAAAGGCAACGTACGACTGAGTCAAAACGTGGCTCCATTCATGCTAGAATCAATGGAGACATAAGGTCTAAGGATTCTAAAATAGTATTGAGGAAGTAATACTTATGACTAAGGACCATGAAGTATTACTTCTCTAATGGAACACGTCTGATACGATAAATCTCAATATATTGCATCTATGATATGATTTGTACTCATTACACATGTTTAGTAAAACATAATCATCAATCAAACATCATACTAGCTTTATTTCATTGTAAAGTAGATTACATAAAACTAGGGACAACTAGAATAGTAATTACATAAGCAAATGAGTTTTACTATCAAATCACGCATTTGATGTTCATAAGCAAAATTTACTATTTAGATGAAATGCTCATAAAGATATAAAACGTACAACATATGCTAATGGTTCTAGGGCACTACTAACAATCTCCCACTTACCCTATGTCCAATCATACATGATCCTCAATCCCATTGACCTAGTATGACTCTCATGTTTAGGCTGCGGGAGTGGTTTGGTCAATGGATCTGCAATGTTGACGTCTGTATGAACTTTGCAAATACTAACGTCTCCTCTATCCCTGAGAATAGTTTAGATCGTTGATGAGATCTAGGTTCCTTAGCTTGTGAAATGGCCCAATACTATCACAATAGAGGTCCACTGGGTTCACAATGCTAGGGACGGCACCTAATTCATCAACAAATTTCCTGATCCAAACAGCTTCTTTAGCTGCTTCAGTGGCAGCTAGATACTCAGCTTCTGTTGTAGAGTCGGCCACGGTTTCTTGCTTTGAGCTCTTCCAGCTCACAGCACCTCCATTCAAACAAAACACAAAACCAGATTGCGATCTAAAGTCATCTACGTCGGTCTGGAAGTTTGCGTCTGTGTAACCATTTACAACCAGGCTTCCTTCCTGACCTCCGTAAACTAAAAACATATCTTTAGTCCTTCTCAAGTACTTAAGAATGCTCTTGACTGTAGTCCAATGTGACTCTCCAGGGCCAGATTGATATCTTTTAGTCATACTTAAAGCGAATGAGACATCCGGGCGAGAGCATATCATGGCGTACATAATGGACCCAATGGTTGAAGCATATGAGATCTTACTCATGCGCTCTTGGTCCTTCTTTGTGGAAGGTCCTTGAGTTCTACTGAGTTTAATGCCATGTGACATTGGCAAGAATCCCCTTTTGGAGTCTTGCAAACTGAACCGTTTCAGTACCTTGTCACTGTATCCACTCTGGCTTAGGCCAATCATTTTTTTAGATCTATCTCTATAGATTCGTATACCCAAAATGTATGTAGCCTCGCCTAAGTCTTTCATAGAAAAGCACTTCCCCAACCAAGCTTTTACGCTTTGTAATGTGGGGATCTCATTTCCAATCAGTAGGATGTCATCCACATAAAGCACAAGGAACACTACTGCATTATTAGTTGCTTTCTTATAAACACAAGGCTCGTCTTCAATTTTGATGAAACAAATTCTTTAATACGTTCATCAAAGCAACGATTCCAGCTTCGAGATGCTTGCTTCAATCCATAAATGGACCTTTGAAGCTTACACACTTTGCTAGGATTTGTTGGATCAACAAACCCCTCAGGTTGTGTCATATACACATCCTCGAGAAGGTTTCCATTAAGAAACGAAGTCTTAACGTCCATTTTCCATATCTCATAGTCATAATATGCGGCTATGGCAAGTAAAATCCTAATAGACTTTATCATAACCACATGAGAAAAGGTTTCGTCATAGTCAATACCATGAACTTGTCTATAACCTTTAATTACTAGTCGAGATTTAAAAGTGTGTACATTACCATCCATGTCGGTTTTCTTTTTGTAACACCATTTGTTATGAATGACCTTACACCCTTCGGGTGGGTCAACCAAAGTCCACACTTGGTTATCGTACATGGATTGCATCTCAAACTTCAAAGCTTCTAGCCACTTATCTGACTCAGAACTACGAATTGCCTCTTTGTAGGTAGTGGGCTCATCTTGATCAATCAGTTCAACCTGATGATCATCAGTCACGAGAAATCCATGTCTCTCAAGCTGTTGATGTACCCGACTCGACCTCCTTGGGCCTTGTGTCAAAGATTGAAGCTCAGTATCAGCACATGAGCTTGCTTGAACTTCCAAAGTTGGTTCAGATGTTGTTTGGGGATCTTGAATTCCCTCAAGATGGATCTTACTCCCACTATCCTCTTTAGAAATAAATTCCCTTTCAAGGAATAAACCATTTCGAGCAACAAACACTTTGTTCTCTGATGGAAGATAGAAGTAATATCCTTTAGTTTCTTTAGGATATCCCACGAACAAACACTTGTCAGATTTAGAGGCGAGTTTATCAGATAACAAGCGTTTTTCATACGCCTCGCATCCCCAAATTTTAAGAAATGACAAACTAGGTCGTTTCCCAGTCCATATCTCATATGGAGTTTTCTGAACCGCTTTAGAAGGAACTCTATTCAATATAAATGCAGCAGTTTCGAGGGCGTAGCCCCAGAAGGAAATTAGAAGACTTGTTTGACTCATCATAGATCGAACCATATCTAGTAAGGTGCGATTCCTCCGTTCCGATACACCATTCCATTGTGATGTGCCAGGAGGACTTAATTGTGAAACAATTCCACAACCCCTAAGATGTTCGTCAAACTCTTGGTTAAGGTATTCGCCACCTCGATCTGATCGAAGTATCTTAATACTTTTACCAAGTTGATTTTGTACTTCATTTTGAAATTCTTTGAATCTTCCAAAAGATTCTGATTTATGTTTCATTAGATAGACATAGCCATATCCACTGAAATCATCTGTGAATGTGATGAAGTACTAAAACCCTCCTCTAGCACTTGTGTTTATTGGTCCACATACATCTGTATGTATGTGGCCCAACAAATTAGAAGCTCTCTCACTTTGTCCAGTAAAGGGAGCTTTAGTCAATTTACCTAACAAGCAAGAATCACATGTCTCATAAGACTCTAAGTCAAATGATGGCAAAATTCCATCTTGATGGAGTTTTGATATGCATTTCTCATTTATGTGGCCCAAACGACAGTGCCAAAAGTAGGTTTGGTTTAAGTCATTGGATTTAAACTTCTTAGTATTAATGTTATAGATGGGCCTTTTAATGTATTCATCGAGGTTAAGAACATAAAGCCCATTCATCAAAGAGGCATCTCCATAGAAGATACGATCTTTATGAATGGTGCAAATTTTTTTCAGAATATTTAATTCAAAATCTTCAATATCCAAACAAGAAACTGTAATAATATTCCTACTCAAAGTTGGAACATAAAGACAATTATTCAGTTCTACAATAAGGCCACTTGGCAAAACTAAATTAAATGTCCCGGTAGCTACAGCAACACCTCTTGCTCCGTTCACTAATCTCAGGTCCACTTCTCCTTTTGCCAATGATCTACTCCTTTTGAAACCCTGCACATTTGCACAAATGTGAGATCCACAACCCGTATCTAATACCCACGAAGTAGGAGCAGACATGTTAATTTCAATAACATAAATACCCAGAGAGACAGTTTAACTGGCTTTCTCCTTTTTCTTCTCTTCCAAATAGAGCTTGCAGTTCCATTTCCAATGACCTGGTTCATTGTAATGGAAGCAAACTCCTTCCTTTGGTGCCTTGGCCTTGGGTTTGGGCTTGTTATTTCCTTTGCCCTTCTTGGCCATAGGCTTTCCCTTTCCTTTCTTCTTGAAATTCCCCTTTTGAACCATTATGACTTCTGGGGTCTTCTTAATGTTCAGTTCAGCCTGCTTGAGCATCCCGTGTATCTCATGTGTGGACTTCTCCATGCCATGCATGTTGAAGTTCATGACAAACTGGTTATATTCCGTTGGGAGTGAGCCCAAGATCATATCTGTGGTCATGTCAGGACCTACGGGAGCCCCAAATTTCTCAAGTTGGTCAAGATAGCCCTTCATCTTAAGAACATGTGCATTTATAGAGGTACAAGGGGTCATCTTGCAACTATTCAACGCCTTAGTGGTGAGGAATCTTTCATGACGGGCTTGTTCTTGGAACATTTCCTTGAACTGGCCCATCATCTAGAAAGCCTCAACCCCTTCAAACTATTTTTGAAGATCAGTGCTCATTGTGACTAACATGAGACAAGTCACATCGTTAGAGTCATCAAACCAAGCATCTCTCTCAGCTCTGGGGGCGTTGTTTGAAGGCTGTTCAGGAATAGACGTATCAAGAACGTATAGCTTTCTTTCCTGCTTAAGGACAATCCTTAAGTTGCGGGCCCAATCAAGAAAATTGGTACCGCACAGTTTTTCCTTCTCAAGGACGGATCGCAATGAATTGTGTGAAGTGTTGGTTGCAATTATCTACATTAAATTATTTACAAAGTTATTAGTTTTTGAGCAAAAACCTTTCCACAATTTCAACACTTGATAAATGGTGGAAAATAACATTTTACGATAGTTATAAGTTAGCTTTGGCTTATCCCCATAATTAAAGTAAAATCAATCCATGGGAATGACATCTATATGTCCCGGCTAATTCCCATTTTATGCCCTAGGCCCAAAACTATTTTGATAGCCTAGTTAGGTCGAACCATGTCTATGAAGGGATTCATGGGCAGAAACTCGTTCTAAACACCCATGAGTCCTCCCCCGAAGGATCCGCTCATACCATAGGAATTGAAAAATATAGACAGAAACTTACTTTTCGGGTTCAAGAATCTGAAACTTGAATGGAAGTTGCTGTTTCTTGGATACGTTGCTGCCACCAATGGATTTCCCTTTTCGGATGTCCCTCTACCGGTATCCACGCGACGAAACGAACAGTGATTGCTAGCTCTTCGTTTTTCTGAGTCTCGGGAATTAGAGAGAAAAGGGAGAGGCAAAATAGAAAATCTGATTTTCTAGGTCTCTTTGGTATTTCGGCTGAAAAGCATTAACCCCTAGGGTTTCGGCCAAGAGAAGTTTATATAGGGAGTGAGAGGTTGTTTCAAGCACAACTCCCACGTCCTATCCACCTCTTTTGGCAGTAGGAGTCTATAACTCCCACGTTCTCTAGACTTCTGCTGGTAGTGGGAGTCTTTATCGGATAATAACTCCCACGTAATCCCAGCTATACCGAAAATGCCACTTATCTCTAATTCGAATAATAACGCTTTATTATTCTCAGAAAAATGAATGCCAGATACAATGAACCTAGACACATTCTAGATTCATTGAATCTGGACATGAAGCTCGTTAGCTCGTCTATGCTTGTGACCCTGTAGGTTCATATCACAATGGCAATGAAAACACACTTAGTAGTAGTGTGAGTTCATAAATCACTAGCGGTCCCTAGCAGGACATTGTGACTACCCAAAGTGAATGAATTTGCAACGGAACCTAATATCAATCCACTATTTAATCCCTTTTGTCTTGCGATATCCTAATTAAGAATAAGGCATGGTAGTCGTCACCCTTATTAAGCTTAATTGTATTTATGCTCGATCTCCGGGTAAACTGTTCCAACAAATAGTATTTGATAACCACTTTATCAAATATATTTGAGCACGGCCATGCATTTAAATAGTTTTTCCTTATCGAGGGGCCCATGGATATCTCTCTCTAATAATAGAGAGGGAAAAATTCCTTACAATGCCTCTCACATTCAAGCCATGATAGGACGCTACATCCGATCATCAGTCGTACTAATTACTCGATTTAAAGTAACGTCCGACTGAGTCCCAATCAAGGACGGATCGCAATGAATTGTGTGAAGTGTTGGTTGCCATTATCTACATTAAATTATTTGCAAAGTTATTAGTTTTGAGCAAAAAATCTTTCCACAATTTCAACACTTGATAAATAGTGGGGAAAAATTTTTACAATAGTTATAGGAAAGCTTTGCCTTAACACCCTTAATTAAAGTAAAATCAACTAATGGGAATGACATCTATATGTCCCGGCTATTTCCCATTTTATGCCCTAGGCTCAAAACTATTTTGGTTGCCTAGTTAAGTCGAACCATGTCTAAGCACATGGAAATCACTATTTTCCCATCTCTTTTTACTTAGATAACCACTTATCCGTTACTTTGGCAAGCAGACATAATGATGATCCAAGCTCATGGAGTGCTTAGGATATGGTAGGCATTTTAAGACTTAATTAAAACGATTTACGTGACGTATAATAAATCAAGTTCCATAAGACATAAAATAAGCATCACATGCAAGATATCAAGCGTAAATGTAAATGTGATATAGCATGGCCTAATCCTATAATGATTCCCACGAGCTTTGTGGGAGCCAAAGGTCAATCTAAGTCTATATCCTTCTCATGGATAAAGTCTTCGATCCAGCGTCCTCCAATCTTTTTCATAATTACATGGGCATACCCAGCCTTCAATTTAAAGCATTAAAACTAATCTAAGAAAGCGATTACAATTTTACAACATTGAAAATTGGCTCGCAGGACTTATTATAAAATTACAACCCAAAAAAATGTAAAACAAGAGGGGTATAGTAGGCCATGCTATTTACCATGCTAAAACTCACATAAAGCATAATGAAATAAAAGCGGGTACATATACAAAGTCTTAGGTCAGCGGAACGCGGACGGTCGCGCGACGCAGACGGAGGTCCCGATGGAAGAAAAATCCGATTCTTCATCAGCTCATCGAATGAGTTTTTCTGTCCTGATTTTAACCCTAAATTGCCTAACATACATAATCGAATTATGCATTGGTTAATCAAATTAATCGAAATAATAACAGATTCATAAACAGTTTATGCATATAATCAGATTAATAACATATTAACCGAATCAATACAATTGCAATTGATGCATAATTAATCGAATTAATAACATACGATAGCAGTTCATGCAATATTAATCGAATTAATAGCATACATAACAGTTTATGCATATCAGAATATACAGAAACATATAAACATGATGAGCCAAAATCAGTTTATGCAAATATCACATATATTGAACAAAAGATTCAATATTTTCTGTTTCCACACATACACATACCAAATCGCAATTAATAGTGTTATGATGTGAGTAACAATATCGAATTCGAATAATATGAGCAAGGCTCTGATACCACTGAAGGGATTCATAGGCAGAAACTCGTTCTAAACACCCCATGAGTCTTCCCCCGAATGATCCGCTCATACCATAGGAATCGAAAAATATATACAGAAACTTACTTTTTGGGTTTAAGAATCTGATTCTTGAATGGAAGTTGCTGTTTCTTGGATACGTTGCTGCCACCAATGGATTTCCCTTTGCGGAATGTCCCTCTACCGGTATCCACGCGACGAAACGAACAGTGATTCCTAGCTCTTCATTTTTCTGAGTCTCGGGAATTAGAGAGAAAAGGGAGAGGCATAATAGAAAATCTGATTTTGTAGGTCTCTTTGTTATTTCGGCTGAAAAGCATTAACCCCTAGGGTTTCGGCCAAGAGAAGTTTATATAGGGAGTGAGAGGTTGTTTCAAGCACAACTCCCACGTCCTATCCACCTCTTTTGGCAGTGGGAGTCTATAACTCCCACGTTCTCTAGACTTCTGCTGGTAGTGGGAGTCTTTATCGGATAATAACTCCCACGTAATCCCAGCTATACCTAAAATGCCCCTTATCTCTAATTCGAATAATAACGCTTTATTATTCTTAGAAAAATAAATGTCAGATACAATGAATCTAGACACATTCTAGATTCATTGAATCTGGACATGAAGCTCGTTAGCTCGTCTATGCGTGTGACCCTATAGGTTCATATCACAATGGCAATGAAAACACCCTTAGTAGTAGTGTGAGTTCAAAAATTACAATCGGTCCCTTGCAGGACACTGTGACTACCCAAAGTGAATGAATTTACGGGGGAACCTAATATCAATCCATTATTTAATCCCTCTGTCTCGCGATATCCTAATTAAGCATAAGGCATGGTAGTCGTCACCCTTATTAAGCTTAATTTTATTTATGCTCGATCTCCGGGTAAACTGTTCCAACAAATAGTATTTGATAACCACTTTATCAAATATATTTGAGCACGGCCATGCATTTAAACAGTTTTTCCTTATCGAGGGGCCCATTGATATCTCTCTCTAATAATAGAGAGGGACAAATTCCTTACAATTCATCTCACATTCAAGCCATGATAGGACGCTACATCCGATCATCTGTCGTATTGATTACTCGATTAAAAGTAACGTCCGACTGAGTCAAAACGTGGCTCCATTCATGCTAGAATCAATGGAGACATAAGGTCTAAGGATTCTAAAATAGTATTGAGGAAGTAATACTTATGACTAAGGACCATGAAGTATTACTTCTCTAACGGATCATGTCCGATACGATATATCTCAATATATTGCATCTATGATATGATTTGTACTCATTACACATGATTAGTAAAACATAATTATCAACCAAGCATCATACTAGTTTTATTTCATTGTAAAGAACATTACATGTAACTAGGGACAACTAGAATAGTAATTACATAAGCTAATGAGTTTTACTATCAAATCACGCATTTGATGTTCATAAGCAAAATTAGCTATTCAATTACATGCTCAAAAGATAAAAACGCACAACATATGCTAATGGTCCTAGGGCACTACTAACAGTCTAAGCATATGGAAATCACTATTTTCCCATCTCTTCTTGCCTAGATAACCACTTATCTGTTGCTTTGGCAAGCAGACAAAATGATGATCCAAGTTGAAGGAGTGCTTAGGATATGGTAGGCATTTTAAGACTTAATTAAAACGATTTAATATGACGTATAAAAAAAAACCAAATCCCATAAGACATAAAATAAGCATCTCATGCAATATATAAAGCATAAAAGTAAACGTGAGATATCATGGCCTAATCCTATGATGACTCCCACGAGCCTTGTGGGAGCCAAGGGTCAATCTAGGTCAATATCCATCTCATGGACAAAGTTTTCGATCCAACGTCCTCCAGTCTTGTTACATAATTGCATGGGCATACCCAGCCTTCAATGTAAAGCAGTAAAACTATTCTAATAAAGCAATTACAAATTTACATCATAGGAAAAATGACTCGCATGTCGTATTATAAAATTACAACCCAATTAAATGTAAAACAAGATGAGGTATAGTAGGCCATGCTATTCACCATGCTAAAACTCACATAAAACATAATGAAATAAAAACGAGTACATATATACAAAGTCTTAGGTCACCGGAACGACAAGCGTCACGTAAAATCGATTCTTCATCAGCTCATCAAATGAGTTTTTTGCCCCGATTTTAACGCAAAATCGCATAACATACATAATCGGATTATGCATTGGTTAATCGAATTAACCGAATTAATCGAATTAATAACAGATTCATAAACAATTTATGCATATAATCAGATTAATAACAGATTAACCGAATCAATACAATTGCAATTGATGCATAATTAATCGAATTAATAATATATGATAGCAGTTCATGGAATATTAATCGAATTAATAACATACATAACAGTTTATGCATATCAGAATATACATAAACATATAAACATGATAAGCCGAAATCAGTTTATGCATATATCACATATATTGAATAAAAGATAAAATCTTTTCTGTTTTCACACATACACATACCAAATCGAAATTGATAATGTTATGATGTGATTAACAATATCAAATTCGAACAGTATAAGCAAGGCTCTGATACCACTGAAGGGATTCATGGGCAGAAACTCGTTCTAAACACCCGTGAGTCCCACCCCGAAAGATCCGCTCATACCATAGGAATCGGAAAAACTAGACAGAAACTTACTTTTCGGGTTCAAGAATCAGATTCTTGAATGAAAGATGCTGTTTCTTGGGTACGTTGCTGCCACCAATGGATTTTCCTTTGCGGAATGTCCCTCTACAGGTATCCACGCGACGAAACGAACAGTGATTGCTAGCTCTTCGTCTTTCTGTGTTTCGGGAATTAGGGAGAAAAGGGGGAGGCAGAATAGAAAATCTGATTTTCTAGGTCTTTTGGTATTTCGGCCGTAAAGCATTAGCCTCTAGGGTTTCGGCCAAGAGAGGTTTATATAGGGAGTGGGAGTTTGTTCCAAGGAGAACTCCCACGTCCTATCTGAAGGGATTCATGGGCAGAAACTCGTTCTAAACACCCATGAGTCCTCCCCCGAAGGATCCGCTCATACCATAGGAATCGAAAAATCTAGACTGAAACTTACTTTTCGGGTTCAAGAATTTGATTCTTGAATGAAATATGTTGTTTCTTTCGGATGTGTGCTGCTGCCACCAAAAGCCTTCCCTTGCGGAATCGCTTTCTACCGGTATCCACGCGACGAAACGAGCAGCGAGTTCTAGCTTTCGTTTATGAGTTTAGGGAATATAGAAAGAAGAGAAGGGCAGAAATCCTGAAATCTGTTTCAGGAGAGATTGGTTTATTGCGGCTCAAGCATTAGTTCTAGGGTTTCGGCCAAGAGAGGTTTATATTGGTTGTGAGAGTTTGTTTCAAAAACGACTCCCACGTCCTATCCACCTCTTTTGGCAGTGGGAGTCTTCAACTCCCACGTCCGCTAGACTTCTACTGGTAGTGGGAGTCTTTATCGGATAATAAGTCCCACGTAATCCCAGTTAAAACCAAATACCAAAAATACCCCTCATTCTCTCTAATTCGAAATAATAACAATTTTATTATTCTCAGAAAATAAATGTCAGATAAAATGAACCTAGACACATTCTAGATTCATTTAATCTGGACATGAAGCTCGTTAACTCGTCTATGCGTGTGACCCTGTAGGTTCATATCACAATGGCAATGAAAACACACTTAGTAGTAGTGTGAGTTCATAAATCACAAGCGGTCCCTAGCAGGACATTGTGACTACCCAAAGTGAATGAATTTACGGGGGAACCTAATATCAATCCACTATTTAATCCCTTTGTCTTGCGATATCCTAATTAAGCATAAGGCATGGTAGTCGTCACCCTTATTAAGCTTAATTGTATTTATGCTCGATCTCCAGGTAAACTGTTCCAACAAATAGTAATTGATAACCACTTTATCAAATATATTTGAGCACGACCATGCATTTAAACAGTTTTTCCCTATCGAGGGGCCCATGGATATCTCTCTCTAATAATAGAGAGGGACAAATTCCTTACAATTCCTCTCACATTCAAGCCATGATAGGACGCTACATCCGATCATCAGTCGTATTGATCACTCGATTAAAAGTAACGTCCGACTGAGTCAAAACGTGGCTCCATTCATGCTAGAATCAATGGAGACATAAGGTCTAAGGATTCTAAAATAGTATTGAGGAAGTAACACTTATGACTAAGGACCATGAAGTATTACTTCTCTAACGGATCACGTCCAATACATGTATCCCTATATACATCATACTAGTTTTATTTCATTGAAAAGTAGATTACATAAAACTAGGGACAACTAGAATAGTAATTACATAAGCAAATGAGTTTTACTATCAAATCACGCATTTGATGTTCATAAGCAAAATTAACTATTTAGATGAAATGCTCAAAAATATATAAAACGTACAACATATGCTAATGGTCCTAGGGCACTACTAACAATAAGGTCCTAGGGTCCAATTTCATTAATTGGGCTCGCAACTTAAGGATGGTCCTTAAGCAAGAAAGAAAGTTATATGTTCTCGATACTGATATTCCTGAACAACCTGCAAACAGCGCCCCTAGAGCTGAAAAAGTTGCTTGGAAGAAGCATGTGGATGATTCTAATGACGTGACTTGCCTCATGTTAGCCACAATGAGCTCTGAACTTCAAAAAATAGTTTGAAGAGGTTGAGGCTTTCCAGATGATGGGCCAGCTCAAGGAAATGTTCCAAGAGCAAGCTCATCAAGAAAGGTTCCTCACCACAAAGGCGTTGATTAGTAGTAAGATGGCCCCTGGCACCTCTGTGAGTGCACATGTTCTTAAAATGAAGGGCTATCTTGACCAACTTGAGAAACTTGTGGCTCCCGTAAATCATGACATGGCCACATATAGTATCTTGGACCACTACCACCTGAGTACGACCAGTTTGTCATGAACTTCAACATGCACAATATGGAGAATTCCATACATTAGATGCTCGGGATGCTCAAACAGTCTTAATCGAACATTAAGAAAACTCCTGATGTTTTAATGGTTCAAAAGGGGGATTTCAAAAAGAACAAAGAAAAGGGAAAGCCCATGGCCAAGAAGGGAAAAGGCAAAGACAAGCCCAAACGCAAGGCCAAGGAACCAAATGAAGGGGTTTGATTCCATTGCAATGAAGCAGGTCATTGGTAATGGAACTGCAAGCTCTACTTGGAAGAGAAGAAGAAGAGAAAAATGAGAAAGCCAGTTTGACTGTCTCTCCAGGTATTAATATTATTAAGATTAACACGTCTGCTCCTACTTCATTAGTATTAGATACCGGTTGTGGATCTCACATTTGTGCAAATGTGCAGGTGTTCAAAAGGAGTAGATCACTGGCAAAAGAGAAGTGGGCTTACTAGTAGCGAATGGAGCAAGAGTTTTTTGCAGTAGCTATAGGGACATTTAATTTAGTTTTTGCCAAGTTTTCTCATTATTGAACTGAATAATTGTCTTTATGTTCCCACTTTGAGTAGGAATATTATTTTATTTTCTTGTTTGGATATCGATGATTTTGAATTAAATATTAAGAATAAAATTTGTACCCTTCATAAAAATGGTGCCTTCTATGGAGATGCCTCTTTGATGAATGGACTCTATATTCTTAACCTCGATGAATCAATTAACGGGCCCATCTATAACGTTATTACAAGAGTTAATGGCTCTTTTTGGACCTTATCAATTTTTGCTTTTCGGTTTTTAGACATAAACTATTTTTTGCAGACATTATACAATCACCCATGGTTCATCCAACCCACCCCGTATCCAAACACATCGAACCCTTTCAAAAATCTGATTTACCAAGGAATTCCCATCCACTGTATTTTCACCAGTCAGAATCCACTATCTCCTCTATCACTACCTCTTTTTCCTCAAGTTTTGAACAACACATCAGCAGATTCGAGCTATCGGGAGACAATGCAGTAGGCAGACAAACTTTGAACTTGAATCAGGAGCTGAACATCCCACCCACAATACAAGACCAAGATGACCTAGAAGAACTGCTACCAATGAATCTATTAAAGGAGGAAGATCAAAACGAAATATTCTTAGAGTTAAAAGCATAAGGGAAAACCTCATTCAGAAAGTTATGAAAAACTATTGAAAGAAATGTTATGCTCTGTCATTTCATCCCACTGTAATCAGATTTTCCTTATGCACAAGGATGCTGAATTGCATGACAGAGGACATGAATTATGCAACGGTGATAGTGCCAACATGCCGCACGGCTCCGAGAATACACCAGGAAGACATTAGACTATCAATTGATAACAACCTTTGTTGCACAACATGAGTTTGACCAAAGAGTATCCCAATGATCATCCTTTTATGGAATTATAGGGGCGAACAATGTGAATTTTCAAGCACTACTCCAGGACATGATTGTATTTCATCGTCCAAGTTTGATCATCCTGACAGAAACAAAACTTAACCAATGTGCAGTTGATCAACTTACATTAGATATAAATTTTACTGATTGTGAGTGTGTTGAGGCTATTGGATAGACAGGTGGAATAACGGCTTTTTGGAATCCTAACGTGGAGGTATCAGTCACAGCAAAAACCGCTCAGGAACTTCACTTAATGGCCATTGTAAGTTCCCCCAAACGTTCCTTCTTGCTTTCTGCCGTTTATTCAAGTTGCTTACTTAAGAACAAAATAATTTTACTTGGGGACTTTAATGAAGTAACTGTTAGAGGAATAACCGGGTCGAATCACATTGTGCAGCGGAAATAAAGTGACCCGCCTCTACCAGGATCTATCAGGAGTAAGAATCTAAGACTATGGGATAGTATTATACCTTTTCAAAATGCTAGGATAGCTGAAAGCGGTTTCATTTGTTGTTGTCACAAATGGAGCACACCAACGCGAGCTCAGTCTCTCCCGATATCCACTCGATCTTACGGGGATGGTCTTCTACCGCTTGGTGCTAGCCAGCGCCCGTAGAAGTCTTGAAGACTCTCTTCAAGATGGAGTATGAATGTATGACCTTTTTGGAAGAACAAGAAAACAGTTTTTCTTTTCTTACAAAAGTTCTCTCTTTTTATCTCTTCTCTAAGCTCTCTAAAAGCTGGAAAAAACTACTTAGAATGCATAGAGAAAATCAGTATTTTCCATAGTCATTCATAGGATAGAGGGGGAGAGTAAAAGGGGGAAGTGGGAGATCATGGAGGAAACCACTCCTCCACTTTCTCTACCATTTCAACCACCTTTCTAAGAGATAAAAGGGCTGGAAAATATCTCTAATTGTCCAGCCATAAGGTCGGTCCAAATGGATTGGTCGGCCCAATCATTTTGGTCGGCCCAACCCGATTAAGGGCTCAATCCAATCCCCGGCCTGGCCCGACCCAAAGTTCAGCCCGGTCCAATCGAATTGATTGATCCAAATGGGTTGGTTGGCCCAATCATATTGGTCGGCCCAACCCGATTAAAGGCCCAATCCAATCCCGGCCCGGCCCAATCGAATTGGCGCACGTTAGATTAAATGTACTCCAACAAGCCCAATCCAGTTGATCTATGAGTGCGACCCAAGAGGTATCTATGATGTTGGCCGTGACATCAATGTCATAGGTAATGAGAGGTATCTAGCAAAGCATCATTACCCCCAATTCATAAATATCTAGTGACTATCATAGTCACACCATTTGACATTTGTATTTAAATCCTTTTGTCCTTGATATCTAGATTGAACACAAGTCATGGAAAAAGTCACACTTGTATTGTCCAATCTTTAAGTTTCTTGATTCGCGAGTAGACTAATCAAATGACATCAATATCATATACTGATTCATTTGTTCATGGCCATGAATTAGTCAGACTCCATCAAGGGACCCAAGATATCGCTCCTGCTATATAGGAGGGACAAATCCTTTCGCATCCCATTCATCCCGAACAAGATTCGTGATATACCCGATAAATGCCTTTATTGCTCACCTACATTACGGATAGCGTTTAACATTATCAAAGCATAACACTAGCCATGCAAGAACTCTTGTGAGACCTCAAGTCGAAGGATCTTTTATACAACCCCAGTCAAAAATTGAGAAACACCGTTGACTATTATATAACAACCCAGTGGTGTGTTTCTCATGTCGAGTGCTGTCCGAGTATAATGATTCTCTAATCATATATACCTATGTGACGATCCGATATCTTATATCAATCACTTTGCACATACTAGTCTTACGCATTATTATTGTCCTCGAAGATTCCATAATAATGTTCGACTAGGGATGTTTCAGAATAGTATCTCATAACAATTATGAATACTATTCTAAGGACATATTATTTATTTATGTTGTTAAGAACGCAGAAACATAATGAATAATACTGGAATTAATGCCTTTATTCATCAAAATGAAAATTACATAAATACGGTACAATTACAATAATCTCCCACTTGCACTAAAGACCCAAATTACAATAAATGGTTTTTAGGGCATACTAATGACTATCTCTAAAGATCAGCCCTCCAGATATCGGAAATCATCTCTATCGGTTTGGAAACTAGCATCGGTGTAACCACTTACAACGAGCTCATCCGCCCCTCCATAAATCAAGAATGTATCCTTAGTCCTTCGCAAGTACTTAAGGATATTCTTGACTGAGATCGATGGCGTTCACCGTAATTAGGGCTGGTATCTGCTCGTAAGGCTTAAGGCAAACGAGACATCTGGGCGAGTACATAACATGGAGTATATGATGGATCCTATGGCAGAAGCATAAGGGATCTCTTTCATGCGTTCTAATTCGGCAGGCGTTTTAGAACACTGTTTGTTCGACAGAACAGTACTATGTGCCATAGGACAAAGGCCCTTCTTAGACTCTTGCATGCTAAACCACTTTAGCACCTTGTCTATATATGTACTCGACTTAGGCCAATGAATCTCCCGGATCTATCTCTACGAGATCTTGACTCCCGAATATAGTCGCATCGCCTAAGTCTTTCATAGAGAAACACGTACTCAACCAAGCCTTGACAGACTTTAAGGTTGGTATGTCGTTTCCAATGAGTAGTATGTCATCTACATACAAAACCAGGAATACGATTGAGCTCCCATTAACCTTCTTGAAAACACAAGGCTCATCCTCATTTCTAATGAAGCCAAACTCACGGACGGCATCATTAAAGCGGATGTTCGACTTTCGAGAAGCTTTCGCTTGAGTCCATAAATGGATCTCGAAGCTTACATATTTTTCCAGCATTCTCTAGAGTGACAAAACCTCCAGGCTGTGTCATATACACATCCTTTTCAAGTTTTCCATTTAGGAAAGCGGTTTTGACATCCATTTGGCAGATTTCATAGTCATAGTAAGCTGCAATAGCAAGCAAAATCCGAATGGACTTGAACATAACTACAGGGGAAAAAGTTTCGTCATAGTCAATACCATGAATTTGTTTGAAACCTTTCGCGACCGATCGCCCTTATGCGTTTGTACATTCCCTTCCATGTCGATTTTAATCTTAAAAACCCATTTGCACCCTATGGGAGTTACCCCTTCGGTGGATCAACCAAGATCCGGACTTGGTTTGTGTACATGGAGTCCATTTCGAATCTCGTGGCCTCAAGCCATTTCTCGAGAATCCGGGCTATTAATTGCTGTTTGTAGGTTGAAGGTTCATCGTGATCCACAAACATAACATCACCATGTTCTCGTTATGAAAAATCCATTTTTTTTTCGGAGGTGGACAACGAACTCTACCGGACCTACGCAATTCTTGTGTTTCTTGAGTCAGTGCTGTGCTGCACTAGCTGTTTGTGGCACCTGCTGCAGAACAACTTGTGGAGTCTGTTCAATTTCCATCTCATCGTTAGTATTTGCAAAGTTCATACAGACGACAACATTGCAGATCCATTGACCAAGCCACTCCCACAGCCTAAGCATGAGAGTCATACTAGGTCAATGGGATTGAGGATCTTGTATGATTGGACCTAGGGCAAGTGGGAGATTGTTAGTAGTGCCCTAGGACCATTAGCACATGTTGTGCGTTTTTATTATCTTTTGAGCATGTAATTGAATAGTTAATTTTGCTTTTGATTATCAAATGTGTGATTTGATAGTAAAACTCATTAGCTTATGTAATTACTATTCTAGAAGTCCCTAGTTTTATGTAATGCTTAATTACTATGAAATAAAACTAGTATGATTGTTGATTGATGATCTTGTTTTACTGATCATGTGTAATGGATACAAATCACATCATAGATGCAATATATAGGGATACATTGTATTGGACGTGATCCGTCAGAGAAGTAATATTTCATGGTCTTAAGTCATAAGTATTACTTCTTCAATACTATTTTAGAATCCTTAGACCTTATGTCTTCATTGATTCTAGTATGAATGGAGCCACGTTTTGACTCAGTCGGACGTTACTTGTAAAAGAGTAATCAATACGACTGATGATCGGATGTAGTGTCCTATCATAGCTTGAATGTGAGAGACATTCTAAGGAATTTGTCCCTCTATTATTAGAGAGAGATATCCATGGGCCCCTCGATGGGGAAAGACTGTTTAAATGCATGGCCGTGCTCAAATGTATTTGATAAAGTGGTTATCAAATGCTATTTGTCGAAACAGTCTACCTGGAGATCGAGCATAAATACAATTAAGCTTACTAAGGGTGACGACCACCATGCCTTATGCTTAATTAGGATATCGTGAGACAAAGGGATTAAATAGTGGATTGATATTAGGTTCTGTTGTATATTCATTCACTTTGGGTAGTCACAATGTCCTACTAGGGACCGCTTGTGATTTATGAACTCACACTACTACTAAGTGTGTTTTCATTTCCATTGTGAGATGAACCTACAAGGTCACACGCATAGACGAGCTAACAAGCTTCATGTCCAGATTCAATGAATCTAGAATGTGTCTAGATTCATTGTATCTGACATTCACTTTTCTGAGAATAATAAAGTGTTATTATTCGAATTAGAGATAAGGGGCATTTTCGGTATAGCTGGAATTACGTGGGAGTTATTATCCGATAAAGAGTCCCACTAACAGCAGAAGTCTAGGGGACGTGGGAGTTGAGGACTCCCACTGCCGAGAAGAGTTGAGGATGTGAGAGTTAGTTGTGGGAACAAACTCTCATACCTTATATAATGCTCTCTTGGCCGAAACCTTAGCCTATGTATTTTCCAGCCGAAAATTCACCAACTCTCTGAAATTGGATTTCAGTTTTTGGTCTCCCTTTTCTCTCATAATTCTGAAACTCAGAAAGACGAAGAGCTAGCAATCGCTGCCCGTTTCGTCGCGTGGATACCGATAGAGGGACATTCCGCAAAGGGAATTCCGTTGGTGGCAGCAAAGAATCCAAGAAACGTCATCCTCCATTCAAGAAGTAGCTTCTTGAATCCAAGAAAGTAAGTTCTTTATTGCTGTTTTTCGAATTGTTTCATATGAGCGGATCCTTCAGGGGAGGATCCATGGGTGTTTGGAACGAGTTTTCGCCCATGAATCCCTTCATCATCATAGAACGAACCATATCTAATAAGGTTCTGTTCCTCCTTTCAGATACACCATTCCATTGAGGAGTAGCTGGAGGAGAAAGTTGTGAAACGATTCCACAATCTTTTAGATAGTCACAGAATTCTTGACTCAAGTATTCTCCTCCTCGATCAGATCGAAGAACCTTAATACTCTTGCCAAGTTGGTTTTCTACTTCTAGTTTAAACTCTTTAAACTTAGCAAATGCTTCGGATTTATGTTTCATCAAGAACACATATCCATACCTACTTAAGTCATCAGTAAAGGTAATGAAGTAGAGGTAACCACCCCTTGCATGTATATTAAAAGGGCCACATACATCACTATGTATTAGTCCTAATAAAGCATCGGCTCTCTCACCTAGCTTAGTGAAAGGTGATGCTGTCAGCTTACCCAACAAACAAGATTCACATCGATCATAAGACATGAAGTAAAATGATTCCAACAACCCATCTTTATGGAGTTTGGATATGCAGTCTTCGTTTATATGGCCTAAGCGACAATGCCAGAGGTATGTCGGATTAGAATCATTAGTCTTAATCCTTTTGGTATTTATATTTAAAATTGGCATATCAAGGTCTAACACATATAGACCATTAATCAAAGAGGCGCTTGTGTAAACACAAGAGGGGGGTGGGGGGGGGTGAATTGGGTTTTAGTCACTCTTGCAAACTTTTTCGAAATCTATTCAAGGCAAGTGTAAGTTTAAGCAAGATGAACAAATGCAAATAAAAACCAATCACAAGACAAAGGATTTATAGTGGTTCGACTCACTCAGAATCTACATCCACTACCTTGAGCCGCACCCAAGGATTTTCAACACCTTCACTAAGAAGACTTTTTACACTTGTGGCTAACTCACAAAGAGTTTTACAACACAACCACAATACACAAACTCACTAAGAGTTACTTGCCCACACTAAGTAGGACTTTTACAAGATTGACCCTATCACTAAGAAAGGGAATAAGATGGATAAAAAACAAGGTTGTTCACTCTTCCAAGTGAAACACAAGAATGCTAACTTACCATTTTCATCAATGTTGATGTGAGTGCTAAGGATCCTATTATAAAGAACATGCTCACACAAACATTAGAACTACCAATGGTTTGTTATCATCAAAACAACATTAGAATATTTTGCCCTTCGGGCTAACAATCTCCCCCTTTTTGATGATGACAAAACATTGATGCAAATGGGAATAATATGCAAAAAAAACCTTAAAGCATATAAATATGAATGCATGAGATAAGTCTTATGCAAGTAGATGTTTTTGTTTTGATACCAATTGTAAAAAAATATTCTACTCCCCCTATATTAAAGAATCCCTTATCTCTCCCATTTTGCAAGTTCTAAGCTTTCTCCTATTGTAAATTACTTCTCTTGGCACATTTGCAACACTAAAAACTCTCCCCCTTTTTGTCAAAATCAAAAAGGGATATCAGAGCGCCAATAAGAAAAGCATTTACTCCTCCTCTTCATTGAAGAATATTTGAAATGCCTTTTAACGAAAAGTAAAGATGAATAAGATTAAAATTGTGGAGAAGCTTGATGATATGTAAGAATTCTCCCCATAAAAAAAACTTTTAATGCCATGGAGAATCTTGATGGTCTAATAGATTGATAAGATAAGAACCAAAAGATCAAACCTAAAGACCAAAAAAAATTTGAAGAAGGATTAATTATGAATAAGCTTGTTTGATTTCTAAAAACCATGAGTCCATAATAATACATAAATCAAAAGATGGTCATGTATGGCTCAAAAAGAATATCAACCTAAGCTAAGACAAAGGAGATAAGGAATAAACCTTAAAGTACAATCTCCCCTTTTATCAAACATAACCATGTTAGCTATTTAAGATGAAAACAAGTTGAAAATATCGCTAACAACAGTTGGATGTGATACCATAAATACATAAGTTAAGCATATGTATCGCAACCAAAAGATTTAGAGGAAGTATAAGATGACATTTCGAGTACATCCTTCTAATAAGTTAATGGTTAGCTAAATGAGTATAACAACTCTAAAAGCAAGACTAACCAAAAAAAAAAAAACTCTAATGAGATCACAAAAGATATGAAAGTAAAGAGTATGGATCTCATAGTTATTTAAGGAGAACACATGTAGAATATGAACATGTATAACATGTATAACTCCCAAAATAACTAACACATATTGGCTATAAAATATGAAAGATGAAAAAACAAGCCAACAAGTGATAATATCTCTAAATGATGCAACATTTTAACATGATAATCAAGGGACGATAAAGCACATCATGTTAAGTATATGCAAATGAAGATCAAGCATCAAAGAGATAAAGTATGTGCATTCTTGTGTTTGTGTATATACTCTACTTAAGATCTAGAGATATAAGTTAAGCACAAGACACATTATCAAGATAAGAGAGCAAATGCACATAAAAAGAGAGTTTAAATAAACAAGTTTATGCTTTTAAACCATCATTCTTGTCAAGTTTGGAATAAACAATTAGCATGTTGACAAGCAAAACATGATGTACATAAAACCATAAGCAAATAGGCACAAACTCACTTTATCTTTTAAAGACTAGAAGTATATCCTAAACTACTTGCACTAACAATCCTTAAGGCGATCTTGCAAGTTTGAAAATAAAATGGGCAAATACTTCTTAGTCAACAACTAAACTCATCATATAGGTAGGTTATAGCACATAAGGATAAAAAACAAAACAATGATCACTAACAAGGGATGAGTTAAGCTATTGTACCTCAATGCTCTTTGAGCTTGGACTTCTTACCATTTTGGTTGATCTTCTTTATCAATCAAGTCCATAGAGGCCTTTTGTGTGATCTTTTTCATGATCATCATTATCTTTTGAAGCTCATTGAGAGGTTGACATGTGATTGCTCCATTTTCTTTGTTGTTCATCCTTGATTGATGAGATGAAAGCAATCTCCTCTTCTTTTCATGACAAGTGTAGAGTCAACATTGATGGGTAACTTTTCTTTTCTTGATGAACCCTCTACAATCTTGTAATCCTTGGCATTTGACTCTTTTCTTGGAGTCTTAGCTCATTTGTGCCATTCCTTGTAGTTCATATCTTCTTCTTGAAGTTTAGAACTCTTTGTTACCTACAAGGAATTCTTGAGAACAAATATGGTACCTTTTTAAAGGTCCTTCATGATTAGTTCAATATCTCAAGTAGCACAAATATGCATATGGATCATGCAAATCAAAAACCAAAACAACTAGATGGATTCTTAAATGAATATGACATGACAAAACAAGAATCAATCAAGTTGCATATGCTACATCTCATAAATACCTTAGCTAAATAAACATGGACAATAAAGAACATGCTAAAGGTTATCTATATAAATATAAAATTCAAGAATGTGAGATGCAACAAATATAAGAGCAAGCATATATAAAAATATATATATCAAAAACACTTGAACACATTAATTAAAGTGTTAAGAGAAAGTGATTTTGATACCTTTGCTTTCTTACCAAGTGATGAAGATATTGGATTGACACTTTGGCTCTTGTCATCACTTGATGCTTTGCTCTTTGTATTTAAGCAACTTGGTTCTCCAATTGATTAACATTTGAGCTTTGAGAATCCAAGTGTTAAGGAGTGCTTTTGAATTTCTTCTTTTGGCACATCTCCTTTAACTTACAAGAACCTATAAGAGCAAAGGAAGAGTAACTTTTGGTACCCACTTTTGTTTGGGTCCATGGAGGTTAGTTGAAGTATGCTTAATTCTCCAAATGGTTTTACTCCCCTTTCAATCTTTTTCTTCACATGGCATCTAACACAAGTGTGACCATGTTTTCCACAATATGTGCAACAAATATGTGGCTTAGAAGATTTGTGAGCATGCTCAAGATATCTATTTGACCTATGTGACATTCTAGCATTTACAACACGGTTCTTATGTATAAGAGAAGAGCTAGCAATATCAACATGATTAGCAATATAACCAAGGTCAGGTTTATCATGAGAAGCACATTGCATACCAAGAATTTGATCAAGATTTTTCTTACCCTTAGTAAAGTTTTCAACAAGAAAGGTAAGATCATTAACTTTGTTTTTCAAATGATCAAACTCAACAAGCTTGTTTTCAAGAGATGACAATTTATCACAAGCTTCTATGTATTGTAATGAAGATGTATTGCAAGTAGTAATAAGACTTTCATTTTCACATTTCAAGCAATTAACATCATCACACAACTTCTTATTTTCATCAACCAACTTAGATCTTTCAACAAGCAAGGATTCCATTTTAAGCTTCAAATCTTTGTTTTGCTTTGCACATTTTTTCAATTGATCACACATATCATATAAAAGCTCATTAGGATCATCCTCATCATCATCATCATTAGAATTTGAAATAGAGGGAGAAAGACGTACCTCATTACCAAATCCCATAAGACACATGTGGTCTTTTTCTTCTTGATCATCACTTCCTTCTTCATCCTCAAGCACTTTCCACATAGTGTGGGCGGATTTGCTTCCACGGACACGGTTGTATTCATCTTGATCCAAGGCACAACTAAGAATGTTCATTGCCTTATAATTTCGAGTCATTTCCTTGGACTCAACTTCATTTAGCTCACGGTCCGGCTTTGGCACTTGAATACCATCAACAATCTTCATGGGAACATATGCACCTTCTTCAAATATATGCCATAAAGAATAATCTATGGAGCACACATATATCTTGAATCGGTTTTTCCAAGCATTATAGTTGTTCCCATCAAAGAGTGGTGGTCTATTGGTGGAAGACCCCTCTAAGAAAGCTAAGGCGGAATTTCCGGCCATAATCTTTACTTCAAGGTATTAAGCTAAATGTGAAGACGAGGCTCTGATACCAATTGTAAAACACAAGAGGGGGGGGGGTGAATTGGGTTTTAGTCACTCTTGCAAACTTTTTCGAAATCTATTCAAGGCAAGTGTAAGTTTAAGCAAGATGAACAAATGCAAATAAAAACCAATCACAAGACAAAGGATTTATAGTGGTTCGACTCACTCAGAATCTACATCCACTACCTTGAGCCGCACCCAAGGATTTTCAACACCTTCACTAAGAAGACTTTTTACACTTGTGGCTAACTCACAAAGAGTTTTACAACACAACCACAATACACAAACTCACTAAGAGTTACTTGCCAACACTAAGTAGGACTTTTACAAGATTGACCCTATCACTAAGAAAGGGAATAAGATGGATAAAAAACAAGGTTGTTCACTCTTCTAAGTGAAAGATAGATACATTTTAAGTACATCAATTTCAGCTCTTTAGAACATATGAAGCACACTCTTTGTCTTGCTTTTGAAATTCACCTTTGAATGATTTAGATCATGGCAATGAAGTACATTTTACTTTGAAAGTGTTTAGACTTGATAAGAAATAAATGTATCTTTGAAGTGCAAGTCTTAGAGTCATTCTCAAGCATTAGAGTATTTATACATTTCAAAATCTGTTGAAAAACGACTCTGCAACGGTCAAATAACGGCTAGTTCGTACAGAGTTCGGTTGACCGAACTCAGAACCTCGGATGACCAAGCACCACTTCGGTCGACCGAAGCTGGTCATAGGTCGACCGACCTATATATGTTCAACTCTCTGTTTTGCCTCGATTTAAGCTCAGTTGAACCGACTTTCTGAGCTTTGAGAGATGTTGATTTGACCATTGTATTGAAATCTTTTGAAGTCTAAAAGGTTTTCTCAATATGTAACAAGTAAGAGCATTTAGAAAACCGTTTTAAAAGACATGCTTTGAAATCAAAGGCTTTTGAGATATGAACACATATGAGAATCATTTTGAAACTTAGCCTTTTGAAAACGTGTTTATGAAATATGCAAGACTTGAGTGTAGAACTTATGTTCATGAGAGCATTGGTTAGAGCTTATAAGATAACGACTTATAATGACAAAGCTAATCTAACCAAACCTAAGTCTTCAATCTTCAATCTTGAAAGATGAGCCTTGAATAATATGACTTTGAATCTTGATCATGGATTGATTGAAGTACTTAGAGCTTCCAATATGAATTCCGATATTCTATCACAAAGATTAAGATCATTAGACACAACATCAAATGTTTGTCCATTATCAAAAACCGATTTCGTTCGCCCTTAGGGCTTACAGCTTGCATAAAACATATTATCCAGAAATAACGACAATCGTTGGTTTTTTATCGAAATCTCAAAACCTTTCTTGTCCAAACAAGAAACTGAAATAATATTCTTAATTAAACTAGGTACATAGAAACAGTTTTCTAAACCCCAAAACAAGCCCCGAAGGCAAAGTAAAAGTACTAAGTCCCTACAGCTAGAGATCGCAACACGTGCTCCGTTGCCAACTCGTAGTTCCACTTCACCCTTTGCCAACTCTCTACTCATTTGCAATCCCTGCACATTAGTACAAATGTGAGAACCACATCCGGTATCAAATACCCAAGAAGTAGTTGTATTTCAATTGATATCAATCATATTAATATCTACAACATAAATACCTGAGCCCAAAGCAACATTTGCTTTCTCCTTTTCCAGTCTTTTCCCTACAAGATAGCTTTTGCAGTTCCTTTTCCAGTGACCCTTCTCACCACAATGATGACAGATAGAGTCCTTGGCTACACCACCCTTAGGTTTCAGTGCATTGTTGGAAGTGGTTTGCTTGCCCTTGGGCTTTCCTTTGTCTTTGCCCTTTTGCACCATCAGTATGGTGTTGGGCTTGGACTTGCCTATTTCCTTCTCGGCAGTCCTCAGCATATTCAACAACTCAGGCAATATCTTGTCAATTTCATTCATGTGATAATTCAGAATGAACTGACTGTATGATTCAGGCAACGATTGCAAGATCAAATCAGTCGACAGCTCTTGTCCCAAAGGAAAACCCAGTTTTTCAAGGTTCTGAACATAACCTATCATCTTAAGAACATGAGTTCCTACTGGCATTCCTTCAGACATTTTGCACTGAAAGAGTGTTAGCCCTAAGGGCGATCGAACTCAATTTTTGATAATGGACAAACACTTGATGTTGTGTCTACTGTTTATATCTTTGTGATAGAATATCGGAACTAATATTGGAAGCTCTAAGTACTTCAATCAAGTCATAATCAAGATTCAAAGTTATATCATTCAAGGCTCATCTATCAAGATTGAAGATTGAAGACTTAGGTTTGGTTAGATTAGCTTTGTCGTTATAAGTCTTTATCTTATATAGCTCTAACCAAAGCTCTTATGAACATAAGCTCTACACTCTAGTCTTGCATGTTTTCATAAACACGTTTTCAAAAGGCTTAAGTTTCAAAATGATCTTTACATGTGTTCTTATCCAAAAAGCCTTTGATTTCATAGATAAGTCTTTTAGAAAAGTTTTCCAAGTGTTCTTACTTGATACCTTTTTAGGAAAACATTTTAGACTTCAAAAGACTTCAAAAGATTTCAAAACGTGTGAAAAATCAGCTTGGAAGTTCGGTCAACCGAGCTCAAAGTCGGATCAACCGAAGAGAAACAGAGAGTTGACAAGCCAAGCTTCGGTCGACCAAGAAGCAAGTTCGGTCGACCTAAAGGGCCAAGTCGGTCGACCGACTTTATGATAGGCTCAACCGAACCTGGTTTCGGTCATCCGAGGTGGTCAGTTCGGTCCACCGAACTCTGCTTTTACTAGCCGTTATTTGATCGTTATAGACTCGATTTTCAGCCTATTTTGAAATGTATATATTCTCCAAAGCTAGAGAATCATTCTAAGACTTGAAAATACATTTGACATTGATTTCTTATCAAGTCTAAACACCTTCAAAGCAAAAACACTTCATGATCTAAATCATTCAAAGGTGTTCTTTCAAAAGCAAGACAAAGAGTGAACTTCATATGTTCAAGAGCTAAAATTGTTTGTGCTTCAAAGGTATATATTCTCACTTAGAAGAGTGATTTATCTTGTTCTTTAAACATTCAATTCCCTTTCTAAGTGATTGGGTAATTCTTGTAAAAGTCCTACTTTGTGTGGGCAAATTGTAAAGTCCTACTTTGTGTGGGCAAGTTCTTAGTGAGCTTTTGTATTGTGGTTGTGTTGTAAAACTCTTAGTGAGTTAGCCACATTTGTAAACATTCTTCTTAGTGAAGTTGTTTGAAATCCTTGGGTGCGGCTCAAGGTAGTGGATGTAGATTCTAAGTGAATCGAACCACTCTAAATCCTTTGTCTTGTTATTGGGTTTTGCATTGCTATTATTTATCTTGCTCAAACTTATATTAGCATTGCAAAGAATCAAAAAAGTTGCCAAGATTAGTTAAAACCCAATTCACCCCCCTCCCTCTTGTGTTTTACAAAGAGAGATTTCGATACATCGAATCTCTCCTGGCGTGCTTGCCCCTGATATAGTTGCTTCAGGTGAGCCAGCATCTCATAAGCCCCTATGTCCTCATGTTGCTTCTGAAGCTTAGAGTTCATGGTGACAAGCATGAGGCTAAACACATCTAAAGCATCACTACAATGCTTCTGATAAACACTTCTATCAGCGGCCGAATCGCGAGTCTCTGGTGTAGCAGGAATAGGCTGTTCTAGAACATACAACTTTCTTTCATGCTTGAGAACGATTCTCAAGTTCCTGAACCAGTCGAGGAAGTTAACTCCCTCTAATTTGTCCTTCTCAAGGACAGAACCCAGTGATAGTGTTTGGTTTAAATTTGCCATTTTTCTACAACAAAATACATATGCAAAGTAAGTACCGTAAAAAAAATCATTATTAGGTCTTTATCTTTTTAATGATTTCTCCCACTATTTTCTTCGAGTGAATAACCCTCATTATCAACTCGGAAAGTTCGTTAACTTTCTAGCGGGCCAAGATCCATATTTCACCTCGTTTACGAGTCGACTTTGGTCGATCGCCCAAAACTTGGTTATTTAGGTAGGCAACGTTTGCCAATTACATCAAATTATGTAATTCTTGGTTAGTTGAGTGAATAACATTTATTCAAGCGTATAATTATACACTTTTCTCAACTCTTTTGCCTCTAGATCCTCAATCCATTTATCGAGATAATCCAGGTTAACTAGGACCCCTAAGTTTTAGCCAGCGGATATCACAACTTATCCTTCGCGCCTCACCCTGGGATAGACACGTATGCACGACTTTGGCATGTCCCATTCTAATGTCGATCTAGGCCTTGACGAGGGCCAAACTAAGGAAGGCACTAACTAATATTTAATTGAGGGGTTTTGTTTTTAACAATCTCACCAGAAAAGCATAAATAAAAACAGTTTATGCTTATATACATATGCATCCAATACATAAAAGTAAAATGCAATAGTAATCGCCATATCCTATTCGGTTTTTCCAAGCCAATGGAAAACCGTGAAGTCAGTCTAAGGGTGTGAAAAGAAAAAAAAACTCTATTCTACACCGTCTTGACCTTCAGGTGGTTGCCTTCAAATCTTCATCACAGCTGTTCCTTCTACTAATCTAGAATATTACATAATTCTAAGGAAACCTCGAGTTACATTCGAGGGGATTTGATTAGAAGAGAATTACAACTTTTGATAATAAATAGATAGGCACGATACGCAGATCGTATTTTAAAATTAAACCAACAGGGTAAAGGCGAATACTATGCATCATGCTCAACTAACATAACAATTTATGAAAAATGAGCAACCAGCAAAATGCATACTATTGCAAAGTACTGAGAGTACTCGGTTGAACGAACAGACATTGCGGTCGACCGAACAGATATTTCGGTCGACCGAAAAGAGTACTCGGTTGACCGAAGAGATATTGCGGTCGACCGAACAAAGTACTGAGAGTACTCAGTTGACCAAAACAGGCACTGCGGTCGACCGAATACCAATCCAAACAGAGATACTGAGAGTAAAACTTGACTCTCATACATACAAAATGATGCAAAAAACATGTCATACATGATATACAACATTTCTAGCAATCCTAAGGCATGCAAAATATAGATTCATAATCCATATTAAATACTATAGCACATTAAGTCTATAGGGTACTCGTGAGTGGCTCTGATACCACTGTTAGAGGAATAACCGGGTCGAATCACATTGTGCAGCGGAAATAAAGTGACCCGCCTCTACCAGGATCTATCAGGAGTAAGAACCTAAGACTATGGGATAGTATTATACCTTTTCAAAGTGCTAGGATAGCTGAAACGGTTTCAGCTGTTGTTGTCACGAACGGAACGCCACCAACGCAGGCTCCGTCTCTCCCAATATCCACTCGATCTTCCGGGGATGGTCTTCTACCGCTTGGTGCTAGCCAACGCTTCGTAGAAGTCTTGAAGACTCTCTTCAAGATGGAGTATGAATGTATGACCTTTTTGGAAGAACAAGAAAACAGTTTTTCTTTTCTTACAAAAGTTCTCTCTTTTTCTCTCTTCTCTAAGCTCTCTAAAAGCTGGAAAAAACTACTTAGAATGCATAGAGAAAATCAGTATTTTCCCTAGTCATTCATAGGATAGAGGGGAGAGTGAAAGGGGGAAGTGGGAGATCATGGAGGAAACCACTCCTCCACTTTCTCTACCATTTCAACCACCTTTCTAAGAGATAAAAGGGCTGGAAA
Organism: Vinca minor; assembly: GCA_026122235.1. Lineage (NCBI taxonomy): Eukaryota > Viridiplantae > Streptophyta > Magnoliopsida > Gentianales > Apocynaceae > Vinca > Vinca minor. The sequence continues at coordinate 992,882 of JAOCZM010000161.1, read as the reverse complement.
ATATCTCTAATTGTCCAGCCATAAGGTCGGTCCAAATGGGTTGGTCGGCCCAACCCGATTAAAGGCCCAATCCAATCCCGGCCCGAAGCCCGGCCCGGCCCAATCGAATTGATTGATCCAAATGGGTTGGTCGGCCCAACCCAATTAAGGGCCCAATCCAATCCCGGCCCGGCCCAATCGAATTGGTGCACCTTAGATTAAATGTACTCCAACAGTAACATGCAGTTCGGAAAACTTTGGATGCCAGCTTATAAATACGGCTAGAGTTAGTGAATTTGTAAACACTCTTAATACTTACAACATGATAGATCTAGGCTTTAAAGGCCCGCCTTTTACATGGAGTAATAATAGAAAACATAAAAAGTCTTTTATCTTAGAACGACTTGATAGATTCTTAGGAAATTCGGAATGGATTGAGAGGTATTCAGATAGTTATGTTCGTCATGTACAAACTATTATGTTTGACCATTCCCCTTTACTTCTAACAACTGACCGAATTACTAATGCTAAAATGTTGTTCCGATTTGAAACTATGTGGCTTATCGCCTAGTTTCTCGTCTCTAGTATATGATATCTGGTCTGTCGACTTGGATTATACTACAACAATTAATAAGCTCAAACGAATATTTCAGATTTGAACAAAAACTGTTTTGGAAACTTTTTCACAAAAAGCGCCTACTTGCTCGTATTAATGGCATAAAAAACTACATAAGTAAACACTTTAGTCACTTCCTCATTCAGTTAGAACGGGAACTCCAACTTGAATACATAAATGTCCTAGAGGAAAAGGGGGAGTTTTCGAAACTTAACTCACGTATAAATTGGCTACAAAATGGCGATGCTAATACGAAATTCTTCCACCTTTCGATGCTTAATCGTAGGAGGAAATATTAACAACACCATTTTCAATCACTATGTAACCACCTTCACCACTGAACACTTGTTCTCAACCCCTACTATATTTACTCACTTACCTGCACACACCCATGAACCCAGAAATACTCATCTAGAACTCACATTTGTAACCTCTGAATCTGAGGTGCTAAAAACGTTGCAATCCATTCATCCAAACAAAGCCCCAGGGCCAGCCGGATTACATCCCGTATTTTTTTCATAAATTTTGGAACATTGCAAAAATGTTATCATGCCCCTCATACATTCTTTTTTCACATATGGGATTATGCCGGACGATCTTAATCAATTTTACATGTCTTATTCCTAAGATTAAGAAACCGGAACTCATTAATCATTATCGACCTATCAGTTTTTGCAATACTATTTGCAAAACCATATCTAAAATAATTGTCATTCGTATTCGCCACATTCTATCTAACATTGTTAGCCCCAATCAAAGCAGTTTTATGTCTAATTGTCGAGCAATGGATAATGCTAGCTTGCCCAAGAAGTGCTTCATCCTTTAAGGAAAAAAGGGGAAAACATCTAACATGGCTATAAAAATCGACATTGCTATAGCATTTGACTGTCTTGAGTGTCTTTCATCGCGAAAATGCTACACTATTATAAATTCCCTAGTAAGCTTATCAACCTAATTATGGTATGTATTACTACCTCTTCCTTATCCATTCTTATCAATGGTGTACCCACCACTTTTTTCAAGCTTTCACAAGGAATAAGACAAGGAGACCATTTATCACCGTACATTTTCATTCTCAGTATGGAATACCTTTCGCTGAACATTCATAATGTTGTTAGGAGTACCATATGGTCTCCCATTAAGCTTGCTCGATCTAGTCCGCAATTGACCCACCTTATGTTTGCAGATGACATTATTCTTTTAGCCAAAGCGGACAACAAAAGTACTAATGCTATCATTGAGATTCTGGACGACCTTTGTACACAAGCTAGTCATAAAATAAACTCTTCTAAGTCTCTCATTATCTTTTCGGAAAATATTCTACCCCTATAGGCTAGGTTAATTTGTTCAAAACTCCAAATTTATGAAGCCAATGACTGATAAGTACCTCGGATTCCCGTGTCATAGTTCTTCTCTAAGTCACCATCACTTCCAATTTATTATAGATAACATGAGGACTAAATTGGCGAGCTGGAAAACTAATTTCCTAACCTACCCTGACAGATGTACTCTGATCAAATCCTCCTTCAATGCAGTCCATCACACGTGATACAGTTTTTTAGACTACAAACTAAAACAACTAATAATATTGACTCCATATGTCGTAACGTTCTCTATAATTCTAGACCAGAAAAACACAAATTACACCTCTTATCCTGGAATCAAATTTGCCTACCCTTTTCCCAAGGAGAATTACAACTTCGAAAAGAAAAATTCTATAACCACGCCCTGCTTGACAATCTCGCTTGGAGATGCTTCTTCTCGCAAAAACATAGTCTGTGGGCGCTAATGACTAAATCTAAACATCTCAAAGCCCAAGACCTCCATAGCATCACTAATCACTACTCACCATCACCAATCAGGAAAAGCATCCTAGCAGGTTGTGAAATCTGCAAAAAAAATGTTCTTTGGAAAGTAGGAACAGGAGAATCTATCTCCGCTTGGTATGATAACTGGACACCCCTTGGTCCACTTTGCACCTGTATCAATGGCCCCCTTACTCGATCGGAATCTAAGCTAAGTGTCAAAGATCTCCTTCGCGACAATCATATTTTCATTAATGAATTCTCATTCTCCATTCCTCGTGCCTTAGCAACTATTATTCAATCCACACCAACTCCGTTTTTCCATACTGGATGATCGGGCCAGTTGGACGCTCACTACAACCGGGAAATTCTTAGTGCTTTCGACATATAAATCTATGTTTTATGATATACAAAGTAGCCCCAATGTATAGTGGTCAGTGGATTTGGAAATTGTGCCTTCCACAATTGGTTTAAATCCAACTGCACCACCACTATTAGACTTCACCACCGTATCCCTTGGGCTACAACATTTACATTTGCAGGTTAGAATCTTTGGTTAAATAGAAATGCTAGAACTTTCAATAAATATATTGCTTTCTTTACTGTCCAAGATACTATGGCAAAAAGTGTGGAATTTACTTATGCAAATGACATTTTCTCTTAAAAAACATTTATCTCCACAACTTATGTTAAATAGCAGCCAACAGATCCACCGTTTATGACCCTAAACACATGTGGTTCCTACCAACATAACACGGCTATTGGAGTAGCAGGGGGAATCATCCGCGATCACAAGGGGGCAATTAGATTGTGAGATTCAGCATCCAACTTCCGAGCACCACTAATATTGAAGCAGAGATCTTGGCACCTCGATATAGCCTCAAACTAGCTAAAGATTTTAGCATCCAACAACTTCAAATCGGTGTCGACTCCTAGATTGTGTTAGACATGATTAATAATAGTACTAATATTAAATACTCTTATATTATCTTTGACTGCAGATTGCTAATCTCTAAGCTTCGGGAGTGCATCCCCAATCACACTTACCGCAAAGCTAACAAAGTGGTTGATTCCCTGGCAAAGAACGGATGCTCTCTTCCTTGTAACAACTGCCAAATTTTCACTGATGTCCCAGATCTTGCCTTCCGCCCATGGCATAGGGACAAGGCGGGGGAACAAATTACCTAAAAATAAACTTATTAAGTACTTTTTATCTCTATGTACTCGTGTTTCCTTTCCTTTGTTTTTGTATCCGTCTCGTACGGCTACTACTTCTTGTACTGCTTCTACCTTTCTAATATATCCATCTTTGACAACGAAGCGCATCTCAGGCGGTTAGACGCTTCACTTCCAACTGGTAAGTCGGGAGTTTGAGTCATACTAGAGAGAAAGTGGGGAACCACTATTAATCTTCCTTTAAAAAAGAAAAATATATATATCCATCTTTATCACCCAAAAAATAGAGTATACTCGGAGGGTGCGGAATTGACTGGACAGACCGAGGGAGTAGTAATAGAGTGAATCAATTTGGCTATTACAAATAAAAATTAAAAAAAAAACTATATAGCAAACGTGTAATTGCCTCCTCTTTGGATGCTTAACTTTTTGAGGAGATATTTTTAGCGGATAGCTCAAAAAGAAAAACACACTATAATAATATTTTTTTCTAGTCTTAAAAATATTCTTATAGGGAATATTTACTTCACGTTTATTATATCTGTACTAAATATTCACATATCATAAACAATAATTTGAAGTGTCAAGTGAAGTTAGTATAATATTTCTGATTCGGAATCATAACTCTCAGATTTGACACCCCTTTTCTGTGCAAATTATAATAATAAAATTAGAAAATAAGAGATAAATAAAAAATTATTTCACGCTATTTTGATAGGGAAATAAAAATAGAAAAGGAAAGATGGTTAGTTCTATTCCCTGTCAATATTTATCTCTTTTGTTTTTTATTATTTATTATAGTAATATCCCCCTACAATCTTGAACTAGAAAAGAATAATAAAATGCCTAAATTGTTACAACTCCGTGAACCCAAGTAAAAATAGAAGAAAATATTTTAACCAAACAAAAGAAAAAAAGGTTTTCCATACTCAATGGGACTTGGTAGTACTGCACTTTGGATCTACTACATCTGCATTTCTAGGCAACCGAAGGCGGCAATCAAGGTGCAACCAGAACTTCACCGAGCCGAGCGGCCCAATGCGCCACCGTGTCCTGGTGGTGCCTTTAAGATAAAATGTAACAACATTCTGGCTCAATGCAAAATCTATACTTTCTTGTTCTTGTGGATCTAAAGCAATTGGCCTTGATTCAGCTTCAAACCTAAGTTCAATAGAAGTATTTTTCTTCACATCAAAGGGCGGAGAACGTAAATAATTTAACTTTATACCTTGAAAGCTTAAAACAAAATCTGTATCGTAAAAACTTGCATGAGCTTTTGCATTATCATTTTCAGCTCTGACTAAAACGATTACTCTAACTGATAGTATCCCGGCTTGATCGTAGTCGACGCGGTCAAGTTGAGCACTTGTGATGGAGAGTTGAGGGACTTTAGGTCTTATGGCAAGGTAGCCGACAAAGACCACAATCCCGGTGATGATCACGGCGACTGTTACGATGATGCAGATGACGGCGATACACCAGATAAAGGGGTTGGTGCGCCGCCTAGGACCCACAACTGGCTTTGGCATCAGAGTAAGAGGAGGTGGTGGAGGAGAAGGGTGGTGGTTGCTGGTGGAAGAATGAGGACATTAGGAGAAATGGGGAGGATGTTTTTGGTAGTTTTATGATGAATTTTTGCATGGTTGGGAGGGTGATTTGGTTCTTAGGCTTGATTTGTGGGGAAGGTTTTGGTATCTACCTTTCCTAAGGATAAAGTTACGTTAATAGTTTTTGTGTTGATTTGTTTATATGGTTCTACGTTTTAGGAATCTTTTGGGCACTTTAGGTTTGGAAAAAAAAAGAAGGTAAAATACCAAACTTGTTGGTCATATGATGTTGTACAAAGCTATTGATACCTTTTCACAGTTGAGTATAGTTTGATTTAGTTTACATTGGTTATCTACCTACGAAGAAATCATAGGATTGCATCCTCAGACAGGGTATATATCTTTTAATTTAATACACTTTTCAATACATTATTTAGTACACTAATTATTAATTAGTTCATGTGGAACATATAATTACTCTAAACCCTTAGTTTTTTTAGTACAATGATATTACTAAATTTGGAGCAATATCGCGGATATGATTGACAATACACAAGAAGATCCGGAAAAATCTATTATTTTGTTCTTATTTATTCATAATTAGTAATATACTAATTATAACATTTGGGATTAGTATAAGTGTTCATTTATATATAAAACTAAAAATTGTAAAACTTTTTAGCATATACCATGAGTAGATTAAATTCAGTTTAGTCTCTCTCCACAAGGTAGAAGCAATGTAGTCAACAAATGTTATAAATTAAGCACTTTAAGTCCATAGATCGTCAGCCAATAAAAATAATTAAACAAGTTAATTGTCGTTAAGTGATTCCTTGAAAAAAACACACATTTATCCCTAACTTGTTATTCAATTCCAAGATTGTCCATATAATATTCAAAAAGGAAAGAAAAGGAAAAAACTATAAGACCTCATCCGATGCCAAATTGCTAATGAGGACGGATTGGGGAAGCATATGGAGGTGGTCGGGGATGTGAAATGTAGACATGGGTTGACGGGGGTGGAACAAATAATGAAGAAGGGGCTCTGGCAGAGATTGAGATTGCAGGGGAAAAAAAATCATCAAAAACCACACATAAAATCATCTCAAGGTGTAACCATACTTTAAAAATCGGAGTTGAAAATAGCTAACTCGGAGTCGGGATCGTACGATCCTACATTCCTGAGTCCGAACCTACGTATAATCTAACACGTAAGGTATCTTAAAACTCGTAGAATCGTATGATCTTACGAATCAACTCGCGAGTTTAACTACCTTGATCAAGAGTATTCACCTAGGGTTTTTTTTTCTCTTTTCTCTTCTTTATGCTTATCAGCATAAGAAAGAGAAATATCACCAACAAAAGAAGATTCTGCACTCGATTGAACAAGAAGTTTGTCGCAGTATATTATTAAATTTTCAGTCTTAAACAACAATATTTCATTTAATGTTTTAAGACCCATATCTTCTCTAATAAATATTGAACTAACACAAAAACTTGACAAAAAATTTCGAAGTCAAACACTGTCCAAGCCACCCTAAATATACACTGATACACGAGAGAGCCCGTTTAATACACTTGTATGTTGCAACAAGAGATATGAAAAAATTGAGACTAGTCATCAATTACCAATCTTTGAATAAATTAGGTGGAATCCCTCTATTTACCAGTCTCATGACATACCAACACAAGTTGGCTCATTTGGTATGGATTTAACACGTCCTTACAAAGGTTAAGTGTTCAATTCCCACTGTCGGCGTGAGGGTTGTGTTGGTGAGTGATCTGTAAGTATCCTTGTAAGCGACCTATGGTCCATAGGGCCTGACCGACCCGTGGTGGTGACCGAGCTGAACCCACCCAAACTTTTTTTAACCAAAAAAAAAGTCTCAAGACAGGCAAAAGTGGCTGTACAAACAAACAGTCATATTTCCAAATTGTAAGGATTCTTGTAAACTTTGGCAAAATTATGCATTCAAAAGAGGCTTTTATGTCAAGACATAAACAGGAGTTTTTATAGACATTGATGAATTTATTTCATAGGTATTGCTCAAAAATCTATTTGTTTCATCCCCCTTTGCAAATTCTTCTTGATAAAATTAGGTGGATTGGTGAATTAAAGAAACAGTCATACCTTTGGGGAGCTTTTCTTCAAGCAGCACTGGGAGTTCAGAATTGACCGACAAAATATACCTAACTGTCTGAATCTGTATGCAAAAATTAGACTGATCAACTCCGATAAATTCAGTATTTCTCACTAACTGCAAATGAAATTTACACTCCATTCCAAAGTCCCGTAAAGTGCAAGATGAGTTAAATTCCAAAGAAACTGCAATGAAGAAGAAAGGCAAAAATTCCCCTCATTTAGAACAAACAGAAGAAGATAAGAAACATCCTTCGACTCTAAAACTTGCTTGTGCTAATGCTCTCTCTCTTTTTCCCCTGCTGTTTGGCGAGGGAAATAAGAACAGGAAGGCTTAAAAGCACAATGAAGATTGAAGAAACAGAAACCAAAAGATACAAACAACCCACTTGTAACTGTCTAAAAAGTCCAGAATGATTATATAGAAACACAATGCTTATGTTAACCATATGCAAAGAGAAAACTGTTGTAACAGTAGACGAGACACTGCTTCGAATGAAATGATAACAGCCAAGACACAGTAAGACACATCCTCCATTTCAAACATGCTTTTGGTTTTTTCGACTCAGCTCTGTCCTGTCGCTGCCACTATTATTATAATCAGCAAAAAATAAAGAAATGCAAGAATATTAAGAGGTCCTATTGCCAGTCCGACAGACCCCAAAAAGAAGATAATGCAGGGCAACACGTAGCCTCATGAGTCATGAGTACGAGGAAGTTACACACCAGTGTGGAAGCTTCTCATACCAGAATGATTCTTTTAACAGAACTGGTTAACTCAGGCCAGATCAGGATGCCTTTCTGTTCCGAGAAACCTGCTCCATGAGTTCATGCACATTCCAGAGTTGACTTTTCTTAGTCTTTCTAGAGGCCTTAATAAAAATAATTGACAGACCTATTCCTCAATCTATAAGTATTCCCCCCAAAGCAATTCCTCAGGTCCCCTCCCCCACCCAAAGCAATCAAGTTTTGTATTTTCTGAATACGCTTTGGTAATTTCCTGTTCATTTTCCTTATCCTATTTGGCTAATAAACTTTATAAATCTAGAAAGAATCTTCGCTTGATTCTGTACTGTATGCCACACCAGAAAAGGACAACAAAATGGCCAAAACGTTTAACTCGGTCCTCAATTTCAGACAATCAAAAACCAAAGTTATCAAGATATTTCATATCAAAGTTTAATATAATATGTTCAGTAATTAGAACAAAGAAAAGAGAGAAGCTCATCATGCAAAACTGATAAACTATTAGTTCGGAGAGAGCACTAATTTTGTCTTAGATGATCAAATATTGGTTATATTATATGTAAACTCAACAAGTGCCTTTTGGACAACATATATAACATGACCATAAATGCACGTAAAAAAAAACCAATCAAAGTTCACACAAAAGTGAAAGGAAGAGTCTAAGACTCTAAATGTTAGTTTTCTTCTTATTATCTGATCTCAGAAAGTAGATTTGCAAACTAGGGCCGGACACCTTTTAGTTATTACTGCTAATAAATTCTATCACAGCAAATTTTCCACTTTCGGTATTTTTTACCATGCAGGTGACGAAACAACTGGAAGCCAATACATTCATCATTCCTCATTTTCCTTCCTATTAGTTATGTTACCCGGACCCTTCGTTTATACCTGTCGTACCCGTGTCGACACGACACGACATGGGTATGGTTATGACAAACTTACCGGATCTGATCAACACCGATCATACACTTTATTTTAGATGTTTAAGTAGCCCGACACCTAAATACGTACCCGTACCCGTACCCGTACCCGAGTCCGAGTAACATAGCCTATTAGCCTTCAATTTCATTTTTCTTTCTGTGCAGGGTTTGTATTGTTTTTGACTTCTTGGAACAAATGGACAAAGAAATATCTCATATTCAACACTAAGAACTACAGAGGAAAACCCTTAACGAATAACCAAATAGGATAATCACCTCTGACAATAGTTTGCCAAAGAAAACACAAGAATGGTTGAAAATGGGTAGGTCATGAGTTCGATCCCCATCACCGAGAAACAACTCAGCGTAGTGGCTTGTATTGCTACTTTCGGTCTTTGTGAAAGTGAGGCTATTAATTCACTCTCTCATTTGCTAGTTAACATTGCAACTATTTATGTAACAAACAGACTTTCCAAATATTCTGATACGTTTAGTTTAGGGTTTTGATTCTTCTGTTGTACAAAAACAGCAGCAAATGAGCTCTCCTAAAAAGCTTTTGGGCCATACACATTGTGATTAGGGTAGAATCTTTAGTTAGTTATTATTTTTTTAATGCTAATCTGTGAACTAATGGTCAAGTCCTAAAAAGGTAAAATGGACTTGATAAGATTTGAAGCTCAAGCTTCAATTGAAAGGAAAACACACACAATAGTTGTTTTTTCATCAAACTTATTAGTATGTTAGAAGCAATTTAACATTAAGAACTAAGAAGTCATAAATGAGAAAAATTGAAAACCTATGATTCAAACCGAATAAAAAAGTCATATACTAATTCACTGCACATGGTCTTTTGTGAATTCAGACCTAGAAGTGAACCTTAGCGATTGAACTTTTGACTTTTCCAGCAAGACAGTCTTCTTTCTTTACTGTCTTTGACTAATAGAGTAAGAACTAAGAAGCAGGCTGTGTGCTTTAGGCATGATTATTTGAAGAAAAACTCATTATAATGTTATTACCTTCATTAAATTTCAAAATACGAATGACAAATAAATAGAACGTCAAATCCTTTACCATCTTCGTTGTCTTAGCTTGTACTTGATTTTGAGCTTGAGAAGTATTCAAGCTCGCGATTGACTTCACTAACTCAAAACTCATATAGGCTCTAAAAATCAAAGACAGGCTCACTCAAATAATTTTCAGCTCGACATTTCCGCCAAACATGTATTGAATTTACTTGCCTATAGTAGATTCTTTGTAACTTTTTAACTTCTACTTTTCAAATGGGTTCCAACATAGTGAAGATAGGTGCAGAAAAGAATCGATACATCAGTGATATCACAATGATGAGCAACTAGAAATGCATCTTATAACTTATCACAGGAATATATATATTGTCAGAGAAAAGAGAACATAGCACGGAAGAAAAAATCTGCAGATACTAGCTACTTTCAAGAACAAGCCAAAAACACCGAGGAAGCAGAAGCAGTTCAAGGAAAAATAGTGAAAATCAAAAAGTGCAAAAGTGGAATTTGGCACCTGGAAGACCAATATACATTCAAAGGTTTTATATGTTAAGGACTACCAATTTAGGAGTGTCCAACAAAAAACTAACCCGAAGGATGAAAACCTCTTCTGAAGCTACTAAAGGCGAAAACCGTAATCACAAGACCTCAGAAGATCTCCATTTTTTTGCAAGATAATCATATGTATCATGTGCAGTTCTGCCTTCCCCATAAGAGGCACTCTTTAACTTTTCCATTGTGGACTCGTAAATTTCGATTCTTTTATTGAGCATTTTCTCAGCATACCTCCTTAACTCTGTGAATCTACGCATATTACAAAGCCCAATAAGCAATGCATTTGCACTATCCTCAAGGGGCAACACAGAGTTATCTACCATATAGTGCCATATCTCGGCAGCTGTCTCAGGATCATCACATTCAAACAACATAGATATAGCCTCACTACAGTTTGGTGGTGTCGGAGGCCATTCATTCTTGATCATTTCAGTGAAGAACTTCGCCACTTCTCGTGCTTTCTTCTTCTTAATCAGGCACCGGAAAATTGTGTTATATGTTAAAGAATCAGGAAAAGCTCCATGAAACACCATCTGATCAAGAAGCCGGAAAGCATTATCCACATCGTTGTTGTTGCAAAGCAGTCCAATCATGGAATTATACATGACCAAATTCGGTATTAACCCACTACCCAGCATCATATCCCACAACAAAATAGCGTCGGCGGAGTTATTCTGCTTAGCAAGGACATCAAGTGCATTAGAAAAGAATTTCAAACCTGGCAAGCAGTTCTTCCCTTTCATGACATGCAAGAACTTGAGTGCTTCGTCAACCTGTGAACCACAAATCAGAGTATTTAGAAATGAATCGTAAGCAAGTATATGCTCGGGATTCCAGCCCACACGAATCACCATTTCGCCAAAAGTAGTCTTTGCCTTGGCAACATTTCCTTCCTTTTCCCACCCCTCCAATAAAATAGCAAATGAATCTGCATCTGGGGCGATCTTCGTTTTAATTCTTTCAAAGAATTCTAGTGCTCTTTCAGTTTGATTATCTTGTCTACATATTGCACTCAATAAATGATTTACTGCAAAGGTAGTCGGCTGAACTGCATACCTGTAAATTTCAAATGCTTCAAAATTCTGACTGGAACTTTGTAAAAGTAAGTAGAAGGAAATCATTAAGAATTAAAAGAGAAAAAGATAAAAAAATCTACTTAGAAGTCAACTGCAGAGAGAAGATTCCACCCCTAAAAACAAGAGAGACGAGTTTAGTTGAATAATTACCTCAATTTCATGCTTGTGAAACTTCTATTCTTTTTTTTTTCTTTTCTTTTTTTTTAAATACTGGTGTCTATCATTATTGGTCCAACTAATCCGGTTGAAATATGAAGGTCACTATGGCAGTGTTGCCAAGGCGTTGAGGCACGCCAAGGCGGAAAGGGGGTTGGATCCTTGAGGCGCAAAAAAAGCGCACGCTTTTCGAAAAAAGGTGCAACTTGAATATATATCATTATAGATATATTAGTAGCATGCAAATTTAGGCAAAACATAATAATAAATAACCATAATAATATAGTTCCCCCACCCCACCCCCCAAAAAAAAACACATTATCAGATAAAGCAAAACAAATAAAAACCTAATGCCCCAAATCATCAGAATCATCTTCTAGAGCAATGTCTTCGACTTGATTCTCTTTATCCAAGGGAGCTTCTTCTTCCTCATCTTCATTATTATCATCAGACCTAGTTGTAGCGTTGTTCATTTACTCCAACTTCCCTAGAAACCTCAGACCAAGGAAAATCTGAATCATCAAACACCAGATCCTTATTTTCTAACTCTTCAACCAACCACTAATTACAATCATCAATATCGTTCAAAAAAATTAGGATATATCTCATCCTTCAATGGGTGCAGACGAAGTAAAGCTCTATAGTACTTAACAAAGACTAAGTCGTTAAGTGTCTTCTAATCAAGTTGGATTGGAGAGCAGCGGTCTGGCTTAATGTAGAGAGGAGGTGTTGATGAAAGGTGAAAAGGTTTGTAAAATCAGAATCTTCAAATACTCGCTCATCATTTTCTAACTCTCCAAGCAACCATTCATTGGAATCCGATTAATTAAACAAAGGTGTGCCTGGAGTCTGGAGCATTTTCTTCGAGGCGCGCGCCTCCCTAATTTGAAGTGAGTATGAGATTTTGAGGTGATATCCCTCGAGCTAGACGCACACACTCGAGCCTGAGAAGTGAGCCTTAACAACACTGGGCGTCTGGGCCAACCTGGGAGGATTCCTTGCACATATGTGAGAATTGTCGTTCTCCTACACTAGACATAATCGAAATATCAACCTTTTTTATTGGGGGCCTCGGCCTTCACCACTTAGACAAGCTTCATTGGCATGCTTGTGAAACTTTTAAAAAGTGCATTTCATTCTGATTGCTCGAATCATCATATATTCCTAACTGAAAAGCCACAGGGTTATGGTGCTAGTGTCTGGGTATTGGCCCGGCTAATCCAGGGATCCGTGTGGATATATCTTCCACTTAAAGTAACATCAATTTCGATGCCAGGTGACTCGAACACCTTGAGCTAGGATGTCCTGCGGGAATTCAAGTGAGGCAAGCTGCAACCAAATGCTCCATGACCTCTTGTCAAAAGCCACAGGATTACTGAGGTATATAGAAATCAGCCTCCAAAATCAAAACTAAGCACCACAGTATTCAAGTTCTAAATTAATTTATTATCCAAAATCAATTCCAAAGGATCAAATTCCAGTGCAATGAAAGCAATATATATGCTTATGATCATAATAAACTAAATATCCTAGACAAACAAATCTCTACAACAAAAGAAATTTGATAAAATTCTGAAACCAAAGGAAAATCAAGATGAAAAGTCAAATTTTTCACACACCTTTCCATAACATCAAAGCTCATAATCGCCTCATTAAACCTCCCGGAATCACAATAACTCCCGAAAACCGACACAAAAGTAGCAATCGAGAGCACCCCTTCTTGTTTCATAGACCTAATAGCATCCCACATTTGCTCAAACAACTGATTCTTTCCCAACAAATCCACCATTAAATTCCAAGAACGCTCCGTATGCTTCTGGACCAATCCAGCCCACCCAAAAAACTTGACGGCAGCCGAAGAGAACCCATATGAGAATTTGAGTACTTGTTGAACAATTTCCGGTGTGGGTTGGATTTGAAGTGAAGAAAGAGATGTTTCCACTTCATTTGTTGGGGTTTTTTCGAGGATTTCGCATATGATTTTGGCTCTTGGAGATAGTTCGTTTGTTTGGGCTGTTAAGTATGATTGTAAATGAGAATTTTGCTGGTTATGGTGAGATTGGACATTGATTTTGGGGTTTTCAGGCATGGCTGTTGCTTTGATTTCTTTGAAACTAACTCAATTGGAATATATCTAACTTTGGAATTGTAGAATTGATTTTCAGTTCTTTTACGAGAAGTAGAAGAACAGAACAAAGATGGGTAAAAGTCTAAAAGGGAGGAAATTGGGAAAAGGCTACAATGCTGACTGGGATCCGCATGTGCGTGACACTTGTGCACAGTTGTTAAGATCGCAAATTTAACTCTCAGCGAGAGGGGTTTACAAAATCGTAAACATGAGGATTGTACTACGGATCGAAATATCCGATAAAATTATTAAAATAATATTTCATGATAAATTTATGTCAGTAAATACATCATTATATATGTTAATGAGCAAAAAAAATTAACAATACTTCAACGGGGAAAAAAATAAGAATGCCAATAAAACTACAAATTGAAATTAAACTACAAACTACCAAGTGATAAACTTTCAAAGCAAACCAACAATTAATAAGATCTTTTAATCCAACAAGTTTCATAACATGTATATCTTTTTAATGTTCCAATCTAGCAAATCATTCAAGGCATTATCATTATCCTCAATGTAATCTCCACCTCCACTTACATCGAGTTCATTATCAATGCTCGAATCTCCATGTCATTAGATGCATTAACTTTCATAAGGGGATTAGGAATAAGACAGCTAACCAATATTGATTTTTGATTGAAAATCGAGAGTTGAGAGAATGAACGATGAGACTTGAGAGAATTGAGAGGTTGGATTGAATACAATTAGACATTTCTTTGATTTGAGAGAACCCGATACCGATACGCTTGAAGAGAGACAAAATTGAACGTACCAGATCGTGCGATCCTACGATCTTACGATCCAGATCGACGATTCTGTACGATCCTATACTCCATCGATTTTTAATACAATTTAACTTGATTTATACACTTAGGATCGTACAATTTTACGATTCATCTCGCGATCTTGACAACATTGCTATTGAGCACCGTTAGATTTTTTAGCTTTCATTTAAGGGTCAATACTGTTTACGATTATCCAGAAGGCAGATTGGTGAATTTCGTCTTTTAACAATTTAAGATTAGTGATTTTGACCCCTGTTATATTTTTTTTTAGAACCTTCAACAATTTTCATTTGGTGACAACGATCCTTCCGTCCACAATTATGATGAAAATAATTAATTTTTTTTTTTAAAAAAAAAACCCTTCAAGACGTCGATGTTAATTTGGGTAATTCACCCAAAAAATATAAATCAGGAATCAAAATCACCAATCGCAAATTGTTAAGGGACGAAAATCTCCAATTTGCCTAAAAAAATACTCCAAATCTCCTTCCCCACCCAAGTGCCCAACTCTCTTCCTCTTCTTCTCACCCTTACCGCCCACCGCCGTTCTTCCTCTCTCTTCGGCTGCAAAAATCTTTAAGCTCCCAATCCAAAATTCCTCGTCTCCCTCTTTCTTCTTCATTTTCTTCCGCCATTTTTAGTCCTCCTCGTAACCCATTTCTTATTATTACAATGAAGCATTCTGAAGAAGGGTTTCAAGAATTGTTTAAGAAAAAGGGGTTCTTTTAATTCTTCAAGATTGCTGATCATTTCAATACAGTCTTGTTGAAAAAACTTTTAGCTTTTCTAGGTTGCATCAAGATCTAAATTCCCAATAGATTCCATTATTAGCCCAAAATCACACTAATCAAAGCCATAAATTTTTATGCAGCAAGTTCAATGCCTTTCTTCATAACTTTTTTTTTGAAGCATGGTTGAGGTCCTTTCCTTTGTTGCAAACTTCATTTATCATATTCAGATATGGATAAGTGATGGAATATGGCTCAACATGCATCATCATCAATGCTCCCATCGTCATCCCATATACTAATTTATCACACCCAAATTTTCCCTTTTTCAAATCATCATATCAATGAAATTGTTGCAGAAACCAGTTTTCAATTGATGATGGGCGATCAATGAAGAAACCAATTAGTTTATGGCCTGGAATGTACCATTCACTTGTTACAAATGCCTTATGGGATGCAAGATTGAATATTTTTTTTTAAAAGGCTTAACAATTATTCTTCCCCTGAAGCTGAAGAAGCCCCTTCATAGAGTGAAGAATTATTAATCACAAGACTCAACCTATGAACAGGACTACCATTGTTTACAAATATTTTACTGATTATATTCTTAGGTAACAGTATAGGAATCCTTGGGATGAAATTAGGATGGGTAAATTGCTTGAAGATCTTGATGCTATGGAATATGGCTTAACATTCATCATCATCAATGCTCCCATTTTCAGTACCAAATTAAGAAGACCAGTTGAGATTTCTTGAATTCAATTTGGGCATTGAAGAGGAGAAGGAGGAGGAGGAAGAAGAAGGCGGAGATGGAGGTGTGTGGGGGTGGTTGCTGGAGGTGCAGGGGATTGTTGGTGGTGACCTTCGAACAGGGGAGCAGTGGAGGGAGCCGGAGAAAAAAAATTCCCAAAATACTATTCAATTTTTGGGTTTTTTTCATTTAAATTTTTGTTGACTGATGATTGACTATAACTGTTGTGGAAAGAAATACCATTATCACCAAACACAAATAGTTTAAGGTTCTAAAAAAAAATAACATGCACCAAAACCACCACCAATCGCATTATGTTACATGACAAAATTCACCAATCTGCCTATCTAATATTCTATCTTCTCTCTCATTTTCCCTCAAATTTCAAATTGGTATACTGTTTATACCCCAAGTTACTTTATTAACACCCATCGTTTTCACATTTTTCTCTCTCTAAAGATTGATACGGTACCAGCCATGAAGTTTACAGAGGTCATTTGGATAAATGACCTCATCCTTAACTCATACATCCCAAATACGAGCTTCAAAGTCAAGCCTTTCACTACAAGAAAACAGTTAAATAGCGACCGAATTTTTCGGTCACAAATGTAACGACGGAATACCGACCGAATAGAAACCGAAAACAAATCGGTCGTTATTCCGTCGCCCATCCGTCGGCCATATCGGTCCTGTTGACCAAATTGAAACGCCGTCGTTTTGTTCACCCTTAACGACCTAATACCGACGGATATTAACGACCGTTTTCCGACCGAATACCGACGGAATATAACGACCGAATATCGACGGAATAAATAACGGTGTTTATTTGTATAGTAATAAATTTCACGACGGAATACCGACGAAACACAGACGGAAGTTTACGACCGAATACCGACGGAATTGATATCCGAATAAAACGACGTCGTTTTATCGCCTGATTTGTGAAAAACAAATCAAAATCGACCGAATCCCTCATTCATCTCTTCTTCAATACCCTAATCCATCTTTCTTCAAATCACAGACGACCGCCGATCTGCTACCGCGACCGCCAGTCGGAACCGTTGCCACTGCCACCGCCAGTCTGAACCGTCGCCACTGCCGTACTGCCTCCGCCACTCCAAGAAGCCATTAAAGCTTTTTTTTCCATTTTATTTTTTGCTTTAAGCTTGTTTTTTTTTTGCTTATGAATTTTGCTTCTCTGTTTCATGTCGCCTCCACTGTCAGAACGCCGCCGCCATTTCGCCACCTCCATTAAATGTGTTTTTTGCTTCTTTTTTTTTCGAATTTCAGTGTTTTTTTTGCTTCAGTTTAGTATTTTTTTTTTTGCTTCAGTGTTATTAGTGTATTGTTTGTGGGATTTCTTGATTCTTTGTGTTTGCGGAGTGAAAATAATGGTTTTTCTGATATTAGCAGAATTGAAAGGGTGTTTGACTTTATTTATCTAATTTAGAGGTGGCTTTTCTGCTGATTCTTGATTCGTGATGAATGTTCTGAAGCTTTTTGCTGCTGTTATTTTGCTTCTTCTATGGATCAATGCCCTCATTTTTCCTGATTATTCCAAATTGCTATCCTAGATAGGCACATTTCTTGTTCTCGGTTAGATTGTTGATGTATAAGTAAAGTGCATTTCTATTGAACTGTTGATGTATATGTGTTTTGATATCCACGAGATCTTAGTGCAAACTGATCGGGTGCTTGACTTGTTTGGTAAAATTTACATTGATGAATCTTTTTACTTGTAGAACTAGGTTTCTCACTAGATTATGTATGCATCTACCGAATGATATTTCTCATTGTTCCTTAATGCAGAGTAAATACTTGTCTCTTGATCTCTTCTTTGATCGGCTATTGGTTGCTAGAATTGTGATTTTCGGCTTTTAAACTGGTCTATTGTTTGCATCGCACTACCCTGCTAGAATTGTGATCGGGGATGTTGGATGTGAAAGGTAGCATAAATGAATTTGTCGGGCTTTTAAACGGTCTATTGTTTGCATCGCACTACCCTGCTTCTTTCTCCCGAAATTATGTGTCAAAAGTTTCATAATGAATGTAGTTTGTAGTTCGAATATTATGTGTCTTTCAATTTCCTTTTCGCTTTTTTTCAAGTTTGTATGTTTATGTTCTAACATTGGCTTTTTTTGAAAGTCTTATGTATGTGCGTAACATCGCTTTTTAATTAAGTCTGGTATTTAGGCATACTTAAGAGACGATTTTACTAATTTTTAGAAGTTATTACTAAGATAAAACTTTATTCTTCAATTTTTACTGCTTAGACCTTCAATGTTCAAATTATGGTTGCTTAGACCTTCAATGTTCAAATTATGGTTGGAAGGGTGAAAACGCCATTCTTATATGTTCTTATATTATGAAATTGAGGGAGTACATTATATTATTGCATATATTATTCAATGTAGATTGGCGGAATTTGGTTGTGTTTATCATTTGAAAATTAATGCATAATATTGTACAATATGTATTAATATTAATATTGTAACACATAAGTTTTTATTCTTTCCGTGTATTTCAGAGATGTCGCCAAGGAAAGGTATACGAGTAGCCTTACCATTTGGTTTGCCAGCCACGTCTGCTCCGGCCTCCACTTCCCAGCCTGGTTCATCACCAGATTTGGTGGAGACACCGCGATCTGCTCCCATGCCCGTTACGACACCTCCATCACAGGCTGATGATGCACGGACATCTCGGGATGCGCTTTGCGGCAAGACACGCGACCGAGTCTACGCCGTAGCGGGATCGGCGACTCACCGCCGACTCGTCCCCACAAGCGGCGCTCGATTTCAGGGCGGAGTTGCGTCCCACGATGAGATACGCGTATTCTCCCCGCAGCCTCACCCTTGCACGTAAGTAACTAATTTATTTCCTTTAAGCTAATTATACTACTTGTCATTATAGTAACTAATCAAATTTTTTGTTTGCTATTATAGTTTCAGGTTGGCATCCAGCTGTTCCGCCGCAATTACTTCAATTTTTCAAGATCGTTTCAAGGGGGCATATAGCACCATCAAGGATGTTCCCCAGGAAGAAGAAAATTTGTGGTGGGACGAGTTCAAGGTAAGTAAATTAGAAAATAAGTTTAAATTTAGAAGTCTTTTGATTTAGAAGTCTTTAAATTTAGAAGTATTCGAATTTAGTTATCTAACATTATTTCAAATTGCAGAAAAAGTATCGCTGGGCTCCTGAGCATGAGGATGGCGTCAAGACAGGTTGGCGTACCATACTGACGAGGAGACTAAGCGGCCTTATGAGCGACGCTTGGAAAAAAAAATAAGAAACCGAAATGGGTTTCTGAGACGGATTGGGCGCGACTTGAAGAGTACTGGAAGACTCCGGAATTTAAAGCCAAGTCGGAACAAGCAGCAAAAAACCGGAAAGAAGGGAGGGGTGGAAAAGGCCCGATGAAGCACACGGGAGGTTCGCTCAACCACATTGAGCACCACATGAGACTGGTACGGGATCTTTATAAATTTACGTATTCTTATATTGTATGTGTTTTTTGTTCGTATTTAATGAATTTGTTTAACAGGAAAAGGAGGCCGGACATGCAGTCCCATTCTCGGCCAGTTACGATCATGTTCATCAACACCATCTCCGGCCAAAGAAAGGCGAATGGGTTGATGTAGATTCTAGAGAGTTTTCTGTAAGTATTTAATTACCGTTTTTCCTTTTTTGATATTAGTTATTTAATGTAATATCCTAATGACAATTTTTTTTTGATAAACTGGGTGTTCCACGAGGTTTATGACGACGCCGCCAACAAAGCAACTCAAGCCGGACCGCCTCCTCCGGATTTGCCGACGCAGATTGAGTTGTCTCGCCGAGGCTGCAGGGTGGGCTAAGAAAGGGCCGTGTCCAAGGACTCGGTTCCTTTAGTGATGTGGTAAAGACAATGAAGCGAGGCGATCGAAAGCGGTGTCGCAATCGGACATGGCCCAAATGCGGAGCTGAAATGGAAGAAGATTTTAAGAAAAAACTAGCCGAGCAAAAAAGAGAATTCAAGATGAGGGAAAGGAAGAGAAACAAGGGTCTAGCTAGTATGTTAGCTGAAATTTTAACAAATAGGGACCAAGTTGTATTAAGTGCCTCAGAGATAGAGAGCAAATTGAGTAGCATCTTAGACGATGAGTTAGAATCAGACTATGACGACGACCCTTTAACTGTCGATGATGTTTTGGGGAGTCAATATACTATTTAGTTAATTTTGTATCAATTTGTAACTATTGTTAGCTTTTACTGCTTTTTTTAAGTTAAGTTTTGTGATTATTTTGGAATTTGCATTTTTGCTTATGTTTTCTGTTGAAATGGAATAGAGCTGATTGGTTTACGTTTTGTTTTGAATGGAAGATAGCTGATTGTTTTCTGTGCAGGGGGTTTGTTATATAGTGACCACTGTTCATCATCGAAAAATTGGCTTCATACCGACCGACGGGCGACCGAATAGCGACCGTATTAGGGTTTAGGGTTAGGGTTTAGCGACGTAGTAGCGACGGATTTAGATCGAGGCCTAATTGCGACCGAATGGCTACCGAAACGTTCTTTTACGTCGCTAGGTACAGTAACGGATATACCGGTCGTACTTCGGTCGGTAAAATCTCCCGGATTCCGTTTTTTTATAAAATAGCAAGGTTTTTAAAGATATATAAAAACCTGAATAGTGAAACAAGTAAAAAGTATACTTATACATATGTACACATTAACCTGAATAGTGAAACAAGTAAACTTATACCTTTTGACAAAATACCTGTATAGACCTGAAGCAGAACAATTAAAGTAAAATATTTGTGTTGACATTTATGTGAATTATTAAGTAGTGTAACTAAAATTTTAATAAATGCTCATTAATGATGAAATAAAATAGGCAAAAGGTTACTATATATCTATAAAAACCTCGCTATATTATAAAAAACGGAATCCGGGAAAATAATAGCGACCGAATATACCAGGACGGTCGCTATTCGGTCGTTATACGTCATGCCGAAACGGCGTCGTCTTGTCCAGTGCGTGGGATCTTTATTTTCAAAAATTGGCAAGTGTTTAGACTTTCCTTTGGGCGACCGAATAGCGACCGAATATGCTTAGGTCGACCGAACTGGGACCTCGGTTGATCCGACCAAAAGCTTCAACTCTCTGTTTCGGTTCGGTCGATCCGAGGAAAACTCGGATGATCCGAACAGGGCGGTCGCTATTCGGTCGCTCCCCCCTTGGATGTGTATGAAGAAGAATGTAATCTTCTTAACTATCATTGTACCTGGACCCCAAAATCCAAAGCACAAGATCGATGTGTACTTGCAGCCTTTAATCGATGAATTGAATCAACTGTGGGCTGAAGGAGCGGAAACTTATGATATCTCAAAAAAATAAAATTTTAAATTGAGGGCTTCATTACTTTGGACAATTAGTGATTTCCCAGCATATGGAATGTTGAGTGGATGGAGTACAGCTGGCATTCACGCTTGTCCATATTGTATGGAGGAAACACAAGCGTTCCATTTGTAGTTTGGAGGGAAACAATCGTGGTTCGATTGCCACAGATGCTTCTTGTCACCTGATCATCCTTTTAGAAGAGATGCAAAGGGATTCCGAAAGGACCGGCGACAAGAGAGAGCAGACTCGCCGACTCGCCTTAGTGGTCATGAAATGTTCCTTAGAGTTAGAGATTATCAAAAAAATTACCGATACAGTCAAGAGATCGGTAAAGAGCAAGGCAGTGGGACGGGATCATAGTTGGGCTAAACGTAGTATATTTTGGGACTTACCTTATTGGCGGACACTTTTGATAAGACACAACATTGATGTCATGCATAATGAAAAAAACGTGTTTGATAATGTCTTTATCACCGTGATGGACGTGAAAGGTAAAACTAAAGACAATGTTAAAGCTAGAGCGAATGTTGAAAGGTATTGCAATCGTCCGGAATTGAATATTAAACACGATGGTCGAGGTAAAGCAACAAAACCGAAGGCATGTTTCACTCTTACCAAGCCTCAAAAAGAAATGGTTTTGCAGCTGGGTTAAAGAATTAAGGCTCCCATATGGATATGCATCGAATTTGGCGCGATGCGTTGATATGAAAGAGTTGAAAATGTCCCGGAATGAAGAGTCACGATTCTCATGTATTCATGGAGAGACTTATCCCCTATAGCACTTAGAAAAGTACTACCCAGCAAATGTTTAGGGACCCTTGGTTGAACTTAGTCTGTTTCTATAGAGATTTGTGTTCCCCCAAAGTTGAGTGTGGCACATATGCAAGAATTGGAGGACACTATCGCTATTTTATTATGCAAGTTAGAGAGAATATTTCCTCCGGGATTTTTTGATGTGATGGAACACTTGCCGATTCACCTTCCGTACTGGCCAAGGTTGGTGGCCGATACAGTTTAGGTGGATGTACCAATTCGAGAGGTAACAACCATTGTCTTAAGTTATCTCATCTTTGTATTATATTTTTCATGTACGTATTTACAATGTGATTAACTACATATGTTTTAATTAGATACTTGCACCATCTGAAAAAGAAGATAAAGAACATGGCTAGAGTTGAGGGGTCAATTTGCAATGCATACTTGGTCGAAGAAGCTGCTACGGTTTTTAGCTATT
Source organism: Vinca minor (assembly GCA_026122235.1). Taxonomy (NCBI): domain Eukaryota; kingdom Viridiplantae; phylum Streptophyta; class Magnoliopsida; order Gentianales; family Apocynaceae; genus Vinca; species Vinca minor. The sequence goes on along the minus strand of JAOCZM010000161.1, from coordinate 970,135 downwards.
ATTTCGAACCCCACGTGAAAATGAGAGTTACAACCATTGGGCGAAATGATGGTGAAGACGAGATTAGCGGACCATATGTATTATCAATTTGCAACTTACCCGGAAGATCATTTGGAAAAAAGAAAGGATTTTATTAACTGATAAAGATTATACAATAGCAATGAATTATATCCTAATGAATTGTGAAGAGGTCGAACCATATCTTCAGTAAGTAAACTTATCTATTTGCTTCATTTTTGTTATATAATTAAAAGTGGCCAAATAATAATATTGTCATTTAATTTGTAACTCAGAAATTTGTTAGTCAAGTAAATGAACGAACCCCGCAGATAACGGAGGAAGAACTTCAAAGTCGGGTTTATAATGATTTTTCCAAATGGTTTGGAACTCATGTAAGTTGGTATTGTGTAGAAATGTACTTGTAATAAGAATGCATAATTAAAATAATTTATTTTTTATTGCTCAATGGATACATAGCCTTCAGGGAAGATTCGAAATTTTGTTGAAAAAATCTGTCTTGGGGCCCGTCAAGGAGAGTGATGTCATACACTAAGTTACTTTGTTAACGGTTATAGATTTCACACCAAAGCCCACAACGATGGAAAAGGAATGACAAACAGTGGGGTATGGGTTAAAGGAGATTATTACGGTGAGTTGAAGCAAGTAATTGAGGTTGAACTTCGTTGGAATACCCCGACCAAAAAATTATTCTTTTCAAATGCGATCTGGTTTGATTCTACTCCAAATCAAGGTTTAAGAGTGCATCCTCAATATAAACTTGTAGAAATCCATAGGAAAAATAACCTACCGTGGTTACGATCCATTTGTATTTGCTTCCCAATGTCAACAAGTCTACTACACACCTTATCCCGGGTAGTAAGACATCATCTAGGGCTAATTGGTTGGATGTATGTCGTTCCAAACCACGCCTATTTGACGTTCTGGTGTTCCGATGCACGTATCGGGGACGAGCACGCGAGGAGGAGACCAGTCGCATTGATCCAACTATTACGAAGTTGGTCAACTTGCACACCGGTCGTGGGAAATTGAAGTTGTACTTGTGGCCGTGACGAGCCGTGGTTATGAAGATGATGACGATGACGATGATGAAATTATGTCGGGGAGATGACAATTCGAAGAAGAGAATGAATTAATGACCGATGATGATTTAGAATGATTAAGATTTCTCGCTTCTCTTGGAATTCCACATATTGAAAGTGAGTCATATTTGTTGTTTTTTTTTTTTGTATTTTATTATAATAAATTAATTGTCATATTGTATATCTTTTTAACATAATTCAAAGTAGAAATTTTATTGTCATAATAATTTGATTCTTAAATTTTGCATATTGCAACTCATGCATTTTCAAGGATATGCATATGAATGACATCAAGGAGTTTATGAGAAATGCTTTGATTGTAAGTTTTGATAAATGAAATAAATTACTTTGAACGTGAGTGTTGCAATGTAATGTGCACACTTTGATTGTGAGTTTTGATAATTCAAAGTGTGCACTTTGAATGTGAGCTTTGTAATGTAATGTGTACACTTTGATTGTGAGTTGTAATGTAAGGTGCACACTATGATTGTGAGTGTTGTTATTCAAAATGTGCACTTTGATTGTGAGTGTTGTAATAAGAAGTTTGCACTTTGATTGTGAGTATTTAATGTAATGAGAATTGATTGTGAGCATTTTGGTTATTAGCATTTTGGTTATTGCTGCTGTGTTCTGTAATAGGGATTTAATTAAATTAAATTTTTATTTTTTTAAATAACAACAATTTAGCGACGGTAAATACCGTCGGTATTCGGTCGCTATATGGTGACCCTCCTATCCGTCGCTATTCGGTCGTTCCTAGGTCAAGTCAAATGTCAGCAATGTTGACCAGACCGTCGGTATTCGGTCGCTATATGGTGACCTGCGTTTCCGTTGCTATTTATCCGTCGGTATTCGGTCGTTACTCAGTCAAAGTCAAACATCAACAATGTTGACCATTCGGTCGGTATATGGTGACCCTCTTTTCCGTTGCTAATTATCCGTCGGTGTTCGGTCGTTACCAAGTCAAAGTCAATAGTCAACAATGTTGACCATTCGGTCGGTATTCGGTCGGTAAATAGTGACCTAATATTCGGTCGCTAGATATTCCGTCGGTATTTGGTCGTTACACAGTCAAAGTCAAAAGTCAACAATGTTGACCATTCGGGCGGTATTCGGTCGCTATTTACCGACCCAATATTCGGTCGCGATTTTGTCCGTCGGTATTTGGTCGGTATTTTGCTTAGCGACGAAAAATACACGACCACGTCATTCGGTCGTTAATCGGTCGCTAAACTTAGTTTAGCGACGGAAATGTCCGTCCCTGTTACACAGTTTTCTTGTAGTGTTTGTTCCAAGTGTTTAAAGTCTCTAATCTAAAGGTTCAAGAGGTAAAGAAACCTTCAAAGAAAGCTAGACACAAGGATCAAAGCCATCGAATATCATTTGAAGGAAAGATACATAATTGGAAGGAAAACGGTTGAAAGGGTATTTTAGTCATTTGATAATTAAAGTCTATTCTAGACTTTAATTATATTTCAGATTTATTATATTGTTTAATTAGCCATGTTGGCCAAAATAAGCTAGCTAAATAATAGGACATGTTGTCCTTGATGTTAGGTAGTGTTTTTAGTTATCTAGGAGTTGTAGAGTCCTAATCCTTAAATGACTCTTATTTGTGGGTTATTTTTGGACGAAATTCCACTATATTTAAGAGGGATTTCAGCCATGTTATTGTTAGACTTGATATGATATTTTAAGGTTATTCCTTAGTTACTTCGTGTTTGATTCTCTATGTAGAATTCATTCATCCATTGAGTTACTGTATCAATAAGTTTGGTTTATACTTATTGTGGTGTTTCAGCCCCCATTGATAATCAACCTTACGGGAGGATTGTTGATTATATCCCCTCTTAAACTATTCGAGATAGAGAAAGATCGGACCTTTAGCCGAACCTTGGTATTCTGTGCTTCGGTTTTGCATCAGGTGGTATCAGAGCAAAAGGTTTATCTCTATCTTGGTGTATCTTTATTGCTTTCTTTAAAAAATTTGGGCAGAAAATTACCAAAAAAATAAAAAATAAAAAATACTTGTTTACGGATTCATCGTTCACTGACACTGCATTTTGCGGATCATCGCTCATCGTACTGTTCACGACAATGTTCATAAGTACTCGTTCACGGCACTGTTCATCCGAGAGCCAAATCAGATTTTCGGTTACTGTTCACGCTACTGTTCATCCGAACCAAAAATCAAGAATCAAGAAATAAAGAAAATCAAGAAGCTTAAAGACTCCATCTTTTAAAGATTTCAACAAATTCATGCAAAGATGAGGCAACAATTTGATCAAGAAGATGACAACTTTGATTATGATGATAAAAGGTATGGCTTCCAACATACTACAAATTCAAGATATGATGATTCCTATTTGTTTTCTTGTGAGCCGCAAAGGGATTACAAAAATCAGCAAGTTGACAACTCTATTGTTTCAGTCAAGCTCCCATCTTTTGAAGGTACGAATAGGCCTGAATTATTATTTGATTGGATACATGAATTTCATAATATTTTTTCTATTCATAATTATTCGGAGGGAAAAAATGTAAAGATGGCAACCAAGGGATTTTATAGTAAAGCATCAACGTGGTGGAAAGATGAAACTATAATTAGGCAAAGAAGCGAGTCAACGACCTATTGAAACTTGGAATTATTTGAAAGCTGAGATGAAACGAAGGTTTATTTCCCTAAATTGCTTTACGGAGCAAGCTAAACGTTTGCAAATGCTTACACAAGGTTCTAAATCAGTAGATGAATATTATGAAGCGATGCGATTAGCCATGATTCGGCTTGACAAACAAGAATATGAAGAAGTTACATTGAATCGATGGCCGGTTTGAATGATGATATTAGGCCAGAGGTAGAATGTGTTTATCATGTTGATATTATGGAGATGGTCGATCATGCGGAGCAAATTGAGAGGCGAATCAAAGAGAAGAAGAAATGGACTAATTCGGCTAAATTTTCACAATGGAAACAGCCAAATCAGCCCCCTTCAAATTCTTGTGTTGGGCAGCGGCAAAGTGAAGATAATAGCTATTTTGGGGCTGCCAAAACCGCCACAATTCATGAAAAAGATAGCCAAGCAGCCGCCATTAAATCTTCAACTTGGAAGATAGATATGGATGAACTACGGGAATTGATCTACAAATTGTGCTCAAAGAATGATACAATACAGGATGAAACAAATTTGGAAGTCAAGAAGACAAGGATGAAGCTGAGACAAAATTAGAAAGTTTGCCAAATGAGGAGTTGAAAGAAAAGAGTGAAGATTTAGAAGAAAATATTGATCATGTAATTGCATCCTGTGATTTAGAAGATTCGAGGACGAATCCTTTAATAGGGAGAGGGGATATGAAGTTTTTCAAGAAGGAGAGGATGATACGGTACCAGCCATGAAGCTTATAGAGGTCATTTGGATAAATGACCTCATCCTTAACTCATACATCCCAAATACGAGCTTCAAAGTCAAGCCTTTGTTCCTTGTGTCTAGCTTTCTTTGAAGGTTTCTTTACCAAGGATGAAGCTGAGACAAAATTAGAAAGTTTGCCAAATGAGGAGTTGAAAGAAAATAGTGAAGATTTAGAAGAAAATATTGATCATGTAATTGCATCCTGTGATTTAGAAGATTCGAGGACGAATCCTTTAATAGGGAGAGGGGATATGAAAGTTTTTCAAGAAGGAGAGGATGATACGGTACCAGCCATGAAGCTTATAGAGGTCATTTGGATAAATGACCTCATCCTTAACTCATATATCCCAAATACGAGCTTCAAAGTCAAGCCTTGTTCCAAGTGTTTAAAGTCTCTAATCTAAAGGTTCAAGAGGTAAAGAAACCTTCAAAGAAAGCTAGACACAAGGATCAAAGCCATCGAATATCATTTGAAGGAAAGATACATAATTGGAAGGAAAACGGTTGAAAGGGTATTTTAGTCATTTGATAATTAAAGTCTATTCTAGACTTTAATTATATTTCAGATTTATTATATTGTTTAATTAGCCATGTTGGCCAAAATAAGCTAGCTAAATAATAGGACATGTTGTCCTTGATGTTAGGTAGTGTTTTTAGTTATCTAGGAGTTGTAGAGTCCTAATCCTTAAATGACTCTTATTTGTGGGTTATTTTTGGACGAAATTCCACTCTATTTAAGAGGGATTTCAGCCATGTTATTGTTAGACTTGATATGATATTTTAAGGTTATTCCTTAGTTACTTCGTGTTTGATTCTCTATGTAGAATTCATTCATCCATTGAGTTACTGTATCAATAAGTTTGGTTTATACTTATTTTTGTGTTTCAGCCCCCATTGATAGTCAACCTTACGGGAGGATTGTTGATTATATTCCCTCATAAACTATTCGAGATAGAGAAAGATCAGACCTTTAGCCGAACCTTGGTATTCTGTACTTCGGTTTCGCATCAAAGATACATTTCATAGTTTCTTGGTAATTATTTTTATGGACGACAATTGTAGCTCAACGTTTCTGGATAACATTAATTTTTAGGTACAAATTCAAATATGATTATTTTGTAATTTCTTTTAATCGGTCTAAATTTGAAGAAACATACCTGGAGAACGGTTGGGAAAAAGCAGTTTGCGTTCCTAGAACACGCAGTAAAGGGGCATGTTGCTATTCTTGGCACATAGTGGAAGGGTCACTCGCAAACACATGGACACGCAGTTGAATGGTTGTCTGCGTGTGGCTGGGTACACGGTGGAAGGGTGCTTCACGTACTCAGTTACAAGTGGCTCATTTCGGGCCCGTTTCTGCAAATTTTTTATTTCATTAACTAAACCAAGTGATATTCTCTATTTTATATAAAAAAAAAAAAAATCACTTTTAACTAGTACTTCTATAACTTTGATTATTTGTGTAGGTAAAAAGTTCGGGCGAGCTCTTCCTCTCACTATGGATGATTGGCATGATACTGGGGCTATATTTAACATCTACAGCAATTACAATTTCGATTCCAAAGAGCATCGAATGGAATGGGTAAAACATTATGACATTAAACACAAAGTGTATGTTGTTATATGTCGATCAAGGAAAGAAAATGATTTGGTGTTGTCAAGTGTTACTTACAATGTGAACTATGTGGAAAGTATACATCGGCAGGGGTTCCAAAAGGAGGTGAAGAGAAGAAGACTAACCGGACAAGGTGAACAAAGAAGATATATTGCCCCTTTAAGATGGTTGGGAAACAGAATAAGCTAGAAAATGGAATTTAGAGGTAAGACAAAGCAAACACAACCACATCATGGGTTTATATTAGTTTGTTCATGGTGGGGAACGTCGGTTTAGTGTTAATCAGCTGAGGTTGGTGGAGCAGTTGACTATGTGTAATGTAGGGGCTAACAACAATTTTAACACACTTATGAAGGAATATCCAAATTGTTATGCAGTCAAAAAATCTTTTTACAATTTTAGACATAAGACAAGAAAGCTTGATGTGTAGGGTAGAACTGAATTGGAGAATCTGATGCATAGACTTATAGTTGAAGGCTACATTCATGAGTATCACGGCATTTTGGGAGTGGGAGTGGGAGTGAGGGCGAGGGTGGAGATGAAGAACAACTATGATACCCAACACTTTTAGAAAAATAATTGGCATGAATTGCCTTAATTTTGCATGTGTGTGTTTAGTATTTGTTATAGCATGATATTATGTGTTATAGAATGTGAATATATTCTTAGTGTTACATTACAACATGTTCTATGTGTGATATTTGGTATGTTTAGTGTGGGGCGTTTTGATCATGATTGTAAGTTTGAAGACTTAAGTGCAGACTTTGGGGAACTATATGGACTAGATTGTATGGGAATTGAAGAGTCTTTTGAGAAAGAGTTATGGCTGGAATTTTGAAAGGAAGGAAGGAAAAAATGTAATGGTTAAACATAAGGAGGAGAGAGAGAGAACATAGCAAATTTCTGTAGTGTTGTGAGGTTTTCCTAACAATTTCGGGTTGAGTAGGCTGATTTCTGCCATCTTTTTTGGGATTTCGGATTTTGGTAGAATTGCTTAAGTTGAACAAGTAAGGATCCTTTACCCTTGATTTTCAGTCCATAAAACATCATGAAATGTCATTTTTACTGAATCTATGGAATTTCTTTGATTTGGTTTTCGATCATGTTTTCATTGCATTAAAAAGGATGAAGTGTTGATGAAATTGCTTACTTGTGATTGTGATTGATTATGATGCGTTGTTGCGTTTGTAATTGTTTTGTTATTGATTGTAGGAGTCCTTATGTGTTTGATTCCCAATTAGAGCTCTGGCCTTGTTTATAATCCTAGTCTAGGACATTGTCGAACATAATCAGTTAAAGTGTTTGGGAGCACTATCAGCCAGTATAGTATTCAGACTCGATTCACAAGTCTAATATCCAAGGGTTCATAAGTAGGACTGTTAGCAGTTGTGGAGTTCACAAGGTTGAGCGATGACATAACAAGACTTGCCCTTAAAATTCAGGCCCTGTCGTTCGGAGGATACTAATATCCAAATCCATGTTAAGACTAGTCAAGCCCTTCTTAACGAGTAAATGAATAGTTAAGGGCTGTTAACAGAGGCTTAGAATTATTGCCAGACTTTGAGCTCAATTGTGTGAAGACTACGTGTTTTGATTGCTTAGATTATATTAGTTAGTTTGACACAAGAATTCCGTTTGAAGTGCATTGGCAGTCATGGTGCTCATAGCACAATTTCTGATCCGTTTGTCAGATTCGTTGGATATAGTTTGAGCATGTTAGTTTTTGTTTTGTATTTGTTTTGGTATGTGTTTTGGAAGTCAAAATTATGAGATTTCTGGGTTGAAAATAGTGTGGTGCAGAAAGTGAGATTTTGTGTACAAATTTGTACATGAAAATTCGTTTTATGCAGCCCACGGATGAAGCATTTGTCCACAGGTTCGTTCGCGGGTTCATTCGCGCAGGTACTGTGAGCAACTTTTTGGCGAACGATGTAGACGAACGATACCTTGGACGATTCATTAATCTGCAGTGTTCTGACATCTTTTTGAGGACGATACCGAGGACGAAGCATTCGTCCATAGACTGTGTTTGACTGCTTTTCAGTTTTGTTCCATTTTTCGTTCTGTTTCCATTTCAGTTCAGTTTAGTATTATCTTATAATCATTTTTCCAAGTATTTCAGTTATGTATATTTCAAATGCTTTGGGTATCGGGAAAATATTTTTGAGTCTATTTGATACCTCATTCCGAGGGTGATCGATGCTTACTGGGATTTTAGCTCACCCTTATTTGTTGAATGCTTTGCAGATGAGTAAATTGATGGAGCCATAGATGAAACCAACGAGGAGGAGTACTTTGATGATGACGTTTGATTACTCTAGTTTTATAATTAGTGAACTTGTGAACAATTACTGTTTTAGTATTTCCCTTCGTACTTAGACTTTTCCTTTATGTTGTAATAAATGTGGATGATGTAATCTTTCCCTTTAAGTTATGAAGACTATTGAAGTTTCCTTTTAGTTGTTTGGGTTCGGTGTTTCATTGACTTGGAACACTGCCATGTCACCTCTCGGAGATTGGGTGTGACATAAGTGGTATCAGAGCATGTCGAACCTTAGGCTTTAACTTGGTTAGATTAAGATTGGAATGAACATATGATTGGATTGAGAGTAGAGCCATGTAATAGGAAATACGTGTTTATTTATCGCCTTAGACGTTATTGCTCACATGTCTTATGTGCTTATAACTGTATATCAGCATGAAATGTAACTATGTGATCTACCATGCCACTTACTTGTCTAACTTGTTATTTTTCCATGCTTGCTTAATTACCGTGTTTCAAATATGAACTGTCTCGAGTACTAGATGGATCCTAACCAAGAGAATATCGATGAGCTTAACATGCCACTTGCGGCAAGGGCCAACCGTAGGCCTAACGTGGGGACTTCCACTGAACAATGACCACAATTTCTCCACCTCCGGGTCTGAATGAAGGGGCTGATTTTATAACACCTCCACCACCATTCAATGCTTCTCCCCGCCACTAGTTAACAGAGGTTCGGGGGACTGAAATGTCTATAACTTTAACCATGTTAGCACAAATTCTGCAAGCTCAGCACCAACAGAATCAGCAGAACTACTAGCAACAACAAACCTTTTAGAACCAGCAACAACAAAATCATAACAGAAACCAGAATCCGGGTTATCATGGTGGTCAGAGAAATGACAATGATTCGGGGGCCTTCTTTGAGAGAATGAAGCGCATGAGGGTGGCTTCTTTTGATAGTATAGTGGGACCATATCAGGCTGAGGTATGGTTAGATGATATTAAACAACACTTACACATTTTGGGAGTACTTGAGAATGTCAAGACAAATGTGGTAGTCGGTTTCCTCACATCAGAAGCTTCGGAATGGTGGAAGGGCGTCGGGCCTATCTATAAACAAGGGGGCACCCCATCACTTGGGAGAGGTTCAAGAAGGCCTTTCTAGATAAGTATTTCCCCGACACTTTCAGGTTTGAGCGCCAAAATTAGTTTTTCGAGCTCAAGCAAACAAAAGGTATGACGGTCTCCGAGTATGCTAAGAAGTTTACAGCTTTGGGAAAGTATGCAATGGAAACCATTCAAGATTCTGTTACACGAACTCAGAGGTTCGTGATAGGTTTGTTGGCTCGTATTAGAGGCAGACTTTCTGGTGTGCATCCTACATCATACATGGACGCTTATCAGATGAGTCTGGACATTGAGGCTGAGTTCGTGAGGGCAGATGCAGCCAGGATTGGTAAGAGGTATTTTTCCACCATGACTCAAGGACAGTCCTCACATCCTAACACTACTACGCTTGTGGCTGCTCACAAGAGGTTTGCACCCACCTCGGGTCAGACTAACTTTGCTAGGCCACAGGTGAGGACTGGGGAAAATGCAATTAGGATTGGGGGGGACCAGCAGTGGCACAAAGTTCTTATCAGCCAGCTACTACTACTTTTGCTCCTTTTTGTGCTATGTGTGGTAGAAGACATCCGGGTAAATGTCGTTGGAAGACCGGGGGTTGTTTCAGATATGGTAAGTCAGGCCATCAGACTGGGCAGTGTACCGAACCAGAGAAAGGGTAGGGTCAAGCAGCTGCAGCAACACCGAAAGCGGGTAACACCAGGTCGGGAGCCAAAGCAAGAGTGTTCTCCTTAACTCAGCAAGAAACGGGTACTGCTTTAGAAGTGGTGACAAGTATGCTCCTAGTTAATTCAGTACCTGCTTATGTGCTATTTGACTATGGAGCTACCCACTTATTTGTGTCACGTAGATTTGCTAAGGTCCTTAAGACTTCCCCTGGTTGTATTATGGATTCCTATAGAGTTGAGGTTCCTAACAGGGAAGGTCTTAGAGTCTAATTTGGTACACAAGAATTGTCGGGTAGAGGTAGATGCTAGAGTGTTAGAAGAAGATGTTATACAACTAAATATGGTAGACTTTGATGTAATTCTGGGGATGGATTGGTTGCAGACGCATCGAGCTTTAGTTGATTATCGTGAGAAGAATATACAGTTCACCTACGGGGATCGGGAAGTGTTAGAGTTTGTGGGGTCCGAACAGAAGAAGAACGAGCGTAGTCTTTATATCATATTAGCCTTTAGGGCTCAGAAACAGTTGATGAAGGGTTGTGAAGGGTACTTAGCTTATGCGGTGTTGAAAGTTGACAAGGAAGTTCGACTTGAGGGCGTTCCTATTGTGAGGGAGTTTTAGGATGTGTTTCCAGACGAACTTCTGGGTATTCCACTTTCCCGGGATATCGACTTTGAGATTCTCTTACAACCCGATGTGGAGCCTATCTCTATGGTCCCGTATCGTATGGCCCCAGCGGAGTTGAAGGAGCTGAAGAGTAAACTCCAAGAGCTTCTTGATAGAAAGTTCATCAGACCGAGCATGTCACCTTAGGGCTCCGGTCTTGTTTGTGAAAAAGAAAGACGGCAGCATGCGTATGTGCATCGACTACCATGAGTTAAACAAGATAACCATAAAAACAGATAACCTTTACCCCAAATACATGACATGTTTGACCAGTTGAAGGGGGCAACAATGTTCTCCAAGATAGACTTGAGATAGGGTTACCATCAATTGAGAATCAAACCCGATGATATCCCGAAAAGTGCTTTCCGGACTCGGTACGGGCATTATGAATTCCTTGTAATGCCTTTTGGAATGACTAACGCACCGGCAACATTCATGGATATAATGAATCGAGTGTTTCGGGACTACCTTGACAAGTTCGTGGTGGTCTTCAACGACGACATTCTTATCTACTCGCCTTCGGATGAAGCTCACGAGATACACTTGGAGTTGGCAGCGGTCGTGTTCACTTTGAAAATTTGGAGGCACTACTTGTACGGTGAACCATGTGAAGTGTTTACCGACCACGAAAGCCTCAAATATCTCTTCACTCAAAAAGAGTTAAACATGAAACAAAGGTGTTAGTTGGAGTTATTGAAAGACTACGACCTCACCATTAGCTACCGCCCCGGGAAAGCTAATAAGGTGGCTGATGCCTTAAGTAGGAAGAGTTCAGGTCAATTGGCGGCATTAATCACTGATCCACGGAATTAATAGCCGAATTTGACAAGTTAGAGATTGAGGTTGTAAAGTCTACGAGTTGTGTCTTGGCAACTTTGGTAGCGAAACTTATACTTTTGGGGGAGATTAAAGAAGCGTAATTGACAGATTCGGATTTGCATAAGGAAAGGGATTTGATAGAATCGGGGGCCGGAACAGATTTTCAGAGTCACGAAGACGGTAATATCTGGTTTCGTGGCAGATTATGTGTACGGTAGATTCAGGGCCGAGATCGAAAGTGTTGAAAGAGGCTCACACTTCGAAGTTAATAGTACATTTGGGGTCTTTTAAAATATATAAGGGACTGAAAAATCACTTTTGGTGGAGAGGTATGAAACGAGGCATAGCTGATTTTGTGGCTAGGTGCCTTGTGTGTCAACAAGTTAAGGTTGAACATCAACGACCCGCCGGCTTGTTGAAACCGCTTGAGATTCTCGTTTGGAAATGGGAGCATATCACTATGGACTTCGTAAAGAGGTTACCTAAGGGTAAGACAGGAGAAGGACTTCATTTGGGTAATCGTGGATCGCATCACCAAGTTCGCTCACTTTCTACCTATGAAGATCACCGCCACCATGGACACACTTGTGCAACTTTACCTTGATGAAATAGTGAGACTTCATTGGGTTCTAGTATGTATTGTGTCGGACCAGGACACTTATTTTGTTTCTTGATTTTGGAAGAGTTTCAGCGAGGCTATGAGGACTAAATTGTCCTTAAGTACTGCCTATCACCCTCAAACCGATGGGCAGTCCGAAATGACAATTCATACCTTAGAGGACATGCCTCGGGCTTGTGCTTTGGATTTCAAAGGTAGCTGGGCAGATCATCTAACCTTGGTAGAATTCGCCTACAACAACAGTTATCAAGCGAGTATAGGTATGGCACCGTATGAAGCTTTGTATGGTCGAAAATGTCGTTCACCGATTTGTTGGGACAATACTGTGGAGAAGATAGTAACAGGGCCGAAATTGGTACAGGTCATGATGGAATTGGTTCCGTTAATCCGGGAAAGAATCAAGGCAACGCAAGACAGACAAAAAAGTTAGGCAGATAGCAAAAGAAGACCGTTGGAATTTCAGGTGGGCGACAAAGTATATCTTCGAGTTTCACCGACTCGGGGTGTTATTAGATTCGGGAAGAGTGGCAAGTTGAGTCCAAGGTACAATATTGGCCCTTACGAGATCTTGGAAAAGGTCGATGAGTTGGCTTATCGTTTGGCACTACCACCAACGCTGTCACGAGTACACAACGTATTCCATGTGTCGCAGTTGAGGCGAGTATGTGCCGGATCCCAGCCATGTACTTGAAGCTGAACCGTTGGAACTACAAGAGGATTTGACTTATGTTAAGGTACCGGTAAAGATTGTGGATCGAAAGGATCAAGTATTGAGACGTCGCACTATTCCTTATGTGAAGATACATTTGTCGCATCACACCGTGCGTGAGGCTATTTGGGAACTTGAGAAAGAAGCCCGACAGAAATATCCACATTTGTTTGAGAACCAAGGTCAGTGAAGTTTCGGGGACGAAACTTGTGTAAGGGGGGAAGGATGTGATACCCGACACTTTTAGAAAAATTAATTGGCATGAATTGCCTTAATTTTGCATGTGTGTGTTTAGTATTTGTTATAACTTGGTATTAAGTGTTATAGAATGTGAATATATTCTTAGTGTTACATTACAACATGTTCTATGTGTGATATTTCGTACGTTTAGTGTGAAGGGCGTTTTGGTCATGATTGTAAGTTTGAGGACTTAAGTGTAGACTTTGGGGAACCATAGGGACTAGATTGTATGGGAATTGAAAAGTCTTTTGAGAGAGAGTTATGGCTGGAATTTTGAAAGGAAGGAAAAAAAGTAACGGTTAAACATAAGGAGAGAGAGAGAGAGAGAGAGAGAGAAAACATTCCAGATTTCTGGAGTGCTGTGAGGTTTTCCTAACAATTGACATAGATAGGGATGTTGGATTTGAGTGATTCCATTTGGGTTTCTAAGCCAACTGACGAGGCTACGTGGGAGAGTTGACGGATTTTAATTTGGAGTTCTGTAGAGAGAGAAATTTCGGTTTTAGTATGCTGATTCTGCCATCTTTTTGGGATTTCAGATTTTGGTAAAATTGCTTAAGTTGAACAGGTAAGGATCAATCACCCTTGATTTTCAGTCCATAAAACATCATGAAATGTCAATTTTACTGAATCTATGGAATTTCTTTGATTTGGCTTTCGCATGTTTTCATTGCATTAAAAAGGATGAAGTGTTGATGAAATTGCTTACTTGTGATTGTGATTGATTCTAATGTGTTGTTGCGTTTGTAATTACTTTGCTATTGATTGTTGGGGGCCTTACGTGTTTGATTCCCAGTTAGAGCTCTGGCCTGTTGATAATCCTAGTGTAGGACATTGTCGAACATAATCAGTTAAAGTGTTCGGGAGCACTATCAGCCAGTATATTATTCAGACTCGATTCATAACGAGAATAATAAGTAGGACTGTTAGCAGCCGTTGTGGGGTTCACAAGGTTGAGCGATGACATAACAAGACGTGTCCTTAAAATTCAGGTCATGTCGTTCGGAGGGTACTAATATCCGAATCCATGTAAAGACCAGCTAGGCCATTCTTAACGGGTAAATGAATAGTTAAGGGCTGTTAACAGAGGCTTATACTTATTTCCAAACTTTGAGCTCAATTGTGTGAAGACTACGTGTTTTGATTGCTTAGATTATATCAGTTAGTTTGACACAAGAATTCCGTTTGAATTGCATTGGCAGTCATGGTGCTCGTAGCACAATTTTCGATCTATTTTTGTCAGATTAAATGGATATAGTTTGAGCATGATACTTGTTGTTTTGGTATGTGTTTTGCAAGTCAAAAGTCTAGGATTTCTGGGTTGTAAATAGTGTGGTGCAGAAAGTGAGATTTTGTGTACTTGCACATGAAAATTTCTTTTTTTGCAGCCCGTGGATGAAGCATTTGTCCACAGGTTCGTTCGCGGGGTTTATCCGCGCAGGTACCTAGGACGATTCATTCGTCCGAAGGTTCTGGCATCTTTTTGCGGACGATATCGCGGACGAAGCATTCGTCCTCATCTTCGTCTGCAGACTGTGCTTGGGACCGCTTTCGCTTTGTTCCGCTTTTCGCTCTGCTTTCGCTTTCGGGTTCAGCTTTAGTATTGTCTTATAATCATTTTTCCAAGTATTTCAGTTATGTATATTTCAAATGCTTTGGGTATCGGGAAAACGTTTTCGAGTCTATTTGATACTTCATCCCGATGGTGATCGATGCTTACTGGGATTTTAGCTCACCCTTATTTGTTGAATGCTTTGCAGATGAGTACATTGATGGAGTTATAGATGAAACCTACGAGGAGGAGTACTTTGATGATGATGTTTGACTAGTCTAGTTTTATAATAAGTGAACTTGTGAACAATTACTGTTTTAGTATTTCCCTTCGTACTTAGACTTTTCCTTTATGATGTAACAATTATGGATGATGTAATCTTTCCCTTTAAGTTATGAAGACTGTTGAAGTTTCCTTTTAGTCATTTGGGTTCGGTGTTTCATTAACTAGGAACACTGTCATGTCACTTCTTGGAGACGGGGTTGTGACACCAACACCACATAGGTTACTTGGTATTTGCTAATACGGACTCCGCGAGACATGCTCGTGTCTTGTCTTATGTGACCCTGTTGGACAGTACTTACAAGACAAATTACATGTTTTGAAAATTTCAAATTTTTAAAATTTCATATATTAGTTTTGTTTGATAATGTTCGATATTAATGGTAACTTTGTTTTAGTATAATGGAAACTGTTTATAATTATGTTATCTGATGGTGCATTATTTATGTCCAAGTTTTTAGGGTTGACCTTGGATTTAGGATTGCACGTATATGTTATTGGACGTTTAAGATTTTAATTGTGTGCACTTTAATAATTACAGATCTTACTTTCATTGATTGGGTTCACCCGAACCGATCATAATTTTATAATTTCTTATGCATTCTTGGGTTTGAGAATGATGACAATTTTGCTTGGGCACTGTCTAGTACTAAGGACTTTTTTTATTCTAAAAGACCTTTAGGGTGTTAATTTTAACCGATAAAGTGAAAGGAAAAATTCGTAATCCCCAAAACGCAGCGGAATAAAATAGCGCGGGATTACGTTCCTTTAAAGGATCTATTCACGAGAAATAACCAAAACCTTGTGATAGGAATTATACATTTATCGATCTAATCGATGTTGCTCGGATTATGCTACGTTAAACCATCAACAACAGCCTTCAGACTCCTGTCTCTACTAGTATCCACACACCAACCAAGAGCTTGTTCTTCGTGTCTCAGATGCTAGTCCAAAGAGCTCCGAAGTTTAGAAATACCTTTCCTGGAATCCACAAAGTATAGGAAACTAAGGAAAATCGGAAAAAAAAAAAAAGATAAGAAAATCATATTTTCTTCTCTTTTGATTGTTCTTGAGAGTGTGTATAAGAGAGACAAAATTCAGAGAATTTTCTTTTAAAAAAGAAGGCTAGGAATGTTAATGAGAGCTAGAGAGAATAATCAATAATGAAGAACAATTCTTTACAGATGTGGTGTTAGTGGAATTACCCATTAACCCCCACTCTCCCCTTATTTCTCTCCCACTACAAGCACTCACACATTGCACACACACACACTCCCTGACACATGTAGATGTGTCATTTTGAACTGGTCCAACTGGCCTGGTTGATAGGAGAAATGGTTCTAACGGATTTATGTCTTCGACGTATATGTCTAGACTTCCCATTTTACACGTTATTTGTTGCTCTTCCAATACCTGACAAACTATAATACCCGTGACTTTTTCCTTACGTGTTTTGCATGCTTTACGTTTATTTTGAATGATGATATGATTTATAATTTTCATCATATGAATTATATGTCATGTGTTATGTGATGTAATGTGTTATCTGCTATATTTTGTGTTTTGGGAATCGGAGGACATAAGTGTCAAGGTTGGGAACTTGTGGAACTTATTTATAACAATTTGAAAAGTTGATTGGGGGTTATTGCTGGAAAATCTAATGTGGGTCAGCAGTTACAAAAAAAAAAGATGGAAAGAAATAGAGAATAGTGAAAATCTGCGATTTTTTAGTGCTGTGACGTTGAGTGAACAATTGAAAGGGAAAATGTGTCGGATTGGGGAGATTCTTAGTTCATTTCGAAGGTAATCGAAAGCCCTACGCGTGACCGCTGGAGGATTGTGATTCCAAGTTCGGACAGAAAGTTATTGCACCGGGAAGGGGGCTGAAATTATGATTTCAGGATTTCTTCAATTTGCTTGTTTATTTTGTTATCGTATCAAGTAAGGATCTTACACCTTTGTGTTTTCAGTTATAAAATGCATGAAATCAATATTTTAAAGTATGGATTTGAGTTTCAAATTTTTGTACATGATTTATTGCATAAAATGGATGAAGGGTAAGATTTAATTGCATTCTATGTGGTTGATTGTCGTGTATATATATTGTGTTGGGGAATTGTATATGTAATTGTTGTATCTTATTGCTCATAATTGTTTTGTTATTAATTGCTAGCGTTTTGGTACTTGGTGTTGTTTGGTTGTTGCCTAATTGGCGTTGTCGTCTATTTGGTTGCGTCAGCCGATGTCATCGCCCCAACTTTGAGCTCTTGTCTAGAATCTATTTTATAGAAGGAATCATTCGATTTATAATGTGTATGTTGAACCACGGGAGTTAATGTGTTGTGATAAGAAATTTTTGGACCTTCCCTCGGTGTGGGATATCATTGAGGTGATGAACGATGCCACAATGTAGAATGGATCCTTAAAATCTTGGACCCGTTCGTTCAGGGGTGAAACTGAACCCATGTGTTATGACATTATTAGGGCATCATAACTTGGTCGTTTGTTAGGGTCATTACAGTTATTGTTGTAGAGTCGTGAATAGATAATTGAGATCAATCGTGGGAAGTGTGTGTATATGTGTGTCTGTCATATCAATAATCATGTTCGTAAGTCTAACAATATGTATTTCCAATGTGTCATATGAGTGGAACATGGTGCTTGTAGCACATTCTGATGTATAGGTATTAAGATATGAAGAGAATGGTTATTAGCTTATTTGTTCTTGTTTTTGTCTTAATTGCTACTTGGTTTGAGTCTAAAATGTGTCATTTTTTGGGTTGGGAATGTTAAGTTTCAAAAATGGAAATTTTACATGCATTTTTGTACATAAAAATCTAGTTTTTGTAGGTTGCGGACGAAGGGATTGTCCTACGCTTCGTCCTACGACAATCCCTTCGTCCGACAAAGTACTGGAGCTACTGCCTTGCTGCGGACAATACCTATGGACGATTGGTTCGTCCGCGACTTCGTCTACAGGCTCTGCGGACTATGTGTTTCTTCCGGAGCTTTGGTACATTTCCTGCGGATGATGCTTCGTCCGCAACATTAGTCCTTGGCCTGTGCTGAAATGTTTTGGATTTTGTTTATGCCTGTGTTCGAGTCTAGTGTGTCATGAGTTCTGTACAATGCATTTCAAGTGTTGTGTCATGGTTTGAAGTCTATCTTGTGTCAAGCGTGGTTTTGTGGAAAACGAGAAAAGCTTTTGTGTCTTGTCTGATGCTTTATACAAGGGTCGTTTGATCCTTACAGGGCTTCGCAGCTCAGTCCTTTTCTTTTCTTATTTTGTAGATGATGACGCTGAGCCATACTATGAAGATGATACTTGGGAAAGTGAATATCAAAAGTGATTTCATAACATATCTATGTAATAATGGAACACGTAGTAGTGAACACTTAGTTTTATTTTCCTTTTGTCGTTAAGAACTTATTTCTGTTTTAGTACTCTTTTTCCATTGTAATACTTTTAGACCCCTTTGATTTATATATGAAGTATTCCCTTTTAGTAACTATGTAAGTGGGCTTCCATGTCTCATTGGCTGATGAGACACTACCATGTCACCATCCCGGATACGAGGTGTTACATAAGTGGTACCAGAGCAGGTTGGACCTTAGGGCTTAAACATGGACTGGACTTAGAAAAACATGAAACATAATATGAGGTGTGAGATGGGTAGAGACTCTGGATTAGGATATATATGTTTATTTATCGCTTCATATGTTATTGTTTACATGTATGCTATGTTGTTTGAATTGCTATACCATGCTATGTCTTATACTAAATATATGTTGCCATGTGTTATATGTGTTAACTTGCTATATGATTTATCGTTTATATTTATTTATTGGGTTATTTTTGGGGTAATATGGATCAAAACAAAGAGAGCGGTGATGATTTCGACTTGCCGATTGCTGCATTTCCAGTCGAGGCCAATGGGTGGACGCCGACAGTTTATAGGGTCTACTAGCCAACAGTAGCCACAGTTTCCACCACCACCACCACAACAAGTACCGAATAATGGGGTTGAGTTTGTGACAACACTACCACCTTCACCACCACCATATAATACCCATCCACCTTCACCACTATATAATGCCCCATCACCACCATACAATGTACCTCCACCACCCACACCGGTTAATGCAGGGGCAACTCCTGATATAGCAGCTGCATTGACCATCTTAGCCTAGGTTATGCAGATACAACAACATCATAATCAGAATACTGAGGTTCAGAGATCTGAGGTTGACCCGGGTATGTACTTTGAAAGGATGAAGAAAATGAGGATGGCCTCATTTGACAATGACATTGGACCGAATCAGGCGGAGACGTGGTTAGAAGAGATTGAGAAACATTTCCACATTAGGAGAGTACTTGAGAATGTCAAGACCGATGTGGTTGTGGCAATCTTGAATTCTGAGGCCGCTGAATGGTGGAAGGACGTGGGCCCATATATGCACAAGGGACCAGCTTATCACTTGGGCTAGGTTAAAAAAGGCGTTCCTGGATCAATATTTTCCCGGGACATTTAAGTTGGCACGCCAAAATCAGTTCTTTGACTTGAGGCAGGCCCTATGTCATTCTCATAGTATGCAAGCAAGTTTAAACGCCTCGAGAAGTATGCTACAACTATCATCTAAGATGGTGAGATAAGGATACAAAGGTTTGTGCGGGGGGCTGTTGTTCCGTATTAGAGGGAGGCTTACGGGGTATTGTCTTACTATTTAATGGACGCGTACCAAAGAAGGCTGGATATTGAAGAGGAGTTCAAGAAGGCAGATTTTGAGAAGAATAGACATTTTTCTGCTATGACACAATGGCATGGTTCGCGTCCAAACTCTACCACTCCTATAGCTGCACGGAAGAGGTTCGTTCCCACATCGGGACCAACCAACACTTTTAGGCCAGGAGTAAGGATGGGTTCCAACTTAATTAGGATTGGGGGACCTGCAGGGGCACTAATTACCTCTCAGGCTTTTGAGGATTGCTATAGATGTGGAAAGAGGCATACTAGGGATTGCATAATGGTTTCTAGAGCCTGTTTCAGATGTGGAAAGATGGGATACCGAGTCAGTAAGTGTATAACTCCACTTCAGGTCGCATGACAAACTTTAGGGGCAGCGCCAAAGGTTGGAGGCACAAGGGCTAAGCCTAATTCTCGAGTATTTCTTTGACTAAATATAAAGCGGGGAACGCTTCTGATGTGGTGACATGTACGCTTCTCATCAACTCCGTACCTACTTATGTGCTCTTTGATTGTGGATCCACCCACTGTTTTGTGTCCCGTAGGTTTGCTAAGATACTTAAGACCTCATCTAATTGTACTTTGGTCACCTATAGAGTTATGGTACCTAGTGGGGAAGTGTTAGAGTCTAACTTGATTCATAAAGGGTGCCGGATAGAGATAGACTCGAGGGGTACTTGAGGTGGACCTTATTCACCATTAGATGGTTTATTTTGATGTTATTCTAGGTATGGACTGGTTATACACTCATCCTAATTTAGCTGATTGTCGGGAAGGAAGGTTTAGTTTGTGACTGAGACCGGGAAGTGTTGGAATTTCAGGGGTCGGATAAGAAGAGAAGTGGTCGTAGAATGCCTATTATCTCGACGATGAAAGCGAGAAAGTACATCAAGAAGGGCTGTGAGACTTTGATGACCTACGCGGTGGCGAAGGATGATAAGGAAGTTCGACTTGAGGACGTTCCTATAGTGAGGAGTTCGGGGATGTTTTACAGACGATTTGCCGGGTATTCCACCTGCCCCGGAGATCTATTTTGAGATCTTGTTAAAAACCTGGTGCAAAGCCTATCTCTAAGGCCCTATACCGTATTACACCGGCGGAGTTGAAGGAGTTGTAGGTTCAAGTCCAAGAGCTTCTTGACAATAAGTTCATAAGACCAAGAGTTTCAACTTGGGGCGCTCCGTTATTGTTTGTGATGAAGAAGAATGATGGTAGTATGAGGATGTGTATCAACTACTAGAGTTGAACAAGATTACCATTAAGAACTGATACCCACTCCCTCGTATTGATGATTTGTTTAACCAATTAAAGGGGCATATGTGTTCTCTAAGATATATTTGAGGTCGGGTTACCATTAGCTTAGGATTAAACCTGATGACATCCCAAAAAGTGCCTTTCAAACCCGGTATAGGCACTACGAGTTCCTTTTTATGCCGTTTGGAATGACTAACGCATTGGAGGCTTTCATGGACATGATGAACATAGTCTTTCGGGATTGTCTTGATAAGTTCGTGGTGGTATTCATAGACGACATCTCGATATATTCACTGTTGGATGAGGCTCACGAGGTACACTTGAGATTGGCATTGGAGATTCTAAGGAATGAGAAGTTGTATGCGAAGTTCAGTAAGTATGAGCTCTAGTTGAGGAGTGTTACATTTTTGGGGTATGTAGTTTCAACAGAACGTCTATCAGTTTAGACACGACGAACATGCCTACCACAGAGACACGACTTCCAACAATCCAAGCTCAATCATCTAATAACGACTAACTAACAATGACTGTAATGGTCCTAGTTATAGTCCAAACTAGGACGGTCCAAGAAGTTCAACACATGAGTTCAATATGACCCCCCAAACTAAGGGTCCAAAGTTTAAGGATCCATTGTTACATTGTATCATCATCCAACACATTGGACTCCACAAAACCATTACAGTCCCAATGATTTCCTCATCGGGTTAAAGCCCAAGAAGTTAACATTCCACAAGATCACCCGGGATTTACACAACACTATATGTAACTAACGAATCTTGCAAATAAATTGATCTTAGACAAGAGCTCAAAAAGGGTCGACGACTCGGTCGACCAAAACCAAATAGACCTAAGACGACAACGACCAATTAAGACGACCTCAGTAATAAACAACAAGTAAACTAGACAATAAACAATGAACAATGATCAATTTTCAATTATCAATATGGACAACAACGATAGAAATATATCAAGTACGAATAATCAGCGAAAGCAATTCAAAGATAAGATTAACATATGTAATTAACCGAATTCCAAAACAATAACAGAACATCATAACGATTCACCACGTAATATGCAATTATACCGAAACTTCATCCGTTTATGCAATAAAACATGCCAAATCTGTTCTTACTCTCTAACAATACCCATTGAATATATATATGCATTTTGGACTGAAATTGCAGAGGTGTAGGGTCCTTACCTCTTACGAAAGCAAAAACTAGTGAAATCCCGAAATCTGCAATACCAGCCCCACTCCCGATGCTATAAGTTTCCGCTCCGAACTCCAAATTGAGTTCTGTTTGCGCTCACGAGTAGGTCTTTCGAAGACAGTCGTTTCAATATGTGGATCGTCGAAATTGGACGTCGTTTACTCACTTAATTGCTCTCTCGAAGATCTGCCTGAATTTCTCTCTCTCTCTCTCTCTCTCCTCTCTCTCTCCTCTCTCTATCGTCTTTTTTCTTCTTCTTGTAACTAAAGGTAGTCACCCCCAACTCCCAGCCCTAATGTGTCATTAAGTCTTTAATTATTGCACTAAAGGTCCCTAACATTCTCACACACAAAAAATTCAATTAACACATTAAATAATCACACAACACATGACACTTAGCATTTAATTCATGGAATTAATTACAAAACATATAATTAAGCAATAAATAAATTAAACACGTATAACACAGGAAAAAAGTCCAGGGTATTACATCATTCCCCCTTACAAAAGTTTCGTCCCCGAAACTTACTAACCTTGGTCTTCGAACAAATGAGGGTACTTCAACTGAGCTTCATCTTCCAATTCTCAAATGGCTTCCCGTTCTGAATGGATCAAACACTGTATCTTCACATACGGTATAATTCTTCGCCTTAGGACTTGATCCTTCCTATCCACTATCCGAATCGGCACCTCAACACACAATAAGTCTTTTTAAACTTCCAACGGTTCCGCTTCCAACACGTGACTTGGATCAGGAACATACCGCCTCAACTGTGACACGTGGAATACATTGTGTACCCGTGACAGAGTTGGCGGCAAAGCCAAACGGTAAGCCAAGTCATCAACCTTCTCCAACACCTCGTAAGGGCTAATATACCACGAGCTTAGCTTCTCACTCTTCTTGAATCTCATAACTCCCTTCGTTGGTGAAACCCGAAGATACACTTTATCCCCCACATCAAAATACATCGTTGTTCTCTTACTGTCAGCCCAACTCTTGTGTTTGTCTTGAGCTGCCTTGATCCGTTCCCGAATCAACGGTACCTTCTCCATAGTTACCTGAACCTCCCCAATGTCGTCCCAACAAACCGGTGATCTACACTTCCTCCCATACAGAGATTTATACGGTGCCATCCCGATGCTAGACTGATAACTATTGTTGTAGGAAAACTCGACTAAGGTCAAATGGTCTACCCAACTACCCTTGAAGTCCAAGGTCTGAACTGTCCTCTCGGATTGCCCATCGATTTGAGGATGATAAACAGTACTTAAAAACAATTTCGTCCTCATAGCCTCACTAAAGGTCTTCTAAAATCTCGACACAAACCGAGTGTCCCGGTCCGACACAATGATAACTGGTACCCGTGAAGAAGAACAATCTCATCCATGTAGAGCTGAACCAAGGTGTCCATAGTCAATGTAATATTCATCGGTACAAAATGATCGGATCTCGTGAGTCGGTCCAAAATAACCCAAATTGTATCCTTCCCAGTCTTATACTTAGGCAACCCGACTACAAAGTCCATATATATGTGTTCCCACTTCCACACGGGAATCTCAAGAGGTTTAAGCAAGCCGACGGGTCTTTGATGTTCCGCCATTACTTGTTGGCAAATGAGACACTTGGCCACAAACTCGGCTATGTCCCGCTTTATGCCTTTGCACAAAAATTACCCTTCAACTCCTTATACATCTTCGATGTCCCCGGGTGTACCGATAGTCTAGAACTGTGAGCTTCTTAAATAACTTCAAATTTCAGCCCCAAATATGAAGGTACACACAATATACCCCGAAACCGAAGACTACCATCATCATGTATCTGAAATTTCGATTCTGCCCCGACTGTACCAAGTCCCGTTCCTTACTCAATCCCGAATCCAATAACTACGCCTCATTAATCCTCCCCACTCCCGATGCTATAAGTTCCCGGTAGACTTAACAACCTCAATCCCCAACTTCTCAAACTCGGTAATTAACTCCCAATGATCGGTTATTAACGCCGCTAGCTGCCCCGAACTTTTCCTACACAAAGCATCGACCACTAGATTAGCTTTACCGGGGTGGTAACTAATCGTGAGGTCGTAATCTTTCAACAACTCCAACCACCACCCCTATCTCATTTTAAGCTCTTTTTGTGTGAACGGGTATTTAAGGCTTTGGTGATCAGTGAAAACCTCACACGGTTCTCCATACAAATAGTGCCCCCACAAATTGAACCCAAGTAATCGATTGTCCCCTTTGTTCATAGATGGGGGGCGACATCCCACCACCATTCAGCTGTAAGTGATGCCACAACCACCTCGGTCTTAACATCTTCAGGCACTCTCATTATCTTAAAGTGTTGCTCTATTTCCTGCAATCATTTCTCAACCTCATACGGCCCCATATTTCCATCAAAAGAAGCCATCTTTTTCATTCTCTCAAAATATACCCCCGGATCCACATCAACCCTAGATGCCCTAAGAGCCTTGGTATTCTAGTTAATATGTTGGTGTTGATTTTTTAAGACTTGAGCTAACATAGCCAGGGTAGTTGTCAACGCAGTTAAAATTCCTAAGTTTACTGCTGGTGGTGGTGGTGGTGGTGGTGGTAGTGGTGGTGCCTGTCAATGATTTGATGACTCTGGTCGCCTTGTTACACACTTCAACATTCGATTCTCGGTTATTCCCATGACCTCGGCATGCGTAGGTGATAATCGACACGTCAAAGTCATCATTCCCACGGTTGTTTCTTTCTTGTCAATCCATCTTAACCAGTAATAGTTCAATAAACAGTTAAGCATGTACTCACATAGCAAGTTCACATAACAATCCAACATGGCATGATACATTTTAACAAGAAAGCATGACATAACACAACATAGCATGTATAGATGACATTACATATAAGTTATCATGGCATGAAATAACATATCAAGTAAACATGATATCGCATAAATAAGTAAGATCTCATGGTATATCATATGCGATAAACATAGCATAGCACATTTACAATAACATACGAAGCAATAAGTAAACACATAAGTCCTATCACAACATCTCTACCCGATGATCACATCTTAAGTTATCTAAGGATTCCATCCAATGTTCGTTCCATACTTAACTTCTAACTACATGATTTAAGCCTAAGGTTCTACCTGCTCTGATACCACCACTTATGTCATACTCCGTAACCTGGAGGTGACCGGGCAGTACCTCATATACCAATGAGACATCGAACCCTAAAACAAAAAGAAATAAATCCAAAATAAACTTCATTACAATCTCAAAGGACTTCAAAGTAATACATCAAACTTAAAGGTTCAAAATGTAAACATATGTTCTTACATTATAAAACACAAATTCTCAACATTAAGGAACTAAGCTATATTAATATCACATAAGTTCAGTAATATTCTTCAACCCATTCCTCATCATAGTTACCATCATACCGAGCATCTGCAAAAGAAAGATATAGAAAGGACCGAGCCACTAAACTAGCTCAGTAAGGATCAACAACCCTTGGGATGAAACATCAAATAGGACTTAAAACCGTTTCTCGACTTTCCCAAAATCAGTGAAAACATAACATAACTTTACATCGCTTTAAATAACCTTTAAAACACTTAGAATACACCTCACATAACAAAAGGCTTAACTTTGAAACTGGATCAAACGGAATTCATAACAAATAAAAAAAATAAAGACATGTCAAGTCATCCGAACCAGTCACCCGAGATTTGGTCCGGTTGACCAGAGGTGGTGTTCGGTCCACCGAATCTCAGGTCCGGTCGACCAGATCTCTTCTGAACCCTTTCTAAAATCCGGGGTGAAGCATCGGTAGTTGGTCTGGACAATGTAAAACACTTCGGTCGACCGGAAAGGTCGTCGGGAGTTCAGAATAGGTCATTTTTAGTGTAAATAACAAAGGAAAATTACATTTTCTGAAATCCCCAAAGGTCCCAACCCAAATAGACACATTTTGACACACTTACACATACCAAATATAACCCAAACAAGACCAACAAATGTAAAAAACCAAACTCTTTAATCAAACACCTATACATCAGAATTGTGCTACAAGCACCATGAGTTGCTCATAACAGTACAAACGGACATACAATTCATTGGACCTTACCAGAATGATTCATGCAAGACACACATAATTCCACACAACCAAGATCAATTATCCATTCCCGACTCTAAAGCAACACTAACAGCCCATTAACGATTATATTCTAGTTAAGGAATGGTCAGTGGTATAGTCACGAGTCTAGTATTCTCCCTGAACGAAGGGTAAGTTGTGTAAGCCCTAAGGGCGAACAAACTCAGTTTTTGATATTGGACAAACTTTTGATGTTGTGTCTAATGATCTTAATCTTTGTGATAGAATATCGGAACTCATTATGGAAGCTCTAAGTACTTCAATCAAGCCATTGGTATCAAGATTCAAAGTTATTCAAGGCTCATCTATCAAGATTGAAGATTGAAGACTTAGGTTTGGTTAGTTTAGCTTTGTCGTCATTAGTCGTTATCTTATAAAGCTCTAACCAAAGCTCTCATGAACATAAGCTCTACACTCAAGCCTATTTTAAATAATCCCTTATCTCTCCCATTTTGCAAGTTCTAAGCTTTCTCCTTTTGTAAATTACTTTTCTTGGCACATTTGCAACACTCGAAATTCTCCCCGTTTTTGTTAAAATCAAAAAGGAAAATTAGAGCGCCAATATAAAAAGCATTTTCTACTATTTTTTTATTGAAAAAATAGTTTGAAATAAGGTACAGTTTGGATGACATTGTTCTTATCTTTGATCACTCATAGGTCATCTTCTCTTAAGATTATTTCTATTTACCTATCACATTACATCAAAGTTTTTCATAATCAAAAGGGGGGATATTGTAAGCCCTAATGGCTAAATTCTCTATTTTGATGAACAACAAATCATTGATGAAATTTAATGTTATTATTGTTTATGTGATTGGTTACAAGCAAAGTATCAAGTCTATCAAGAAAGCATATACATGATAAAGACAATCTTACATATTGAAGATCCGGAGATGCCTACAAGAAGCACTTGAAGATTTTGGTATATGATATTTCATATCTTGTAATCTCCCTTAGGAAAAGCTTAAATGATAATAATCGTACTTGTCATGCATACACTTAAAATGTGTTTGTGTTGAAGTTTTTTTTTGATTTTTTTTATAGTATTAAAAGAGCCATACAAAGTTTACATGTGTGATAGATAGCATTTGATTTGAGACTTAGTAGGAAAACCTCTTTTAACCTTCATCTCGGTCGACCGAAGTATTACTTCGAAAGACCGGGTGAAGGTAGGTCGACCGAGCCCTTGTTAGATCGATCGAATTCTGTCACATCCCTCAGTCTTTTACAATGGTTTAAATCACTCAAAGGCTATTTTGGTCAAGTCGGCCTCAATCTAGTTCGGTCGACCGAGATAATGCTCCGGTCAAACGGGATCGAAACATAGCCTTTTCACAAAATGGTTCGGAAGCACTCCGGAGGACTTGGACCAAAGTTCGATCGATCGATGCGTCAAATTCTAGCAGTTTTCTAGTTGTTGATGCATTCAATGCTAGGCAATTTCTCTCCCCTACTTAAACCTCAAAGTTGAAATTTTGCAAACTACTCATTCCATTAAGTGCATTCATTTTACTTTCATTCAAATCATCATTTATTACACTTTGCAATCAATTTCATGTGCTAAACAAGTTGAACAAAATCATTTGAGCTATAGCATTTATTGAGCTTTACACTTGTAACAAATTCATCACTTCTAGGTGATATTTTGTTATTCCCTCTTCCCCTCTCATTAGTGAGGTTAGTTCTTTGTGAGCTAGGAAGTAACTCTTTGTGAGTTTCATCTCTTTTTGAGATCGGTAGAACTCTTGGTGAGTTAGGCTCTTTGTGAGCTAGTTGAGTGGTTCAAGTAAAACTCTTTTTGAGTTGTCCACTTTTGTAAAAGGTTGATCTCACCTTACATTTGTTGTGAAGGGAACTTCTTAGTGAAGTGTTGAAATCCTTGGGTGTGTCTCAAGGTAGTGGACGTAGATTCTTTGTGAATCGAACCACTCTAAATCACTTGTCTTTTATTCTTCTTCTTAACACGTTTTAATTATTGTTGTTATTTACTTTTGTCTTAGGTATTTTGAAGAAAGTTTTAGTGTTTTTCAGTAGAGACCCTGACATGGGTTGTATATGTTTATTTATCGCTTTATAAATTGTTGATAATCTGTTATGTTATGTTATCGTTGATGTGTTATGTCTTATTATGTGATATAAGCTATATCATGATATTTGCTAAGTATGACATATTATGTAATTGTTATACAGTGCCATGTACTTGTTAAGTATTGCTATACTATGTTAACTTGATTTATGAACTCGTTATGTGGATTATGTGTTTACGTAATTTGTTATCATATTTTGAAGATATATGTGTTATGAGTTGTACTAACATTCTAGTTCAATTTTATTGCATTAACTGTTTGGTTTGGTTTCGGTTTGTCAACTGAAATTACATATGGTATGGTAAGGAAATGTACTCATAAAAAATGTACAACACATGATTTTTATACTTCTGTTTATAATTCTATGATAGTCACGGTCGTAATATTTTATACGTGTGGGTTTAATTAATTGATTCATTGTATTGGGAATTACAATATTGTTTTACTAATTTGCTTATGCACTCAAAATTCATAGAATATACACATATTATATGTCAATTCAATATGTTATACTATCATTTATATTAATTTACGTTTAGGTATATATACATATCCATACAACAGTACAACTATTTTCTATACATGTTTTTCTGCTTCACACGTCACTGCTATACTTCAAATATGATAAGCATCATAGTGCAATAATCATACACGCAAATGTGACTCATATGATACGTGATGCACAATATAAGAATCTATTGTGTTATTTATTATGTTGTTTTATTGAATGTTAGTTGATAATTTATGATATCATTAATGTAGTGCTTATTGCATGTATTATATACTAATGCATGCGTGCATATGTCCTTTTGTTTTATATATAAATATTTTGTTTAGCATCTATTATTGAACTGTTAATGAGTACACCATGTAGCATCTATTATTGAACGGCATTGTGGTTATACTACATTCTATTTTATTTTATTTGTTTGTACATGTTATTAGTTTTGTTATATTAAATTTTATTTTGTTGGTATGATTTATACATATTACAAACATGATAGAGCATACATGTTATATTTATTTATATTTTTCACCTTGTTGCACCATTTTGTAAAGTAGTATTAATACATGTATGACATATAAGTAAGCATTAATACACTATGTATGTTAAACATGCGATATGTATCATATTGAGCCTTTGAGTATGTTACATATTTACTTATTGTATTTACATACATATTATGAAATGCTTGTGCATATGATTAAATTTTAACACAGTAGTTTTACGTTGCAATCATACATCAACATGTATTATGTTATTCAATATAATATTGGGTATTAAGTGAGGTGCCACATATTTTTCTCATGTTTTTACAACAATACATTATAATTACGTCATTTTAACTTCAATTGCAAAACATAACTATATTGTATATAAAACATATTTATACATGCATAGAGTTATATCGCAACATCAAATTTAGCTTATTATTTAGTTATTTCAACATGCTCACATTCAGTGGTTACTATTTTACAATGTGTGTATTATTAACTGTATTAGCGTACTAGCTACATTTTCTCCGCCTTAACTATATTACCATGCTGGCTTGGTTTTGGTACCTTTAATTACGTTAGTTGATGATATGACTTTTGCTGCTTTATCTATCCATGTATCCACATATTGTGCTATGTGGTAGTTGAGATATGATGCGTTAGTTTGATTTTTATTGCTTTATCAGAGTGGTGCAGCGGAAGCGTGGTGGTAACATGTACACTTGTTTTAATATGTATAATTGTTGGTGTGTTATTTGTGTATGGTGTCATTATTTCTTTTGGAAAAAAGAGAAAGAAGAAAAAGAAGAAATGAGAGAAAAGAAAAGGACAGAAAAGTTCTGAAACAATAAAGTGCTCTGAGGAGATTCCATGATTGAAGTAGTAAATGGTGTCTGATCGACTCGATTCTTATTTATAAAGTTAAAGCACTTATAAGACTACAATAAGGACGCAGGAGCTCAGATTTCAACGGTCTATTTTAGAGCAATCTTCATTAGAACTTCGTTATGTGGTTCTGAAATTTCTGGGCTGTCCTACCTGATCATTCCCAGAATTTAACCATAGTTAGAATACTTCTTAAACCAGATTAAAGGAAAAACAGAGAGTTGTGAGAATTTTTCATAATTAAACTAGTAAGGGAACGACAACGAAGTGCAGCTCAAGCGGTAAGACACTTCACTTCTAACCGGTAGGTCGGGAGTTCGAGACATGCTGGTGGGGAAATGGGGAACCATTATCGATCCTCCTAATAAATAAATAAAACAACAACAACTAGTAAATGAACTCTGTTTTGGACGTTATTTAGTGCGTTTAGAAGGTAATCAAAAGGGCTACAACTAGGGGTGACAGATTTTCATTTTTAATTTTCAGTAGACATGGATTTTCGTTTGAAGGTGCTGATTGTTCTAAAATTTCTACACATGTATTTATTTTCTATGATTTCAAGTAAGAATCTTCACCCTTGTCTTTTCGGTACTAAAACTCATGAAATGTGTATTTTAAAGTTCTTGAATTTATGTCGGAAGGATTTAAAAGAATATTTTATTGCATGGGATGAAATGTTAAATCATTCATTCTTGTATGTTGAATCGTATTGCGTATGTTATTTGCTTTCCTTCCTCTGATTATGGTGTCGTCGAGTCTTACTGTTTTTGGTGTCTGAAATGTTATGTGTTAATTGGATTTGTCACCGGTTTTGAGCTCTCATCTAGGATCACCTCTATGTTAGTAGTGCCCTAGGACCATTAGCACATGTTGTGCGTCTTATTATCTTTTGAGCATGTAATTGAATAGTTAATTTTGCTTTTGATTATCAAATGTGTGATTTGATAGTAAAACTCATTAGCTTATGTAATTACTATTCTAGTAGTCCCTAGTTTTATGTAATGCTTAATTACTATGAAATAAAACTAGTATGATTGTTGATTGATGATCTTGTTTTCTCGATCATGTGTAATGGATACAAATCACATCATAGATGCAATATATAGGGATACATTGTATTGGGACGTGATCCATCGAGAAGTAATACTTCATAGTCTTAAGTCATAAGTATTACTTCCTCAATACTATTTTAGAATCCTTAGACCTTATGTCTTCATTGATTCTAGTATGAATGGAGCCACGTTTTGACTCAGTCGGACGTTACTTGTAACAGAGTAATCAATACGGCTCGAGATCGGATGTAGTGTCCTATCATAGCTTGAATGTGAGAGACATTGTAAGGAATTTGTCCCTCTCTATTATTAGAGAGAGATATCCATGGGCCCCTCGATAGGGAAAGAGCTGTTTAAATGCATGGTCAGGGTGCTCAAATGTATTTGATAAAGTGGTTATCAAATGCTATTTGCCAAAAGCAGTCTACACGGAGATCGAGCATAAACACAATTAAGCTTAATAAGGGTGGCGACCACCATGCCTTATGCTTAATTAGGATATCGCGAGACAAAGGGATTAAATAGTGGATTGATATTAGGCTCAGTTGTATATTCATTCACTTTGGGTAGTCACAATGTCCCTGCTAGGGACCGCTTGTGATTTATGAACACATACTACTACTAAGTGTGTTTTCATTGCCATTGTGAGATGAACCTACTGGGGTCACACGCATAGAGCGAGCTAACGAGCTTCATGTCCAGATTCAATGAATCTAGAATGTGTCTAGGTTCATTGTATCTGACATTTGTCTTTCTGAAAAAATAATAATAAAGTGTTTATTATTCGAATTAGAGATAGGGGCAATAGATCATTATTCCTAGGGTTTCGGCCAAGAGATCATTATATAGGGTGTGAGAGTTTGTTCCCATAACCAACTCTCACATCCTCAACTCCTCTCGGCAGTGGGAGTCTCTAACTCCCACGTCCCCTAGACTTCTGCTGGTAGTGGGAGTCCTTATCGGATAATAACTCCCACGTAATTGCCCCGAAAATCAAAAAAGACGAAGAGCTAGCAATCGCTGCCCGTTTCGTCGCGTGGATACCGGTAGAGGGACTTTTCGCAAAGGGAGATCAATCGGTAGCAACATCCGATCCAAGAAACGTCATCCTCCATTCAAGAAGTAGCTTCTTGAATCCAAAACCGTAAGTTTTTCTTGCTGTTTCTTGCTGTTTTTCGAATTGTTTCATATGAGCGGATTCTTCAGGGGAGGATCCATGGGTGTTTGGAACGAGTTTCCGCCCATGAATCCCTTCACTCTATTGCAGGATTCTTTCACTTGCATGTGTATGTGTTTGTGATGTCGTTGAACCCTCGGGAGTTAACGATATTATGTTTCTGCTTTATGAGCCTCTCCTAATTGGGAAATAAATTAGGGACTACAATGGTCTTTTCCCTTCTTGGCTATAAGTTGGGGACCGTTGTAGTAATTTCTTTAGAGTTGAGAATAGATGATAGAGTTCGGTCGTGGGATTTGTTGAGTCATAGCATAAATAATATTCGAAGAGTCCAGCGTTATATCTGTCTAGTATCTTGGTATGAGCAATACATGATGTTTGTGGCACATTTCTGATGTGTAGACATTGGATTTCGACGAGTATGGTTTATAGCATAGTTGTTCTTGTTTTTGGACTTGTTATTATATGTGTATTTGCATAAAAATGAGTCATTTTTGGGACTGGGATACGAGAAGTGTAGAATTGCACTTTTCCTCCTAAAATTTACACTATTTTTTGTTTGTTCTAAATCTCGATCGACCTGATCAGGTGCCAATAGTCTAAAGCAAGCTACTGTGACCAGTCATACGAGTGAAAGGCATATCCTGGTCGACCAGATAGTTTCACCACTAGACCGGAGCTGGTCAGGGAGGGCTTCGGTCGACCAAAATGCTCTATGGGTCGTTCGAAGGGGCATTTTGATCATTTATGATTTATGGGTCTGGGAGGGTTTCTTCTGATGTTTTCTAAAGGTTATGTTATGAGGATTTAAAGTGTATTTTGAGTTAAACTAGTCAAGTTAAACATTGCATATTTTCACATTCTGTTATGGGAAGTCTGGGAAAATGTTTTGTAGTCTTATTTGACATTTCAACCCAAGGGCATTGATGTTTACTGGGCTTCATAGTTCATGCATTTACTTTTTCTTATTTGCAGATGATCATGAGATTGCTGATTATGTTTATGATGCTGCCGGAGATGAGACCATGAGGAGTGATCAAAATATGAACAAATATAATAGTTAAATATTGTATTTCCTTTGAACTTGTTGAACCTTAAGTTTGTAATGAGACATAGTTATGACTAGTAGTTTATTTATGATGTTAGACTTATGAACTACCGTAATAATGATGTAGACTTTGGTTCTTTTAGTAATGGCATAACTAAACTTATCATTTATGCTCTTAGTTTTGTGCCTCATTGGCATATGAGGTGTTGCCAGGTCATCACTCGGTTTTGGGATGCGACATGTTCTGTCAACCAGAACACATGTTCTCTTACAAAATTTTGTGGACCCGATCCGTTTCTTTATTAAACCAGTCCCCTCTTCTGGAACAACTGTTCAATTAATAATAAATTGGTCTTACCATTTTGCTCATCGTGTTCATCTTCCAATCCCTCCAACCATACATCTGTTTCATGATAACTTATGATAATAGGAATAAATAACATGAGAAACAACATAAATAAAAGTTATCAGTGGTTACAGAACACCTTTCATTTATAAAACAACTTACCATTTTCTGATTCATCACAAAGAACAAGTGTGTGCTTCGATATTTTAGCTGTCATAATATCATAATTATCTCTCTTGACCTGTCATAGTGGATATGAAAATGATTCAATTGTTGATATCAGTAACAATATGTTCTAACAGATGTGCAAATGTAAGAACTACTTACTGAAATCACTTCGGTTGGGCATTTCTTTTTGCACGGGTCTCCAAATAAACCATTATCTTGAAAAGAACTTGTGTGGCTATTTACCTCATATAAACTGATAATCTTACCGTAAGGGACACCGTTATTGTAAAACAAAAATCTAAAACTTTTCCATTCATCGCCATTTGCAGGGGAATTACCTTAGTATGGCATTTGTTTAGTATAATGGTCATGACATGGCAGTGAAAAAAGTGGGAGAAACATTTCTGTCCAGGACGGAAAGACGTGTAGGCAGTCTCCCAGACGCCACACTTCCGTCCTGCCCTGGCAGTGCCTTGTGCAAAAAAAAAAAATTATTGCCACCCTGGCAGTGTGTTGTGCCAAGAACACTCAGTTTTTTTTTGGTTGCATTCATTTGAGCTGGTATTTTTACAACATAAATAAATCAACGATAAACATTACTTACCAAATTCGGAGTAAGAGAAATAACAAAGTGTTATACCATAAAAGTCTAACAACGTTCCAAAACAAAATAAAATATGTTATAATGTACAATAATTTAAGTTGTTAGAAACAACAATGAAATGAAAGATATGATTACAAAATAATTTCAAAGCTATCTACGGCTCAGACGAGGTGTAACGGTCGGGCTTCTCCTGTCTTCGCGCAAATAGTGTGTGTGGCCCGTTCTCGTTCGCACCCCGCTACCACACTCCGTTGCGATGAATATCGGCTCCTCGAGGTACGCAGGTTGGAAAGTTGGAGTGTGGTGCTTCGTCTGAGTGAGGTGGAGGTTGTACGAAGGCGATCCGCAAGAATATACACCTAGCCGTGCCGAAGTAGATGGTCCGGCTCCCGCATCTCCCTCCTGCTGAATACTGGAATAGTAAGTACCGATGCTCGGGAATTGGTACTCATAGTGGGTGCCGATTTCAGCCGCACTGGGAAACTGTGTGGGCACCGAAGACCTTGTTGGATCAGCCTCAGGTTGTGCCGGTTCCGGTGGCCCGCCCCGTTGCCGAAGTCTCCTAGCTGCTAAGTCCTCTTGAGTGGCCTGCCGGTTCCTCCGAGTACCTTGCCTCCCCATCACAGACCTGCTCGGAACATTGTTCCCTCGGCTGGGTCACCGGTTGCAGAACTGCAGCTTCTGCTATATCCGCAGCGCGCGATCTGCACGATACAGTCCTCCCGTCTGCTACGAATGCATCTTTAATTGTCTTTGCAGCCCAGGAGATGAAGGACTTGTATTGACTGTTGGTACGAGAGCCCGGCCTCTCGAATTCCTCGAGCATCAGTCTGTTGGATTCCTCCTGCAACATCAATACTCGTGTCAGTATATTGTAAACTAGAAAAAATATTCTAGACAACGCAAACAAAAAACTTACAAAAATAGCCTCGGAAGTTGAGATGGGTTGAATGCCCATCGGGAGTGGCCCGATCCTTGTTTTGAGGGTTTGTCAGGAGGTGAACGGTAATGCGATTGTACCATTCCATGTACTCACGGGTAGGTAGGATCACATTACCGGGTACCGGGATAGCGTTCGCCAGCGCATCCACATGTTCAGCCCATAGAGCAATGTATGTGGCATGTTCCTTTTCCCAGTTCCGAGCCGCTCCAGCCTTAAACGAGTGGACGTCGACACCCTCTTTGGTTCCCTCAGCCACAGGCGGGATTGGTATCACCTGTTGGAATCCGAATTGCCTAGCAACCCGGTCCGGCATGTGGTACTCAACCACCTCGAAACAAACGAGCGGCGTATGGGCTCGGCAGGTGGACTGGAAGCCCTCATCCCGAGCAGCCCTCTGGGCAATAACCCAGTCATGAACTGCCAATAAAAAGTGTAATTAACATGAATCAATTGCTTTAATTTAAACATAAAATACGAAATTAAAGAAAATACTTACCCCCTGGGCGTCCGTCAGCTGATCTCTAAACTGTTAGTAGTGCCCTAGAACCATTAGCACATGTTGTGCGTTTTATTATCTTTCGAGCATGTAATTGAATAGTTAATTTTGCTTTTGATTATCAAATGTGTGATTTGATAGTAAAACTCATTAGCTTATGTAATTACTATTCTAGAAGTCCCTAGTTTTATGTAATGCTTAATTACTATGAAATAAAACTAGTATGATTGTTGATTGATGATGTTGTTTTACTGATCATGTGTAATGGATACAAATCACATCATAGATGCAATATATAGGGATACATTGTATTGGACGTGATCCGTCAGAGAGGTAATACTTCATGGTCTTAAGTCATAAGTATTACTTCCTCAATACTACTTTGAATCCTTAGACCTTATGTCTTCATTGATTCTAGTATGAATGGAGCCACGTTTTGACTCAGTCGGACGTTACTTGTAACAGAGTAATCAATACGACTGATGATCGGATGTAGTGTCCTATCATAGCTTGAATGTGAGAGACATTGTAAGGAATTTGTCCCTCTCTATTATTAGAGAGAGATATCCATGGGCCCCTCGATAGGGAAAGACTGTTTAAATGCATGGCCGTGCTCAAATGTATTTGATAAAGTGGTTATCAAATGCTATTTGTCGAAACAGATCTACACGGAGATCGAGCATAAATACAATTAAGCTTAATAAGGGTGACGACCACCATGCCTTATGCTTAATTAGGATATTGCGAGACAAAAGGGATTAAATAGTAGATTGATATTAGGTTCCGTTGTAAATTCATTCACTTTGGGTAGTCACAATGTCCTGCTAGGGGCCGCTTGTGATTTATGAACTCACACTACTACTAAGTGTGTTTTCATTGCCACTGTGAGATGAACCTACAGGGTCACACGCATAGACGAGCTAACGAGCTTCATGTCCAGATTCAATGAATCTAGAATGTGTCTAGGTTCATTGTATCTGACATTCACCTTTCTGAGAATGATAAAGCGTTATCATTCGAATTAGAGATAAGGGGCATTTTCGGTATAGTTGGGATTACGTGGGAGTCATTATCCGATAAAGACTCCCACTACCAGCAGAATTCTAGGGAACGTGGGAGTTAGAGACTCCCACTGCCGAGAGGAGTTGGGGATGTGAGAGTTGGTTATGGGAACAAACTCCTACACCCTATATAATTATCTCTTGGCCGAAACCCTAGGGTGAGGATTTTTCAGCCGCAACCTTTGCCATTCTCTCGAAATCGATTTCGGGTTTTGGTCTCCCTTTTTCTCTCTAATTCCCGAAAATCAGAAAGACGAAGAGCTAGCACTCGCCGCCCGTTTCGTCGCGTGGATACCGGTAGAGGGATATTCCGCAAAGGGAATTCCGTTTAGTGGCAGCAACACATCCAAGAAACATCATCCTCCAATCCAAGAAACGTAAGTTTTTCCGCTGTTTTTCGAATTGTTTCATATGAGCGGATCCTTCAGGGGAGGATCCATGGGTGTTTGGAACAAGTTTCCGCCCATGAATCCCTTCATAAACATCGTAAGCTGCGTTTTGGATGCGTTACAGAAACTCCAGCCGGTATTCCATCGCGACCCGTAAGCTCTCCCGTCCGCGGGAATATCGTGCAGAGTTGGGCCGCGGTTCTGGTGCCGGAGACATGAGATGTGCTCCCACGCCCACAACTAGTACAGAGAAAACACAGAGTAATCAACAAATACATGGAAGCAATAAAACCATATAAAAAAGTAAACAAACCTGGATTAAAAGGCAACATCCAGCTATGTCCTTAGAAAGCGGCTCGGCGAGAGGTGCACATCGTGCAGTGCAGATGTGCAAGGGACGGCGCTAGCTCGGGAATGCTTTGGGTCTTCACGCAAGATCTCAGTCGGCTGATGGTGATGAGATACCGCATGTTCCCTCGCGACCTGGATTTGTTTGGAAATAGGAAGGTGGACATCAGTAGGAAAATAAGTGCCCGGGCTGGTGGTCTACGGCCAACTCAGTGGCATCCTCGCCTAGGGGCTCACTAATGTGGGCATACATCTCTACAAGGGCGATGGTTTTACCCCGGAAACCTAGTATGTCGTGCACACACTCAATCCACTGAGTCCTGCTAAGGTTGTAGTCCTCGTCGCCCCTAGTAGGCTGTCCTAATAGGCAACCTACGTCTTCTAGCGTAATGGTGACCTCATCGCATCGGAGGTGAAAAGTATGTGTCTCTGGGCGCCACCACTCTACTAATGCGGTGACCAAGGCGTGGTCTATCTTGATCTTGCCTATCCTACAGCAACGCCCGAAACCTAAAAGGTCAATCAGCTGAAGCACCCTTGCGTTGCCTTCGTTTTGGTAGGCATCAAAGAAATTCCCGTAGTTGCTAATTATTTTTACACTAGTGTTTAACTCTACATCCCCGCCCCATATTCTAAGAGCTCTATGGGATGTGTGTTTGTTTAAAACACTGGGATCATAAGGACCGGGCAGAAGGTGTGCAGGAACAGACATCTAAAAAATAATAACATACAATGCATCAGAAACTATACAAAATCAATTCACAATTCACCATTCACTGTAATAACAATTCACCATAATCCGCAATTAACAAAAATATTTAAGACACGAAAAACCTAAATTGACAAATCCCCTAAATTAAAAATTGCCCTAAATTGGAAAATGCCCTAATTTAAAAAAATGCCCTAATTTGTTAATTGACCTAAATTCACAAAATCAAAACCAAATTCAAGCACATACAACTTCAAATAGGGAACAAATTACTCTAAAGAACTAAAATCACAACAATTAAAACTTCAAATAATAACATAAATATTGAATTTCTATAAAAAATTCCAAAATAATTAAGGTTTTATACCTCCTAGATTGAGAGATGAGAGAGAAGATGCTGGTGGATTGTTGGCGGCGGCGGCAGCGAAGCGGAGTGGTGGGGTGGTGGCGGGGCACTTGGGGATTTTTTTGGTTTTTTGCTGAAAGGGCTCGCGGGTGGGCAGGAAAAAGAAGGGATTTGGGGATTTTAATCTGGGAGGCCAAGACGGAAGTCCCACTTCCGTCCTGGCTTACGTGGGAAGGCGCGTCTAGGAGTTGTCCACGTCAGCCAGGACAGAAGTGGGACTTCCGTCTTGGCCTCAGGACTTCCATCCTGGACAGAAATATTTCTCCCACTTTTTCCACTGCCATGTCATGACCATTATACTAAACAATTCCATACTAAGGCACATTTGCATCTTCTTCTACCGTTACTTTATAATTTTTCATTGAATAATCAGTTCTCAAATTAAAAAATAAAGAACACTAAAGAGAGAAGAAGATAGAAGAACCAGCCGTGAGAGAAGGCGAGAGATGAAAAATGACGGAATTGAGGGATCTGAAAATATCTTTTACCAATTAAAAGTAAAAGAGAGAAAAAATATGGATTTGAAATTTCAAAATAGGCGCCAAATTTTTTGTCCAAACAAAGGAGTCCTTAAATACCCAAGATTCACATTCAGCTGTTGAATCAAGACTGAGCCAAAAGTACAAGATCCAACACCGTACACGCTATCCCACATGTATTGAACAATTCTTGTTCAGCATAAGAGTCGGGGCGCATTACTTTAATGTAATAAACCAACCACATTAATTAGACATAATAACATTAATTACAAGTGGACACACCACTATTCTCTGCATCTAATCCTAGTCCATCTCCAAAGTCAACTCAGACTAACAACCTACATCGTCAACTCCTAATATTTATTCTTACTTCTCCATATTTCTTTTCATTTTTACAATCCCAATATATAACATATGTTGGCTGTCACGCTATATGTACTTGATGGGAAATTGTTACTTTTTCTATGGTATTTTAGAAGGAACTTAAGATTTAAGTTAATTTTTTTGACAATCATGTATTTGCATTGAGTTTTTATTTGAGTTTTTTAAATTTTATTTTGAACAACGTAAAAATTGATTAGTTACGAAAGATGATATGTGATCTAAATTAGATTTTTTGGACTGAAAGTAAATACAAATGCACCTAGTTGCTCCATTTCATTCCTTTTACTAGGTTTTATTCCCGCGCGATACGCGGTTGTATTTCTATTTTTTTGTTTTAATTATATCTCTTTTGATGATGTCGTACATGTTTTCTAACTTGCTTGTTGCTTACGAGATATGACATAAACTGGATAACCATGTTAATGAGCTCTAGATATATGGTTGTTTATTGGTTGTAGATAACTGTATTGCTTGAACCTTTAAAGTCATGGTGGTTGGTGCTAATTTCAAAACCTATATATAGCATATGCTAATGATTATGGTGTTTAAAATCAAATTAGTGTTTAATATGACTAAGAAACATGAGAGAGAGTTGCATAGAAGATTAGTGAGGAGCATATTTTAGATTTGCAAATCCTCTATAAGAATGAATAATCACGATTACAGACAACAAAATAAATTAGAAAGAATATTACATTTTCAACCAAAATCAAAGTATCAACATTCATTAAATCATCAAGTTTCAGACATTGAAAGTGTTCCATAATCTGGTTACTCGAAATAATATTCTCTTTTCTTGTTTGCCTTTTTCAAGTTCATTGAGATGCACATATTGAAGTCTTGATTTCTCCATAATGTTTGTTTTGATGGTATTTTGGTGAGGGAATGCATGACTGATTTTGGTTTATATAGTCGATTATTTCTTGAAATATTAAATCTAATTTATGAAGCAAGACTTTTAAAATTCCTTATGATGCAAGACTTTTAAAATTCCTATATAAATGAATAAGAATCCAAAAATTCATTATGCATATTAATTGATATAAACCTTTAAGAATTCCTATATTTATATTATTTTCTTAGAATATTAATTCTTCTTTATGATGGAAGACTTTTAGAATTCCTATATACATTAAATCTACTTCATTAAAAAAAAAAACCATTTTACTTCTTCATTTAAAAAAAATCATTGAACTTCTTTATTTAAAAAAAAAAAAAAAAAACCCATTCAAGGTCCATAGCCCAGTAGGGCTATGGCCTGCCCACGACCGTGAAATCGTGGGTTCGATACCCTCCCCATACATAGGGCATGCTTTAAATTTCCCTTTCTAGGGTGGGTTCTCTCCTCCTCTTGTGAGGCACTTCTATCTCCCCTTCATGGGCAACCGCCCAGCCGGGCTTCAAAAAAAAAAATCTTCATTTAAAAAGAACCAATGAACTTCTTCATTAAAAAAGGAAATCATTCAACTTATTCATTAAAAGAATCATTGAACTTTTTCATTTAAATTCAATTCATTTATGTTACATAGCCTTTTAGAATTCCTATATATACATGTTATTTTATTAGAATATTAAATTTGTTTTATGATGGAAGACTTTTAGAATTGCTATATACATTAAATCTACTTCAATAAAAAAGAAAACTATTGAAGTTCTTCATTTAAAAAAATCATTCAACTTCTTCCTTTAAAAAGAACCAATGAACTTCTTCATTAAAAAATGAAAACCATTCAACTTATTCATTAAAAAACCCATTGAACTTCTTCATTTAAATATTAAATTTACTTTATGATGGAAGACTTTTAGAATTCCTATATAAATTAAATCTACTTCATTAAAAAAGAAAACTATTGAACTTCCTTTATTTAAGAAAAAACTATTGAACTTCTTTATTTTAAAAAACTCATTCAACTTTTTCATTTAAAAAAGAACAATGAACTTCTTCATTAAAAAAAAACCATTTAACTTCTTTATTTAAATTCAATTCATTTACGTTACATAACCTTTTAGAATTCCTATATACATGTTATTTTCTTAGAATATTAAATCTACTTTATGATGGAAGACTTTTAAAATTTTTGTATACATTAAATCTACTTCATTTAAAAAGAAAACTATTGAACTTATTCAAAACAGTGAACTTCTTTATTTAAAAAAAAACTCATTCAACTACTGAGGGCGGGGGGTGGGGGAGGGGGGGGGGATAGGGAATCGAACCGGGGCCTAGGCCAGGGATTGTGGCTGCCTTTTCCACTGGGGCAAGCCTGATTCCCTAAAACTCATTCAACTTATTTATTGAAAAAGAACCAAAAAAGAACCAATGAACTTCTTCATTAAAAAAGAAAACCATTCAACTTATTCATTAAAAAAAAACCATTGAACTTCTTCATTTAAATTCAATTCATTTATATTACATAGCTTTTTAGAATTCCTATATACAGTTATTTTCTTAAAATATTAAATCTACTTTATGATGGAAGACTTTTAGAATTCCTATATATATATATAAATATATATATATATATATATATATATATATTAAATCTACTTCATTAAAAAAGGAAACTAATAAACTTCTTCATTTAAAAAATAATTGAACTTCTTTATTTAAAAACTCATTGAACTTCTTCATTTAAAAAGAAACAACAATAAATAAATATAATTACTATAATAAAAGTTACAAAATTCTTCTACTTCATTCATTAATATATGAAACAAAATCATAAATTTATAATAAAGGACTGAATTCTTTGAGATCAAGATATAACTAATGAACTTTATAAATATGTAGATATAGCCATTAGCTATAGAAATCTACTCAAGTTGTTATCTCCATAACAACTTAATATTAGAGTTGTTGATTATAGCTCATGAAAAAATAATTTTAAAGAGTAATTATTGATAAAATTTTCACATGGAAGTTTCTAATTGGCCCACATCCCACAAAATGCCACATATCACATCATAAAGATTCTATATCAACTTGGCATAACTTTATATATTATAGATTTGGAAAATAATACTTGGAGCACTTTTGGTATATGCCGGATAATAAAACCTATCATATAATATAATTGAATTCATACCTAGTTGAGTTCTCTTTTTTTCTTTTTAGGTAATGAACTAGCTTTAATTTTTCTACTCTTTTTGGGTAATTGAACAAGTTAATAGTAATTGCAAAATATACTACCTTCGCATTAATTATTAAAAAATTTCAAATTTAAAAGATTCCAACAACCATGTCTTTTCATTCATAATTCAAACTTAAAACACTCCAATATTAAATTACGTAACTACTAATTAAAACTGTAACATCTTCAAAGAAATAAATACTCGATTAATTAACATCCATAATATTCAAACAAACACGATAACAATAACATCATGAATCCCGGAAAAAAGAAAATTTGATCAAGAATAAAGAGAAATAGAACTAGAAATCCGTTGGTATCAATTAGGAGCAATTGAACATGTAGATTCCTCGTACTTGTGCTCAAGGCCAAGTGCCAAGTGAGCGACCGCACAGGGTCTCCAGTTCTTTAGGGCCCTAAACCTTTTCATGGTCGAGGTCAGTGTGTCCACCACCGACAGCAGTAACTAATTTCTTTCACACAAGAGCTCTCCGAAGAGGTACATGGATGACCATGAAATACACTTAACCTCATGGTTAAGAGACGATGTGAGCTATTATCACGCCACACCTCATGCTTAGGTCCCAAATTCTTTTGTTAATATATATAATCTTTTTGTATTTAGGGAATTTCGGATCCAATAATTGTTTTTTATGTAATGGTTTATTTTTTATTATATTTAAATGAAAATCTCTTTTTTAACTAGAAAAGAGAAAATCTTAACTGTTTACTTCCACAATTTTTCTAGATTCGATGGTATATTTATTTTAAAGTTTCGCACAGGGCCTGCAAAATGATTGAGACGGCCCTATAAATATGCATGGAAAGGCATTTGAAGAAATTAGGCTCGTGCGATTCTTTTATCCCCTCGATGATTTTTTTCTTTTACAATAACACAATTCTCCAATGATTTGGCATTTGTTACTGTGAAAGCCGCCCGTCTTATTTCTAACTCACGAAATTTGATATTCAAGAATTGGACTGAAGTGTTGGAAGATAAAGGGTATTGAATGAAAATTGAATGAATATAAGATTGGATTATTCATTTATTTTCCTTGGATTGCAAGATGGAGCTTGCAACGGATGAAGAAGATTGGAATTTCTCACAATGTGAGGAGTAATGTGAGAGTTATGAGTATTAAGTGAAGACTTCATCTAATGGAAGATCACTTAATCTATCTTCATTGAATAACCTCTCGACATCTCCCCACATCTCCTCTAGTATAAATAGGTCCCTCCCGTAACATTCTTGCTCTAAGAAAAATCTCCTCCTTTTAAATTCTCTTCAATTGTTATAAGTGTGTTGGAAAGAGTTTTGGTTATTATGAGCCAAGAATATTAGAAGCCTCTAAGAATTTGGTGGTATAGCTTAGGCAGTAGTTCAAGTTCGCTT
Organism: Vinca minor; assembly: GCA_026122235.1. Taxonomy (NCBI): domain Eukaryota; kingdom Viridiplantae; phylum Streptophyta; class Magnoliopsida; order Gentianales; family Apocynaceae; genus Vinca; species Vinca minor. Next base: position 925,614 of record JAOCZM010000161.1, on the reverse strand, counting down.
ACGGATTTCCGTTGTATCCTGGGAAACAAACGTCCTATTACGAATGGTAGGGGACAAATTTGTTTTAAGGAAACTGTGTTTACACAGGCCTCGGTATTGTAACTTTTCTAATATATAAATTGTTTCTTCTTCTATTCTATTTTTGTTTTGTTCTCAATTTGTTTTATAAATCTATTCTAAAGTTAAAAATATATTTCTTACTATTGTATTAGTAATAACAATCTTAAAACAAATTCTTCATTGAATCGTTTTATAAAACATAGAAGAGGAAAACTTATCATTTGCCACTTGTTTCAAAAATGATATCTAATGTAGCAACTGGAGGGAATGAGGCCCAAGGTGTGGCTCAGATACCCCAAGCGGTGGCTTCAGTGACAGTTGCGGCTGTAACGGTTCAGGTTAATCATGGAGAAAACCCGGAGAAGTTCACTGGAGTGAATTTCAAGAGGTGGCAGCAAAAATGTTATTTTATCTAACCACTTTGAATCTTGCAAGGTTCTTCACTGAGAATGGCCCAAAACTAAATGAGGGTGAGGGAGATGTCCGAGTTGTCAGCGTGGTTGAAGCTTGGAAGCATTCTGATTTCCTATGCCGAAATTATATTCTAAATGGTTTGTCAGACGCTATACATTGTGTATTGCGCGAAGAAAACGGCAAAAGATTTGTGGGAGTCCTTGGAACATAAATATAAGACCGAGGATGCGGGTGCAAAGAAATTTATTGCTGCCCGCTTCTTGGACTATAAAATGGTAGACTCAAAAACCGTGCATAGTCAAGTACAGAGCTTCAAGTAATCTTGCACGAAATTCATGCCGAGGGAATGAGTTTGAGTAAAATTTCCAAGTGGCGGCTATAATTGAGAAACAATCTCCAGCGTGGAAAGATTTCAAAAATTACCTAAAGCACAAACGTAAGGAAATGAACATTGAAGATCTTGTTGTCAGGCTTCGTATTGAGAAAAACAATAGAGGATCCGAGAAAAGCGAGTTCAATCCTGTTGTGGCTAAGGCTAATGTTATTGAACATGGCCAAAACTCAAGAGGAAAGAAAAACAAGTTTGTGAAAAGGTCGAAGTTCGGACCAAAAGGAGTCTCAAGGAAGTTCACTGGAAAATGCTTCAATTGTGATAAAGTTGGTCACAAGTCCTCAGAGTGCAAATTGCCGAAGAGGAACATCAGAAATGAGACAAATGTGATAGGTCACAACACCTATAATGACGTTGAAATGAACCTTGTAGAAGTCATCTCTGAAGTCAACTTGGTGGGTTCAAACCCGAAAGAATGGTGGATTGACACTGGTGCAACCTATCATGTCTGCTCGAACAAAGAAATGTTCGCTACACTTGAGGAAGCAGAAAATGAAGAGAAGTTGTACTTGGGAAATCAGCTACCTCAATGGTCAAGGGTAAAGGAAATGTCATTTTGAAGATGACTTATGGGAAAGAATTGACTCTGACTAATGTGTTGTATGTGTTGGAGTACATTTAATCTAAGGTGCGCCAATTCGATTGGGTCGGGCCGGGCTTCGGGCCGGGATTGGATTGGGCCCTTAATCGGGTTGGGCCGACCAACCCATTTGGACCGACCTTATGGCTGGAAAATTGGATATATTTTCAGCTCTTATCTCTTAGAAGGAGGTTGAAGTAGTGGAGAATATGGAGGAGTGGTTTCCTCCATGATCTCCCACTTCCCTCTTTCTCTCTCCCCACTCTCCCTTGAATGACTAAGAAAAATGCTGATTTTTCTTAGTATTCTAAGTCATTATTCTCCAGTTTTTTGAAAGGTTAGAGAAGAGAGAAAAAGAGAGAGCATTCAATAGAGATTGAATAGAAAGAAAAGACAGCTTTTCTATATACTTGTTTTCTAGCTTTGGCTAATAGAAAAGAAGTAAGAAAACTGTTTCTTGTTCTTTTTTTAGGTCCTATATCCACCATAAATATATACTCCATCTTGAAGAGTGTCTTCAAGACTTCTACGAGGCGTTGGCTAGCACCAAGCGGTAGAGGACCATCCCCGGAAGATCGAGTGGATATTGGGAGAGGCGGAGCCTGCGTTGGTGGCGTTACGTTCGTGACAACAAACCTACTTCGAAAGATATAATGCTATCCCGTAGTCTAAGATTCTTACTCGTGAAAGATCCTATTAGAGGCGGGTCGTTTTATTTCCGCTGCATAACTTGTTTTAGACCCGGTTATTCCTCTAACAGTGGTATCAGAGCCACTTACGAGTACCCTATAGACTTAATGTGCTATAGTATTTTAATATGGATTATGAATCTATATTTTGCATGCCTTAGGATTGATAGAAATGTTGTATATCATGTATGACATGTTTTTGCATCATTTTGTATGTATGAGAGTCGAGATTTTCGGTCGACCGCAATGCCTGTTTTGGTCAACCGAGTACTCTCAGTTTCTTGTTCGGACGATTGGGAGATATGTCGGTTCAGCCGACTGGTTACCCGGTCGACCGAGCGGGGTGGCCGGTCCACCGAATCTGAAACAGAATATGAAATGTTCATTTTGTTGGTTGCTCGTTTTTCATAAATTGTTATGTTAGTTGAGCATGATGCATAGTAATCGCCTTTACCCTGTTGGTTTATTTTATAAATACGATCTGCGAATCGTGCCTATCTCTTTTTATCAAAAGTTGTAATTCTCTTCTCATCAAATCCCCTCGAATGTAACTCGAGGTTTCCTTAGAATTATGTAATTCTAGATTAGGAGAAGGTACAGCTGTGATGATGATTTGGAGACAACCACTTGAAGGTCAAGACGGTGTAAAATAGAATGTTTTCTTTTCACACCCTTAGATTGACTTCACAGTTTTTCCATTGACTTGGAAAAACCGAATAGGATATGGCGATTACTATTGCATTTTTACTTTTATGTATTGGATGCATATGTATATAAGCATAAACTGTTTTATTTTATACTTTTCTGGTGAGATTGTTAAAAATAAAACCCCTCAATTAAATATTAATTAGTGCCTTCCTAAGTTTGGCCCTCGTCAAGGCCTAGATCGACATTAGTATGGGACATGCCAAAGCTGTACATACGTGTCTATCCGGGTGAGGCGCGAAAGATAAGTTGTGATATCCACCGGCAAAAACTTAGGGTCCTAGTTAACTGAATTATCTCAATAAATGGATTGAGGATCTAGAGGCAAAAGAGTTGAGAAAAGTGTATAATGATACGCTTGAATAAATGTTATTCACTCAACTAACCAAGAATTACATAATTTGATGTAATTGGCAAACGTTGCCTACCTAAATAACTAAGCTTTGGGCGATCAGCCAAAGCTGACTCAGAACGAGGAGAAATATGGATCTTGGCCCGCTAGAAAGTTAACGAACTTTACGAGTTGATAATGAGAGTTATTCGCTCGAAGAAAGTAGTGGGAGAAATCATTAAAAAGATAAAAGACCTAATAATGATTTTTATCGGTACTTACTTTGCATATGTATTTTGTTGTAGAAAAATGGCAAATTCAAACCAAACACTATCACTACGTTCTGTCCTTGAGAAGGACAAATTAGAGGGAGTTAACTTCCTCGATCGGGTTCGAGAACTTGAGAATCGTTCTCAAGCATGAAAGAAAGATGTATGTTCTAGAAACGACCTATTCTCGATACACTGCGAGGCTCGCGCTTCGGCCGCTGAAAGAAGTGCTTATCGAAGCATTGTAGTGATGCTTTAGATGTGTCTAGCCTCATGCTTGCCACCATGAACTCGAGCTTCGAAGCAACATGAGGACATGGGGGGCTTATGAGATCTTTCGGCTCACTCGAAGCAACTATATCGGGGACAAGCACACCGGGAGAGATTCGACGTATCAAAATCTCTTTTTCAATGCAAAATGTCCGAAGGAATGCCGGTAGGGAACTCACGTTCTTAAGATGATAGGTTATGTTCGAACCTTGAAAAAGCTGGGGATTTCCTTTGGGGGCAAGAGGTGTCGATCGATTTGATCTTGCAATCGTTGCTCGAGTCATTCGATCAGTTCATTCGAATTATCACATGAATGAAATTGACAAGCCATTGCACGAGTTGTTGAACATCGTCGAGGACTGCCGAGAAGGAAATAGGCAAGTCCAAGCCCAACACCATACTGATGGTGCAAAAGGGCAAAGACAAAGGTTTTGTGAAATCCAAAGGCAAACCGAAAGGTAAGCGAGGGCAAGCAAACCACTTTCAAAAATTCATCGAAATCTAAGGGTGGTGTAGCCAAGGACTCTATCTGTCATCACTGTGGTGAAAAGGGTCATCTGGAAAAGGAACTGCAAAAAGCTATGTTGCGGGAAAAAGGTCGAAAAGGAGAAAGCAAATGTTGCTTCGGGCTCAGTGTATTTATGTTGTTGATATTAATATGATTGATATCAATTTAAATACAACTACTTCTTGGGTACTTGATACCGGATGTGGTTCTCACATTTGTACTAATGTGCGAGGGACCTGCAAAGGAGTAGAGAGTTGGCAAAGGGTGAAGTGGAACTACGAGTTGGCAACTGAGCACGTGTTGCGGCCACTAGTTGTAGGGACTTGTACTTTTACTTTGCCTTCGAGGGCTTGTTTTGGGTTTAGAAAACTGTTTCTATGTACCAAGTTTAACTAAGAATATTATTTCAGTTTCTTGTTTGGACAAGAAAGGTTTTGAGATTTCAATAAAAAACTAACGATTATCGTTAGTTTTGGATAATATTTTTTATGCAAGCGCCTCTTTGATTAATGGTTTATATATTTTAGACCTTGATATGCCAATTTTAAATATAAATACAAAAAGGATTAAGACTAATGATTCTAATCCGACATACCTCTGACATTGTCGCTTAGGCCACATAAACGAAGACCGCATATCCAAGCTCCATAAAGATGGGCTGTTGGAATCATTTGACTTCATGTCTTATGATCGATGCGAATCTTGTTTGTTGGGTAAGATGACAGCATCACCTTTCACTAAGCTAGGTGAGAGAGCCGATGCTTTATTAGGTCTAATACATAGTGATGTATGTGGCCCTTTTAATATACATGCAAGGGGTGGTTACCTCTACTTCATTACCTTTACTGATGACTTCAGTAGGTATGGATATGTGTTCTTGATGAAACGCAAATCCGAAGCATTTGCTAAGTTTAAAAAGTTTAAACTAGAAGTAGAAAACCAACTTGGCAAGAGTATTAAGGTTCTTCGATCTGATCGAGGAGGAGAATACTTGAGTCAAGAATTCTGTGACTATCTAAAGGATTGTGGAATTGTTTCACAACTTTCTCCTCCAGACTACTCCACAATGGAATGGTGTATCCGAAAGAGTAATGTAACCTTATTAGATATGGTTCGTTCTATGATGAGTCACACGAGCTCGCCCAATTCTTTTTGGGGACACGCACTAGAGACAACAGTTTTAACACTTAACCGCGTTCCATCTAAATCAGTTGCAAAGATGCCATACGAGTTATGGACTGGGAAGCGTCCCAGTTTCTCTTTCTTCAAGATTTGGGGCTGTGAAGTTTTTGTAAAACGCTCGACTTACGATAAGCTGGCTCCAAAATCCGAAAAGTGCATATTTGTAGGTTATCCTAAGGAAACTAAAGGATACTACTTTTATATCCCCTAACGAAAACAAAGTGTTTGTTCTTTGTCATGGGAGTCTTTCTAGAAAAAGAATTTGTTTCTAGAAACACGAGTGGGAGTAGCGTAGAACTTACTCGAAGTTCCGGACTCTCAAACTAGCACTAATGATAAGATGGAAATTGAACAGACTCCACAAGTTGTTGTGCGGCAGAGTGCCACAAACAGATTGTGCAGCCCAAAGCACTGATTCAAGAAACACAAGAATTGCGTAGAGTCCGGTAGAGTTCAGTCGTCCACCTCCGGAAAAAATTTGGTTTTTTCATAACCGAACATGGTGATGTTATGTTTGTGGATCACGATGAACCTTCAACCTACAAACAGGGCAATTAATAGCCCATATTCTGAGAAGTGTCTTGAGGCCATGAGATTCGAAATGGACTCCATGTACACAAACCAAGTCCGGATCTTGGTTGATCCACTCGAAGGGGTAACTCCCATAGAGTGCAAATGGGTTTTTAAGATTAAAACCGACATGGAAGGGGAATGTACAAACGTATAAGGGGCGACCGGTCACGAAAGGTTTCAAACAAGTTCATGGTATTGACTATGACGAGACCTTTTCCCCTGTAGTTATGTTCAAGTCCATTCGGATTTTGCTTGCTATTACAGTTTACTATGACTATGAAATCTGGCAAATGGATGACAAAACCGCTTTCCTTAATGGAAAACTTGAAGAGGATGTGTATATGACACGGCTGAAGGTTTTGTCACTCCAGAGAATGCTTTCGGAAAAGTATGTAAGCTTCAGAGATCCATTTATGGACTCAAGCGAAAGCTTCTCGAAGCTGGAACATCCGTTTTAATGATGCCGTCCGTGAGTTTGGCTTCATTAGAAATGAGGATGAGCCTTGTGTTTACAAGAAGGTTAGTGGGGAGCTCAATCGTATTCCTGGTTTTGTATGTAGATGACATACTACTCATTGGAAACGACATACCAACCTTAAAGTTTGTCAAGGCTTGGTTGAGTACGTGTTTCTCTATGAAAGACTTAGGCGATGCTAGCTATATTCTGGGAGTCAAGATCTATGGAGATAGATCCAGTAGACTCATTGGCCTAAGTCAGAGTACATATATAGACAAGGTGCTAAAGCGGTTTAGCATGTGAAAAACCCAAGAGGAGGGGGGGGGGGTGAATTGGGTTTTAACTAAACTTGCTAACTTTTTCGAATCTTTGCAAAGCTAATGGAAATTTGAGCAAGAAGAGTAAAAGCAATGCAAAACCCAATCAACAAGACAAAGGATTTAGAGTGGTTCGATTCACTTAGAATCTACGTCCACTACCTTGAGCCGCACCCAAGGATTTCAACAACTTCACTAAGAAGACTTTTTACAAATGTGGCTAACTCACTAAGAGTTTTACAAACACAACCACAATACAAAAGCTCACTAAGAACTTGCCCACACTAAGTAGGACTTTTACAACAATTACCCAATCACAAAGAAAGGGAGAAATGAATGTTTAATACAAAGAATATTCACTCTTCTAAGTGAAAGATTAATACCTTTGAAGCACAAACAATTTAGCTCTTGAACATATGAAGTCCACTCTTTGTCTTGCTTTTGAAAGAATACTCTTCAATGCTTTTAGATCATAAGGATGAAGAGTATTTAGCTTTGAAAGTATTTAGACTTGATAAGATATCAATGTTTTATGTTTGTCAAAGTCTTGGAATATTTCTCTAGCTTTGGAGTGTATATACATTTCAAATATGGCTGAAAAACGACTTTTTAACGGTCAGAAAACGGCTAGTTCAAAACAGAGTTCGGTTGACCGAAACTGAACTTCGGATCCACTTGGCCTAGGTCGGTCGACCGACTAGTCACTAAGGTCGACCGAACTCCTCAAATGTCGACCGAACTATTTTTGTAATGCTCTCAGTATCTCGACGGTGGAACCGAACTTGAGCTCGGTTGACCGAACTTCCAAAGTGGTTTTTCACACGTTTTGAAATCTTTTGAAGTCAATTGAAGTCTGAAAAGGTTTTCCTAAAAGGTAACAAGTACGAACACTTGGAAAACTTTTCTAAAAGACTTATCTATGAAATCAAAGGCTTTTTGGATAAGAACACATGTAAAGATCATTTTGAAACTTAAGCCTCTTGAAAACGTGTTTATGAAAACATGCAAGACTAGAGTGATGAGCTTATGTTCATAAGAGCTTTGGTTAGAGCTTTCTAGGATAACGACTAATGAGAACATAAGCTAAACTAACCAAACCTAAGTCTTCAATCTTCAATCTTGATGAATGAGCCTTGCATATCTTTGAATCTTGATATCAATGGCTTTCAATGGCTTGATTGAAGTACTTAAAGCTTCCATAAAGAGTTCCGATATTCTATCACAAATATTAAGATCATTAGACACAACATTAAAAGTTTGTCCAATATCAAAAACTGAGTTTGTTCGCCCTTAGGGCTTACAATCTCCCCCTTTTTTATTATGACAAACTTTTATGCAATAAGATAGAATAAGGACAAAATTAAGAACAAGGAAGCATGAGGAAGCATGGCAAAAAGATCTTAAAACAAATAAGAGCAAGGACTAGTGCTTTCAAGATAAAACTAATGAAGACTAAAGCACTAGCATGATAAACTTCTTTTTGCCAAATGCATCTAGGGACTCTTAGAAGAGCCCTATCTCCCAACCAACCTCCTTTCCTCCTTCCTTCCATTAAATATGTTTTGAGGCATAAGATATATGAAAAGCTCCCCCTCAAAACATGCCGGAAAGGATAAAAAACATGATTAATACACAAAGATTAATACACATTTTAGCAAGATTAATACACATTTTTCTCCCCCTTTGGCATAATCAAAAAGACTACAAACTCCATAGATATAAGGGTGTACTTGCAAAAACAAGTTCATAGCACAAGCAAAGTTAATACACCATTTTTCTTGAAAAATGATCTTTTTGAATAAGCTTGGTTGATTTCAAAATACAAAGAGTTCATAATGACACATAAATATAAAGATGGTTATTTATGGCTCAAAAAGAATATCAACCTAAGCTAAAAACAAAGGAGATAAGGAATATAACCTTTAAGAACAATCTCCCCGTTTATCAATCATACGATGTTAGCTATTTGAGATAAAACCAAATATGATAACAATTGACCAATTGTAAAACATGATACCAATAGTAAATATAGCCAATTTTAAAACATGTTTGAAAATATAGCTAACAAAGTACTAGTGGAAGTGATACCATGAATACATAAGTTAAGCACATGTATCACAACCAAAAGAAGTGGAGGAAGTATAAGATAACACTTTGAGTACATTCCTCTAACAAGTTAATGGTTAGCTAAATGAGTGTAACAACTCTTAAAGTAATACTAACCAAAAACCATAATGAGATCACAATGGATAAGAAAATGAAGAATATGATCTCAAAGTTATTAAGGAAGAGTATATGTGAAACCAATTGAAGACATAAACATATATAACACATATAACTTCCAAAATAACTTACACAAGTTGGCTAAGAGTTAAAAGATGAAAAACAAGCCAACAAGTGATGTGGTGATGTAAAATATGAACAATTGAGCATACATCCCATAACGAGTTTACATCCTAAGTCAAGCATCTAGACGATCAACCACATAAGATTAATGCTATAGACTTGAATATAAACACACCAACACCCCTATATGCAATAAAGATCAAGTAAAAACATAGCATATACAAACTCCCCCAAAGCATAAGACACTTAATAAAAGAGGGGAGGGGGTTGTAAAAAGGAGATTGAGTTTAGTAATATCTCATTGAATTTGATGAATGCTTTTAGCACTTTGAGTTCCTTCAATGAGTTCTTTGAGCTTCTCAATCTTCTTTATCATATTCATCTTTAGCTTTTGACTCTTTTCTTGGAGTCGTAGCTCACTTGTGCCACTCCTTGTAGTTCATATCTTCTTCTTGAAGCTTAGAACTCTCTGTTACCTACAAGGAATTCTTGAGAACAAATATGGTACCTTTTTAAAGGTCCTTCATGATTAGCTCAATTTCTCAAGTAACACAAATATGCATATGGATCATGCACATAAAAAACCAAAACAACTTGATTGATTCTTAAATAGATAAGTCTTTTAGAAAAGTTTTCCAAGTGTTCGTACTTGTTACCTTTTAGGAAAACCTTTTCAGACTTCAATTGACTTCAAAAGATTTCAAAACGTGTGAAAAACCACTTTGGAAGTTCGGTCAACCGAGCTCAAGTTCGGTTCAACCGTCGAGATACTGAGAGCATTACAAAAATAGTTCGGTCGACATTTGAGGAGTTCGGTCGACCTTAGTGACTAGTCGGTCGACCGACCTAGGCCAAGTGGATCCGAAGTTCAGTTTCGGTCAACCGAACTCTGTTTTGAACTAGCCGTTTTCTGACCGTTAATAAGTCGTTTTTCATCCATATTTGAAATGTATATACACTCCAAAGCTAGAGAAATATTCCAAGACTTTGACAAACATAAAAGTTTGTCCAATATCAAAAACTGAGTTTGTTCGCCCTTAGGGCTTACAGCATGCAAGAGTCTAAGAAGGGACTTTGTCCTATGGCACATGGTACTGTTCTGTCGAACAAACAGTGTTCTAAAACGCCCGCCGAATTAGAACGCATGAAAGAGATCCCTTTATGCTTCGCCATAGGATCCATCATGTACGCCATGTTATGTACTCGCCCGATGTCTCGTTTGCCTTAAGCCTTACGAGCAGATACCCGACCTAATTACGGTGAACGCCACTGGATCTCGGGCCAAGAATATCCTCAAGTACTTACGAAGGACTAAGGATACATTCTTGATTTATGGAGGCGGAAGAGATCGTTGTAAGTGGTTACACCGATGCTAGTTTCCAAACCGATAGAGATGATTTCCGATCGCAATCGGGATATGTGTTTAACTTGAATGGAGGTGCCTGTGAGTGGCGCAGTTCAAAGCAATCGACCATCGCAGATTCTACGACGAGGCCGAGTACATAGCAGTTTGTGAAGCAGCTAAGGAGGCAGTTTGGATCAGGAAATTTATTTTCGACCTCGATGTGGTTCCTAGTATTGCGAACCCGATAGACCTCTATTGTGACAACAATGGGGCTATTTCACAATCTAGGGAACCCAGATCTCACCAGAGGTCCAAACATGTACTACGGCGTTTTCACCTAATCCGCGAGATTATAGAAAGAGGTGATGTGCATATATGTAGAGTAGATTCGGCAGACAATGCCGCCGATCCACTGTCGCAGCCACTGTCGCAGCAGCAGCATGATCGTCACACTAGCTCCATGGGTATCCGATATCCGGAGGGCTGATCTTTAGAGACAAGTCATTAGTATGCCCTTAAAGACCAATCAGTAGATGATTTTGGGTCTTTAGTGCAAGTGGGGAGATTATTGTATCGTATTTATGTAATTTTCATTTTGATGAATAAAAAGTAAAAAGGCATAAATTCCAAGATTATTTCAATATGTTTTTTGCGTTCTTAAAAACATAATGAAATAATATGTCCTTAGAATAGTATTCATAATTGTTATGATTCTGAAACGTCCCTAGTCGAACATTATTATGGAATCTTCGAGGACAATAATAATGCGTAAGACTAGTATGTGCAGTGATTGATATAAGATATCAGATCGTCACATAGGTATATATGATTAGAGAATCATTATGCTGGACAGACTCGACATGAGAAACACGACATGGGTTGTTATATAATAGTCAACGGTGTTTCTCAATTTTTGACTGGGTTATATATGAGATCCTTCGACTTGAGGTCTCACAAGAGTTCTTGCATGGCTAGTGTTATGCTTTGATAATGTTAAACGCTATCCGTAACAGAGTGAGCAATAAAGGCATTTATTGGGTATATCGCGAATCTTGTTCATGATGAATGGGATGCAGAAAGGATTTGTCCCTCCTATATAGCAGGAGCGATATCTTGAGCCCCTTTGATGGAGTCTGACTAATTCATGGCCATGAACAAATGAATCAGTATATGATATTGATGTCATTTGATTAGACTACTCGCGAATCAAGAAACTAAAAGATTGGACAATACAAGTGTGACTTTTTCCATGACTTGTGTTCAATCTAGATATCAAGGACAAAAGGATTTAAATACAAATGTCAAATGGTGTGATTATGATAGTCACCAGATATTTATGAATTGGGGGTAATGATGCGTTGCTAGATACCTCTCATTACCTGTGACGTATGATGTCACGACCAACATCATAGATACCTCCTGGGTCGCACTCATAGATCAATTGGATTGGGTTTGTTGGAGTACATTTAATCTAAGGTGCGCCAATTCGATTGGGCCGGGCCGACCAACCCATTTGGACTGACCTTATGGCTGGAAAATTGGATATATTTTCATCTCTTATCTCTTAGAAGGAGGTTGAAGTGGTGGAGAATGTGGAGGAGTGTTTCCTCCATGATCTCCCACTTCCCTCTTTCTCTCTCCCCACTCTCCCTTGAATGACTAAGAAAAATGCTGATTTTTCTTAGTATTCTAAGTCATTATTCTCCAGTTTTGTGAAAGGTTAGAGAAGAGAGAAAAAGAGAGAGCATTCAATAGAGATTGAATAGAAAGAAAAGACAGCTTTTCTATATACTTGTTTTCTAGCTTTGACTAATAGAAAAGAAGTAAGAAAACTGTTTCTTGTTCTTCTTTTAGGTCCTATATCCACCATAAATATATACTCCATCTTGAAGAGTATCTTCAAGACTTCTATGAGGCGTTGGCTAGCACCAAGCGGTAGAAGACCATCCCCGGAAGATCGAGTGGATATTGGGGGAGGCGAAGCCTGCGTTGGTGGCGTTCCGTTCGTGACAAGAAACCTACTTCGAAGGGTATAATGCTATCCCGTAGTCTAAGGTTTTTTTCTCGTGAAAGATCCTATTAGAGGCGGGTCGTTTTATTTCCGCTGCATAACTTGTTTTAGACCCGATTATTCCTCTAACAGTATGTGCCAGAGATCCGTAAGAACTTGGTGTCTGGATCATTGCTGAATAAGCATGGCTTTCGCATGGTGTTTGAGTCAGAGAAAGTGATTTTGTCCAAGAGTGGAATGTTTATTGGAAAGGGTTATGTAACTGATGGGCTTTTTAAGCTCAATGTAATGGCTATTAAGCCAAATATGAATAAATTGAATAACTCTTCTGTTTATTTGCTTGAGTCTTCCAACTTGTGGCATGGTAGACTAGGACATGTTAATTATAATACTTTGCGTAGATTAATTAACTTGAATAGTATACCAACATTCCATATTCATTCTAAACATAAGTGTGGAACTTGTGTTGAAGCAAAATTGACTAGGTCGTCGTTTCATTCTATTGAAAGAAACACCGAACCACTTGATCTAATACATTCAGATTTATGTGATTTAAAATCAATACAGACAAGTGGTGGAAATAAGTACTTCATTACTTTTATTGATGATAGCACGAAGTATTGTTATGTGTATCTTCTTAAAAGTAAAGATGAAGCCCTAGAGAAATTTGATCTCTATAAGAATGAAGTTGAGAATCAACTTAACAAAAAGATTAAGGCGTTAAGAAGTGACCGAGGAGGTGAATATGAATGACCATTTGCTGAGTTTTGTGCTAAACATGGAATTGTTGGAAGATAAAGGGTATTGAATGAAAATTGAATGAATACAAGATTGGATTATTCATTTATTTTCCTTGGATTGCAAGATGAAGCTTGCAACGGATGAAGAAGATTGGAATTTCTCACAATGTGAGGAGTAATGTGAGAGTTATGAGTATTAAGTGAAGACTTCATCTAATGGAAGATCACTTAATATATCTTCATTGAGTAATCTCTCAACATCTCCCCACATCTCCTCTAGTATAAATAGGTTCCTCCCGTAACATTCTAGCTCTAAGAAAAATCTCCTCCTTTTAAATTCTCTTCAATTGTTATAAGTGTGTTGGAAAGAGTTTTGGTTATTATGAGCCAAGAATATTAGAAGCCTCTAAGAATTTGGTGGTATAGCTCAGGCAGTAGTTCAAGTTCGCTTACGGATTTCCGTTGTATCCTGGGAAACAAACGTCCTATTACGAACGGTAGGGGACAAATTTGTTTTAAGGAAACTGTGTTTACATAGGACTCGGTATTGTAACTTTTCTAATATATAAATTGTTTCTTCTTCTATTCTATTTTTGTTTTGTTCTCAATTTATTTTATAAATCGATTCTAAAGTTAAAAATATATTTCTTACTATTGTATTAGTAATAACATGAAGTGAGGAACTTGAAGTTGGCTTATAAATCCTCGAAATCTGTGTTTAGCCTGAGTCTGCCAGTAGACTCCTGCTTACATGGGATACGTACCAAACTGCAAATAAATCACATAATCATTAATTTATTGACGTTTTCTTTGTTAATTCCGGACCATGCTAATGCGAAAGTCTTGTGCACTGAGTATGACATTTTTATTGACATAAATTTTCAAAAATGTTACAAAGATGGATTAAAAACCCATGTAATAGAGAAAATACACACGCCAAGTAAGCAAAATAAAAAAGAAAATAACAAAATTAAACATATGATAAATCCACACAATGTCTATCTTTATTGAAATATTTGGATAACTGAAAGAGAAATTAACCATTGATGAGTTTTAACTCATAATTACTTACATCAATGATGAGTTTCTCCAGGTACGGGGACTTGGTCAGGAAGAAGGCAACGTCGAAGGGATTAAGGAAAGTTGAGTGTCTTAGGTTTGTTGATCCACTAAAAAACAATTGCATTTCCCTTAGATTTTCAAGACAGTTATGGAATAGTCGATCATACTCCTTCAAACCTGAACAAATTTTCTGCATGAAACACATGAACAATCACTAGATCAATAGACATGGACAGAAAACTCGATTGTGAGGCCATTGCAATTGTCTGGCCCCACCTCTCTCATAATTTCTTCACATTCGCCGAGGATGACTCAAGACTGTTACTTTTGACTTGATGATTTTATGAGAGGGATGAATGAATATATCTACACATGGATAATGGTGAGAGCTGAGTTGTCTGGGCCCCACCTCTCTAAAAATTGTCCATCGTTGGGCGAGGATGTGACCTAGAGAATTTACTTCTGTAGTGGGATGATTTTATGAGAGGGATAGGGTCAAGGCTATTGAATGAACCTGCAGGTCATGGAGAACGGTGGGGTCATCCCAGTTTTCTAGACCCCTCCTTTTTAACAATATCTCAAAGTCACTGAGAAAGTGACTCGGCGGCCCTACTTTTATAGTAGGTTAGTTGAAAATTTATTCAGAAGGATATGGTTTCAAGAAAAATAACTAAAACAGAAAAAGAATTTGAAGGTGGGGCCTTCTCATTGTCTGGCTCGCCATGGCCACAATTTTCCTTTTATGATGTGGAACCGTCGTTTTTCGCCTGATGTACTGTCTGTGATATCCATTGATCGCTTGATTCATTCTTAAAGAAATATGCACCCAGACGGTTTCCAAAAGAAAAGAAAAGAGATTAACCATTTCATATCAAAATTGAGTGATTGGGGTCCAATTAAAAAAAGGTAAGAAATCTTTTAGTCAATTGTTTAGTGGAGTTTTAGGGGTCACTCAATCATATAACCGTCCTTATATGACTGGCCCCACAGTTCCTTCACAAAAATTGGGTGGAGCCCACATATGCAGGTAGACCACACCCAATTCATATGAGGGGTGTAGGACCAGTCACACAAAGCCGATCATAGTATTCAATTTTTCGAGTTTTAGACATTATTCATGTATGCAACCCTAAAAAAGTTGAAGGAAACTTTTCTCATTCCCAAGATGGTAAAACTTGCAAAGTATGGTTAGTAGACGGTATGACTATGGTGCTGAATAACAAGAATTTAGCACATATTGATTTTTTTTTTATTGTCGGATAAAAAATTCGACGATCCAATTTTTTTAATAGAACATGTGTTGTGATTTTTTATACATTTATAAAACATGTGTTAAATGCCTTAAAACATGTGTTAATAAGGAAAGAACACATTACATAGAATGTAACAACTATCTATAAAAATGTAACACCTGCAAAAAAATATATTCAGTATGTACTAATTTTTTGATGTTTTACAAGATGACAGTAGAACCTCTATCCATTTCCCGAAAACTTTTCAATTTAAACTTGATGGATATAAGAAAGTAACTCTCTCTAGAAAAACTGCAACAGTATGCCGACCTACCTATAAAAGCTGCAAAATAAATTTTGGGGGCGAACTTGATAAAAAATTCCGAACTAAATATAAAAATTACTATATACTACTATATCTAGTAGTATTTTTTAAAATCTCGGGGGTCGCTCCCGCCCCCTAGAATCCCTGAAACATTGCACATCTTTCAACTCCTCTAATGTTCAGAATTCATATACAGGAGGACTGCGAATGTTGCCTCCCTACTCCCTCATATGAAAATGTCTACAATCAATTGACATTATGCAGAAATCCTACATCCACTATTCTCCACACTAATCAATTGATGAGTACCCGGGTGACAATGCAATTCCAAACGAGGAGATCTAGATTATCACAAGGATGGAACCAAAGCTCTTTCATGCATAATAGATGGAACCAAAGCTCTTTCATGCATAATACATAAACCTATTCCTCGCATTAATGATGATAAGTAGTCATGGAAACCACATGCATTTGACGTAGTGTAATGCAACACAGTAGAGGGATTAGTTTAAGACGTTTATAAATATGGAGATAGAAACAAACCGAGAAGAGCAAGAGACTACAAGAAATAGCATATTTAGTGACGATGAAAGTCGTCACTGTAAGGTATACTTTGTGTCACTATTATTATTTGTGACCACTTTTAAAGGTCGTCACTTGCCGTCACAAATACACCCGTCACTGATAAAGTTGTGACGAATTTTTTATATTTGTCACAATTACTCGATGCTTTTGTGACAAAATTATCGACACGAAAAACTTCACATTAAGTGACAAAAAAATGGTCACAACAAATAAAAATATTTGTGACGATATTTTCGACACGAAAAATAGTAAATAGTGATGAATAAAGTCATAACAATATAATATTCATAGTGACAACATTTCAGACACTAAAATAGTCGAAGTAGTGACAATATTTATCTCACTCGTAGTCTTTTTTATCACTGATCATTATGTGATCACTAATTATATTTTAAATAGCGTTGACCGAGTTAAGCAATGACAATTATTGTGACAAAAATTTCCATCAGTGCATTTACTATTGTTACAATAATATTTTTCAATCCAACAATGAAATTTTAAACAGTGACAAAAATGATTGAATTAGTGACATCATGTCAAGCCTTTTTCACTAAAATCTATTAATACAAAAAAATAAAATCTATTAATATTACGTATAAAATCTCAAGCCTTTGTTTCATTTCCATTTCTTGCTTATCAATATAAGTATTTGCACTTAAATCTTGCGTTTGCCTGTTTCTTTGAGATTTCATCAAGTCTTGCAACTTCATCACCTAAATCACTTGCACATTTTTTTCCATTTTCAACTTCTGCTAGATATTAACTTTTTTCTCCAGATTTAAATGTTACCCCTTAACTCCTAAACCACGTGCATAACCCGACTTTCACAAAATGCTCCACGACGAGTGGTTGAGCTGGAGAAGAAATCTATTCTTGAAGCTTCTGAAAAATCATCCAAAGAATTCAACTTTTAATACCATTATTTCTTCTCCATTGCAAGAGGCCAATTTCCAATTGACATTTGTCGTGTTTCCTTCCAAACTTGAATAGCATCTTGGCTCGAGATTCAACTACTGTTACAACAATATTTTGTTCAACATGCGAACAATGTCAGCCATCCTGCATAATACAAATAATCCAAAAAAACACTAGTCAGTTGGCACCATAGTCACTCTTTGTCAATTTATGTAGTACTGAAATTGCAGCAACAACAGTAAAATAAAGTTCATGAGATCTCCATAATCTCATTGTTTTATCCATTTAAGTCTCTTGAGACATTATCCTTGAAAACACCAGCAGTCTAACTAAAGCATAAGATCAATATGGTCCTATACAAGTGAACAATTTTAACTCTGATCTTGCATATAATCTTTTCTAGCAATTTCAAACCTCCTAGATTATCATTCCTCACATGCATAAATACAAGCAATCAGTTTCCAAAATAAAGCTAAAGAAAGATGCAACATCCAATGCATTCTTGCATATAGAATTCTATTTCTACTAAAAGAAAGGGAAAGAAATCCATAATTGGTGTCCAAGTTAATACGATATGATACATAAATTAATAAACTCAGACTATCTAGTAGCAAAATATGTCTCCTTAAAAACTAAAATTGTTCCTACATATTGAAAGGATTCCCATCATACATACACAATAAGGGATCAATTTTTTGTTTTTCTTTTTTAGGTCCAAAATTGTTCCTTGAACCTCTGTTTTATTCTAATTTTTTGCCGTCAGCAGTGTTTAATCTATATGAGAAATTTACTCAATTTTACTGTTTACACAGAATCAGGGGTCAATTTTGATTAGATTGAGCGGACAAAACAGTAGGTTGACTGATACAAGCACAGCAGATAACGACACCGTCCAAAGTTGAATTCTCTTATGAGTCCGAGATCGAGAGAGAATACAGAGAGTTAAACCGAGAAGGAATAAATCTAAAAAATGCCCCGGTGATGTAGAAATTGAAGAGGCACCCAATATTTAGGGTTTAAATTCAATGTTCTCTTTCATTATCTATAATGGAAGCGGCTGATGAATAAAACTAATATGGACGAAATTAGTACTAGTAGAATTAGGGTATATAATTAGTTTTCTAAAAATCCTTTTTTTTTTGAAAAGTACTAGAATCCCTTTTCATTTAGCAACCATATTTTTTATTTATAAATCTATACCAACAGCGAGCCCAATGTCTAGGGGCATAATTAAAACATGTTATTGTGTCGATATAAAGTTTAAAATTAATTTATTAATTTTATATTAAGAATAATCTCGGAAAATATGTTATTAGTGACAAAATTTATCGTCATAAAGAATCTTACTATTAGTGACGATAGTGAATAGTGATAGTTTTATTTTTCAATATGAAGTTGACACTATCTAAATGGCCTTTTGTGACAAACATCTTCACCACAAATGTAAAAACTTGAGTGACAAAAGAACTTTTCGTCACAACAAATTAAAACAATAATGACGATAATTGATTTTCGTCACAAATACGCCTCGTTCCAAAAAAATATTGTTGGTTCCAAAGTGGATATGCTATTAGTGACAACACTTAGTGATAAAAATGAATTACAACACCAGTAATATATTAATAGTGATAACTTAACTGTTAGAAATATAAGATCGTCACAATTACTACTATACTAGTGACAAAACGGTAAATTGTCACAATTAGTACAAACAGTTGTGACAACTAATTGTTTTGTCACAAGAAAACTCTTATTTGTGACAAAATGCTAGTACGTCACTAAAATTTTGTCACTGAAAATCCTAATTCTTGTAGTAAAGAAATATTTGGATCAGGAAAATACCACTTAGGATGACATCGTAAAGAGAGTCATCATCAGGACCACAAAATCTCCGATGCCCAGAGAATGTAGCAGCCCTTGGAAAAAATGGATGGAAAGAAAACCTGTTAAGAGTGTCCGCATGCGACCCGGCCAAAGTAGTGTTCAATCTGAGATGGAGAAAATTAAGGAATTTGGGATAAATTTGGGGATTTTATTATTATCTGAAAGTTTCAAATTTGGTATAATCACGCGACATGATAAACATGCATGATGCCAAATTTGGAGGATGATTCTGAGATATTTGTGCAAAAATCGAAGTTTGGGAGTAGAAAATTATGTAATTTGAGATAAAATCTCAAACTGAGCGGGAACAGGGAGATTTAGTAGCTCCAGGTTCAGTGTGTTGCGCTTCCTTTGACAGCAGATTGCTTAATGGACACTAGATCTAAAAGGCATAGATTCAGCTGCCATCAAGCAGTCCTGAACCTGCTGAAAATTCCGTTAATCTGCACTGTAGCCAAATGCGTCTGCATGAGAAACGAATCAGTTAAAAAAAGGAAACAAATGAAAACTTGATACCCACTGTCTATTCTGTAAATTATAAATATGAACCGAACCATCCTAGACATAGTAAACGCAAGAAGGTTATCCACACTTTGTAACATAGCAACTGGTTCTAGATGTGCACAAGTTAGAATAATACCTGACCACCAGTTGCAAGATGTTTGCCAATAGGGTCAATATCAAAATGTATCCTTTGGTTAGTCGTCTCTGTTGATCTGTACAACCTACTCACATGGTTAGAGAAATAGGAATTTGAGATTACAAAACTACTTTCTGTAAAATTAGATAGATCAAGGTAAATATTTGTAAAACAGAATCTACTTAGATAGTTCCTTTTCAACAAAACCTATGTTACTCGGACTCTCCAGTTAGTCATACTGTACTGGTGTCGACACGACATGACGCTAGTACTGGTATGGGAAACGTATCTGACTTGGTCAATTCCAAATGGGTACTTTGATCATGGCTGCCACTGTGAATTTGGGCGGAATTTGGAGCTTGACCAAAATTGCAGTAATAATTGAAGGGAACATGTAAAAGAGAAGACTCTGGCCTGGTATTTGAACTTGGCATGTTTTAAATCTGTAACGTGGCTGCAATGGTTAGGAGGAGGAAAAAATTAGGGTAGTGGAGGAAAGAGACGATGGGAAGAGACTAGGGGTGTTCATGGTTCGGTTTTATACATTTTTCAAACCAAATCGAAATATTCGGTTTGGAAATTTTGAAACCAATCCAAACCATTTAAAATCTCAAACCGATGCATTTGGTTTGGTTTGGTTTGGATTGGTTTGGATTGGTTTGGTTGCTCGGTTTTGCGAGACACAAAAATATTGATTATAAAGTTTAAAAAAAAAAATTTATTTAATTAGTTAGTTGCTAAAAATATTTTTAAAAAAATATGCCTATTATTTTCTCAAAGTAAACACAATAAAGAAAAAAAAATAATAAAACATAAATTCTTGGTCTTGATCCTTGCACTTCAAACAAATTACTTCAAAAGCATCCTACAAGAAAAAAGAAAAACACAAAAATTACATAATTATTAGTTCAAAATAGTGAAATACAATAAAATCTTTTGGTAAATCTAAAATCGCATACCAAATGATGAATTTTTAATCTCTTGGTTTAACACTTGAAGAACTTGCACTTGAAAATTCTAGACTTAGATACAAAAGTTAACAATTACACTAGAAATCATTTTAAGGAAAAATATATTTTATTGCAAAAAAGTCTTTTAATATATATTATATATATTCGGTTTGGTTTATAATTTTTTTTAAACCAAATCAAAAATTCGGTTTTAATTTAGCTCAAACCGAAACCAGTCCAATGCACCGCTCAAACCGAAAATTCAATTTGGATTGGTTTGGATTGGTCGGTTTCGGTTTTTCTTGAACACCTCTAGAAGAGACTGTGGAAGACAAATGTTTATTTATTTATTTGTTTAATCTATTAATTAGCATATGGGAGAGAATAGTGGGAAATAGTTTTATTTTTAATTTTTTAATTTTTAATTTTTAATTATTAATTAGCACATGTGGAGAAATTAATGAGAGATTTTTGTGATTTTATTTTATTTTTAAATTCAAATTATATATCATTCAAGATTTTGATCTTATTTTTAAATTATTTACTTTAAAATTCAAAATATATTTATCATTCAATATTTTGATCTTATTTTTAAAAAAATTTAACTTTTAAATTTAAAATATATATCATTCAAGATTTTGATCTTCTTTTTAAAATTATTTTAAACTTTTAATTAGCACATGTGGTTCAATTCAAAATATATTAGGAATAAAATAAGATTAGAAATTTCTAAAATATATTAAATTCAAAATTTATTAGGAATTGACAACTAAATAAAAAGGAATAAAATAAGATTAGAAATTTCCAAAATATATTAAATTCAAAATGTATTAGAAATTGTCCACTAAATAAAAGAAATAAAATAAAATTTTAATTACTTATATATTCTTCTATAAATTGTAAGAGTCTCTAAACAGTACATACAACTTCATACTCAAAAAAATACATTTTAACAGAACCTAAGAAAAGAAGAATGTCAAATAAAAAAAAACAAAAGTCAGTTTTTCTTAGACCATCAAATCCACTAGCATATGATTTTGATGAAAACCCTTTGTGGAATCAAGTGAAAGTCTTAGGCTCGGCATATGGAGGCTGAGGAAATAGATCATGGTCTTGTAACTATTGCAACAAGATAATTGCAGGATAATATTTAAGGTGAAAGCACATTTATTAAGACTTACAAATTTTGGTGTTAGCACCGGAAAATCCATCTTAGAAGATGTTGCTCGCGCCATCTTAAAAGAGCATGAAGAGGCCGAGAGGAAAAAATCCGAAAATGAAATAAGAGCCCGGAAGCAAAGTGATTATTTGAGTTTACCACAAGGCACAGATCTCTTGCAACAGAAAAAAAGGAAAAACAGATGCATTAGAAAAATCTTTTAATGTTGTTGAGAGAGATATTACTGATAAACTTTGTGCAAGAATTTTTTACGCTTCTGCTTTGGCATTTAATTTTTTTCATGGTTCTTATTTTAGAAAATATTCATTATTTTTGTCAACTAGCAAGTTAACTGGTTACAATCCTCCAAATTTTAATAGGTTGCAGACTACTCTTTTAGCACAAGAAAAAACACATATCAATATTAAAATTCAACATACTAAAGATAGTTGGAACAAAAAAAAAGGGTATCTATTTGTTCAGATGTTTCGTTGGATATACAAAGAGGGCCTCTAATTAATATTATGGCAGCCTCTGAAAGTGGAGCAATGTTTATTTCATCAACTAATGCAAGTGGACAAGTGAAAGATGTTGATTTTGTAGCCACTGTTTTTTTCGTTGCTATTAAAGATGTTGGACCACATAATGTTGTGCAAATCATTACCGACAATGCTAGTAACTACAAGGCTGCCGGGGGAATTATCGAGCAAAAATATCCTCATATCTTTTGGACACATTGTGTGGTACATATCTTGAATTTGGCTTAGAAAAGAATGTGCGACCCATCAGAAAATACAGGTGTTTTTGTTCATTGATGTTGGTTTTCTAAATTGATTATTGATTGTCAAAGCATTAGGAATTTTATTGTGAATCACGACAAGGACACGGGTATGTGTTTGGGTGTCGTGATTCATAATAAAATTTCTGATGGTTTGACAATCAATAATCAATTTAGAAATCCAACTGCTGCAATGAACAAAAGTACCAGTATTTTTTGGTGGGTCACACATTCTTTTCAGAGTCAAATTCAAGCTATGTACCACACAAGGTGTCCAAAAGATATGAGGATATTTTTGCTCAATAATTCCCTCGGCAGCCTTGTAATTACTGAAGGAAAAATTCGTAATCCCAAAAAAGCAGCGGAAATAAAAGCGTAGGATTACGTTCCTAAAGAGGATCTACTCACGAGAAAGAACCAAAACCTTGTGTTCGGAATTTATACCTTTATGTCGATCTAATCGACGATGCTCGGATTCTGCTACTAGGAATCACCAACAATAGCCAATTGACTCATGTCTCTACTACTATCCACACACCAACCTTGCGTTTGTTACTCCGTGTTTCAGATGCTAGTCTAATAACTACAAATGTGGAAAACACTTTTTCCGAATCCACAAAATATAGGTTACTTAGGAAAACCGGAAATTTAAGAGACAAGAAAATTGAATTTTCTTCTCTTGTTGTTTTTGGGAGTGTGTTAAAATAAAGAGAAAAAAATTCCAGAGTTTTGCTTCTTGGATTTTTGGCTAAGAGAGTAGAGAGAATAGAGGGAGATTCCTTAATTTTCAAGTTTAGAGAATGATGAACTTTTCATCAATTTTGTGGTGTTAGTGGAATCACCCACTAACCCCACTTCCCCACTATTCTTGTTAGTAGTGCCCTAGGACCATTAGCACATGTTGTGCGTTTTATTATCTTTTGAGCATGTAATTGAATAGTTAATTTTGCTTTTGATTATCAAATGTGTGATTTGATAGTAAAACTCATTAGCTTATGTAATTACTATTCTAGAAGTCCCTAGTTTTATGTAATGCTTAATTACTATGAAATAAAACTAGTATGATTGTTGATTGATGATCTTGTTTTACTGATCATGTGTAATGGATACAAATCACATCATAGATGCAATATATAGGGATACATTGTATTGGACGTGATCCGTCAGAGAAGTAATACTTCATGGTCTTAAGTCATAAGTATTACTTCCTCAATACTATTTTAGCATCCTTAGACCTTATGTCTTCATTGATTCTAGTATGAATGGAGCCACGCTTTTGACTCGATCGGGACGTTACTTGTAACAGAGTAATCAATACGACCGATGATCGGATGTAGTGTCCTATCATAGCTTGAATGTGAGAGACATTGTAAGGAATTTGTCCCTCTCTATTATTGAGAGAGATATCCATGGGCCCCTCGATAGGGAAAGACTGTTTAAATGCATGGTCGTGCTCAAATGTATTTGATAAAGTGGTTATCAAATGCTATTTGTCGAAACAGATCTACCGAGATCGAGCATAAATACAATTAAGCTTAATAAGGGTGACGACCACCATGCCTTATGCTTAATTAGGATATCGCGAGACAAAGGGATTAAATAGTAGATTGATATTAGGTTCCGTTGTATATTCATTCACTTTGGGTAGTCACAATGTCCTGCTAGGGACCGCTTGTGATTTATGAACTCACACTACTACTAAGTGTGTTTTCATTGCCATTGTGATATGAACCTACGGTGGTCACACGCATAGACGAGCTAACGAGCTTCATGTCCAGATTCAATGAATCTAGAATGTGTCTAGGTTCATTGTATCGACATTCACTTTTCCCGAGAATAATAAAGTGTTATTATTCGAATTAGAGATAAGGGGCATTTTCGGTATAGCTGGAATTACGTGGGAGTTATTATCCGATAAAGACTCCCACTACCAGCAGAAGTCTAGTGCACGTGGGAGTTATAGACTACCACTGCCAAAAGAAGTTGATAGGACGTGGGAGTTCGGACTCCCAGCTAGAGAGAAGTGGAGGGACGTGAGAGTTGGTTAAAGGAACAAACTCTCACACCCTATATAATTAACTCTCAGCCGAAACCTTAGTCCAAACTTTGCTTCACCCGCAATTAAACAATTCACCCGAAATCAGATTTGGATTTTTTCCCGCCTCTCCTTTTCTCTCTAATTCCCGAATCTCGGAAAAAGCGAAGAGCTAGCAATCGCTGCCCGCTTTAGTCGCGTGGATACCGGTAGAGGGACTTTCCGCAGAGGGAATTCCGTTGGTGGCAGATTAGCATCCAAGAAACGTCATCCTCCATTCAAGTAGCTTCTTGAATCCAAGAAACGTAAGTTTTTCATTGCTTTTACCGAATCGAATTTGTATGAGCGGATCCTTCAGGGGAGGACTCATGGGTGTTTGGAATGAGTTTCTGCCCATGAATCCCTTCAATTCTCTCCCCACTACTCCCTTACACACACACTCTCTCTCACACATGTAGATGTACCGGTTTTGACCAAGTCCAACTGGTCCGGTCGATCGGAGAAATGGTTCTCGGCCGACCGGAGTGACAATAAATTCGGTAGACCCCAGATAGATCTTGGTCGACCGGGTCTTTTGCCTAATCCAATTGTATGCCCAATCCAATTGAGCGCCTATATCAATTGTAAACTCCAAGAAGTCCAATCCAGTTGATTATAGTGTGCGATACTTTAGGTATTTGCTATGTTGGCCGTGACAACAATTGTCAACAGTAATGAAAGATATCTAGCAACACATCATTACTTCCAATTCACTAATAGTCCCGGTGATTTAAGTAACCACGAATATGATCTTTTGCATTAATCTCTTTGTCCTCGATATCTAGATTGAACACAAATTACAGAGTATGTCAAACTTGTACCGTTCAATTAGTCAGTTTCTTGATTCCCGAGTATACTAACCAAATGACATTAATATCTCATATTAATTCACTTGTTCATGGCCATTAATTAGTCTCACTCAATCAAGGGGCCCAAGATATCACTCATGTTGTATAGGAAGGACAAATCCTCTATCTATCACACCTCATCTTGGCATGGTTCATAAATATACCCAATAAATGCCTTTATAACCCATCTAGTTATAAACGACGTTTGACACCAGCAAAGCATACCATTAGCCAAGCAGGAAAACTTGTGTGATCTCAAGTCGAAGGATTTAGGTGCAAACATAATCATTAGAAGAACATTGTTTACATTTATACAACAATCCATGAAATATTTTTATAAGCGGGTCAGTCCAGTATCAAATACCCATGTGTTTGATTTAATATCTCCATATTTAATCACAACACATACTAGTCTCCACACATTTTGTATTCCTTAAATTCCACAATAATGATTGAATATGCATCACAACTTTATCTTAGTGTGGGCTGTGACAATGCATTCTGAAACTCGGTTTGGAAATAAATCTGAACTTGGTTAGATAGTAAATATTAACATCAATATAAGGAAAAAAATCCGTTCATAGCTATTGTAAGAAAGTTCAAAATTGATACATATGATATGAACTCTGGCTTGGGATGCGGCGAGACACCACCAAAACTAATAATATAATTTTGATCTTTTGCATCAACTTTATATGTGACGGGAGAATTCCATCGCAATTTTTGGTTATTTGGGGTAAAACCTTTTCCATCGAACGAAGCCCGTCGCAAATTTGGTCATTTGCATCAACTTCATATGTGACGGGAGAATCCCGTCGCAAATTTTGATTATTTGTGGCGAAACTTCTTGCGTCGACTGAAACCCATCGCATATAATCCCCTATTCCCGACGAATTAGTTTGCTGACACAAATAGTAATTAGCAGTCGTAAATGCATATCACGAAACGATGTCGTACCATTATTTGCGTTGGTGTGTCATTCTTGACGCAAATGACAGTTATTTGTAACGATAAACGCCCGACGCAAAAAGTCTCGTCGCAGCAAGCTATATTTCTAGTAGTGTAAGAAATATCTCTAAGACTAGTTCTCTTGGTATTTAATACCCATGCTACAAGTATGGCGATCATGTTGCTACAGTGTCAGCGCCTTCGTCAGTGGGTCGGCGATGTTATCGTCCATGTGAACCTTGCAAATCTTCACATCTCATCTATCAATGATCTCACGGATCAGGTGATTCCACCGCAGTATATGTTTGGACCTTTGGTGAGAACATGGTTCCTTTGATTGAGATATGGCTCCATTGTTGTCACAATAGAGATCAATCACATTCGAAATGCTAGGCACCACACCAAGTTCAGTAATGAACTGTCGGATCCAAACGGCTTCTTTAGAATCATCTAATGCAGCTATATACTTGGCTTTGGTTGTAGAATCTGCAACGGTCGCTTTCTTTGAACTCCCCCGGCTCACAGCACCGCCGTTTAGGCAAAACACAACCCGATTGCGGTATGAAGTCGTCTATATCGGTTTGGAAACTAGCATCAGTGTAACTACTTACAATGTGCTCGTCTTCCCCACCATAGATTAATAACATGTTCTTAGTCCTTCACAAGTACTTAAGGATGTTCTTGACGGCTATCCAATGACGTTCACTTTATGTTGATTGGTATCTGTTCGTTATACTCAAAACATACGAGACATCTGGGCGAGTACACAACATGGCATACATGATAGATCCAATTTCTAAAGTATATGGAATCTCACTCATGCGTTCTTTCTCATCCAGTGTCTTAGCACACTATTGTCTAGACAGAATCGTACCAAGTGCTATATGACAAAGGTCTTTTTTGGACTCTTGCATGCTAAACCTATTTAGCATTTTGTCTATATATGTACTCTAACTTAGGCCAAGAAGTCCGTGATCTATCTCTATAGATCTTGACTCCTAAGATGAAGTTTGTTTCACCTATGTCCTTCATAAAGAAACATTGCCCCAACCAAATCTTTACAGATTCCAAGGTTGGAATGTCATTCCCTATGAGTACTATGTTATCAACATACAAAACCAGAAATACCACGGAGTTTCCACTAAACTTCTTATAAACACAAGGTTCATCAACGTTCTTGATAAAACCGAACTCACGTACAACTTCGTCAAAACGTCGATTCCAACTTCTAGAAGCTTGCTTTAGTCTATAAATTGACTTCAATAGCTTACATACTTTATTGGTATTCTTTAGATCGACAAAACCTTAAGGTTGTATCATATACACGTCATCGTCTAGATTTCCGTTAAGGAAAGCTGTCTTGACATCCATTTGCCAGATTTCATAATCATAGTATGCAGTTATAGCACGCAATATATGAATGGATTTGAACATAACTACAGGGGAAAAGGTCTCATCATAGTCAATACCATGAATTTGTTTAAAACCTTTCGCGACAAGTTGCCTCTTGTATGTTTGAACATTCCCTTCCATGTCAGTTTTCAATTTGAAAACTCATTTGCACCTTATTGGAGTTACCCCATCAGGCACATCTACCAAGATCCATACTTGGTTAGTGTACATGGAATCCATTTCGGATCTCATGGCCTCAAGACATTTCTCAGAATCTGGACTAGTAATTACTTCACTATAGGTTATAGGTTCATCGTGATCAATTAACATAACATCTCCATGTTCTGTTATGAAAAATCCAATTTTTTCGGGTGATCTACGAACCCTACTAGACCTACACAATTCTTGTGCTTTTGGAACTGGCTCCACAACAGCTTGTGTAGCTTATTCCAATTTCACCTGGTCATTTGTGCCTGGAACTTTACTAAGTTCCACGTGGCTCCCACTTGTTTTCCTAGAAAGAAATTCATTTTCTAAATAAACTCTGTTACAAGAACAAACACTTTGTTCTCGTTCGGGATGTCGAAGTAGTACCCTTTAGTTTCCTTAGGATGCCCCACAAATGTGCACTTGACCGATTTTGGGTTGAGCCTGTCCAAAGCTAGACGTTTCACAAACGCCTCACAACCCCAAATCGCCAAGAAAGACATACTAGGATGCCTCCCTGTCCATGTCTGATATGGTGTCATTTTTACAGATTTAGATGGAACTTTGTTCAGTGTTAAAGCTGCTGCTTCTAAAGCAAATCCCAAAAAAAGTTTGGAAGGCTCGCGTGACTTATCATTGATCGAACCATATCTAATAGAGTTCGATTTCTCCTTTTGGATACACCATTCCATTGAGGAGTGGTTGATGGAGAAAGTTGTGAAACAATTCCACAACTCTTTAGATAGTCACGAAATTCTTGACTTAAGTATTCCCCACCTCGATCGGATCAAAGAATCTTAATACTTTTGCCAAGCTGATTCTTTACGTCATTTTTGTACTCTTTGTACTTTTCAAAGGCTTCAGACTTGTATTCATAATAAACACGTATCCGAAACGACTAAAATCGTTAGTAAAAGTAATGAAATATAGATAACCACCTCTTGCATGGATATTGAATGGACCACATACGTCACTATGTATTAGTTCTAAAAACTCATTTGCTCGTTCTCCAGTTCTAGTAAAAGGAGAAGCAGTCATCTTTCCCATTAAACAAGGTTCTCATGTATCATATGATTTAAAATCAAATGATTCCAACAATCCATCTTTATGGAGTTTGGAAATGCAGTTTTGACCCTGAAAGAGTTGCCTTAGATGATTAATCATATCGAAAGCTCCATTTTCTCATGTTCCTCTGAAGCTCAGAGGTCGTGGTCACTAACATAAGACTAGACACATCTAATTTGTCATGTAAGTGCTTACGACAAGCATTTCTTTCAGCGGCCGGAGCCACTGCGACTGGTGGATTAGGAATTTGTTCCTTGAGAACATACAAATTTTTCTCGTACTTGAGAATAATTCTCAAGTTCCTATACCAGTCGAGGAAGTTTCCTCCCTCACGTTTGTCCTTCTCAAGGACGGATCGCAACGATAGTGAGTTGATGGAACAATTGCATTTTCCATCTTATCTATAGAGAAGAATTTGCAAAGTCTTAGTTGTCATATTTTAAAATCATTAAAAGGTCTTTATTTAATGATTCTCCCACTATTTTCATCAAATGAATAACACTCAAGTATTCATTCGGAAAGTTCAAGACTTTCTAGTTGGACCAAGATCTATATTTCGTCATTCTCAAGGCAGCTTTGGCTACTATACTCAAGAAGACGCTTTAGGTAAGCAACGTTTGTCAATCACATCAATTATGTGACTCTTGGTTGGTTAAGTAGGTAACGATTACCCTCAGTACATAAATGCACATCTTAACCTTTTTGCCTCCGGATTCTCAACGATTGAGGTATTCTGGTTAAGTATAACCCAAGGTTGACCGGTGGATATCACTAACTTATCCTTCGAGCCTCACCGGGATAGACATGCGCTCATTCCTCTCGAAAGTTCACACTACTGTCGATCTTGGCCTGGACGAGGGCTCCGCTTGGAAGGCAATAAACTTAATATTTAAAATTTGAGGGATTTTTTTTAAAAATTTGTCTCACCAAACGGTGTATAATATGATTACACTTTAGAATATGCATCACATGCTAAAAATAATACTGTAAACATGCATTAGGAATCTCATGTAAAATACATAAAACAATAAATAAACGTGACATAGTAATAGCCTCTATGCGGATTTTCCGAGCCAACAGAAAATCCTAGGTCAATCTAAAGGTGGAAAGCAATAAATCATATCTATTGTCTTCCGCCTCCTTGTGGTTTCCACCATCTGATGGACGCCTTCCTTCATCACTTGTTATATAATTGAAAGAATTTTTGAGTTACATTCGAGATTAAAAATTTACAACAAGAGATAATCGATAAGGCACGACACGCAGGCCGTATTATAATAAATAAAAAAACACTGGTGAAAGGCTATTACTATGCACCATGCTCAAAACACACATAAAATTATGCTAAGAGCGCAAATACACACAGCCTGCACCCTTTCCGTTCGACCCAGGCCATATACTCTCGGTCGACCGCGATAAGGAAGTAATCAAAACAGTGTAAAAATTAGGCCACCTCGGTCGACCTAGAATACTTCTGTTAGATCGGCCTAAAAAAAAACTAGCTTCGGTTGACCGTGACTGCTCACCGGTCATCTGAAATCTAGGCAGTAGAAAAATCCTATTTTCTAACTCATTATTGGTCTACCGTGAGCCTCTTTCGATCGACCAAATATTTGTCAGAAAACATAACACAGCCAAAAACACGAATTTTACAATTCGTTCTGGATTCATTTAACACTTAAACGACTTCACAAAGGCTGTAAAAAGGTAAAACATCCTATGACAAGCATTATCAACTATAAAACAACAAGTTAACACATAATCACGATTATTGGGTTCTCGTGATAGGCTCTGATTTCACTTGAATGAAAAATTCGTAATCCCCAAAACGCAACGGAAATAAATGCACAGGATTACGTTCCTAAAGAGGATCAATTCACGAGAAAGAACCAAAACCTTGTGTTTGGAATTTATACATTTATGTCGATCAAATCGACTATGTCAATTGACTGCTGTCTCTACTGGTATCCACACACCAACTTTGTGCTTGTTACTTCGTGTTTCAGATGCTAGTTTAATAACTACGAAGGTGGAAAATACTTTTCCCAGAATCCACAAAGTATAGGTTACTTAGGAAAACCGGAAATCTAAGAGACAAGAAAATCAATTTTTCTTCTCTTGATTGTTCTTGGGAGTGTGTTAAAATAAAGAAAGAAAAATCCCTGATTTTTGCTTCTTGGATTTTCGGCTAAGAGATTAGAGAGAATCGAGAGCAATTCCTTAATTCTCAAGTATAGAGAATGATGAAATTTTCATCAATTTTGTGGTGTTAGTGGAATCACCAACTTACCTCACTTCCCACTATTCTCTCCCTCACTACTCCACTTTATACACACACACACGCACTCTCTCACACATGTGGATGTGCCGGTTTGACCAAGTCCAGCTGGTCGGGTTGGCCCGAGAAAGCGGTTCTCGGCGACCGCAGTACGATAAGTTCGGTCGACCCGAGATAGATCTCGATCGGCAGGGTCTTTGCCCAATCCAATTGAGCACTGCCCTGATCGATTGAGCACCTATATCAAATGTAAACTCCAACAGTTACTAGCGTTGTCGGTAATGATTTGCACAACATTATGTGGTCCAACATGTTTAATAGTAGTGAAAACAACATTGGCTACAAAATCGCATCATTCACCTATCCACTCACATTAGTTGATGAAAAAAACATTGCTCATCTTTACGAGTGCCATAATATTAATTAGAGGCCCTCTTTTGTATATCGACCAACCGTTTGAACAAATGGATACCCATTTTTTTGTTACAAGCTATCTTTAATATGTTGAATTTTAATATTGATATGTGTTTTTTTCTTGTGCTAAAAGTAGTACGCAAGCTATTAAAAATTTGGAGAGTTGTAACTTGATTAAATTGCTATTTTCCAAAAATAATGAATATTTTCTAAATTAAGGACTACGAGCAAAATTAAATGGCAAAGCAGAAGCGTAAAACATTTTTGCACAAAGTTTATCAGCAATATCTCTCAAAACAACATTAAAATACTTTTCTAACTCACCTATTTTTCTGTAGGAATCGGATAGCCCAGTGGGTAGGCTATTCCAAACACGGGGCTGAGGTCCTGTGTTCGATTCCTGTATCCCCCTCCCCCTCCCCCTCTCACCAATAAAAGAAAAACCCTTTTTTCTGTTGCAAGAGATCCGTGCTATGTGGTAAACTCAAATAATCACTTTGTTTCCGGGCTCGTATTTCATTTTCGGATTTTTTCCTCCTCTTCATGCTCTTTTACAATGGCGCGAGCCACATCTTCTGAGATTGATTTGCACGTGCTAACACCAAAATTTGTAAGTTTTAATAAATCTGCTTTCACCCTAGAATATGATCCAACAACTATCTTGTTGCAATAGTTACAAGACCATGATCTGTCTCCTTCGCCTCCAGGTGCTGAGCCTAAGACTTTCACATCATTCCACAAATGTTTTTCAATAAAATCATATGCTAGTGGTTTTGATGGTAAAAAAGAACTGACTTATGTTTTTCTTTATTCGACATTCTTCGTTTCTTAGGCTAAAAAGTATTTTTTGAGTATGGGGTTGCATGTATTGTTTAGAGACTCTTACAATTTATACAAGAATATATAAGTAATTAAAATTTTATTTTATTTCTTTTATTTAGTTGGCAATTTCTAATACATTTTGAATTTAGTATATTTTGGAAATTTCTAATCTTATTTTATTCCTTTTATTTAGTTATCAATTCCTAATAAATTTTGAATTTAATATATTTTGGCAATTTCTAATCTTATTTGATTCCTATTATATTTTGAATTGAACCAAGTGTGCTAATTAAATGTTTAAAATAATTTTAAAAAGAAGGTCAAAATCTTGAATGATATATATTTTAAATTTAACAGTTAATTTTTTTAAAAAATAAGATAAAAAACTTGAACGATAAATATATTTTGAATTTAAAAGTAAATAATTTGAACATAAGAGAAAAATCTTGAATGATATATAATTTGAATTTAAAAATAAAATAAAATCGCAAAAATCTCTCATTAATTTCTCCACATGTGCTAATTAATAATTTAAAATAAAAAATACAACTGTTTCCCACTATTTTCTCCCACTATTATCTCTCATATGCTAATTAATAGATTAAAAAAATAAATAAATAAACTGTTATCTTCCCTCCACACTAACCCTAATTTTTTCCTCCTCCTAACCATTGCAGCCACGTTACAGATTCAAAACATGTCAAGTTGAAATCTCAGCCCATAGTCTTCTCTATCACATGTTCCCTTCAATTATTTCTGCAATTTTGGTCAAGTTCCAAACTCCGCCCAAATTCATAGCTACGACAGTCATGGTCAAAGTAGCCATTTGGAATTGACCATGCCAGGTACATTTCCCATACCAATACCTGCGTCATGTCGTGTCGACACTGGTACGTCATGACTAACTGGAGATTCCGAGTAACATAGTCCCTTGATAATGGCCAGCTTTGCCGCATAGGAATCTGCATGCAATGCATGAAAATATAAAAAGCTAAGACAGGACTTTGACCGTTAAAGTGTGAAATGACATTATACGAATACTATAATCACTAAATTACACACTACATGCAATGCAAACAAACTCTTAATTAATCAGTATATAAACAATAATTTGTCGAACAAAATTACGAGACTGAAGGCACGTAATTACCAGCATTTGCAGTCAAAGAACAATTATCCAAATTTCTGCTACTTCCATCATATGGCCTAAGAGAAACAATGAACAAAATCATGAGAAAAATATTTCATCTGTCCAAAAATACAAAAAGCTCAGCAAGAATAACTGTTAAGGATAAACCGATAAATTACTTTCTATAGCAACCGTCAGACTCCCGCATTCCTTATATCGGACTCAATTTGAAAGCGAAAACATTATACTCTCTTTTACCTTGATTTCATACATCTAACAATTTATCAGCTTCACATTTTTTAACATCACACGTGTTCCTGCATTTATGTTTTATGCACCGGGAACGAGGCTGATTTCTGGGATTTTGGGAAATTGTGTATGAACTATTTACCATGTTTTAATGCATAAAACAGATGAAGTATTGACGATAATTGTGCATTACATGATTGATTTTGTTATTGTGTTGTTATACAATTGTTATATATATAAATTATATTAATTGCTTCCCTAATTGCTTATATTAGGAATTTGTTCCGTGCCTATTCTTATTGATTGAGTTACATTATATACATCAATACATGCATAAAGTTAGGCTACAAACTAGGAGACTAATTGACTAAATACAATCAGGATATTTACTAGCCTAATATAAAAGATATACAAGAATATTATTATATTCTATCATAATAATATTCTATCATAATTGACTACATACAATCGGGATATTTACTAGCCTAATATAAAAGATATACAAGAATATTATTATATTCTATCATACGCCCGCAGTCGAAGCGGGAGGTTCTCGTACACTGAGACTGGCCCGAAAATCATCAAAAAGAATGCCCGAAAGCCCTTTTGTAAAGATGTCGGCAATTTGATATCGAGAAGGGACATGAAAAACCCGAACTTGTCCACGAGCCACTTTCTCACGTACGAAGTGGATATCCATTTCAATGTGTTTAGTGCGCTGATGTTGAACTGGATTTCCGGAAAGATATATCGCCCTCACATTGTCACAGTATACCAATGTAGCCTTGCAGATGGGACAATGAAGTTCCAAGAGAAGATTACGTATCCAACAGGACTCAGAGACAACATTAGCAACCCCTCGATACTCGGCTTCGGCACTAGACCGGGATAAAGTTGGTTGTCGTTTGGAAGACCAATAAATCAAGTTATCTCCGAGAAAAACGCAATATCCCGACGTGGATCGTCTAGTGTCAGGACATCCGCCCCTATCAGCATCAGTGTATGAGACGAGACCAGAGACTGAAGACTTGTACAGATGCAAGCCAAACTCAAGAGTACCTTGTACGTACCGTAGAATACGTTTGAGAGCACTCATATGTGCATCTTTCGGGTCATGCATATGTAAACATATTTGTTGCACGGCATATGATATATCTGGTCTTGTGAATGTAAGAAACTACAATGCTCCTGCCAAACTACGATAATGAGTGGGGTCCTCATACGGAGACCTTGAAGAGATACTAAGTTTAGACTTAGTGTCAACGGGTGTCAGGGCAGGTTTACAAGAGGTCATGCCGGCCCGTTCAATATTCTCCTCGGCATATTTTCTCTGACCAAGAAATAAACCACCTACATGTCTTGTGACTGCAATGCCCAAAAAATAGCTCAGAGGGCCTAAATCCTTCATAGCAAATTCAGAAGCAAGGAAGGACATAATAAATTTACGAAGACGATCAGAAGATGCAGTGAGTATGATATCATCAACATATAATAGAATGTAAGCCATGTCAGTCCCCTTGCTATAGATAAAAAGTGAATGATCAGATTTGCTATGGGAAAAACCAATAGAGGAGACAAAATCAGCAAACCGTTGATACCAAGCACGTGGAGCCGGTTTCAGTCCATACAGTGATTTCTTCAAAAGACACACATAATCTGGATGAATTGGATCCCTGAATCTCATAGGTTGATGCATATACACGGTTTCATGAAGGTCTCCATGCAAGAAAGTATTTTTGACATCAAGCTGGTGAATAGGCCATGATTTAGATAAAACAATGCTAAGAACTGTCCGAATGGTCGCCGGTTTCACCACTGGGCTGAAAGTTTCATCACAATCCACACCAACCTGTTGAGAACTGCCATCACCTACAAGACAGGCTTTGTGCCTCTCAAAAGAACCATTAGATTTCTTTTTATGCCGAAAAATCCACATAGAACGAATGATATTAGCATAAGATGGACGGGGTACCAACTCCCACGTCTTATTTTCAATAAGAGCATTATATTCGTCGAACATGGCCTTTTTCCAATTCGGGTCAGATAAGGCAAGTTTCGGGTTGCGGGGAATAGGTGAATGTGTTACCGATGAAGAAAAATTGTATTGCCTTTTTGGTTTGAAAATACCATGCATAGCTCGAGTTGCCATGGTCCGTATAGGCGCTGGGGGATCTGGTGGGTTAGGCCGGGACTGGCTGGGCTGTATTTCAGGTTGGGAGATAGGAGTTGCTAGGCTGGGAGGTGGAGGTGGGGTGACATAGTGTGGGCTGGGTGGAGAAGTATGCCCAGTTGGTTGGCTCACCAGAGGTTGGGCTACTGGAGTGATGTGAGGCTCCAGTTGTTGGGGAGGCAGTGATGGATTTTGCAAATGATGAATCAAAAGAGGATGAAGACTATCATTCATGAAATCATATGAGGCAGGAAATGGGGAATGTAGCTTGGCAAAAGGAAATTGAGATTCATCAAATATAACATGCCGGGAAATAAATATTTTTTTGCTTGAAAAATCATAACATTAATAACCTCAATGATGAGATGGGTAGCCCAAGAACACACATGGAGTGGAACGAGGTTGAAGTTTATTGATGGTAGTGGAAAGATGAAGAGGGAAACATAAACAACCAAAAACTCATAAATGTGCATTGGAAGGATCCCGATGATAGATAATCTGAGTCGGGGACTTGTGTTTGAGGGACTTATTTGGGAGAATGTTCAAAAGATATGTTGACATTGCTAAGGCGTGATGCCAAAAAGATGGGGGCACTGAAGCATGAGCAATGAGAGTACGAACTAGATTATTTATGGTCCTTATTTTTCGTTCGGCTTTTCCATTTCGAGGAGCTGTGTGAGGGCATGAGAAGCGAAAAACAAGACCATGTGTGTTGCAATAATTTTTGAATTTATCACTGTCGAATTCCCTCCCAATGTCACATTGAAAACATTTGATATTTTTCTCAAATTGTGTCTTAATGAAAGCACTAAATGATGAGAAAATGGAATAGACTTGGGATTTTCTGCCAATGGGAAAAGTCCACAAGAAATTAGTAAAGTCATCCAAAAAAATAACATAATATCTATGCCCTGCCATGCTTAAAATAGGAGAAGTCCATAAATCACTATGCATGATATCAAAAGGCATCAAAGTACTAGAAGATGAAGCATAAAAAGGCAATTTGGCATGTTTCCCAAAATCACAAGACTCACAAACAGGTGAGCATGTTAAATGTTGACAATCGATAAACTTATTATTGCTAAGGGAGCGCAAAACAGATGCTCCCGGATGTCCCAATCTATTATGCCATAAAATAGGAGAAAGAGCTGCAAAAGTTGATGGAGAGGTGGATGGATGATTCTTGGTGGAGGTGATAGGATATAAATCTCCAGTGCTGTTACATCTCATTATTGGCATCCCCGTCAGTAGGTCCTTCACAGAAAATCCAAAAGGATCAAATTCAATTGAAATATTATTGTCGGTGGTGAGACGACGCACATAAATCAAGTTTTTGATAAGGTGCGGGGCATGCATGACGTTGTTCAAAGTTAATGGTGGATGTGGTGGGGAAATGGATGATTGTCCATAACCTCGAATTAGAATACCTTGTCCACTACCAACAATAATATTGCGGTTTAAATTGCTCATATTAAAATAAGACGAGAGTGTACCTTGAGATGCTGTCATGTGAGATGTTGTGCCGGTATCCAAATACCAATTTCATCAGGAACGGGAGGCGTGTGTGCACTATATGCTTGCTGGGGTGCTTGCTGGGGTCACATCCCGAGAATCCCGGGCTGTCGAGTAGAGGATCGAGCCCAAGAAGAAGTAGAATAAGGGCATGGTGGGGTAGCAATGCTTGTTGTCCCCATCCAGCCCAAGGTGGGAATTGAGCCCACTGAGGTGGCTGCTGCCACTGCCCCAGCTACTGTGGGTGGGTGTACGGCTGCTGCTGTCCCATGCCTCCATTGTGGCTGTTGCCACCACGGCTACCTCGGCCTTTACCGGAGTTCCTGTCGCCCCTGTTGCCACGATTATTACGTCCACGTCTCTGGCCATGATGCTTCTTGTGCTGACCATAATTTGAGCCTCGAATATCATCATGGGAACTGTCATTAGTAAGAAGAGCAGTGTGTTAGTAGTGCCCTAGGACCATTAGGACATGTTGTACGTTTTATATCTTTTGAGCATGTATTTGAATAGTTAATTTTGCTTTTGATTATCAAATGTGTGATTTGATAGTAAAACTCATTAGCTTATGTAATTACTATTCTAGTTGTCCCTAGTTTTATGTAATGCTTATTTACAATGAAATAAAACTAGTATGATGGATGATGGATGATCATGTTTTCTTTGGTCATGTGTAATGAATACAAATCATATCATAGATGCGATATATAGGGATACATTGTATTGGGACGTGATACGTTAGAAAAGTAATACTTCGTGGTCCTTAGTCATAAGTATTACCTCTCAATACTATTTTAGAATCCTTAGACCTTATGTCTCCATTGACTCTAGCATGAATGAAGCCACGTTTTGACTCAGTCGGACGTTACTTTTAATCGAGTAATCAATACGCTGATGATCGGATGTGGCGTCCCTATCATGGCTTGAATGTGAGAGGCATTGTAAGGGAATTTGTCCTCTCTATTATTAGAGAGATATCCATGGGCCCTCGATAGGGAAAAAGCTGTTTAAATGCATGGCGCATGCTCAAATGTATTTGATAAAGTGGTTATCAAATACTATTTGTTGGAGCAGTTTTACTAGGAGATCGAGCATAAATACAATTAAGCTTAATAAGGGTGACGACTACCATGCCTTATGCTTAATTAGGATATCGCGAGACAAAGGGATTAAATAGTGGATTGATATTAGGTTCCAGCTTAAATTCATTCACTTTGGGTAGTCACGATGTCTGCTAGGGACCACTTGTGATTTATGAACACATACTACTACTAAGTATGTTTTCATTACCATTGTGATATGAACCGGGGTCACGCAAAGACGAGCTACTGAGCTTCTTGTCCAGATTCAATGAATCTAGAATGTGTCTAGGTTCATTGTATCTGACATTTATTTTTCTGAGAATAATAAAGCGTTATTATTCGAATTAGAGATAAGGGGCATTTTCGGTATAGCTGGGATTACGTGGGAGTTATTATCCGATAAAGACTCCCACTACCAACAGAAGTCTAGAGGACGTGGGAGTTAAAGAATCCTATTGCTGAGAGAGGTGGAGGACATGAGAGTTGGTTATGGGAACAAACTCTCACACCCTATATAATCATCTCTCAGCCGAAACCCTAGTGACTCATGACTTCAGCCGCAATTAACCAAACACACCCGAAATTAGATTTTGGATTCTGCCTTCTCCTTTTCTCCCTAATTTCTAAAACTCAGAAAAACGAAGAGCTAGCACTCGCTGCCTGTTTCGTCGCGTGGATACCGGTAGGGAGTAATTCCGCAAGGGAGGACTCAAGGTGATCATTGCATCCGAGCCTTAAAGACAGAATCTTCAATTCAAGAATCGGATTCTTGAGCCAACAAATGTAAGTTCTTTTCTTTGTAATTTTTTATTCGTTTTGTATGAGCGGATCTTTTAGGGGAGGACTCATGGGTGCTTGGAACGAGTTTCCGCGCATGAATCCCTTCACAGTGTCGGCTGTGCGAACGGAAACCGTGGCCCTCTTGGCCTTGCGGGTTTCTTCAAGAATAAGTCTCGAACGTGGCTCATAAAACAAAGGCAACAGATCACTTTGTTG
The DNA here is from genome assembly GCA_026122235.1 of Vinca minor. Taxonomy (NCBI): domain Eukaryota; kingdom Viridiplantae; phylum Streptophyta; class Magnoliopsida; order Gentianales; family Apocynaceae; genus Vinca; species Vinca minor. Next base: position 885,710 of record JAOCZM010000161.1, on the reverse strand, counting down.
TAGGATCTTAGCAACACCATCATAGTTCTCATTTAATCCCGCAATTAGTTGCATGACTAACCTTTGATTTGAGACCGGTACACCTACATTTGAGAGTTGATCGGCTAGCATTTGAGACCAGTGCACCTACATTCAAGGTTGCAAGAGGTACAATCTTCTTACACTTGGGCTTTGGGGATGGAGAAATTGTTCTGGAAACAAAGATCTCAGGTTAAATGGCTTAAAGATGGTAACGCCAACACACGTTATTTTCACTCCCTTTGCACAAATCGCCGTAAACGAATGACAATCACTTCTATACAGGATGAACAGGGAATACACATAACTGACATGGCCTCCATAGGGTAGGCGGGTGCAATCTACTTCCAACATCTATATGCTACGGACACTGGTTTGGAACATGATCCATCCTTTTTACACTGTATTCCGCCATTAATTTCAATTGAAGATAATGTCATGCTTGATATATTGCCGACTAAGGAGGAAGTGCGGGAAGCCGTGTTCTCTCTAAACAAAAAATAGTGCGGCAGGACCTGACGGTTTTTGTGGTGCTTTTTTCCAAACCTGTTGGTTGATTGTAGGTGATGATGTTACGGAGTCTGTGAGGGACTTTTGGGCGGGAGTAAAGCAGCCGAGAGCCATGGCAAGTTCTCTCATAGTCCTCATCCCAAAGACCGATCACCCATCATCATTTGGAGATTTCAGGCCTATCTCTCTTTGCACTTTTGTCAGTAAGGTCATTTCCAAGGTGATGGCTGCCCGATTATCTTCCATATTGCCAAAGCTAATTTCACTTTCTCAATCGGGTTTTGTTAAGGGAAAGACTGATCTCAGATAACATTTTGCTAGCTCAGGAGCTGGTTCATCAATTAGATCGTAAGGTTCGGGGTGGTAACTTGATTATCAAGTTAGATATGATGAAAGTGTTTGATCGGGTTTCTCATGCTTTCCTTAAGGAGGTTTTGGCAAGGTTTGGTTTTTCTCCTCATTTCATTCATTTAATTCATAATGTTTTGTCTGACAATTGGTTCTCGATTCTGGTGAATGGTGCTCCCTATGGATATTTCAAGGCGGGAAAAGGGGTTAAGCAGGGAGACCCCTTGTCTCCTTTACTCTTTATTTTGGCGGCAGAATCTTTCTCCCACGGCTTGGATGATATAATCCGAAGGGGTCAGTTGCTCCCTTACTCCTTTCCACGTAATGCTTTATCTGTTTCTCATTTAAGTTTTGCAGATGATGTTATAATATATCTAAATGGTTCTAAGCGGAATATGGAGCAATTGGTTGCATTTTTTAAGAAATACGAGCTAGTGTCTGGCCAAAGAGTAAACATGGGCAAATCGGCTTATTACATCTCATCTAAAACAGGAGAGAGACAAGCTGAGGTCATTCAATCGGTGACTAATTTTATACCTGGAGATTTTCCCATCAAATATCTTGGCTGCCCTTTAATCAAAGGGCGACCTCATGCGGCTGACTATTCCTCTTTGGTCGAGCAAATCTCCTCCCGCATCGCAAGGTGGCAAACTAAATTGTTAGATATGGCAGGACGTCTAACTATCATCCGTCATGTTCTCTCCTCCATGACTCTTCATATTTTAGCTGTGTCCAATCCGCCCTCTATTGTTAAGGTGCAAATTGAGCGTTTATTCTCTGGTTTTCTGTGGGGTTCTGTTAATGGTATTAATCGTAGGCATTGGATGTCCTGGACTAAAATTTGCACGGGAAAACATTTCAATGGACTTGGCTTGGTTATTATGGCACATTACACTGAGGCATATGCAATGAAATTATGGTGGAGATTCCAAACCACTGATTCATTCTGGCAGCGTTATATGATGAGTCGGTACCGTACCGGTTTAACACATGTCTCTCAGGCCACAGCTCAACCAAGTTCCTCGGTTACTTGGAGGAGGATGATCCGAGGTAAAAGCAAAACCGAGACTGCCATGGGGCTGCTAGTCCGGGACGGGAAGAGCCTACTTTGTTTTGAGGATGTCACATTACAAGGGTCATTCATAAATGCAATACCCAACATTCCTGCAACAGTTTTACCCTTGCCGATTAAGGATTTTTTAACGGGTTCGGTGTGGGAGTGGACATTATTTGTATCTTGGCTGCCAACCCCTCTGTACAGGCTGCTACCGCCAGTGACCGCATCTTCCGGGCAGGATAAATTGATATGGAAGCCGGAATCCTCAGGCTCTTTTACTTTGTCTTCGGCTATCAGTTTAGTATAGGGATGATGGTTTTCTTCTTTAACCCGTTCATTACTGTGGGACAGTTGGTTGCCTCTTCAATTGCAATTATTTGTATGGAAGTTTTTAAACAAATTTTTGCCGATGGAGGAAATTTTATGGCGATTTGGTTTTGAGACGGTTACACAATGTGCTTGCTTAATGGGTGGCGATACTTTCTTACATGTATTTATGGAATGTCCATTAGCGAGACATTTATGGCGTTATGCAGAAATTGAATCTGGATTCTCTTTTCGACCTACTTCATCTCCTCATCAAATGATTAAGGCATGGTGGCTAGCGGGAAAATGTATGATTGCTAAGCATCTATTGATTATTTATTCTTGTGTTCTATGGCAGTTATGGAAGGCACGATGCACTTTTGCCTTTGAGGGCAGACGCACTACCAAACACCGAATCATTTTGGCCTTTGAGCAACAACTTTGGGCGTTGAGAAAAGTAGGAAAAATAGGCCACAAAAGGCGGACTCCTGCACCACCGAGGGTGAAGAGTATTCGTTGGAGGATGGATGATAGGTCTAAGGACATGGCCATTTTGAATATTGATGGAGCATCGAGAGGGAACCCGGGAGTGGCTGGTCTTGGTTGTGTTCTCAGGTATGGCACGGGAACGTTCATTGCAGCTTGTGCTCAGTTTATAGGGGACTATGAGACAAACATAATGGCGGAAACCACAACTCTACTTCATGGCCGCTAGGTTGGGTGTTCACATTTCCCTAATTCAGACAGTTTCACAAGTTTTCGAAAAAGCTGTTCGCGCAGGACATATTTCCAGATGGACAATGGATGGCGTCTTTCGCAAGGCTCTTAATCTCACATCAAACATTCTGGTCGTTCACATCTATCGAGAAGGTAACACGGTTGCAGATTCTCTTGCAAATTTGGGTTGTGATTCACGTACTGCTCTCTTTTTTAACACTCTCACAGATTTTCCCTCCAATATACGAGGCTTGGTACATTTAGACTTTCAAGGGATCCCAACATTAAGGGTCCTTTGACAATCTATTCTAGGAATATTTTTTTTAACACAACCAGCTTTTCTCTGGTTTTAATAGTATTTATTGCTTTGCATTTAGCTTAGAAATTCACTGTTTCACCCTTGAGCATATATATAAATGCTCAAGTGCGTATTCTTGCATCTTAAATGTAGTTGGGAGGTTCGGTTTTATGTCCCCCTCCCACAAAAAATGATTTGCCGATTTGGCTACAATTAATAAACGGGGGTCCGCCCCACCACGCTGGTGGATTTTTTTTTTTAAAAAAAAAAGAAAAGAAAAAAAAGTTCCTGGCAATAAGCTGATGCATTCGGGAAATCGTCTTGGTGAACATCCTTGAATTGATTCTCCAAATACAAGGCACGTTGGTTTTTGTTGTCATGGAAAATACTTTTTAATCTCTCCAATGCTTGTAGTGCAGTTGTATCAGTTTCGATGATGGTATGCAAAAGATCGTTCGAGATCGTGCCATAGATCTATTGGAGGACAACTGCATCCAATCGTGACCAAAGTTCTTCATCAAGATCATCCGTTTTCTCCTTGCCGTTGTCGGTGGGCTTAGGTTTTGGAGGGATTATGTGATCGATGACTTTGTAGACTTCGACAATGGATCTTAAACGATTCGCCCAAGATGAGTCTCGAACCTTTTCCATCTCGAAGTAATGAGAATGAAGTTCTTGATATTGTTGACCGCAAGAAGCGGGATGGAATTTTGAGTGTTCGACCATTGAAGATGAGAATGAGAGAGAAAAAGGAATGAGGGAAAGAAGGTTGGTGATGGTACGGTTAGGAGCAAAGAGGCTCTGATACCATGAAGAAAATGGACTTGAGTCTAACTCATTCCCTCAAAAGGTACCTCTTATTATATTCTATCAGTTAATTGCTAGACTTATTTGGTATTGGGATTATATGGTTGTTGTCTAATCGAGTTATTTGGAGCCGTTGTCTAATTGGTTGTTGGAGTCGTCTTTAATTAGTTTTGGTCGACCGAGTCATCGCCCCATTTGAGCTCGTATCTAGGAACTATTAAATGCCAGGATTCATTCGAAATGTTAAATTGTGAAATGTGTAGATCAAAGGAGATCTTGTGATTGTGCGGAAATTCTTGCGCCTTAACCTGATGTGGACTATCATTGGGACTGTAACGGTTTTGTGGAGTCCCTGCTAGGGGATGATGATACAATGTAGGATGGATCCTTAAAGCTTGGACCCGTTCGTTCAGGTGATCATATTGAACCCGTGTGTATGAACTTCTTGGGCCTTCCTAACTAGGTTGACTGTTAGGGCCGTTACAGTTATTGTCATAGAGTCGTGAATAGGTATTGAGCTTGAATTGTTGTAAGTGTGTGTGTGTGTGTGCGTATATATTAGCAATAGACATCTCTCGTAGAGTCACATTTTGTGTATTTATGTTGTGCCTTATGAGTGGAGCATGGTGGTCCTAGCAGATTCCGAAGTGTAGTGTGTGATGTGAAGATGATGGTTATTTGGCTAAGTTATTGCTTATTTTCTTTTACTTGTTGGTCATACTTGTTATTTGGTTTAGAGTCTTAAAACATGTATTTTGGGTGGGGAATGATTTGGTTCAAGAATATTACACTTGTGTACAAAATTGCACTTCAAAAGCTGTGTTCTGCAGGTCGCGGAGGATTGCATTTGTCCTATATTTCGTCCGCGGGATTACAGAACATACTGTCTTACTATGGACAAAGTCGCGGACGGACCTACGGACGATCCATTCATCTGCGACTGCCTGCGGATGATAGGTACGGACGATCCCTTCATCCTGTCTTTCAGTGCTCTTTCTGTGGACGATATCGCAGGCGACTGGTTCGTCCGTGACCTTCGTCCACAGCATGTGCTGATGTGTTTTAATCTTCTTTTCTTTCCGTGCTCATGTTTAGTGCATTGTGCGTGTTGTGCAGTGTACCCTCAGTTTATTTATGTGTTATTATAGTAGTAAATGTGTCTTTTCTAGTGTCGTTTCAAATGGGTAATTTAGGAAACAGAAAACTACTTTAGTGTCTGTTTATTACTCCATCCTATGGTCCTTACTGAGCCCCGAAGCTTTGTCCATTCCCTTTCTTATTGTGGAGGCGATGTAGATGTGTTAGTAGTGCCCTAGGACCATTAGCATATGTTGTACGTTTATATCTTTTGAGCATGTAATTGAATAGCTAATTTTTCTTATGAGCATCAAATGCGTGATTTGATAGTAAAACTCGTTAGCTTATGTAATTACTATTCTAGTTGTCCCTAGTTTCATGTAATGTTCTTTACAATGAAATAAAACTAGTATGATGTTTGATTTATGATTATGTTTTACTAATCATGTGTAATGAATACAAATCATATCATAGATGCAATATATTGTGATATATTGTATCGGACGTGATCCGTCAGAGAAGTAATACTTCATGGTCCTTAGTCATAAGTATTACTTCCTCAATACTATTTTAGAATCCTTAGACCTTATGTCTCTATTGACACTAGCATGAATGGAGCCACGTTTTGACTCAGTCGGACGTTACTTTTAATCGAGTAATCAATACGACTGATGATCGGATGTAGCGTCCTATCATGGCTTGAATGTGAGAGGCATTGTAAGGAATTTGTCCCTCTCTATTATTAGAGAGATATCCATGGAGCCCTCGATAGGGAAAAAGCTGTTTAAATGCATGGCGTGCTCAAATGTATTTGATAAAGTGGTTATCAAATACTATTTGTTGGAGCAGTTTACAGGAGATCGAGCATAAATACAATTAAGCTTAATAAGGGTGGCGACTACCTTGCCTTATGCTTAATTAGGATATCGCGAGACAAAGGGATTAAATAGTGGATTGATATTAGGTTCCACCTTAAATTCATTCACTTTGGGTAGTCACGATGTCCCTGCTAGGGGACTACTTGTGATTTATGAACACATACTACTACTAAGTATGTTTTCATTACCATTGTGATATGAGCAGGGAGTCACGCGTAGGCGAGCTACTGAAGCTTCGTGTCGGATTCAATGAATCTAGAATGTGTCTAGGTTCATTGTATCGACATTTATTTTTACGAGAATAATAAAGTGTTATTATTCGAATTAGAGATAAGGGGCATTTTCGGTATAGGCTGGGATTACGTGGGAGTTATTATCAGATAAAGACTCCCACTACCAGTGAAAGTCTAGAGGGACGTGGGAGTTATAGGCTCCCACTGCCAAAAGAGGTGGATAGGATGTGGGAGTTGTGCTTGAAACAACCTCTCACTCCCTATAAAAACTTCTCTTGGCCAAAACCCTAGGGGTTAATGCTTTTCAGTCGAAATACCAAAAAGACCTAGAATATCAGATTTTCTATTCTGCCTCTCCCTTTTCTCTCTAATCCCTGAGACTAAAAAAAACGAAGAGCTAGCAATCACTGTTCGTTTCGTCGCGTGGATACTGGTAGAAGGACATTCCACAGAGGGAAATCTATTGGTGGCAGCAACGTATCCAAGAAACAGCATCTTTCATTCAAGAATCAGATTCTTGAACCCGAAAAGTAAGTTTCTGTCTAGATTTTTCGATTCCTATGGTATAAGCGGATCCTTCGGGGGAGGACTCATGGGTGTTTAGAACGAGTTTCTGCCCATGAATCCCTTCAAGATGTTGATCTTAACTATGGTGATGATGCTTGGGATTACATAATCTGCTATGTCTTAGAGGAACGATAGTGATCACTAGTTATTTCATTTAATTCTCTAGAACACTTAAATCTTTTCCACTTATGTAACGTTAAACAATTTCATTTGTAGTACTTATAATTTCGCTTTTTTCTCTTGTTTTGGCTTAGTAATCATAATGAATTCCTTTTTCTAGTAACTCTATTGTGGGCTTTGGTGTCTCATCGACCAATGAGATACTGACGTGTCACCATTCCGTTTACAGGGTGTGACAGCAATCCAGTGGGGTCATTGAGGTGGAAACATTCCATACACACCTATCACACTAGAAACTGGCAACTTAAGGAATGTTATGGGGACCATAAGGGGTGGGAGTATTGACTTTAAGGCCCCTATGTTGGATTTTCCTATTTTTTTTATATAGGGGAGAGAGTTAGGGAATGGAGAGGAAGGTGGAAGGATTACTTCCAGCTACATCATGTAGAGGAAGATGAGAAAAATACCTTTTCCAAGTTGAACTTTAGGAATAGGGCTTATACCTGTAGTAGAGGAGGGACTGCAACCCATCCTAATGAAAACTGGGAGCGGTTTGCTGCTGCAGTTTGCAAAAGGTTTGGGGATGCTGATGAAAGGTAACTTGTGGAGGATTTTAGAAGACTAAGGGGATGTAGGGGAATACATATATAAATTTAAGGAACTTAGGGTTGTAGTAATTTCCAAAATGCCTCATGCTGATGAGGAATACTACATCTCTGTGTTTATAGGAGGATTGAAGGAGAAATTGAAACACATGAATAAGGTGCTTGATTTGCAGACCTTAGATGATGTATGTGAAAAGGCAATTCACTTACAAAAAAAATTTGGATGCTCTATCTAAACTCGTGAAAAGGACTACGCCATTACGCTAACTCCTAAGGTATAGTACAACAACCCTAAGTTATTACGGTGGGCACAAAGGCGAGATATTGTTCCAAGAGGAAGGAAAAAGGGTTATGCTTTAGATGTGAAGAGAAGCTTAATCCAAGACACATCTGTCCTAAAAAATAGCTCAAATTGTAGTGGTGGAGAATGAAGAGGTGGTGGAATATGGTAGTGAATTCCTTCTTTACTGATAGAGGAGAGTGAAGAGGAATTAGAAGAAGAAGAAGATGCAGAAATATCAGTGAATGTGATGACTGGCAAGCTCTCAAATAGTACTTTTAGGATTCCAGGCTTAATTAAGAGGAAGAATGTTTCTATCCTTATTGTCGCTGGTAGCGCTTGTAGTTTAATATATAACAAGCTTGTTAAGGAGCTGAATTTCAAAGAAACTAGTAGTAAACCTATGAAAATCACTGTGAAAAATTAGTCATCAATGAGGAGCACTGATATCTGCAGAAAATTTGTGTGGAAGATGGGTGATAGAATCTATATGCATGATCTGAGGGTCTTGTCTTTAAGGAGTAGTGATATGATCATTGGACTTGATTGGTTAGGAAAATACAGCCCCATCTTATTTGACATCCTTGAGGTAAGTCTGACATTCAAGAATGAGGGAGAAGAGGTAGTGTTACAATGAGAGAAGGACCCGACTTAAGATTGAAGTAGCAAAGGTTTGAATCCATGCTCAAATTTTAGAAAGGGGTGATTAAGTTTTCTATGGACGACTACTTTCCATAGGCACTAAAGAAGAAGGAGTGATTCATATGGAAGTAGGTCAAGTGATTAAGGAGTTTGATGATTTTTTTGTTAAGCCACAAAGATTGCTCCCATCAAGAGATCATGAACATAAGATCATCCTGGTAGAAAGGGGACAACCCTTTAAGCTGAGACCTTACAGATATCCCCATTTCCAAAAGACTAAGATTGAAAAACTAGTTAAGGAAATGTTAAATGAAGGAATTATTCAGCCTAGTAACAGCCATTTTGCATCTCCGATGTTGTTAGTTAAGAAGAAATATGGTACTTGGAGATTTTGTATGGACTATAGGCAGCTAAATTCCATTACTATCAAAGAGAAATTTCCTATCCCCATCATAGATGAGTTATTAGATGAGTTTTAAGGGGCTCAATTCTTTACTAAGATTGACCTAAGATCAGGTTATTTCCAAATAAGAGTCCATTCAGATAATGTTCCTAAGACAGCCTTTAGGACACACCTAGGCTTATATGAATTCCTGGTTATGCCCTTTAGACTAACCAATGACCCTGCCATTTTTCAGTCCCTCATTAACAATATTTTTGCTCCTTACCTCATAAATTTCATCTTGGTATTCTTTGATGACATTCTAGTCTACGATCCCGAGACTTAGAAACCCATTTAAAGCACCTTAAAATGATGTTCCAGTTACTCATAGAACACCAACTGTTTGCCAAGCTAAGTAAATGCACATTTTCCCAGAAGAAGGTGGAATACCTAGGTCACATTATCAGTGGAGAAGGAGTTTTTGATGATCCTTCCATAGTAAATGATATGTTAGATTGGCATTTCCCTAAGAATGTCACACAATTGAGAGGGTTCTTAGGGTTAACTGGGTACTACAGAAGGTTTGTCAAAGGATATGGGGTTATAAGTAAACCTTCATAAAAAAATGTTATAGAAAGGGGGGTTTCGGTTGGATCGTGGAAGCAAGAAAAGCTTTCCAATTGGGAAAAGCCATTTGTGTTAGAGACGCATGCCTCTGATGTAAGAATAAGAGAAGTTATAATGCAAGAGAGAAGGCTAATTGCATTTTTGAGTAAAGCCTTAGGGCTCAAACACAAGGCACTGCCAGTCTATGAGAAGGAGCTGCTAGCCCTAGCTAATACGGTAGGAAAATGGAGGCATTACTAGATAGATATCATTTCATCATCAAGACAGACTATCAAAGAATGAAATTCTTGATGGAGCAAAGGATGACAACCACATGAGCTCAATAGAAATGGACATATACACTTATAGGACTGGATTTTGAGATCCAGTACAAGAAAAGTAGTAAAAATAAAATGGTTGATGCCCTGTCTAGGAAGGACGAATTGAATGCCATCACAACAGTAACTCCAACTTTTATAACTGAAGTGGTGAGCAGTTATGAAGATGGTGATGATGACCAACAAATCATCACTGAACTAATGTTAGATCCCAAGAAGCATGAAGGTTGGGAATATAGAAATTGAGTTTTATACAAACAGAAGAAGATCTACTTGGGGACTCCCAAAGGGATAAGGAAAATGATTGTAGAAGAACTACATTCCACTCAACAATGAGGGCATTCTGGCATGCAGGTCAGCTACCAAAGGGCCAGGCAATTCTTTTTCTGGCCATCAATGAAATAACAAATACAAATTTGGATAAGACAATGTGATGTATGTCAGAGAAACAAAGAGGAAAAAGTCGTTTATCCAGGTTTGTTACAACCCATACCCATTCCCAAGCAGTCGTGCAGTGACATCTCCATAGATTTCATTAAAGGGGTTGACTAAATCTGGGGGTAAATATACTATACTGGTGGTTGTAGATAGACTATCCTGGTACCACCACTTCATTGCACTACCCCACACCTATACTGCAGTGACAGTGGCGGAGACTTTCATTGACCAAATATACAAGTTACATGGAATGCCAAAAAATATTGTCACTAGCAGAGACAAGGTATTCAACAGTAAATTTTGGCAAGCCTTTTTCAAAAGTCGAGGGTCACATTTACACATGTCCACTGCATACCATCCTCAAACTGATGGTATGAGAAAGAGAGAACCAAACTTTGGAAATGTTTTTTAGGTGTTTTTAGTGGAAACAATCCTAGCAAATGGTTGAGATGGTTATCATTAGCTAAGTGGTGGTATAACACTACCTATCACACTGCTATTAAGATGACTCATTTTGAGGCAATCTATGGTTATCAACCTTCTATACTGGCTTTAGGTCCTTATCAGATGGGGAACAATGAGGCTGTCAAGGATTACTTTGAAGAAAGAAAGAAGATTGAAGGACTACTGCAAGAGAACATTCAGAAATATCAGGAGAGAATGAGACACTATGCTGATCAGCAAAGAACTAAAATGGAATATGAAGTAGGGTATTGGGTCTACTTGAAATTGCAACCTTACTAGCATACCTCTTTAGCATTCAGATGGAATTTGAAACTGTTAGCAAACTTTTATGGTCCTTACCAGATTTTGCAGAAGTATGGAAAAGTAGCTTACAAGTTGGACCTGCCTACACACTATCAGATCCATCATGTGTTCCACATCAGCCTATTAAAGAAGAAGATTTGAGAGGGTGCAATGGCAAGAACAGAGTTGCCATACATTGGAATGGATAGACATCTAAAGGTAAGTCCTACATCAATCTTCGAAAGAAGATTGGTCAAGAAGAAAAACAAGGCCGCAGTGCATTGGCTAATTCAATGGGAAGAATTTGCCACCTGAGGAGGCTACATAGAAAGACAGTGAGTTCATAGGGAAGCAATTCCGTGAATTTCAATCTTGAGGACAAGGTCGATTAGAAGAAAGGGTGAGTGCCATATTTTGAAATAAATCCCAAGGGAAATGGAGGGAAAATCAATATACTCACATTTACCATGATTTTATACAGCTAATAGTTTATTAGCTTCACAGTTTTTAACATAACACGTGTTCCTGCATTTCCAATGGTGATCTTCCCCATCATATGTATAGTGAGGAGGATATTATTTCTCAAATTATAGGTCTATTTCCCTTTATAAAATGTAGTTAATTCGTTAATTTCCTTGTATGCCCCTAATTACTACTGAATCCACGAACTAGTACCCAAGTTTTCATAAGTGTCATTGTATCTTTACTTTTAGAGGTATAACCACTTGACAACTAGATATGTTCTCGTATCGGACACCGTACATGAGTCCAGGATGTTAGTAGCGCCCTAGGACCATTAGCACATGTTGTGCATTTTATTATCTTTTGAGCATGTAATTGAATAGTTAATTTCGCTTTTGATTATCAAATGTGTGATTTGATAGTAAAACTCATTAGCTCATGTAATTACTATTCTAGTAGTCCCTAGTTTTATGTAATGCATAATTACTATGAAATAAAACTAGTATGATTGTTGATTGATGATCTTGTTTTTACTCGATCATGTGTAATGGATACAAATCACATCATAGATGCAATATATAGGGGATACATTGTATTGGGACGTGATCCGTTTGAGAAGTAATACTTCATGGTCTTAAGTCATAAGTATTACTTCGTCAATACTATTTTAGAATCCTTAGACCTTATGTCTTCATTGATTCTAGTATGAATGGAGCCACGTTTTGACTCGATCGGACGTTACTTGTAGCAGTAATCAATACGACCGATGATCGGATGTAGTGTCCTATCATAGCTTGAATGTGAGAGACATTGTAAGGAATTTGTCCCTCTCTATTATTAGAGAGATATCCATGGGCCCCTCGATAGGGAAAGATTGTTTAAATGCGTGGCCGTGCTCAAATGTATTTGATAAAGTGGTTATCAAATGCTATTTGTCGAAACAGATCTACCGGGAGATCGAGCATAAATATAATTAAGCTTAATAAGGGTGGCGACCACCATGCCTTATGCTTAATTAGGATATCGCGAGACAAAGGGATTAAATAGTGGATTGACAATAGGTTACGTTGTAAATTCATTCACCTTAGGTAGTCACGATGTCCTGCTAGGGGGCGGCTTGTGACTTATGAGCTGACACTACTACTAAGTGTGTTTTCATTGCCATTGTGATATGAACCTGCAGGGGTCACACGCATAGGCGAGCTAACAAGCTTCATGTCAGATTCGATGAATCTAGAATGTGTCTAGGTTCATTGTATCGACATTTATTTTTCGAGAATAATAAAGTGTTATTATTCGAATTAGAGATAAGGGGCATTTTCGGTATAAGCTTTGGGATTACGTGGGAGTTATTATCCGATAAAGACTCCCACTACCAACAGAAGTCTAGAGGACGTGGGAGTTATAGGCTCCCACTGCCAAAAGAGGTGGATAGGATGTGGGAGTTGTGCTTGAAACAACCTCTCACTCCCTATAAAAACTTCTCTTGGCCAAAACCCTAGGGGTTAATGCTTTTCAGTCGAAATACCAAAAAGACCTAGAATATCAGATTTTCTATTCTGCCTCTCCCTTTTCTCTCTAATCCCTGAAACTAAAAAAAACGAAGAGCTAGCAATCACTGTTCGTTTCGTCGCGTGGATACTGGTAGAAGGACATTCCACAGAGGGAAATCTATTGGTGGCAGCAACGTATCCAAGAAACAGCATCTTTCATTCAAGAATCAGATTCTTGAACCCGAAAAGTAAGTTTCTGTCTAGATTTTTCGATTCCTATGGTATAAGCGGATCCTTCGGGGGAGGACTCATGGGTGTTTAGAACGAGTTTCTGCCCATGAATCCCTTCAAGATGTTGATCTTAACTATGGTGATGATGCTTGGGATTACATAATCTGCTATGTCTTAGAGGAACGATAGTGATCACTAGTTATTTCATTTAATTCTCTAGAACACTTAAATCTTTTCCACTTATGTAACGTTAAACAATTTCATTTGTAGTACTTATAATTTCGCTTTTTTCTCTTGTTTTGGCTTAGTAATCATAATGAATTCCTTTTTCTAGTAACTCTATTGTGGGCTTTGGTGTCTCATCGACCAATGAGATACTGACGTGTCACCATTCCGTTTACAGGGTGTGACAGCAATCCAGTGGGGTCATTGAGGTGGAAACATTCCATACACACCTATCACACTAGAAACTGGCAACTTAAGGAATGTTATGGGGACCATAAGGGGTGGGAGTATTGACTTTAAGGCCCCTATGTTGGATTTTCCTATTTTTTTTATATAGGGGAGAGAGTTAAGGAATGGAGAGGAAGGTGGAAGGATTACTTCCAGCTACATCATGTAGAGGAAGATGAGAAAAATACCTTTTCCAAGTTGAACTTTAGGAATAGGGCTTATACCTGTAGTAGAGGGAGGACTGCAACCCATCCTAATGAAAACTGGGAGCGGTTTGCTGCTGCAGTTTGCAAAAGGTTTGGGGATGCTGATGAAAGGTAACTTGTGGAGGATTTTAGAAGACTAAGGGGATGTAGGGGAATACATATATAAATTTAAGGAACTTAGGGTTGTAGTAATTTCCAAAATGCCTCATGCTGATGAGGAATACTACATCTCTGTGTTTATAGGAGGATTGAAGGAGAAATTGAAACACATGAATAAGGTGCTTGATTTGCAGACCTTAGATGATGTATGTGAAAAGGCAATTCACTTACAAAAAAATTTGGATGCTCTATCTAAACCTGTGAAAAGGACTACTGCCATTCTGCCAACTCCTAAGGTATAGTACAACAACCCTAAGTTATTACCTGGTGGGCACAAGGCAGATATTGTTCCAAGAGGAAGGAAAAAGGGTTATGCTTTAGATGTGAAGAGAAGCTTAATCCAAGACACATCTGTCCTAAAAAATAGCTCAAATTGTAGTGGTGGAGAATGAAGAGGTGGTGGAATATGGTAGTGAATTCCTTCTTTACAGTAAGGAGAGTGAAGAGGAATTAGAAGAAGAAGAAGATGCAGAAATATCAGTGAATGTGATGACTGGCAAGCTCTCAAATAGTACTTTTAGGATTCCAGGCTTAATTAAGAGGAAGAATGTTTCTATCCTTATTGACGCTGGTAGCGCTTGTAGTTTAATATATAACAAGCTTGTTAAGGAGCTGAATTTCAAAGAAACTAGTAGTAAACCTATGAAAATCACTGTGAAAAATTAGTCATCAATGAGGAGCACTGATATCTGCAGAAAATTTGTGTGGAAGATGGGTGATAGAATCTATATGCATGATCTGAGGGTCTTGTCTTTAAGGAGTAGTGATATGATCATTGGACTTGATTGGTTAGGAAAATACAGCCCCATCTTATTTGACATCCTTGAGGTAAGTCTGACATTCAAGAATGAGGGAGAAGAGGTAGTGTTACAATGAGAGAAGGACCAGCTTAAGATTGAAGTAGCAAAGGCTGAATCCATGCTCAAATTTTAGAAAGGGGTGATTAAGTTTTCTATGGACGACTACTTTCCATAGGCACTAAAGAAGAAGGAGTGATTCATATGGAAGTAGGTCAAGTGATTAAGGAGTTTGATGATTTTTTTGTTAAGCCACAAAGATTGCTCCCATCAAGAGATCATGAACATAAGATCATCCTGGTAGAAAGGGGACAACCCTTTAAGCTGAGACCTTACAGATATCCCCATTTCCAAAAGACTAAGATTGAAAAACTAGTTAAGGAAATGTTAAATGAAGGAATTATTCAGCCTAGTAACAGCCATTTTGCATCTCCGATGTTGTTAGTTAAGAAGAAATATGGTACTTGGAGATTTTGTATGGACTATAGGCAGCTAAATTCCATTACTATCAAAGAGAAATTTCCTATCCCCATCATAGATGAGTTATTAGATGAGTTTTAAGGGGCTCAATTCTTTACTAAGATTGACCTAAGATCAGGTTATTTCCAAATAAGAGTCCATTCAGATAATGTTCCTAAGACAGCCTTTAGGACACACCTAGGCTTATATGAATTCCTGGTTATGCCCTTTAGACTAACCAATGACCCTGCCATTTTTCAGTCCCTCATTAACAATATTTTTGCTCCTTACCTCATAAATTTCATCTTGGTATTCTTTGATGACATTCTAGTCTACAGTCCAGACTTAGAAACCCATTTAAAGCACCTTAAAATGATGTTCCAGTTACTCATAGAACACCAACTGTTTGCCAAGCTAAGTAAATGCACATTTTCCCAGAAGAAGGTGGAATACCTAGGTCACATTATCAGTGGAGAAGGAGTTTTTGATGATCCTTCCATAGTAAATGATATGTTAGATTGGCATTTCCCTAAGAATGTCACACAATTGAGAGGGTTCTTAGGGTTAACTGGGTACTACAGAAGGTTTGTCAAAGGATATGGGGTTATAAGTAAACCTTCATAAAAAATGTTATAGAAAGGGGGTTTCAGTTGGACTGTGGAAGCAAGAAAAGCTTTCCAATTGGGAAAAGCCATTTGTGTTAGAGACGCATGCCTCTGATGTAAGAATAAGAGAAGTTATAATGCAAGAGAGAAGGCTAATTGCATTTTTGAGTAAAGCCTTAGGGCTCAAACACAAGGCACTGCCAGTCTATGAGAAGGAGCTGCTAGCCCTAGCTAATACGGTAGGAAAATGGAGGCATTACTAGATAGATATCATTTCATCATCAAGACAGACTATCAAAGAATGAAATTCTTGATGGAGCAAAGGATGACAACCACATGAGCTCAATAGAAATGGACATATACACTTATAGGACTGGATTTTGAGATCCAGTACAAGAAAAGTAGTAAAAATAAAATGGTTGATGCCCTGTCTAGGAAGGACGAATTGAATGCCATCACAACAGTAACTCCAACTTTTATAACTGAAGTGGTGAGCAGTTATGAAGATGGTGATGATGACCAACAAATCATCACTGAACTAATGTTAGATCCCAAGAAGCATGAAGGTTGGGAATATAGAAATTGAGTTTTATACAAACAGAAGAAGATCTACTTGGGGACTCCCAAAGGGATAAGGAAAATGATTGTAGAAGAACTACATTCCACTCAACAATGAGGGCATTCTGGCATGCAGGTCAGCTACCAAAGGGCCAGGCAATTCTTTTTCTGGCCATCAATGAAATAACAAATACAAATTTGGATAAGACAATGTGATGTATGTCAGAGAAACAAAGAGGAAAAAGTCGTTTATCCAGGTTTGTTACAACCCATACCCATTCCCAAGCAGTCGTGCAGTGACATCTCCATAGATTTCATTAAAGGGGTTGACTAAATCTGGGGGTAAATATACTATACTGGTGGTTGTAGATAGACTATCCTGGTACCACCACTTCATTGCACTACCCCACACCTATACCTGCAGCTGACATAGCGTGAGACTTTCATTGACCAAATATACAAGTTACATGGAATGCCAAAAAAATATTGTCACTAGCAGAGACAAGGTATTCAACGATAAATTTTGGCAAGCCTTTTTCAAAAGTCGAGGGTCACATTTACACATGTCCATCGCATACCATCCTCAAACCGATGGTATGAGAAAGAGAGAACCAAACTTTGGAAATGTTTTTTAGGTGTTTTTAGTGGAAACAATCCTAGCAAATGGTTGAGATGGTTATCATTAGCTAAGTGGTGGTATAACACTACCTATCACACTCGCTATTAAGATGACTCATTTTTGAGGCAATCTATGGTTATCAACCTTCTATACTGGGCTTTAGGTCCTTATCGGATGGGGAACAATGAGGTCATCAAGGATTACTTTGAAGAAAGAAAGAAGATTGAAGGACTACCGCAAGAGAACATTCGAAATATCGGGAGAGAATGAGACACTATGCTTTGATCAAACGAAAGAACTAAAATGGAATATGAAGTAGGGTATCGGGTCTACTTGAAATTGCAACCCTTACTCGGCATACCTCTTTAGCATTCGGATGGAATTTGAAACCGTTAGCAAACTTTTATGGTCCTTACAGATTTTTGCGAAGTATGGAAAAGTAGCTTACAAGTTGGACTCGCCTACACACTATCGGATCCATCATGTGTTCCACATCGACCCTTATTAAAGAAGAAGATTTGAGAGGTGCAATGGCAAGAACGAGTTGCCATACATTGGAATGGATAGACATCTAAAGGTAAGTCCTACATCAATCTTCGAAAGAAGATTGGTCAAGAAGAAAAACAAGGCCGCAGTGCATTGGCTAATTCAATGGGAAGAATTTGCCACCTGAGGAGGCTACATAGGAAGACAGTGAGTTCATAGGGAAGCAATTCCGTGAATTTCAATCTTGAGGACAAGGTCGATTAGAAGAAAGGGTGAGTGCCATATTTTGAAATAAATCCCAAGGGAAATGGAGGGAAAATCAATATACTCACATTTACCATGATTTTATACAGCTAATAGTTTATTAGCTTCACAGTTTTTAACATAACACGTGTTCCTGCATTTCCAATGGTGATCTTCCCCATCATATGTATAGTGAGGAGGATATTATTTCTCAAATTATAGGTCTATTTCCCTTTATAAAATGTAGTTAATTCGTTAATTTCCTTGTATGCCCCTAATTACTACTGAATCCACGAACTAGTACCCAAGTTTTCATAAGTGTCATTGTATCTTTACTTTTAGAGGTATAACCACTTGACAACTAGATATGTTCTCGTATCGGACACCGTACATGAGTCCAGGATGTTAGTAGCGCCCTAGGACCATTAGCACATGTTGTGCATTTTATTATCTTTTGAGCATGTAATTGAATAGTTAATTTCGCTTTTGATTATCAAATGTGTGATTTGATAGTAAAACTCATTAGCTCATGTAATTACTATTCTAGTAGTCCCTAGTTTTATGTAATGCATAATTACTATGAAATAAAACTAGTATGATTGTTGATTGATGATCTTGTTTTACTGATCATGTGTAATGGATACAAATCACATCATAGATGCAATATATAGGGATACATTTGTATTGGACGTGATCCGTTTGAGAAGTAATACTTCATGGTCTTAAGTCATAAGTATTACTTCGTCAATACTATTTTAGAATCCTTAGACCTTATGTCTTCATTGATTCTAGTATGAATGGAGCCACGTTTTGACTCGATCGGACGTTACTTGTATAGAGTAATCAATACTGACCCGATGATCGGATGTAGTGTCCTATCATAGCTTGAATGTGAGAGACATTGTAAGGAATTTGTCCCTCTCTATTATTGAGAGAGATATCCATGAGCCCCTCGATAGGGAAAGATTGTTTAAATGCATGGTCGATGCTCAAATGTATTTGATAAAGTGGTTATCAAATGCTATTTGTCAAACAGATCTACCCGGAGATCGAGCATAAATATAATTAAGCTTAATAAGGGTGACGACCACCATGCCTTATGCTTAATTAGGATATCGCGAGACAAAGGGATTAAATAGTGGATTGACAATAGGTTCAGTTGTAAATTCATTCACCTTAGGTAGTCACAATGTCCCTGCTAGGGGCCGCTTGTGACTTATGAACCGACACTACTACTAAGTGTGTTTTTCATTGCCATTGTGATATGAACCTACTGTGGTCACACGCATAGACGAGCTAACAAGCTTCATGTCCGCATTCAATGAATCTAGAATGTGTCTAGGTTCATTGTATCCGACATTTGTTTTTTCTCGAAAATAATAAAGTGTTTATTATTCGAATTAGAGATAAGGGCAATTTTTGGTATTTAACTATAGCTGGGATTAAGTGGGAGTTGTTATCCGATAAAGACTCCCACTACCACAGGAGTCTAGGGGACGTGGGAGTCGAGTCTCCCACGCCCGAGAGAAGTTGAGTAGACGCTGGGAGTTGTTCCGGGAACAAACTCCCACACTCTATATAACATCTCTTAGCCGAAACCCCTAGGTTACCAATGCTTTTCAGCCGAAATACCCAAGAAGCCGAAATAGTTTCGCCTCTCCCTTTTCTCTAATTCCCGAAACCCGTAAAAACGAAGAGCTAGCAATCGCCGCTCGCTTTAGTCGCGTGGATACCGGTAGAGGGACTTTCCGCGAGGAGATCAATTGGTGGCGATTGGCATCCAAGAAACGCCATCCTCCATTCAAGAAGCAGCTTTTCGAATCCGTAAAATGTAAGTTTTTACCGCTATTTTTGATTCGCTTTACGTATGAGCGGATCCTCAGTGAGGATCCATGGGTGTTTGGAACGAGTTTCCGCCCATGAATCCCTTCAGTGGTATCGAGCCCTTGCTCATACGATTCGGATTCGATATTGTTAATCACATCTTAACATATATCAAATTCGATTTGGTATGTGTATTTGTGAAAACAGAAAAAGATCGTTTCTTTTATGTTTCGTGATTATAATGTATAAACCGAATTTCGGTTAACTCGATTACATGTTTCGGATATCATGATATGCATAAACTGTTTTAATTTGATTAATATTGTATGAACTGATTAACCGTATGTCATTAATATGATTAAATACATAAACTGCTGTGAATTCGATTCTCAGAATCGCATAAACCGTTATGTTAATCGAAATTAATTTGATTAAATTTCGTCATTAAGCATAAATCGCTTTCGTTAATCCGATTAACCATTACATAATCCGATTATGTATGTAAGGCGATTGTAGGGTAAATCTGGGAGGAAAAACTCATTCGATGAGCTGATGTAGAATCAGATTTTCCTTCCAGGGGCGCTGCGTCGCCCCGATTCGTCGCTCCCCCCGAATTAAGACTTTGTGTATGATTTCATTGTGCTTTATGTGATATTAGCATGGTGAATAGCATGGCCTACTATACCCCTTGTTTTACATATTTCGGTTTTAATTTTATAATACGACTTCATGAGTCGCTTTTTCAATGTTGTAAAATTGTAATCGTTTTATTAGATTAGCTTTACTGCTTTATATTGAAGGCTGGGTATGCCCATGCAAATATGTAACAAGGCTGGAGGTGCAAGATCGAAGACATTATCCATGAGATGGATTCTGACCTAGATTGACCCTTGACTCCCACAAGGCTCGTGGGAGTCATTATAGGAATAGGCCATGCTATATCACATTTACTTTTTCGCTTCATAACCTGCGTGTGATGTTTATTTTATGTCTGGATGGATTTAATTTTGAACGTCACATCAAATGGTTTTAATTAAGTCTTAAATTGCCTACCATAACCTAAGCACTCCATGAGCTTGGATCATCATTATGTCTGGTTGCCAAAGCAACGGATAAGTGGTTATCTAGGCAAGAGGAGATGGGAAAATAGTGATTTCCATATGCTTAGACATGGTTCGACTTAACTAGGCCATCAAAATAGTTTTGGGCTCAGGGCATAAAATGGGAAATAGCCGGGACATATAGATGTCATTCCCATTAGATGATTTTACTTTAATTGTGGGTGTTAAGCCAAATCTTTCCTATAACTATTGTAAAATGTTTTTACCCACCATTATCAAGTGTTGAAATTGTGGAAAATGTTTTTTGCTCAAAAACTAATAACTTTGCAATTAACTTAATGTAGATAATGGCAACCAATTCATCACACAATTCATCGCGATCAATCCTTGAGAAGGAAAAAACTAAGCGGGACCAATTTCCTTGATTGGGCCCGCAACTTAAGGATTGTCCTTAGCGAGAAAGAAAAGTCATACGTTCTTGAAACGGACATTCTCGAACAGACTGAAAAATAACGCCCCTAGAGCTCTAAGAGATGCTTGGAAGAAGCATTTCGATTACTCTAACGATGTGACTTGTCTCATGTTAGTCACAATGAGCCCCGACCTTCAAAAGCGAGTTTGAAGGAGTTGAGGCTTTCGAGATGATGGGCCAGCTCAAGGAAATGTTCCAAGAGCAAGCTCGTCATGAAAGATTCCTCACAACTAAGGCGTTAAATAGTTACAAAATGGCCCCCTGGAACCTCCGTGAGTGCACACGTTCTTAAGATGAAGGGCTATTTTGACCAACTTGGGAAGCTTGGAGCCGCCGTAGGTCATGACATGGCCACATATATGATCTTGGGCTCACTCCCACCGGGAGTATGACCAATTCGTAATGAACTTCAACATGCATGCCATGGAGAAGACTATACAAGAAATTCACGGGATGCTCAGCAGTGAATCGAACATTAAGAAGACCCCGAAGTCTTAATGGTTCAAAAAGGGAATTTCAAGAAGAAAGGCGAGGGAAAGCCCATGGCTAAGAGAGGCAAAGGCAAAGGCAATGACAAGCCCAAGCCCCACCCTAAAGCCCGAGGCACCAAAGTAGGGAGTTTGCTTCCATTGTGGCGAACCAGTGCCATTGGAAACGGAATTGCAAACTCTATTTGGAAGAGAAGAAAAAGGGAAAGGCCGGTTTGACTGTCTCTCCGGGTATTTATGTTATAGAAATTAACATGTACTGCTTCTACTTCATGGTATTAGATACTGGGTTGTGGATCTCACATTTGTGCAAATGTGCAAGGGTTCAAAAGGAGTAGATCAGCTGCAAAAGGAGAAGTGGACCTCGGAGTAGCCAACGGAGCAAGAGTTGTTGCTTTGTAGCTACGGGGACATTTAATTTAGTTTTTGCCCAGTGGCCTTATCATAGAACTAGATAATTGTTTGTATGTTCCAACTTTGAGTAGGAATATTATTTCGGTTTCTTGTTTGGATATTGAAGGTTTTGAATTAAGTATTATGAATAAAATTTGCACCATTCATAAAGATCGTATCTTTTATGGAGATGCCTCTTTTGATGAATGGGCTTTATATTCTTAACCTCGATGATTCCATTAAAAGGCCCATCTATAACATTAATACTAAAAGGTTTAAATCAAATGACTTAAACCAAACCTACTTTTGCACTTTGCACGCTTGGGCCACATAAACGAGAAACGCATATCAAAACTCCATACGAGATGGAATTTTAACATCATTTGACTTAGAGTCTTATGAGACGTGTGAATCTTGCTTGTTGGGCAAAATGACTAAAGCTCCCTTTACTTGGACAAAGTGAGAGAGCTTTCGATTTGTTGGGCCTCATACATACGGATGTTTGTGGACCAATAAACACTAGTGCTAGAGGAGGGTTTCGATGACTTTCATCACATTCACGGATGATTTCGGTAGGTATGGCTATGTCTATCTTATGAAACATAAATCGAATCTTTTGGAAGATTCAAAGAATTTCAAAATGAAGTACAAAATCAACTTGGTAAAAGTATTAAGATACTTCGATCGGATCGAGGTGGCGAATACCTTAACCAAGAGTTTGACGAACATCTTAGTGGTTGTGGAATTGTTTCACAATTAACTCCTCCCGGCACACCACAATGGAATGGCGTGTCGAAACGGAGGAATCGCACCTTATTAGATATGGTTCGATCTATGATGAGTCAAACAAGTCTTTCAATTTCCTTTTGGGGCTACGCCCTAGAAACTCGCTTTGCATTTTTATTAAACGAGTACCTTCTAAAGCGGTTCGAAAAACTCCATATGAGATGTGGGACTGGGAAACGACCTAGTTTGTCATTTCTCAAAATTTGGGGATGCGAGGCGTATGTAAAACGCTTGTTATCCGATAAACTCGCCCCTAAATCGACAAGTGTTTGTTTGTGGGATACCCTAAAAGAAACTAAAGGATATTACTTCTATCTTCCATCGGAGAACAAAGTGTTTGTTGCTCGTAATGGTGTATTCCTTGAAAGGGAATTTATTTCCAAAGAGGATAGTGGGAGTAAGATCCATCTTGAGAAATTCAAAATCCCCAAACAACATCCGAACCAACTTTAGAAGTTCAAGCAAGCTCACGTGCGATCATCGAGCTTCAATCTTTGACACAAGGCCCGAGGAGGTCGAGTCGGGTACATCAACGACTGAGAGATATGGATTTCTGTGATCGATGATCATCGAGGTTGAGCTCGATTGATCAAGATGAACTCACTACCTACAAAGAGGCAATTCGTAGTTACGAGTCGGATAAGTGGCTAGAAGCTATGAAGTCCGAGATCGCAATCCATGTACGACAACCAAGTATGGACTTTGGTTGACCCACTCGAAGGGTGCAAGGTCATTCATAACAAATGGTGTTATAAAAAAGAAGACCGACATGGATGGTAATGTACACACTTTTAAATCGCGACTAGTAGTTAAAGGTTATAGACAAGTTCATGGTATTGACTATGACGAAACCTTTTCCCGTCGTGATGATAAAGTCAATTAGGATATTACTTGCCATAGCCGCATATTATGACTATGAGATATGGCAAATGGATGTTAAGACTGCGTTTCTTAACGGAAACCTTCTCGAGGATGTGTATATGACACAACCTCGAGGGGTTTGTTGATCCAACAAATCCTAGCAAAGTGTGTAAGCTTCAAAGGTCCATTTATGGATTGAAGCAAGCATCTCGAAAGGCTGGAATCGTCGCTTTGATGAACGTATTAAAGAATTCGGTTTCATCAAAAACGAAGACGAGCCTTGTGTTTATAAGAAAGTAACCGATAATGCGGTAGTGTTCCTTGTGCTTTATGTGGGACGACATCTTACCGATTGGAAATGACATCCCCACATTACAAAGCGTCAAAGCTTGGTTGGGGAAGTGCTTTTCCATGAAAGACTTAAAGGCGAGGCTACATACATTTTGGGTATTAGAATATATAGAGATAGATCTAACAATATGATTGGCTCGAGCCGAGTGGATACATTGACAAGATCTTGAAAGCAGTTCGGTTTGCAAGACTCCAAAAAGGGATTCTTGCCCATGTCACATGGCGTCAAACTCAGCAGAACTCAGGGACCTTCCACAAGGGAGGACCAAGAGCGCATGAGTAAGATCCCGTATGCTTCGGCCATTGGGTCTATTATGTACGCCATGATATGCACTCGCTTGAATGTCTCATTTGCTTTAAGTATGACTAGCGAGATATCAATCGACCACGGTAAGTCACATTGGGACTGCGATCAAGAGCATTCTTAAGTACTTGAGAAGGACTAAAGATATGTTCTTAGTTTACGGAGGTCGGGGAAGGAAGTCCGGTAGTAAATGGTTACACTGAGCGCGAAAGCTTCGAACCGACGTAGATGATTTTAGATCGCGATCCCGATTTTGTGTTTTGTTTGAATGGAGGTCTTGTGAGTCGGGAAGAGCTCAAAGCAAGAAACCGTGGCCGACTCTACAATGAAGCTGAGTATCTAGTCGCCTCTGAAGCGACTAAAGAAGGCTGTTTGGATCGGGGAAGTTTGTTGATGAACTAGGTGTCGTCCCCTAGCATTGTGAACCCAGTGGACCTCTATTGTGATAGATGCTGGCGCCATTTCACAAGCTAAGGAACCTAGATCTCACCAGCGATCCAAACACATTCTCGAAAGCGTTTCCGTCGATCGGAGAGATCATCGAAAGAGAGGCGTTAGTATTTGCAAAGTTCATACAGACGACAACATTGCAGATCCATTGACCAAGCCACTCCCACAGCCTAAACATGAGTGTCATACTAGGTCAATGGGATTGAGGATCATGTATGATTGGAACTAGGGCAAGTGGGAGATTGTTAGTAGTGCCCTAGGACCATTAGCACATGTTGTGCATTTTATTATCTTTTGAGCATGTAATTGAATAGTTAATTTCGCTTTTGATTATCAAATGTGTGATTTGATAGTAAAACTCATTAGCTCATGTAATTACTATTCTAGTAGTCCCTAGTTTTATGTAATGCATAATTACTATGAAATAAAACTAGTATGATTGTTGATTGATGATCTTGTTTTACTGATCATGTGTAATGGATACAAATCACATCATAGATGCAATATATAGGGATACATTGTATTGGACGTGATCCGTTTGAGAAGTAATACTTCATGGTCTTAAGTCATAAGTATTACTTCGTCAATACTATTTTAGAATCCTTAGACCTTATGTCTTCATTGATTCTAGTATGAATGGAGCCACGTTTTGACTCGAGTCGGGACGTTACTTGTAACGAGTAATCAATCGACTGATGATCGGATGTAGTGTCTATCATAGCTTGAATGTGAGACATTGTAAGGAATTTGTCCCTCTCTATTATTAGAGAGAGATATCCATGGGCCCCTCGATAGGGAAAGATTGTTTAAATGCATGGCCGTGCTCAAATGTATTTGATAAAGTGGTTATCAAATGCTATTTGTCGAAGCAGATCTACACGGAGATCGAGCATAAATATAATTAAGCTTAATAAGGGTGGCGACCACCATGCCTTATGCTTAATTAGGATATCGCGAGACAAAGGGATTAAATAGTGGATTGACAATAGGTTCCGTTGTAAATTCATTCACCTTGGGTAGTCACAATGTCCCTGCTAGGGGCCGCTCATGACTTATGAACTGACACTACTACTAAGTGTGTTTTCATTGCCATTGTGATATGAACCTACGGGGGTCACACGCATAGGCGAGCTAACAAGCTTCATGTCAGATTCGATGAATCTAGAATGTGTCTAGGTTCATTTGTATCGACATTTGTTTTTCTGAAAATAATAAAGTGTTTATTATTCGAATTAGAGATAAGGGCAATTTTGGTATTTAACTATAGTTGGGATTAAGTGGGAGTTGTTATCCGATAAAGACTCCCACTACCAGCAGGAGTCTAGGGGACGTGGGAGTCAGAGTCTCCCACAGCCGAGAGAAGTTGAGTAGACGTGGGAGTTGTTCTGGGAACAAACTCCCACACTCTATATAACATCTCTTAGCCGAAACCCTAGGTTACCAATGCTTTTCAGCCGAAATACCCAAGAAGCCGAAATAGTTTCTGCCTCTCCCTTTTCTCTCTAATTCCCGAAACCCAGAAAAACGAAGAGCTAGCAATCGTTGCCCGTTTAGTCAGCGTGGATACCGGTAGAGGGACTTTCCGCGAGGAGATCAATTGGTGGCAGATTGGCATCCAAGAAACGCCATCACTCCATTCAAGAAGCGACTTTCTTGAATCCGTAGAAATGTAAGTTTTTACCGCTATTTTCGATTCGTTTCATATGAGCGGATCCTTCAGGGGAGGATCCATGGGTGTTTGGGACGAGTTTCCGCCCATTAATCCCTTCACAGGACTCCATGTAACATTGACCAACGGACACTGATCAATTGCCTTCGTTTCTAATTCATAATGATTTGCTAGGTTCTACAATAAAAAATATCTTCTTTCAAAATATCCGATAGCTATATTAAATGTATACATTGATCACAAAACTACATTTTTATTGAAGAAAAGTGGTTACAACTTACAAGGACATTGCATTACTAAGAACCAAACTTTTTTAAAAAAACGAAATAATTTTAGGACTGTGCTTTAAATGAAACGCACAATGTATATATCATATTTTGAAATAAATCATAAGGTAAATGGAGAGAAAATCAGTAAGCAACTATTAGAAATTATGGAAATTTTTTAATTTAGTAAATTTAGCCTTAAACGACACCGTTCCATTTAAAATATCGTAAGTAATACTAAACCATTTTGGGCCATGACCTATTTGCACTAAAATAGGCAACAAGCTCAAAGAAGAAAGGAGGATGAAGGCTTTTGGCTGCTGCCTTGTCATTCGAGGAGATGACATCTTCATTGGGGACTGTTGATTCTCTGACAACACTGGCATGCTGCTGACTTGGAGGGTAGGATCTTCATGGGGAAAAGAACCCTAGGTATAAAAGAGGGAGCTCAGCATTGCAGTGGGATATCTTTTGAGGTTTTTTCTGCTCCGAAACCAATTGTTGGGATCGAGACAGAGTTTCAGGTAATGCGCACGCAGCAGAATAACAACAGTATAAATTAAGTACTGAATAGAAAGAAGAATAATGACACCGGGAATTTTTAACGTGGAAACTCTCTTTCAACCAGAGGGAAAAAAACCACGGGACGGTCTCCGAAAAATATTTCACTGTGTGGTAAATTGAATATAGAAAATATTGAGTAACTCACACTCACTCTTTTTTTCTCTCCCTCGGATATAGTTCCGATATCTCACAATTCTACCACTCTAGTATTCTCATAAGGAATACTGATTTTCCACACTCAGAACAGGTGTTCCTGACAGAGAATATCTCTCAACTCTCACAGAGCATACAACTCATTGCTCTCTCTTTCTGGCGTGTCTTGTATATTTCTAGTGTATATCAGCCTTCAGCAAATGCCTCTATTTATAGTAGAAGCTTGGGAGACAATGGCCCTTGAAACAAGGGAGTCCAACTTTGACCAATCACATCCTGCAAGACTTGGGCGGCGGATTCCGGCTCCTTCCAGTCAAAGTTCCATTTACTCCTTCAACCAAACTCACTAAATGATGTCTAGTAAGTTTGACCATCCAATGAGAATGGAGCTGAACCTTCTTACAATCTCCCCCTTCAGCTCCAATAGGGGCATTACTCTAGTAATAGTCAACAGAAATTCATGCCGGCCAATTCGACGCACAACTCGAACTTTCCCCGAGGAACATGATTTGTGAGCATATGAGTAGCGTTCTTGTCAGTGTGAATCTTCTTCAACTTGAACAGCTTCTCCTCCACATCATCACGTAACCAGTGATATCTGATATCGATATTCTTTGTACGCGAATGGTACATAGCATTCTTACTCAAGTCCAGAGCACTTTGACTTTCACAAAAAATTTCGGAACCATTCTGCTTCATTCCCAATTGTTGAAGGAATCTCTTCAACTAGAGAATCTCTTTCCCCGCTTCAGCAGTAGCAATATACTCAGCTTCAGTTGTTGATATGGCAACACACTTCTGCAATTTCGATCGTCATGAGATAGCTCCCCCTGCAAAACTAAATAAGTATCCTGATGTAGATTTCCTACGATCCAGGTCTCCATCCATATCTGCATCTGTATATCCTTTCAGAATAGGTTCTCCTCCTAAAAAACATAAGCACATTTTGGAATTACCTTGTAGGTATTTTAAGATCCATTTGACAGCTTCCCAGTGATCTTTTCCTGGATTTGAGAGAAATCTGCTAACCACTCTGACTGCCTGAGCAATATCAGGTTGGGTACACACCATTGCATACATTAAACTTCCAACTGCAGACGAATAGGGAACTTTTGACATGGCTTCCTTTCCTTTAGGTGTAGTTGGGGAACCTCTCTTACTGAGTTTGAAATGGTTGGCCAATGGTGTACTAACTGGTTTAGCATTCATCATAGAAAATCTCTGCAAGACCCGCTCCACATATTTTTCTTGAGATAACCAAAGTTTTCTGGCTTTCCTATCTCTCCGGATCTGCATTCCAAGAATTTGTCTTGCTTGACCTAAATCTTTCATGTCGAAATACATACACAACTCCTTCTTCAAATCCTTGATCATCTTCTTGTCCTGACCTACAATCAACATATCATCTACATACAGCAAAAGAATAATGAACTTGCCACTAGGAAATTGCTTGATGTACACACAATGATCTATGTCAGTTTTGGTATACTTATGACTTGCCAAGAAAGCGTCAAATTTCTTATACCACTGCTGAGGAGCTTGCTTCAGTCCATATAGACTTTTGTTCTACTTGTAGACCATCTGCTCCTTCCATTTGACAACGAATCCATCCCAGTTTGTTCCATGTAGATTTCCTCCTCCAAATCACCTTGGAGAAATGATGTCTTGACATCAAGTTGCTCTAGTTCAAGATCCATCCCGGCCACCATTCTCGGTACTCACTCGTATTGAACTCATTTTCACTCATTGGTGAGAAAAATCTCATCAAAGTCAATCCCATGCTTTTGAGCAAACCCTTTGACTACCGATCTAACTTTGTATCTCGAGCAACTTGTTACCGTCATTCTTGACTTGAACACCCATTTGTTCTTGAGTGCTCTCCTTCCCTTGGGAAGTTCCACCAAATCATAAGTGTTGTTACGATCACGGGGGAATCCATTTCTTCTGCATAGCTTTAACCCAGGAGTCTTTGTCATTTGAAGACTGGACCTCCTGAAAATCCTCCGGCTCCCACTCATCAGTAATCAGAACATAATCCTTCTCTGGATATCTTATAGGTGACTTGAGTGGTCTGGTAGTTCTCCTCGGTTGAGGTTCTACTTGCTGTGACGACTCTTCTTCTTGTGTCTCGCTCACTCGCTCAAGCACTGGTGGATTGTCATCATCACATTTGGCACTTCTTGTTCTGAATCTTGGGCTTCATCTCCTTCGATGGCATCTCGAATGGAGTACCCATTGGCATTTGATTGCCAATATCCGTCTCAGCGGCTTTCGATTCCCGACTTATCTCCAAGTCTCTTATCCGCTTCATGTTCAAAGAACACAACATCCCTCGCTTCGATTGTCTTTTTTCAACTTTGGATCCCGAGTCTATAACCAAATTCCTCATTCACCGTATCCAACAAAGATACGAGGGAATTGCCTCGCCATCCAGTTTCAATCTCTGCTTCTTCTGGGGACATGCATGAAAGCCTTGCGAGTCAAACACTTTCAAGTGATGGTATCCTACATCCTTTCCAGTCCATACCTTCTCCGGTATTTCAAATTTCAAAGGAACTGATAGTGACCTGTTTATTAGATAGACCGCCGTGTTCACAACTTCTCCCCAGAATAATTTTGACAGATTTGCCATTCTGAGCATACATCGAACCTTCTCAACAATTGTTCGGTTCATCTTTTCTGCAACTCCATTTTGTTGTGGAGTGCCAGGAACTGTCTTCTCATGTCTTACGCCATGGCTGTTGCAATACATCTTAAACTCCTGGGAAGTGTATTCTCCGCCATTGTCACTCCGTAGACATTTCAGCTGCAATCTGGTCTTTCTTTCCCCATCGCATGATACTGCTTTAAGTATTTGAAAACTTCAACTTTTGAGCGTAACAAATACACCCAAGTTTTCCTAGTGGCATCATCAATAAATGTTAGAAAATATTTATTACCTCCAATTGACTCTACCTCCATTGGACCGCAAACATCAGAGTGTATCAACTCCAACTTTCTTGTCTTCCATCTCAAATTGCTCTGAAATGAGACTCGATGATGCTTCCCATATAAACAGTGTTCACAAGGGTTCAGTGTTTCACTTTTATCCATTGGAATGATTGACTATTTCGCCAAAAGTTGCAACCCTTTTTCACTCATGTGTGCCAACCTTCTGTGCCATATGTCTAGTGAAGCATCATCCTCAACTACATTCAGTTGTCCCTGATAAATCTTCATGTTTGTCTTATACAGCGTGCAACACATTTTTCCTCTCACTACCACCAATGATCCTTTGGTGAGTTTCCATGTACCCCTGCCCATATAATGCTCAAATCATTCTTTATCCAGAGTGCTTGAAGAGAGTAGATTCATCCTTAAATCAGGAGCATGCCTCACATTTCTGAGTGTAACCGTGCAACCCATCTCTGTCTGAACGAGAACATCCCCAATCCCAACAAAAGTACTTTGGTTTCCCATCTTGATGGATCCAGAAATCCCTGCAACATACTTTGTAAAGTATTCCCTCTTGGGAACATAGTGAAATGTGGCTCCAAAATCTACGATCCATTCGGCTTCAGATTCGGCCAAATGACAGCAGCCATTTTCTCCAATAAGGCTGAAAACTCTTCATTGGTCATTCTTTTTCTATTACATATTTTCAAGTTTCTTCCAAAGAACATGTGGATTAGTTTCTTTGGAGACATTATTGAAAATAGAAAGATCTACATTTTGACGTATAGTCTCGAGAGCTTTCTTTTTCAACATTTCCCATTCTTCTTCCGACATCTTCTCCGGCTTGGCTCCATCACCTTCAATTGGTTCATATTGATCTTTGCAATTGAGGTAATCTTCCATTATCGTCCTCCATATAGAGTAATTTGATGAATTCAATTTCAACATGGTTCCAGCACTGGTTTCCACCATCTTTATGAAATGTCAGTTCAGAAAAACAAACAACAGTAGCTACCACAAAATAATAAGCCAACAAATGAGAAGAAATTAAACAGCGCAAAACAGGTGTACCCGTTACAAAAACAAGTGTTTATCCCTGACCACAAACAGGTGTAACAGTTAAAAAAATAAGTGTTTTATCCCAGACCAGAAACAGAAGTTTTTGTCACAAAAACAGATATTTTACCAGAAGCAGTCCACCCTACCAAGGTCAATCCAACCTTCAGCTCTGATACCAGTTGATGAGGTTTCTTCTGCTACGAAACCAATTGTTGGGATCGAGATAGAGTTCCAAGTAATGCGCACGCAGCGAAATAACAACAGTATAAATTAAGTACTGAATAGAAAGAAGAATAATGACACCGGAAATTTTTAACATGGAAACCCTCTTTCAACCAGAGGGAAAAAACCACGGGACGGTCTCCGAAAAAATATTTCACTATGTGGTAAATTGAATACAGAAAATATTGAGTAACTCACACTCACTCAATTTTTCTCTCCCTCGTATATAGTTTCGATATCTCACAATTCTACCACTCCAGTATTCTCATAAGGAATACTGATTTCCCACACTCAGAACAGGTGTTCCTGACAAAGAATATCTCTCAACTCTCACAGAGCATACAACTCGTTGCTCTCTTTTTGGTGTGTCTTGTGTGTTTCTAGTGTATATCAGCCTTCAGCAAATGCCTCTATTTATGGTAGAAGCTTAGGAGGCAATGGCCCTTGAAACAAGTAGCAGCATCA
Source organism: Vinca minor (assembly GCA_026122235.1). NCBI lineage: Eukaryota > Viridiplantae > Streptophyta > Magnoliopsida > Gentianales > Apocynaceae > Vinca > Vinca minor. The sequence continues at coordinate 853,643 of JAOCZM010000161.1, read as the reverse complement.
AAGCGGGTTGGCCCGTCCGGTCCGCCCGGTCAGTTGTGATCACTTCTAAACGGACCTGGACCGGGATATGGACCAATTTTTTGCGGACTAAGAAACTCCCTAGTCCATACACCGTCCATAAGAAATCCGCGGGTTAAAAGCAGTAGGGTCCATGGACTAAATTAATTTTAAAAATAAATTTTAAAAAAAGAAAATAAAGCTTAAAAATGACTTTTTTTTTGTTTTTATTTTTAAAAATTGAAAAGAAAAATTGAAAAAAAAGAATATAAAGCTTAAAAATTGAGTTTTGTTGTTTATTTTTGAAAATATTTATAAAACAAATTGTAAAAATGAGAAGTAAAACTTTAAAAAATATTTTATATATATATTAATTTAAATGCGGGTTGGTCCGGGTCCAGTCCGGTCCGGTCCGCCTTGGTCCGTGGTCCAAACGGAGCGGACTAAAATGGCCCGCATTTAAACGGACCATGAATAAACATTTGGCCCAAATCCGTCCAAAAACGCGATCACGGGACCAGGGCCTCATGACTCAGTGGTCCGCTTTGATGATCTAGAAACAAGGGAGTCCAACTTTGACCAATCACATTCCGCAAGACTTGGGCGGCGGATTTCGGCTGCTTCCAGTCAAAGTTCCATTTACTCCTTCCACCAAACTCACTAAATGATATCTAGTAAGTTTGACCATCCAATGAGAATGCAGCTGAACCTTCTGACAATATCTAGAAAATATTCAACAAAGTGGTTGCTGCCATATCCTTATCTTGTGAGTTCTTCACTTCTTTTCACTTTCTGACCCCCAAATCCATCCCATTTTTGTCTTCTCTAGTTAACTAAGGATTCATCTCATTTCCAGGAGTTCAATGGTGTGCATTGCAGCTTTTGGATGTTTCTGAGTTTGCTTCTTTCCTTATTTTAGTTCATTTAGTTACTTAATGTTCTTATTACATTAGCTAGAGAACTGGGGATAGTGATCCATAGTTATTGCTCTCTTTCTATGTATTGGTGGAGAAATGACTCTAATTATTAATATATATATATATATATATATATATATATATATATATATATATGTATATGTATATGTTTTACTGCCATTCTGTTTTGTTTAAGGCCTTTGGCCATCAGCTGGTTGTTGTTAAATTGAGTTGGTGTATTTTCTGATATCCCAGAACATCACAGTAAATAATCAGAAACCATTGTCTTCAGAGCATGTGAGGAAGCAGGAACCGTCCGGCGACCTAAGCTCCACAACCAGAAAAAGTTAGTACTCTCTCCATTCCATAATATAAGTCCATTCTATAGTATAAGTCGTTTAAAACATGTAGCTAAAATTAAGGAAACAATAAATGATATTTGTATTATGGAATGGATGTAGTGCATTTTACAGAAGGAAATTAGAAATTAGAGCAATCGAGAGTGGTTAATTAATCCCAGAAGTTACCATTTGACGCTCTTGTGAACATTGTTAGGGTTAAATGGATTTCTGAATTGGTTGAAAAATGGTAAGTCTTGTACGGAGGTACTTGGAAGTGAATCACTGGCCATGAGTAAGATGATCGTTCTTCCGATGGTGGATTTTCAGTAACTTGTTGAGTTTCCGTTGCGGCGTCTTATCCCATTACTCCGGTCTGGTGAGTCTAGCTGGTGGTGTAACGGTTGTTCCGGTAGAGTGCTGAGCAGACAAAAACCACGGACTGATAAGGTTTTAGGCCTCTTGGGGTTCGGCGAAGTGGGTCGCATTCGGTTCCATTATCTAGGGCCAAACTACAAATCCTTATTGAGTCCAAAATTGTCAACCAAATTGTTGTAGTATAGTGGTAAGTATTCCCGTCTGTCACGTGGGTGACAAGGGTTGGATCTTCGGCACGGCGTTATAATTTTTTCATCATGTACTAAACGGAAAAGATATTTTTTTTTTTGCATAAAAAAATTCCTAGAGTCCATCCTGACGCAGCCCAATATATCGGGCTTCCAGGTAAAGCCCAGTTCGTGTAAAATTGGAGTGTCGAACCCATTACCGTAAGAAACATTTTATGATTTTATTCAACAATTTAGTGAGAATTCCTTAATCCAACATGTGAAAAATTGTCTTTCTAACCACTCAGAAAAATTAGAGGGGCATCTACGTACGTGACGAATTTTGAATAGTTAAAATCGAAATGAAGATATCAGTTGAGGACAGATAATTTTTACTGTTCCAAGAATAGCATATTATTCTTCATAAAAACAGAGGAAAAAATAGTTATGTTTTAATGTGCAAATATCTACTTAAAAAATAAGCATTAAATTTGAGGCGAAAAGAGTGCAGACGAATAATCCAAATTTATTTTCTACTCTTCAAGTCCCTTGAATTTAAATCCATCATCAATAAAGAGTTTTTTTTTTGTCCTTGGCAAAATGTCTTCATTAACAACAACACGGACTAATTTTCTTGCCAATTAGAAGTCTAATGTAAAAAATTCAAACATTTAACAACTTAAAGATGTGCACCCTTAATACTCATCTGTCAATACAGAATTAAGAACCTCATTAAAGCTTCATCTTCACTGTGTTATTCCCAATGCAAAACATTGGAGTTTACAAGTAAGACAATGGTAAAAGCCACCTTGCTTCTGTAGTAGCCAAGGTTGTCAAAATCGCGAGTTGGATCGTAAAATCGTACAACGATCCTAAGGCCATAAATCGAGTTGAATCGCTTTAAAAATCGCTGGAATATTGGATCGTAATGGATCGTAATGGATCGTCGATCCAGATCGTAAGATCGTTGGATCAGACGATTCATTACGATTCAATATTTTCTCTTTTTACAGTGAGATTTAGGGCCAGAAATCAAGGAATAATGGGATAAAAAGGGTTATCGGGATTTAAGGAGAAAAAGAAATAGAGAGAGAGCAAGAACTTACCGGCAACGATGGCGGAGAAGACGAAGCAAGAACCTACTCGGGCCATACCTCGTCCCGGGATTAGCTATTTCGACGCCTTGGACAAAAGCGGCGGGTGAGAGGAAAAACCCGTGATGGAGAGGGTCGAATCCGGTAGGGATTTGAGGGCTAAAATGTTTCAGAAATTGTGCAAAGAGAATCCTCTTGATCAGATGGACCCGAATTTGGTCGGAAATGGAAGTTCGTCGGATGCTATGAATCTGGATTAGGGTTGGGTTTCGCGGATGAACTGTGCAGTTAGTGATTTTGATTTTGATTTTTGAGGATGATGTCGGATTAAGTTTTTTTTGGGGTCCTCTTTTTTTTTCTTTTCTTTTTTTTTTGATATTTTGATTTGACGTGGCCACAAATTCTGGGGAAATTTCTGGTCCTTATCTCTTCACGCACTACGTATTTTGCAATTTAATGTATAAGATATAGAGGATCAACATAACAGTATTAGTACTCTCATTGTATATGACAAATAATCGTTTGTACCGTGTGCATGCTTATTTATTTACCTAAATATTTATAATTCGTTATGTATATATATAACTAAAAAAATATATATATCATAAAGTATAGTAAACCCAATTTTTTTAAGTATACGACATTAAAATTTAGAATTTATATATACTTTTAATAATTTTTTCGGGTCTTCCGATCCGTGTTACGATACTCGTGTTTACGATTTTTGAGAACCCTTCCGTTCCGAGTCAAAATTACGATCTTGACAACCTTGGTAGTAACCCTCATCTTTACTATTGGAAAATACGACTTCCGTTCCTAATTAATTGATACATTTTACTTTTTTGGATGTTCTAAATTGATTGATACATTTCAAAATTTGATAAATATTTGACATGTTTATTCTATTTTTACCCTTAGTCAACTTTACTTAATACTTTAGTATTTTCAACAATTTCACATTTATCCAAGCACATCAAACCATACTTTAATTAGGGGTAATTTAGATTTTTTTTTTTTTTTTTTTTTTTTTTTTTTTTTGTAATTATTGACTTCTAATCATTTTTTTAGTCTATGTGAAAAATCTAAAATGTATTAATTAATTAGGAAATGAGGTAGTAACATATTGGAGACTGCATATGTTAAAGAATTTTGTGGTCCAAGCAAATGAAGGAAGCCAATAGGGAATAAATAAAGCTACAACATTGTTAAACCAAAATCAAGATTACCCCATGTGGAGAATGTGCCTTTTGTTTCTTTTTTGCCTATCACATCATTCCCTTTCCAGTTTTGGACCCAATTCAGGGGACAATCTTTATGTAACAAACACTTAAATTATTTCTTGCATCTTTTCCATGTTCAAAATGAATAACAAGAATCCGGACACGAGATCTTTTGATTCATTAATAGATTTTTAACGGAAAGATGACTACAATGATTGTATTCATACGTAGTGCTCCAACTGAATATCATATGAATAATAGATATAAACCGTTTAAAAGACGTTAGCTTTGAAATTGAGACTGTTTCCTTTAGTATTTATAGGCTATTAGAATTCGTTAGTCCGATGTAGTAGTGAATTTGTTTCCACCTTATATTTGAGGTAAGGTTATGTCCCCCTCCATGAATGGTTTTTCTTTTGCTTTAATTCAATAAAATTTAATTTATAAAAAAAAAAAAAATTGAATAACAAAAAACAACCAATATTTTTTGTCTTAGGTTGTTCTATTCTGATGCATCAATCTAAGAAGATTATGAGTTAGATATTACATGAAAAATTGGATTTCCAACAATCTTGTAATGACACTTAAAATGTTGTTTTTACTACACATTATTCGAAACTTGTCTGGGAAATTTTGACTTAGACCCGATAATATAATGTGACAAGCTATGTTATCCGGGACTCATTTACGGGGTTGGGTATATATTTAGGTGTCGGATACTTAAATATTTAAAATAAAATGTCCGATCGGTGTTGATCGAGATCCAGGTAAGTATCTCATACTTCATACAGCATGTCGTGTCGATCACGGGTACAAAATACCCAGAAGGGTTCGGATAACATAAGCAACAAGTAAAGATCAAATACACGTCGTAACTTCACACTGTCATTATCAGACGCTTACTAAATATTTCAAGCTACATATTATCCATTTGAGTATATAAAGTGTCGTAGTTCCATAATTGTCCTCTCCTTCTTACTTGAATATATTATGGATAAAATTATTATGTGAAAACTCTGCCTTTTAAAATTTTCATAAAGCTTCTCTAGACTTGTATTGTCTGATAATCTAGTGTGGATGAACTTAAATCCATCTGTAGTCATCATTTTTTGGGGGTCATTAAGCAGTAGACTACAATTATTTTCATAACTTTCCTTCATCAGCATTATCATTCTTGCATCCTTCAAACGACAAGTCATGATTCAACTAAATAGTTCATTTCAATTTCGGTTTCTTTTTCTTGTCTCACACTCAAAGCATTTGCTTCAATCTTGGCCATTTCACGTTCTCATATATCCTACCTAAAACATGTCAGTAAATTGGGCTTCTATCACACATCCCTTATTCTCAATACTGGCGCTAAAGTTTTTTTTGTCCCCTTCTATATCTCATTCGATGTCATATACTAATAAGTGTTGGGTTTTGACCCATATTTACTGAATTACTAATTAAATATTAATTAGGATAACAATTAGTAATTAGGTAAATTACTAATTAGGTGGATTACTAATTGGATACTAATTAGGGTAAGAATTACTAATTATTGAACTCCTAATCCATTTAGCCTCTTATATGCTTTGGAGTAGTAAGGCGAGGAGAGCTAATGGATTGGAGGAATCTCCATTGTATTATTGTTTCTCCATTATAATGAGAGTATGAGCTCGCCTTACCCGTGGATGTAGGTCAGTTGACCGAACCACGTAAATCATTGTGTCCCTTTATCTCTTTCCTTGTTGATATTTGCTTGTTGAGCTAGAATTGGAGGGGATTAATTTCCTAACAACTGGTATAAGAGTAAGGTTCAGAATAGAAGAGGAGTTGTTTTGGTTCATCGGTTTCTCCAAAGATTGGAGGAGAGTGTTGGATATAATCGAAAGTGGATTCTTTCTATTGGTTAAGCCAATGTGGGAACGCAGCGCTGCTACACCAGAATTTGGCGTTACTTTCCAGTTAAAGATCGACCAATTGTCAACTCAGAGTTTTGTGCAATTCTATCCATCGTCACCAGAAACCGTTAACACAAGTGGAAAGATTTTTATGTATGTCCTCCAAAGATGGAAGAGATCCGTCAGAGATGGAAGAGAGATCCATTGGGGGTGGAGCACACGTGCCGAAAGAGGTTTGACTGAGAAAAGGTGTTGCTGAAAGAGATTAAAATCTAGTGTGGTTGGTGCACAAGTCAAGTAAATAAGAAGGATTAAATCTAGACGGTTGAACTGGAAGGGTGGAGGATTGATCTCGTATGTTTCGGGTGCATGGACCCAGAGGTGCATCAAGTGTCCTAAACTAGAGTGGGTTTGGTGGACTTTGAACGTTGCACTGTTTGTTCCCTTATTGATGTTTCCGTGTCTGACCGTTTATCAAAGTTGACTAAACTCATCTTAGTCAAATTCCCCTTAATTCAACGCGCTGATTTGAAGGTTAAAGTGCGGAGCAGTGAATTTGTGCGTAGGGGCATATGAGACGTGGAGAATATGGACATGGAGCGTACTAGTTGGAGATTGGGTGAATACGTGCCAGAGTGGAGATTGTTGGGTTTTGTCCCATATTCACTGGATTACTAATTAGATATTAATTAGGATAAGAATTAGTAATTAGGTGGATTCCTAATTGGATACTAATTAGGTTCCTAAAACGTTGAACCGGCTTGCATATTCAGAGACTCTCATCCCTTATGTCTGTTGAAGGGATTCATGGGCGGAAACTCGTTCCAAACACCCATGGATCCTCCCCTGTAGGATCCGCTCATATGAAACAATTCGAAAACAACAAGAAAGCGTGCAAGAAAAAACTTACGTTTTTGGATTCAGAAGTTACTTCTTGAATGGAGGTTGGCGTTTCTTGGATCGGATGTTGCTACGGATTGATCTCCGCTGCGGAAAGTCTATCTACCCCAGGTATCCCACTGTGACGAAAGCAGGCGACGATTGCTAGCTCTTCGTCTTTTCTAATTTTCGGGAATTAGAGAGAAAAAGGAGAGGCTGATCCTGAAATATAATTTCAGAGAATTGATAATATTTCAGCTGGAAAAACTATCATAACCTAGGGTATCGGCTAAGAGGTCATTATATAGGGTGTGAGAGTTTGTTCCCATAACCAACTCTCACATCCTCAACTCCTCTCGGCAGTGGGAGTCTCTAACTCCCACGTCCCCAAGACTTCTGCTGGTAGTGGGAGTCCTTATCGGATAATAACTCCCACGTAATCCCAGCTATAGGGTAAAATACCGAAATTGCCCCTGATCTCTAATTCGAATAATAAACACTTTATTATTTTCAAAAAGACAAATGTCGGGATACAATGAACCTAGACACATTCTAGATTCATTGAATCTGACATAAAGCTCGTTAGCTCGTCTATGCGTGTGACCACGTAGGTTCATCTCACAATAGCAATGAAAACACACTTAGTAGTAGTATGTGTTCATAAATCACAAGCGGTCCCTAGCGAGGACATTGTGACTACCCAAAGTGAATGAATATACAACGGAACCTAATATCAATCCACTATTTAATCCCTTTGTCTCGCGATATCCTAATTAAGCATAAGGCGTGGTGGTCGTCACCCTTATTAAGCTTAATTGTATTTATGCTCAATCTCCGGGTAGACTGCTTTTGACAAATAGCATTTGATAACCACTTTATCAAATACATTTGAGCTACGACCATGCATTTAAAGCAGTCTTTCCCTATCGAGGGAGCCCATGGATATCTCTCTCTAATAATAGAGAGGGACAAATTCCTTACAATGTCTCTCACATTCAAGCTATGATAGGACACTACATCCGATCTCGGGACGTATTGATTACTCTGTTACAAGTAACGTCCCGAAGCCGAGTCAAAAGCGTGGCTCCATTCATACTAGAATCAATGAAGACATAAGGTCTAAGGATTCTAAAATAGTATTGAGGAAGTAATACTTATGACTTAAGACCATGAAGTATTACTTCTCGACGGATCACGTCGATACAATGTATCCCTATACATTGCATCTATGATGTGATTTGTATCCATTACACATGATCGATAAAACAAGATTATCAATCAACAATCATACTAGTTTTATTTCATAGTAATTAAGCATTACATAAAACTAGGGACTACTAGAATAGTAATTACATAAGCTAATGAGTTTTACTATCAAATCACACATTTGATAATCAAAAGCAAAGTTAACTATTCAATTACATGCTCAAAAGATAACAAAACGCACAACATGTGCTAATGGTCCTAGGGCACTACTAACATCTGTTTGAGCTTAAATAACTGGTTCTGACGCACCATCTTGAATGTCTCTAGGAAGTACTAATCTAAGAAGGTCTTCTTGAACCGTGCCCAAGTAATAAGCTGACCTCTTGTTCATAAATAAACCCAACGCCTTTCCACCATTCTGCTGCTTCGGCCGTAAGGAATCCCACAACTACATATCACTTGATATTCTCCTGAACACTCAATATGGTGAAGTGTTGCTCAATGTTTTCTAACCAAGCCTCAACTTGATCCGGCCCAACATTCCCATCAAACGATACCGCCCCATGTTCTTACTTCTCTCGAAGTAAGCCCCCGGGTCACCCTCAGTTCTCTGTACCCTTTGGAACCCCTAATTCTTATTTTGGTTTTGTTGGCATTGTACTTATAGTAGTTGTACTATCATAGTCAATGCAGTAGCCATTTCATTACCTGACCCTGTGTTAACCGATGGTGGTGGTGGAACATTGAAAGGTGGTGGAGGTAGAGGTGTTACAAATTCAGGCACAAACCCAGCCCTCTCATTAGGTACTTGTGGTGGTGGAGGTGGAAGAAACTGTGGTTGTTGCTAACTCGTAGAACCTACAAACTGGCCACAACCCCTTGGCCCTTGGCGAGCAAATGCCACAATTAGCATGTCCAAGTCATCACTGTTTTCCTGATTTTGTTCCATCTAATACCCGGGACAGTTCATATACAAAATCGAGTAAATAAGCAAATAATCCACATACCAGGTTAAGTATCGAATAAGACATGTAAGGTAGACATGGAGTATCACATAACTAAACAAGATATGCTAGAATACAAGTTAGGCATGAAATACCCTTTGAGGGTAGAAAACATAATAGGGGGTGAATTAGCTTCTTAAAAACTTTTTAAGCTTTTCTATATCTTCTTTTGCCTAAGTGTTCACCTTAACAAAAATTGATGAGAGAGTGAAGTTGATACCTTAGTAACCTTACCAAGTGATGATGGTTGTATATTACCATTGAAGCTTTGATCATCACTTGTAGTTGAGCAACTTGATTCATTGATTGTATTTTCCATTGATGTTTGAGGAAACCAAGTGACATGGAGTGTTTGAGCTTTCTTCCTTTTTGAACATCTCCATTTAAAATCTTCAAGCTTTAAGCCACTTCTCTTTGTGCATCTTTCTTTGAAGCTTTGTGGCGATCTTTCTTTCTTCCTTTTGCAAGATGAATGTGTTAGTAGTGCCCTAGGACCAATAGCATATGTTGTACGTTTTATATCTTTTTGAGCATGTCTTTGAATAGTTAATTTTTCTTCTGAACATCAAATGCGTGATTTTTTAGTAAAACTCATTAGCTTATGTAATTACTATTCTAGTTGTCCCTAGTTTTATGTAAGGTTCTTTACAATGAAATAAAACTAGTATGATGTTTGATTGATGATTATGTTTTACTAATCATGTGTAATGAATACAAATCAAATCATAGATGCAATATATTGGGATATATTCTATCGGACGTGATCCTTAAGAGAAGTAATACTTCATGGTCCTTAGTCATAAGTATTACTTCCTCAATACTATTTTGGAATCCTTAGACCTTATGTCTCCATTGATTCTAGCATGAATGCAGCCACGTTTTTGAAAGGATTCATGGGCGGAAACTCGTTCCAAACACCCATGAGTCCTCCCCTGAAGGATCCGCTCATACGTAAACGAATCGAAAAACAACAAAAATACTTACGTTTCTTGGATTCAAGAAGCTACTTCTTGAATGGAGGATGACGTTTCTTAGATGTGTTGCTGCCACCAACAGAATACCCTTTGCGGAATATCCCTCTACCGGTATCCACGCGACGAAACGGGCGGCGAGTGCTAGCTCTTCGTTTTTCTGGGTTTCGGGAATTAGAGAGAAAAGGGAGAGACAGAAAACTATTTTCTAGATCTCAAGGTATTTCGGCTGAAAGCATTGGGTTCTAGGGTTTCGGCCAAGAGATCATTTTATAGGGTGTGAGAGTTTGTTCCCAGAACTAACTCTCACGTCCTCAACTTCTCTCGGCAGTGGGAGTCTAAACTCCCACGTCCTATCAACCTTTTTTGGCAGTAGGAGTCTATAACTCCCACGTGCACTAGACTTCTGCTGGTAGTGGGAGTCTTTATCGGATAATAACTCTCACGTAATTCCAGCTATACCGAAAATGCCCCTTATCTCTAATTCGAATAATAACACTTTATTATTCTCAGAAAAGTGAATGTCAGATACAATGAACCTAGACACATTCTAGATTCATTGGATCTGGACACGAAGCTCGTTAGCTCGTCTATGCGTGTGACCCTGTAGGTTCATATCACAATGGAAATGGAAAAACACTTACTAGTAGTGTGAGTTCATAAATCACAAGCGGTCCCTAGCAGGACATTGTGACTACCCAAAGTGAATGAATATACAACGGAACCTAATATCAATCTACTATATAATCCCTTTGTCTCGCGATATCCTAATTAAGCATAAGGCATGGTGGTCGTCACCCTTATTAAGCTTAATTGTATTTATGCTCGATCTCCAGGTAGACTGTTTCGACAAATAGCATTTGATAACCACTTTATCAAATACATTTGAGCACTGGCCATGCATTTAAACGAGTATTTCCCTATCGAGGGGCCCATGGATATCTCTCTCAATAATAGAGAGGGACAAATTCCTTACAATGTCTCTCACATTCAAGCTATGATAGGACACTACATCCGATCTCGGTCGTATTGATTACTCTGTTACAAGTAACGTCCGAGCTGAGTCAAAACGTGGCTCCATTCATACTAGAATCAATGAAGACATAAGGGTCCAAGGATTCTAAAATAGTATTGAGGAAGTAATACTTATGACTTAAGACCATGAAGTATTACTTCTCCGACGGATCACGTCGATACAATGTATCCCCTATACATTGCATCTATGATGTGATTTGTATCCATTACACATGATCGATAAAACAAGATTATCAATCAACAATCATACTAGTTTTATTTCATAGTAATTAAGCATTACATAAAACTAGGGACTTCTAGAATAGTAATTACATAAGCTAATGAGTTTTACTATCAAATCACACATTTGATAATCAAAAGCAAAATTAAGTATTCAATTACATGCTCAAAAGATAATAAAACGCACAACATGTGCTAATGGTCCTCGGGCACTACTAACAATCTCCCACTTGCCCTAGGACCAATCATACATGATCCTCAATCCCATTGACCTAGTATGACTCTCATGTTTAGGTTGTGGGAGTGGCTTGGTCAATGGATCTGCAATGTTGTCGTCTGTATGAACTTTGCAAATACTAACGTCTCCTCTGTCGATGATCTCTCTGATCAGATGGAAACACCTGAGAATGTGTTTGGATCGTTGGTGATATCTAGGTTCCTTAGCTTGTGAAATGGCACCAGTACTATCACAATAGAGGTCCACTGGGTTCACAATGCTAGGGACAACACCTAATTTATCAACAAACTTCACGATCCAAACGACTTCTTTAGCATGCTTGGAAGCAGACTAGATACTCAAACACATTTGTAGAGTCGGCCACGGTTTATTGCTTTGAGCTCTTCCAGCTCACAAGCACCTCCATTCAAACAAAACACAAAACCCAGATTGCGATCTATAATCGTCTCACGTCGATCTGGAAGCTTGCGTCTCGTGTAACCATTTACAACCGGACTTCCTTCCTAACCTCCAGTAAACTAAGAACATATCTTTAGTCCTTCTCAAGTACTTAAGAATGCTCTTGACTACGATCGATGTGACTCACTGAGGGATCGATTGATATCCGCTAGTCATACTTAAAGCAAATGAGACATCCGGGCGAGTACATATCATGGCGTACATAATAGACCCAATGGCTGAAGCATATGGGATCTTACTCATGCGCTCTTGGTCCTCCCTTGTGGAAGGTCCTTGAGTTCTGCTGAGTTTAATGCCATGTGACATGGGCAAGAATCCCTTTTTGGAGTCTTGCAAAGCCCGAACCGCTTTCAGATGCCTTGTCGATGTATCCACTCTGGCTCAGGCCAATCATTTTGTTAGATCTATCTCTATAGATTCTTATACCCAAAATGTATGTGGCCTCGCCTAAGTCTTTCCCCATACCCCCATTCTTCTGCCTACTGGTTCCTTCATTTATGCAACTCATGTTGGTTCAATTATTTTAAATTATAATCTTATTCTATCAAACGTATTATTTGTCCCCTTATTCTCTTTTAATTTGTTATCCCTGGGGCAACAACTTCAGGACCCCAATTTATCTGTCTCTTTTCGTTATAATTTTTGTCATATTCAAGATCATATGAAGATGAAAACAATTGGTTCGGCCGAAATGGTTAATGGATTATATTTATTGCACCCTAATCATTCATCTTATGTTCCATTTGTCTCTAACATTATGCCTAATTCTAATCTTCTATCTGTTGGTAATGGTGCAAACTTTTCTAATACATCTCTCTGGCACTATCGCCTTGGTCACATTTCTTTTCCTAGATTAAAAATGGCACAACATATGGATTCTAATACAAAAGTTACACAAAATGAACATGAACATTGCTCCATTTGCCCCATGGCTAAGCAATCCAAACCTCCATTCCCCCTTAGTAAATCCACTTCTCAAGCATGCTTTGATTTAATACACGTAGATATTTGGGGACCATATAAAATTCACACTGTTCACGGCCACCTTATTTCCTCACTATCGTAGATGATTTTAGTCGTTTCACATTGATTTATTTGATGAAAACAAAGTCCGAGGCTCGACCCCTTACCCAACACTTTTGTCAATATGTGCTTACTCAATTCCAAAAGGTCATTAAAGTAGTGTGTTCAGACAGTGGAGCTGAGTTTCAAATGTCTGAATTTTTTACTTCTAAAGTGATCATTCACCAAATCTCTTGCGTAGAAACTCTTCGACAAAATGGAATTGTTGAAAGAAAACATTGCTCGTGCCCTTAAATTTCAATCGCATCTATCTTCCGCTTATTGGGGATATTTTGTTACCCATGCCGTGTACCTTATAAACATCACCCCTTCACCATTACTACAGAACCAAATTCCTCACATGCTTTTATACAATAAACCACTTTCATACTCCCATCTCCGTGTTTTTTGGTACTTAGCATATGCCTCAACCTTTCTGCTCATCGCTCAAAATTCGATTCTCGTAGTCGTCCCTCCATTTTCTTAGGATATCCCGCTCAAACGAAAGGTTGCACTCTCCTCGACTTTCACTCACGGTCCATTTTTATCTCTCGAAATGTTACCTTTCACGAAAACATATTTCCTTATCCACAACAATCCCCACCCGTTCCTCCTTCAAACAGTATTCCCTTACCAATTCATTTCATCAATGATCTTCCTTTTGAACCCCCATCATCAATCCAATCCCTCATACTTCACCTCCAAATCTTCCTCACAATTCTCCTCATAATTCTACTATCTCGTCTCCCCCTCCTCATCCTTCTCGAAAATCCACTAGGATTTCACATACTCCTTCCCATCTGAACGATTATTATTGTTCTCTTGTTCAAGCTTCATCTCCTCCCACTCTTTCTAATGCAAAGACATCTACTCCCCACTCTCTATAACAGGTTCATGATTATCATTCACTATCTCCAGATCATAAATCGTTTGCATTATCAGTTTCTACTCACTTTGTACCTAAGTGCTACAGTCAGGCTGTCAAGCATGCAGAGTGGCGGCAATCCATACAAGCAAAAATTGATGCTTTGGAGGCCAACAACACATGGACACTTGTTCCTCTTCCCCCAAATGTTAAGCCCCTCGATAACAAATGGGTTTACCGATTAAAATTTCATTCAGATGGTTCTATTGAAAGACCTAAGTCTCGTGTTGTTTTCCAAGGTTTCACACAACAACCTGGTATTGATTACATTTAGACATTCTCTCCAGTAGCAAAAATGACCACTGTTCGAACTCTTCTTGCTATTGCCTCTGGCAAAGGATGGTTCTTAGAGCAGCTTGACATTAACAATGCCTATCTTCATGGTGATCTTAATGAGGATATTTATATGAGGCTACCTCATGGTTTTTCTTCTCCTCAACCTGGATTCGTCTGTAAACTCCGAAAATCTTTATATGGTCTCAAACAGGCTGGCCGGCAATGGAATCACAAATTAACCACGGAGCTAGTTCACAGGGTTTCTCTGAAGACGTAAGTGACCCCAGTCTCTTCATTCGCCGCAAAAAATCTCAATTCACTGCCCTTCTCATTTATGTTGATGATGACATCTCCTCGGTCAAGCAATTCTTGGATAATAATTTCAAAATCAAAGGCCTTGGTCCTGTATAATATTTTTTCTTGGTATGGAGATTGCTCGATCTAAAAATGGCCTCAACATTTGTCAACGAAAATATACAATGGACCTGCTTGAGCAATATGGCTTCCTTGGTTGCAAACCTGCCATTACTCCTATGGATTCCTCCTACCACTGCTCCAAGGATGATTCACCGCTCCTTCCTGACAACAATCTTTACCGGAGTCTTATTGACAAGCTTTTATACCTTACTCATACACGACCAGATATTTCTCATGCCGTCTAACAACTTTCCCAGTTTCTAGATCATCCCACATAATTACATCTCAAGGCTGCTCACCGTATCCTTCGGTATCTGAAAGGCTCTCCAGCTAAAGGACTTTTTTTCTATTCCTCATCACCATTAAAGCTTAGTGCTTTCTCTTATTCTGACTGGGCCAACTGTTCTGACACCAAGCGCTCTACCACTGGTTATTGTGTCTTTCTTGGTTCCTCTCTTGTCTCTTGGAAATCTAAAAAACAACTCACCGTTTCTCGAAGTTCCTCTGAGGCAGAATATCGAGCTCTTGCCATCACCACTTGTGAGTTACAATGGCTAAAGTACCTCCTCAATGACTTACTTATACCTCATTCTCATGCTATACAATTATTTTGCGACCACCAAAGCATTTTATACCTCACAACTAATCCCGTCTTTCACGAAAGAACCAAACTAAGTTATTTGAGGATAGATCAATATGCAATAAGCTTCGTATATCTCTCAAACTTTGTGGAATGGAACCAGAGAGGTTATTATGTGAGAGATTTAAAGTTTCCAAGGACTGCAAAAAATTCAACTCGGGTGGTATTTTACCTGTCAACAAATTATCTCCTAAGTCGAGCGTGGAAAGGTAAACCAACTTTGATATCTCAATAGGAATTGCTCGACTTAACTTGTTGTTGCTCAAATTCAATTCAATGAGTTGCAGACAATTTCCTAACATTACTGGAATGGACTCATTAAAGAAGTTTGAAGACAAATCAAGATATATGAGTTGAGTTAACAATCCTAACTCTTGAGGTATACTCCATGAAATTTTATTGGTGCAAATATAGATTTAGCATTGAAGTCATCTTCCCAAATTCACGTGGAATATCCCCAACTAAATTGTTCCTGGAAAGATCAAGCATACGAAGTTTGGTTAAATTTGTCAGCTCTGGAGGTATGCGACCACTGATGTTGTTTTGAGCAATCCGAATTGTGGTTAGATTCTTACATCTTCCCAAGTTACTGGATAGCTCTCCGTACAATGAATTTTCACTAAGATCCAAGTAGTATAAATTATGGTAAACACCAAATATTTCAGATATGTTTCCCGTGAGTTGGTTTTTGTCATAACGAACTCTAGACAAATTGGAACAGTTTTGCATGCTTGTAGGAATTGAACCAGTGAGACTATTATTCACTAGCCCTATTCTCGTAAGTACTGTTAATTTACCAAGTTGTACTGGAATTGAACCAGTGAGCATAATATTGCTTGACTGAAGATTTTCAAGTCCGATTAGATTGCCAAACTCTATCGGAATTGAACCAGAAAGTTGATTTTTCCAAAGATACAAAAAGTTTAATTTTGTTAAATTACCTAAAGATGTGGGAATTGAACCAGTGAGGTTGTTATTATATAATACTAGACTATTAAGTTGATTTAGATTGCCAAACTCTATCGGAATTGAACCAGAAGGTTGATTGTCATAAATATATAAAATTTTTAATTTTGTTAAATTACCTGAAGATGTGGGAATTGAACCAGTGAGGCTATTATTACTTAATTCTAGATCGCTAAGTTGATTTAGATTGCCAAACTCTATCGGAATTGAACCAGAAAGTTGATTGCCATAAAGATACAAAAAGTTTAATTTTTGTTAAATTACCTAAAGATGTGGGAATTGAACCAGTGAGGTTGTTATTATATAATCCTAGACTATTAAGTTGATTTAGATTGCCAAACTCTATCGGAATTGAACCAGAAAGTTGATTGTCATTAAGATACAAAGTGTTTAATTTTGTTAAATTACCTAAAGATGTGGGAATTGAACCAGTGAGGTTGTTATTATATAATACTAGACTATTAAGTTTATTTAGATTGCCAAACTCTATCGGAATTGAACCGGAAAGTTGATTATTCCAAAGATACAAAATGTTTAATTTTGTTAGATTACCTAAAGATATAGGAAGTGAACCAGTGAGGCTATTAATTGCTAACTGTAGATCCCTAAGTTCATTTAAATTGCCCAACTCTATCGAAATTGAACCAGAAAGCTGATTTCTAAAGAGATAAATCAGTGTTAAGTTGGGAAGATCACCTATTTGAGGAGGTATGGAGCCAGTGAGTTGGTTATCTGAGAAATCAAGAGACTAGAGATATGAAGTGAAGAAAATGGAAAGCTTTGCAATGTACCCATTAGACTTATATTAATAAGATTCAACCCATTGATCCTTCCACCAAAGCATGAAACACCGTACCAATTGCAGGGGTTCGTTAGTAGAATTGGCAGTAGCATTCATAGTTTTCGGTTGAAAATTCCATGAAGATAGAAATTGATTATTGTGGAGACTGAATTTCCACTTAAGAAGAGCATTAGCCTCTTCTGCAGATGATAATGCTAAAGCACCTCTATCATTATTTAATGAGATGATGATGAGTAAAACTAGCAAAGGAAACATAAATAAAGCTTTTTGAGTGAGAAGGAAATTCATGGTTTTGCTTTAGATCGTTTTAATAATAATTTGGCTTCAAGGTGTATTATTTTTACCAAAAATTAGACCCTACATTTTTAGTGATATTTTAAATGGTCGTCAAGATGTAGGCCAGGAGTGGACTTGATTCCTCCACATGACTTTGAGGGTACTGGTGTGGACGTTGTGAAACACATGTTAGCTATCGAATTAAAAATTTGAGGGTTGCAATTATCTGTTGGACAATATTGATTAGATAAAATTATTAATATTTGATTCGACAGTTAACATGTATTTCACACTGTGCGGATAAACACTTATTTCGTATCAAATTCAGATCAAGATCAATAAAAAAAAGTGTTCAGTATATTCAATTTTTTTGTATTTAAGAATATAGTCGACCGTAGGACTTTCGATGGCCCAGTGGAAACGGCCACTTAACGCAGGGCTTCGGTCCGTGTTCGAATCCTGCATTCCCCCCCTTCCCCCGCGTAAAAAATAAAATAAAAGAATATAGTCGACCCACTTTTCTCGAGCCAACATTCGTAATCAGATCTCCATTTTTCCTTAAAATAATAAAAGAAATGTAAACCAGTTTGGCCCGTTTAGTTTTATTTTTCCAATATCTTCTTCTTCTTCTTTTTTTGGCAGATTATTGCACACAATTTTGTAGTAATGATAAGTTGTAATTGTATAAGTTTTTTATTCAAAATTCTGATCTGACCATTTTTGTTCTCACAAAAATCAATCTATATCTCACAAAAGTACCCAAAAAATAGCTTTTCACTCAAATAAAAAACTACCCAAATTCAACCTTAGATGATTATTAATGATTTTCTAGTTCAATTCTGATAGAGTTTGGAAATCTAAATCAACTTAGTAGTCTTTCTCTAAATAATTTTTTTATTAGTGATGATTTTTTCAATCCTACTCATTGCATTGATGTTAGAGAGTGGAATAAAAAGAGAATGAGAAAATAGGTTACAATTAAATTAGGAGTAAAATTAAATAGGGTTATATTTAACATTTTATCATACTCTATTATAAAATTTAATAAAATTTTAATTTACGTACAAAATAAAAGTGAAAGTTAATTTAATACGGGAGTATTTTATACAGAAAATTGGACCTACCCTTTTAGTGGTCTTTTGAAATTGTCATTACGATAGGCCAGGAGTGGACTTGCTTCTTCCCCATGACTTTGAGGTCAATGTAGTTATCTAGAAAATGTGGTTGCTGGTAGTTTGGGATTGAGGCTACATTGTAGAATAGTCGTTAGTTTGTTGGGTGAAAAACAATTCTTAGTTGTCTATTAAATATTTTAGGGTTGAAATTATTTGTTCTAGGATATTGGTTAGAGAAAATTGTAATTGGTGCTGTGAATAATTAATCTCAACTGTTAATTTTGATTCAACAACTAAAAAGTGTTTCATACTATGGGGACCAACACTTATTTTGTACTACCAAAACCGGATTTGTGAAAATTAGCTCAATTAGTTTATAAGTACATCTTCCTTAGGCACTCAATGTGTGACTTCATAATTCAACCCTCCCCTCACATCGAGGTGAGAGTCAATTTTAGCCTCGCCGCCCTTTTTGGGTCGTACGGGAACAATTATAGTCCACTTCGGCATTATGAGTCAGCATATCATGCCTAAGTTTCTGCTCTGATATCATGTGAAAATTAGCTCATGAGTCTCCATGACCTCTCAAAACCAATTGACAATGAGAAGTGTTAATCCATGAGCTTATAAGTTATTTGAATCTTCTTTAGACACTCGATATGAGACTTTATATTTCAATAGGATTAATAGTTTGATATATAACTGACTAGTCCGATTAGATTAAAGCGGCATTATAATATACTTGCGGAAAGCTCTGTAATTTTATGTATTTTTTTGTGGACAATAATTAATTCGATGTGAAGTGATTTAGTATGTTATTAAAGTATTAACAGTGTAATTTTATTTTAACTAAGGTATTAGTTGATGGCTCAATATCATTTGCTGAGAAACTTTGAATTTAGTTGTGAAATGCTTTTGGTAAAATATATTATAATCTTATTGTCGTGAAATTCTAGACAGTGGCCCAATATTTAGTAGTAGTATTACTCTCTCCGTCTCAAATTAATTGTTCAAATTTCCCTTTTAATATGTTTTAAATTAATTATTCACTCTCTAAACAAAAAAATTATTAATAATTATTTTTTTCAATCCTACTCATTGCATTAATGTTAGAGAGTGAAGAATAGGAAGAGAAGAAGAAAATAAGTTAGAAGTAAAATTAAATAGGGTTATTTTTCATTTTATCACATTCTATTATAAAATTTAAAGTATAAAATTTAAAAAAATCTTAATTTACGCACAAAATAAAAGTGAAAAATAATTTAACACGGGAGTATTTTATACAGAAAATTGGACCCAACCCTTTTAGTGGTCTTTTGAAATGGTCGTTAAGATAGGCCAGGAGTGGACTTGCTTCTTCCACATGACTTTGAGGTCAATGTAGTTAACTAGAAAATGTGGTTGCTGGTATTTTGGGATTGAGGCTACATTGTAGAATAGTCGTTGGCTTGTTCTGTGCAAAACAACTCTTAGTTGTCATATTAAATATTTTAGAATTGAAATTATCTGTTCTAGGATATTGTTTAGAGAAATTATTATTGGTGTTGTGAATAATTGATCTCAACTCTCGATCTTTGATTCGGCAGCTAATTAAGTGTTTCATACTATGGGGACCAACACTTATTTTGTACCAGAATTGGATTTGTGAAAATTAGCTCAATTAGTTTATAAGTAGATATTTCTTAGACAGTCAATGTGTGACTTAATATCTCAACACTCACACTCACATCGAGGTGAGAGTCAATTTTAAGCCCACCGCCCTTTTTGGGTCTTACGGGAATAATTAGAGTCCACTTCGGCATTATGAGTCAGCATATCACGCATAAATTCCTACTCTAATATCATGTGAAAATTAAGTCATGTGTCTCCATATCCTCCCAAAATTCATAATCAGATCTCCATTCTTTTCTTAAAATAATAAAAGAAATGTAAACGAGTTTGGCTCGTTTAGTTTCTTTTCCCAGTATCTTCTTGTATTTTTTTTTGTTTTGCAGATTATTGCACGCAATTTTATAGTAATAATAACTTGTAATTGGATAAGTTTTTTACTCAAAATTCTTCAACTTTTTGTTGTTATAGATCTCACTATTTTTTTATTTTTAATCATAAAAATCAATCTATATCTCTCAAAAATTGATGAAATTCAAGGAGAAATGTAATAGGAAAGCAAGAAGAATTTAGAGAGCATTTTGGGAATTTTCAGATTTTTTCTTATTAAAGAAGAATGCTCCTTGAGCTGTATTTATACACAAAAAAACAGAAAAGGAAATGTAACTGATTCTAACTTACTAAAAATATTTTTAAATTAACCATACTCATAAGATAGTAGATAACAATGTTCAAGTATCAGAAAAGAAATCAATTCAATTATTTAGAGCCTTTGTTTGCTAGATAATTTCTTTTAGTATGGGTCATATTGTTTTTTGCCCTGTGTTAATATTTTTAATGGATAAAATGTATTAATACTTCATTACTTTAACTAGGTACACAATGTTAAAAAAGAAGAACAATTATAATATTAGGTAATAGTACGAATTATACTTTTATTTGAAAATAATACTTTTTTTGTTTAATAACTTTGCAAATTTCCTCACATGGTCGCAAGATAAGTTATCTCCTGTCTCAAATTAGATATTTACTTTTGTGTCAAATAAATAAAAGTGGATATTTAATTTGAAATAGAATGAGTGCTATTTTTACCCAAATTAAATATCAGTTTTTTTAGATGTAAAATGAATAGAAAACTGAAATTGTGACAAAGATACTATAACACATTAAATATTACTTACAATTTCTCTAGAATTATATAATGTATTTGTATTTGAAGCTTTCTATTTCCAGTTCTGGCAGGACTCATACCCCCCGGTGATTTTTGGCTCATTGAGATGTGCATACATTGATGTAATAAAATAGTAAAGAAAAGGAAAAAAGGGGAACATTGTTAAATTTCTTTCAGACTTTGGATAAAAAAACATGTTTTATGTTAAATCCATTAAAGAATAAAAAAGTTGAAGTAGTAAACATTAATTTCGAATGTCATACCACATTTTCAACTACTCAGTCAGTTATTAATAAAAATAACTAAGTATTTTTTTAGGATAGTTTTGATACGGATCAGGTTTATTGGATCATGTGATTCAGAACTTGCCATTTCACTACAAAATGAGGACTATGTGATGACGTGGTGAATTCTGTATCACAAGTTACATGTAACCTGATATATATCAGTAAAATCTTTTTTTTTTAACAATGAAAAAATATCTTTATTAATGATTTTTAAAGAATGATAAGCACTAATTACATAACGCAAGATTTTTAAAGAATGACAATCAAAGCCGGTCAATGGGGGCATGGACTGACTAATAAGAATTGATGCCTCTCAATTCAAGTTTGAGAATTCAAATTCTATACAGTGCGAATAAACGACAATATACAATAGCATATTGATAGAGATTATTGTTAGGTGAATCAAAATGTTTTTTTTTAAGAGTAGAATCAAAGTGTCATTAGATCTTAACCGACTACTCATACCAAATGCCTAAATACTAAACCTTGTGGAAGTGTGAACCCCTACAATATTTTTATGTTTTGTATGTGCCCATATATAGTGGACATTCTTTTTTGCTAATTATTGAACATCTTTCATTGAGAAAACTTATGGCGACATTGATTAATCAAAATCCCAAAAGAGTGTGACGACAATATTATATCTACAATTGAAAGTTCTTTTGCCGAACAATCTTTGCACATTAATTTTCTTATTTTTTGAATCAATTTCTTAAGCCCTAACAAACAGAGACAAAGACACTGGGTGAGTAGAGGTAATCGTCCCCGAAATTTTTAAAAATTATATTAGATATATTAAATTTATATGTAGTTCTGAATATTTGATCAAATTTGCCCCCAACGAATTTTTTTTTCCAATTTTTATATGCATTTTGACATACTGTTGTAATTTTTTGTCCAAAATCTAAAAGTTCTGACTTCGTTTCTGGTAATAAAATAAAATAGTACTACTAGTACTAATTAATTAGTATATTTAAAAGAAAAACCAAAAAGTTGCCAGTAAAAAGGTCGTTTTCCCTTAAAATTTGTTGACTCTGAGCGTTGTACACTAGTCATTATGAATTATGATGAATTTGCATACAAAATCTTCAAGTTCTTCAGTTCAAAATTTTCGGCATGACTTCACAAATATTTTTTTTTTTTAATTTTTTCAATTGCGAAACGGAGATTTTAACACAAAAATCTATTCCAAATACAACCTTAGAGTTAGCATGGAGCGAAAGTGATTGGAGTGCTAAATTGCTAATTGATTTGATGACAAAATAAATCCATAATTAATTATTAATGGGTCCTTAGCACTTTTGACCTTGTAACAATCTACCACAAAACATCTTCTCTATTAAGTAATTGATAATTGACTTTAGACATCAATCATACTAAAATATGATTATACATTTGGAGCCCGTTTTGCGTGCATTCTTAATCTTGTAATGGGAAATGAATTCTTATTATGTATTTACCTTTTGCTTGTCATTTTTTCCATTCTATAAATTTTGTTAAATAATAAAGAACTTAAGTGTCACGGAAGTTAGCGAGTGTTCGGTCACCGACTGTAAGTGTCACGAACTCTAGTTTCCGATACTTATTGCCGGTTCCAAAGTCCGGATAAAGAAGGACGGTTGCAGTAAGGTTCGTGACGACCAACGTAAAACTTAGTCACATCTCATGACATTAATCGATTTAAGAAATCCGTGGGGGCGTTCCCTACTTAGCGGCGCGCTGCACTTCCTATACCCGAGTGTAGTGATAAATATGCAAGGGTTGCCAGGTTGTCACCCGGAAGCGACGCATCATGTTAGCGCCTGGATATGGTGTCAAATATGCAAGAGCACACTCGTTTAGGACGATTACAAGTTAAGAGGTTAGTTCGTAGTAGACTTCGTTTGGCATCTTGGAACATCGGATCTTTGACTGGCAAACTGACAGAACTAGTAGAGGTAATGGTAAGACAAAATTTTGATATCTTGTGTATTCAAGAAACTAGGTGGGTTGGTGAGAAAGCGAACGTAATAGTTCCATGGGATTACAAGCTCTAGTATGTAGGTAAAGAAAATAACATAAATGGAGTTGGGATAATTGTACATCGTGATTCATCAATGATGTAGTTGAGGTTTGTAGAAAAAGTGAAAGGATCATTAGCCTTAAGATCATGATAGATGACGAGATTATTACGATCATCAGTGCATATGCACATCAAGTTGGGTTGAATGGTGACTATAAGAAACAGTTTTGGGAGGATTTAGACGAGGTGGTACAAAGTATAACGCGTGAACATAAGCTTTTCATTGGAGGTGACATAAATGGACAAGTAGGTTTGAGTCATAGTGGGGTTGAAAGTGTACATGGTGGTTTAGGGTTTGGAGATAGAAATCAAGCAGGTAACGATATTCTTGACTTTGCTTTGGCTTATGATTTTATTATAGCAAATAGCTGGTTCAAGAAAATGGACTCACATTTGGTGACTTTTAGAAGTGGATCGCATGCTAGACATATAGACTTCTTCCTAGTGAGGAGCATGTTTCGTAGTAGTTGTAATGATTGTAAGGTTATTCCCGGTGAGAGTGTGGTACCGGAACACCGGTTGCTAGTCCTCGATTTTCTTTTTGGGGAAAATGCTAGGAAGAGATCAAAACCCCAGGTATTTCCCAAAATCAAGTGGTGGAAGCTACAGGGAGAAGATAAAAAAAATTTTGTGGATAAGGTGATTCAAATAGATGATTGGTCGTCTGAGATAGATCTGGATTCTATGTGGGAAAAGATGTCGCATGGTATTAGGAAAGTGGCTAAGGAAGTGCTCAAGAATCTAGAGGAAATGCACCATTAGGTAAGGATACAACTTAGTATAACAGTGTCACACCCCGTAACCTGGGTGATGAAATGGCAGTACTTCAAGTCAATGAATGACCGAACCCACTAACATATTAAATAAAAGGGAATACTTTATTATAAAACTTAAATGGTCTAACTGTGATACAAGGAATTAAATAAGTACTTAACGGTAAATAAACCTTATTACATGGAAAAGCGTAAAATTACTAAGTGTTAATCTATTATAGTTCATTAGAAGTCACTCTTCATAGTAACCATCCCAAGCAACAACAACATCATAGAAAGGCTCAGCTCCATCTACATTTGCAAGAAAATAAAAGTAAAGGAATAAACCGGATTTAAAACGTAGACACAAGACTTAAATACATTGTTTAGAACTTACACAACAATAGACTTTATCACATAACATAACTGAAACCGGACATAGACAGAGATAGGGCACAACTTGGGTGACCGAACAAAAAATGTTGATCGACCTGAGATCACCCAAGGCAGTCTCGATCTATAGCATCAAAATAACAAAGGAAAAACATTTATGAATTCCTCTTTTTACCAACCCCAAAATGACTCATTTTAGACTCAAACCACATAGCAAATAAGACACAAACAAGAACAAATAAGCTAATAACCATAATCTTCATATCTAACACTTATACATCAGAATGCACTACGAGTACCATGCTCTACTCATACACAACAGATAAAAAAATACACGTTGTTAGACATTACGAGTATGGTTATTGCTATGACACACAAATCCCACAATGGAGTTCAATTATCTATTCACGACTTTATACCAATAACTGTAATGGCCCTAACAGTAGGCCCGGTAGGAAGCCCCAGAATAATATTAAAACATGGATTCAGTATAACCCCTTGAACGAACGGGTCCAAATTTTTAAGGATCCATTCTTATTGTGTCATAGTTCATCACCATGAACTCCACAACAACCATTACAGTTCCAATGATGGCCTCATCAGGTGAAGGCCCAGACATTTCTTAACACATCACATGAACTCCCGGGTTCAACAAACAGAAATAATCGAATGAATCTTGCTACAAAGTAGATTCTAGACAAGAGCTCAAAATCGGGGTGACGACAACCAAAAAGACCACAATGATAAGGACAACAATTAGACAACCATAAAATAATAAGAAGTACAATATAAGATTAGAAATTTAACAACAATTACAATATATGGGAAGCAATGAAATAACAATACAATTACATATTGATAATCAAATAGAATGCAACTAAATCCAACGCTTCATTCATTTTATGCAAGGAAAACATGTATAAACATTTGTTAGCAATTCCATAACTTTAGATACTGAAATCATGTATTTTATGGAGAGAATAGAAATTTAAGCAAAAGAAATGCAGAAAAATCTGTCCAGAAAAATCAGCACCCTTTCGGAGGCGATAACTTTCTGCACAGACCTTCGAATTGCAATCTGTCAGCGCTCACGCGTAACTCTTTCGATTCTCTTAAAATTCACTATTTAAACTCCTAAATCTGACACCTTGTACCCCTCCAAATGCTCTCTCAAAGTTCTGTTCAGAAATTCCGCAAATCATAAAACACTGAACTTCAAACTTACATTACTAATGGGACAGAACTCCAAACGCTGATCCGTCAACTCCAGACGTAGCTTTTCCAACCCTCTTTCTAATCCAACAAGAATCACTCGATTCCGACATCGATTACTATGTAAAAAGTCGAATCTCTCACATACTATCTATTCTGCCAGATTTTTATTCTCACTCATTTTCCTCTTTTTTATTCACTCCAACACTTGTAATCCCCATCCCATGATCTCCCACTAAAGAGCTGCCATAAAACCCGTAAAAGCCAGCCACAACCCCTCTATATTCCCTGCAATCAAGTCCCTAAACTTTCTGTCTTGAACACTTATGTCCTCACACTCCCAATCACAAAAAGTAACACATAACATAGCTTAAGTGCAACAAATAACACCTAAATCATATGATAAAATTACTTAAACATATTAATCATGCAAATTTAAATGTGAAGCATGCAAAACACATAAGTAAAAAGTTCCGGGTATCACAAACAGTGAGGTCAAAGAAGCTATAGAACAGAAAAGAGACTGTTATAAAACCCTTGGGAACTGTAGAAGTGATGAAAATGTTGCAAAGTATAAGGCCGCTAAGAGAGAAGCAAAGATAGATGTTAGAGAGTCGAGATCAAAAGTGTATAAGGATTTATATAGTAAATTGGACACTGAGGTCGGTGAGAAATGTATATAGAGACTTGCTCGCGTGAGAGAGAAAAGAACAAGAGACATTGGTATGGTAAAATGTATCATGGATGATGATAATAAAATTTGTTGAAGGATAATGATATTAAAGTAAGGTGAAAGTCTTATTTTGATGGGTTATTTAATGGGAATCAAGTGAAAAATATTAGAAACATTTTTATTCCAAATGAAGAAGTGAACCGTGACTTTGTACATAGAATTCAGAGGAAGGAAGTTCTAGAGGCACTTAAAAAGATGAAAACAAAGAAGGCAGTGGGACCCGATCATATACCGATTGAGGTTTGGAAGTGTTTAGGAGATGTAGGTATTGAATGGTTGTTAAGCCTCTTCAACAAGATATTTATGATCAATAAGATACTGTCAGAGTGGAGGAAAAGTAATTTGGTCCCGTTGTACAAGAATAAAGGGGATGTTCAAGACTGTTCTAACTATCGTGACATTAAACTTATGAGTCATACTATGAAACTTTGGGAAAGACTGATTGAATATAGGATGAAAAAAATTGTGAGTATTTCAGATAACCAATTTGGTTTTATGCTTAGGCGATCAATCATGGAGGCAATTCATCTACTAAGGCAAATGATCGAACATTATAGGTAGAGATAGAAGGACTTGCACATGGTGTTCATTGATTTGAAGAAAGCTTAATTATGAAAATAAAGACTTGCACATGGTGTTCATTGATTAGAAGAAAACGTATGATAAGGTGCCTCGAGAAGTATTGTGGTGGGCGATGACTAAAAAAGGTATATCCCATAAGAATATTGACATTGTTAAGGATATGTATAAGGGAGTCAGTACGAACGTTATGATTTGTTCTGAGATGACAGAGGAGTTTCCTATTACAATTGGCGTAGATCAAGTCTCATCATTAGTCCGTTTCTCTTTGCATTAGTTATGGACGAAGTGACTCGTCATATACAAGACTATGTACCATATTGTATGTTATTTGCTGACGATATTGTTTTGATTGATGAGACTAGAGTAGTTGTCAACGCTACGTTAGAGGTGTGGAGAAAAACATTGGAATCTAAAGGCTTTAGAATTAGTATAAGTAAAACTAAGTATTTGGAGTGTAAGTTTAGTTCCGGTCGAAGTAGAGAGTAGAGTATAATTAGTTTGGATAACAAATGTATCGTGGGAAATGATTATGTTCGGTATTTGATTTATGTTATTTAAAACGATGGAGAGATTGATGGGGATGTGGCGCATCGAGTTAAAGCTGGTTGGTTGAAATTGAAAGGTGCAATGGGTGTCTTGTGCGACCGTAATATACCATTGAGACGGAATGGGAAGTTTTGTAGAACAGCTGTTAGACTCACGTTGTTGTATGGTACAGAGTGTTGGGCCGTGAAAAGATGCCATATCCAGAAAATGAGTGCAACAGAGATGCGTATGTTGCGATGGATGTGTGAGCATACTAGAAAGGATAGAGTGAGAAATGAGATTATCTAAGAGAAACTCGGAGTTGCACCTGTTGAAGAAAAGATGAGGGAAAATCTCCCGTCGTGGTTTGGACACATAAAAAGAAGACTGAGCGATGCTCCGGTTCGGAAACTTGAAGGATGGAGACATGAGGTTGTAAGAGGGAGGGGTGGCCGAAGAAGGTTTGGACCGAAGTCATCAATAATGATATGTATTTGTTAGACTTAGAGGAGGGTATGGTGTTTACTAGAAGGAAATGGAGAGAATGTATTTGTGTGAATGGCCACATAGAAATCTTATATTGATTCATGTAGCCGACCCCAATTACTTGGGACTAAGGCTTTGTTGTTGTTGTTGTTGTTGTTGTCGTTCTAACAATGAATCATATTGAAGGGTGTGTTTGACACGACTATTAAATATTTTCTTACTATCCGTTAGGTCGTAAGTTCAAATTTGGAAAACGTTCTCTTTATTAAAAAATAAGGGTAAGACTGCATATATCGAGACCTTTCTTATACCCTGCTAATGCGAGAGTGAAGGCTCACACAGAATCTGTTCACGAAGAAGTTAAGTGATGACCAAAATAACGTCACCATACGTGAGCAAAAAATCATTCCCCCTGATCTCTCTTAAAAAGTTAAGTTGCTACGTTAACACAAATCCAATCATATGCACTATAAACCTCTTGGATGAGCTAACAACTGATATAAATTTACAACAAGCCTGTGCTACTTTTCTAAGCCATTAACTCTTGAAGCTAAAGCCCAAATAAATTAACAATAATAGCCCACCAAAATAAAGTTACCTTAGCCCATTGTAGTCTTCTTCTTCCAATATAACCTGCCAACAGAAACCCTAAACAAAACTAAAACTCTTCCCGCCTCATTTCAAGACCTTACCTTCCTCATATCCTACTGATGTGGGAGCTTTGTTCAGTGTGTATGACTACAACAAACGACATCATTTGTGGGGTGTCTATGCCTATGATGAATATCAATTTCTTTATTTTTATCCAAATACTTTTATCCCATAATGTAGATTTAACAACGTAACTGGATAAAAAGGAAAACGTTAATACTTCAAAAAAATTTAAGGTCAATAACATTGTATTTTTAGTTCAGGGTATAAAATTAGAATCGAGAAAGGTTCAAGGGGTGTGGGCACTATTTACCCTTATTATATTTATGTAGTAACTTTTATTGGTACAACACTATACAATCAATAACATATAATGAGACAGTAATATTCAATTTAGTGTTACATAAAAACACGACCTTTCATAATTTTTTTTTTTAAAAAAACATTTAAAACAAGGAAATGTGTGCTGAGAAAGTCTTGAAGAACACCAACCAAGAGCTAATGACTCTTCTCGAATTCAATTCCGCTTCCTCTGCAATTTTGCTTCCAATCTTTGTCTCATTTTTTTTTTGTATCATCCTCTAGTGGATAGTAATATAAAGAGACAAATTCACATAAATAATGAACTATGAAAAATGCTTCAAAAATTTGAACTATAAATAGTTATAACTCACCATCGTATCATACTGCTAATGCAATGTACACACTGATAACTGTTTGGAGACGTTAAGCATTGATGGCCTCGATTGTGGATTGACATCAATACTTAACTTTGCAAGTTCAATTATAGATACAAGAACCTTTTCAACTTCTCTACTGGGATAAGAAAGTCGTGGATCGACAAGCTCTTTAATCACTTTTTGAATCTCAGACACATTAATTAGATCGATAAGATGTTCATCGAGGTATTTTCCCCTAATTATTTCTAGTGTTAACACTCCAAAACTATAAACGTCACACTTTTTAGTTACTTTGGCTGTGTAGGCAAGTTCTGTGGAGATATCAAAGAAAATCATAATCTATTAATCAAGATAAAAGAAATAACACGTATAGGAAGGAAAAAAATATGAAACACATTTGGCTGTGTAGGCAAGTTTGATGGTTTGTCAATTTTACTCTGAGTTAGAATGATGTGGAGAAGAGACTCTCGGGTTAATGGTCGGGTCGAGTCGAGACTAAATTGGATATGTCGCATTATGACACTTATAGCACGTGAAAAATCAACATCTCTCAAAGCTCAGGAAGGTCGGTCAACCGAGCTCAAGCTCGGATCAACCGAACCATTACAGAGAGTTGTGATGTTTGGACTTCGGTCGACCTATAGGCAAGTTCGGTCGACCGACCTAGGTTAGGCTTAACCGAACTTTGTTCGGTCATCCGAAGTCTCTTGAACGGTCGGAATTGATTTAGATTGCCAAACTCTATCGGAATTGAACCAGAAAGTTGATTGTCATAAAGATACAAAGTGTTTAATTTTGTTAAATTACCTAAAGATGTGGGAATTGAACCAGTGAGGTTATTATTATCTAATTCTAGATCCCTAAGTTGATTTAGATTGCCAAACTCTATCGGAATTGAACCAGAAAGTTGATTGTCAGAAAGATACAAAATGTTTAATTTTGTTAAATTACCTAAAGATGTGGGAATTGAACCAGTGAGGTTATTATTATTTAATTATAGATCATTAAGTTGATTTAGATTGCCAAACTCTATCGGAATTGAGCCAGAAAGGTGATTTCTAAGGAGATAAATCAGTGTTAAGTTGGGAAGATCACCTATTTGAGGAGGTATGGAGCCAGTGAGTTGGTTCTCTGAGAAATCAAGAGACTGGAGATATGAGAGTGAAGAAAATGGAAAGCTTTGCAATGTACCCATTAGACTTATATTACTAAGATTCAACCCATTGATCCTTCCACCAAAGCATGAAACACCGTACCAATTGCAGGGGTCGTTAGTAGAATTGGCAGTAGCATTGATAATTTTTGGTTGAAGATTCCATGAAGATAGAAAGGGATTATTGTGGAGAGTGGATTTCCACTTAAGAAGAGCTTTAGCCTCTTCTGTAAATGATATTGCTAAAGCACCTCTATTAATATTTAATGAGATGATGATGAGTAAAACTAGCAAAGGAAACATAAATAAAGCTTTTTGAGTGAGAAGGAAATTCATGGTTTTGCTTTAGATTATTTTAATAATAATTTGGCTTCAAGGTGTATTATTTATACAAAAAATTGGACCCTACATTTATAGTTGTCTTTTAAATGGACTTGCTTCCTCCACATGACTTTGAGATGGGGATTGGGGCTCCAAAAATGCGAGAATGCGAAGCGGGTATTGGTGTGCACGATGCGAAACACATGTTAGCAATCGAATTAAAAATTTGAGGGTTAAAATTATATGTTTCACATTATCAGTTAGAAAAAATTCTTGATATTTGATTGGTCATTTAACAGGTGTTCCACATTATGCGGATCAGCACTTGTTTCGTATCAGATTCATATCAGTAGTTCGATATTTGACCGATTAGTCCCATTGAATTGAAGTGGCATTGTGATATACAAGTAGAAAATCCTGCAATTTTGTGTTATTGAGTGCTTTAAAAATATCTTTAATTCGCAATTTTACTTTGAGAAAATCCTGAAAATCGTAAGTATGAATAATTAAGCTAATATGACTTGATTATAACGTCTTTTATACTCCTTGCATTATACTCTCTCTATTCCTAATTAATTATCGTTTAGGAAAAATATATGTATCCAAATTATTAATCGTTTACAATTGTTTTATTAGCTGTCAACCATTTATTACATATACCCTCCATCTTCTTTCATTTAAGAACTCCATTTAAATCAAATTTCAAATTTTTTTCTCTGTTCCAAGAAGTTGTCCGCTTCATGAATCATTTTCTCAACAATCAAATCTTTAAAATTTCTTCTATTATTATTTAATGAGATGATGATGAGTAAAACTAGCAAAGGAAACATAAATAAAGCTTTTTGAGTGAGAAGGAAATTCATGGTTTTGCTTTAGACCGTTTTAATAATAATTCGGCTTCAAGGTGTATTATTTATACAGAAAATTAGACCCTACATTTTTTAGGGTGAAAATCCTCTGTAACCGTCTGTGTACTTATTTTTGTGCACAACCATTAAGAATTCATCATGTGATCATTGTTTTTAATTATATATACACATAATCAATTGTGATTGGTTGGGCATAGAAATAGGGTACAGGCGATTATTTGCCCATTTTTAGTAGTATTTAAAATGGTCATCAAGATGTAGGCCAGGAGTGGACTTGCTTCCTCCACATGACTTTGAGGTCAATACTCGGTGAGCGGGAATGCGGGAATGCGAACTGGGTACTTGTGTGGACGTTGCGAAACACATGTTAGCTATCGAATTAAAAATTTGAGGGTTGCAATTATCTGTTGGACAATATTGATAAGGGAAAATTCTTAAAATTTAATTTGACAGTTAACAGGTGTTTCACACTGTGCGGATAAACACTTGTGTCGTATCAAATTCAGATCAAGATCAGTAGTTCGAAATTAAAATGATACTGTAATATACGTGCAGCAAATACTACAATTTTGTGCTATTAATTTCTTTAAAAATATATTTAACTCGCAATCTTGTTTCGAAAAAGCCTTATAACGTCTCTGTTGCCCTTTTCATTATACTAATAATTTGATCAAGTCATGTGGCGTTGTAGTCAATATTTTAATTTGTTACATATTTTTTCTTAACCCATGAAAGAAGAGAATTCGAGGTTCAAAAGTAGTTTGAATACAAATTTATGAAGAGGAATTTATTTTGTTTGGACGATAAAAAATGAATTTAAATAAATTGTCCTTTTTTAATAGGAAAATTATTATCAGTATTTGATATCAAAGATTACATGTGGTAGGAGAAAATTCAGTGGGTTTCCAAACAATTGAGACGAGGTTCTAGTTTTCATTGCACATAACCTTCGATATAATACTTTTTTTTTCTTTTTCTGAATCCAATGTAATCTTATTTTTATTTTGAAATGAAAAACAATTCTTAAAATGGGTCACTAGTCATCCTTGCCCCGCGCCCATCCGGGGTTTGCATTAGACTGACACTGATTTATCAGAAAGCACAAAACATGGCAGTGAAAATTGGTGGGACAACATTTTTTCGTTCCGGGACCGAAACGGAAGTGGGAATTCCGTTCCTGCTGATGTGGCAAGACTCCCAAACCGGACAAACCCTAACCAACCCTAGCCAACCCGTGACTTGGGGACGGAATTGCAACTTCCGTCCCCAAATTCCTACATTTTTTCAGTGTCCAGTTTTTTCTCAGTTTGCTTTTTTTACCCCCACTTTTTTTTTGAACGTAAATATCTGAACTCTTTGGTATTTTCGTTAAAATTTTTGACCGACTTCTAGAGATTTGTCGAAAACGTACATTATATTTTAAATTTCTTTGACAAATTCATTCTATAAATAACCTCACCACAATCAACAACATTGACAACTCTTAAACATAAATTTTCCTTACCCTCTTCCAAATTTCCAAATTTCTTCCCCTTTACCAAATTTACTTCCCCTCTAATTTTTTTTTTAAATGACAAACTTTCCAGTATTTGTTGAAAAAGAAATGGTCACAAAATTCAGGGATGTTGATTTTACCAATGAGTGCCTTTAGACTATGAAGACGCGTTGATAGAAATTCTATTTTATTTTAATACAAAGGTTACAACGATGAAAAGAGTTGGGACGATTTGTATAATGAAATTGTCTACGCCATGAACTCAGTGACTGGCGGTTTTTTCACAACAAAGATGATCGATGCAGGGATGGCGAAACTGCGAAGGCGGTTTTGAGATTTTGATGGACTTTTGCACCAACGATGGTTCACATACGACGGTAGAACCAACAATGTTGATGTGAGTGGTGTTGAAGCACAATGGAACGAATATGTTGTGGTAAGTTACCCGTCATTTCATATTCGATAATGGATTCCTTGGGTCCAATATCCTATATTGACGGTGTTCCGAAAACGGAAGACGACTTTGCAGACGATAGTGATGGAGAACACGGGGACGACGGGGTCGAGGAAGATGTAGAGGTAGAAGCGGAAGTTGCAAACCCTGAATGCCAACAACAAAGTGCTAGACCAAGTAATGAAGAGACAGACGAAGAGCCTGAACCAACACCTTCTATCTCCGCCCCAGTTGTTCCATAGTGGAATATATAAACATACAACAACTATCATAATTTTGCCTGTTGGAATGATATGGGTTCCATGGAACCCGTTCCTGAACTGACATACAGGGAAAAACAATTAAACTATTGAATCTCGATTTCTCCAACATGTGATTGGGAATGCACTTCAAGGATAAACGGGAGGCAATGTTGGCAGTTAAAGTGTGGCATGATAAGGTGGCCTTGAGGGAGTGGAAAAGAGACAGGAGCAACAAACAGTGATTCAGCGGGGTTTGTAGAAACTCAACAGAAAACAGCCAATGCAGTTGGTACATTCACGTTAACCATAGCAGGGTTGATGGATTGTGGAAGGTTACAAAGCTTAACGAGTCCTACTATTGCTTGATGGACCAGAACAAAAAACGCAACATGTCCTCCACCTACATTGGGGTAAAGATTCTATACCTTGTACAGGCTGATCCTGAAATTTCTGTTAAATTAATTAGGGCTGCATGTGTGAATAATATGAGTTTGAGTTGCACCTATAGAAAAGCTTGGTATGCCCGCAAACATGCTATCAAAACACTTTTTGGTATTTGGAAAGTAGCGTTCTAAGTACTGCCACAGTACATGCAGGCATTACAAGATTCTAACATTGGTGTTATAGTCAAATTTGTTTACCACCCACGTCTAGATGTTGATGCCCCTAAGGTGTTCAAGGCAATGTTCTGGACATTTAAACCGTTAGTTGACGGTTACAAGTGGTGCCGACCCATAATTTCAATTGATGGCACACACCTTAGGGGAATTATAAAGGGGTACTTTTGGTGGCAAGCACTCAGGATGCCAACAATCAGATTTTACCCCTGGCGTTTGCATTGGTCCAATCAGAGGCAATTTCTACTTGGTCTTGGTTCCTTAAAAACTTAAGGGAACAAGTTGTGAAAGAATTACAAGTTTGCCTTATCAGCGATCGCCATGCCGGCATTCTTAGTGTCGTGGCTAGTGTCCCTGGTCGGCAACCCCCAATGGCAGCGCACCGGTATTGCCTTAGGCATTTCAGGTCCAATTTTCACACTCATTCGAAAAACAAAGAATTGAAAGATTATGTGTGGGTTGCTGCAACACAAAACAAAAAAAGTAAGTGTGATTTTTTTTCTTGAACGAATTAAACACATAGACGAGAATGCATTTAACTGATTGATGCAGCATCCAAAAGAGCTGTGGACGTTGGCATACGATGGGGGTAAGCGCTTCGGTTGCATGACAACTAACATGTCAGAGGCGCTTAACAGCGTTTTGAAACAGTATAGGGCGCTGCCTTTAAAGGCTCTTGTTGAGATGATATTTTTCAAACTTGTACATTATTTTGACACACATCGGGAAGACGCGAATAGTTGTCAAACACCTTTCCCTAAGAGGATATGGGACCAGTACTTCGCGCACGAACAAAAGGCAACGAGTTTGACTGTTCAACGACACCACAGAGACCAGGGTATCTATAGGGTCACATCCCGACATAGAGGACCTGGCGAAGGTGGAAAAATATACGCGGTCAACATATCAGATTGTGCGTGTAACTGTGATAAGTGGTCTACTTATTCAACTCCATGCTCCCATGTCATTGTTGTGTCCAAATCGATCATGGAGGATGCGTTTAAGTATATCCACCCTGTCGATTCTCTCGATCATTATAGGAATAAGTACAAGTCCATTTTATATCCTGTGCTTGATCCCGTGATTGGAGACCTCCTCCTTTTGATAATGACACATCACCCTCCTAACATGAAAGGTACGCAGGTGGGTCGACCTCAAAGGCGGAGATTTCAAATGCCTATGTACACAGAGAACAGGGGTATTCAAAGAGCTAAGAAGTGCGGCCACTGTAAACTGGTCGGACACAACCGAAAGACTTGCCCCATGTTAGCATCTCTTGCCCAACCACCCCCTCCACAATGAATGTATTTAAATTTTACAATTTTGTAATAGTTTATAATGTATATATTATCAATTTGTAATAGTTATTTTTAATGTATTTATTTTTATTTCCATTCAATTTTGTAATAGTCATTTTTAATGTATTCGAAAAAATGACACATTACCAAATCAAAATATTACCATTTTTCTATCGGTTTGATATCCTACATAAATTCTAAATTGGTGTCTAAAATACTATTCGAAGGCGGGATCCATTTCACTATTCTTTAACATATTGCATTAGGGAAGAAAGGTGTTTAGGGAAATAAATTAGTAGAAGAGATGGAATTTGTCAAAAAAATTTAAAATACAATGTACGTTTTCGACAAGTCTCTAGAAATCGGTCAAAAAATTTAATGAAAATACCAAAGAGTTCAGATATTTACGTTAAAAAAAAAGTGGGGTCAAAAAAGCAAACTGAGAAAAGACTGGACAATGCAAAAAGGCAGGAATTTGGGGACGGAAGTTGAAATTCCGTCCCCAAGTCACGGGTTGGCTAGGGTTAGTTAGGGTTTGTCCGGTTTGGGAACGGAAGTCCCACTTCCGTTTCGGTCTCGGAACGGAAGTTCCAGAAAAAAATGTTGTCCCACCTCTTTTCAGTGCCATGTTTTGTGCTTTCTGATAAATCAGTGCCAGTCTAATACAAACTCCGCCCATCCAGCATGGAGTTTTGCGAATAAATATTTTAGTAAGATATTAAAGTATTAACACTGTAATTTTATTTTAACTAAGGTATTAGTTGATGGCTCAATATCATATGCTGAGAAACTTTGAATTTAGTTGTGAAATGCGTTTGGTCAAATATAGTGTACTCTAGTCTTATTGTCATATTTAGTAGTAGTATTACTTTCTCAGTTTCAAATTAATTGTCCAAATTTTCTTTTTAATATGCTTTAAATTAATTGTTTATTCTCTGAATAATTTTTTTATTAATGATGATTTTTTTCAATTCTACTCATTGCATTAATGTTAGAGAGTGAATAAAAAGAGAATGAGAAAATAGGTTAGAAACAAATTAGCAGTAAAATTAAATAGGGTTATTTTTTAATATTTTTTCATGCTCTATTATAAAATTTTAATTTACGTGCAAAATAAAAGTGAAATATAATTTAATACGGGAGTATTTTATATAGAAAATTGGACCCTACCCTTTTAGTCGTCTTTTAAAATGGGCATTATAGGCCAGGAGTGGACTTGCTTCTTCCACATGACTTTGAGGTCAATGTAGTTATTTACAAAGGAAATATCTAATATTAACCGGGTCCATGTGGTCCAGATTTGGCCACATCCCTGCAGAATGAAGAGAGAGAAGGAAATGCAGTGATGTGGCCAAATCTGGACCGCGTGGTCCAATGGACCTGGTCCATGACAGAATAGACCATTTACAAAATGTGGTGGCTGGTAGTTTGGGATTTAGGCTACATTGTTGAATAGTCGTTAGTTTGTTCGGTGCGAAACAACTCTTAGGTGTCATATTAAATATTTGACGGTTGAAATTATCTGTTCTAGGAGATTGGTTAGAAAAAATTATTATTGGTGTTGTGAATAATTGATCTCAACCATCGATCTTTGATTCGGCAACTAATAAATATTTTATACTATTGGGATCAACACTCGATGTGTGACTTCATATTTCAATACTCCACATCACATCGAGGTGTGAGTCAATTTTAGGTCCGCCGCCCTTTTTGGGTCGTACGGGGACAATTAGAGTCCACTTAAGCATTATGAGTCAGCCCATCCCGTCTAAGTGACTGCTCTGATATCATGTGAAAATTAACTCATAGATGTCCATGTCCTATCAAAAACCAATTGACAATAAGAGGTGTTAACCCATGAACTTATAAGTTATTTGAATCTTCCTTAGACACTGTATATGAGACTTCATATTTCAATAGGATTAGTAGTTTGATACATAACCGACTAATCCGGTTAGATTAAAGCGGCACTGTAATATACTTGCAGAAAGCTCTGTAATTTTATGTCATAATAAAAGGATAGTATTTTTTTTGTAGACAGTAATTAATTCGATGTCAAGTGATTTAGTAAGATATTAAAGTATTAACATTGTAATTTTATCTATATGTGATCAAATGTTCTTGATCCGATAGTCAGTGTCTGTGAGTTTAATTCGTCTACTCCCAAAAAAATGTCAATGAATTTTATAACATCTTTTATGGATTGATTCTATAGTCTTCTCACATTAATTGAATAGAACATCTTAAATAGAATTCATTTAAATAATGTGAGAATAATGTGGGACTAATTTCACTATGACGGTATTAAAATTAAATTTACCCAAAAAAAATGGACGTTTCCGCTAATTGAGGTGGAAAGACATTGAAAACAAAGGAGTCAAATCACAGAACTGTTTGATTTTTTTTTCATTTTTTTTTCTGGAACAAGAAAAGCAGAGAATGACCCTGACCAGATGCCAACCAATTCGATCTACATTTTTCCCATTGGCGCCTAATGAATCTTTTATTGGGTGAATAAAGCCTAATGCATCTTGTTTTCTATAGAAAACCAAAAATTCAGTGGTATGTGTCACAATAAGGGTTACTTTTTATATACATTTTCCTTAATAAACACATTTAGTAAAATATGTGTTACACGTTTTACGAACATGTATGATGATTTCATGTATTACAAAATCATCACATGTTCGTTTTAAAAAAATTGAACCATTAAATTTTTTATAATTCAATAATAAAAAAAAGGTGTTTAGTATATACAATTTTTTTTTGTATTTAAAAATATATTCGGCCCACTTTTCTCGAGCCAAAATTCGTAATCAGATCTCAATTTTTCCTTAAAATAATAAAAGAAATGTAAACCAGTTTGGCCCGTTTAGTTTATTTTTTCCAATATCTTCTTGTGTTTTTGCAGATTATTCCACACAATTTTGTAGTAATAATAAGTAGTAATTGTATAAGTTTTTTATTCAAAATTCTTCAACTTTTTTGTTCTTGTAAATCTCACCATTTTGTTTCTCACAAATATTAATCTGTATCTTACAAAAATACCCTAAATTAATTGTTAACTCTCTAAATAAATTTTTTTATTAATGATGGTTTTTTCAATTCTACTCATTGCATTAATGTTAGAGTGGAATAAAAAAGAGAATGAGAAAATAGGTTAGAATTAAATTAGGAATAAAATTAAATAGAATTATATTTAATATTTTATCATACTCTATTTTAAAATTTAATAAAATTTTAATTTACGTGCAAAATAAAAGTGTAAGATAATTTAATACGGGAGTATTTTATACAGAAAATTGGACCTACCCTTTTAGTGGTCTTTTGAAGTGGACTTGCTTCTTCCACATGACTTTGAGGTCAATGTAGTTATCTAGAAAATGTGGTTGCTGGTATTTTGGGATTGAGGCTACATTGTAGAATAGTCGTTGGTTTGTTCGGTGCAAAATAATTCTTAGTTGTCATATTAAATATTTTAGGATTGAAATTATCTGTTCTAGGATATTGGCTAGAGAAAATTATTATTGGTGTTGTGAATAATTGATCTCAACTCTCGATCTTTGATTCGGCAGCTAATAAGTGTTTCATACTATGAGGACCAACACTTATTTTGTACCAGAATCGGATTTGTGAAAATTAGCTCAATTAGTTTATAAGTATATCTTTCTTAGGCAGTCAATGTGTGACTTAATATCTCAACACATTCTACATTATATTATAAGTTTTTGTTTCAATTTATATTTTTCACTCAATAGTATACTGCTTAAAAAATGAAAAATGTTAATATACTTAATATCTTCATGAATGACCATTGTTCCATACAACATAGTCCAAAATGGTTCATGACATTATCTCCACAGACAAGAAGATATTTAAAGAAACATACCAAAAAGTTCCATGATTGAATATTTTGGGTGTATATCGAGCGCTTGTTATGATGTGACTTGAAATTCAGACTGAAACTCAAATAAATTTTAAACATTGAATAATTTAAAATTTGTTTTGTTTTGAAACTAAGACCAGAAGTATCAAGACCTAATCAAATCAAATCAGACTTCAACCATACTGTCTTCAAGTATCAGAAAAGAAATCAATTCAATTATTTAGAGCCTTTGTTTGCTAGATAATTTCTTTTAGTATCACAAAGTTCATGTAACCTGGTACTTATCAGTAAAATCTTTTTTTTTCTTTTAACAATGAACTAGATTAAAAAAATATCTTTATTAATGATTTTTAAAGAATGATAAGCACTAATTACATAACGCAAGATTTTGGTAAAGGTGCATTTATACTCCATGACAATCAAAGCCGGTCAATGGGGGCATGGACTGACTAATAAGAATTGATGCCTCTCAATTAAAGTTTGAGAATTCAAATTCTATATTGTGCGGATAAACGATAATATGCAATAGCATATTGAAAGCGATTATTGTTAGGTGAATCAAAATGTTTTTTTTTCCAGAGTAGAATTAAAGTGTCATTAGATCTCAACCGACTACTCAGACCAGATGCATAAATACTATACCTTGTGAAAGTGTGAACCCCTACAATATTTTTATGTTTTGTATGTGCCCATATATAGTGGACATTATTTTTTGCTAATTATTGAACATCTTTCATTGAGAAAACTTATGGCGACATTGATTAATCAAAATCCCAAAAGAGTGTGACGACAATATTATATCTACAATTGAAAGTTCTTTTGCCGAACAATCTTTGCACATTAATTTTCTTATTTTTTGAATCAATTTCTTATGCCCTAACAAACAGAGACAAAGACACTGGGTGAGTAGAGGTAATCGTCCCCGAAATTTTTAAAAATTCTATTAGATATATTAAATTTATATGTTGTTCGGAATATTTGATCAAATTTGCCCCCAACGAATTTTTTTTTCCAGTTTTTATATGCATTTCGACATACTGTTGTAATTTTTCGTTCAAAATCTAAAAGTCCTGACTTCGTTTCTGGTAATAAAATAAAATAAAATAGTACTAATAGTACAAATTAGTATATTTAAAAGATAAACCAAAAAGTTGCCAGTAAAAAGGTCATTATGAATTATGATGAATTTGCATACAAAATCTTCAAGTTCTTCAGTACAAAATTTTCGGCGTGACTTCACAAAAATCTATTCCAAATACAACCTTAGAGTTAGCATGGAGCGAAAGTGATTGGAGTGCTAAATTGCTAATTGATTTGATGACAAAATAAATCCACAATTAATTATTAATGGGTCCTTAGCACTTTTGACCTTGTAACAACCTACCACAAAACATCTTCTCTATTAAGTAATTGATAATTGACTTTAGACATCAATCATATTAAAATATGATTATACATTTGGAGCCCGTTTTGCGTGCATTCTTAATCTTGTAATGGGAATTGAATTCTTATTATGTATTTACCTTTTGCTTGTCATTTTTTCCATTCTATAAATTTTGTTAAATAACAAAGAACTTAAGTGTCACGGAAGTTAGCGAGTGTTCGGTCACCGACTGTAAGTGTCACGAACTCTAGTTTCCGATACTTATTGCCGGTCCCAAGTCCGGATAAAGAAGGACGGTTGCGGTAAGGTTCGTGACGACCAACGTAAAACTTAGTCACATCTCATGACATTAATCGATTTAAGAAATCTGTGGGGGCGTTCCTTACTTAGCGGCGCGCTGCACTTCCTATACCCGAGTGTAGTGATAAATATGCAAGGGTTGCCAGGTTGTCACCCGGAAGCGACGCATCATGTTAGCGCCTGGATATGGTGTCAAATATGCAAGAGCACACTCGTTTAGGACGATTACAAGTTAAGAGGTTAGTTCGTAGTAGACTTCGTTTGGCATCTTGGAACATCGGATCTTTGACTGGCAAACTGACAGAACTAGTAGAGGTAATGGTAAGACAAATTTTTGATATCTTGTGTATTCAAGAAACTAGGTGGGTTGGTGAGAAAGCGAACGTAATAGTTCCATGGGATTACAAGCTCTAGTATGTAGGTAAAGAAAATAACATAAATGGAGTTGGGATATACACTACAAAAAAAAAGACCTTTAGTAACGAAAATTTTCGTTAGGAAAGGTCAGAAAATTCGTTACTAAAGACCTTTAGTAACGAAAATCGCTTGTCACCAAGTTCGTCATGAAAGCCCCGTGGCTAAAGGTCTTTCCTAACGAATTAGGATATTCGTTACTAAAGGTCTTTAGTAACAAGACAGATTCGTTAGGAAAGGTGACCTTTAGTGACGAAATATTTCGTTACTAAAAGTTTTACAAAAAATTTAAAATTTAAAGCCACGGAGCCGAGCCAAGCCGGAGCCGAGCCGAGCCGGAGCCCCTCTACAATAATGTGGAATAAAGTCTCCACATTTTCATAGAAGTGGGAATCGAACTCAAGACCTTCAAACTTGTATGTCATGCACTTAACCACTGAGCTACGTTGGTCATTTGTTACTTATTGTTCCTATTATATTTATTATAGTGAAGTTTTGTATTTTGAACCTTTAATTATTTTAATTTCTCTTTGTTTGGTGATTTTATTTTTTTATGAATAAAATTAAAATTAATACATTTTCGTCAATGTATTTGTGTATTAAGTTGTTATAAAAAAATCGAATAAAATTATTCTAGTTGCATATATACTATTTTTTTAGTAATAATTTTAATATAAAGACTAAACAAATATAAAAAATTAAAATTATATCATACTTATATATGTATATTCTTAATTAAGACGAAACTTTTCGTGACAAATTTTTTTTCGTTAGGAAAAGGTTGACCTTCAGTAACTGAAAAAATGTATTTGTCACGAAAAGTTATACCTATCGTGACGAAAATGTGTTTTCGTTACGAAAGGTACTACTACTTTTAGTAACGAATATTTTTTTCGTTACGAAAGGTCAACTTTTCGTAACGAAAAAAATTTCGTTACGAAAAGTATACCTTTCGTAACGAAAAATGACTTCGTTACGAAAGGTTTGTCATAACAGGTAGTTTTTTTTTGTAGTGATAATTGTACATCGTGATTCATCAATGATGTAGTTGAGGTTTGTAGAAAAAGTGAAAGGATCATTAGCCTTAAGATCATGATAGATGACGAGATTATTACGATCATCAGTGCATATGCACATCAAGTTGGGTTGAATGGTGACTATAAGAAACAGTTTTGGGAGGATTTAGACGAGGTGGTACAAAGTATAACGCATGAACATAAGCTTTTCATTGGAGGTGACATAAATGGACAAGTAGGTTTGAGTCATAGTGGGGTTGAAAGTGTACATGGTGGTTTAGGGTTTGGAGATAGAAATCAAGCAGGTAACGATATTCTTGACTTTGCTTTGGCTTATGATTTTATTATAGCAAATAGCTGGTTCAAGAAAATGGACTCACATTTGGTGACTTTTAGAAGTGGATCGCATGCTAGACATATAGACTTCTTCTTAGTGAGGAGCATGTTTCGTAGTAGTTGTAAGGATTGTAAGGTTATTCCCGGTGAGAGTGTGGTACCGGAACACCGGTTGCTAGTCCTCGATTTTCTTTTTGGGGAAAATGCTAGGAAGAGATCAAAACCCCAAGTATTTCCCAAAATCAAGTGGTGGAAGCTACAGGGAGAAGATAAAAAAGATTTTGTGGATAAGGTGATTCAGACAAATGATTGGTCGTCTGAGATGGATCTGGATTCTATGTGGGAAAATATGTCGCATGGTATTAGGAAAGTGGCTAAGGAAGTGCTCAAGAATCTAGAGGAAATGCACCATTAGGTAAGGATACAACTTAGTATAACAGTGTCACACCCCGTAACCTGGGTGATGAAATGGCAGTACTTCAAGTCAATGAAGGACCGAACCCACTAACATATTAAATAAAAAGGAATACTTTATTATAAAACTTAAATGGTCTAACTGTGATACAAGGAATTAAATAAGTACTTAACGGTAAATAAACCTTATTACATGGAAAAGCGTAAAATTACTAAGTGTTAATCTATTATAGTTCATTAGAAGTCACTCTTCATAGTAACCATCCCAAGCAACAACAACAACATCATAGAAAGGCTCAGCTCCATCTACATCTGCAAGAAAATAAAAGTAAAGGAATAAACCGGATTTCAAACGTAGACACAACACTTAAATACATTGTTCAGAACTTACACAACAATAGACTTTATCACATAACAAAA
The DNA here is from genome assembly GCA_026122235.1 of Vinca minor. NCBI lineage: Eukaryota > Viridiplantae > Streptophyta > Magnoliopsida > Gentianales > Apocynaceae > Vinca > Vinca minor. The sequence goes on along the minus strand of JAOCZM010000161.1, from coordinate 809,395 downwards.
CTGAAACCGGACAGAGACAAAGATAGGGCACAACTCGGGTGACCGAACAAAAAATGTTGATCGACCTGAGGTCACCCAAGGAAGTCTCGATCTATAGCAACAAAATAACAAAGGAAAAACATTTATGAATTCCCCTTTTTACCAACCCCAAAATGACTCATTTTAGACTCAAACCACATAGCAAATAAGACACAAACAAGAACAAATAAGCTAATAACCATAATCTTCATATCTAACACTTATACATCAGAATGCACTACGAGTACCATGCTCTACTCATACATAACAGATAAAAAAAATACACGTTGTTAGACATTACGAGTATGGTTATTGCTATGACACACAAATCCCACAATGGAGTTCAATTATCTATTCACGACTTTATACCAATAACTGTAATGGCCCTAACAGTAGGCCTGGTAGGAAGCCCCAGAATAATATTAAAACATGGATTCAGTATAACCCCTTGAACGAACAGGTCCAAATTTTTAAGGATCCATTCTTATTGTGTCATAGTTCATCACCATGAACTCCACAACAACCATTTTAGTTCCAATGATGGCCTCATCAGGTGAAGGCCCAGACATTTCTTAACACATCACATGAACTCCCGGGTTCAACAAACAGAAATAATCGAATGAATCTTGCTACAAAGTAGATTCTAGACAAGAGCTCAAAATCGGTGTGACGACAACCAAAAAGACCACAATGATAAGGACAACAATTAGACAACCATAAAATAATAAGAAGTACAATATAAGATTAGAAATTTAACTACAATTACAATATATGGGAAGCAATGAAATAACAATACAATTACATATTGATAATCAAATAGAATGCAACTAAATCCAACGCTTCATTCATTTTATGCAAGGAAAACATGTATAAACATTTGTTAGCAATTCCATAACTTTAGATACTGAAATCATGTATTTTATGGAGAGAATAGAAATTTAAGCAAAAGAAATGCAGAAAAATTTGTCCAGAAAAATTAGCACCCTTTCGGAGGCGATAACTTTCTGCACAGACCTTGGAATTGCAATCTGTCAGCGCTCACGCGTAACTCTTTCGATTCTCTTAAAATTCACTATTTGAACTCCTAAATCTGACACCTTGTACCCCTCCAAATGCTCTCTCAAAGTTCTGCTCAGAAATTCCGCAAATCATAAAACACTGAACTTCAAACTTACATTACTAATGGGACAGAACTCCAAATGCTGATCCGTCAACTCCAGACGTAGCTTTTCCAACCCTCTTTCTAATCCAACAAGAATCACTCGATTCCGACATCGATTACTATGTAAAAAGTCGAATCTCTCACATACTATCTATTCTGCCAGATTTTTATTCTCACTCATTTTCCTCTTTTTTGTTCACTCCAACACTTGTAACCCCCATCCCATGATCTCCCACTAAAGAGCTGCCATAAAACCCGTAAAAGCCAGCCACAACCCCTCTATATTCCCTGCAATCAAGTCCCTAAACTTTCTGTCTTGAACACTTATGTCCTCACACTCCCAATCACAAAAAGTACACATAACATAGCTTAAGTGCAACAAATAACACCTAAATCATATGATAAAATTACTTAAACATATTAATCATGCAAATTTAAATGTGAAGCATGCAAAACACATAAGTAAAAAGTTCGGGTATCACAAACGAGTGAGGTCAAAGAAGCTATAGAACAGAAAAGAGACTGTTATAAAACCCTTGGGAACTGTAGAAGTGATGAAAATGTTGCAAAGTATAAGGCCGCTAAGAGAGAAGCAAAGATAGATGTTAGAGAGTCGAGATCAAAAGTGTATAAGGATTTATATAGTAAATTGGACACTGAGGTCGGTGAGAAATGTATATAGAGACTTGCTCGCGTGAGAGAGAAAAGAACAAGAGACATTGGTATGGTAAAATGTATCATGGATGATGATAATAAAATTTGTTGAAGGATAATGATATTAAAGTAAGGTGGAAGTCTTATTTTGATGGGTTATTTAATGGGAATCAAGTGAAAAATATTAGAAACATTTTTATTCCAAATGAAGAAGTGAACCGTGACTTTGTACGTAGAATTCAGAGGAAGGAAGTTCTAGAGGCACTTAAAAAGATGAAAACAAAGAAGGCAGTGGGACCCGATCATATACCGATTGAGGTTTGGAAGTGTTTAGGAGATATAGGTATTGAATGGTTGTTAAGCCTCTTCAACAAGATATTTATGATCAATAAGATACCGTCAGAGTGGAGGAAAAGTAATTTGGTCCCGTTGTACAAGAATAAAGGGGATGTTCAAGACTGTTCTAACTATCGTGACATTAAACTTATGAGTCATACTATGAAACTTTGGGAAAGACTGATTGAATATAGGTTGAAAAAAATTGTGAGTATTTCAGATAACCAATTTGGTTTTATGCTTAGGCGATCAATCATGGAGGCAATTCATCTACTAAGGCAAATGATCGAACATTATAGGTAGAGAAAGAAGGACTTGCATATGGTGTTCATTGATTTGAAGAAAGCTTATGATAATAAAGACTTGCACATGGTGTTCATTGATTTGAAGAAAGCGTATGATAAGGTGCCTCGAGAAGTATTGTGGTGGGCGATGACTAAAAAAGGTATATCCCATAAGAATATTGACATTGTTAAGGATATGTATAAGGAAGTCAGTACGAACGTTATGATTTGTTCTGAGACGACAGAGGAGTTTCCTATTACAATTGGCGTACATCAAGTCTCATCATTAGTCCGTTTCTCTTTGCATTAGTCATGGATGAAGTGACTCGTCATATACAAAACTATGTACCATGCTGTATGTTATTTGCTGACGATATTGTTTTGATTGATGAGACTAGAGTATTTGTCAACGCTACGTTAGAGGTGTGGAGAAAAACATTGGAATCTAAAGGCTTTAGAATTAGTATAAGTAAAACTGAGTATTTAGAGTGTAAGTTTAGTTCTGGTCGAAGTAGAGAGTAGAGTATAATTAGTTTGGATGACAAATGTATCGTGGGAAATGATTATGTTCGGTATTTGATTTCTGTTATTAAAAAAGATGGAGAGATTGATGGGGATGTGGCGCATCGAGTTAAAGCTGGTTGGTTGAAATTGAAAAGTGCAATAGGCGTTTTGTGCGACCGAAATATACCATTGAGACAGAATGGGAAGTTTTGTAGAACAGCTGTTAGACTCGCGTTGTTGTATGGTACATAGTGTTGGGCCGTGAAAAGATGCCATATCCAGAAAATGAGTGCAACAGAGATGCGTATGTTGCGATGGATGTGTGAGCATACTAGAAAGGATAGAGTGAGAAATGAGATTGTCTAAGAGAAACTCGGAGTTGCACCTGTTGAAGAAAAGATGAGGGAAAATCGCCCGTCGTGGTTTGGACACATAAAAAGAAGACTGAGCGATGCTCCGGTTCGGAAACTTGAAGGATGGAGGCATGAGGTTGTAAGAGGGAGGAATGGCCGAAGAAGGTTTGGACCGAATGTATTTGTTAGACTTAGAGGAGGGTATGGTGTTTACTAGAAGGAAATGGAGAGAATGTATTTGTGTGAATGGCCACATAGAAGTCTTATATTGAATCATGTAGCCGACCTCAATTACTCGGGACTAAGGCTTTGTTGTTGTTGTTGTTGTTCTAACAATGAATCATATTGAAGGGTGTGTTTGACAGGACTATTAAATATTTTCTTTCTATCCGTTAGGTCGTAAGTTCAAATTTGGAAAACGTTCTCTTTATTAAAAAATAAAGGTGAGACTGCATATATCGAGACCTTTCTTATACCCTGCTAATGCGAGAGTGAAGGCTCACACCGAATTTGTTCACGAAGAAGTTAAGTGATGACCAAAATAACGTCACCATACGTGAGCAAAAAATCATTCCCCCTGATCTCTCTTAAAAAGTTAAGTTGCTACGTTAACACAAATCCAATCATATGCACAATAAACCTCTTGGATGAGCTAACAGCTGATATAAATTTCCAACAAGCCTGTGCTACTTTTCTAAGCCATTAACTCTTGAAGCTAAAGCCCAAATAAATTAACAATAATAGCCCACCAAAATAAAGTTACCTTAGCCCATTGTAGTCTTCTTCTTCCTAAATAACCTGCCAACAGAAACCCTAAACAAAACTAAAACTCTTCCCGCCTCATTTCAAGACCTTACCTTCCTCATATCCTACTGATGAGGGAGCTTTGTTTAGTGTGTATGACTACAACAAACGACATCATTTGTGGGGTGTCTATGCCTATGATGAATATCAATTTCTTTATTTTTTTCCAAATACTTTTATCCAATAATGTAGATTTAACAACGTAACTGGATAAAAAGGAAAACGTTAATACTTCAAAAAAATTTAAGGTCAATAACTTTGTATTTTTTAGTTAAGGGTATAAAATTAGAATCGAGAAAGGTTCAAGGGGTGTGGGCACTATTTACCCTTATTATATTTATGTAGTAACTTTTATTGGTACAACACTATACAATCAGTAACATATAATGAGACAGTAATATTCAATTTAGTGTTACATAAAAACACGACCTTTCATAATTTTTTTTTAAAAAAAACATTTAAAACAAGGAAATGTGTGCTGAAAAAGTCTTGAAGAACACCAACCAAGAGCTAATGACTCTTCTCGAATTTAATCCCGCTTCCTCTGCAATTTTGCTTCCAATCTTTGTCTCATTTTTTTTTATTTTTTTTTGTATCTTCCTCTAGTGGATAGTAATATAAAGAGACAAATTCACATAAATAATGAACTATGAAAAATGCTTCAAAAATTTGAACTATAATAGTTATAACTCACCATCGTATCATACTGCTAATGCAATGTACACACTGATAACTGTTTGGAGACGTTAAACATGGATGGCCTCGATTGTGGATTGACATCAATACTTAACTTTGCAAGTTCAATTATAGATACAAGAGCCTTTTCAACTTCTCTACTGGGATAAGAAAGCCGTGGATCGACAAACTCTTTAATCACTTTTTGAATCTCGGACACATTAATTAGATCGATAAGATGTTCATCGAGGTATTTTCCACTAATTATTTCTAGTGTTAACACTCCAAAACTATAAACGTCACACTTTTTAGTTACTTTGGCTGTGTAGGCAAGTTCTGTGGAGATATCAAAGAAAATCATAATCTATTAATCAATATAAAAGAAATAACATGTATAGGAAGGAAAAAAATATGAAACACGTTTGACTGTGTAGGCAAGTTTGATGGTTTGTCAATTTTACTCTGAGTTAGAATGATGTGGAGAAGAGACTCTCGGGTTAATGGTCGGGTCGAGTCGAGACTAAATTGGATATGTCGCATTATGACACTTATAGCACGTGAAATTTCTTTTATGGCAAAAAAGAAACCGAAAAACTAATTGTGACAAAAATAGCAAACAAAATTACTTTTGTGGTAGAAAAGACACCGAAAAAATATTTGTGACAGAAATAACACATGAAACTAATTTTGTAGCAGAAATAGCTATTTGTTCTTATATTTATTTAGATCTTAGGATGAGGCGAGTAATAATTGGAGCAAAGGAAGGACGAAGAAAACTTCTAAATTGCTAATGTTTGAATTGAATTGGCTCAAGTGAACACATCTTTCCATTCAATGGTTAAACTTATTCTGATGGAGTCTAAAATTGTTTAATTTTTGTTGCAATTTTCCATGAAAATAAATAAATAAATAAATATATATATATATATATATATATATATATATATATATATATATCATGGGTCTATTTTTATCGTGGTGCATTTAATTTAGATTGGTTTTCGTCCAAATGTTGAAAAACAAAATAATTTAATATACTTCTTGATGCTGAAACAGAAAATAAAATTTTCTTGTTTACCAACTTTTATTGGTCCAACACTATTTACATTCAATAACATATAATAAGACAATAATATCCAATAGAGCGTTACTTTAAAAACAAGACCTTTCATAAAGATTAAAACAATAAAAACAGGGAAATATGTGTTGGGAAAGTCTTGAAGAACACCAACCCCAAGAGCGGATGACTCTCTCGAATTTAAGTAATCTTCTTCTACAATTTTTCTTCCAATCTTTTGTCCCATTTTTTTGTATCTTCTTTTGACGAAGCTAGTAATATAAAGAGACAAATTCACATAAATAACAGATTATGAGAAATGCTTAAAACAATTTGTAACTATAACTAGTTATAACTTACCATCGTACCATACTGCTAATGCAAAGTACACCTTGATAACTGCTTGGAGACTATAAACATCCATGGCCTCGATTGTGGATTGACATCAATACATAACTTCGCAAGCTCAATTATGTGTACAAGAACCTTTTCAATTTCTTTAGTGGGATAAGAAAGCCGTGGATCGACAAAATCTTTAATCACTTTTTGAATCTCAAACACATTAATCAGATTGATAATATGTTCACTACGGTGTTTTCCACTAATTATTTCCAGCACCAACACTCCAAAGCTATAGACATCACACTTTTCAGTTACTTTGGCTGTGTAGGCAAGTTCTGTAGAGATATCAAAGAAGAATCGTAATATATTGATTAAGAGAAAGAGACAACATCTATATGTGTACATAAACTAATTTTCCTTTTCTCTTTCTGTTAGTAAATTTTTATTTTATCATTTTCTGCCTCTAAACTATGTTAAAAATTAAGATGTTTAATCCAAATATCAATATTACTCCCTTAAATAGAATTTGTGTGCCACACATTCTATTTAAGAGAGTATTATTGATATTTTGACTTAAAAAGTACCTTATTATTTTCTCCCTTGATTTTCGCTACATTTCATGAAAGTCTTATCTTAGGGAAGAGAACCGATATATATACATCAACTATTTTTTATTTTCTATGAATAGCTTAAACAATAAAATAGAGCTTTTTTAGCACAAACTATTTATGGGTCTGCTAATTGTATCAAATTAGTGATTCAAGCCACTTTTCTGGCAAAAAACATCACGTGACAAGCACATGTCGATGGCTACAGGGATATGCTCAAAATTTTGGATCCATTAAAGCATCCAAATTTATAAGGTAAAATTAAACTTGCACAGGGTGAAGTATTGGTCCTCCAATTGATCGGATTTTACTTTTTTTTTAAAAAAAATTGCTTCAGTCTTGAAGAAGCGAAATATTTATTTTAAAGACAAATGTGGGGCACAAAGTCAAAATTTATCCTTCCATTGACATTTACCTGGCCATTCATTTTTACAATTAGGTACTCCCTCCATTCCTAAATATAAGACTCTTTAGACAATTTGAGAAAATTAAGGAAGTTGTCATTTTCACCTAAATTTCCAATATTATCCCCATCCTCCCTCTCTCTCATCTCTTTGTCATAAAGAAAGGAAAATATTGAGGGTATAATTGGAATAAATTGTTGACAACTAATAAAATAACCTTAAACGACAATTAATTTGGATACCTAGATATCTCCTAAACGACAATTAATAGGGAATGGAGGGAGTACTATATTAGATTAAATTTAGAAATTGGTTAAGAAATTAGGGAAGTATGTATGTTAAGGAATGCTCTCTATCCTACAGTTGGAAGGAATGAAAAAATGGACAACTATACCCCTTTAGTCGTCGACAAGTGCTTATCACGTGATGTTTTTTGATCGAAAAGTGGCCTAAAAACACTAATTTGACACAATTAGCGGATCCGTAAATAGTTTGAGCTAAAAAAGTTATATTTTATTGTTAAAGCAATTTATAGAAATGTAGAAATAGTTGATGTACATATATAGCGGTTTTCTCTCTCAGGGAATTGAGGGAGAAACATTTATTGGAAGGAAAAAGATATGAAAGACGATTTACCTGGTGCAATATATCCATATGTGCCTGCAAGAGCACTTTGATTCGAAGTGTCGATATTCAAAAGTTTAGCAGTGCCAAAATCCCCAATGCAAGCTTCATATCCAGCATCAATCAAAATGTTTTTACTTGATATGTCTCGATGAACAATGGGCGTTGAGCAATCATGATGCATATAAGATAAGGCATTTGCAATGCCCATGATCATATTCACTCTTCTTGGCCAATCTAGATTCCTGGCATCTTCATCTGTGCTCAAAAGTTTTGCCAAGCTGCCTCTTTCAAAATACTCATATATCAGAAATGAATATTTGGAACTGGAATAGAAACCATATAGCTTCACAATGTTTTTGTGCCTTATAGAGGTTAAGGCCCTTACTTCATTGTGGAAACTTGTATGATTTTCCTCATCGGACAAAGGATGATGAAGTCTCTTTACTGCAACCAAGGTATTTGATGAAATATCTGCTCTGAAAACACTTCCATAACTTCCATCCCCGATGCAATATCTTACATTAAAATTGTCTGTGGCCTCTAAGATCTTTTGGTACATTTCCTTGCCATCAAATGTGCATATAGAAAACAAATTATCAGTCCTTACTTTTTCGACTTTGGCTTCAATATCCTTCTTTCTTCGATCGAACAAACTAAGAATTCCAAGAAGCGAGCATAGAAGTATGATTGTTAGAATAATTGGGATTGCAATTTCCAGAGCAAGTTTTTTCTTATTCAAGGGCTTCGACTTAAAATGTGCCTTTCGACAAAGTTGTAAACCTGAAATGTTACCATAGAGACCTTTGTTCCCCTTGACTTGATCTATCGTGACATTCAAAAAAATTCCACCACAGGGGATTGGACCATATAAGTTATTTGAGGATAGATCAATATGCAATAAGCCACGCATATCTCTCAAACTTTGTGGAATGGAACCAGAGAGGTTATTATGTGAGAGATTTAATGTTTCCAAGGACTGCAAATTATTTAACTCGGATGGAATTTTACCTGTCAACAAATTATCTCCTAAGTCGAGCTTGGAAAGGTGGACCAACTTAGATATCTCAATAGGAATTGCTCGACTTAACTTGTTGTTGCTCAAATTCAATTCAATGAGTTGTAGACAATTTCCTAACATTACTGGAATGGACTCTTTAAAGAAGTTTGAAGACAAATCAAGATGGATGAGTTGAGTTAATAATCCAAACTCTTGGGGTATACTCCCTGAAATTTTATTGGATTGCAAATATAGATTTAGCATTGAAGTCATCTTCCCAAATTCACGTGGAATATCCCCAACTAAATTGTTCCGGGAAAGATCAAGCACACCAAGTTTGGTTAAATTTGCCAGGTCTGGAGGTATGCGACCACTGATGTTGTTTTGAGCAATCCGAAATGTGGTTAGATTCTTGCATCTTCCCAAGTTATTGGACAACTCTCCGTACAATGCATTTTCACTAAGATCCAAGTAGTATAAATGATGGTAAACACCAAATATTTCAGATATGTTTCCTGTGAGTTGGTTTCGGTCACAACGAACTCTATACAAATTAGAACAGTTTTGCATGCTTTTAGGAATTGAACCAGTGAGATTATTATCATATAGTCTCAGATACTTAAGTCCTATTAGTTTTCCAAACTCTATCGGAATTGAACCAGAAAGTTGATTATTCCAAAGATTCAAACGGTTTAATTTAATTAAATTACCTAAAGATGTCGGAATTGAACCAGTGAGATTATTACTTTTTAATGATAGACTACTAAGTTGATTTAGATTGCCAAACTCTATCGGAATTGAACCAGAAAGTTGATTGTCAAAAAGATACAAAATGTTTAATTTTGTTAAATTACCTAAAGATGTGGGAATTGAACCAGTGAGGTTATTAGTATTTAATTCTAGATCATTAAGTTGATTTAGATTGCCAAACTCTATCGGAATTGAACCAGAAAGTTGATTCTCATAAAGATACAAAGTGTTTAATTTTGTTAAATTACCTAAAGATGTGGGAATTGAACCAGTGAGGTTATTATTATTTAATGCTAGATCATTAAGTTGATTTAGATTGCCAAACTCTATCGGAATTGAACCAGAAAGTTGATTGTCATAAAGATGCAAAGTGTTTAATTTTGTTAAATTACCTAAAGATGTGGGAATTGAACCAGTGAGGTTATTATTATTTAATTCTAGATCATTAAGTTGATTTAGATTGCCAAACTCTATCGGAATTGAGCCAGAAAGGTGATTTCTAAGGAGATAAATCAGTGTTAAGTTGGGAAGATCACCTATTTGAGGAGGTATGGAGCCAGTGAGTTGGTTCTCTGAGAAATCAAGAGACTGGAGATATGAGAGTGAAGAAAATGGAAAGCTTTGCAATGTACCCATTAGACTTATATTACTAAGATTCAACCCATTGATCCTTCCACCAAAGCATGAAACACCGTACCAATTGCAGGGGTCGTTAGTAGAATTGGCAGTAGCATTGATAATTTTTGGTTGAAGATTCCATGAAGATAGAAAGGGATTATTGTGGAGAGTGGATTTCCACTTAAGAAGAGCTTTAGCCTCTTCTGTAAATGATATTGCTAAAGCACCTCTATTAATATTTAATGAGATGATGATGAGTAAAACTAGCAAAGGAAACATAAATAAAGCTTTTTGAGTGAGAAGGAAATTCATGGTTTTGCTTTAGATTATTTTAATAATAATTTGGCTTCAAGGTGTATTATTTATACAAAAATATTGGACCCTACATTTATAGTTGTCTTTTAAATGGACTTGCTTCCTCCACATGACTTTGAGATGGGGATTGGGGCTCCAAAATGCAGAATGCATAACGGGTATTGGTGTGCACGATGCGTAACACATGTTAGCGATCGAATTAAAAATTTGAGGGTTAAAATTATATGTTTCACATTATCAGTTAGAAAAAATTCTCGATATTTGATTGGACATTTAACAGGTGTTCCACGTTATGCGGATCAGCACTTGTTTCGTATTAGATTCATATCAGTAGTTCGATATTTGACCGATTAGTTCCGTTGAATTGAAGTGGCATTGTGATAAACAAGTAGAAAATCCTGCAATTTTGTGTTATTGAGTGCTTTAAAAATATCTTTAATTCGCAATTTTACTTTGAGAAAATCCTGAAAATCGTAAGTTTGAATAATTAAGCCAATATGACTTGATTATAACGTCTTTTCTACTCCTTGCATTATACTCCCTCTATTCCTAGTTAATTATCGTTTAAGAAAAATATATGTATCCAAATTATTAATCGTTTACAATTGTTTTATTAGCTGTCAACCATTTATTACATATACCCTCCATCTTCTTTCATTTAAGAACTCCATTTAAATCAAATTTAAAATTTGTTTCTCTGTTCCAAGAAGTTGTCCGCTTCATGAATCATTTTCTCAACAATCAAATCTTTAAAATTTCTTCTATTATTATTTAATGAGATGATGATGAGTAAAACTAGCAAAGGAAACATAAATAAAGCTTTTTGAGTGAGAAGGAAATTCATGGTTTTGCTTTAGACCGTTTTAATAATAATTCGGCTTCAAGGTGTATTATTTATACAGAAAATTAGACCCTACATTTTTTAGGGTGAAAATCGTCTGTAACCGTCTGTGTACTTATTTTTTTGCACAACCAATAAGAATTCGTCATGTGATCATTGTTTTTAATTATATATACACATAATCAATTGTGATTGGTTGGGCATATAAATAGATACACAGACGGGTACAGGCGATTATTTGCCCATTTTTAGTGGTATTTAAAATGGTCATCAAGATGTAGGCCAGGAGTGGACTTGCTTCCTCCACATGACTTTGAGGTCAATACTGGTGAGCAGAATGCAGAATGCAGAACGGGTACTTGTGTGGGTTGCGAAACACATGTTAGCTATCGAATTAAAAATTTGAGGGTTGCAATTATCTGTTGGACAATATTGATAAGGGAAAATTCTTAAAATTTAATTTGACAGTTAACAGATGTTTCACATTGTGCGGATAAACACTTGTTTCGTATCAAATTCAGATCAAGATCAGTAGTTCGAAATTAAAATGATATTGTAATATACGTGCAGCAAATACTACAATTTTGTGCTATTAATTGCTTTAAAAATATATTTAATTCGCAATCTTGTTTCGAAAAATCCTTATAACGTCTCTGCTGCCCTTTTTCATTATACTAATAATTTAATCAAGTCATGTGGCGTTGTAGTCAATTTTTTAATTTGTTACATATTTTTTCTTTGCCCATGAAAGAAGAGAATTCGAGGTTCAAAAGTAGTTTGAATACAAAATTTATGAAGAGGAATTTATTTTGTTTGGACGATAAAAAATGAATTTAAATAAATTGTCCTTTTTTAATAGGAAAATTATTATCATTATTTGATATCAAAGATTACATGTGGTAGGAGAAAATTCGGTGGGTTTCCAAACAATTGAGACGAGGTTCTAGTTTTCATTGCACATAACCTTCGATATAATACTTTTTTTTTCTTTTTCTGAATCCAATGTAATCTTATTTTTATTTTGAAATGAAAAACAATTCTTAAAATGGGTCACTAGTCATGCTTGCCCCGCGCCCATCCCGGGTTTGCATTAGACTGACACTGATTTATTAGAAAGCACAAAACATGGCACTGAAAATGGGTGGGACAACATTTTTCCGTTCCAGGACCGAAACGGAAGTGGGAATTCCGTTCCTGCTGACGTGGCAAGACTCCCAAACCGGACAAACCCTAACCAACCCTAGCCAACCCGTGACTTGGGGACGGAATTGCAACTTCCGTTCCGTCCCCAAATTCCTACATTTTTTCAGTGTCCAGTTTTTTCTCAGTTTGCTTTTTTTACCCCCACTTTTTTTTTGAACGTAAATATCTGAACTCTTTGGTATTTTCGTTAAAATTTTTGACCGATTTCTAGAGACTTGTCGAAAACGTACGTTATATTTTAAATTTCTTTGAAATATTCCATCTATAAATAACCCCACCACAATCAACAACATTGACAACTCTTAAACATAAATTTTCCTTACCCTCTTCCAAATTTCCAAATTTCTTCCCCTCTACCAAATTTACTTCCCCTCCAATTTTTTTTTTTTTAAATGACAAACTTTCCAATATTTGTTGAAAAATAAATGGTCTCAAAATTCAGGGATGTTGATTTTACCAATGAGTGCCTTTAGACTATGAAGACGCGTTTATAGAAATTCTATTTGATTTTAATACAAAGGTTACAACGATGAAAAGAGTTGGGACGATTCTCAGTTTCAAATTAATTGTCCAAATTTTCTTTTTAATATGCTTTAAATTAATTGTTTATTCTCTGAATAAATTTTTTATTCATGATGATTTTTTCTATTCTACTCATTGCATTAATGTTAGAGAGTGAATAAAAAGAGAATGAGAAAATAGGTTAGAAATAAATTAGCAGTAAAATTAAATAGGGTTATTTTTTAATATTTTATCATGCTCTATTATAAAATTTAATAAAATTTTAATTTACGTGCAAAATAAAAGTGAAATATAATTTAATACGGGGAGTATTTTATATAGAAAATTGGACCCTACCCTATTAGTCGTCTTTTGAAATGGGCATTATAGGCCAGGAGTGGACTTGCTTCTTCCGCATGACTTTGAGGTCAATGTAGTTATTTCGAAAATGTGGTTGCTGGTAGTTTGGGATTGAGGCTACATTGTAGAATAGTCGTTAGTTTGTTCGGTGCGAAACAACTCTTAGTTGTCATATTAAATATTTGACGGTTGAAATTATCTGTTCTAGGAGATTGGTTAGAAAAAATTATTATTGGTGTTGTGAATAATTGATCTCAACCATCGATCTTTGATTCGGCAACTAATAAGTGTTTTATACTATTGGGATCAACACTCGATGTGTGACTTCATATTTCAATACTTCACATCACATCGAGGTGTGAGTCAATTTTAGGTCCGCCACCATTTTTGGGTCGTACGGGGACAATTAGAGCCCACTTAAGCATTATGAGTCAGCCCATCCCGTCTAAGTGACTGCTCTGATATCATGTGAAAATTAACTCATAGATGTCCATGTCCTATCAAAAACCAATTGACAATAAGAGGTGTTAACCCATGAGCTGATAAGTTATTTGAATCTTCCTTAGACACTGTATATGAGACTTCATATTTCAATAGGATTAGTAGTTTGATATATAACCGACTAATCCGGTTAGATTAAAGCGGCACTGTAATATACTTGCGGAAAGCTCTGTAATTGTATGTCATAATTAAAAGGATAGTATTTTTTTTGTGGACAGTAATTAATTCGATGTCAAGTGATTTAGTAAGATATTAAAGTATTAACATTGTAATTTTATCTATATGTGATCAAATGTTCTTGATCCGATAGTCAGTGTCCGTGAGTTTAATTCGTCTACCCCCAAAAAAATGTCAATGAATTTTATAACCGCCTTTATGGATTGATCCTATAGTCTTCTCATATTAATTGAACGGAACATCTTAAATAGAATTCATTTAAATAATGTGAAAATACTGTGGGATTAATTTCACCATAACGGTATTAAAATTAAATTTCCCCAAAAAAAATGGACGTTTCCGCTAATTGAGGTGGAAAGACATTGAAAACAAAGGAGTCAAATCACAGAACTGTTTGATTTTTTTTTCATTTTTTTTTCGGGAACAAGAAAAGCAGAGAATGACCCTGACCAGATGCCAACCAATTCGATCTACATTTTTCCCATTGGCGCCTAATGAATCTTTTATTGGGTGAATAAAGCCTAATGCATCTTGTTTTGTATAGAATACCAAAAATTCAGTGGTATGTGTCACAATAAGGGTTACTTTTTATATATATTTTTCTTAATAAACACATATAGTAAAATACGTGTTACACGTTTTACGAACATGTATGATGATTTCATGTATTACAAAATCAACACACATGTTCGTTTTAAAAAATTTGAACCATTAAATTTTTTATAATTCAATAAAAAAAAAGGGTTCAGTATATACAATTTTTTTTGTATTTAAAAATATATTACGCCCACTTTTCTCGAGCCAAAATTCGTAATCAGATCTCAATTTTTCCTTAAAGTAATAAAAGAAATGTAAACCAGTTTGGCCCGTTTAGTTTATTTTTTCCAATATCTTCTTGTGTTTTTTTATTTATTTTTTTTTTTTTGCAGATTATTGCACACAATTTTGTAGTAATAATAAGTAGTAATTGTATAAGTTTTTTATTCAAAATTCTTCAACTTTTTTTGTTGTTGTACATCTCACCATTTTGTTTCTCACAAAAAATAATCTGTATCTTACAAAAATACCCTAAATTAATTGTTAACTCTCTAAATAAAAAAATTATTAATGATGGTTTTTTCAATTCTACTCATTGCATTAATGTTAGAGTGGAATAAAAAAGAGAATGAGAAAATAGGTTAGAATTAAATTAGAAATAAAATTAAATAGAATTATATTTAATATTTTATCATACTCTATTTTAAAATTTAATAAAATTTTAATTTACGTGCAAAATAAAAGTGAAAGATAATTTAATACGGGAGTATTTTATACAAAAAATTGGACCTACCCTTTTAGTGGTCTTTTGAAGTGGACTTGCTTCTTCCACATGACTTTGAGGTCAATGTAGTTATCTAGAAAATGTGGTTGCTGGTATTTTGGGATTGAGGCTACATTGTAGAATAGTCGTTGGTTTGTTCGGTGCAAAATAATTCTTAGTTGTCATATTAAATATTTTAGGATTGAAATTATCTGTTCTAGGATATTGGTTAGAGAAAATTATTATTGGTGTTGTGAATAATTGATCTCAACTCTCGATCTTTGATTCGGCAGCTAATAAGTGTTTCATACTATGAGGGCCAACACTTATTTTGTACCAGAATCGAATTTGTGAAAATTAGCTCAATTAGTTTATAAGTAGATCTTTCTTAGGCAGTCAATGTGTGACTTAATATCTCAACACATTCTACATTATATTATAAGTTTTGGTTTCAATTTATATTTTTCACTCAATAGTATACTGCTTAAAAAATGAAAAATGTTAATATACTTAATATCTTCATGAATGACCATTGTTCCATACAACATAGTCCAAAATGGTTCATGACATTATCTCCACAGACAAGAAGATATTTAAAGCAACATACCAAAAAGTTCCATCATGATTGAATATTTTGGGTGTATATCGAGCGCTTGTTATGATGTGACTTGAAATTCAGACTAAAACTCAAATAAATTTTAAACATTGAATAATTTAAAATTTGTTTTGTTTTGAAATTAAGACCAGAACTATCAAGACCTAATCAAATCAAATCAGACTTCAACCATATTGTCTTCAAGTATCAGAAAAGAAATCAATTCAATTATTTAGAGCCTTTGTTTGCTAGATAATTTCTTTTAGTATGGGTCATATTGTTTTTTGCCATGTGTTAATATTTTTAATGGATAAAATGTATTAATACTTCATTACTTTAATATTTTTTTTCCTTTTTGTACTTCGTGTAACTAGGTACACAATGTTAAAAAAGAAGAACAATTATAATATTAGGTAATAGCACAAATTATACTTTTATTTGAAAATAATACTTTTTTTGTTTAATAATTTGTAAATTTCCTCACATGGTCGCAAGATAAGTTATCTCCCGTCTCAAATTAGATATTTACTTTTGTGTCAAATAAATAAAAGTGAATATTTAATTTGAAATAGAATGAGTGCTATTTTTACCACCCAAATTAAATATCAATTTTTTTAGATGTAAAATGAATAGAAAACTGAAATTGTGACAAAGATACTATAACACATTAAATATTACTTACAATTTCTCTAGAAGTATATAATGTATTTGTATTTGAAGCTTTATAATTCCAGTTTTGGCTCATTGAGATGTGCATACATTGATTTAATAAAATAGTAAAGAGAAGGAAAAAAGGGGAACATTGTTTTTCTTTTCAGGTTGGAGAATATTCTTATAATGTTAAATTTCTATCAGACTTTGGATAAAAAAACATGTTTTATGTTAAATCCATTTAAGAATAAAAAAGTTGAAGTAGTAAACATTACTCAGTCAGTTATTAATAATAAAAAAAACAAAGTATTTTTTAGGATAGTTCTGATACGGATCAGATTCATTGGATCATATGCTTCAGAACTTGCCATTTCACTACAAAATGAGGAGAGAGACAATTATATAATGACGTGGCGAATTCTGTATCACAAGGTCCATGTAACCTGGTACGAATTATTAGCCAATTGGATCATTAAACTTCTTTCGTTCTACCACTTTCATCAAAAATAAACTTTTTAAACTTTTTTCATCAACTTTTTTTCGGCCTGCCATTTTGGTCACAAATGAGTTTTTTAACTTTTTTCATCACTAAAGTTTTTTCGGTCTGCCATTTTGGTCACTAAATTTTTTTCATTCTGCCATTTAGGTCACTAATTTGTTTGACCAAAATGGCAGAATGTAAAAAATTTAGTGACAAAAATGGCAGATCGAAAAAACTTTAGTGATGAAAAAAGTTAAAAAACTCATTTGTGACCAAAATGACAGGCCGAAAAAAGGTTGATGATGAAAAAAGTTAAAAAAATTATTTTTGACCAAAGTGGAAGAACGAAAAAAAGTTAGTGACCAAAATGGCTAATAATTCAACTTGGTACATATCAGTAAAATCTTTTTTTTTAACAATGAACTAGATTAAAAAAATATATTTATTAATGATTTTTAAAGAATGATAAGCACTAATTACATAACGCAAGATTTTGGTAAAGGTGCATTTATACTCAATGACAATCAAAGCCGGCCAATGGGGGCATGGACTGACTAATAAGAATTGATGCCTTTCAATTAAAGTTTGAGAATTCAAATTCTATATTGTGCGGATAAATGACAATATGCAATAGCATATTGACAGCGATTATTGTTGGGTGAATCAAAATGTTTTTTTTTTCCAGAGTAGAATCAAAATGTCATTAGATCTCAACCGATTACTCAGACCAGATGCCTAAATACTATACCTTGTGAAAGTGTGAACCCCTACAATATTTTTATGTTTTGTATGTGCCCATATATAGTGGACATTCTTTTTTGCTAATTATTGAACATCTTTCATTGAGAAAACTTATGGCGACATTGATTAATCAAAATCCCAAAAGAGAGTGACGACAATATTATATCTACAATTGAAAGTTCTTTTGCCGAACAATCTTTGCACATTAATTTTCTTATTTTTTGAATCAATTTCTTATGCCCTAACAAACAGGGACAAAGACACTGGGTGAGTAGAGGCAATCGTCCCCGAAATTTTTAAATTTTTTATTAGATATTCTAAATTTATATGGAGTTCGGAATATTTGATCAAATTTGCCCCCAATAATTATTTTTTTTTCCAGTTTTTATATGTATTTCGACATACTGTTGTAATTTTTCGTCCACTTTTGACCTTGTAACAACCTACCACAAAACATCTTCTCTATTAACTAATTGATAATTGACTTTAGACATCAATCATATTAAAATATGATT
The DNA here is from genome assembly GCA_026122235.1 of Vinca minor. Lineage (NCBI taxonomy): Eukaryota > Viridiplantae > Streptophyta > Magnoliopsida > Gentianales > Apocynaceae > Vinca > Vinca minor. Next base: position 791,021 of record JAOCZM010000161.1, on the reverse strand, counting down.
ATACATTTGGATCCCGTTTTGCGTGCATTCTTAATCTTGTAATGGGAAATGAATTCTTATTATGTATTTACCTTTTGCTTGTCATTTTTTCCATTCTATAATTTTGTTACATAACAAAGAACTTAAGTGTCACGGAAGTTAGCGAGTGTTCGGTCACCGACTGTAAGTGTCACGAACTCTAGTTTGCGATACTTACTGTCGGTCCCAAGTCCGGATAAAGAAGGAGGGTTGCAGTAAGGTTCGTGACGACCAACGTAAAACTTAGTCGCATCTCATGACATTAATCGATTTAAGAAATCCGTGGGGGGCGTTCCCTACTTAGCGGCGCGCTGCACTTCCTATACCCGAGTGTAGTGATAAATATAGGTTGTCGCCCGGAAGCGACGCATCATGTTAGCGCTTGGATATGGTGTCAAATATGCAAGAGCGCACTCGTTTAGGACGATTACAAGTTAAGAGGTTAGTTCATAGTAGACCTCGTTTGGCATCTTGGAACATCAGATCTTTGACTGGCAAACTGACAGAATTGGTAGAGGTAATGGTAAGATAAAATTTTGATATCTTGTGTATTCAAGAAACTAGGTGGGTTGGTGAGAAAGTGAACGTAAAAGTTCCATGGGATTACAAGCTCTAGTATGTAGGTAAAGAAAATAACATAAATGGAGTTGGGATAATTGTACATCATGATTTCATCAATGATGTAGTTGAGGTTGTAAGAGGGAGGGGTGGCCGAAGAAGGTTTGGACAAAAGTCTTCAATAATGATATGTATTTGTTAGACTTAGATGAGGGGTATGATGTTTACTAGAAGGAAATGGAGAGAATGTATTTGTGCGAATGGCCACATAGAAATCTTATATTGATTCATGTAGCCGAGCCCAATTACTCGGGACTAAGGCTTTGTTGTTGTTGTTGTTGTTGTTGTTGTTGTTGTTCTAACAATGAATCATATTGAAGGGTGTGTTTGACACGACTATTAAATATTTTCTTACTATCCGTTAGGTCGTAAGTTCAAATTTGGAAAACATTCTCTTTATTAAAAAATAAGGGTGAGACTGCATATATCGAGACCTTTCTCATACCCTGCTAATGTGAGAGTAAAGGCTCGCACCGAATCTGTTCACAAAGAAGTTAAGCGCTGACCAAAATAACGTCTCCATACGTGAGTAAAAATCATTCCCCCTGATCTCTCTTAAAAAGTTAAGTTGCTACGTTAACACAAATCCAATCATATGCACCATAAACCTCTTGGATGAGCTAACAGCTGATATAAATTTCCAACAAGCCTGTGCTACTTTTCTAAGCCATTAACTCTTGAAGCTAAAGCCCAAATAAATTAACAATAATAGCCCACCAAAATAAAGTTACCTTAGCCCATTGTAGTCTTCTTCTTCCTAAATAACCTGCCAACAGAAACCCTAAACAAAACTAAAACTCTTCCCGCCTCATTTCAAGACCTTACCTTCCTCATATCCTACTGATGTGGGAGCTTTGTTCAGTGTGTATGACTACAACAAACGACATCATTTGTGGGGTGTCTATGCCTATGATGAATATCAATTTCTTTATTTTTATCCAAATACTTTTATCCCATAATGTAGATTTAACAACGTAACTGGATAAAAAGGAAAACGTTAATACTTCAAAAAAATTTAAGGTCAATAACTTTGTATTTTTTAGTTCAGGGTATAAAATTAGAATCGAGAAAGGTTCAAGGGGTGTGGGCACTATTTACCCTTATTATATTTATGTAGTAACTTTTATTGGTACAACACTATACAATCAGTAACATATAATGAGACAGTAATATTCAATTTAGTGTTACACAAAAACACGACCTTTCATAATTTTAAAAAAAAAACATTTAAAACAAGGAAATGTGTGCTGAGAAAGTCTTGAAGAACACCAACCAAGAGCTAATGACTCTTCTCGAATTTAATTCCGCTTCCTCTGCAATTTTGCTTCCAATCTTTGTCTCATATTATTTTTTTTTTTTTTGTATCATCCTCTAGTGGATAGTAATATAAAGAGACAAATTCACATAAATAATGAACTATGAAAAATGCTTCAAAAATTTGAACTATAAATAGTTATAACTCACCATCGTATCATACTGCTAATGCAATGTACACACTGATAACTGTTTGGAGACGTTAAACATGGATGGCCTCGATTGTGGATTGACATCAATACTTAACTTTGGAAGTTCAATTATAGATACAAGAGCCATTTCAACTTCTCTACTGGGATAAGAAAGCCGTGGATCGACAAACTCTTTAATCACTTTTTGAATCTCAGATACATTAATTAGATCGATAAGATGTTCATCGAGGTATTTTCCACTAATTATTTCTAGTGTTAACACTCCAAAACTATAAACGTCACACTTTTTAGTTACTTTGGCTGTGTAGGCAAGTTCTGTGGAGATATCAAAGAAAATCATAATCTATTAATCAAGATAAAAGAAATAACATGTATAGGAAGGAAAAAAATATGAAACACGTTTGGCTGTGTAGGCAAGTTTGATGGTTTGTCAATTTTACTCTGAGTTAGAATGATGTGGAGAAGAGACTCTCGGGTTAATGGTCGGGTCGAGTCGAGACTAAATTGGATATGTCGCATTATGACACTTATAGCACGTGAAATTTCTTTTATGGCAAAAAAGAAACCGAAAAACTAATTGTGACAAAAATAGCAAACAAAATTACTTTTGTGGTAGAAAAGACACCGAAAAAATATTTGAGACAGAAATAACACATGAAACTATTTTTGTAGCAGAAATAGCTATTTGTTCTTATATTTATTTAGATCTTAGGATGAGGCGAGTAATAATTGGAGCAAAGGAAGGACGAAGAAAACTTCTAAATTGCTAATGTTTCAATTGAATTGGATCAAGTGAACACATCTTTCCATTCAATGGTTAAACATATTCTGATGGAGTCTAAAATTGTTTAATTTTTGTTGCAATTTTCCATGAAAATAAATAAATATATATATATATATATATATATATATATATATATATATATATATATATATATATATATATATATATATCATGGGTCTATTTTTATCGTGGTGCATCTAATTTAGATTGGTTTTCGTCCAAATATTGAAAAACAAAATAATTTAATATACTTCTTGATTTTGAAATAGAAAATAAAATTTTCTTTTTTACCAACTTTTATTGGTCCAACACTATATACATTCAATAACATATAATAAGACAATAATATCCAATATAGCGTTACTTTAAAAACAAGACCTTTCATAAAGATTAAAACAATAAAAACAGGGAAATATGTGTTGGGAAAGTCTTGAAGAACACAAATCCCAAGAGCGGATGACTCTTCTCGAATTTAAGTATGCTTCTTCTACAATTTTGCTTCCAATCTTTTGTCCCATTTTTTGTATCTTCTTCTGACGAAGCTAGTAATATAAAGAGACAAATTCACATGAATAACAGATTATGAGAAATGCTTAAAAATATTTGTAACTATAACTAGTTATAACTTACCATCGTACCATACTGCTAATGCAAAGTACACCTTGATAACTGCTTGGAGACGTTAAACATCCATGGCCTCGATTGTGGATTGACATCAATACATAACTTCGCAAGCTCAATTATGTGTACAAGAACCTTTTCAATTTCTTTAGTGGGATAAGAAAGCCGTGGATCGACAAAATCTTTAATCACTTTTTGAGTCTCAAACACATTAATCAGATCGATAATATGTTCACTACGGTGTTTTCCACTAATTATTTCCAGCACCACCACTCCAAAGCTATACACATCACACTTTTCAGTTACTTTGACTGTGTAGGCAAGTTCTGTAGAGGTATCAAAGAAGAATCGTAATATATTGATTAAGAGAAAGAGACAACATCTATATGTGTACATAAACTATTTTTCCTTTTCTCTTTCTGTTAGTAAATTTTTATTTTATCATTTTCTGCCTCTAAACTATGTTAAAAATTAAGATGTTTAATCCAAATATCAATATTACTCCCTAAAATAGAATTTGTATGCCACAAATTCTATTTAAGAGAGTATTATTGATATTTTGACTTAAAAATTACCTTATTATTTTCTCCCTTGATTTTCGCTACATTTCATGAAAGTCTTATATTAGTAGGGAAGAGAACCGATATATATACATCAACTATTTTTTATTTTCTATGAATAGCTTAAACAATAAAATAGAGCTTTTTTAGCACAAATTATTTATGGGTCTGCTAATTGTATCAAATTAGTGATTCAAGTCACTTTTCTGGCAAAAAACATCACGTGACAAGCACATGTCGATGGCTACAGGGATATGCTCAAAATTTTGGATCCATTAAAGCATCCAAATCTATAAGGTAAAATTAAACTTGCACAGGGTGAAGTATTGGTCCTCCAATTGATCGGATTTTACTTTTTTTTTTTTTTTAAAAAAAAATTGCTTCAGTCTTGAAGAAGCAAAATATTTATTTTAAAGACAAATGTGGGGCACAAAGTCAAAATTTATCCTTCCATTGACATTTACCTGGCCATTCATTTTTACAGTCTGCTCTACAGTAGAAATTGCATATAGTTGAATTTTGCCTTGAGACGACATTTCTTTATTTAGTTACTTTTTTCCCAAATCGGGTATGCTAACTAGGTACTATATTAGATTAAATTTTGAAATTGGGTAAGAAATTAAGGAAATATGTATGTTAAGGAACACTCTCTATCCTACAGTTGGAAGGAATGAAAAAATGGACAACTATACCCTTTAGCCGTCGACATGTGCTTATCACGTGATTTTTTTGATAGAAAAGTGACCTGAATCACTAATTTAACACAATTAGCGTACCCGTAAATAGTTTGAGCTAAAAAAGCTATATTTAATTGTTAAAGCTATTTATAGAAAAAAGTATAAATAGTCGATGTACATATATAGCGGTTTTCTCTATCAGGGAATTGAGGGAGAAACATGTATTGGAAGGAAAAAGATATGAAAGACGATTTACCTGGTGCAATGTATCCATATGTGCCTGCAAGAGCACTTTGATTCGAAGTGTCGATATTCAAAAGCTTAGCAGTGCCAAAATCCCCAATGCAATCTTCATCTCTAGCATCAATCAAAATGTTTTTACTTGATATGTCTCGATGAACTATGGGCGTTGAGCAATCATGATGCATATAAGATAAGGCATTTGCAATGCCCATGATCATATTCACTCTTCTTGGCCAATCTAGATTCCTGGCATCTTCATCTGTGCTCAAAAGTTTTGCCAAGTGGCTCTTTCAAAATACTCATATATAAGAAATGAATATTTGGTACTGGAACAGAAACCATATAGCTTCACAATGTTTTTGTGCCTTATAGAGGTTAAGGCCCTTACTTCATTGTGGAAACTTATATGATTTTCCTCATCGGACAAAGGATGATGAAGTCTCTTTACTGCAACCAAGGTATTTGATGAAATGTCTACTCTGAAAACACTTCCATAACTTCCATCCCCGATGCAATATCTTACATTAAAATTGTCTGTGACCTCTAAGATCTTTTGGTACATTTCCTTGCCATCAAATTTGCATATAGAAAACAAATTATCAGTCCTTACTTTTTCGACTTTGGCTTCAATATGCTTCTTTCTTCGATCGAACAAACTAAGAATTCCAAGAAGCGAACATAGAAGTATGATTGTTACAATAATTGGGATTGCAATTTCCAGAGCAAGTTTTTTCTTATTCACGGGCTTCGACTTAAAATGTGCCTTTTGACAAAGTTGTAAACCTGAAATGTTACCACAGAGACCTTTGTTCCCCTTGATTTGATCTATCGTGACATTCAAAAAAATTCCACTACAGGGGATTGGACCATATAAGTTATTTGAGGATAGATCAATATGCAATAAGCCACGCATATCTCTCAAACTTTGTGGAATGGAACCAGAGAGGTAATTATGTGAGAGATTTAATGTTTCCAAGGTCTGCAAATTATTTAACTCGGATGGTATTTTACCTGTCAACAAATTATCTCCTAAGTCGAGCGTGGAAAGGTGGACCAACTTAGATATCTCAATAGGAATTGCTCGACTTAACTTGTTGTTGCTCAAATTCAATTCAATGAGTTGCAGACAATTTCCTAACATTACTGGAATGAACTCATTAAAGAAGTTTGAAGACAAATCAAGATAGATGAGTTGAGTTAATAATCCAAACTCTTGAGGTATACTCCCTCAAATTTTATTGGATCGCAAATATAGATTTAGCATTGAAGTCATCTTCCCAAATTCACGTGGAATGTCCCCAACTAAATTGTTCTGGGAAAGATCAAGCACACCAAGTTTGGTTAAATTTGCCAGGTCTAGAGGTATGCGACAACTGATGTTGTTTTGAGCAATCCGAAATGTGGTTAGATTCTTGCATCTTCCCAAGTTACTGGACAACTCTCTGTACAATGCATTTTCACTAAGATCCAAGTAGTATAAATTATGGTAAACACCAAATAATTCAGATATGTTTCCTGTGAGTTGGTTTCGGTTAAAACGAACTCTATACAAATTATAACAGTTTTGTATGCTTTTAGGAATTGAACCAGTGAGGTTATTATGATCTAATTCTAGATTTTTAAGTTGATTTAGATTGCCAAACTCTATCGGAATTGAACCAGAAAGTTGATTATTCCAAAGACACAAAACGTTTAATTTAATTAAATTACCTAAAGATGTGGGAATTGAACCAGTGAGATTATTACTTTTTAATGATAGACAACTAAGTTGATTTAGATTGCCAAAGTCTATCGGAATTGAACCAGAAAGTTGATTGTCAGAAAGATCCAAAATGTTTAATTTTGTTAAATTACCTAAAGATGTGGGAATTGAACCAGAGAGGTTATTATTATTTAATTTTAGATCATTAAGTTGATTTAGATTGCCAAACTCTATCGGAATTGAACCAGAAAGTTGATTGTCATAAAGATACAAAATATTTAATTTTGTTAAATTACCTAAAGATGTGGGAATTGAACCCGTGAGGTTATTATTATATATTGATAAAACACTAAGTTGATTTAGATTGCCAAACTCTATCGGAATTGAACCAGAAAGTTGATTGTCATAAAGATACAAAGTGTTTAATTTTGTTAAATTACCTAAAGATGTGGGAATTGAACCATTGAGGTTATTATTATATATTGATAAACCACTAAGTTGATTTAGATTGCCAAACTCTATCGAAATTGAACCAGAAAGTTGATTGTCAGAAAGATACAAAATGTTTAATTTTGATAAATTACCTAAAGATGTGGGAATTGAACCAGTGAGGTTATTTTTATTTAATTCTAGATCATTAAGTTGATTTAGATTGCCAAACTCTATCGGAATTGAACCAGAAAGTTGATTGTCATAAAGATACAAAGTGTTTAATTTTGTTAAATTACCTAAAGATGAGGGAATTGAACCAGTGAGGTTATTATTATTTAATTCTAGATCATTAAGTTGAATTAGATTGCCAAACTCTATTGGAATTGAACCAGAAAGGTGATTTATAAGGAGATAAATCAGTGTTAAGTTGGGAAGATCACCTATTTGAGGAGGTATGGAGCCAGTGAGTTGGTTATTTGAGAAATCAAGAGACTGGAGATATGAGAGTGAAGAAAATGGAAAGCTTTGCAATGTACCCTTTAGACTTATATTACTAAGATTCAACCCATTGATCCTTCCACCAAAGCATGAAACACCGTACCAATTGCAGGGGTCGTTAGTAGAATTGGCAGTAGCATTGATAATTTTTGGTTGAAGATTCCATGAAGATAGAAAGGGATTATTGTGGAGAGTGGATTTCCACTTAAGAAGAGCTTTAGCCTCTTCTGTAAATGATATTGCTAAAGCACCTCTATTAATATTTAATGAGATGATGATGAGTAAAACTAGCAAAGGAAACATAAATAAAGCTTTTTGAGTGAGAAGGAAATTCATGGTTTTGATTTAGATTATTTTAATAATAATTTGGCTTCAAGGTGTATTATTTATACAAAAAATTGGACCCTACATATCAGTAGTTCGATATTTGACCGATTAGTCCCGTTGAATTGAAGTGGCATTGTGATATACAATTTTACTTTGAGAAAATCCTGAAAATCGTAAGTATAAATAATTAAGGTAATATGACTTGATTATAACGTCTTTTCTACTCCTTGCATTATACTCCCTCTATTCCTAATTAATTATCGTTTAGGAAAAATATATGTATCCAAATTATTAATCGTTTGCAATTGTTTTATTAGCTGTCAACCATTTATTACATATACCCTCCATCTTCTTTCATTTAAGAACTCCATTTAAATCAAATTTCAAAAAAAAAATCTCTGTTCCAAGATGTTGTCCGCTTCATGAATCATTTTCTCAACAATCAAATCTTTAAAATTTCTTCTATTATTATTTAATGAGATGATGATGAGTAAAACTAGCAAAGGAAACATAAATAAAGCTTTTTGAGTGAGAAGGAAATTCATGGTTTTGCTTTAGACCGTTTTAATAATAATTTGGCTTCAAGGTGTATTATTTATATAGAAAATTAGACCCTACATTTTTTAGGGTGAAAATCGTCTGTAACCGCCTGTGTACTTATTTTTGTGCACAACCAATAAGAATTCGTCATGTGATCATTGTTTTTAATTGGGCATAGAAATAGATACACAGACGGGTACAGGCGATTATTTGTCCATTTTTAGTGGTATTTAAAATGGTCATCAAGATGTAGGCCAGGAGTGGACTTGCTTCCTCCACATGACTTTGAGGTCAATACTGGTGAGCAGAATGCAGAACGGGTACTTGTGTGGACGTTGCGAAACACATGTTAGCTATCGAATTAAAAATTTGAGGGTTGCAATTATCTGTTGGACAATATTGATAAGGGAAAATTCTTAAAATTTAATTTTACAGTTAACAGATGTTTCACACTGTGCGGATAAACACTTGTTTCGTATCAAATTCAGATCAAGATCAGTAGTTCGAAATTAAAATGATATTATAATATACGTGCAGCAAATACTACAATTTTGTGCTATTAATTGCTTTAAAAATATATTTAATTCGCAATCTTGCTTCGAAAAATCCTTATAACGTCTCTGCTGCCCTTTTCATTATACTAATAATTTAATCAAGTCATGTGGCGTTGTAGTCTATTTTTTTAATTTGTTACATATTTTTTCTTTGCCCATGAAAGAAGAGAATTCGAGGTTCAAAAGTAGTTTGAATACAAAATTTATGAAGAGGAATTTATTTTGTTTGGACGATAAAAAATGAATTTAAATAAATTGTCCTTTTTTAATAGGAAAATTATTATCATTATTTGATATCAAAGATTACATGTGGTAGGAGAAAATTCGGTGGGTTTCCAAACAATTGAGACGAGGTTCTAGTTTTCATTGCACATAACCTTCGATATAATACTTTTTTTTCTTTTTCTGAATCCAATGTAATCTTATTTTTATTTTGAAATGAAAAACAATTCTTAAAATGGGTCACTAGTCATCCTTGCCCTGCGCCCATCCGGGGTTTGCATTAGAATGACACTGATTTATCAGAAAGCACAAAGAATGGCACTGAAAATGGGTGTGACAACATTTTTGTGATAAGTGGTCTACTTATTCAACTCCATGCTCCCATGTCATTGTTGTGTCCAAATCGATCATGGAGGATGCGTTTAAGTATATCCACCCTGTCTATTCTCTCGATCATTATAGGAATAAGTACAAGTCCTCTTTTTGATATGACACATCACCCTCCTAACATGAAAGGTACGCAGGTGGGTCGACCTCAAAGGCGGAGATTTCAAATGCCTATGTACACGGAGAACAGGGGTATTCAAAGAGCTAAAAAGTGCGGCCACTGTAAACTGGTTGGACACAACCGTAAGACTTGCCCCATGTTAGCATCTCTTGCCCAACCACCCCCTCCACAATGAATGTATTTAAATTTTACAATTTTGTAATAGTTTATAATGTATATATTATCAATTTTTAATAGTTATTTTTAATGTATTTATTTTTATTTCCGTTCAATTTTGTAATAGTCATTTTTAATGTATTCGAAAAAATGACACATTACCAAATCAAAATATTACCATTTTTCTATCGGTTTGATATCCTACATAAATTCTAAATTGGTGTCTAAAATACTATTCGAAGGCAGGATCCATTTCACTATTCTTTAACATATTGCATTAGGGGAGAAAGGTGTTTAGGGAAATAAATTAGTAGAAGAGATGGAATTTGTCAATAAAATTTAAAATACAATGTACGTTTTCGACAAGTCTCTAGAAATCGGTCAAAAAATTTAACGAAAATACCAAAGAGTTCAGATATTTACGTTAAAAAAAAAAGTGGGGGTCAAAAAAGCAAACTGAGAAAAGACTGGGCAATGCAAAAAGGCAGGAATTTGGGGACGGAAGTTGCAATTCCGTCCCCAAGTCACGGGTTGGCTAGGGTTGGTTAGGGTTTGTCCGGTTTGGGAACGGAAGTCCCACTTCCGTTTCGGTCTCGGAACGGAAGTTCCGGACAAAAATGTTGTCCCACCCATTTTCATTGCCATGTTTTGTGCTTTCTGATAAATCAGTGCCAGTCTAATACAAACCCCGCCCATCCAGCATGGAGTTTTGCGAATAAATATTTTAGTAAGATATTAAAGTATTAACACTGTAATTTTATTTTAACTAAGGTATTAGTTGATGGCTCAATATCATATGCTGAGAAACTTTGAATTTAGTTGTGAAATGCGTTTGGTCAAATATAGTGTACTCTAGTCTTATTGTCATATTTAGTAGTAGTATTACTTTCTCAGTTTCAAATTAATTGTCCAAATTTTCTTTTTAATATGCATTAAATTAATTGTTTATTCTCTGAATAATTTTTTTATTATTGATGGTTTTTTTTCAATTCTACTCATTGCATTAATGTTTGAGAGTGAATAAAAAGAGAATGAGAAAATAGGTTAGAAATAAATTAGTAGTAAAATTAAATTGGGTTATTTTTTAATATTTTATCATGCTCTATTATAAAATTTAATAAAATTTTAATTTACGTGCAAAATAAAAGTGAAATATAATTTAATACGGGGAGTATTTTAGATAGAAAATTGAACCCTACCCTTTTAGTCGTCTTTTGAAATGGGCATTATAGGCCAGGAGTGGACTTGCTTCTTCCACATGACTTTGAGGTCAATGTAGTTATTTAGAAAATGTGGTTGCTGGTAGTTTGGGATTGAGGCTACATTGTAGAATAGTCGTTAGTTTGTTCGGTGACAACTCTTAATTGCCATATTAAATATTTGACGGTTGAAATTATCTGTTCTAGGAGATTGGTTAGAAAAAATTATTATTGGTGTTGTGAATAATTGATCTCAACCATCGATCTTTGATTCGGCAACTAATAAGTGTTTTATACTATTGGGATCAACACTCGATGTGTAACTTCATATTTCAATACTCCACATCACATCGAAATGGGCATTATAGGCCAGGAGTGGACTTGCTTCTTCCACATGACTTTGAGGTCAATGTAGTTATTTAGAAAATGTGGTTGCTGGTAGTTTGGGATTGAGGCTACATTGTAGAATAGTCGTTAGTTTGTTCGGTGACAACTCTTAATTGCCATATTAAATATTTGACGGTTGAAATTATCTGTTCTAGGAGATTGGTTAGAAAAAATTATTATTGGTGTTGTGAATAATTGATCTCAACCATCAATCTTTGATTCGGCAACTAATAAGTGTTTTATACTATTGGGATCAACACTCGATGTGTAACTTCATATTTCAATACTCCACATCACATCGAGGTGTGAGTCAATTTTAGGTCCGCCACCCTTTTTGGGTCGTACGAGGACAATTAGAGCCCACTTAAGCATTATGAATCAGCCCATCCCGTCTAAGTGACTGCTCTGATATCATGTGAAAATTAACTCATAGATGTACATGTCCTATCAAAAACCAATTGACAATAAGAGGTGTTAACCCATGAGCTTATAAGTTATTTGAATCTTCCTTAAACACTGTATATGAGACTTCATATTTCAATAGGATTAGTAGTTTGATATATAACCGACTAATCCGGTTAGATTAAAGCGGCACTGTAATATACTTGCGGAAAGCTCTGTAATTTTATGTCATAATTAAAAGGATAGTATTTTTTTTGTGGACAGTAATTAATTCGATGTCAAGTGATTTAGTAAGATATTAAAGTATTAACATTGTAATTTTATCTATATGTGATCAAATGTTCTTGATCCGATAGTCAGTGTTTGTGAGTTTAATTCGTCTACCCCAAAAAAATATCAATGAATTTTATAACAGCCTTTGTGGATTGATCCTATAGTCTTCTCACATTAATTGAACGGAACATCTTAAATAGAATTCATTTAAATAATGTGAGAATACTGTGGGATTAATTTCACCATGACGGTATTAAAATTAAATTTCCCCCAAAAAAATGGACGTTTCCGCTAATTGAGGTGGAAAGACATTGAAAACAAAGGAGTCAAATCACAGAACTGTTTGATTTTATTTTTTCTGGAACAAGAAAAGCAGAGAATGACCATTGAGACGAGATTCTATTCTTCATTGCTTGTAACTTTTAATATAATACTTTTTTTTTTCTTTTTCTGAATCCAATGTAATCTTATTTTTATTTTGAAATGAAAAACAATTCTTAAAATGGGTCACTAGTCATCCTTGCCCCGCGCCCATCCAGCGTGGAGTTTTGCGAATAAATATTTTAGTAAGATATTAAAGTATTAACACAGTAATTTTATTTTAACTAAGGTATTAGTTGATGGCTCAATATCATATGCTGAGAAACTTTGAATTTAGTTGTGAAATGCGTTTGGTCAAATATAGTATACTCTAGTCTTATTGTCATATTTAGTAGTATTACTTTCTCCGTTTCAAATTAATTGTCCAAATTTTCTTTTTAATATGCTCTAAATTAATTGTTTATTCGCTGAATATTTTTTTTATTAATGATGGTTTTTTCAATTCTACTCATTGCATTAATGTTAGAGAGTGGAATAAAAATAGAATGAGAAAATAGGTTAGAAATAAATTAGCAGTAAAATTAAATAGGGTTATTTTTTCATATTTTATCATGCTCTATTATAAAATTTAATAAAATTTTAATTTACGTGCAAAATAAAAGTGAAATATAAGCATTATGAGTCAGCCCATCCCGTCTAAAATAATATTTCAACACTCCCTATTACATCGAGGTGAGAGTCAATTTTAGGTCCGCCACTCTTTTTGGGTCGTACGAGGACAATTAGAGCCCACTTAAGCATTATGAGTCAGCCCATCCCGTCTAAGTAACTGCTCTGATATCATGTGAAAATTAACTCATGGATGTCCTATCAAAACCAATTGACAATGAAAGGTGTTAACCCAAGAGCCTATAAGTTATTTGAATCTTCCTTAGACACTGTATATGAGACTTCATATTTCAATATGATTAGTAGTTTGATATATAACTGACTAGTCCGGTTAGATTAAAGCGGCACCGTAATATACTTGCGGAAAGCTCTGTAATTTTATGTCATAATCAAGAGGATAGTATTTTTTTGTGGACAGTAATTAATTCGATGTCAAGTGATTTAGTAAGATATTAAAGTATTAACAGTGTAATTTTATTTATATGTGATCAGATGTTCTTGATCCGATAGTCAGTATCTGTGAGTATAATTCGTCTACCCCCAAAAAACATGTCAATGAATTTTATGACAGCCTTTATGGATTGACCCTACAGTCTTCTCACATGAATTGAACGGAACATCTTATGTAGAATTCATTTAAATAAGGTGATGATACTGTGGGATTCATCTCACCATGACGGTATTAAGATTGAATTTCCCAAAAAAACAAAAAATGGATGTTTCCGCTAATTGAGGTGGAAAGACATATCAAAGGTGTCCTAGCCCAATAGGGCAGGCGCCTGCCCACGACCTTGAGGTCGTGAGTTCGATACCCTCCGCCTGCGTGCGGCAAGCTTTAATCTCCATTTCTATGGCTATCTTCTCCTCGTCTGAGGCAGTTCACTCTCTCCTATATAAGGCAACTGCCCAATTGGGCTTTAAAAAAAAAGGTGTGGAAAGACATTGAAGACAAAGGAGTCAAATTAAAGAACTGTTTGATTTTTTTTTTTCTTTCTGGAACAAGAAAATCAGAGAATGACCCAGACCAGATGCCAACCAATTCGATCTACATTTTTCCCATTGGCGCCTAATGAATCTTTTTTTGGGTGAATAAAGCCTAATGCATCTTGTTTTCTATAGAATACCAAAAAATTCAGTGGTATGTGTCACAATAAGGGTTACTTTTTATATATATTTTTCTTAATAAACACATATAGTAAAATATGTGTTACACGTTTTACGAACATGTATGATGATTTCATGTATTACAAAATCATCACACATGTTCGTTTTAAAAAATTTGAACCATTAAATTTTTTATAATTCAATAAAAAAAAAAGTGTTCAGTATATACAATTTTTTATTGTATTTTAAAATATATTCGGCCCACTTTTCTCGAGCCAAAATTCGTAATCAAATCTCAAATTTTCCTTAAAATAATAGAAGAAATGTAAACCAGTTTGGCCCGTTTAGTTTATTTTTTCCAATATCTTCTTGGGTTTTTTTTTTCCAGATTATTGCGCACAATTTTGTAGTAATAATAAGTAGTAATTTAATAAGTTTTTTATTCAAAATTCTTCAACTTTTTTTGTTGTTGTACATCTCACCATTTTGTTTCTCACAAAAATTAATCTATATCTTACAAAAATACCCTAAATTAATTGTTAACTCTCTAAATAAAAAAATTATTAATGATGGTTTTTTCAATTCTACTCATTGCATTAATGTTAGAGTGGAATAAAAAAGAGAATGAGAAAATAGGTTAGAATTAAATTAGGAATAAAATTAAATAGAATTATATTTAATATTTTATCATACTCTATTTTAAAATTTAATAAAATTTTAATTTACGTGCAAAATAAAAGTGAAAGATAATTTAATACGGGAGTATTTTATACAGAAAATTGGACCTACCCTTTTAGTGGTCTTTTGAAGTGGACTTGCTTCTTCCACATGACTTTGAGGTCAATGTAGTTATCTAGAAAATGTGGTTGCTAGTATTTTGGGATTGAGGCTACATTGTAGAATAGTCGTTGGTTTGTTCGGTGCAAAATAATTCTTAGTTGTCATATTAAATATTTTAGGATTGAAATTATCTGTTCTAGGATATTGGCTAGAGAAAATTATTATTGGTGTTGTGAATAATTGATGTCAACTCTCGATCTTTGATTCGGCAGCTAATAAGTGTTTCATACTATGAGGACCAACACTTATTTTGTACCAGAATTGGATTTGTGAAAATAACTCAATTAGTTTATAAGTAGATCTTTCTTAGACAGTCAATGTGTAACTTAATATCTCAACACATTCTACATTATATTATAAATTTTGGTTTCAATTTATATTTTTCACTCAATAGTATGCTGCTTAAAAAATGAAAAATGTTAATATACTTAATATCTTCATGAATGACCATTGTTCCATACAACATAGTACAAAATGGTTCATGACATTATCTCCACAGACAAGAAGATATTTAAAGCAACATACCAAAAAGTTCCATCATGATTGAATATTTTGGGTGTATATCGAGCGCTTGTTATGAAGTGACTTGAAATTCAGACTAAAACTCAAATAAATTTTAAACATTGAATAATTTAAAATTTGTTTTGTTTTGAAACTAAGACCAGAACTATCAAGACCTAATCAAATCAAATCAGACTTCAACCATACTCATAAGACAGTAGATAAACAATATTCAAGTATCAAAAAAGAAATCAATTCAATTATTTAGAGCCTTTGTTTGCTAGATAATTTCTTTTAGTATGGGTCATATTGTTTTTTGCCAAGTGTTAATATTTTTAATGGATAAAATGTATTAATACTTCATTACTTTAATATTTTTTTTTTTTCCTTTTTGTTCTTCGTGTAACTAGGTACACAATGTTAAAAAAGAAGAACAGTTATAATATTAGGTAATAGTACGAATTATACTTTTATTTGAAAATAATACTTTTTTTGTTTAATAACTTTGCAAATTTCTTCACATGGACGCAAGATAAGTTATCTCCCGTCTCAAATTAGATATTTACTTTTGTGTCAAATAAATGAAAGTGGATATTTAATTTGAAATAGAATGAGTGCTATTTTTACCCAAATTAAATATCAGTTTTTTTAGATGTAAAATGAATAGAAAACTGAAATTGTGACAAAGATACTATAACACATTAAATATTACTTACAATTTCTCTAGAATTATATAATGTATTTGTATTTGAAGCTTTCTAATTCCAGTTCTGGCAGGACTCATACCCCCAGGCGATTTTTGGCTCATTGAGATGTGCATACATTGATGTAATAAAATAGTAAAGAAAAGGAAAAAAGGGGAACATTGTTTTTCTTTTCAGGGTGGAGAGTATTCTTATAATGTTAAATTTCTATTAGACTTTGGATAAAAAAACATGTTTTATGTTAAATCCATTTAAGAATAAAAAAGTTGAAGTAGTAAACATTAATTTCTAATGTCATACCACATTTTCAACTACTCAGTCAGTAATTAATAATAAAAAAAAACTAAGTATTTTTTTAGGATAGTTCTGATACGGATCAGGTTCATTGGACCATGTGATTCAGAACTTGCCATTTCACTACAAAATGAGGAGAGAGACAATTATGTGATAACGTGGCGAATTCTGTATCACAGGGTCCATGTAACCTGGTACTTATCAGTAAAATCTTTTTTTTTTCTTTTAACAATGAACTAGATTAAAAAAATATCTTTATTAATGATTTTTAAAGAATGATAAGCACTAATTACATAACGCAAGATTTTGGTAAAGGTGCATTTATACTCAATGACAATCAAAGCCGGTCAATGGGGGCATGGACTGACTAATAAGAATTCATGCCTCTCAATTAAAGTTTGAGAATTCAAATTCTATATAGTGCGGATAAACGACAATATGCAATAGCATATTGACAGCGATTATTGTTAGGTGAATCAAAATGTTTTTTTTTTAAGAGTAGAATTAAAGTGTCATTAGATCTCAACCGATTACTCAGACCAGATGCCTAAATACTATACCTTGTAAAAGTGTGAACCCCTACAATATTTTTATGTTTTGTATGTGCCCATATATAGTGGACATTCTTTTATGCTAATTATTGAACATCTTTCATTGAGAAAACTTATGGCGACATTGATTAATCAAAATCCCAAAAGAGTGTGACGACAATATTATATCTACAATTGAAAGTTCTTTTGCCGAACAATCTTTGCACATTAATTTTCTTATTTTTTGAATCAATTTCTTATGCCTTAACAAACAGGGACAAAGGCATTGGGTGAGTAGAGGCAATCGTCCCCGAATTTTTTAAAAATTCTATTTGATATACTAAATTTATATGTAGTTTGGAATATTTGATCAAATTTGCCCCCAACAATTTTTTTTTCCAATTTGTATATGTATTTCGACATACTGTTGTAATTTTTCGTCCAAAACCTAAAAATGCTGACTTCGTTTTTGGTAATAAAATAAAATAAAATAGTACTACTAGTACTAATTAGTATATTTAAAAGAAAAACCAAAAAGTTGCCAGTAAAAAGGTCGGTTTCCCTTAAAATTTGTTGACTCTGAGCGTTGTACACTAGTCATTATGAATTATGATGAATTTGCATACAAAATCTTCAAGTTCTTCAGTTCAAAATTTTCGGCATGACTTCACAAATATATTTTTTTTTTTTAATTTTTTCAATTGCGAAACGGAGATTTTAACACAAAAATCTATTCCAAATACAACCTTAGAGTTAGCATGGAGCGAAAGTGATTGGAGTGCTAAATTGCTAATTGATTTGATGACAAAATAAATCCACAATTAATTATTAATGGGTCCTTAGCACTTTTGACCTTGTAACAATCTACCACAAAACATCTTCTCTATTAAGTAATTGATAATTGACTTTAGACATCAATCATATTAAAATATGATTATACATTTGGAGCCCGTTTTGCGTGCATTCTTAATCTTGTAATGGGAAATGAATTCTTATTATGTATTTACCTTTTGCTTGTCATTTTTTCCATTCTATAAATTTTGTTAAATAATAAAGAACTTAAGTGTCACGGAAGTTAGCGAGTGTTCGGTCACCGACTGTAAGTGTCACGAACTCTAGTTTCCGATACTTATTGCCGGTCCCAAAGTCCGGATAAAGAAGGACGGTTGCAGTAAGGTTCGTGACGACCAACGTAAAACTTAGTCACATCTCATGACATTAATCGATTTAAGAAATCCGTGGGGGCGTTCCCTACTTAGCGGCGCGCTGCACTTCCTATACCCGAGTGTAGTGATAAATATGCAAGGGTTGCCAGGTTGTCACCCGGAAGCGACGCATCATGTTAGCGCCTGGATATGGTGTCAAATATGCAAGAGCACACTCGTTTAGGACGATTACAAGTTAAGAGGTTAGTTCGTAGTAGACTTCGTTTGGCATCTTGGAACATCGGATCTTTGACTGGCAAACTGACAGAACTAGTAGAGGTAATGGTAAGACAAAATTTTGATATCTTGTGTATTCAAGAAACTAGGTGGGTTGGTGAGAAAGCGAACGTAATAGTTCCATGGGATTACAAGCTCTAGTATGTAGGTAAAGAAAATAACATAAATGGAGATGGGATAATTGTACATCGTGATTTCATCAATGATGTAGTTGAGGTTTGTAGTATAACAGTGTCACACCCCGTAACCTGGGTGATGAAATGGCAGTACTTCAAGTCAATGAAGGACCGAACCCACTAACATATTAAATAAAAGGGAATACTTTATTATAAAACTTAAATGGTCTAACTGTGATACAAGGAATTAAATAAGTACTTAACGGTAAATAAACCTTATTACATGGAAAAGCGTAAAATTACTAAGTGTTAATCTATTATAGTTCATTAGAAGTCACTCTTCATAATACCCATCCCAAGCAACAACAATATCATAGAAAGGGTCAGCTCCATCTACATCTGCAAGAAAATAAAAGTAAGGGAATGAGCCGCGAAACTCAATAAGGATCAAACAACTCCTGGGATGAAGAATCAGATAAGACTCAAAAGTTTTCCCGTTTCCCAAAACCGTTTGAAAACACTTGACACAAAATCGGATTTCAAACGTAGACACAACACTTAAATACATTGTTCATAACTTACACAACACTAGACTTTATCACATAACAGAATTGAAACCGGACAGAGACAGAGATAGGGCACAACTCGGGTGACCGAACAGAAAATGTTGATCGACCTGAGGTCACCCAAGGCAGTCTCGATCTATAGCATCAAAATAATAAAGGAAAAGCATTTTTGAATTCCCCTTTTTACCAACCCTAAAATGACTCATTTTAGACTCAAACCACATAGCAAATAAGACACAAACAAGAACAAATAAGCTAATAACCATAATCTTCATATCTAACACTTATACATCAGAATGCACTACGAGTACCATGCTCTACTCATACATAACAGATAAAAAATACACGTTAGACATTACGAGTATGGTTATTGCTATGACACACAAATTCCACGATGGAGCTCAATTATCTATTCATGACTCTATACCAATAACTGTAATGACCCTAACAGTAGGCCTGGTAGGAAGCCCTAGAATAATATTAACACATGGATTCAGTATAACCCCTTGAACGAACAGGTCCAAACTTTTAAGGATCCATTCTTATTGTGTCATAGTTCATCACCATGAACTCTACAACAACCATTACAGTTCCAATGATGGCCTCATCAGGTGAAGGCCCAGACATTTCTTAACACATCACATGAACTCCCGGGTTCAATAGACAGAAATAATCGAATGAATCTTGCTACAAAGTAGATTCTAGACAAGAGCTCAAAATCGGGGCGACGACATCGGCCGACAACAACCAAAAAGACCACAATGATAAGGATAACAATTAGACAACCATAAAATAATAGCAAGTACAATATAAGATTAGAAATTTAACAACAATTACAATTTATGGGAAGCAATGAAATAACAATACAATTACATATTGATAATCAAATAGAATGCAACTAAATCCAACGCTTCATCCATTTTATGCAAGGAAAACATGTATAAACATTTGTTAGCAATTCCATAACTTTAGATACTGAAATCATGTATTTTGTGGAGAGAATAGAAATTTAAGCAAAAGAAATGCAGAAAAATCTGTCCAGAAAAATCAGCACCCTTTCGGAGGCGATAACTTTATGCACAGACCTTGGAAGTGCAATCCGTCAGCGCTCACGCGTAACTCTTTCGATTCTCTTAAAATGTACTATTTGAACTCCTAAATCTGACACATTTTACCCCTCCAAATGCTCTCTTAAAGTTCTGCCCAGAAATTCCGCAAATCATAAAACACTGAACTTCAAACTTACATTACTAATGGCACAGAACTCCAAACGCTGATCCGTCAACTCCCAGACGTAGCTTTTCCAACCCTCTTTCTAATCCAACAAGAATCACTCCATTCCGACATCGAATACTATGTAAAAATTCGAATCTCTCACATACTATCTATTCTGCCAGATTTTTATTCTCACTTATTTTCCTCTTTTTTATTCACTCCAACACTTGTAACCCCCATCCCATGATCTCCCACTAAAGAGCTGCCATAAAACCCAAAAAACCCAGCCACAACCCCTCTATATTCCCTGCAATCAAGTCCCTAAACTTTCTGTCTTGAACACTTATGTCCTCACACTCCCAATCACAAAAAGTAACACATAAAATAGCTTAAGTGCAACAAATAACACCTAAATCATATGATAAAATTACTTAAACATATTAATCATGCAAATTTACATGTGAAGCATGCAAAACACATAAGTAAAAAGTTCCGGGTATCACAAACAGTGAGGTCAGAGAAGCTATAGAACAGAAAAGAGACTGTTATCCCTTGGGAACTGTTGAAGTGATGAAAATGTTGCAAAGTATAAGGCCGCTAAGAGAGAAGCAAAGATAGATGTTAGAGAGTCAAGATCAAAAGTGTATAAGGATTTATATAGTAAATTGGACACTAAGGTCTGTGAGAAATGTATATGGAGACTTGCTCGTGTGAGAGAGAAAAGAACAAGAGACATTGGTATGGTAAAATGTATCATGGATGATGATAATAAAATTTGTAGAAGGATAATGATATTAAAGTAAGGTGGAAGTCTTATTTTGATGGGTTATTTAATGGGAATCAAGTGAAAATTATTAGAAACCTTTTTATTCCAAATGAAGATGTGAACCGTGACTTTGTACGTAGAATTCAGAGGAAGGAAGTTCTAGAGGCACTTAAAAAGATGAAAACAAATAAGGCAGTGGGACCCGATCATATACCGATTGAGGTTTGGAAGTGTTTAGGAGATGTAGGTATTGAATGGTTGTTAAGCCTCTTCAACAAGATATTTATGATCAATAAGATGTCGTCAGAGTGGAGGAAAAGTACTTTGGTCCCGTTGTACAAGAATAAAGGGGATGTTCAAGACTGTTCTAACTATCGTGACATTAAACTTATGAGTCATACTATGAAACTTTAGGAAAGAGTGATTGAATATAGGTTGAAAACAATTGTGAGTATTTCAGATAACCAATTTAGTTTTATGCTTAGGCAATCAATCATAGAGGCAATTCATCTACTAAGGAAAATGATCGAACATTATAGGGAGAGAAAGAAGGACTTGCACATGGTGTTCATTGATTTGAAGAAAGCGTATGATAAGGTGCCTCAAGAAGTATTGTGGTGGGCGATGACTAAAAAAGGTATATCCCATAAGAATATTGACATTGTTAAGGATATGTTAGGGATGGCAACGGGGCGGATATCTCAAATACCAAATCCGCCCCGCCACTGTGAAGCCTTGATCCGCTCCGCCCCGTGATCCGTGCCGGATCAATTTTTTTTGCCCCGTGATCTGCCCCGCACGGGGCGGGTCAGATCCGCCCTGCCCCATGATTTTTTTTTTTTTTTTTTAAATTATTCAGGGAGAGGGAGTCGCGGAAGGAGGAGGAGAGAGGAGGGAGACGGTGTCGCGGAAGGAGGAGGAGGAGAGAAAGTGGGGTGGGGAGGGGCTTTTTGCTGAGAGGGAGAGGGAGTCGCGGAAGGAGGAGGAGGAGAGAAACTGGGGTGGGGCGGGGCTTTTTGCTGAGAGGGAGAGGGTCAGAGGGAGTCGCGCAAGGAGAGAAAGAGAGGAGGGAGACGGTGTCGCGGAAGGAGGAGGGAGGTTGAGCGACGGAGAAGGAGTAGTGAGCTGAGGCTGCTGAGCTGGTTGAGCGGCGCTGAGGAGGAAGAAACGGGGGGGAAGCCGAAGGGCACAAATTTGGGGATTTTTGTGCTAGGGTTCTCCAATAAGTGAGTTTATATACGAATGGACTAAAAGCGCAATTATATTATTACCACATATAATCCTCCTATTATTATAAATGTGCGGAGCGGAGCGGATCGAATCGGAGCGGATCGGGGCAAGGGTGATACCCGAATTTGATTTGCTCCGTTTGCGGAGTGGATCTGATCTGTTCCAAATTCTATACGGAGCAGATCTGATTTGCTCCAAATTCTATCGGGGCGGAGCGGATCAACGGATCACGGGTCAAATTGCCATCCCTAGGATATGTATAAGGGAGTCAGTACGAACATTATGATGATGACAGAGGAGTTTCCTATTACAATTGGCGTACATCAAGTCTCATCATTAGTCCGTTTCTCTTTACATTAGTTATGGATGAAGTGACTTGTCATATACAAGACTATGTACCATGCTGTATGTTATTTGCTGACGATATTGTTTTGATTGATGAGACTAGAGTAGTTGTCAACGCTACGTTAGAGGTGTGGAGAAAAACATTGGAATCTAAAGGCTTTAGAATTAGTATAAGTAAAACTGAGTATTTGGAGTGTAAGTTTAGTTCCGGTCGAAGTAGAGAGTAGAGTATAATTAGTTTGGATGACAAATGTATCGTGGGAAATGATTATGTTCAGTATTTGATTTCTGTTATTAAAAAATATGGAGAGATTGATGGGGATGTGGCGCATCGAGTTAACGCTGGTTGGTTGAAATTGAAAGGTGCAATGGACGTCTTGTGCGAACGTAATATACCATTGAGACGGAATGGGAAGTTTTGTAGAACAGCTGTTAGACTCGCGTTGTTGTATGGTACAGAGTGTTGGGCCGTGAAAAGATGCCATATCCAGAAAATGAGTGCAACAGAGATGCGTATGTTGCGATGGATGTGTGTGCATACTAGAAATGATAGAGTGAGAAATGAGATTATCTGAGAGAAACTAGGAGTTGCACTTGTTGAAGAAAAGATGAGGGAAAATCGCCTGTGGTGGTTTGGACACATAAAAAGAAGACCGAGCGACGCTCCGGTTCGGAAACTTGAAGGATGGAGGCATGAGGTTGTAAGAGGGAGGGGTGGCCGAAGAAGGTTTGGACAAAAGTCTTCAATAATGATATGTATTTGTTAGACTTAGATGAGGGGTATGATGTTTACTAGAAGGAAATGGAGAGAATGTATTTGTGCGAATGGCCACATAGAAATCTTATATTGATTCATGTAGCCGAGCCCAATTACTCGGGACTAAGGCTTTGTTGTTGTTGTTGTTGTTGTTGTTGTTGTTGTTGTTGTTCTAACAATGAATCATATTGAAGGGTGTGTTTGACACGACTATTAAATATTTTCTTACTATCCGTTAGGTCGTAAGTTCAAATTTGGAAAACATTCTCTTTATTAAAAAATAAGGGTGAGACTGCATATATCGAGACCTTTCTCATACCCTGCTAATGTGAGAGTAAAGGCTCGCACCGAATCTGTTCACAAAGAAGTTAAGCGCTGACCAAAATAACGTCTCCATACGTGAGTAAAAATCATTCCCCCTGATCTCTCTTAAAAAGTTAAGTTGCTACGTTAACACAAATCCAATCATATGCACCATAAACCTCTTGGATGAGCTAACAGCTGATATAAATTTCCAACAAGCCTGTGCTACTTTTCTAAGCCATTAACTCTTGAAGCTAAAGCCCAAATAAATTAACAATAATAGCCCACCAAAATAAAGTTACCTTAGCCCATTGTAGTCTTCTTCTTCCTAAATAACCTGCCAACAGAAACCCTAAACAAAACTAAAACTCTTCCCGCCTCATTTCAAGACCTTACCTTCCTCATATCCCTACTTGATGTGGGAGGGGAGCTTTGTTCAGTGTGTATGACTACAACAAACGACATCATTTGTGGGGTGTCTATGCCTATGATGAATATCAATTTCTTTATTTTTATCCAAATACTTTTATCCCATAATGTAGATTTAACAACGTAACTGGATAAAAAGGAAAATGTTAATACTTCAAAAAAATTTAAGGTCAATAACTTTGTATTTTTTAGTTCAGGGTATAAAATTATAATCGAGAAAGGTTCAAGGGGTGTGGGCACTATTTACCCTTATTATATTTATGTAGTAACTTTTATTGGTACAACACTATACAATCAATAACATATAATGAGACAATAATATTCAATTTAGTGTTACATAAAAACACGACCTTTCATAATTTTTTTTTAAAAAAAAACATTTAAAACAAGGAAATGTGTGCTGAGAAAGTCATGAAGAACACCAACCAAGAGCTAATGACTCTTCTCGAATTTAATTCCGCTTCCTCTGCTATTTTTCTTCCAATCTTTGTCTCATTTTTTTTTGTATCTTCCTCTAGTGGATAGTAATATAAAGAGACAAATTCACATAAATAATGAACTATGAAAAATGCTTCAAAAATTTGAACTATAAATAGTTATAACTCACCATCATATCATACTGCTAATGCAATGTACACACTGATAACTGTTTGGAGACGTTAAACATTGATATCCTCGATTGTGGATTGACATCAATACTTAACTTTGCAAGTTCAATTATAGATTCAAGAACCTTTTCAACTTCTCTACTGGGATAAGAGAGTCGTGGATCGACAAACTCTTTAATCACTTTTTGAATCTCAGACACATTAATCAGATCGATAAGATGTTCATCGGGGTATTTTTCACTAATTATTTCTAGTGTTAACACTCCAAAACTATAAACGTCACACTTTTTAGTTACTTTGGCTATGTAGGCAAGTTCTGTGGAGATATCAAAGAAAATCATAATCTATTAATCAAGATAAAAGAAATAACATGTATAGGAAGGAAAAAAAAATATGAAACACGTTTGACTATGTAGGCAAGTTTGATGGTTTGTCAATTTTACTCTGAGTTAGAATGATGTGGAGAAGAGACTCTCAGGTTAATGGTTGGGTCGAGTCGAGATTAAATTGGACATGTCGCATTATTTCACTTATAGCACGTGAAATTTTTTTTATGGCAAAAAAGAAACCAAAAAACTAATTGTGACAAAAATAACAAACAAAATTACTTTTGTGGTAGAAAAGACACCGAAAAAATATTTGAGACAGAAATAACACATGAAACTATTTTTGTAGGAGAAATAGCTATTTGTTCTTATATTTATTTAGATCTTAGGATGAGGCGAGTAATAATTGGAGCAAAGGAAGGACGAAGAAAACTTCTAAATTGATAATGTTTGAATTGAATTGGATCAGATCGATAATATGTTCACTACGGTGTTTTCCACTAATTATTTCCAGCACCAATACTCCAAAGCTATAGATATCACACTTTTCAGTTACTTTGGCTGTGTAGGCAAGTTCTGTAGAGACATCAAAGAAGAATCGTAATATATTGATTAAGAGAAAGAGACAACATCTATATGTGTACGTAAATTATTTTTCCTTTTCTCTCTATCAATAAATTTTTATTTTATCATTTTCTGCCTCTAAACTATGTTAAAAAATAAGATGTTTAATCCAAATATCAATATTACTATTGATACTCCCTTAAATAGAATTTATATGCCACAAATTCTATTTAAGAGAGTATTATTGATATTTTGACTTAAAAAGTACCTTATTATTTTCTTCTTTAATTTTCGCTACATTTCATGAAAGTCTTATATTAGGGAAGAGAACCGATATATATACATCAACTATTTTTAATTTTCTATAAATAGCTTCAACAATAAAACAGAGCTTTTTTAGCACAAACTATTTATGGGTCTGCTAATTGTATCAAATTAGTGATTCAAGCCACTTTTTGGGCAAAAAACATCACGTGACAAGCACATGTCGATGGCTACAGGGGTATAATTGCCCATTTTTTTCATTCCTTCCAACTGTAAAATTCATAAAATCCCTCCATTTCATATTCATCTTCTTCACCATTTTCATTGTAAAAATTAGAGCAACCAACTATACATACTTCCTTAATTTCTTACCCAATTTCAAAACTCAAATCTAATATTACATAGTTAGCATACTTATTTATTTTAAAGACAAATGTGGGCACAAAGTCAAAATTTATCCTTCCATTGACATTTACCTGACCAATCATTTTTACAGTCTGCTCTAAAGTAGTGCATATAGTTGAATTTTTCCTTGAGACGTCATTTCTTTATTTAGTTACTTTTTTTCCAAATCGGGTATGCTAACTACGTACTATATTAGATTAAATTTTGAAATTAGGGAAGTATGTATGTTAATGAACACTCTCTATCCTACAGTTGGAAGGAATGAAAAAATGGACAACTATACCCCTTTAACCATCGACATGTGCTTATCACGTGATGTTTTTTGATAGAAAAGTGGCCTGAATCACTATTTTGACACAATTAGCGATCCCGTAAATAGTTTGAGCTAAAAAGACTATATTTTATTGTTAAAGTTATTTATACAAAAGTAGAAATAATTGATGTGCATATATAGCGGTTTTCTCTATCGGGGAATTGAGGGAGAAACGTGTATTGGATGGAAAAAGATATGAAAGGCAATTTACCTGGTGCAGTGTATCCATATGAGCCTGCAAGAGCACTTTGATTTGAAGTGTCGATATTCAAAAGCTTAGCAGTGCCAAAATCCCCAATGCAAGCTTCATATCCAACATCAATCAAAATGTTTTTACTTGATATTTCTCGATGAACAATGGGCGGTGAGCAATCGTGATGCATATAAGATAAGGCATTTGCAATGCCCATGATCATATTCACTCTTCTTAGCCAATCTAGATTCCTGGCATCTTCATCTGTGCTCAAAAGATTTGCCAAGCTGCCTCTCTCAAAATACTCATATATCAAAAATGAATGTTTGGTACTGGAACAGAAACCATATAGCTTCACAATGTTTTTGTGCCTTATAGAGGTTAAGGCACTTACTTCATTGTGGAAATTTGTATGATTTTCCTCATCGGACAAAGGATGATGAAGTCTCTTTACTGCAACCAAGATGTTTGATGAAATATCTGCTCTGAAAACACTTCCATAACTTCCATCCCCGATGCAATATCTTACATTAAAATTTTCCGTGGCCTCTAAGATTTTTTGGTATATTTCCTTGCCATCAAATGTGCATATAGAAAACAAATTATCAATTCTTACTTTTTCGACCTTAGCATCAGGATGCTTCCTTCTTCGATCGAACAAACTAAGAACTCCTAGAAACGAGCATAAAAGTATGATTGTTCCAATAAGTGGGATTGCAATTTCCAGAGCAAGTTTCTTCTTATTCACGTGCTTCGGCTTAAAATGTGCCTTTTGACAAAGTTGTAAACCCGAAATATTACCACAGAGACCTTTGTTCCCCTTGGACCATCTAAGTTATTTGAGGATAGATCAATATGCAATAAGTCACGCATATCTCTCAAACTTTGTGGAATGGAACCATAGAGGTTATTATGTGAGAGATTTAATGTTTCCAAGGACTGCAAAATATTCAACTCGGATGGTATTTTACCTGTCAACAAATTATCTCCTAAGTCGAGTGTGGAAAGGTGAACCAACTTAGATATCTCAATAGGAATTGCTCGACTTAATTTGTTGTTACTCAAATTCAATTCAATGAGTTGCAGACAATTTCCTAACATTACTGGAATGAACTCATTAAAGAAGTTTGAAGACAAATCAAGATAGATGAGTTGAGTTAACAATCCTAATTCTTGAGGTATACTCCCTGAAATTTCATTGGATTGCAAATATCGATTTAGCATTGAAGTCATCTTCCCAAATTCACGTGGAATATCCCCAACTAAATTGTTCATGGAAAGATCAAGCATACCAAGTTTGGTTAAATTTGCCAGGTCTGGAGGTATGCGACCACTGATGTTGTTTTGAGCAATCCGAATTGTGGCAGTAGCAAAGCTGTCCATTCCTTGTACACTTGTGATACTAAGAGGTTGACTTGTACAACATTCCTAGATGTAATTTAGAGTCCTCTTTGTATCTGAATGCACGTTCCCTTGAGTTGGGCAGCCCCAAGGTTGGTACCGTATCACTGTTTCTTGTTCTTCTCAATCTTATTATGCACTTCTAAAGGTATAATGCTATCCCGTAGTCTAAGGTTCTTACTCGTAAAAGATCCTATTAGAGGCGGGTCATTTTATTTCCGCTGCATAACCTGTTTAGACCCGGTTATTCCTCTAACAAATCCAACAGAAGGTATACAACAAAAGAACATCTGAAGAGATGGAAACTATCAATGTAATGATACAAGATTTGCAGGAAAAGAAGAGCAGTCGCACAGTACTTGATGAGAGTGCCCTTATTGAGCGGATAAAATCTCAATAACAAGAGCCAAAAAGATCTCACCATTACAATGAGCGAACATGATGATTTGTGATACTCACTCAGATTTAGGGGTGCAACAGTTGAACATGTATCAATCGAGTAAATAAAAGAAATCACCCGGTTAAGTATAAAATTGAAAAATGATCATATCGATCCAAAAATAATTTCAACAGATTCGAAGAAATAATGTTCAGAAATTGGTTACAAGAGTAGGTGATGTGAACATCAGTACATTTGAAAGGGTGTTTAGAAACAAGCCCAATGAGTTAAGAGATTTTGTTGGAGACGAATCCGAAATGGTAGAGGAAGGATAAACTCATGTACAGGGAACGAATTTTGGCGAGACGTTTGCTCGTGTAGCAAGACTTGAGTCTTTAAGACTTATGTTGACGTTGCATTTTCGGAGAACTTCACGCTTTATCAGATGGATTTAATAGGACTTTTCCGAATGGGTGGTAAAAGAAAGAGTACCCGTGGAACAACCTCATAGAATATGAAAAACCATATTATTCAAACTATGTATAAAAATTGAAAAAGCTCTTTGTGGATTGGAGCAAAACTCGAGATCTTGGTATAAGAAGCTAACAGAGTTCTTGTTGAAGCATGGACGCACATGAGGTGGAATTGATAATAAAGTGTTCTTTAAGAGTTAAAAAAATTCAAATAATGATAACTCAACTCGAAGATATTATGTTTGGATCAACAACCAGAGGTTATAAAAAAATTCACACTTTATCAGCTAAAGCAAATTGAATTTGAGATGAGTATGGTAAGTTAATTAACATCTCTTTGGGATTACAAATCGAAATAAGGAAAGAAGAGGTATTCATCCCTCAAACAGATATGCAACAGTTATTGTGAAGAAGTTCAACATGAAAAGAACTCTACGACAGTCAAACTCCTATAGGTGTGAACACCAATCAATGAAAATGATAAGAATGGAGTTGTTGTAAATAAATGGGGGAAGAAAGAATTTATCTTGACGTCTTCCCCCTCGATACCCTCGGCGAGTGAAAACGGCGATAGGTAAGTCACAATCGTCACTGCTTCCTCGGTTCGGATCCATTCTAATTCCCCCACAAGTATATATCAGATAACGTAAGATATGCGATAAAGCACTTAACCAGCAAAACATGTGAGGCAAAGGCAGGTAAAACATGACATGGTATAATATATAGAATACTAAAACATGGCATATAGCAAACAAATAAGATATGCTATAAAACAATTAACAAGTAAACAGGTGAGACATGAACAGATAAAGAATGACATAATACAAGAAACCACATAGCATGTATCACAGATAAAGAGTCATAATATACATGCAATATAACACACATGAACATATAATAAGTAGAGCATGGCAAGCATATAAGTTATACATGTGAAACATGTAACAAGTAGAGCATGACAAGCATATAACCATAAATCATACACATGTGTAACATATAACAAGTAAAACATGTGAAACAGGTAGCATTATACAAGAATCACATATACATGTATACATATAAGGTAACATAACACAAGAGAACAGGATGTAAAACATTAAGTAAATACATCATAGTCCATGGTCTCTACCCATCACACACCTCACATTACGTGTTCGTGTCAACTTAAGTTCATTATAGATTTTATCCCTAAGTTTCAACATGCTCTGATACCACTTCTGTCACACCCCGTATCCGGAGTGATGACATGGCAGTGCCCCATTGGTTAATGAAACACCTAAGCCGCAGTCAGATAGTACTAATTGAGGCAGTTCACTTATGAAATCCATAAATAGTAATAAAAACATTAGCGGAAGCATTATTCTAAAAATGAAATATTTCTAAGTTATTAAATCTGAAGGAACCTACAAGTTCTAAAATAAATAACTATGAAATGAAATAACACGTGTGAACTAATCCAGTTAGGATCACTCTTCGTAGCCCCCTTCCCAAGCATCAACATCATCATCATATTGCTCATCATCACCTGCACAGTAAGCGGATGGACTGAGCTCCGGTGCTCATTAGGGACCTAAAACAGTAATAACAATAGCAATATGTAATAGAACAGATACAGATAATGCAGATGCCAGTTTCCCAAAATACCCCTATGGAAGTATATGCAAATGACTCGATCCAAGTCTCGTAAGACTCAGAACTCAGTGCAAGACAGTACAGAACAGAGAGCTCAGAACATAACAGTTGACTGCACAGCTGCGGTTTTTAGAAAAATGAGTTTTAAACTTGTGCAAAAGTGCACCAAAACATTACCCAAACCCATACGTGACCAAATAGGCTCCAACAAACAGCAATTAAAAACCAAAACAAGAACGGACACATATAATGCAACAATTGAGCAATTAACAACATTCTTCGCACCTAAACGATTCCATAACCGAGTGTATGACAAGCACCACGCGTTGCCCATCCGATACACCCAATCACATACTTGTCTTAGATACTTAGAATATCGCTAAGGCTATGACACGACAATCCCACCACATGAGCTCAGTTATCTATTCACTACTACTCATCAATAACGGTAGTGGTCCCAGTTATAAACCAAACTTGGACGGTTCAATAAAATTCGTGGGTTCGGGTTGCCCTCCAAACGACGAGGCACGGATTTTAAGGTTCAATCCATTACATTGTCTCATCATCCCCCATCAGGGACTCCACAAAACCACTACCGTATCTAATGATTAGTCCTACTAGATGAAGACCCAGTACAGAACAGAGTAGAAGACCTCTCGGGGTCATATATCAGAACAGAGCAGAGCAGAAGTCGGACGGAACCTGCTAACTAGTGATCCTAGACAAGAGCTCAATAGGGGGCGACGACTCGGTCGACCAAACCAAATAGGACTGAAACAATGACACTAATTAAGACGGCTCAATTAAGACTCAAATAAGGCATTTACAGAAAGGACTCCATAGTCCGCATAACAGTACATATACAGTGTATAAACAGTTTATAAGATTTTAGTAATTAATTAAAACAATTAAAATCAAACAGGCATGCTCAAATCAACCAATAATTTCGTAATTCAAATTAAACAATAAGAAATTAGATAATCCAAGAATTAATTACCGAGTAGTTTATGCCATTGAATATCCCCAAATACAGTAAATCATGCCAGAATAGAAATTAACAGTAATCAGGATTCAAAACAGAAATAATAATCGAAAGCGAGGTCCCTACCGGGGCAATAACTCGCAATCCGGGTACTCGGTTGGTAATTCGTCTGCGTTTCCTCGAAGCCCCTTCGAATATCTTCAATTCGGTATATCCCGCGATTAAAACTTACATCCGAAACCCTTGCAATTATTGTGTTGAAGTTCTGAACATAAAAGTAATCGCTCAATTTATTTTCTTCTCTGAACATAAAAGTCCCTTAATTACATTACGTGTGCGAAATGTCTCTCGATAAAAGTATACAAACATAACACGTAATATGTTGTTAAAATAAAATAGACATGTAGTCAAATAGTTACACGAAATAAATTATACCTACATCGTTAATCGCGGAAAATTAATTATACATCAAATATCGCTTAAGCAAAAGTTACGAATTTTACTGGTAGACAATGTTTTACTGATGCTGACAATCTGAACCACATCCCATTCATACCATGGTTCATATCACATTTTTTTAGTTTCAACCGTAAATTATTCCCCCAATCCATGTATAATATTTTATTTTAAAAAACTATCACTAAAGTGTTTGTTGATTGTTTTAAACACAATTCCACGAATTACAAATGCCTACTCTCATCCTCCGTCCAGAGCCGTATCTAGAGAATGAGAAACTTGGAGAAATGTTTCGAGAGGCCGAGTTTGATAATTATTTATTTTATTCTCTTATCTTTTGAACAATAAAATCACTTATTAAATTTTAATAACCACGATCTTCTAAAGTTTTACTTTTAATAAATATTGAAAAAATATTTTAAAAAAAATAAGAAAACAACATAGCATGAACTGTAACAAAAACTAAAAATAGTCAAATCATTTTATTTTTCTTTTATGGGAAAAAGAACATGGTTAATTTTGAACTTTAAAGCAAAAGAGCGCCTTTTTCTCAAGAGAAGAATAACATAATGGGGTTTCGAGGGAGTTTGTGCTGACTTCTTTTGTTTATCTTTTAAAGTGGAGATTGGAAGATTAGTAGATGATAAATCTATAACGAGTGTATACGTCAATCAAGCTATCTTGAATCTTCTTAATTTACTTATTTATAAAAAATTACCGGACTCCTAAATATAATAATTTTTTGGGCCTTCATACTGTCACACCCCGTTTCCGGAATGATGACATGGCAGTGCCCCATTGGAAAATGAAGCACCAAAGCCGCAGTCAGAGATTTACTAAATAAAGGAGTTCATTATTCAAAGCCCATAAATAGTAATAAGAGAATTAGCGGAAGCGTTATTCTAAAAATGAAATTATTTTTAAGTTATTACATCTCAAAGGAAACTACAAGTTTCAATAATTATAAAATGAAATAATCGGTGTGAACTATCCAGTTAGGATCACTTTTCGTAATCCCCATCCCATGCTCCACCATCACAGGTATAATCAACATCTACAAAACCTGAAAAAACAAAACCGGATATCGGGATCGAGCTCCGGTGCTCAGCGAGGACCTAAAACAATAATATAGATAATAAAAGACGAAACGAAAGCGAAGCGAAACGGATAATGCGAGATGCGGATGCCACTTTTTCCCCGAGAATACCCCTATGGAAATATATGCAAAGCGACTCAATCCAAGTCTCGCAAGACTCGGAACTCAGTGCGGGGACGAGTGCAGATCAGATGCAAGCAGATCGGATCGAAGCGAGAGGTTCGAACGAGACGAGCAGTGGGTACCCGCATGATGAGTTTTAAACTTGTGCAAAAGTGCACCAAAACATTTCCCAACATCCCCAACTCATATGGAACCAAATAGACTCCAAGCAAACATCATCTAATGACCAAACAAGAACGAACACATAGAATGCAACAATTAAACAAATAACCACCTTCCTCGCACCTAAACGATTCCATAACCGAGTATACGACAAGCACCACGCGTTGCCCATCTGGTACACCCAATCACATACTCGTCTTAGATACTTAGAACGTAGCTACCTACTATGACAGGGACTCCCACCACATGAGCTCACTCGCCTATTCACAACTACTCGAGCAATAACGGTAGTGGTCCCGGTTATCAACCAAACTAGGACGGTTCAGTAAATCTGCGTGGGTTCGGATTGCCCCCCAAACGAAGAAGCCAGATTTTAAGGTTCAACCCTATACATTGTCTCATCATCCCCAACCAGGGACTCCACAAAACCACTACCGTAACTAGTGATTGACCCCACTAGATGCGGGCCCGATGCGAAAGCGAGAGCGAAAAGACCACTTTGGGTCGCGGAGCGGATCGAAGCAAAGCGGGCGAAACCTGCTAACTAGTGATCCTAGACTCGAGCTCAATAGGGGGCGATGACTCGGTCGACCAAACCAATTAGGACAACAATAATGACTCCAATTAAAACAGTCGTCAATAAACAATTAACAATAACATCAAAGGTCAATCTCTAGCAATTTATGCAATTGAATATCCCCAAATACGAGTAAAACATGCCGAAACAGGTAATCCAACGATGATCGGTATTATTCATAATTACAAAACAGAAATCACATAGGAAAGCGGGTCCCCTACATTACGGAGATAAAATAATGACAAACCCGAAATCGATTCGGCAGCTCACTTCCGGGGCGATAACTTTTTGCCGAAACCTCCGATTCACGATCCGTCTGCGCTGACTCGAAGGTCTTTCAGTTCTCTTCAAAATAGATATATTGTGGGTCGAAAATGGAGGTCTATCGCCCTCTCAAACGTCCTGTCGAAGTTCTGGACAGATTATATATAATTGCACAAAAATCTGGTTTCTGCCCTCCACTTCTGTGATACATTACGGAAGATCTAACGGTTAAAATCTCAATCCCTCCGGTCAGATTATAGCCCTATCAGTCTAGTTTATAAATCAAAAAGAATTACTCCGTT
This sequence comes from Vinca minor, assembly GCA_026122235.1. Lineage (NCBI taxonomy): Eukaryota > Viridiplantae > Streptophyta > Magnoliopsida > Gentianales > Apocynaceae > Vinca > Vinca minor. The sequence goes on along the minus strand of JAOCZM010000161.1, from coordinate 756,182 downwards.
TGGAGTTCGTATGTTACCTGTACATCGATTCTACTGGAACTGCACAGAAAGCAAAAATTCCATAAATCAGCCCTCGTTCTTGATGCGATATCTTCCAACTTCGAAATCGAAAAGTGAATCCGACTTCACGCCATCGCAGCTTGTTTCGTGGTGATCAATTTACATATAAGGTTTGTCGAAATCCGACAAGAATTGCTCACTCAAAAATACTCTCAAAGTTGATAGAAAATCACTTCTCAAAACTCATGTTTCTCTAATATCTCACGGCTCCTGAAGAGCGTTTTTTTCTTTGGATTATTTTTTGGCACGTTTCCCGAAAAGAGATAATCCTTTGCATTTTATTTTCTTTTTGCCTACTGATCCCCAAGTACCTATGAAATCTTATATATATATATATATATATATATATATATATATATATATATATATATATATATATATATATATATATATATATATATATATATATATGTAATGTTTTCCCTTGTGCATGAAATTCGAGAGGTAACGCTCCCAATCCCCACGATGCTTCATCTCCTTTAATTTATTGTTTCCAGTGAATTGTCCCTTCCCATTTTCTTTTTAATTCTTATCCTTTTTCTTATTTATTTGTATTAAATCACTTCTTAATGATCCATGACCCTTGACATCTTTGAAACCCACGAAACCTCTGTTCCCTTTAAATTCCTGTCATTATTATGGTGACTTACAATTAAATAATTTGACTACGATACACATGCAAAATACCCCACTAAAAGGTACACAAAATAAAATACGTATTATGTTTTAAAATTAAATAGACATGTAGTCAAATAGTCGCACAAAATAAATTTCGTCTACAAAGTCACTTGCGAAAAATTAATTACACGTCAGAAATTACGTAAGCAAAAGTTACGGTTATCACACATACTTTACTCATTTCTAAAGAAAAATCATTACTTATAGACATGCAAGAATTATTTCAGAGCCTTCTCGCCTAAGAGTAGCTATGGTCCTACTTTCTTCATATTAATATACAATTGTACCGAGTTCATTTTTCATTTACGTTCCATTAGCACTTCTAACATTTGAAAGCTTTTTATTCGTAGGATTCAGAAGAGACACATAATGAGACTGGAAATCCATATTGATTTATTGATGACTTGCAAAAGGAGTGAAACAATTTTATGATAAAGGAAAATGCAGAAGAATTGATGTAAACATCAAGGCAATTTAAGATCCCGTTCAAGTGCCAGTTGGACCAGCGATGAGGGCTCGAGCAAAACGATTTAAATATGAACTTAATAGCTTGTTCCAGAGTTCAAGAACAAGAAAATCATGTGTTCCCTAAGGAGGGTGAGTCAAGGCTTATTTCCCTCATCAAAGTGGACGTAGTCATGGGCCGACTTGGCGGAATGGAGAACGTGGGTTTAAACGTGGTCTAAACTTTCGACCACGATGTAGAACATTATTTCCTATTATGTTTAGTTGCTTAATTTTAGGCAGGTTACTAAAGTAGTTATTTAGTAGTTTCCATATTTCATATTTCAGTCCAAGAAGGATTGTACTTTGTCTTGTACTTGAAAACTATGTCATATTTCAGTTCAAGAAGGATTAGATTTTGTCTTGAACTTGAAAATTATGTCGTATTTCAATTCAATTACGAGTAGGAAACTTTGGCAGAAAATCTCCTTATAAAATAGCATTCGACATCCTTTGTTTGTACACAAATCATATATAAAACTTAAGCTTTTTCTTTCATCTTGAGTTCTTGAACGAACTTAGCCGAACTTAACAAAGATTTCCTTGTGGCGTTCAAACTGACTTATCAAACGAATTATTCACCTTCGTTTGTGGCTTCTTCACTCTACCGAGGTTGCTATCCACTTGGGTAGAGGTCGAGGTTTTCATCCATCACAAGTCAATTATACATAGGTTGCTAGTTGCGACGTAGGATCATTCCTACTTATTGATTAGAGGTCGAAGGTCCCCATCCAAACCTATACGTGAGCAAATTTCTGGAGATGTTGTCGAATTGAAAAGGGTTTCATTCACATCGTTGGCGTAGGTTCGCATCATCTGGTATCAGAGGCAAGTTTCATCCGATTAGAACTATCTTTACTGTTTTATTTTTTCATTTCCGCATTCTTTAAGGAATTTTTTTTGTTCTACTTTGACTAAAATTTCTTTCATAGTTATGACTTGTTGTTGAATCCAAATCGTAGAGAAAAAGAAAAGAGGCGGAAAAAAGGCCAAAAAATAACATTTTGGCAGCAACTTGCCTGCGCAAGAATTATTTTTCCGAAAAAACAATTATTTGTTTTATTAGTTGTTATTCTCGAACTACACGTTCAAGAGGCCCTTCTACCGAGAACCCACACAATTGTATCAAAAACTTCTTTAGGTTTCGCCATATCCGGACCTTCAGTCATTCTGATTTTCTACAAGAAATCCATTGGTGATCGAACAGACTAGCCTTACAAGAACTGAAGAAGAATTCGAGTGGGAAAAGGCAGAGGTGTGAGCACATCAGATGGTAAAACCCGAATTTAATTAAGTGAAACACGGGGGAAAACTGAGTGACCATCATTACTTGAATGAAACATGTAAGGGAGTGTGGTAAGGTCTTCATACCTATTTTGTTATTTTTATCTAACTTTTGTTTGTATGATTGCAGAAAATGAATTTTCCTTCACAAAATAAGCCTGAAAAATGTCTTCACTGAATCTCGGTCAACTGGTTCGGTCGACTGAACGAATCAGATTCCCATCGCCTGGACTAAACTACTGGGCTGATTGCGGACGCCTAGTGATGGATTGTGGTCGACCAGGTCTAAAACCCTATCGTCCGGAGCTATTGTGATCGACCGGCATGTCCTGTTGGTCAACCATATTTTTGTAAAAAAAGTTTTGGTCTTGATTTCGGACGACCCTTCGGTCGACCGGGGTGTCTTTGCCATCATCCAAGATTTTCCATATTACTCCTATTCTTTTCCAAGTTATGTTATGTAAAGATTATGATGGTTCTAAACTCTTATGTTATTTTTTCAAGTGTAATGCAAGTGTTTGAAAGATGTTTTCAGGTGATGTCAAGTCAAGCTTTATGTTCTACATATGTTTTGGGAAACAAGAAATAATTTGTGTCACATTTAGTCCTTCATCCAAGGGAGATCGGTCCTTACTGAGGTAGTGTGGTTTATCCTTTTATCTTCTTATGTTTTGCAGATGAGTATGACGAGAGAGCTCATGATGAGACCTGGGATGGGGTGTCTGATGAGTAGATGGAAATGAAAAGAACTCTTATGTAATAATTAGTTGAACTTACTTTTAGTTGGAACATCTAAGTACAAGTATTAAGTATGTATTCACTTTAATTATTCATGATTTTATTTATTGAATTTTAAATACCTTTCCCTATTTGTGATTTTAAGATTTATATATACTGTTATGGGTTCTTTTTCTCATTGGTAGATGTCACGCCCCGTCTCTAGAATGATGACATGGCAGTACCCCCATTGGTAAATGAAGCACCAAAGGCACAGTCAGAGAATTACTATACAGTCAAACCTCTATATAAGAATACTCTATATAAGAATAAACTCCTTATAATAATAAAAAATGATGGTCCCAACTCGGGACCAGTTATAAATAAGAATAAACTCTACATTGTAATATTCCATGTTTTTTTAGGACCCTCCTTAAGAAATTTACCTCCATATAGTAATAAAATAACATTAAATTTTAAATATATTTATATATCTATATAAAACATCCATAATTATTTAACAATTTTACATTAAACTTAAGATGATATGAAATATTTGTCTAAAATTGTTTGTGACAATGACTTAATTTTTTGGGTTAATATCGCATCCTTAAACTTGCGCGTTCGTAGTAACTCGTCATCGACACTATCTGTTCGAATTTTGCAGTGCTTTAAGCAGTTTTCAATTGTATGCGGCTTCACATCTATAAACCATGTATAGTAGTTGCCTAAATATTGTGTAGTATCGTGTAATTTGTATTTAACTAATATAGTGTAGGAACACATGTTTTTAAAATATAAGGAACACATTTCTAAGTGTCGTATAATTTATATTAGTTACTTTTAAAAAAATATAATTTTTATACGTAAGCTTCTATTTAAGAATAACCTCCCAATAGTAATATTTTTGTCCAGTCCCAAGAGTATTACTGTATAGAGGTTTTACTGTATAATGGAGTTCATTATTCAAAGTTCATAAATAGCAATAACAGCACTAACGGAAACATTATCTGAAAAAGGAAAACTTCTAAGTTTATTACAACTAATAAATGAACTACAAGTTCCAAATTAAATAACTAAGAAAGGGAAATAACGGGTGTGAACTATCCACTTAGAATCACTCTTCGTAATCCCCATCCCCGAGCTCCATCATCATATATAGAATCACCATCTACAAAGCCTGAAACAGAAAAATCGGATATGGGACTGAGCTCTGGTGCTCAGCAGGGACCTAAAACAGTAATATAGATAATAAAGACAGAACAACATAAACAAATACAGATAATGTAGAATTTATGCCTTAATACAAAAAGCACAGCCGTATTCAAAACAATAATAATAAAATTTATGCCTTAAAATTTCAACACATGAAAAAGAAAGTACAACAATCTCCCACTTACACTAAAGACAACAACCTTGTCTTTTAGTGTATATTGTACATAAGAACTATCTCTAAGACCAATGCTACAAGTATGGTGATCATCCTGCTGTTGTGTCAATGGCTTCGGCAGTGGGTCGACGATGTTCTTATCTTATAGATGATGATGCTGCTCTTATCTTATAGATGATGATGCTGCTGAGCCATACTATCATGATGATACCTGGGAGGGGAATTATGAAGAGTGACTCCATAACGAATATATGTAATAGTTGAACATGCAGTAGTGAACACTTAGTATTTATCACTTCATTTATGTTATAACTTATTTACATTCATTTACGTTATAACTTATTTACATTTCATTACCATTATGTCTTTTATTATACGTTTAGACCCTGGATTTATATGAAGTATTTCCTTTTAGTAACTCCGAATGTGAGTTCGGTGTCTCATTAGTTGATGAGACACTGTCATGTCATCACCCCGCGGTTATGGGGTGTGACACTTCCCGTGTGTTCCCTCACGCATAGTTCTAATAGTTTCTTTCGCTTCAAATTTTGTGTTAGAGGAGAGAATACAATTTGGCAACGAGATATTTAAAAATAGAGTTAATAGCTATTTATAGCACTAAACTATTTACGAATTTCTCTTTATAGTACTAAACTATTTTTTTTTATCTAAATATGTCACTCAACTATTTACGTTTATCAAAAAATATACAACCACCCATTTTTTGAGTGTTTTCCGGCTAGCGATGTCACGTGAGTTGCTTCGGAACATGAACAACGACGAAAAGGAAAAGAAATCTTGGAAACGTCGGGCGATAACTGCTTAATTTGTTGTTGCAAGGGTAAACGGGTCTGTCAAATTAAGCAGTTATGGCCCGACGTTTCCAATATTTCTTTTTCCTTTTCGCCTTTGTTCATGTTCCGAAGCAACTCACGTGACATCGCTGGCTGGAAAACACCCAAAAAATGGGTGGTTGTATATTTTTTGATAAACGTAAATAGTTGAGTGACATATTTAAATAAAAGAATAGTTTAGTATTATAAAGAGAAATTCGTAAATAGTTTAGTGTTATAAATAGTTATTAACTCTTTAAAAATAATAAAGGACCGAACAAATATTCGGTCTCATATTTTAACGTCGTTTCATTTTCCCCCGACTATTAATTGACGGGTGTCAAATTTCCCTTTTAAAAATATCTAAATCATTATTCTAATGGTGGAACTTGTAGGAAAGAGTGTGACGCATGACAAAAAACTATGAATTATATGATTGTGGTTTTCTCATCAACATACCCACACAAACTCTGTAAGCGTTCACAGTCACATTCAGAATTTCTAACCAAATGTCCAAACCAATTATGAAAAAATTCTGAATTTTACATAATACTTTCTTTTGATACCTCCATACAGGTTACACCCCAGAAAGCAAGTCATAGTGGAATGTCTCCAGAACACTATGAATTGGCTACAGTTGAGTTGCAGCAACTCCTGGATGAAAAGCTTATTGAACCTACTTCTTCATCATGGGGCGTCAGAAGCTTTCTATGTCAACAAGAGATCTGAACAAGTTCGTGAAAAATTAAGACTAGTCATCAATTACCAATCGCTAAATAAATTTTTAAAAGATGACAGGTTCCCTCTCCCTAGGAAAAATTCACTTTTTCAGTATCTATCGGAGGCCAAAATATTTTTCAAATTTGATCTTAAAGCAGGATTTTGGCAACTTGAAATTTCCCCTGAAGATAGATACAAAACAACTTTTTGCATCCCAAATCACCATTATCAATGGACGGTTATGCCTTTCGGTCCAAAAGTTGCTCCCTCTTATTTTCAAAAGGCTATGACCAAAAAATTTCAATCCTTGATTCCAAATGCTCTAATTTATATAAATGATAATTTTTTTATTTTCAAAAGATTTCGAATCTCATCTTGTTTTGCTAAATAAATTTCATCAGTTGTTCAAAGATTTTGGTATAATGCTTTCATAAAAGAAAATGATTTTGGACCTGAGAACTGGCTATTACCTACCCCATAATACTTTTTCTACAAACAGACATATACATCGAATTATCCAAACATAAAATAAGTAATTAGTTACCAAATTACTCACCCAGTTTTAATTTAGATGTCCTAATTTTTATTTGGTAAAAACGGCAAAGAGTCGAAATCTATATCAATTATTCATTTGTTACTAAATTTCCAACTTTACCCTTGCCTCCAACCATTTATTAAATGCTTTTGTTCCCAAAAATTCAGTAGCTAGATTATCAACCATAAAAACTACCAATCGCATACTATTCTTAAATAAGGACATTTTAAGGATCTATCAAGCATTTTTTTTATGACAATTAACAAACTTTCATCCTCGTATAAAATACAATATCCGCATCTAAATTGAAACTGATGCAATAAATATTACAACCATATAACAAGGAAAATTCTACAATTATCTCCATATCTTCCTCAATCATAAGGAATACTATTGTATTAGACTAAAACCCGTGCTCAATAGGTTTTATTTTTTATTTTCTTATGAACAAATGGATCATAATCATGTGAGAAGTAATAGTACTGTCAAAACGGGTAGCCTGCCCCGCCCCGCCTCGCTCCGTCATGGATATACCTTAAATGGGGATGGACGGGCATGCCCGCTTTTTTAACGGGCCATTAAAAGGGATGCCCGTACCCGCCCGCCGAATGCCCGTGGACAGATGGGCTTGCCCGCTACCCTTATTATTAATTTCTCTTTTTTTGAAAAAAATAGATCAAATCCGAAAAAATCAACAAAATGCAGTTGTTTCTCATTCACGTACAGTTTACAGTCCTATGAAGGGGAAATAAAAATCCAAAATAATTAAAAAACAATCAAATCAAATTTCACAATATTTAAAATAGTTATAAAAAAAAAATAATCAAACCAAAATCCACAATTTCAAGAACAATTCAAGATGAACTGTCCAAAATTAACAAACATATTGTTGAAGTCAAAGCAACAAAAATAGATATTTTTTTTTAATATCATCAATCTATTGATCTAGATGATGAACACTATAAGTATTATTTGAATTCATGTTAGATAATGTTGATTCCTTCTCATCATCATCACATATAAAACACACATCTTACGAAGTTAAAACATCATAAATGAAATATGAAAAATGATAAGTTAGAACATAATTTCGTTACTTTCAGAGATGAAATAGTGAATTCAATTGCGTATACATATTTGAGCTTGTACATTTCTAGGAAGAAGACGACTCCTATATTTGGTAAGAACTCATGCAAGAAGATAGTGGATATACAAGACTCTTGTTCAGATTGAAAAGTCTTATTAGTCTCTATCCAAAATTAATAAAAACAAAACAAAATAAAGCGGGCATGCCCGGTTGCAACCCGCCCATACCCGTATGGCCAGTTACCCTCACGGGTATACCCGTTAATACCCGCCCATTAATCTCACGGGGTGGGCATGCCCGCGGGTATATGCCCATTTTGACATCTCTAAGTAATACCTAAAACAATCATGTATTGAAGGTGAATAGTAATATTTTCTGATGAAAAATATAATTGCATAGATTACTTTATATCATTTAAGATAAAATGAAAGATCTTGCAATTACCGTAAATTGATTACACTAAAAACACAAACTATAGTCAAGGTTAAATAGGCTCCACTTAAGAGTTTCAACAGAATACCCAAAAAATTTAAACAATTGCAAAGCTACACTTTTCGTTCCACAAAAACAATATACTTTTCGAAAGTTCAATGTAAAGACATTCTTCTTGCTCAAATGTCCTCACAGAATATATTTTTTTCCTCCCAAGACATTAACTACATTTACTTTACGGAAAACATTATGTTTGATTCCTCTTATTAGACGATTTTTCCTTTATTTTTCAATACATATTGAAATACCTTAGACGGTATGAACCTAAGAGGGAGTGGGAGTGAATTAAGTTCTAAAGCTTTTTAACTTTTCTAAACTTCTTTGCCTTAAATGATCACTTTAACAACAAGTATGTTAATTAAACATATAAGGTCAGTTAATTATGAACACAAACTAAATGACTTATGTGTTTAAAAGCAACAAATTGGAATACCAAACTTATGAATATCATCTTTGGGGCACTAAGTCAAGTATCCTATATGCTAAACTTATAAGTGCATACACAATAAGTCATATGACCAAAGTCAAGCAATATATATAGAGAGGAAGCATGTGTGAGTTTTCTAATCCTTAAACAATTAGTTCTTTTGGTCAAGTAAACAAGTTAAAGCAATACATGCCAATGAGGCATTGGTCTAGTGGCCAAAGCTGAGGCCTCATGACGTAGAGGTCATGAGTTTGAATCCCCTCCCCGCTTCTTGAATCCCCATATTTCTTGTAATAATAGGATCCCCTCCCCCAACAAAATTTTTAAAAAAAAAAGTTAAATCAATTCATGAACTATAAAGTAAAGAGTTAAAGGAAAGAGAAAACTAACACAAAGATTTATAGTGGTTCGATTCACAAAGAATCTACATCCACTACCTTAGGGAAAACTTAAGGATTTCAACACTTCACTAAGAAGTTCCCTTCGCAGCAAATGTAATGTGGGATCAACCTTTTACATTTGCCTCAACAAATGAGGAGTTGTGCTTCACAAAGAAGACTCCACTAACAAAGAGTGTTTTTCTAGTTCTCACAAGAACTAAACTCACAAATAACCAATCTCTCAAAAGAGATACCTCTCACAAGAGGTCACAAACACTCACAAAGAGATTTTCCCAATCTCACAAAGAACTAGTTCTCACAAATAGAAAATGGTAACTAGCCTTTTACAAAGGAGACTTTACTATTAAACACACTACAAAGAATTCCCTCTTGGAAAGGATATACAATTTAAACTCTAATCACTCTTGAGAATAGAAGAGATTAAAAGATGTTTAAACTCAACTAAAAATGATATGAAGATTAAACTCAAGAAAGTGTTTGATTGCTTGTTTATGAAGTGTATAACCTATCCCCTCTTATGGCTTGATGATTTATTAAAATTAAGCTTTAGAATCTTTATATATGGGCAAAATACACAAGTAAAATTGGTCATAACGGCTATAATTTTTTGTCTGTCAGGACACGCTTCGGTCAACCAGACCATGAGGTAGGTCGTCCGAAGTGCCTCCGTGTAAGAAAGAAATTCGGATTCCCAGCAATAAATGGCAGCGGAAATTAACATGGAATATGTTTCTTACTAGGATCATCACGAGTAAGAACCAATTAGTTTTTGTTAGAATTAATACATTTCTGATGTGAAGAACATAAACGATTTCTACAACAAAGTTGTTGTCGATCACTGTAAGAATCCGACGTTCGTCAATCCCTTGCCTCTACGGTATCTATACGATCTCTTGGACAAGCGTTCTACTCTCTAGTGCTAGCCAGAAAATGAAGAACAATGAGACTTGAAGACAATCTTCAAAAGCTCTTTTTATAACAAATGAAAAACAAAAGTGAGTAAAGATGAGAGAAAAATTAGAATTTTGTCTCTTGTTTTTGTGTTGTCTAACATCTCATGTTAGGACAAAAATTAGATAATATATGGATGTTGGTTTATTCCAAATAAAACACCATATCCTAACTACTAACTCCCTTTAACTCCCCCCAACTTCCAGAATCTGGTTCAACACATCGGTTCTGTCGGTTTAGACCGGTTTGGTTCAATTGATCGGCTCAACCAATCTGATATTTGTTGGTCCAATCCAATTGACTGCCTAATCCAATTGGAGCATCTATTATCAATGCAAACTCCAACAAGCCTAATCAAATTGATCATAGAGTGCGACCCATTAGGTATTTGCAATGTTGGCCGTGACAACAATTTGTCAATAGTAATGAAAGGTATCTAGCAACACATCATTACTCCCAAATTATAAATATTACTGGTGATTCTACATAATCACATTTTATGACATTTTGTTGTTAATCCTTTTGTCCTCAATATCCTGATTAAACACAAGTCATGGAATATGTCATACTTGTATAGTTTAATCTTTTGTTTCTTGATTCGCGAGTAGACTAATCAAATGACAAAGATATCACAATATCAATTCATTTGTTCATGGCCATAAATTAGTCTCACTCTCTCAAGGGGCCCAATATATCACTCGTATTATATAAGAGGGACAAATCCTTTCTTAATCACACATCATCATGCACATGGTTCGTAACATACCCAACAAATGCCCTTATTGCTCATCTTGTTACAGACAGTGTTAGACACCATCAAAGCATATCACTAGCCATGTAGGAAATCTTGTGAGATTTCAAGTCGATGGATTTATTCATACAAACACGATCATTATAAGAAACACTATTGACATTTATATAACAATCAATGAAGTGTTCTTATAGCGGGTAGGTCCAGTATTATGATATCCAATATCATATACCCATGTGTTGATTAAATATCAAATATCACCCAGGACACATACTAGTCTCAACACATTATTATTATCCTTGTCATTCCATAATAATATTCGACTAGGGACATTTAAGATTAGTATTATAACAATTTATAACAACTATTCTAAAGGATGTTATTATGAATAATACCAATTCACATAAGTAATAAACATAATAATGGAATCATGCCTTTATATATCACAATATATCATCTGATACAACATCTCACACATGCACAAAAGACCACGATATAAAGATTGGCCTTTTAGTGCGTACAAATAGAACTATCTCTAAGACCCTTTCTCACGGTATGTAATAGCCATAGAAGTTGTATGACAATCATGTTACTGCTGTGACAACGGTTTTCTCAGTGTGTTAGCGATGTTATCATCTGTATATATTTTGAATATCTGCACATCCCCTCTATAAATAATCTCTCAGATTAGGTGATAACTTCGAAGTATATGTTTGAACCTTTGGTGAGATCTTGGTTCCTTTGATTGAGAAATTGCTCCATTGTTGTCACAATAGTTATCACCGACATTCTCAATGCTAGGTACTACATCAAGCTCACTAAAGAACTTTCGAATCCAAACCGCCTCTTTAGTTGCATCACTTCCAGCCATATACTCGGCTTCAGTAGAATCAGCAACGGTAGCTTACTTTGAACTCCTCCAACTGACAACACCTTTGTTGGGCAAAATACATAATCTGATTGCGAGCGATAGTCATCCCTATCAGTTGGAAGATGGCATCAGTGTAACCATTTACAATGAGCTCTTCCCCACCTCCACATATTAAGAATGTATCTTTAGTCCTTCGTAAGTAATCAAGGATATTCTTTACGGCTATCCAGTGAGGTTCACCATATGTTGACAAATATATGCTCGTTATACTCAAAGAATACGAGATATCAGGGTGAGTACACAACATGACATACATGATAGATCCAGTTGCAGAAGAATATGGTATCTCCTTCATGCATTCTTTTTCCTCAACTGTCTTAGCACACTGATAACAGTTCCATGTACAATAGAATATAGTCATTTCATAGTCTCTTGCATGCTAAACCGATTTAGAACCTTACCTATATATGTACTCTGACTTAAGTTAATAAGTCTTCTTGATCTATCTCTATAGCTCTTGACACCTAATATATAGTTGGTTTCTCCTAAGTCCTTCATAGAGAAACATTGTCCCAACAAAATATTTACATATTCCAAGGTTGGAATGTCATTCCCCGTGAACAATATGTCATCTACTTACAATACCAGGAATATAATAGAATTTCCACTAACCTTCTTAAAAACACAAGGCTCATCTACGTTTCTAATGAAACCAAACTCTCGTACGACATCATTAAAATGTTTATTCTAGCTTCTAGAAGCTTGTTTTAGTCCATGAATGGACCGTTTTAGTTTGCATACTTTACCGGGATTATTAAGATCGACAAAACCTTCAAGTTGTGTCATATACACATCCTCTTCAATGTTTCCATTAAGGAAAGCTGTTTTGGCATCCATTTTCCATATCTCATAATCATGGTATGCTGCTATTTCAAGCAAGATCCTTATGGATTTAAACATTACTACTGGAAAAAATATTTCATCATAGTCAATACCATGAATCTGTTTGAAACATTTCACGACTAATCGCCCCTTGCAGGTTTGTATGTTTCCATACATGTTGTTTTTAGCTTAAAAAATCACTTGCACCCTAGAGAAGTTACCCCTTTTAGGTGGATCAACCAAGATCCATACTTGGTTAGTATATATGGAATCAATTTCAGACCTCATGTCTTCAAGACATTTCTCAGAATCTGGACTAGTAATTGCTTGTTTGTAGGTTGTAGGCTCATAATGATCAATAAACATAATATCTATGTTCTATTACGAGAAATCCAAATCTCTCGGTGATCTTCGAGTTCTACTAAACCTACGCAATTATTTTGTTTCTTGAACTGGCTCATCTTGCACAACTATTTGTGGAGCTTGTTCAATTTTCATCTGAACATTAGTGCTAAAGTTAGAGTTTTGAAATTCTGTAAATTCAACTTGACTCCACTTGTCTTTCTAGCAATAAACATTAGTTTCCTTAGTGTACCCAACAAATGTTCAGTTGATGGATTTAGGACTCAGCTTATCAGAAGCTGGGCGTTTCACAAACGCCAAACAACACCAAATCTTCATAAAAGACATATTAGGATGTTTCCAAGTCCATATCTCATATGGTGTTCTTTCAACCGACATAGTTCAGTGTTAAATCTGCTATTTCTATGGCATGAACCCAGAAAGAGTTAGGTAGGCTCGCGTGACTCATCATAGATTGAACCATATCTAATAGAGTTCGATTTCATCTTTCGGATACGTCGTTCCATTGCTGAGTAGCAGGAGGAGAGAGTTGTGAAAAAAATATACAATCTCTAATGTAAGCCCTAAGGGCAAACAAACTCAGTTTTTTGATAATGGACAAACATTTGATGTTGTGTCTAATGCTCTCATTCTTTGTGATAGAATATCGGAAGTCAATATGGAAGTTCTAAGTACTTCAATCAAGCCATGATCAAGATTCAAAGTTATACTTAAAGGCACATCTCGTCGAGATTGAAGATTGAAGACTTAGGTTTGGTTAGGATAGCTTTGTCTTTATAAGTCGTTATCTTATAAGCTCTAACCAATGCTCTTAATGAACTTAAGCATACAACACTCTAGTCTTGCATGCATCATAAACACGTTTTCAAAAGGCTTAGTTTCAAAATGATACTTATGTGTTCTTGTTTCCAAAGCCTTTGATTTCAAAGTATAAGTCCTTTGAAACGGTTTTCCAAATGTTCTTACTTGTTACCTTTTGGGAAAACCTTTTAGACTTCAAAAGATTTCAAAACAAGTGAAAAATCAACATCTCTTAAGCTCAGGAAAGTCGGATCATCCGAGCTCTTGGACGGATCATCCGAACCGAAACAGAGAGTTTGAGTTTTTGGAGACTTGTTGGCTCGGTCGACGTATGTTGAGTTCGGTCGACCTAAGTAAAGGTCGGATCATCTGAGGTCCCATTTCGATCAACCGAACTCCACTATTACTAGCCGTTATATGACCATTGCAGATTCGTTTTTTCAGCATATTTTGAAATGTATAAAAGCTCTAATGCTTTAGAATGACTAAAAGGCTTGCACATCAAATATACATTGAATTCTTATCAAGTCTTAAACACTTTCAAAGTAAATGCTCTTCATCTCTATGATCTAAATTATTCAAAAGTGATTTTTCTAAAGCAAGACAAAGAGTGTGCATCTTATGTTCTAAGAGCTGATTATTCTTGTACTTCAAAGGTATTTATCTTTCACTTAGAAGAGTGAACAACCTTTCTCTTAAACCATCTCATTCCCTTTCTTAGTGATAGGGTTATTGTTGTATTGAAAGTCCTACTTAGTGTGGGCGAGCTCTCTTATTGAGTTGGTGTATTGTGGTTGTCTTGTAAAACTCTTAGTGAGTTATCCACAAGTGTAATATCCTTCTTAGTGAAGTTGTTGAAAATCCTTGGGTGCGGCTCAAGGTAGTGGATGTAGATTCTAAGTGAATCGAACCACTATAAATCCTTTGTCTTGTGATTGGTTTTCGTTTTGCTTTTATTCATCTTGCTCAAACTTACACTAGCCTTGCTTAGATTCGGAAAAGTTTACAAGATTGATTGAAAACCCAATTCACCCCCCCTCCCCTATTGTGTTTTACAATTGGTATCAGAGCCTCGTCTTCACCTTTAGCTTAATCGCTTGAAGTAAAGATTATGGCCGGAAATTTAGCTTTCTTAGAGGGGTCTTCCACCAATAGACCACCACTCTTTGATGGAAACAACTATAATGCTTGGAAAAACCGATTCAAGATATATGTGTGCTCCATAGATTATTCTTTATGGCATATATTTGAAGAAGGTCCATATGTACCTATGAAAGTGGTGGATGGTGTTCAAATTCCAAAGTCGGACCATGAGCTAAATGAAGTTGAGTCCAAGAAAATGACTTGAAATTATAAGGCAATGAACATTCTTAGTTGTGCCTTGAATCCAGATGAATACAACCGTGTCCATGGAAGCAAATCCGCCCACACTATGTGGAAAATGCTTGAAGTTACTCATGAAGGCACAAATCAAGTCAAGGAGTCAAGGTTGAACTCGCTAGTTAGAGAATATGAGTTATTCTCCATGAAGCCAAATGAATCAATCAATGAGATGAATACTAGATTCACCAATGTGATAAATGGCTTGAAGTCCTATGGTAAAGACTACACTATGGGTGTGATGAATAGGAAGATTCTCAATTCTCTTCCTAAAAGTTGGGAAACAAAAGCTCTTGTCATTGAAGAAGCCAATGACTTAAAGACATATTCAACGGAGGAACTTATTGGCTCTCTACTCACCTTCGCGATGAAGAAAAGGAAAAATGTTCCTAAAAAGGGTATTGATCTTGATTTCATCATTAATCATGAAGAGGAAGAAAAATTGTTCTTTAATCTCAAAAACTCAAAGTGCATGTTAAGCCTTTGGGATGAAGAAGGAAGTGATGATGGTCAAGAAGAAAAAGACCACATGTGTCTTATGGCATTTGGTAATGAGGTACATCTTTCTCCCTCCACTTCAAATTCTTATGATGAGGATGATCCTAATGAGCTTTTATGTGATATGTATGATCAATTGAAAAAATGTGCAAAGAAAAACAAAGATATGAAGCTTAAAATTGAATCTTGGCTTGAAGAAAGATCTAAGTTGTTTGATGAAAATAAAAAGTTGTGTGATGATGTTAATTGCTTGAAATCTGAAAATGAGAGTCTTATTACTACTTGTAAAACATCTTCATTACAATACAAAGAAGCTTGTGTTAAATTGTCATCCCTTGAAAACAAACTTGTTGAGTTTGATCATTTGAAGAACAAAATTAATGACCTTACCTTTCTTGTTGAAAACTTTACTAAGGGTAAGAAAAATCTTGATCAAATTCTTGGTATGCATCGTGCTTCTCATGATAAACATGGTCTTGGTTATATTGCTAATCATGTTGTTATTGCTAGTTCTTCTCATATACCTAAGAATCGTGTTGTGAATGCTAGAACGCCACATAGGGCAAATAGATTTTTTAAGCATGTTCACAAATCTTTTGAGTCACATATTTGTTGCACTTATTGTGGAAAATATGGTCACACTAGTGTTAGATGTTATGTGAAGAAAAAGATTGAAAGGGGAGTAAAAACCATTTGGAGAGTTAAGCATACTTCAACTAACTCCCATGGACCCAAACAAAAGTGGGTACCAAAAGTCACTCCTCCTCCTTTGTATTAGGTACTTGCAAGCAAGGTAAATACTCCGGCTCAATGGTTTCTTGATAGTGGATGTTGTCGCCACATGACCGGAGATGCCTCTTTAGTGAAAGACATGGAACCTATCTATGAAGGTTATGTCACGTTTGGGGACAAAAAGAAGGGTAGAATCCTTGGCATTGGAAATGTTGGTAAAGGTTCATCAACTCTTGTTAAGCATGTTCTTCTTGTTGATAACCTCAAATATAATTTGCTTAGTATTAGCCAACTTTGTGATAATGGTTTTGATGTTATGTTTAGCAAAAAGGCTTGCTCTATTGTTGATAGCTCTTCTCATGAAAAAGTGCTTGTTGCTAATAGAACCGATAATGTTTATATGTTGTCATTGGATGATCTTGTTGCATGCGATTTTAAATGCTTATCTATAAATGAAGATGATGCATTCTTATGGCACCGTAGACTTGGTCATGTGAGCATGGATCTCTTAAATACTCTTTCCTCTAAAGAGCTAGTACGTGGGCTTCCAAAAGTGAAATATGAGAAAAACCGTCTTTGTGATGCTTGTCAATTTGGAAAACAAACAAAAACGTCTTTCAAGCCTAAACAAATGGTTTCCACTTCTAAACCACTTGAACTTGTTCATCTTGATCTTTTTGGACCAATGAGGACCACTAGCTTAGGTGGTAAGAGGTATGCCTTTGTTATTGTGGATGATTTTTCAAGATTCACTTGGGTAATTTTTCTTGCACAAAAAGATGACACCTTCCATGAGTTTTCAAATCTTTTCAAAAAGGTTCAAAACTCGCTTGAACTAAAACTTGTTTCCTTGAGAAGTGATAATGGAAGGGAATTTAACAATCAATTTTTTGAAAAGTTTTGTAATGAAAATGGCATCACACATAACTTTTCGGCTCCAAAAACGCCTCAACAAAATGGGGTTGTTGAAAGAAAAAATAGAACATTACAAGAGATGGCTAGGTCTATTGTAACACCCCGCATCGTAAGCACTTTTATGTACACTCATTTTGAGTTGGTATTATTTAGAGAGATGGGTATTTTGACCACTTTACATCTTTAAAATAGAAAGGAAATAAATTCCTTGGCAACCACATATTCTTGGTCACCAAGAATGAAGCCTAATTACAGAAATGCCATTCACATTCTCTATAAATATAAGGCCAGTAGCCTTTTTGGTTCTCTCTTCTCATTCTTGCTTCACGGCATTTCATTCAGAGCTCATAGCTCCATAAAGTCATGTGACTTCTAGCTCGCTCACTGTGATGATAAGGAATTGTGAGGATTTGGATTTATTTTTGGGACATGAGGACTTTATCAGTTTATCAAGGTATGGATTATTTGGCATCAAGGAATTGATCAGTCTATTAGGTTAGTCCCCCAACTTTTTCTACAAATGAAATATTTTGTGATAAGAGTTATATAAATTATCGTATTACACTTTGGATACAATTTATAAAGCTTGTTTCATAAACTTTGGCATTTATGAATCACGTTTTAATTCTTCGATATTTAAGAAACTTGAGTTGTTGCGTGGAAATGATTATTTTGGATTATATGAAATGTTGTGTTACTCTTGACTCACCCTTTGGACACTTCTTCATTCTTTTTCACCTATATATTGCTTCTTCTTCTGACCAGACTATATCACCTGCTTTATCATTTGCTTATCCCATCAATTTCATCCAAATTAATACCTGTTTATGTTTTTATTCCTCTTGAGCCGAGAGCATAGATTTCTTATAGCCCTTTCATTCCTTCATGTTTCTTGTATAAAATGACTCATTCTACCATTTCATTTGGTTGAGTTGTTATATTTAAATGATTCTTTTTCGATAAATTTTGGGAATGTATATCAGCATTGAGATCTTGAAATTCTCATAGTCTGGAATTTTACTGTTCTTGAAAACTCATACACTTGGAAACTCCTAAAAATAAGAGGTACTATTTCAGGAAACTATTGTCTTAACAAAGCTTCCTTTCGACGAAAGCTTTGATTTGAGCAGAGCGTTCGTTCTTCTAATCGTTTTCCCTAGTAACCCTTCCAAGGAGAGAAACTTACTATTTTGATAAGTTCGCACTACGAAAAGCTTTCTATTTATAGAAAGGTATTTGAACTTCAATTAGTCATTTGAAAATCATGGTCTGTTTTGGATACATGTGTTTTCACAAAAAATCTGATATGAAAAAGATTTGTTGGATTTGTTGGGAAGAACGGGTTCTTTTGAGCATGAACAAAATTGTACTCCATCATTTCATTCAAACTCTCGCTACTTAAGTCATGAAAACCCCGTTCGACCCCTGAGCGTCCCTCTGGATGCCGTCTGCTCTTCGAGATTCGCATGGGTACGTGGCTAGTCACCCGTATCTGGGCTTCTTTCTCGACTGAGTTAGGACTTAAACTTTGACGGATTCGAATCCGGGCCTGTGTGGTAACTACGGGACGGGGAAAGCTATGGGCTGACCGGGATTTAGCCTCAAGTGCCCACAGTGCTTTTCTTTTGATATAGGATAATTAGCCTGGGTTGGGAGTCAACTTATGGCGATCGTTCTGGGACCCTAGTCTGGGCGGGTACCCCCAGTACTTGGATGTCTCCTTTGAACCCGGTGGATAAGGTTGAAAAGAATATGATCAGGTGTACGGCTGGTATGACAAAGGGTTTCCGGGCTTCCGCCTGATGTACCCTTTACTTTGGGTTGAGGGTTTCCGGATAAAGTCTGATGTACTAGACGGGGTTTCCGGACGGAATCTGATGTACCTTTGACCAATCTGATTTTGTTTAAAATAAATATATGAAAACGTTTTACTATTACTTTATTTAACTATCTTGAAACTAAATATGTCATATGCACGTTTGGAATGTAAAAGTGAAAGCTCATTCAAAAGATTATTCACCGAAATGTTTCGTATGTTTCTCCTCCAGAACTTGGTGAACTAATCAAAATAAAATTCTCACACGATCGCACACACGGGGGTAACTCACTAAGCTCTTTTGAGCTCACACCTTTTTGTTTTCAATATTTTTCAGGTTGGATCAAGTCGAGAGATTCAGTTGATGGTTGTCTTTGTACGGATGGCTAGTTCTACTACTTATTCTTGAGTAGACTTTTGATCCTTGATGTAACCGTTCGTTTGAATAAGGATTTAATTCCGCTGCAATGAATTCAAGTTTACATTGGTGTTTAAGATTCCATACTCTTTGATTTGCTAGGTTAGAGTGCCGAGAGGCACGCGAAACCCTTCTCGGCTGCAGTGGCACCTAGCGGAAGGGTGGGGTGTCACATCTATGCTTAGTGAAAATTCTTTACCAAAATATTTTTGGGCCGAAGCCGTGAACACGGCTTGTTATATTGTTAATAGAGTTCTTTTAAGGCCTTTTGTTGGAAAAAACTCCTTTTGAGCTTATCTTTGGAAAAATACCCTCAATCTCATATTTCAAAGTTTTTGGTTGCAAATGTTTTGTGCTCAACATTAAAGATAGCCTTGGAAAATTTGACAAGAAATCCGACGAAGGAATATTTCTTGGCTATTCTTCAAACAAAAAGGCTTATAGGGTATATAATAAAAGAACCTTGTGTATTGAAGAGTCCATGCATGTGTCTTTTGATGAATCTAACATCTACTTGCCTAGAAAAGACGAT
Organism: Vinca minor; assembly: GCA_026122235.1. Classification (NCBI taxonomy): domain Eukaryota; kingdom Viridiplantae; phylum Streptophyta; class Magnoliopsida; order Gentianales; family Apocynaceae; genus Vinca; species Vinca minor. The sequence continues at coordinate 736,144 of JAOCZM010000161.1, read as the reverse complement.
GATGATATAGGTATGCCCTTGGAAAGTATAAATGAAATCCATCATGCTCCTATGTTGGATGATAATTCCAAGGATAAGGAGGACATTGAAACTACTCAAAATGATCCCCAAGTCACTCAAAGCAATGATCCTTCAACAAATGAGCTATCAAAGGATTGGATATACAAGCAAGGTCACCCTCAAGAGCAAATCATTGGTGATCCATCCGTTGGCGTCAAAACAAGGCGGTATTTCATAGATAATCTTGCTTTACTTTCCTCTATAGAACCTAAGAACATTCATGATGCTTTACATGATTACTTTTGGATTTTGGCTATGCAAGAAGAACTCAATTAATTTGAAAGAAATCAAGTTTGGACTTTAGTCCCTAGACCTATTGATCGCCTCATTATTGGAACAAAATGGATTTTTCGTAATAAACTTGATGAGCTTGGGGAGATTATAAGAAACAAAGCTAGACTTGTTGCCCAAGGATTGAATCAAGAGGAGGGTATTGATTTTGAGGAAACTTTTGCCCCCGTAGCTAGACTTGAATCTATTAGAATGCTTCTTGCTTTTGCTTATTTTAAATGTATTAAACTTTTTCAAATGGATGTGAAAAGTGCCTTTCTAAATGGCTTTATTGAGGAGGAAGTTTATGTTGAACAACCTCCCGGTTTTGTGCATGAAATATTTCCAAACCATGTTTACAAACTTACAAAAGCAATGTACGGTTTAAAACAAGCTCCTCGTACTTGGTATGAGCGTTTGAGCAAGTTTCTCATTTCTATTGGTTTTTCAAAAGGTCTTGTTGACACCACTCTTTTCATTAAAACAAATGCATCTCATGACATCTTACTTGCGCAAATATATGTTGATGATATGGGATGGGTTAACCCGTTGAAGTCTTTTTGATTATGCCAAAGGGGGAGAAAAATAGTGGTTATCTTTTGATTATCCTTGCTCATCATTATGCTATCATTGCTTATCTTTATGGTTATCTTTTGATTATCCTTGCTTATCATTATGCTATCATTGCTTATCTTTATGATTATTGTGTTTATAACTGACTGTTGGTCGTGTGAGAAAGTAAAACTTTCAGGACAGCTTAGTTGCAGCAAAGTGCTGCAGAGTTTTTGCCCGAGATCGGTCGACCAAAGTCCATGACCATAATCTCGGATCATCCGAACTCCTTGCAGTTTCTAGATTGAAGTTTTGTTTGGCTTCTGTAAACTGCTGAACCATAAGGGAGTTTTCTTAATTTTTTTATCACAGTAAAAATATTTTCCTGGCATGTTTTGAGGGGGAGCTTATTATATATCTTATTTCTCAAAACATTTATTATGGAAGGAAGGAGGAAAGGAGGTTGGTTGGGTTATAGGGCTCTTCTAAGAGTCCTTAGATGCTATGGCAAATAGAAGATATCATTCTAGTGCTTTCGTCTCCCGGGTTTTATCTTCTAAGCACTAGTATTTGTTTTTAGTTGATCTTTGTCTTTTTGCCATACTTCCTTGTTCTTAATGTTGTCCATATTCTATCTTATTACATCAAAGTTTGTCATAATCAAAAAGGGGGAGATTGTAAGCCCTAAGGGCGAACAAACTCAGTTTTTGATAATGGACAAACATTTGATGTTGTGTCTAATGCTCTCAATCTTTGTGATAGAATATCGGAAGTCAATATGGAAGCTCTAAGTACTTCAATCAAGCCATGATCAAGATTCAAAGTTATACTTAAAGGCACATCTCGTCGAGATTGAAGATTGAAGACTTAGGTTTGGTTAGGATAGCTTTGTCTTTATAAGTCTTTATCTTATAAGCTCTAACCAATGCTCTTAATGAACTTAAGCATACAACACTCTAGTCTTGTATGCATCATAAACACGTTTTCAAAAGGCTTAGTTTCAAAATGATACTTATGTGTTTTTATTTCCAAAGCCCTTGATTTCAAAGTCTAAGTCCTTTGAAACGGTTTTCCAAATGTTCTTACTTGTTACCTTTTGGGAAAACCTTTTAGACTTCAAAAGATTTCAAAACAAGTGAAAAATCAACATCTCTTAAGCTCAAGAAAGTCGGATCATCCGAGCTCTTGGACGGATCATCCGAACCGAAACAGAGAGTTTGAGTTTTTGGAGACTTGTTGGCTCGGTCGACCTATGTTGAGTTCGGTCGACCTACGTAAAGGTCGGATCATTCGAGGTCCCATTTCGGTCAACCGAACTCCACTATTACTAGCCGTTATATGACCGTTGCAGAGTCGTTTTTTCAGCATATTTTGAAATGTGTAAAAGCTCTAATGCTTTAGAATGACTAAAAGGCTTGCACATCAAATATACATTGAATTCTTATCAAGTCTTAAACACTTTCAAAGTAAATGCTCTTCATCTCTATGATCTAAATCATTCAAAAGTGATTTTTCTAAAGCAAGACAAAGAGTGTGCATCTTATGTTCTAAGAGCTGATTATTCTTGTACTTCAAAGGTATTTATCTTTCACTTAGAAGAGTGAACAATCTTTCTCTTAAACCATCTCATTCCCTTTCTTAGTGATAGGGTTATTGTTGTATTGAAAGTCCTACTTAGTGTGGGCGAGCTCTCTTATTGAGTTGGTGTATTGTGGTTGTCTTGTAAAACTCTTAGTGAGTTATCCACAAGTGTAATATCCTTCTTAGTGAAGTTGTTGAAAATCCTTGGGTGCGGCTCAAGGTAGTGGATGTAGATTCCAAGTGAATCGAACCACTATAAATCCTTTGTCTTGTGATTGGTTTTCGTTTTGCTATTATTCATCTTGCTCAAACTTACACTAGCCTTGCTTAGATTCGGAAAAGTTTACAAGATTCATTGAAAACCCAATTCACCCCCCCCCCCCAATTGTGTTTTACATCTAAGATAGTCACGAAACATTTGGCTCAAGTATTCTCCATCTCGATCGGATCGAAGTATTTTAATACTCTTGCCAAGCTGGTTTTCTACTTCATTTTTTAACTCTTTGAACTTTACAAAAGCTTATGATTTGTGTTTCATAAGATACACATATATCCATATCCACTGAGTGTTAGTAGTGCCCTAGGACCATTAGCACATGTTGCGCGTTTTATTATCTTTTGAGCATGTAATTGAATAGTTAATTTTGCTTTTGATTATCAAATGTGTGATTTCATAGTAAAACTCATTAGCTTATGTAATTATTATTCTAGAAGTCCCTGGTTTTATGTAATGCTTAATTACTATGAAATAAAACTAGTATGATTGTTGATTGATGATCTTGTTTTACTGATCATGTGTAATGAATACAAATCACATCATAGATGCAATATATAGGGATACATTGTATTGGACGTGATCCGTCAAGAGAAGTAATACTTCATGGTCTTAAGTCATAAGTATTACTTCCTCAATACTATTTTAGAATCCTTAGACCTTATGTCTTCATTGATTCTAGTATGAAAGGAGCCACGTTTTGACTCAGTCGGACGTTACTTGTAACAGAGTAATCAATACGACTGATGATCGAATGTAGTGTCCTATCATAGCTTGAATGTGAGAAACATTGTAAGGAATTTGTCCCTCTCTAGGATTAGAGAGAGATATCCATGGGCCCCTCGATTGGGAAAGACTGTTTAAACGCATGGCCGTGCTCAAATGTATTTGATAGTGGTTATCAAATGCTATTTGTCGAAACAGTCTACCTGGAGATCGAGCATAAATACAATTAAGCTTAATAAGGGTGACGACCACCATGCCTTATGCTTAATTAGGATATCGCGAGACAAATGGATTAAATAGTGGATTGATATTAGGTTCCGTTGTATATTCATTCACTTTGGGTAGTCACAATGTCCTGCTAGGAACCGCTTGTGATTTATGAACACACACTACTACTAAGTGTGTTTTCATTGCCATTGTGAGATGAACCTACAGGGTCACACGCATAGAAGAGCTAACAAGCTTCATGTCCAGATTCAATGAATCTAGAATGTGTCTAGGTTCATTGTATCTGACATTTGTCTTTCTGAAAATAATAAAGTGTTTATTATTCGAATTAGAGATAGGGGCAATTTCAGTATTTTACCTATTGCTGGGATTACGTGGGAGTTATTATCCGATAAGGACTCCCACTACCAGCGAAAGTCTAGGGAACGTGGGATTCTGAGACTCCCACTGCCGAGAGAAGTTGAGTAGAGGTGAGAGTTGTTCTAGTAACAAACTCTCACACTCTATATAACATCTCTTAGCCGAAACCTAGAAGGTTGATGCTTTTTAGCCGAAATACCTTAGTACCCAGAAAATAGTTTTCTGCCTCTCCCTTTTCTCTCTAATTCCCGAAACCCAGAAAAACGAAGAGCTAGCAATCGCTGCCCGTTTCGTCTCGTGGATACCGATAGAGGGACATTCCGCAAATGGAATTTCGTTGGTGGCAGATTAGCATCCAAGAAACGTCATCCTTCATTCAAGAAGTAGCTTCTTGAATCCAAGAAACGTAAGTTTTTACTGTTTTACCGAATCGAACTTGTATGAGCGGATCGTTCAGGGGAGGATCCATGGGTGTTTGGAACGAGTTTTCGCCCATGAATCCCTTCAGTGGTATCAGAGCCTTGCTCATACGACTCGAATTCGATATTGTTAATCAGACAATAACACTATCAATTCTGATTTGGTATGTGTATGTTTGAAAACAGAAAAGATCGTTTCTTTGATCATGATAAATGCATAAACTGTTTAACTGCATTTAAAGATTGTATATTTTGATGAGTATACGCATAAACTCTTCTCGGTTCATCATGTTTATACGGTTATATAAACTGTTATGATATAAACTGTTTTCGGTTTTTGATTATGCATAAACTGTTTCCGTGAATGTTGATTCGGCATAAACTGTTTCTGTGAATATTGTTTCTGCATAAACTGTATCTGTGAATCTGGAATTAATCTGATTAATTCTATTCTCACGCATAAACTGTAATTAACTCGATTAATCTGCTGTTAATCCGATTAACCAATACATAATCCGATTATGTAAGTAAGGCAGAAGAGGGGTAAATCTGGGAGGAAAAACTCATTCGATGAGCTGATGGAATCAGATTTTCCTTCCAGGGGCGCTGCCCTGCGTCGCCCCTATTCGTCATTCCCCCCGAATTAAGACTTTGTGTATGTACTCGTGGTTAATTTCATTGTGCTTTATGTGATTTTAGCATGGTGAATAGCATGGCCTACTATACCCCTTGTTTTACATATTTTGGTTGTACTTTTATAATACGGCCTGCGAGCCGTTTTCAATGTTGTAAAATTGTAATCGCTTTATTAGATTAGCTTTACTGCTTTACATTGAAGGCTGGGTATGCCCATGCAAATATGTAACAAGGCTGGAGGCTGCTGGATCGAAGACTTTGTCCATGAGATGGATACTGACTTAGATTGACCCTTGGCTCCCAGAAGGCTCGTGGGAGTCATCATAGGATTAGGCCATGCTGTCTCACGTTTAATTATTATGCTTTATATACTGCATGAGATGCTTGTATGAATGTATTACGCGTTTTAATTGTCTTATTCAAACCGAACATTTTAACTAAGTCTTAAAATGCCTACCATAATCTAAGCACTCATTGAGTTTGGATCATCATTCTGTCTGCTTGCCAAAGCAGCAGACAAGTGGTTATCTAAGCAAAGAGAGATGGGAAAATAGTGATTTCCATAAGCTTAGACATGGTTCAACTTAGCAAGGCCATCAAAATAGTTTTGGGCCTAGGGCATAAAATGGGAAAAAGTCGGGACATATAGATGTCATTCCCATTAGATGATTTTACTTTAATTGTGGGTGTTAAGCCAAAGCTTTCCTATAACTATTGTAAAATGTTTTTCCCCAATATTATCAAGTGTTAAAATTGTGGAAAATGTTTTTGCTCAAAAAATAATAACTTTGCAATTAACTTAATGTAGATAATGGCAACCAATACATCATCACACAATTCATTGCGATCTGTCCTTGAGAAGGAAAAACTAAGCGGGACCAATTTCCTTGATTGGGCCCGCAACTTAAGGATTGTCCTTAAGCAAGAAAAAAAGCTGTACGTTCTTCAAATGGACATTCCTAAACAGCCTGCAAACAACGCCCCTAGAGCTGAAAGAGATGCTTGGAAGAAGCATTTCGATGACTCTAACGATGTGACTTGTCTCATGTTAGTCACGATGAGCACTGACCTTCAAAAACAGTTTGAAGGAGTTGAGGCTTTCCAGATGATGGGCCAGCTCAAGGAAATGTTCCAAGAGCAAGCTCGCCATGAAAGATTCCTCACAACTAAGGCGTTAAATAGTTGCAAAATGGCCCTTGGATTCTCTGTAAGTGCACATGTTCTTAAGATGAAAGGCTATTTTGACCAACTTGACAAGCTTGGAGCTACCGTAGGTCATGACATGGCCACATATATGATCTTGGGCTCACTCCCACCGGAGTATGACCAATTCGTTATGAACTTCAACATGCATGCCATGGAGAAGACCATACATGGAATACACGGGATGCTCAAGCAGGCTGAACTGAACATTAAGAAGACCCCTGAAGTCTTAATGGTTCAAAAAGGGAATTTCAAGAAGAAAGGCAAGGGAAAGCCCATGGCCAAGAGAGGCAAAGGCAAAGGCAATGACTAGCCCAAGCCCCAGCCCAAAGCCAAGGCACCAAAGGAGGGAGTTTGCTTCCATTGCATTGAACCGAGTCATTGGAAAGCGAGGCTGCAAGCTCTATTTGGAAGAGAAGAAAAAGGGAAAGGCCGGGTTTGATTTGTCTCTCCAAGTATTTATGTTATTGAAATTAACATGTCTGCTCCTACTTCATGGGTATTAGATACCGGTTGTGGATCTCACATTTGTGCAAATGTGCAGGGGGTTCAAAAGGAGTAGATCAGCGGCAAAAGGAGAAGTGGACACGAGAGTAGCGAACGGAGCAAGAGTTGTTCGTTTGTAGCTACCGGGACATTTAATTTAGTTTTGCCAAGTGGCCTTATTATAGAACTGAATAATTGTCTTTATGTTCCAACTTTGAGTAGGAATATTATTTCAGTTTCTTGTTTGGATATTGATGGTTTTAAAATTAATATTATGAATAAAATTTGCACCGTTCATAAAGATCGTATCTTCTATGGAGATGCCTCTTTGATGAATGGGCTTTATGTTCTTAACCTCGATGAATCCATTAAAAGGCCCATCTATAACATTAATACTAAGAGGTTTAAATCCAATGACTTAAACCAAACCTACTTTTGGCATTGTCGTTTGGGCCACATAAATGAGAAACGCATATCAAAACTCCCTCAAGATGGAATTTTGACATCATTTGACTTAGAGTCTTATGAGACATGTGATTCTTGCTTGTTAGGAAAAATGACTAAAGCTCCTTTTACTGGACAAAGTGAGAGAGCTTATGATTTATTGGGCCTCATACATACAGATGCATGTGGACCAATAAACACAAGTGCTAGAGGAGGGTTTCAGTACTTCATCACATTCACAGATGATTTCAGTAGATATGGCTACGTCTATCTAATGAAACATAAATCAGAATCTTTTGGAAGATTCAAAGAATTTCAAAATGAAGTACAAAATCAACTTGGTAAAAGTATTAAGATACTTGATCGGATCGAGGTGGCGAATACCTTAACCAAGAGTTTGACGAACATCTTAGTGGTTGTGGAATTGTTTCACAATTAACTCCTCTCGGCACACCGCAATGGAATGGCGTGTCGAACGGAGGAATCGCACCTTATTAGATATGGTTCGATCTATGATGAGTCAAACAAGTCTTCCAATTTTCCTTTTGAGGGCTACGCCCTAGAAAGCTGCTTTGCATTTATATTAAATAGAGTTCCTTCTAAAGCGGTTCAGAAAACTCCATATGAGTTATGGGACTAGGGAAACGACTCGGTTTGTCATTTCTCAAAATTTGGGGGATGCGAGGCGTACTTAAAACGCTTGTTATCCGATAAACTCGCCCCTAAATCGACAAGTGTTTGTTTGTGGGATATCCTAAAGAAACTAAAGGATATTATTTCTATCTTCCATCGAGAGAACAAAGTGTTTGTTGCTCGTAATGATTTATTCCTTGAAAGGGAATTTATTTCCAAAGAGGATAGTGGGAGTAAGATCCATCTTGAGGAAATTCAAGATCCCCAAACAACATCTGAACCAACTTTGGAAGTTCAAGCAAGCTCACGTGCTGATACTAAGCTTCAATCTTTGACACAAGGCCCAAGAAGGTCGAGTCGGGTACATCAACGACTGAGAGATATGGATTTCTCAGTGATCGATGATCATCGAGTTGAGCTGATTGATCAAGATGAACCCACTACCTACAAAGAGTCAATTCATAGTTACGAGTCGGATAAGTGGCTAGAAGCTATGAAGTCCGAGATGCAATCCATATACGACAACCAAGTATGGACTTTGGTTGACCCACTCGAAAGAGTGCGGGGGTCATTGATAACAAATGGTGTTATAAAAAGAAGACCGACATGGATGGTAATGTACACACTTTTAAATCGCGACTAGTAGTCAAAGGTTATAGACAAGTTCATGGTATTGACTATGACGAAACCTTTTCCCCTGTCGTGATGATAAAGTCAATTAGGATTTTACTTGCCATAGCCGCATATTATGACTATGAGATATGGCAAATGGATGTTAAGACTGCGTTTCTTAATGGAAACCTTCTCGAGGATGTGTATATGACACAACCTGAGGGGTTTGTTGATCCAACAAATCCTAGCAAAGTGTGTAAGCTTCAAAGGTCCATTTATGGATTGAAGCAAGCATCTCGAAGCTGGAATCGTCGCTTTGATGAACGTATTAAAGAATTCGGTTTCATCAAAAAGCGAAGACGAGCCTTGTGTTTATAAGAAAGTAACTAATAATGCGGTAGTGTTCCTTGTGCTTTATGTGGACGACATCTTCACGATTGGAAATGACATCCCCACATTGCCAAGCGTAAAAGCTAGGTTGGGGAAGTGCTTTTCCATGAAAGACTTAGGCGAGGCTACATACATTTTGGGTATAAGAATCTATAGAGATAGATCTAACAAAATGATTGGCACTGAGCGAGTGGATACATTGACAAAGATGCTTTAAAGCGGTTCGGTTTGCAAGACTCCAAAAAGGGATTCTTGCCCATGTCACATGGCATTAAACTCAGCGAGAACTCAAGGACCTTCCACAAGGGAGGACCAAGAGCGCATGAGTAAGATCCCATATGCTTCGACCATTGGGTCTATTATGTACGCCATGATATGCACTCGCTTTGGGATGTCTCATTTGCTTTAAGTATGACTAGCGAGATATCAATCGACCTCGGTGAGTCACATTGGATTGCAGATCAAGAGCATTCTTAAGTACTTGAGAAGGACTAAAGACATGTTCTTAGTTTACGGAGGTCGGGAAGGAAGTCCGGTTGTAAATGGTTACACAGACGCAAGCTTCCAGACCGAGGTAGATGATTATAGATCGCAATCTAGTTTTGTGTTTTGTTTGAATGGAGGTGCTTTGTGAGTCGGAAGAGCTCAAAGCATGAAACCGTGGCCGAATCTACATCGAAGTCGAGTATCTAGCTGCCTCTGAAGTAGCTAAAGAAGGCTGTTTGGATCGGGAAGTTTGTTGATGAATTAGGTGTCGTCCCCTAGCATTGTGAACCCAGTGGACCTCTATTGTGATAGTACTCGGTGCCATTTCACAAGCTAAGGAACCTAGATCTCACCAACGATCCAAACACATTCTCGAGGGCGTTTCCATCCGATTAGAGATCATCGACGGATGAGGCGTTAGTATTTGCAAAGTTCATACGAGATGATAACATTGCGGATCCATTGACCAAGCCACTCCCACGGCCTTTAAACATGAGAGTCATACTAGGTCAATAGGATTGAGGATCATGTATGACTGGACCTAGAGCAAGTGGGAGATTGTTAGTAGTGCCCTCAGGACCATTAGCACATGTTGTGCGTTTTATTATCTATTGAGCATGTAATTGAATAGTTAATTTTGCTTTTGATTATCAAATGTGTGATTTGATAGTAAAAATCATTAGCTTATGTAATTACTATTCTAGAAGTCCCTGGTTTTATGTAATGCTTAATTACTATGAAATAAAACTAGTATGATTGTTGATTGATGGTCTTGTTTTACTGATCATGTGTAATGAATACAAATCACATCATAGATGCAATATATAGGGATACATTGTATTGGATGTGATCCGTCAGAGAAGTAATACTTCATGGTCTTAAGTCATAAGTATTACTTCCTCAATACTATTTTAGAATCCTTAGACCTTATGTCTTCATTGATTCTAGTATGAAAGGAGCCACGTTTTGACTCAGTCGGACGTTACTTGTAACAGAGTAATCAATACGACTGATGATCGGATGTAGTGTCCTATCATAGCTTGAATGTGAGAAACATTGTAAGGAATTTGTCCCTCTCTAGGATTAAAGAGAGATATCCATGGGCCCCTCGATAGGGAAAGGCTGTTTAAATGCATGGCCGTGCTCAAATATATTTGATAAAGTGGTTATCAAATGCTATTTGTCAAACAGTCTACCTGGAGATCGAGCATAAATACAATTAAGCTTAATAAGGGTGACGACCACCATGCCTTATGCTTAATTAGGATATCGCGAGACAAAGGGATTAAATAGTGGATTGATATTAGGTTCCGTTGTATATTCATTCACTTTGGGTAGTCACAATGTCCTGCTAGGAACCGCTTGTGATTTATGAACACACACTACTACTAAGTGTGTTTTCATTGCCATTGTGAGATGAACCTACAGGGTCACACGCATAGAAGAGCTAACAAGCTTCATGTCCAGATTCAATGAATCTAGAATGTGTCTAGGTTCATTGTATCTGACATTTGTCTTTCTGAAAATAATAAATGTATATTATTCGAATTAGAGATAGGGGTAATTTCGGTATTTTACCTATAGCTGGGATTACGTGGGAGTTATTATCCGATAAGGACTCCCACTACCAGCGAAAGTCTAGGGAACGTGGGATTCTGAGACTCCCACTGCCGAGAGAAGTTGAGTAGAGGTGAGAGTTGTTCTAGTAACAAACTCTCACACTCTATATAACATCTCTTAGCCGAAACCTAGAAGGTTGATGCTTTTTAGCCGAAATACCTTAGTACCCAGAAAATAGTTTTCTGCCTCTCCCTTTTCTCTCTAATTCCCGAAACCCAGAAAAATGAAGAGCTAGCAATCGCTGCCCGTTTCGTCGCGTGGATACCGGTAGAGGGACATTCCCCAAAGGGAATTCCGTTGGTGGCAGATTAGCATCCAAGAAACGTCATCCTTCATTCAAGAAGTAGCTTCTTGAATCCAAGAAACGTAAGTTTTTACTGTTTTACCGAATTGAACTTGTATGAGCGGATCCTTCAGGGGAGGATCCATGGGTGTTTGGAATGAGTTTTCGCCCATGAATCCCTTCAGTGTGGTCATCAGTAAATGTAATGAAGTGTAGATAACCCCTCTAGCATGTTTATGGAATGGGCCAAATACATCACTATGTATTAATACCAATATATCATTTTCTCTTTCTCCAATTCTAGGAAAAGGAGAAGCAGTCATTTTACCCATTAAACAAGGTTCGCATATATCAAATGATTCGAATTCAAATAATTCCAATAAACCATCTTTATGGAGTTTGGAAACGCGTTTCTCATTTTTATGGCCTAAGAAACAATGGCAGAGATATGTATGATTTGAATCATTATTCTTAATCCTTTAGGGTTTATGTTATTGATAGGTGAATCAAGGTCTAACACGTATATACCATTATTCAAATTTGCACTACCATAAAATATATTATTCAATGTAAACGACAATCGTTGGCTTTTAAAACAAATATCAAAACATTTCTTGTCCAAACAAGATATTGAAATAATATTCTTTGTTAAAGTAGTTAGATAGAGACAATTCTCTAACTCTAAGACCATCCCAGTAGGCAAAGTAACACAATATGTTCCTACGACTAAGGGAGCCACTCTTGCTCCATTGCCAACACGTAGGTCTACTTCGCCTTTTGTCAATTCTCTACTCTTTTGAAGTCCCTTCACATTCATGCAAATGTGAGAACCATATCCGGTATCCAATACCCAAGAATAAGTAGTTATAGACAAATTGACTTCTATAACATAAGTACCTATCATATAAGTACCTGAGCCTGAAGCAACGTTTGCTCCTTTCGCATGTCTCTTTTAATCATTGTAACTCTTACAATTTCTACGCCAATGCCAGCTCCCTACTCGTTTTCTCCTTTCGCATGTCTCCTTTCGTAGGTCCACTTCGCCCTTTGCCAGCTCCCTACTCGTTTGCAGTCCCTGCACATTCATACAAATGTGAGAATCACATCCGATATCTAATACCCAAGAGGAAGTAATAGTATACGAATTTATTTCTATAACAAAAATACCTGAGCCAGAAGCAACATTCCCCCTGCAAGATTGCTCTTACAGTTCCTTTTCCAATGTCCTCGCTCACCACATTGGAGACAAGTATCAGCCTTGAGCCACACCGCCCTAGGTTTTCAGTGTTTTCCCGAATTGGCTAGGTTTTCCACGAGCCTTACCTTAAGGCTTACCAACACACTTACCTCTGTATTAAACATCATTAAGACTTTGGACTTGCCTATTTCCTTCTTGGTGGTCCTTAACATATTCAACAATTCAGGAAGTGGTTTATCTATCTCATTCATTTTGTATTTTAATACAATCTGACTGTATGATTCATGCAACGATTGCAGAATAGTGCAGTGGATAACTCTTGGTCAAGAGAAAATCTAAGTCTGTCAGGTTCTCAATATAACCTATCATTTTTAGAACGTGAGTTCCGGTTGGTGTTCCCTCTGCCATGTTGCACTGAATCAGAGACTTTGACACTTCAAAATATCTCCTGTCGAGCCTGACCCCGAGAGAGTTTCTTCAGTTGATTAATCTGTTAGTAGTGTCCTAGGACCATTAGCATATGTTGTATGTTTTATTTCTTTTGAGCATGTCTCTGAATAGTTAATTTTTCTTTTGAACATCAAATATGTGATTTGATAGTAAAACTCATTAGCTTATGCAATTACTATTCTAGTTGCCCCTAGTTTTATTTAATGTTCTTTAAAATGAAATAAAACTAGTATGATGTATGATTGATGATTGATGATCATGTTTTACTGATCATGTGTAATGGATACAAATCATATCATAGATACAATATATAGGGATACATTATATTGGACGTGATCCGTTAGAGAAGTAATACTTCATGGTCCTTAGTCATAAGTATTACTTCCTCAATACTATTTAAGAATCCTTAGACCTTATGTCTCCATTGATTATAGCATTAATAGAGCCACGTTTTGACTCAGTCAGACGTTACTTTTAATCGAGTAATCAATACGACTGATGATCGGATGTAGCATCCTGTCATGGCTTGAATGTGAGAGGCATTGTAAGGAATTTGTCCCTCTCTTATTAGAGAGAGATATCCATGGGCCCCTCGATAAGGAAATCTGTCTAAATGCATGGCCGTGCTCAAATGTATTTTATAAAGTGCTTATCAAATACTATTTGGTTGAACTGTCTACCTGGAGATCGAGCATAAATACAATTAAGCTTAATAAGGGTGACGACTACCATGCCTTGTACTTAATTACGATATCGCGAGACAAAGGGATTAAATAGTGGATTGATATTAGGTTCCACCGTAAATTCATTCACTTTGGGTAGTTACAATGTCCTGCTAGGGACCGCTTGTGATTTATGAACTCACACTACTACTAAGTGTGTTTTCATTGCCATTGTGATATGAACCTACAGGGTCACATGCATAGACGAGTTAACGAGCTTCATGTCCAGATTCAATGAATCTAGAATGTGTCTAGGTTCATTGTATCTGACATTTATTTTCTGAGAATAATAAAATTGTTATTATTTCAAATTAGAGAGAATGAGGGGTATTTTTGGTATTTGGTTTTAACTGGATTACGTGGGAGTTATTATCCGATAAAGACTCCCACTACCAGTAGAAGTCTAGGGGACGTGGGAGTTGAAGACTCCCCGCTGCCAAAAGAGGTGGATAGGACGTGAGAGTTGTTCTTGAAACAAACTCTTACAACCTATATATACTTCTCTTGGTCGAAACCCTAGAACTAATGCTTGAGCCGCAATAAACCAATTTCTCCCGAAATCAGATTTCTAGATTTCTACCCTTCTCTTCTTTCTATATTCCCAAAATTCAGAAACGAAGAGCTAGCACTCGCTGCTCGTTTCGCCGCGTGGATACCGGTAGAAAGCGATTCCGCAAGGGAAGACTTTGTTGGAGTACATTTAATCTAAGGTGCGCCAATTCGATTGGGCCGGGCCGGGCCGGGATTGGATTGGGCCCTTAATCGGGTTGGGCCGACCGACCCGTTTGGACCGACCTTATGGCTGGAATGTTAGACATAAATTCAGCCTTCTTGATGGTGATTGAAGTGGTGGAGAGAGTGGAGGAGTAATTCTCTCCATGATCTCCCACTTCCCCCATTATCTCACCCCACTCTCTCTTGATAGACTAGAGGAAAAATTCAGATTTTTCCTATCATTCTAATCAGTTTTCTCCAGCCTTTTGAAGCTAAGAGAATAGAGAGAAAAAGTGAGTTTTAGAGAGAAAAAGACAAGACAAATTTCTGGACTTTTTTCTTGCATTTTTTTGCTAATAGAAAAGAAGTTAGAAAGCTTGTTTCTTGTTCTTGAAAAGGTCGTTCATACTCCATCCATTGAAGAGTGTCTTCAAAGCTTCTACAAGGCGTTGGCTAGCACCAAGCAGTAGAAGACCATCTCCGGAAGATCGAGTGGATACCGAAAGAGACGGAGCCTGCAAGCGTGGTGTTCCGTTCGTTACAACAAACCGCTGAAAGCGTGGTGTTCCGTTCGTTACAACAAACCGCTGAAAGCGTTTCAGCCATTCTAGCATCCATATAAGGTAAAACACTATCCCATAGTCGTAGGTACTTGTGAAAGATCCTGATAGAGGCGGGTCAACGTTATTTCCGCTGCGCTTATGTGTATGACCCGGTTATTCCTCTAACAGTGGTATCAGAGCCACTCACGAGTACCCTATTGACTTTAATGTGCTATAGTGTTTTTATAGATTCTGAATCTAAGTTATGCATGCCTTAGGATTGCTAGAAATGTTGTTAAAACCATGTATGACATGCTTTTCCATCTTTTTGTAAGTATATCTGTTGAGAATTTCCATTTTTGAAGTCATTCAAAAGCTGAAAAAACTCTCAGTTTCTGTCACTCGGTCGGCCAGGGACTCATCTTGGTCGGCCAGAGGCAAGACGATAGCTAAATGGTATTAGGTTCGGATCAACCGAGTTGGTCTTGGTCGATCCGAGCTGGTCTTGATCGACCGAAAGTGCTGTTTGGTCGGCCGAGACTCTCTGTACTTTTTCGGTCGACCAGAGCTTGGTGGCAGTCAGCCGAACCCGAGCGAGAATATGAAATGTTCATTTCTTGTTTTGCTCATTATTTTTTCATAAGTTGTTATGTTAATTGAGCATGATGCATAGTAATCGCCTTTACCCCTGTTGGTTTTATTTTATAATACGATCTACGTATCGTGCCTTTTAAATATCAAAAGTTGTAATTTTTTCCTTTGAATATCCCCTCGAATGTAACTCGAGGTTTCCTTAGAAATTTTGTAATTCTAGATTAGGAGAAGATGCAGTGAGATGATGAAGATATGGAGGCAACCAAGCTGAAGGTCAAGACGGTGTAGAATAGATGTTTTTCTTTTCACACCTTAGATTGACTTCACGGTTTTTCCATTGGCTTGGAAAAACCCGAATAGGATCTTAGCGATTACTATTGCATTTTACTTTTATGTATTGGATGCATATGTATATAAGCATAAAGCTGTTTTATTTATGCTTTTACGGTGAGATTGTTAAAAAACAAAATCCCTCATTTAAAATATTAATTAGTGCCTTCCTAAGTTTGGCCCTCGTCAAGGCCTAGATCGACATAAGTATGGGACATGCCAAAGTCGTGCATACATGTCTATCCAGGGTGAGGCGCGAAGGATAAGTTGTGATATCCGTCGGCTAAAACTTAGGGTCCTAATTAGCTTGGATTATCTCAATAAATGGATTGAGGATCTAGAGGCAAAAGAGTTGAGAAAAGTGTATAATGATACGCTTGAATAAATGTTATTCACTCAACTAACCAAGAATTACATAATTTGATGTAATTGGCAAATGTTGCCTACCTAAATAACTAAGTTTTGGGCGATCAGCCAAAGCTGACTCGAAAGCGAGGTGAAATATGGATCTTGGCCCGCTAGAAAGTTAACGAACTTTCCGAGTTGATATTGAGGGTTATTCACTCGAAGAAAATAGTGGGAGAAATCATTAAAAGATAAAGACCTAATAATGATTTTAATCGGTACTTACTTTTGTATATGCATATTTTTGTTGTAGAAAAATGGCAAATTCAAACCAAACACTATCACTGCGTTCTATCCTTGAGAAGGACAAATTAGAGGGAGTTAACTTCCTCAGTGGTTCGAGAACTTGAGAATCGTTCTCAAGCATGAAAGAAAAGCTGTATGTCTTGGAGCGACCTATTCTCGCTATACGAGAGGCTCGCGCTTGACGCTGATAGGGACTGCTTATCGAAGCATGTTTAGTGATGCTTTAGATGTGTCTAGCCTCATGCTTGTCACCATGAACTCTGAGCTTCAGAAGCAACATGAGGACATGGGGGCTTATGAGATGTTGGCTCATCTAAAGCAACTATATCGGGGACAAAGCGCGCCGGGAGAGATTCGATGTGTCAAAATCTCTCTTTCGAGTGCAAAATGTACGAGGAATGCCGGTAGGAACTCACGTTCTTAAGATGATAGGTTATGTTCAAAACCTTGAAAAAGCTGGGGGTTTCCTTTGGGACAAGAGTCGTCGTCGATTTGATCTTGCAATCGTTGCTCGAATCATTCGGTTAGTTTATTCTAAATTATCATATGAATGAAATTGACAAGCCATTGCCTGAGTTGTTGAATATGCTAAGGACTGCCGAGAAGGAAATAGGCAAGTCCAAGCCCAACACCATACTGATGGTGCAAAAGGGCAAAGGCAAAGGTTTTGTGAGATCCAAAGGCAAACCGAAAGGTAAGCCCAAGGGCAAGCAAACCACTTTCAACAATGCACTGAAACCTAAGGGTGGTGTAGCCAAGGACTCTATATGTCATCACTTTGTGGTGAGAAGGGTCACTTTGGAAAAGGAAGCTGCAAGAGCTATCTTGCAACAAAAAGGCTGGAAAAAGAGAAGGCAATTGTTGCTTCGGGCTCAGGTATTTATGTTATTGATGTTAATATGATTGATATCAATTTAAATACAACTACTTCTTGGGTATTTGATACCGGATGTGGTTCTCACATTTGTACTAATGTGCAGGGACTGCAAAGGAGTAGAGAGTTGGCAAAGGGTGAAGTGGAACTACGAGTAGGCAACGGAGCACGTGTTGCGACCACTAGCTGTAGGGACTTTTACTTTTACTTTGCCTTCGAGGGCTTGTTTTAGGTTTAGAAAAGCTGTTTCTATGTACCTAGTTTAATTAAAAAATATTATTTCAGTTTCTTGTTTGGACAAGAACGGTTTTGAATTTCGATCAAAAACCAACGATTGTCGTTATTTACGGATAATATGTTTTATGCAAGCGCCTCTTTAATTAATGGTGCTATATATTTTAGACCTTGATATGCCAATTTTAAACATAAATACCAAAAGGATTAAGACTAATGATTCTAATCAGACATCTACTCCGGCATTGTCGCTTAGGCCACATAAAGCGAAGATCGCATATCCAAACTCCATAAAGATGGGCTATTAGAATCATTTGACTTGAGCCTTATGATCGATGCGAATCTTGTTTATTGGGTAAGATGACGAGCACCACCTTTCACTAAGCTAGGTGAGAGAGGCGATGATTTATTAGGACTAATACATAGTGATGTATGTGGCCCTTTTAATATACATGCGAGGGGTGGTTACCTCTACTTCATTACATTCTTGATGACTTCGGTAGGTATGGATATGTGTTCTTGATGAAACACAAATCCGAAGCATTTGCTAAGTTTAAAGAGTTTAAACTTGAAGTAGAAAACCAACTTGGCAAGAGTATTAAGATTCTTCGATCGATCGAGGAGGAGAATACTTGAGTCAAGAATTACGTGACTATCTAAAAGCTTGTGGAATCGTTTCACAACTTTCTCCTCCGGCTACTCCACGATGGAATGGTGTATACGAAAGGAGGAACGAGAACCTTATTAGATATGGTTCGTTCTATGATGAGTCACACGAGCACTGCCCCGATTCCTTTTGGGGACACGCACTAGAGACAGCGGCTTTAACACTTAACCGCGTTCCATCTAAATCGATTGCAAAGACACCATACGAGTTATGGGTAGGGAAGCGTCCCGGGTTTGTCTTTCCTCAAGATTTGGGGGCTGTGAAGCATTTGTGAAACGCTCGACTCACGATAAGTGGCTCAGAAATCTGAAAAGTGCATATTTGTAGGTTATCCTAAGGAAACTAAAGGATACTACTTTTATATCCCTAACGAGAACAAAGTGTTTGTTGCTCGTACATGAGTCTTTCTAGAAAAAGAATTTGTTTCTAGAAACACAAGTGGGAGTAGCGTATAACTTACTTGAAGTTCCGAGACTCTCAAACTAGCACTAATGATGAGATGGAAATTGAGCAGGACTCCACAAGTTGTTGTGCGGCGAGTGCCACAAACAGTTGTGCGGCTAGCACCTGATTCAAGAAACACAAGAATTACGTAGAGTGCGGAAGAGTTCGTCAGTCCACCTCCAGGAAAAATTTGGATTTTTCATAGCAGAACATGGTGATGTTATGTTTGTGGATCACGATGAACCTTCAACCTACAAAGCGAGCAATTAATAGCCCTGGGATTCGAGAAATGGCTTGAGGCCATGAGATCCGAAATGGACTCCATGTACACTAAACCAAGTCCGGATCTTGGTTGATCCACTGAAGGGGTAACTCCCATAGGGGTGCAAATGGGTTTTTAAGATTAAAAGCCGAGCATGGAAGGGAATGTACAAACATACGAGGGGCGACTCAGTCGCAAAGGTTTCAAACAAATTCATGGTATTGACTATGATGAGACTTTTTCCCCTGTAGTTATGTTCAAATCCATTCGGATTTTGCTTGCTATTGCGACTTACTATGACTACGAAATCGGCAAATGGATGTCAAAACCGCTTTCCTTAATGGAAAACTTGATGAGGATGTGTATATGACACGGCTGAAGGTTTTGTAACTCCGGAGAATCTTTGGAAAAGTATGTAAGCTTGAGAGATCCATTTATGGACTCAGCGAGGCTTCTCGAAAGTCTGGAACATCCGTTTTAATGATGCCAGTCCAGTGAGTTTGGCTTCATTAGAAATGAGGATGAGCCTTGTGTTTACAAAAAGGTTAGTGGGAGCTCAATTGTATTCCTGGTTTTGTATGTAGATGACATACTACTCATTGGAAACGACATACCAACCTTAAAGTCTGCAGTAAAGGCTTGGTTGAGTACGTGTTTCTCTATGAAAGACTTAAGCGAAGCTGACTATATTCCAGGGAGTCAAGATCTATAGAGATAGATCCGGGGAGACTCATTGGCCTAAGTCGAGTACATATATAGACAAGGTGCTAAAGCGGTTTAGCATGCAAGAGTCTAAGAAAGGACTTTGTCCTATGGCACATGAGTACTTGTTGCAGTCGAAGGAGCAGTGTTCTAAAATGCCCTGCCGAATTAGAACGCATGAAAGAGATTCCTTATGCTTACGCCATAGGATCAATCATGTACGCCATGATATGTACTCGCCCTGAATGTCTCGTTTGCCTTAAGCATTACGAGCGAGATACCCGATCTAATTACGGTGAGCGTCATCGGATCTCGATCAAGAATATCCTCAAGTACTTACGAAGGACTAAGGATACATTCTTGATTTATGGAGGGCGGATGAGCTCGTTATGGCTGGTTACACCGATGCTAGTTTCCAAACCGACAGAGATGATTTTCGATCGCAATCGGGATATGTGTTTAACTTGAATGGAGAGTCTTGTGGTAGCGCGATTCAAAGCAATCAACCATAGTAGATTCTACGACGAGGGTCGAGTACATATCAGCTTGTGAAGCGACTAAGGAGGCGAGTTTGGATCGGGAAATTTATTTCCCTACCTCGATGTGGTTCCTAGTATTGCGAACCCGATAGACCTCTATTGTGACAACAATGGGGCTATTTCACAATCTAGGGAACCTAGATCTCACCGAGAGGTCCAAACATGTACTACGGCGATTTCACCTAATCCGCGAGATTATAGAGAGAGGTGATGTGCATATATGTAGAGTAGATTCGGCGAGACAATGTCGCCGATCCAGCAGCGAAGCCAGCTGTCGCAGCGGCAGCATGATCGTCACACTAGCTCCATGGGTATCCGATATCTGGAGGACTGATCTTTAGCGACAGTCATTAGTATGCCCTAAAGACCATTTATTGTAATTTGGGTCTTTAGTGCAAGTGGGAGATTATTGTACCGTATTTAATGTAATTTTCATTTTGATGAATAAAAAGGCAATTAATTCCAGTATTATTCATTATGTTTCTGCGTTCTTAACAACATAAATAAATAATATGTCCTTAGAATAGTATTTATAATTGTTATGAGATACTATTCTGAAACGTCCCCTAGTCGAACATTATTTTGGAATCTTCGAGGACAATAATAATGCGCAAGACTAGTATGTGCGATGATTGATATAAGATATCGGATCGTCACATAGGTATATATGATTAGAGAATCATTATACTTGGGACGAGACCCGACATGAGAAACACACCATGAGTTGTTATATAATAGTCAACGGTGTTTCTCAAAATTTTGACTGGGTTGTATATGAGATCCTTCGACTTGAGGTCTCACAAGAGTTCTTGCATGGCTAGTGTTATGCTTTGATAATGTTAAACGCTATCCGTAACTGGGTGAGCAATAAAGGCATTTATTGGGTATATCACGAATCTTGTTCGGGATGAGTGGGATGCGGAAAGGATTTGTCCCTCCTATATAGCGGGAGCGATATCTTGGGCCCCCCTTGATGGAGTCGACTAATTCATGGCCATGAACAAGTGAATCGAGTATATGATATTGATGTCATTTGATTAGTCTACTCGCGAATCAAGAAACTAAAAGATTGGACAATACAAGTGTGACTTTTCCATGACTTGTGTTCAATATAGATATCAAGGACAAAAGGATTTAACTACAAATGTCAAATGTTGTGATTATGATAAATCACCAGATATTTATGAATTGGGGGTAATGATGCGTTGCTAGATACCTCTCATTACCTGTGACATATGATGTCACGGCCAACATCATGGATACCTCTTGGGTCGCACTCATAGATCAACTGGATTGGGCTTGTTGGAGTACATTTAATCTAAGGTGCGCCAATTCGATTAGGCCGGGCCGGGATTGGATTGGGCCGACCGACCCGTTTGGACCGACCTTATGGCTGGAATGTTAGACATAAATTCAGCCTTCTTGATGGTGATTGAAGTGGTGGAGAGAGTGGAGGAGTAATTCTCTCCATGATCTCCCACTTCCCCCATTATCTCACCCCACTCTCTCTTGATAGACTAGAGGAAAAATTCAGATTTTTCCTATCATTCTAATCAGTTTTATCCAGCCTTTTGAAGCTAAGAGAATAGAGAGAAAAAGTGAGTTTTAGAGAAAAAAGACAAGACAAATTTACGGACTTTTTTTCTTGCATTTTTTGCTAATAGAAAAGAAGTTAGAAAGCTTGTTTCTTGTTCTTGAAAAGGTCGTTCATACTCCATCCATTGAAGAGTGTCTTCAAAGCTTCTACAAGGCGTTGGCTAGCACCAAGCAGTAGAAGGCCATCTCCGGAAGATCGAGTGGATACCGGAAGAGACAGAGCCTGCAAGCGTGGTGTTCCGTTCGTTACAACAAACCGCTGAAAGCGTTTCAGCCATTCTAGCATCCATATAAGGTAAAACACTATCCCATAGTCGTAGGTACTTACTCGTGAAAGATCCTGATAGAGGCGGGTCAAAGTTATTTTCGCTGCGCTTATGTGTATGACCCGGTTATTCCTCTAACAGGCTTTTGGTGGCAGCAGCATACATCCGAAAGACAACATCTTTATTCGAAAAATGTAAGTAATTTTTTGCTGTTTTCGATTCGTTTTTGTATGAGCGGATCCTTCAGGGGAGGACCCATGGGTGTTTAGAACGAGTTTCTGCCCATGAATCCCTTCAGTGGTATCAGAGCCTTGCTCATTTTCGAATTCGATATTGTTAATCACATCGTAACACGTATCAAATTCGATTTGGTATGTGTGTGTGAAAAACATAAAAGATTGTTTCTTTGATTGTTTTTATAAGTTTCTGTGAATCGGATATGCATAAACTGGTATGTATGTTATTAATTCGATTAATACCGCATGAACTGCCATAGCATGATTTGGTATGTAATTTAATATGATTTATTACGCATGAACTGATTGTATGCTTTCTGTCGTTAATCCGATTAACAAGCCGCATATTTCATTATGCTTGTCGTTCTGCTGACCTTAGCGGGACCGCCGTTACGTGGCGCTTGTCGTTCCGCTGACCTAAGACTTTGTATATCTACTCGTTTTATTTCATTATGCTTTATGTGAGTTTTAGCAAGGTGAATAGCATGGCCTAATATATCCCCTCTTGTTTTACATTTAATTGGGTTGTAATTTTATAATACGACATGCGAGTCATTTTTCCTATGATGTAAAATTTTAATTGCTTTATTAGATTAGTTTTACTGCTTTACATTGAAGGCTGGGTATGCCCATGCAATTATGTAACAAGAATGGAGGACGCTGGATCGAAGACTTTATCCATGAGATGGATATTGACATAGATTGACCCTTGGCTCCCACAAGGCTCGTAGGAGTCATCATAGGATTAGGCCATGATATCTCACGTTTACACTATGCTTTATATATTGCATGAGATGCTTTTATTTATTGTCTTATGGGGTTTAACTGTTTATTCACATTAAATCGTTTTAATTAAGTCTTAAAATGCCTACCATATCCTAAGCACTCTTTGAGTTTGGATCATCATTTTGTCTGCTTGCCAAAGCAATAGATAAGTGGTTATCTAGGCAAGAGGAGATGTGAAAATAGTGATTTCCATATGCTTAGACATGGTTCGACTTAACTAGGCTACCAAAATAGTTTTGAGCCTAGGGCATAAAATGGGAAATAGCCGAGACATATAGATGTCATTCTCATAGGTTGATTTTACTTTAATTATGGGGATAAGCCAAAGCTAACTTATAACTATCGTAAAATGTTATTTTCCACCGTTTATCAAGTGTTGAAATTGTGGAAAGGGTTTTGCTCAAATCTAATAAAACTTTGCAAATAATTTAATGTAGATAATGGCAACCAACACTTCACACAATTCATTGCGATCCGTCTTTGAGAAGGAAAAACTGTGTGGGTCCAATTTCCTCAATTGGGCTCGCAACTTAAGGATTGTCCTTAAGCAGGAAAGAAAGCTATATGTTCTTGATATGGATATTCTTGAACAACCTGCAAACAACGCCCCTAAAGCTGAAAGAAATGCTTGGAAGAAGCATTGCGATGACTCTAACGATGTGACTTGTCTCATGTTAGTTACGATGAGCACTGAACTTCAAAAACAGTTTGAAGGGGTTGAGGCTTTCCAGATGATGGGCCATCTCAAGGAAATGTTCCAAGAGCATGCTCGTCATGAAAGATTCCTCACTACTAAGGTGTTGAATAGTTGTAAGAAGGCCCCTGGCACCTATGTAAGGTCACATGTTCTTAAGATGAAGGGCTATTTTGACCAACTTGAGAAGCTTGGGGCTACCGTAGGTCATGATATGGCCACATATATGATCTTGGGCTCACTCCCACCGGAGTATGACCAATTCGTGACGAACTTCAACATGCATGCCATGGAGAAGATCATACATGAGATACACGGGATGCTCAAGCAGGATGAACTGAACATTAAGAAGACCCCTGAAGTGTTAATGGTTCAAAAAGGGAATTTCAAGAAGAAAGGAAAAGGTAAGCCCATGGCCAAGAAGGGCAAAGACAATAACAAGCCCAAACCCAAGGCCAAGGCACCAAAGGAGTGAAGGAATTCATGGGCGGAAACTCGTTTCAAACACTCATGAGTCCTCCCCTGAAGGATCCACTCATACAAAATGAATCGAAAAACAAGAAAAAGACTTACGTTTCTTGGCTCAAGAATCTGATTCTTGAATGAAAGATTCTGTCTTTATGCTCTCAGCAACGATCACCTTGAGTCTTCCCTTGCGGAATTACTCCCTACCGGTATCCACGCGACTTATGAGTTTTCAAAAGGCTAGCTATGAGTTTTTCTGAGTTTCGGGAATTAGGGAGAAAGGGAGGAGGCAGAATCCGAAATCTGATTTCGGGTGTGTTTGGTTAATTGCGGCTAAAGGCAAGAAGTTGCTAGGGTTTCGGTTGAGAGATGATTATATAGGGTGTGAGAGTTTGTTCCCATAACCAACTCTCACGTCCTCCACCTCTCTCAGCAGTGGGAGACTTTAACTCCCACGTCCTCTAGACTTCTGTTGGTAGTGGGAGTCTTTATCGGATAATAACTCCCACATAATTCCAGCTATAACCAAATACCAAAAATACCCTTCCTTAATCCCTAATTCGAATAATAACATCTTATTGTTCTCCGAGAAATAAATGTAATATACAATGAACCTAGACACATTCTAGATTCATTGAATATGGACATGAAGCTCGTTAACTCGTCTATGCGTGTGACCCTGTAGGTTCATATCACAATGGCAATGAAAACATACTTAGTAGTAGTATGTGTTCATATATCACAAGCGGTCCCTAGCAGGACATTGTGACTACCCAAAGTGAATGAATTTACAGTGGAACCTAATATCAATCCACTATTTAATCCCTTTGTCTCGCGATATCCTAATTAAGCATAAGGCATGGTAGTCGTCACCCTTATTAAGCTTAATTATATTTATGCTCGATCTCCATGTCGACTGTTCCAACAAACAATATTTAATAACCACTTTATTAAATAAATTTGAACACGGCCATGCATTTAAACAGGCTTTCCCTATCGAGGGGCCCATGTATATCTCTCTCTAATTAAAGAGGGACAAATTCCTTACAATGCCTCTCACATTCAAGCCATGATAGGACACTACATCCGATCATCAGTCGTATTGATTACTCGATTAAAAGCAACGTACGACTGAGTCAAAACGTGGCTCCATTAATGCTAGAATCAATGGAGACATAAGGTCTAAGGATTCTAAAATAGTATTGAGGAAGTAATACTTATGACTAAGGACCATGAAGTATTACTTCTCTAACGGATCACGTCCAATACGATATATCTCAATACATTGCATCTATGATATGATTTGTACTCATTACACATGATTAGTAAAACATAATCATCAATCAAACATCATACTAGTTTTATTTCATTGTAAAGTAGATTACATAAAACTAGGGACAACTAGAATAGTAATTACATAAGCAAATGAGTTTTACTATCAAATCAAATATTTGATGTTCATAAGCAAAATTAACTATTCAGATAAAATGCTCAAAAAAATATAAAACGTACAACATATGCTAATGGTCCTAGGGCACTACTAACAAGGAGGGAGTTTACTTCCATTGCAATGAACCAGGTCATTGGAAACAGAACTGCAAGCTCTATTTGGAAGAGAAGAAAAAGGGGAAAGCTAGTTTGACTGTTTCTCCAGGTATTTATGTTATTGAAATTAACATGTCTGCTCCTACTTCATGGGTATTAGATATCAGTTGTGGATCTCACATTTGTGCAAATGTGCAGGGGTTCAAAAGGAGTAGATCACTGGCAAAAGGAGAAGTGGACCTGAGAGTAGCAATCGGAGCAAGAGTTGTTGATGTAGCTACTGGGACATTTAATTTAGTTTTGCCAAGTGGCCTTATTATAGAACTGAATAATTGTCTTTATGTTCCAACTTTGAGAAGGAATATTATTTCAGTTTCTTGTTTGGATATTGAAGGTTTTGAATTAAATATTCTGAATAAAATTTGCACCATTCATAAAGATCGTATCTTCTATGGAGATGCCTCTTTGATGAATGGGCTTTATGTTCTTAACCTCGATGAATCCATTAAAAGGCCCATCTATAACATTAATACTAAGAGGTTTAAATCCAATGACTTAAACCAAACCTACTTTTGGCATTGTCGTTTGGGCCACATAAATGAGAAACGCATATCAAAACTCCCTAAAGATGGAATTTTGACATCATTTGACTTAGAGTCTTATGAGACATGTGATTCTTGCTTGTTAGGAAAAATGACTAAAGCTCTCTTTACTGGACAAAGTGAGAGAGCTTATGATTTATTGGGCCTCATACATACAGATGCATGTGGACCAATAAACACAAGTGCTAGAGGAGGGTTTCAGTACTTCATCACATTCACGGATGATTTCAGTAGATATGGCTACGTCTATCTAATGAAACATAAATCAGAATCTTTTGGAAGATTCAAAGAATTTCAAAATGAAGTACAAAATCAACTTGGTAAAAGTATTAAGATACTTCGATCAGATCGAGGTGGCGAATACCTTAACCAAGAGTTTGACGAACATCTTAGTGGTTGTGGAATTGTTTCACAATTAACTCCTCCTGGCACACCACAATGGAATGGCGTGTCAGAACGGAGGAATCGCACCTTATTAGATATGGTCCGATCTATGATGAGTCAAACAAGTCTTCCAATTTCCTTTTGAGGGCTACGCCTAGAAAGCTGCTGCATTTATATTAAATAAAGTTCTTTCTAAAGCGGTTCGAGAAAACTCCATATGAGATATGGATTGGGAAACGACCTAGTTTGTCATTTCTCAAAATTTGGGGATGCGAGGCGTACGTAAAATGCTTGTTATCCGACAAACTCGCCCCCTAAATCGACAAGTGTTTGTTTGTGGGATATCCTAAAGAAACTAAAGGATATTACTTCGTCTTCCATCGAGAGAACAAAGTGTTTGTTGCTCGTAATGGTTTATTCCTTGAAAGGGAATTTATTTCCAAAGAGGATAGTGGGAGTAAGATCCGACTTGAGGAAATTCAAGATCCCCAAACAACATCCCGAACCAACTTTGGAAGTTCAAGCAAGCTCACGTGCCGATCATCGAGCTTCAATCTTTGACACAAGGCCCAAGAAGGTCGAGTCGGGTACATCAACGACTGAGAGATATGGATTTCTCGTGATCGATGATCATCGAAAGTTGAAGCTGATTGATCAAGATGAACCCTCTACCTACAAATAGGCAATTCGTAGTTCTAAGTCAGATAAGTGGCTAGAGGCTATGAAGTCCGAGATGCAATCCATGTACGACAACCAAGTATGGACTTTGGTTGACCCACCCGAAGGGTGCAAGGTCATTGATAACAAATGGTGTTACAAAAAGAAGACCGACATGGATGGTAATGTACACACTTTTAAATCTCGACTAGTAGTTAAAGGTTATAGACAAGTTCATAGTATTGACTATGACGAAACCTTTTCCCCTGTCGTGATGATAAAGTCAATTAGGATTTTACTTGCCATAGCCGCATATTATGACTATGAGATATGGCAAATGGATGTTAAGACTGCGTTTCTTAATGGAAACCTTCTCGAGGATGTGTATATGACACAACCTGAGTGGTTTGTTGATCCAACAAATCCTAGCAAAGTGTGTAAGCTTCAAAGGTCCATTTATGGATTGAAGCAAGCATCTCGTAGCTGGAATCGTCGCTTTGATGAACGTATTAAAGAATTTGGTTTCATCAAAAACGAAGACGAGCCTTGTGTTTATAAGAAAGTAACTAATAATGTGGTAGTGTTCCTTGTGCTTTATGTGGACGACATCTTACTGATTGGAAATGACATCCCCACATTTCAAAACGTAAAAGCTTGGTTGGGGAAGTGCTTTTCCATGAAAGACTTAGGCGAGGCTACATACATTTTGGGTATAAGAATCTATAGAGATAGATCTAACAAAATGATTGGCCTGAGCGCAGTGGATACATTGACAAGGTCATCGAAAGCAGTTCGGTTTGCAAGACTCCAAAAAGGGGATTCTTGCCCATGTCACATGGCATTAAACTCAGCAGAACTCAAGGACCTTCCACAAGGGAGGACCAACAGCGCATGAGTAAGATCCCATATGCTTCAGCCATTGGGTCTATATTGTACGCCATGATATGCACTCGCCCAGATGTCTCATTTGCTTTAAGTTTGACTAGCAGATATCAATCTGACTCGAAGAGTCACATTGGATTGCAGTCAAGAGCATTCTTAAGTACTTGAGAAGGACTAAAGATATGTTCTTAGTTTACGGAGGTCGGGAAGGAAGTCCAGTTGTAAATGGTTACACAGACGCAAGCTTCCCGACCGAGGTAGATGATTATAGATCGCAATCTAGTTTTGTGTTTTGTTTGAATGGAGGTGCTTTGTGAGTGGAAGAGCTCAAAGCGAGAAACCGTGGCCGACTCTACAATGTGAGCTGAGTATCTAGCCGCCTCCGAAGCGAGATAAAGAAGTTGTTTGGAGCAGGAAGTTTGTTGATGAACTAGGTGTCGTCCCTGGCATTGTGAACCCAGTGGACCTCTATTGTGATAGTACTGGTGCCATTTCACAAGCTAAGGAACCTAGATCTCACCTACGATCCAAACACATTCTCAGGCGTTTCCATCTGATTAGAGAGATCATCGACAGATGAGACGTTAGTATTTGCAAAGTTCATACAGACGACAACATTGCAGATCCATTGACCAAGCCACTCCCACAGCCTAAACATGAGAGTCATATTAGGTCAATGGGATTGAAGATCATGTATGATTGGACCTAGGGCAAGTGGCAGATTGTTAGTAGTGCCCTAGGACCATTAGCATATGTTGTACGTTTTATCTTTTTGAGCATTTCATATGAATAGTTAATTTTGCTTATGAACATCAAATGCGTGATTTGATAGTAAAACTCATTTGCTTATGTAATTACTATTCTAGTAGTCCCTAGTTTTATATAATCTATTTTACAATGAAATAAAACTAGTATGATGTTTGATTGATGATTACGTTTTACTAATCATGTGTAATGAGTACAAATCATATCATAGATGCAATGTATTGTTATTTTGGTAAGCAACATTTGTTAATTACATCATTATGTAATTCTTGGTTAGTTGTGTAATAACCACTATTTTCAGCACATAAAGATGCACATCTCAACTCTTTTGCCTCTAGATCCTCAATCCATTTATTAAGATAATATGCTGAAGTATGACCTAAGATTTACGCCCGCGGATATCACTAACTTATCCTTCGCGCCTCACCCGGATAGACACGTGCATGTTGCCTCGCAATTATACACTACTGTCGATCTAGGCCTTGGCGAGGGCCAAATCGAGGAAGTCATAGACTTAATATAATTAAAAATTTAGGGATTTAATTTTAAATGATCTCACCAAATGTTTGTATAAACCATTTGTACGACTGAAAATCATGCATCTCATGCTATAAAACTATAAAACATGCATCACATACATAAAAAATAGTAAATAAAATTTGATTAGAAATAGCCCCTTATGCAGATTTTCCAAGTCAATGGAAATCCAAAGTCTGTCTAAGGTGAAAAAACATTAAATCTAATCTATTGTCTTCAGCCTCCATGTGATTTCCTCCGTCCGATTGACTCTATTATGCTCTTATAGTTACAAAAGAAATCATATACTATGTATTACATAATAAAGAAAAGAATTCTTGAGTTACATTCGAGAAATAAATTACAATCAGAATACCAATAAAGAAGGCACGACACGCATGCCGTATTATAATAAAACCAGTTGGTGAAGGGCTATTACTATGCACAATGCTCAAATAACATGAAAATCATGCTAATAAAATAAAAATATGCACTGCATGCCCCTGTCCGGTCGACCAAGGCCATATCCTGGTCGACCGCGATAAAGGCAGTAACCAAAATAGTATAAAAATAGGCCACCTCGGTCGACCGAGAATGTTTTTTGATTGCCCCAAAATAGGACAAGCTTCAGTAGACCAGGATTTCTCTCTGGTCGTCCGAATTCTAGGCAATAGCAAAATCTCATTTTCTAGCACTAGTTTGGTCTTCCGCGAACCCCTTCCGATGGACCTACCTTTTCCAGAAAATAGAAAATAGCCAAAAACACGAACGAACAAATCGTTCTAGGACTAGTTTAACACTTCAACATTATCCTAGAGGTTGTACAAAGATAAAACATCTTATGGAATATATTATACATCAATTTTGTGGGACAAAGAATCTGAAACTAAGAGAAGGGTTGGCCAACGACAAATTGATACTTGGGATGAGATGAAAGCGGTCATGAAGCGTAGATTTGTTCCCCAAAATTACACTAGGGAACTTTTCAATCGCTTGCAAAGATTGAGGCAAGGAACTAAGTCGGTGGATGAGTATTACAAAGAGATGGAGATTGCCATGATTAGAGCGGTTATTAAAAAAGACAAGGAGGCTACATTGGCACGGTTCTTGGCTGGCCTTAATGATAAAATTCGATCAAAGGTAGAACGTGCTAACATTGGTAATCTTATTCCAATGGTATACTATGCAGAGAAAATTGAAAAGCAACAAAAAGAGAAGAGTTTAAAGACTTATTTGACACATTTCCAGTCTTGGAAAAAGCCAAATCAGCCCCTAAATAATTCTACATCTTTGCCAAGCCAAACCAAAGAATAAGAGACCATTGGAGCTGCCAAATCAGTCACGGCATCAAGTGGGGGCAGCCAAGACACTTCTACATCAAATTCATCAAATTCGAGGTTAAGTACTACTCCTAACCTTGCAAAAGAGTGTTTTAAATGTAGAGGAAAGGGTCACTTTGCTAGGGACTGCCCAAATCGAAGCATAATGATCATGCAAGATGATGGAATGTGGGTGAGTGATGGGGAAGCCGGGGAGGCTGTTTTGGAGGAAGAAACCGAGACTTATGAGGTACTACCCGAAGATGGAAATCAACTTTTGGTTACTATGAAGCTTCTTCATTCTCAACCATTAGATGATGCACATCAACAAAGGAGCAATCTTTTCCAAACTAAATGCAACGTTAAAGGCAAGCTTTGTTTACTTACTATTGATAATGGATGTTGTACTAACGTTTGCTCTCTTGATATGGTCACCGCTCTTGATTTACCTTGGAATGCTCATCCTATGCCTTATAAGCTTTCTTGGTTGAACAATAGTGGTGAAATCAAAGTGGATACACATGTTGAGATTGAATTCGGGATTGGAAGGTTCAACGATAAAGTGGTTTGTGATGTGGTTTCAATGACCGCAAGTCATATTATTTTGGGACGACCATGGCAATACGATAGTTGTGCGGATCCTATCGGGAAAAAAAATGTTTACCAAGTTACTATGGATAATATTCGGTTTACATTACATCCTTTGACTCTAAGTCAAGCAAGTGAGGTTCATAAACAAATGGCCGAGAATAGAGAGAAAAGAATGAGAGATGAGTTGCAAAGGAAGAGTGATCCTACCCATGAGGTAAAATCCGAGGTAAAAAGTATTGAAAAAGCCGAGCCTATTGTGACAAAAAAGGCAAGTGCTCAAAAGGTGAGAAAAAAGTGTTTGTTTATCAATCCAGGAAAGGCAGATAGGGCAATTTGAGCAAAACAACTCATTTCAGCCCCCATGATAGTTGACCTTCTTAGAGTTGTGTTGATTATATTCCCCTTGGAAACTAGTTCAAGATAGAGAAAGATCCGAGTTTAACCTTTTGCTGTCGAATCTTGAACCAAAATATCAAGGTTCCTCATCAAATTTGAGAAAATGTGGATTAAAGGAGGATAAGATGTATTAGTGGACTTCTAGGGTAGGAAATTTGGAGTTTAGTTTCTCAGAGGCAATGCTTAGTGAAATACTTGGGATTAGATTTGAGTTGGACTCAATTAGGTATTTCAACAATTCTGGGAATGTACCAAGTGATGAGAAATTAGGCATTGACTTCAACTTAAGTAATTTGTAAGTTTTGTTGTTTTATTCATATAGGCACAACCTTAGGGGTTGTTTTCAAATGTTTTCATCCTATACCCCCTCAAAATATGTGATGTATGCTTAATTGTTCATACTTTACATCATCACATCACTTGTTGACCTGTTTCTTGTTTTTATCTCTTATAGCCAACTTGGGTAAGTTATTTGGGAGTTATATGTGTTATACATGTTTATTTCGTACATATACTCTCCCTTATAACTTCTGAGATCATATTCTTCATATTTTTTATCCTTTTGATCTCATTTATAGTTTCTGGTTAGTATTGCTTTAAGAGTTGTTGAACTCCTTTAAGTTAACCATAAGCTTGTTAGAGGAATGTGCTTACAGGGTTATCTTACAATTCCTCTTGTTTCTGTGGTTGTGATACATATACTTAACTAAAATTTCATGATATCACCTCCATTAGTACTCAGTTTGTTTTTAACTTGTTTTCATCTTAAATAGCTAACATTGTGTATTTGATAAACGGGGAGATTGTACTTAAAGGTTATATTTCATATCTCCTTTGTTTTTAGCTTAAGTTGATTCATTTTTTAGCCATATATGACCATCTTCAGATTTATTTGTTATTATGGACTCTTGTCATTTTGAAATCAACCAAGCTTATTCAAAATTTATCCATCTTCAATGTTTTTTGGTCTTTAAATATTATCCTCTGGTTTCTAATTAATCAATCTATTAGACCATCAAGCTTCTCCACAATTTAAACTTAATCTCTACTTAAAATGTTCACTTTTGATCATTTGGATACTTGTTAGTCTATTGGATCATTTTTCAATAAAAATGAGGAGAAAATACTTTTCATATTGACACTCTGATTGCCCTTTTTTTTTTTTTTTTTTTTTTTTTTTTTAGAAATCACCAGCGTGGGTGGGGCGGACCCCCATTTATTAAGAGAAGCCGTAAATGGCAAAGATACACGGAGGGGGACTTAAACCAAAAACCTCCAAATGGGTGGACACAAATCCACTTCGTACATAAGAGATAGCAATGAAGTAAAATGCAACCTTGAATATTTATACTATATTCAAGGGTGTTACAATGAAGAATAGGCTAAAATGCAAATCAGAAAAAGGCCAACACATATAATGAGAGCTAAAACATACGTAGGTAAGGAGTGTTGTCTTTGTCCAGTCTAATTAATCCTTGCACCTCTCTCGGGAGAAGGTGTGAAGAGTCAAAGGAAAGAGACTGACGGTTGATACAGGCTGAATTTACAAGAGCGTCTGCAACCGAGTTAGTCTCACAATACACATGAATAATCCTGCAAGTACCAAGAAGAAACAATATTTTCTGAAAAGAGAAATCTAGTTTCCAAGAGGAAAGTGTACCTTTCGTAACTACCGAGGCTAGAACAGAGGAATCGGTCTGAATGAGAATAGGAGAGACATTCCACTTGACCATCATATGTAATCCCTCAACAAGAGCTTCCAATTCCGCCTCAATGCTAGTGCAATTAGTTCCAAAAAACCGAGAGAATGCTCCAAGAAAGTCTCCATTGGAACGCCGGAGGACGCCTCCGATTCCAGAAATCCCCGGGTTTCCCTTAGAAGCCCCATCAATATTTAAGATAAAAGCGTCCGAAGAGTTCTGGGCTCCCCATTTTAAGACCATTATTTTCTGCGGGCGAAAGAGCCGACTAACCGGTTCCAACTTTTTCGCTCGAAGAAGGGTATTACTATAATCCCTGAATTTAGCCAGGATACTAGAAAGGGAGGTAACCTGAGCTTTAAATACAAAACGACATCTCGCCTTCCATAATATCCAACAAGCAGAACACGCCAGAAGAATAAGCATAGGGAAATTACCTAAAGACCCTGCAAACCACCAGGATGAGAGAAAATCCCGCAGAGTATTAATGCGGCGAGTATCAACTGCCAAACCCACCCGAGCTGCTGCCTCATTCCAAACCACTCTGGCTAACGGACATTGCACAAAAATGTGATCATAAGTCTCCATTGCCCCCAGACAAGCACAACGGGAAGCCAAAGGAATACCAAGAAGCATACGATCTTCATCTAATGCCAAAAATTTGTTAAGCAATTTCCACATAAACAAGGACAGGGATAAAGGCACAACTTTGTTCCAAATACATTTACGCGAGAAATGGGACACTCCCGAACGGCGCAAACGGCTCATTGCCGATGCCAAAGTGAAAGCACCAGTAGGCTCCTCCATCCAAACCATTTTACCAGACTCGGCTGTTGTTCGTAAATGCACCTCTGGCAGCCGCATCAAAACAGAGAGTGGGACATGGTTGCGGATAGTGTCCCGAGCCCATCGTCCCCCCGACCACAGCTCATGGACCTTAGCTCGACGAGTAAAATCATCCGGTTGTAGTATCCAGGTATCCAATGTGCCGACAATGTGAAATTGTCATGCAGAAAACTACAAGCACCCCTACGCAACAAGACAGCAATCCAGGGGCTCAACCTCATCCTTAATGGATATCATACGGCGCCAAACAGGTGAGCAGCCCTGTACAGCCATACTAAATTTTACATGAGTAATATTGCCACAATACTTAGTACAAAGGAAGTCAGACCAGAGCGAACGCCTAGTTCGGAATTGCCACCACAATTTCCACGAAAAGGCCTGATAATATGTCATTAAAGAGATTACTCCCAAACCATTACACTCAACTGGTCTTGACATTTTTTCCCAAGACATCCAATGTCTCTTCTCCACCCCCATAGTGTGACCCCATACAAAGCGGGTGAACATCCGTTCCAAAGTAGATAAAACAAAGCGAGGAACAGTACAT
This sequence comes from Vinca minor, assembly GCA_026122235.1. Lineage (NCBI taxonomy): Eukaryota > Viridiplantae > Streptophyta > Magnoliopsida > Gentianales > Apocynaceae > Vinca > Vinca minor. The sequence goes on along the minus strand of JAOCZM010000161.1, from coordinate 701,165 downwards.
ACAGATAAAATATGTAAATGTATAGAGTTAAGGACAGAGCGAACCAAAACCAGACGACCAGCCATACTGAGTAATTTACATTGCCACCCCTCAATTCAAGTGCCAATGGTGTCAATCATCGTACGAAAATACTGTACCTTAGATCGGCCCGGAAAAATTGGACAACCGAGATAAGTCATAGGAAATTCCCTCTCCACAAAGCCAGTAACCGCCTGAATCATGGTTTTAGCCGAATGGCTAAGTTTTGTAGAGGCATAAAAAGGAGCATTTACCAATGTTAACCCGCTGCCCGGAATAGGCCTCATATTGCCGCAAAAAATCCATTAAAGTAATAATATTTTTCTTCTGACCATTAGTAAAGATTATAACGTCATCCGCGAAGGCCAAGTGAGAGATAGTCATTGGGTGTCTCGGAATGTGAAATGGATGAAGCATACCTGAAGAAGATAAATTGTTAAGGCCCCTAGAAAAAGCTTCTGCCACCAAAATAAAGAGTAGAGGAGATAAGGGATCCCCTTGTTTAACTCATCGCTGAGCGTTGAAATAACCATAAGAGGCGCCATTGATCATAACCGAGAACCAATTGGACTTCAATACATTAGTCACAAGATGCACAAAATGGGTACTAAAGCCAAAACGGCCTAATATCCGAATAAGAAAAGAGTGAGAGACCCGATCGAAAGCTTTCATCATGTCCAGCTTCAAAAGTATATTACCACCCCTGACCGGATGATTAATGGAATGCACCATTTCCATTTCCGTAGCCAATAACACATTATCCGAAATAGATCTACCTTTAATAAAACCAGTCTGGTTGGGATCAAACAATACTTGGTAAAAGCACAGAAAGCCATGTAGCCATAACCTTAGTGATTACCTTATTCGCAAAGTTGCAAAGCGAGATAGGTAGAAATTCGCTGAGATGGGACGCGCTCTGAGTTTTAGGAAGGAGGACCACCGTGGTACTGGCAATGGACTTCAGCATTAGGAGGCCAGCCCAAAAGTCACAGACCGAAATCAAGACATCGTGTTGTACAATGTCCCAGCTGTCTTGATAAAAACCCCCGGAATAACCATCTGGCCCCGCTGAGCTATTACGATCCAATGAAAAAACCGCATCTCGTACCTCAGATAAAATGGGAAGCCTGGATAAAGAAAGATTGGATTCTGCATCAAGTAAGCATGGAATGTTTTGTAAAAAAGCATCTGTAGGGGCCGAAGTTGCCTCTGCCGAATAAAGGGAGGAAAAATAACGTGCTGCCTCAACCCCAATTTCGGTATCCTTAGTCAACCAAAGACCATCATCAGTTTGAATTGTTGAGATATGCATTCGGCTCCTCTTATTTTTACACAAAGCATGGAAATACTTTGTATTTGCCTCCCCGTCCTGTAACCATTTAATTCGAGCTTTTTGTCTCCAATAAACTTCTTCAGCATTCAAATAAAAGTGATAAAGCTCTTTCTTCTCTTTCCATTGACATAACAAATCATCACTCGGGACCTGATCATAATCCAATTCGTCTTGTTGCACAGCCGCCTCAGCCTCTTGAAGCTTTGTCATCACATTGCCAAAAACTGTTTTATTCCAATCACGCAAAACAGACTTAAGCCGTTTCAGTTTGGAAGATAAAATATGCATGCCATTTCCCTCTACGTGGTCCTGCCAACTGACTTCGATCAAATCCTGGAAAGTGGAATGGCGAGACCACATATTTTGATAACTGAAGGGAGAAGAAATTCTGGTACTCACCCTTCGCAACTTGACCAACATGGGACAATGATCTGAAATCGTTCGATGGAGATGTTCTAACGTAGTTGAAGCAAAAAAATCATGCCAGAGGGAATTGACCATAATACTATCCAATCGACGCAAAAGAGGAGGCGAAGAACTACGACACCAAGTATAAGGGCTCCTAATAAAGGATAGATCCTACAAACCACTATCTCCCGTAGCCTCAATAAACTCTTCAATCGGCAAAGAGGCTGGGATGGAACCCAAACTTTCAGAAACATGCTTAACCACGTTAAAGTCCCCACCAACTAACCAAGGGACATCATGATTAGAGGAAAAAGTTCGTAATTCGTCCCATAGAACCCGTCTCTGTGTATAGGCACATTTGGCATAGACAAAGGAACAATAAAGCGGATTACCAGCATAGTTATTCACCAAGATAGTCAAAGATTGTTCGGTATTTCCCACAATGGTTATATCAAGAATACCAGACCAAAAAAGCCAAATCTTATTAGTCAGATTACTAGTCCCAGCATCAAATCCCAATCGGCGAGTATATAACGAGAGCTCATCAACACCAATCATGGGTTCCAAAATAGCAAATAAAGATACATAATTACCAAGTTTAATTTGACGCAACCTAGCAACAGAATCACTATTCCCAATCCCTCTGATATTCCAAACAACAATATTCAAAGTTTCATTAAGAAAAGAATAGAGAAAAAGTATAAGTACCCATTATTGAGTAGGACCCTGAGATTTATCCCGTAAACGAGCGGACTTCCTTGAGGCCTCACCATGGTGCTTGCGGCCTCTTCCTCTTGGCTGTGTATCCCGAGTTTCAACTGGGATTATCGAGATGTCACCGATCAGCTGAGGTTGGTCATTGCATATCTCATCAGTCTCTAAAGATTCGTTCATTGATCCGGGTAGAGCTGAAAAACCACCCTCTACACCAACAGGTAGATTTCCAAGCTCATCCGGGTACTCCGGGCCTTCGTCATCCGTTTCGGTTCCCCCTTCGACTTGCCCTTTTTTTATTTTGACAAAAGAGGGGTGAAATCTTAGTGTTGCAAATGTGCCAAGTAAAGCAATTTACAAAAGGAGAAAGCTTAAGAACTTTGCAAAATGGGAGAGATATGGGATTTGTTTAAATAGGGGGAGTAGAATATTTTTTTTTTCAAAACATCTACTTGCCTAGATCTTTAATACCTTTGTCTCATGCATACATTTTATATGCTTTAATGCTTTATCTTTTGTATATTATTCCCATTTGCATCAATGTTTTGTCATCATCAAAAAGGGGGAGATTGTTAGCCCTGAGGGCAAAGTGATCAATCTTGTTTTGATGCTAACAAATCATTGATAGTTCTAATGTTTTTGTGAGTATGTTCTTAACGATAGGATCCTTAGCACTCACACCAACATTGATAAAAATGGTAAATTAGCTCCTTGTGTAAAACAAAGGTAACATCATACACATAAGGAAGGTACACTTTGCAAGACTCCATACCACAAGCATGAAGTCAATCCACATGCTATGGAAGTACTTGCTAAGTCATGAAGAAGGAAGATCAACATGTCAAGAGCTACTCAATCCAACAAGAGTACAATCAAGTGGTAGATTCCTTGACATGAAGAAGTGTGAAGTCCAATACACTACAACTCAAGATTGCTAGAGGACTTCATCACTAAAAGAAAATGTTGATCAAAGGCTTCAATGTCCAAGCTCCAAGAAGAACTACTTGAAGACTTGATGACCTTAGAAAGATTAGTCTATGCTTTATAGGTAAACCTTTGTGACTAATCTTTCTCTTGAGAATACTAGAATAGAATATTTAAAGCTCAACTATGCATGTTTTCAAAACTTAATGTTTTACATTGTTTCAATTTCTTTGAAAAGGTTTTTGAAAACTAGTTTAAATGTTGGTAAATGCCTAAATACTTTAAAATGTGTTTTATATCTTTACAAAACACCTAGGCATGTGCATGAGAACATTGGAAACTTGACTAAGTGGAAAAACCACTTTAGGACTGCATTCCGGTCGACCTAGACATAGCATCGGAAAACCAGAGCAGTTCGGTCGACCGACATTGGTTGTCAGGTCAACCAAGGCAGTTTTTGTCCTTAGTCAGATTTTGAATGTCCCAATGCTCCAACGACTATATTCTCTCGGACGACATTGATATAGGTAGGACGACCGACATTGCTTCGGTAGACCTAACCCCATGAATATGGTCGACCGAGATGAAGACAGATGGCCTTTACTCTTTACTTTAAGGCACTCTGGTCGACCTACTGTCTAGTAGAGGTTGACTGAAGTTGTCTAATCAAGGCCAAAATTATAGCCGGTGTGACCAACCTAGCTTGTGTATTCTTGCCCGATAAATAGCTTCTAAAGCTGAATTTTCACAACCAATCAAGCCATAAGAGGGCATAGGCATATACACTTCATAAACACACAAGCAAACACTTGTGAGCTTATTTCCAAATCATTCAAAAGCATTTTTGTTGAGCTATAAACTTCATCTATCTTTCTATTCTCGAGTGATTAGAGCTTACATTTGTAATATTCAATCCAAAAGGGATTTGTGTGTAAGTGAGCTTAAACTGTAAAGTCTTCTTTGAAAGAGACTAGTTACCCTTTCTCATTTGTTGAGAAATAGTTCTTTGTGAACTAGCAAAAAGCTCTTTGTGAGCTTCACTCTTGGTGAATGTTTACAAGTCCTATTTGTTAGGCAAAAGTCCTCTTTGTGAGGCAAGTATCTCAATGGTGAGATTGGCTCTTTGTGAGCTTAACACTCTTTGTGGGTGGAGTGTTCTTAGTGAAGCACAATTCCTCATTTGTTAGGGGAATTCTAAAAGGTAGAACCCACCTTGCATTTGTTGCAAATGGTATCCATTAGTGGATGTTGAAATCCTTGGGTTTGTCCTAAGGTAGTGGATGTAGATTCTTTGTGAATCGAGCCAATATAAATCATTGTGTTAGTTTTCTTTATCCCTTACCTCTTTAATTCATTGTTCATGTACATGCTATAACTTGTCTACTTGACTATATGAACATATGTGTTTAGGATAGAAAACTACACATGCTTCCTTGCTTTACTTAGTCATCTAAGTAGCCTTGAACATAATTGAATCACCTTATGTTCTTAAACAACATACTTGGTGTTAAGGTGAACACTTAGACAAAAGAAGTTTTAGAAAAGCTAAGAAGTTTTTAAGAACCTAATTCACCCTCCCCCCCCCCTTCTCTCTCTCTCTCTCTTAGGTTCAATACCCTCAAATGGGTCTTTCAATTGGTATCAGAGTCTAGTCTCCTTTTTAATGGACTTACATCCTAAGAGGATCCATGGCTTATAGCTTTTCTAACATAGATGACCAATCCCCATCTAGACCTCCTTTATTTGATGGCTCCAACTTTGATAGTTGGCAATGCGCTTTTAAATTGTTTTTGTCTTCTAAAGACATTTCCTTGCTGAGCATTATAGAAGGTCATTTTATTCCTTCAATCTACACACACGGTGTCATGGTACCAAAGTCTAGGAAATACTATGATGAAGAAGACTACAAGAGGATGACACTCAACTTCAAAGCCTTAAATGCTCTTTGTTGTGCATTAAATGAAGAAGCTCTCAACAAAGTGCATGAATGTGAAGATGCTCATTCTATGATGAATATGTTTGAAGCATCATACAAAGGAGAAGTTGAAGTGCAAGAGACAAAGGTGGCAAGTCTAGGATTGGGGACTCTATCTTGTGAAGATATATAGGACATCTCAATCACACTTCAAGAAAATCTTGATACAATCAAGAAGTATGATAAAGGAGAAAACAATGATCATCAATGAGTTCAAAAGTTATACAAATTGAACCTTCACAAGATGAGATAGAAGAAGAGAAGATGGAAGCACAAGATGATGATTGTCATAATGAACTTAATTATGATGGAGACAATGAAGATCAAGCATGTTGCAAAAGGAAAAGAAAAACCTTGCCACTAAGTTTCAAAGATAGACATCCTACAAGAATTGGCCTTAGACTCAATCATTCCAAGGAGAAGGATGAAGACTGGAAATGGAGATGTTCAAAGAGAAAGAAATCACAAACACTCTATAGCACTTGGATTCCTCCAAGCTTCATGGCAAACACACTTAAGGAACCAAGATGCTCAACCACAAGTGATGATTAAGACTTCAATGGTAATCTACAATCATCATCACTTGGTAAGAAAGCAAAGGTTCTAAATTCACTTTCTCTCAACTCTTTAATCGATGTTATCAATATTTTGAGAAGTGATTTATATGATTCAACTCAAGCGACATTACATCCCTCCCTTTAAATGATCATATCCATATAAATAACTTGAATCATGAACTTGATTTGCTTTATGCATCAATTGCTAAGTTATCTAGTAGATGCAATGTCACACACTTGAATGATTTTTGGTCCTATTTTCACAACAAATCTAGGAATCATTTTTATTGCTTTAATAATGAAAATGTTGATCCAAATGCACGCACTTGTCACTTGAGAGCTAACATTGACAATAAAGGACCTTGCAAAAATGTACCTAGCATTTCTCAAGTTTCACTTGTAGGTTCCACAAGATCTAACTCTCATGATAAATAGAGGAACCTCAAAGAATGGCAAAGCAAAGCTAAGTCTCCAAGAAGGAGTCATGTGCAAAGGACAACATGTTTGTGGAGAGTTCATCAATGAACAATAATGCAATCATCAATGATGACTCCACAATCCACAAGGAGATTACTTCTAGTGCAACCAATGCAAATATAAAAAGAAAAGGCAAACATAGAATATGCTTCTCCCAAGAAGGAAAGGGTCAAGATCAAGGCTAGATAATATGCCTCGTTGGTCTCGTTGATAGAGGTCAAAATGAAATTCAAAGTTCTAAATCAATAGGAAATCAGGTACAATGCTCAAATCCTTGCCTTGATCTTGACTATAATAATGAGGAGGATCCTTATGTGTTTTTAAATGCTTTATATGATGAATTGAAAAGAATGAATAAGAAGAACAAGATCACTCTTAATGAACTTGCTTGCTCACTAAATGAAAGATTTAAAATGCAAGGTAAATATGATAGTCTTCTTACATATTTTTACCTCATAGAAAATGAAAAAGAGAATGCGCTTCAATCTCTAAATGCTATTCCTCTTGAGTACCAAGAGTTGCTTGACAAGGTGCATATTGTAGAATCTAAACTTGTTGAGCATGATATCTTAAGTATTACTTCCTCAATACTTATTTGTTAGTAGTGCCCTAGGACCATTAGCATGTGTTGTACGTTTTATATCTTTTTTTAGCATGTCTTTGAATAGTTAATTTTGCTTTTGAACATCAAATGTGTGATTTGATAGTAAACTTTTTTTTTTTTTAGTAAATCCACCAGTGTGGTGGGGCGGACCCCCATTTTATTAAAATAAGCCAAATCGGCAGAATTGATGAGAGGGGGACATAAACCTTACCTCCCAAGTACAATAAGATATGCCAGATGTGCAACCTTGATCATTTATCTTATGATCAAGGGTGAGACAATATATGCTTATGCTAGTATGCAAAACAGTAAAATGCAACCTTGAGCATTTATAGTATGTCCGAGATGTTACATATGAACCAAACTAGTATGCAAAGCAAAAAATACAAGTGTAATAAAGATGGAACATCACTAGCTTATACTAAACGGATATAAGGTGTCTGCAACTGATCGAGCCGAATAAGGTCCTGGATCTCCAAAGGCAGTGAGTGTAACGCCGAAAAAACAAGCAAGTTGCGAGTGGAAGTTGCCAAATTTGCTAGAGTATCCGCAACCTTATTAACCTCACGATATACATGTATCATCCCGCAATGGCCAAGAAGAGAAAATGCTCTACGAAAAACTGTATCCAAAGACCTAGAAGAGATCATACCTGAAGATATCGCTTGAACCAAAACTTGGGAGTCAGATTGGACCAAAAATTCTGATATGCCATGACAATGAGCCAACTGAATACCGGTTAGAAAAGCTGCGACTCTGCCTCTCCATCTTGGGTGAAGGAATCCCCGAAGGTAGAAAAACCCGACTATAAATTCCCCGTGTGATTGCGAAGGATCCCACTTTATGCCAGTGAGGACACAGGTTTCCCTTGAAGCACCATCAATATTAAGAATGATCCCCACATAGTCCGAACCACCCCATTTTACAACTTTAATTTTTTGTGGGGTGAAAACCGGTGTAACCAGACTAAGGTCTCTAGCCTTTAATAATGTGGATGTATAGTCCCTGGATTGTGCAATGATACTAGTCTGCGAAGTTGTTTTTGCTTCAAAAACAAACCGAGCACCTAGCTTTCCATAAAAATCCGACAAAGCGAGCAAAGCGAGGATAATAATCACGGGACGGGGGCAAGAATTGGAGTGCATACCACCAAAGCAGAGATGACAAATGGTTTAGACTGCGACATTCGGAGAAGACGAGGCAGGCCCACCGAGCCAGCTACCTCACGCCAAACCACACTGGGCAAGATTGCATAGTACAAAATATGATCATATGTCTCGGGACCGTATAAACAAGAACATCTAGAAGCGAAAGATACCCCTAATCAGTATTCTATCCTCATCAGAGCAAGAAACTTATTCGACATTTTCCACATAAATAAAAGAGATAGACGAGAGGTAATACCTTGTGCCAGAATGCATGTCAGGGAGGATTGGGTGATGGTGGATCCAGTCGATAAAAGGCATTACCGATGCAATTGAAAAAGTTCCCGTGAATTAGGCATCCAAATGTATTTGTCGAGGATCCGTAGATAAACAAACATCCGGTAATGAAGCAAGAAAGGTTGCCGGAACCAATCCCCACATCTGCACGCCTTATTCCAAACTGTGTCGGTGATAAAATCACGAATTTGAGCCGTCCCGAAAGGGGCTGCGATCGTGCTCTAAAGATCCATGTAGTGTGAAATTTTCATAGAAAAAATTGGAAGCACCATTACGCAACAAAAAGACCCATATGCTTTTCCGCTTCATCTTCACCATAACTATCTCGAGCGCCATGTGGAGAAGCGGCCCGTAATAACGGCCCCTTGTTTCACATGTTGTAAGTTAACACAATATCTTCCTTTTAAATATTCTGCCCATAATGATAAGCCGGTGCGAAAATTCCACCACAGTTTCCAGGAAAAGCCAAGTAAAATTGTTGTAAAGAGTAGATACCCAAACCATTAGATTCCACACTCCGAGACATATTTTGCCAAGACATCCAGATGCTTCCGTTCTTTCCCATCCGTTTATCCCCGGACAAATCTAGAAAACATCCAGTTCCGGTGTTTGTAACACCAGTAAAGGTACATTACGTAGTTGCCGATATATGAAGAGTCATAGAATTCAAGATTGGCCAGGACCGAGAAGTCTCGCCCATGCTCAAAAGAGCGTCTACTGTCCTCTCAATCTTGTTTGCAACTTTATCAATCAATGTATCAAAGTATCGGACCTTGACCACCGAGAAAAGAGGGGCAACCAAGGTATGTCGATGGAAAATAAGCTCTACAAAAGCCGGTGACATCCTCGTATCATCGTTCGATATCTATCATTAATTTTAGTAGAGGCATAATATGAACTCTTCCCAAAGTTGATCCGCTGCCCGGAAAGCCGTAGCATATTGGTCAGAAACTCCATAAGTACGCTTTAAATTGTTGCTTTGACCATTAGTAAAAATAATGATATCATCTGCAAGCATGAGGTGGGAGAAAGCGTAAAAGGTCATTTAGGGGACATGGTATGGGACGAGTTTACCCCGATATTGCAGAGAGTTCGGGAGCCTCCGGAAAGTCCTTGACCGCAAGAATGAATAGAAGTGGGGGAAAGAGGATCTCCTTGCTTGACCCCTCTTCTAGCATGACTATAACCATAGTTAACACCATTAACCATGATCGAGAACCAATTTGAGCTGAGTATGTTTTGAACAAGGTGTAGAAAATGCGACCCGTAACCGAAACTCGTTAACACTTTGAGAAGGTAAGAATGAGAAACCCGGTCGAATGCCTTCATCATATCAAGTTTAAGTATTATATTTCCACCACATACCTTATGATTAATAGAGCGTACCAATTCCATCGCGAGTAACACATTTTCTGAAATAACTCTACCCTGTATGAAACCAGACTGATTCAAAGACATAAGAGATGGCAAAACATCCCCCAGTCGCGTGGCTAATACTTTGGAAATTACTTTATTCGCAAAATTACACAATGAGATAGGCCAAAAACCGGATAAATGAGATGGATTCAATGATTTGGGAAGAAGGATAATAATTGTACTTGCCATGGCTTTGGGCATTGGCAAACCAGCCCAAAAATCACAAACCGATTGCACCACGTCGCTCCCCACTATATCCCGACAATCACGAAAGAAACCACCGAGAATACCCATCCAGGACTGCTGCACTTTATGTTTATCCGGTGAAAAAACCGTGTGCGAACTTCAGTCGGATGTGAGAGCTGAAAGTTTGCGAGTGGTGGAATCACTCACCAAATTAGGAATAGCACTCAATATGTCATCCATCGGATCTTGTTGAGCATCTTTGAATAAAGGGAAGTAGAAAAATCTATGAGCCTCTTCACCGATATACGAGGGGCGTCGATTAGACAAGTGCAGCATCATTATACAACATCGAAATATGTAATCTTTTCCTCTTCTTAGTTACGCGAGCATGTAAATATTTTTGTATTGCTTTCACCTTCCTTGAGCCACTTTATTCGCGGATTTACGCCTCAGAATGTTTCATCGCATTGTCAAGTAAAGCTCGATAATTCCGTTTAGCTTCGGACCATAATTCATGTAAAAGCATCCGTTGGAGAAATGCCATAGAGTCGTCTCGACCTCGGCCTACCGTTAGTCTCTGCAGTTTTAAGCGCTTGTGGTTACATTCCCAAAGCACTCTGTATTCCATTTCCGCAATGATCGCCTTCAACCGTTTGGGTTTTCCAGTCAAAATTACCATACCATTCCCATCCATACTAGCCGCGATTGGACAAAACGACATCATGACAGGCGTGCTTGGACCACATATTTTGATACTGAAAGAAAAAAGAATCACCCGAGTTCTAGCCTCCTTATTAAGAGTTAGTAACAAAAGGCAATGATCCGAAAGCTGTTACATGTAAATGTTCGGCCAGTAATATTGAAGAAATTTTGCCATTGTGTATTGACTGACACTCGATCAAGTCTACGCGGGAGAGGAGAAGAGGAACTCGCACCACGTGTATGGGTCTGCCTACAAAAGGAACCTCGGACAAACTACAATCACTCACTCGCATCCACAAATTACGATATTGGCAATGAAGCGAGGGATAGAACCTAAAACTCTCAGAACTACGTAATACCGCATTAAAAGAAAAATACACGGGGTGCCAGCATAATTGTGCCGATCTGATGGCGAGTTGATCTGTATTACCCACCCGCAGATATATCGAAACAACCGTTTCCAAAAAAGCCGAGTTTGGCTATTTATATTAGCAATCCCATGATCAAAACCCGATCGTTGAGTATAAGCCGACAAAGTACTAGCATCTAACATTGGCTCCAAAAATTGCACATAAGGCCGATTATTATAATTTTTTAAACTTGTCGCAGCTCTAGCAATGGATTCAAAAATTTCCTATTCCCTAATATTCCATATCAAGTATTGTGTGTTATTCATAGAAAATAGTAGATGATAAGTATTGGATATCCTTAGATAGTATTACCTTTTAGCCTTCTCAGCTAATCGAGAAGACTTGCGAGAGGCGTCGGTGGTGGTTTTTTCGCTTTCCCCGATACTGACAGGTGCACGTGCAAAATAGGAGGAGTGTGTCTCAGAACTCATGGTGATGCTTTCCCAAAGAGCACTTGATGAGGCGAGCATCCCCAGTCAGTTGTCAGTGATATGCGCTGAGGGACTTTCGAGGAAGTCACCGCACTCTCTCGATCAGTCCCATTGATCCGGGTAGAGCGAAAAGCCACCCGACTTCAACACGCGGCAGCCGATTCGGACTCATCCAGGGTACTCCGGGTCTTGAGTCTTCAGTATCGGTTCCCCGCTTCAACTTAGGTATCCAGAATAGGGTCTTCGATACCCGTACTTGCTCACCATCAAGTCCCGAGTTTCCCACCGATCGATGTTCATGTTCTTGATCTCGGGATTGCACAATCTGTGCCGCAGAAACCAAAGTCGAGGTAGCGTCTCAGCTCGGAATTGTAAAAACGAGTCGAGTTAGAGGCGTGGCGACATCTCGCTTTCGGGATTGACAATAACTCGCGTGACGGAGCTGAAAGCCTACAGTCGGTTGTTGCTATTACAGGGTCGAAGTTGTCAAGCAAGGTCGGCTTTAGTCCCAGCCAGATCGGTGAGTTTCGATCCAAAGTGTCTGTAATTTTTACTGTAAGAACCGGGTTAGTAGTTTGGCAGTCTGGAAGACACGGGTCTTCTCGGGTCAGTGCCGAAGGACTATCCGCCGTGGTCCGCTGGGTCGGGTTCGAGTGACCCGTCATCCTCAATGATCGAAACTGTTGCAAGTCAGCCAAAATCGCCGCCGTATCCGCTAAAATCTGTACTTTTCCAGCAGAATGATGAAATTGATGTGTTAAAATTGTGGATTTCGCACAGCCCACCCTAATGTCTCCTTTGCCTCTTGGGGATAATGCAATCGGTTCTATTACTGTATTCATCTTACCCGCCGGTGATTGATTCTCGTGTAATGGTGATGCCATCCACGGTGGTTGTTGTTCGTCCACTCGGCTGCCGTTAAGGACTTCGATGATGAAGCTTATCCACGCGTAGTCGGGTTCACTGCTAGATTTTCCCACTAAGCCGGATGGACCCGGTCTCGGCGACAACCCGTACCAGTGATTTTCGGGTGGGGAGGAGACGCGATGCAGATTTCGGTGTTCTCGGCATCGGCGAGGGCTTTTGCCATTGTTTTTTATCCGTTTGACGGGTAAAATCGCCGGAATCACCGGGTGTTGGCAATTGCTTTCCATATTGGTTTAATTCAGTGACCAATTCTTTTACATCCACACAATAGGAAGGCAAATTATCGTACAATATTGGCTGCCAAAAGCTCTTCACTGTGTGGCCACTGGGTAATCCGAGTCTGTTTGGCAATTCCCCCAGATCAACTTCCACACACGCTTTGCAATAGCGAGCGAGAAGCGTGCATGATCGGAGCATCAATGCCAATGGGTGGCCTACCGCCCCTGCGAGAGAATAATTTTGATTTGTTATACAATTGTATAGGGAATCGCTTCGAAACCAATCCAAAGCAGTGACGATCGACGGTTCTTACATCCACATTGAAATCGTATGTCCATTTAAAAACACGCGTCGTAATGCCGATGAATGTCCAAATCCCCCTGTCTCCAAAAGGCAGCGATATCTTCCTCCAAATCGAATCTTATCAAAACATGGCGGGGATCCATTCTACGATCCAAAAAATTCCGTTAAAGCTGACTTTATGAAAAAGAAACGTCGTAAAGATTCGAGATTTGAGGCGTATTTATGAAACTTGCCCACCAAAGCAAACCGCCATGGGACGAATGAGGAGTTCATGTTCATCTGCCCAGAGACAATCGAATGCGAGTTCTCCTTTAAAGACCTCAGCTTTGTTATTGGCGAGATTAATCACGGGTGTCGAGGACCGAGACAATAATTCAGCAAAGCTCTTGTCTTTCCAAACATTAGAGATCGTAGAGGCCGAGAGATAGGCGGAGCCACGCGGCGAAGGGCCGGTGGCCATGGAGCCGCGCCTTCAATAAAGAGTGATCGGGATTCTCCTACTTTTTAGGAGGAAGAAAATCGCCAGAGAGTTTATGGCGGTCGAAGCAATCATTTGATAGTAAACTCATTAGCTTATGCAATTACTATTCTAACTGTCCCTAGTTTTATGTAATGTTCTTTACAATAAAATAAAACTAGTATGATTTTGATTGATGATTATGTTTTACTGATCATGTGTAATGAATACAAATCATATCATAGATACAATATATTGTATCAGACGTGATTCGTTAGAGAAGTAATACTTCATGGTTCTTTAGTCATAAGTATTACTTCCACAATACTATTTTGAATCCTTAGACCTTATGTCTCCATTGTTTCCAGCATGAATGGAGCTACGTTTTTACTCAATCAGAAGTTACTTTCAATCGAGTAATCAATACGACTGATGATCGGATGTAGTTTCCTATCATGGCTTGAATGTGAGAGGCATTGTAAGAAATTTGTCCCTCTCTTATTAGAGAGAGATATCTATGGCCGCCTCGATAGGGAAGGCTGTTTAAATGCATAGCCGTGCTCAAATGTATTTAATAAAGTGGTTATTAAATACTGTTTGTTGGAACAGTCTACCTGGAGATCGAGCATAAATAGAATTAAGCTATATAAGTGTGACAACTACCATGCTTTATACTTAATTTGGATATCGCGAGACAAAAGGATTAAATAGTGGATTGTTAGTAGGTTCCACCACATATTCATTCACTATGGGTAGTCATAATGTCCTGCTAGGGACCGCTTGTGATTTATGAACACATACTACTACTAAGTATGTTTTCATTGCCATTGTGATATGAACCTACAAGGTCACACGTATAGATGAGTGAACGAACTTCATGTCCAGATTCAATGAATCTAGAATGTGTCTAGGTTCATTGTATCTGACATTTATTTCTCTGAGAATAATAAAATGCTATTATTCGAAATAGAGATTAAGGAGAGGCATTTTCGGTATTTGGTTATAGTTGGGATTACGTGGGAGTTATTATGCGATAAAGACTCCCACTAACAGTACAGGTTTACAAGACGTGAGAGTTAAAGACTCCCACTGCCGAAAGAGGTTGACAGGACGTGGGAGTTGTTCTTGGAACAAACTATCACACCCTATATAATCCTCTCTTGGCCAAAACCCTAGTTCTAGTTTTGTTTGAGCCGCAATAAACAAAATACCCTGAAATCAAATTTTCAAATTTTCGGCCTCCTTTTCTCTTTAGATTCCCAAACTCAAAAAAAGAAGAGCTAACACTCGCTGCTCGTTTCGTCGCGTGGATACCGGTAGGGAGTAATTCTGAAAGGAAGGACTTTGGTGGTTGTAGCTAAGCACCCGGAAAAACAGAATCTTTAACCGAAAACGTAAGTTATTTTCATATTTTTCGATTCATATGGTTTGAGCGGATCCTTCGGGGGAGGATTCATGGGTGTTTAGAATGAGTTTCTGCCCATAAATCCCTTTAGTGGTATCAGAGCCTTGCTCATACTATTTGAATTCGATAATGTTAATCACATCATAACACGTATCAATCTCGATTTGGTATGTGTATGTATGAAACATAAAAACTGTTTCTGTGATTCTGTTATGCATTATATGTTAATATGCTATTAATTCGATTATATTGCATGAACTGCTATTAATTTGATATGTCTATAGCATGATTAGATCCGATTAATTACGTATAAACTGTGATAGTATTCCCCCTGCTATTAATCCGATTAACTTATGCATAAACTGATTATATCGTATAAACCTATTTATCTGATTATATATGTTAGGCGATTTAGGGTTAAATCGGGGCAGAAAAACTCATAAGGCTTTGTATTTGTATTCGTTACCATATTTATTATGCTTTATGTGAGTTCTAGCATGGTGAAAAGCATGGCCTACTATACCCCTCTTACTTTACGTATTATTGGGTTGCAATTTTATAATACGGCCTGCGAGTCGTTTTTTCAATACTGTAATTGCTTTCTTCGATTAGATTTATTGCTTTACATTGAAGGCTGGGTATGCCCATGCATTTATATAATAAGTCTAGAGGACGATTGATTGAAGACACTATCCATGAGATGGGTATTGACTTAGACTGACCATTGACTCCCACAAGGCTCGTGGGAATCATCATAGGATTAGGCCATGCTATCTCCAGTTTACTTTTATGTTTTATATATTGCATGAGATGCTTATATTATTGTCTTATGGGGTTTAACAACTTATTCGAACTAAATTGTTTTAATAAAGTCTTAAAATGCCTACCATATCCTAAACACTCCTTCAACTTGGATCCTCATTTTGCCTGCTTGCCAAAGCAACAGATAGGTGGTTATTTAAGCAAAAGGAGATGGGAAATTAGTGATTTCCATATGCTTATACATGGTTCGACTTAACTAGGCTACCAAAATAGTTTTGAGCCTAGGGCATAAAATGGGAAATAGCCGGGACATATAGATGTCATTCCCATGAGTTGATTTTACTTTAATTATGGGTGCTAAGCCAAAGCTTACTTATAACTTTCGTAAAATGGTTTTCTCCATTATTTATCAAGTGTTGAAATCGTGGAAAGTTTTTTGCTAAAAAACTAACAACTTTGCAAATAATTTAATGTAGCTAATGGCAACCAATACTTCACACAATTCATTGCGATCCGCAACTTAAGGTTTGTCCTTAAGCAGGAAAGAAAGTTATACGTTCTTCATACGGATATTCCTGAACAGCCTGTAAACAACGTCCCTAGAGCTGAGAAAGATGCTTGGAAGAAGCATTGTGATGACTCTAACGATGTGACTTGTCTCGTGTTAGTCACAATGAGCACTGACCTTCAAAAGCATGATTTGAAGGGGTTGAGGCTTTCCGGATGATGGGCGGCTCAAGGAAATGTTCCAAGAGCAAGCCCGTCAAGAAAGATTCATCACCACTAAGGCGTTGGATAGTTGCAAGATGGCCCCAGCATCTCTGTAAGTGCACATGTTCTTAAGATGAAGGGCTATCTTGACGACTTGAGAAACTTGGGGCTCACGTAGGTCATGACATGGCCACACGAATATGATCTTGGGCTCACTCCCACCGAGTATGACCAATTTGTGATGAACTTCAACATCATGCCATGGAGAAGTCCATACATGAGATACACGGGATGCTCAAGCAAAGTCTGAGCCCGAATATTAAGAAGACCCCTGAAGTCTTAATGGTTCAAAAAGGGAATTTCAAGAAGAAAGGAAAGGGAAAGCCCATGGCCAAGAAGGGCAAAGGAAATAACACGCCTAAGCCCAAGCCCAAGGCACCAAATGAAGAGGTTTGCTTCCATTGAAATGAACCAGGTCATTGGAAAAGAGCTATGAAGCTCGACTTGGAAGAAAGAAGAAAAAGGGAAAGCCGGTTTGGTATGTCTTTCCAGGTATTTATGTTATTGAAATTAACATGTCTGCTCGTACTTCATGGGTATTAGATACTGGTTTTGGATCTCACATTTGTGCAAATGTGCAGGGTTTCAAAAGGAGTAGATCACTGGCAAAAGGAGAAGTGGACCTGAGAGTAGCTAATGGAGCAAGAGTTGTTGCTGTAGCTACAAGGACATTTAATTTAGTTTTGCCAAGTGGCATTATTATTGAACTGAATAATTGTCTTTATGTTCCAACTTTGAGTAGGAATATTATTTTAGTTTCTTGTTTGGATATTGATGGTTTTGAAATAAATATTATGAATAAAATTTGCACCATTCATAAAGATCGTATCTTCTATGGAGACGCCTCTTTGATGAATGGGCTTTATATTCTTAACCTCGATGAATCCATTAAAATACCAATCTCTAACTTTAATACAAAGAGGTTTAAATCAAATGACTTAAACCGAACCTACTTTTGGCACTGTCGTTTGGGCCACATCAATGAGGAAAGCATATCAAAACTCCATCAAGATGGAATTTTTACATCATTTGAATTAGCGTCTTATGAGACATGTGATTCTTGCTTGTTGGCAAAATGACTAAAGCTCCCTTTACTGAACAAAGTGAGAGAGCTTCTGATTTGTTGGGCCTCATACACACAGATGTATGTGGACCAATAAACACAAGTGAGAAGGGTTTCAGTACTTCATCACATTCACAGATGTTTTCAGAAGATATGGCTATGTCTATCTAATGAAACATAAATCATAATCTTTTGAAAGATTCAAAGAATTCCAAAATGAAGTACAAAATCAACTTGGTAAAAGTATTAAGATACTTCGATCAAATCGAGGTGGCGAATACCTTAACCAAGAGTTTGACGAACATCTTAGAGGTTGTGGAATTGTTTCCCAGTTAACTCCTCCTGATACACCACAATGGAATGGTGTATTAGAACGAAGGAATCGCACCTTACTAGATATGGTTCGATCTATGATGAGTCAAACAAGTCTTCCAATTTCCTTTTGGGGCTACGCTCTAGAAACTACTGCATTCATATTGAATAGAGTTTCTTCTAAAGCGGTTCAGAAAACTCCATATGAGATATGGACTGGGAAACGACCTAGTTTGTCATTTCTCAAAATTTGGGGATGCGAGGCGTATGTAAAACGTTTGTTATATAATAAACTCGCCCCTAAATGATGAAGAACCGCAAGGTTCGACTCAAGTTTGAGCCCGATCTTTCTTCAATTCTCGAACTAGTTTCTATGGGAATTTAATCAACGCAACACTAAGGGAGGTTAATTAACAATGGAGGCTGAAACACCACAACTAGAGAAACAAGCTAGTTGATACAGTAACTCAAGAATGAATGAATTTCTATCTAGAAGTTCAAACACGAGAAGCTAAGGAATAACCTTATCAAAATATCAATATATCTAACGTAACCATTAAAGATGGCCGAAATCTCCCTTAAGTAGGTTGAGATTTCGGTTACAACCATAAAGAAATAAGAGTCCTTAAAGGATGAGGACTCTTGAAAACAAATAATAGTCCTTGAAGAATTAGGACTCTTTAAATAACAACTTGCTATCAAGTAACTACCTAACAATAAAGTGGCGGCTAGAAAACAAACTAACTACCAAATCTATGAAGAGTCCTAGTTGCATTAGGACTCTTTATTAACCAACTAACTAACATACGGACAACATGTCCTTTATTATAGCAATCACTTGCTATTACACGGCTAAAAGGGAAATAACAATACTTAAAATAATTAAAGTCTAGAATAGTCTAGAATAGGCTAAAATAGACTTTAATGTGTTAAAAGACTAAAATGCCCTTTTTAGCCACTTTGCTTCTTTGGGCCGATTGGTATCTTCTTGAAAGTTAAGAGGTTGACTTTGTCATTATCTTCTAGTTGAAGCTTCACTTCCTCTTTAACTTTAATGTCTCGGATTAGGGCTGCCATATTCTTTAAAGTCTTCGTCGATCTTGCTCTTGTCATTGGTCCTTGAATGTTGACAAGAGGATCTTTTAAGTAGGGCTTCCCTTGGCTTGGTCTCGTATCATCCCCCCCCCCCATTGAAAAGCATGATTCGTCCTCGAATCATCATCGTGATCAGCCATCAAGTCTACATCAAAATCAAAATGAGATAAGTCAGAAACATTAAAAGTAGAATGTACGCCATACTCACCTTTTAAATCTATTTTGTATGCATTATCATTGACCCTTGCAACGACTTGGAATGGTCCATCTCCCCTCGGATGTAATTTACTCTTTCTTTCATTTGGGAAACGATCTTTCCGAAGGTGTAACCAAACCCAATCACCAATATCAAAGGAAATGTGCTTGCGGCCCTTGTTGGCTTGATTTTCCATTTGTTGATTCCTTTTCTTGATATTCTCGGCTACTTGTTGATGTAACCTTTGTATATAATCAGCTCTAGAGTCACTTTCTATATTATAATACTCATCAACAGGTAAAGGAGTTAAATCCAACGGGGTTAAAGGATTAAAACCATAAACAACTTCAAACGGAGAATTATTTGTAGTAGAATGTAAAGTTCTATTGAATGCAAATTCAGCAATAGGTAAACATTCTTCCCACCATTTTAAGTTCTTTTGAATTAAAGCACGAAGTAAAACCCCTATAGTTCTATTTGTTACCTCAGTTTGGCCGTCTGTTTGAGGATGACTAGATGTGGAAAATAGTAATTTAGTCCCCAATTTATTCCATAATGTCTTCCAAAAGTAACTTAAGAACTTTACGTCCTTATCACTTACTATTGTTCTCGGAATCCCATGAAAGCCGAACCACTTCTTTTAGGAATAAATGCACCACATGACTTGCATCGTTTGTTTTCCTACAAGGAATAAAATGAGACATTTTAGAAAAAGCGATCTCGACGACCATGATACTATCATTACCTCTTTGAGATCTCGGTAATCCTAAGATGAAATCCATGGATAAGTCAATCCAAGGTGAAGAAGGAACAGGTAAAGGCATATATAATCCATGAGCTTTGCTTGTACTTTTAGCTTGTTTACATTTGAAGCAAAGTTCACATATTTTCCTAACATCCCTTTTCATTTTAGGCCAATAAAAGTGTTCATGTAAAATATCTAAAGTTTTAACAACACCAAAATGACCCATTAAACCGCCACAATGTGCTTCCCTAACAATTAATTCTCTAATAGAACATGAAGGAATACACAATCTATTGCTTTTAAACAAGAAATCTTCAAATCTAAAAAATGAATTTTGAGCCGAGAGCTCACATTTAGCATATAAATCTGAAAATTCTAAATCATCCTTATATAATGCTTTGATATGATCAAACCCAAGTAATTTAGCATGAATTAAAGAAAGTAAAGTATATCTTCAAGATAGAGCATCGGCAACGATGTTTTCTTTACCTTTCTTGTATTTGATGATGTAAGAAAAAGTATCGATAAAGGAAACCCACCTTGCATGTCTTTTATTCAACTTACTTTGCCCTTTAAGATACTTGATTGACTCATGATCGGTATGAATGACAAATTCTCTTGCGATCAAATAGTGTTGCCAAGTCTCCAAGGCTCGAACAATGGCATATAATTCTTTATCATAAGTAGGATAATTAAGCGAAGCATTGCTTAATTTCTTGCTAAAATATGCTAAAGGCTTACCTTGTTGTTGCAAAACAGCCCCTATACCTAAACCTGAAGCATCACATTCAACTTCAAACATTAAATCAAAATTAGGTATAGCTAAAATGGGAGAACAAGTAAGTAATTGTTTCATCTTCTCAAAACATTCCTCTTGCGGCTTGTCCCAAAAGAATGAGACGTCCTTCTTCATTACTTCATTTAATGGGGCAGCCATCTGTTAGTAGTGCCCTAGGACCATTAGCACATGTTGTGCGTTTTGTTATCTTTTGAGCATGTAATTGAATAGTTAATTTTGCTTTTGATTATCAAATGTGTGATTTGATAGTAAAACTCATTAGCTTATGTAATTACTATTCTAGTAGTCCACTAGTTTTATGTAATGCTTAGTACTATGAAATAAAACTAGTATGATTGTTGATTGATGATCTTGTTTTCTTGATCATGTGTAATGGATACAAATCACATCATAGATACGATATATAGGGATACATTGTATTGGGCGTGATCAGTCGAGAAGTAATACTTCATGGTCTTAAGTCATAAGTATTACTTCATCAATACTATTTTAGAATCCTTAGACCTTATGTCTTCATTGATTCTAGTATGAATGGAGCCACGTTTTGACTCGGTCGGACGTTACTTGTATGAGTAATCAATACGGCTGATGATCGGATGTAGTGTCCTATCATAGCTTGAATGTGAGAGACATTGTAAGGAATTTGTCCCTCTCTATTATTAGAGAGATATCCATGGGCCCCTCGATAGGGAAAGAGCTGTTTAAATGCATGGCCGTGCTCAAATGTATTTGATAAAGTGGTTATCAAATGCTATTTGTCGAAGCGGTCTACACGGAGATCGAGCATAAATACAATTAAGCTTAATAAGGGTGGCGACCACCATGCCTTATGCTTAATTAGGGATATCGCGAGACAAAGGGATTAAATAGTGGATTGATATTAGGTTAGTTGTATATTCATTCACTTTGGGTAGTCACGATGTCCCTGCTAGGGACAGCTTGTGATTTATGGACTCACGCTACTACTAAGTGTGTTTTCATTGCCATTGTGAGATGAACCTACGGGGTCACACGCATAGGCGAGCTAACGAGCTTTATGTCCAGATTGATGAATCTAGAATGTGTCTAGGTTCATTGTATCGACATTTGTCTTTACGAAAATAATAAAGTGTTTATTATTCGAATTAGAGATAGGGGGCAATTTCGGTATTTTACCTATAGTTTGGGATTACGTGGGAGTTATTATCAGATAAGGACTCCCATCTACCAGTGAAGTCTAAGGGGACGTGGGAGTTGAGGACTCCCATTGCTGAGAAGGAGTTGAGGGACGTGAGAGTTAGTTACGGGAACAAACTCTCACACCCTATATAATAAACTCTTGGCGAAACCATAGACTTCAATGCTTTTCAGCAGAAATACCCAAGAAGCGAAATAGTTTTACGCCTCTCCCTTTTTCTCTCTAATTCCCGAAACCCAGAAAAAGCGAAGAGCTAGCAATCGTTGCCCGTTTAAAGTCAGCGTGGATACCGGTAGAGGGACTTTCCCATGAGGGAAATCAATTGGTGGCGATTAGCATCCAAGAAACGCCATCCTCCATTCAAGAAGCAGCTTCTTGAATCCGTAAAATGTAAGTTTTTACCGCTATTTTCGATTCGTTTCATATGAGCGGATCCTTCAGGGGAGGATCCATGGGTGTTTGGAACGAGTTTCCGCCCATGAATCCCTTCACCATCGTGCTAAAATCACGAATAAAACGCCTATAAAAGCTTGCTAACCCATAAAACGATCTAACTTGTGTCACACTTGTTGGTCTCGGCCATTCTTGAATGGCTTGAATTTTAACCGGATCAACACAAATACCTTGTGAACTAACTATATAGCCAAGAAAGTTAACCGAATTAGTGCAAAAAACACACTTTTCAAGTTTAGCATATAAGGTTTGTTCTCTTAAAATAGTAAAAACAGCTTTAAGATGTTCTAGATGCTCTTCTAAGCTTTTACTATAAACAAGAATATCATCGAAATAAACTACAACAAATTTGCCAAAACAGTGTCTAAATATGTAGTTCATCAATCTCATGAAAGTACTAGGTGCATTAGTAAGACCAAAAGGCATAACAATCCATTCATATAATCCATATTTAGTCTTAAAAGCGATTTTCCATTCATCACCTTCTTTCATTCTAATTTGGAGATAGCCTTGAGTTAAATCAAATTTTGAAAATATTAAAGCGCCACTTAACTCATCTAGCATATCATCTAAGCGAGGAATCGAATGTCTATATTTAATAGTTATTTTATTAATATCACGACAATCAGTACATAATCTGAAAGTCCGCTTCTCTTTTAGGTACTAAAATTACGGGGACTAGCACAAGGACTTAAAGATTCTCTTACCTGCTCCTTTTCAAGGAGTAAATCGACTTGCCTTTGTATTTCTCGGGTCTCATCCGGATTGGCTCGGTAGGCGGCCCTGGTTTGGCAAACTTGCTCCCGGGAATGAAGTCGATTTGATGCTCGATTCCTCGAATTGGAGGCAGCCCCCTCGGCAACTCCTTAGGAAATACGTCTTGGAATTCCTTTAAAAGATCAAAAGCAAGACTAGGAAGAGAAGAAGATGTTAGATCAAAAGAAAAATCTTTAGAAATGAGAGACCTTTCGGTTTCTCTAAATACCAACAAAACAAGTGGTTGTTTTGCACGTATTGCTCTATCTACCTTTCCCGGGTTGATAAACAAACACTCTTTTCTCTCTTTGGAGGAACTTGCCTTTTGTCTCACTAAGCTCACGGCTTTTACCTCATTTTTCCTCTCGGTTTTTACCTCAAGGTTCGGATCACTCAGCTTTTTCCCCTCACTCTCTTTTCTTTGCTTTTCTCTCTTCTCTCTATTGATGGCCATTTGTTTATGAATCTCACAAGCTGCATTTAAAGATAAAGGAATTAGTGTAAACTTTAAATCATCCTTTTGAAGTTTATATGTATTTTCTCTACCCATGTGATTTGCACTTCGATCATATTGCCATGGCCTTCCCAAAATTATGTGACTTGCGGTCATCGGGACCACATCACATAAAAGCCGAGTCCTTATATCTCCCTATCTCGAACTCTATCTCAACTTGCTTATCCACCTTGATTTCACCATTATTATTCAACCATGATAATTTATAAGGCATAGGATGTGCCTTACAAGGTAAATCAAGTGCGGAAACCATATCATAAGAGCAAACATTAGTACAACTTCCATTATCAATAATTACTAAAAAGCAGACTTGCCTTTAACCTCGCATTTGATTTGGAAGAGATTACTTCTATGTTGGTGAAGATCATCCAAAGGTTGAGAATGAAGAAGTTTCCGTGTAACCAAAATCTGACCACTACCCGAATCTTCAACAAAATTGTCGGTTTCTTTTTCAAGATTGGTTGTCTCGGATTCCTCATCACTTACCCACGATCCATCGTCCAACATTATCATGGTATTCTTGTTAGGGCATTCCCTAGCAATATGTCCTTTGCCCCTACATTTAAAGCATTCACGAGGCACAAATGGAATCGAATTTACCTTTGTATTGACCGAATTTGATTGGTTTTGAGACCTTGCTGCCCCAAACTGTCCCGGGGCTGTTTTGCCCTCATAAAATACCTCTTTGCCCTTGCTTTGGCTCGGCAAAACAGTAGAAAATTTCTGAGTTGAATTCGGCTTCCTCCAAGGTTGGAAAGTTGCCGGTTTTGCATTTAAACTCTTTTCCTTTTGTTGCCTTTCAATTTGTTCAGAATAATATAACATAGATGTAATATTATCAAGGTTAGCACGTTCTACCTTTGTCCGGATTTTGTCATTTAGGCCAGCCAAGAACCGAGCCATTGTCGCCTCATCACTTTCACAAATATCGGCGCGAATCATTGCAATTTCCATGGCTTTGTAGTATTCATCGACGGATTAGTCGCCTTGATTTAATCTTTGTAGACGGTTGTAATGTTCCCTTAAGTAATTCAAAGGAACAAAACGTCGCTTCATAACCGCTTTCATTTCAACCCAAGTGGAAATTTCCGGTTGTTCCACTTTTGCCCTTGTTTCGGATTCTTTGTCCCACCAAATGGATGCATATCCATAAAACTCCATGGCTGCTAACTTCACTTTCTTTTCTTCCGAATAGTTATGAACAACAAAAACATGGTTAATTTTACGAATCCAATCTAAAAATAACTCGGGATCATTCGTACCTTCAAAAGGGGGAATCTTGGTCTTGATGAAACCAAGATTTGTGTCAACTTGCTGAATATAATCCCCTCTTCTCGGCTGATATACCGGATTGTTGATAATCCGATTTGCTTGAATTGCCGGATTTACCACATTGACTCTCGGCAATTGTGGCGCCCTTGGTGGTTCCATGTTCTCAACCCTTTGATTATGATTCTCGGCATTGTCTTGAGGGAAGGCGTTGCTGATTATCAATTTGTTGAACATGTTGATTTGTCTCGGCAATTTGGCCTTGTAACGAATCAATTTTACTTGTCATGGCAGCCATGTTTCTCGTCATATCTTCTATCATTTTGTACATCTTTTCTTGATCAAAGGTTTCACCTTTCTTTGATGGAGATCCTTCAAAAGACATTGTTATAAGATAAGAAAAACAAAAGAAAACACTCAAAAACGTTAGATAGCAAAGAAATATTCACTCTTTATTCCAACACCGCTCGTATAGAACTTCAAACTCTAGATTTAAAGAATGGGTTCCTAACTTGTTGCGTTTACACAAGGCTGAAAAATAAGGAAAGAAATCCTATCTTTGACCTAAACAAAAAGCTTTAGAAAGAAAAAGATGAAGAAACGAAATCCTAATCGAGAAAAGAAACCGGTTCTTGATGATCTTGATCTTCTTGATGTTCTTGATGTTTCTTGTTTGCTTGAATTTTCCCTTACCTTTGGCCGAGAGGTATCAATGAATGAGGCTCGATCGCTATCAATTGTTGATGTATGTAGATCTTTAGACACGGCCCAAATGAAAGGAGGAACGTTTGCCAATTCTTGGACGAGGCGCGATCGCTATCAATCCAAGAAGTTTGCTTATGGCTTTATAGTTCGCTATTCAATCTATACTAACTCGACTGCCAATTTCTTTAGACCGAGAGGCTTTTTCTTTCTATGACAATCGGCTGCCCAATATTGCTTTTTTATGCTGCGGCTTTTTCTATTTTGTTTTTGTCAATTTCTGCAAACAAGAAAAAAAAATTGTGCGTAGGGTAAACCGGGAATTGGAGAAGAACCTTTTGCTCTGATACCACCTGATGAAGAACCGCAAGGTTCGACTTAAGTTTGAGCCCGATCTTTCTTCAATTCTTGAACTAGTTTCTATGGGAATTTAATCAACGCAACACTAAGGGAGGTTAATTAACAATGGAGGCTGAAACACCACAACTAGAGAAACAAGCTAGTTGATACAGTAACTCAAGAATGAATGAATTTCTATCTAGAAGTTCAAACACGAGAAGCTAAGGAATAAACTTACCAAAATATCAATATATCTAACGTAACCATTAAAGATGGCTGAAATCTCCCTTAAGTAGGTTGAGATTTCGGTTACAACCATAAAGAAATAAGAGTCCTTAAAGGATGAGGACTCTTGAAAACAAATATGAGTCCTTGAAGAATTAGGACTCTTTAAATAACAACTTGCTATCAAGTAACTACCTAACAATAAAGTGGCGGCTAGAAAACAAACTAACTACCAAATATATGAAGAGTCCTAGTTGCATTAGGACTCTTTATTAGCCAACTAACTAACATATGGACAACTAACTAACTAAAAGGGAAATAACAATACTTAAAATAATTAAAGTCTAGAATAGTCTAGAATAGGCTAAAATAGACTTTAATGTGTTAAAAGACTAAAATGCCCTTTTTAGCCACTTTGCTTCTTTGGGCCGATTTGTATCTTCTTGAAAGTTAAGAGGTTGACTTTGTCATTATCTTCTAGTTGAAGGTTCACTTCCTTTTTAACTTTAATGTCTCGGATTAGGGCTGCCATATTCTTTAAAGTCTTCGTCGATCTTGCTCTTGTCATTGGTCCTTGAATGTTGACAAGAGGATATTTTAAGTAGGGCTGCCCTTGGCTTGGTCTCGTATCACTAAATATGACAAGTGTTTGTTTGTGGGATATCCTAAAGAAACTAAAGGATATTACTTCTATCTTCCATCAGAAAACAAAGTGTTTGTTGCTCGTAATGGTTTATTCCTTGAAAGAGAATTTTTTCCCAAAAAGGATAGTGGGTGTAAGATCCATCTTGAGGAAATTCAAGATGACCAAACAACAACTGAACCAGCTTTGGAACTTCAAGCAAGCTCGCGTGCTGATACTGAGCTTCAATCTTTGACACAAGGCATAAGGCAGTCAAGTCGGGTACATCAACAGCCTGAGAGATACGGATTTCTCGTGACTGTGATCATCACATTGAACTGATTGATCAAGATGAACCCACTTCCTACAAAGAGGCAATTCGTAGTTCTGAGTCAGATAAGTGGCTAGAAGCTATGAAGTCTGAGATGCAATCCATATACGATAACCAAGTATGGACTTTGGTTGACCCACCCGAAGGGTGTAAGGTCATTGATAACAAATGGTGTTTCTAAAAGAAAAATGACATGGATGATAATGTGCACACTTTTAAATCTCGACTTGTAGTTAAAGCTTATGCACAACTTCATGGTATTGAGTATGATGAAACATTTTCTCCTATCGTTATGATAAAGTCTATTATGATTTTACTTACCATAGCCGCATATTGTAACTATGAGATATGGCAAATGGACATTAAGAATGCGTTTCTTAATGGAAACCTTCTCGAGGATGTGTATATGATACAACCTGAGGGGTTTGTTGATTCGTGCAAATCCTAGCAAAGTGTGTAAGCTTCAAAGGTCCATTTATGGATTGAAGCAAGCATCTCGAAGCTGGAATCGTCGCTTTGATAAAGCAATTAAAGAATTTGGTTTCATAAAAAAGAAGACGAGCCTTGTGTTTATAAGAAAGTAACTAATATTGCAGTAGTGTTCCTTGTACTTTATGTGGACGACATCTTACTAATTGGAAATGACATTCCCACATTACAAAGCATAAAAGCTTGGCTAGGGAAGTGTTTTTCCATGAAAGACTTAGGCGAGGCTACATACATTTTGGGTATAAGAATCTACAGATATAGATCCAAAAAAATGATTGGTCTAAGCCAGAGTGGATACATTGACAAGGTACTGAAACGGTTCAGTTTGCAAGATTTCAAAAAGGGATTCTTGCCCATGTCACATGGCATTAAACTCAGCAGAACTTAAGGACCTTCCACAAAGGAAGACCAAGAGCGCATGAATAAGATCCCATATGCTTCAGCCATTGGGTCTATTATGTATGCTATGATATGCACTCTCCCGGATGTCTAGTTCACTTTAAGTATTTTTTTTTTTTTTTTTTTAGAAAGCCACCAGATGTGGTGGGGCGGACCCCCGTTTATTAATAAAAGCCGAAATGGCTGAAAGATACAAGGAGGGGGACTTAATACCAAACCTCCTAACAATGGTGGAAACAAATCCACTGCATACATAAGACTGCTAAATGCAAAACTCGATCATTTATAGGTATGAACAAGGATGTGTACAATGAATCCTATAGTCTAAATGCAAAGCAGGAAAACAAAATGCAATTTCTATCTAATACGCAAATACGGCGTGTTAAGTTTATCTAATCTAATAAGACCAACAATCCGTGTAGGTAAAGATGGAATATTGTAGAAAGAAACAGAGCAACGATCAGTAATTTCATGATTAGCCAACGCATCTGCGACAGAATTAACTTCCCTGAAAACGTGAACCAACCTGCAAGAACCAAGAAGAGAAATAGCTCGACGAAAAGAAGTATCTAAAGCCCAATTAGAAATCGAACCTGAAGAGATCGCCTTAACCAGAATGTCCGAGTATGATTGAATCAAGATATCATGCGTGCCACCTTGAGGAACCAGTTGTAAACCATGAATTAATGCCTGTAATTCCGCCATCATACTAGTGCCCGATGTCGCCTAGAAAGATGGCGAATGCGGATATAAAATCCCCATTTACGTAGCGAAAGATAACCCCCGATTCCCGACGGACCGGGGATTTCCTTTCGATGCCCCATCAATATTAAGTACCACATCATAAGAAGTATCACTACCCCATCTAACAACCTTCGAACGTCGTGGATGAAGAAACCCGCGAATACCAAGTGTAAGACCATTAGCTTGTAGGAGAACTGAAGTATAATCATGAAATTGAATAAGAATAGTTGATTGTGTTGTAAACTTTGCCTCATATACAAAGCCAGGCATCGGCCTTCCAAAGGGACCCAGCAAGCCGGGACAAGCCAAAATGATCATGATATTATGAGATACTGAGACCGCCCTGACATACCGTCGAATGATAACATACCATTAATATTAGCGGCGAGTCGGGAAAAAGGAGACCAGTCAAAGCAGACGCATCCACTCAAACCACTCGCGCAGAGTTTACATTGGATAAAAACATGGTTATAAGTCTCGAGTATCACCCGAAACATACGCAGCGAGACGCCATAGACAACCCCAAAGCTTTATTCGATCCTCATCAAGAGCAAGAAAGCAATTGAGCAATTTCCACATGAACAAAGACAGAGATAGAGGTAGTACCTTATTCCGAGATGCTAAATGCGCGATAATTGTGTTACCTCGGGATACGTAACAAGTCCATAGCGAGAGGCAATGGAAAACCTTCCCGTGGATCGACTAATCCGAGATAAGCTTATCACTCTCCCCAGACGAGATAAACCTCGGGTAATAAATCCATAAAGCAACCCGAGATACCATTGTCAATAATTCCTGCTGGGTTCAAGAATGAACATGTATGAGATCCTTGCACTTTGTTTCAACCCAGCTAGAGAGGAGAAGGGGGCCGTAGTGTGTAATGCTCCCCGAAGAGTGACATTCTCGTAGTAGAAACTAGATTCACCATTGCGTAATAGAATGCCAACATGCTTACTCCACCTCTGCACTTAACTAAATACCATACGTCTCCATGTTGGAGAGCGACCAACAACAATTCTACCACTGCGTCACATGGGGCAGCACTGCACAATACTTAGCTTTAAAAAAATTAGCCCACAAGGATTCAACGATTACGAAATTCCACCACGGTTTCAAGAAAGGTTTGTATAAAGCCCGAACAATCGAATGAATACCCACGCATTACATGCGGTGAGTGCGGACATTCTACTCCAAGACATCCAATACTTACGTTCCTTACCATCCGTTTGACCCCAGAACAAATCTAGAGAACAAGCCCTCCAACTGGACATAACCAATTTCGGCACATTACAAGTTGCCAAAATATGAATGTGCATAGAATTCGATCTCAGAGCAAACAAGCAAAAATCGATTTGCTCATGCTCAAAAGTTTGCGTTGCCATCCTTCCACCGGTTCGCCACCTTTTCTAGCAAACCATCAAAATATCGATTTTTTGTGCGTCCCAGGGTAAATGGGGCAGCCAAGGTAGGTCATCGGGAACTCCCACTCCACAAAACCCGGGTCACTTTACTGTACCATGCTTCTTTGGATGTACTGCAATTTTGGTGGATGTAAAAGATCTGAGCATTTTCCCACATTAGCTCATTTTGCCCGGATGCTGTTCATAACTCCTTATAAAATCAATGAGAACAGTCAGGACTTCTTTTTTGCCCATTAGTAAAGATAATAATATCATCTGCAAAGCGAGATGAGTAACAATGATGATGTCTTGAGGCATATAATAAGGCAAAAGATGTCCAGGACATCGACGAAAAATGCAACCCCCACGGAAAGCGCTTGGTAGAAAGAATGAAAAGCGAGAGGAGATAGTGGATCCCCTGTTTCACCCCAGCTAGCATGACTATACCCATCGACACTCCATTCAGTAGAGATGAAAAACCAGTTTGAATTAAGAACATTCCAGTATAAGATTAAGAAAATGAGGGCCAAAACCGAATCTTTGCAATACCTTAAGTAGAAATGAGTGAGAAACACGGTCAAAAGCCTTACATCATGTCAAGCTTAATGTCCAAATTTCCTCCCGTACCTTGTGATTAATAGAATGGACAAGCTCCATGCTTGACAAGACATTGTGCGAGATCGACCTACCTTTAACAAAACCGAGTTTGATTCATCGAGATAAGAGGGCAAGAGAACACCAAGCCGTGTAGCCATTACCTTAGTAATAACCTTATTCGCAAAATTACACAAAGATATAGGCCGGAAACCTGAGAGATGAATGGGATTCTGTGTTTTGGGCAACAAGACAATTAAAGTGCTTGCCAAAGCCTTAGGCATTTGCAATCCGGACCAGAAATCACATACAGCTTGCACAAGATCATTACCAACAATATCCCAACAATCTTGGAAAAAACCACCAGAATAGCCATCCGGACCAGCGGCACTGTTTCTATCCAAAGAAAAGACAGCAGTACGTACCTCGAGTCGAGACGGGAGACTTGAAAGCTCACGGTTAGCAGAATCATACACCAACCGAGGGATTGGGTCCAACATTCGGTCCACCCTTTGCAGCGTTGTATCCTCAGTATACAAAGCGAGAATAAAACCGATGACACTCCGCCCCCATTTCACCCACGATCCAGTCATCCGGTCCCCATGATCATTACTGCAAAGTTGAAATAAAAAAGGCGTTTTTCGATTGTTATTACAAACGACATGAAAATATTTTGTGTTACCTTCCACTTCTTTTATCCATTTAAGTCCGGACTTTTGTCTCGAGAAGGTTTCTTACGCCCTCTACATAAAATAAATACTTTTTGCTTCGCCTCTAACCATCGTTCTCATGGCTGATCACAGAGGAGGCATCAAAGTTCGCCTCGGCTGCACAACCATCGCCTCGGTTTCTTTGAGCAGAGATATCACATTCCCAAAACACTCCTTATTCCACCTTCGTAATTCGAGTTTTAACCGCTTGAGTTTTCCTGCTAACACCATCATACCATTCCCCGCCAAAGAAGTTCTCCAATTGTTTGCCACCACATCCAGAAACTGAGAATGTTTGGACCACATATTCTGATACCTGAAAGAAGAAGAAGGAGCGCGATTCTCCCTGATAAGATTAACAAATAAGGGACAGTGATCGGAAACCGTCCTATGTAAATGTTCAAGCTTAGTAAGTGCGAAAAACTCAAGCCACTTAGCGTTCACCAAAAGACGGTCTAGCCGTCGCAACAGTGGCGGTGTGCCCCGGCACCAAGTATAGGGGCTGCCCACAAAAGGAACATCAGAAAGACCACAATCCCCAACCATCTCTGCAAATTCAGCCATAGGTAGAGATGCCGGTATAGAGCCCAGACTCTCTGAAACACTTAAAACAACATTAAAACCCCCTCCCTCGACCCAAGGAACATCATGTTGAGAACTGAATGCTCGCATCTCATCCCACAATGTTCTTCGCTGCGTATAGGCGCATTTAGCATAAACAAAAGAAATGTACACCGAATTACCAGCATAATTATTAACCAACACGATCAGCAGTGTTGAAATTCCCTACTAATGTGATGTCAGGACAACCCGTTCCAAAATAACCAAATTTTACCATTAACGTTATGAATACCCTCATCAAAACCCAAAGCAGCGTGTATAAAAGGGAAGTTGAGCTATCAAGCATTGGTTCCATTATTGCAAGTAAAGAGAGAGCATTATCAAACTTAAGTTGGCGAAGACGTGCCACGAGAATCATTATTTCCAATCCCCGAATATTCCAAAAACATCAAATTGTACTTATTCATAAGGAAATATGGTTGCAAATATAAGAACCCGTTAATGAATACCTTTAGCCTTGTATTCAAGGCGAGAGGACTTACGGGAAGCAGCCACCTGTTGCTTTTTCACCCTTCCCGGTCGAGTGGTCTGACCAATGGGAGGAGTATGTACGATATCACGTAACGGCTGCTCCACCGCGGGTAATGTCAATACATTCAACATAGAAGTGTCATCCGGCTGCTTTTCTACAGATGTACCGATTCCCCCTTCATCTTCAGGAATGAATACACTGTTGTCCAAGCAAGGCGGGCCTTGGTCATCCAGGTCACCCTCGGATACCGCGAGAACTCCTTCTACATCACCAGGAGCAATCCCGGCCTCCTCAGGATCCTTTGGGCCTTGTTCAACCGCGTCTTGTCTTCCCTCAACTTCAGACAAAAAAACCGGGACTTGTTCCACCGGTTCCAGCCCTTCAATCACCACGGGAACCAGGACTTCCGAGGCCAAATCATCCCTACTTACAACCGGCTGCCTTGAAGTCGCAGCAACTAGTTGTATTCGTCCCGAAACAATGGCTGGTTTGGCACCCGCGGAGTGGTACGGAACCCCAGTAGGCTTAGTAACCAACATGTATGTCTCAATACTTGTCGAGACAACCGGCGAGATCTGACGGCAGCGGCCACAACTAGAAGCGGTGTGCGAAATTTCAGCCGCAGCCACGATTAGCCCTACTGCTGCAGTGTTACAGGGCGAGTGGCGCGAGCGAGTGTCATCATCGGCGAGGCGGGACATCGATAGCTAGGAGAGCTGCGGTAGCACCCAGACAAAGCAGGTAATCTGATACTGCATGCTACGCTGATCTGGGCGATCTCGAGCTGCTTTGTGTCGTGCACGCCATCAGTCGATATGGGCGACCGCGCTACGACAAAGCAGGGAACCCGCGAGCGGTGCTGATCGCCCCTTTAGACCCGGTTTGGATGCAACTGATGGAATCAATTTCTTTTGGATTGGAGGGAGCGCCATCGAAGGTCCAGAGTTGGCTGACCCGGTTTGGATCCAAACTGGATTTGTTGAGTTGGTGACCACGATTCCGGATGAAAGTTTGCGTGCAATCAATTCAGTCTCCCTGCGAGGCTGTGGTGGCTGTTTCTTTGGTGCCGCCACCCCCTTGTCCTTATTCTTGGGAAACAAAGGCTCCTTAGCCGACTGAGACAATTTATTCCGTGGACATTGCTTTTCATGATGCCCAATTCTCATGCATCCTAAACAGTAGTCGGGGATTTCATCATATAGAATCGGCTGCCAGAAACCCTTACCGGTTTTGGCATGAGTGATTCTAATACGTTGTGGCAATTCCGATAACAAATTCACTTCAACACACACCTTTGCTATGCTCGGCCTTGAAGCCGCAGCAGTGGGAGCATCCAATGCAATTGGCTTGCCAATAGCTTGAGCAAGAGAAAATAATTTTGATTTATTGTAGAGGTGAATTGGAAGACCTTCAAATCCGATCCAAATTGGGGCAATTGAAGGCTCCTCGTTGACATTAAAATCATATGTCCACCGAAATATCCTCATGGATAATCTATAATAGTTCCAAATTCCGTGTCTCCATAGGCGGCAAAAATCTTCCTCAATATCAAATTTAATTAGAACATGCCTAGGATCCATTCGTCCAATCCAAAAACTGCCCTTAAATCCAACTTTATGGAATGATTTCCGGAGTGAATCTACACTGGGGGCATATTTATCAAATTTCCCAATAAGAGTGAAACGCCACGGTGTAATTAACACATCGTGTTCATCCACCGGAATAGTCAAATTCGGTTCACCTTTGAAAACATCAAGCGGAGTAATAGGGAGAGAGATAGTGGCGGTGAGGGGCTGAGAAAGAAGCTCCGCAAAACTTTTATGTTTCCACGAAGTCGGGACAGCCGGACCAGCCGCCACCGTGGCCTGGCGGCCATAGCTGCGGGAAGCCGAGCCTAACAGAAATATGTGATCCTATTTTTTAGGAAAAAATCGCCAGAGAGGAAATCTTTTTTTTAACCTTCGAGTTCACTTTAAGTATGACTAACAGATATCAATCTGACATGGAGAGTCACATTGGACTGAAGTCAAGAGCATTCTTAAGTACTTGAGAAGGACTAAAGATATGTTCTTAGTTTACGGAGGTCAGGAAGGAAGTCTGGTTATAAATGGTTACACAGACGCAAGCTTCCATATCGACATAGATGACTTTAGATCGCAATCTGGTTTTGTGTTTTGTTTGAATAGAGGTGTTGTGGGCTGGAAGAGATCAAATCAAGAAACTGTGGCCGACTCTACAATAGAAGCTGAGTATCTGACTGCCTTTGAAGCAGCTAAAGAAGCTATTTGGATCAAGAAATTTGGTGATGGATTAGGTGTCATCCCTAACATTGTGAACCCAATGGACCTTTATTACGATAGTACTGGTACCATCTCACAAGCTAAGGAACATAGATCTCACCAACGATCCAAACACATTATCAGACATTTCCATCTGATTAGAAAGATCAATGACAGAGGAGCCGTTGGAATTTGCAAAGTTCATATAGACGACAACACTGCAGATCCATTGACCAAACCACTCCCGCAACCTAAACATGACAGTCATACTAAGCCAACGGGATTGAGGATCGTGTATGATGGGACTGTTAGTAGTGCCCAAGGACCATTAGCACATGTTGTGCGTTTTATTATCTTTTGAGCATGTAATTGAATAGTTAATTTTGCTTTTGATTATCAAATGTGTGATTTGATAGTAAAACTCATTAGCTTATGTAATTACTATTCTAGTAGTCCCTAGTTTTATGTAATGCTTAATTACTATGAAATAAAACTAGTATGATTGTTGATTGATGATCTTGTTTTACTGATCATGTGTAATGGATACAAATCACATCATAGATGCAATATATAGGGATACATTGTATTGGAGCGTGATCGTCAGAAGTAATACTTCATGGTCTTAAGTCGTAAGTATTACTTCCTCAATACTATTTTAGAATCCTTAGACCTTATGTCTTCATTGATTCTAGTATGAATGGAGCCACGTTTTGACTCGGTCGGACGTTACTTGTAGCGAGTAATCAATACGGCCCGAGATCGGATGTAGTGTCCTATCATAGCTTGAATGTGAGAGACATTGTAAGGAATTTGTCCCTCTCTATTATTAGAGAGATATCCATGGGCCCCTCGATAGGGAAAGAGCTGTTTAAATGCATGGCCGTGCTCAAATGTATTTGATAAAGTGGTTATCAAATGCTATTTGTCGAAGCAGTCTACCCGGAGATCGAGCATAAATACAATTAAGCTTAATAAGGGTGGCGACCACCATGCCTTATGCTTAATTAGGATATCGCGAGACAAAGGGATTAAATAGTGGATTGATATTAGGTTCCGTTGTATATTCATTCACTTTGGGTAGTCACAATGTCTGCTAGGGGACCGCTTGTGATTTATGGACTCACACTACTACTAAGTGTGTTTTCATTTCCATTGTGAGATGAACCTACGGGGGTCACACGCATAGGCAGGCTAACGAGCTTTATGTCAGTTGATGAATCTAGAATGTGTCTAGGTTCATTGTATCGACATTTGTCTTTACGAAAATAATAAAGTGTTTATTATTCGAATTAGAGATAGGGGGCAATTTCGGTATTTTACCTATAGCTGGGATTACGTGGGAGTTATTATCCAGATAAGGACTCCCATCTGCAGTGAAGTCTAAGGGGACGTGGGAGTTAAGGACTCCCATTGCTAGGAAGGAGTTGAGGGACGTGAGAGTTAGTTACGGGAACAAACTCTCACACCTATATAATAAACTCTTGGCGAAACCACTAGACCCTCAATGCTTTTCAGCCGAAATACCTAAGAAGCCGAAATAGTTTACGCCTCTCCCTTTTCTCTCTAAATTCCCGAAAATCGAGAAAAGACGAAGAGCTAGCAATCGCTGCCCGTTTCGTCACGTGGATACCGGTAGAGGGACTTTCCGCAAAGGGAGATCAATCGGTAGCATCTCCGATCCAAGAAACATCATCCTCCATTCAAGAAGTGGCTTCTTGAATCCAAGAGAGTAAGTTCTTCATTGCTGTTTTTCGAATTGTTTCATATGAGCGGATCCTTCAGGGGAGGATCCATGGGTGTTTGGAACGAGTTTCCGCCCATGAATCCCTTCAGGGACCTAGGGCAAGTGAGAGATTGTTAGTAGTGCCCTAGGACCATTAGCATATGTTGTACGTTTTATATCTTTTTGGGCATGTCTTTGAATTTTTAATTTTTCTTTTGAACATCAAATGTGTGATTTGATAGTAAACTCATTAGCTTATGCAATTACTATTCTAATTGTCCCTAGTTTTATGTAATGTTCTTTACAATGAAATAAAACAAGTATGATGTTTGATTGATGATTATGTTTTACTGATCATGTGTAATGAATACAAATCATATCATAGATACAATATATTGATATATGTTGTATCAGACATGATCCGTTAGAGAAGTAATACTTCATGGTTCTTTAGTCATAAGTATTACTTCCTCAATACTATTTTGAATCCTTAGACCTTATGTCTCCATTGTTTCTAGCATGAATGGAGCTACGTTTTGACTCAATCAGACGTTACTTTTAATCGAGTAATCAATACGACTGATGATCGGATGTAGTATCCTATCATGGCTTGAATGTGAGAGGCATTGTAAGAAATTTATCCCTCTCTTATTAGAGAGAGATATACATGGCCGCCTCGATAGGGAAGACTATTTAAATGCATGGCCGTGCTCAAATGTATTTAATAAAGTGGTTATTAAATACTGTTTGTTGGAACAGTCTACCTGGAGATCGAGCATAAATAGAATTAAGCTATATAAGGGTGACAACTACCATGCTTTATACTTAATTTGGATATCGCGAGACAAATGGATTAAATAGTGGATTGATATTAGGTTCCACCACATATTCATTCACTATGGGTAGTCACAATGTCCTGCTAGGGACCGCTTGTGATTTATGAACACATACTACTACTAAGTATGTTTTCAGTGCCATTGTGATATGAACCTACAAGGTCACATGCATAGACGAGTGAACGAACTTCATGTCCAGATTCAATGAATCTAGAATGTGTCTAGGTTCATTGTATCTGACATTTATTTCTCTGAGAATAATAAAATGTTATTATTCGAATTAGAGATTAATGAGGGGCATTTTCGTTATTTGGTTATAGCTGGGATTACGTGGGAGTTATTATGAGATACCCACTACCAGTAGAGGTTTACAGGACGTGGGAGTTAAAGATTCCCACTACCGGAAGAGGTTGATAGGACGTGGGAGTTGTTCTTGTAACAAACTCTCACACCCTATATAATCCTCTCTTGGCCGAAACCCTAGTTCTAGCTTTGCTTGAGCCGCAGTAAATAAAATACCCTGAAATCAGATTTCTAGATTTTCAGCCTCCTTTTCTCTCTAGATTCCGAAACTCAGAAAAACAAAAAGCTAGCACTCGCTGCTCGTTTCGCCGCGTTGATACCGGTAGGGAGTAATTCCACTAGGGGGCTTTAGTGTTTGCAGCTAAGCAGCCGAAAAAAAACAGAATCTTTAACCGAAAACGTAAGTCCTTTTCGTATTTTTCGATTCCTATGGTATGAGCGGATCCTTCGGGGGAGGATTCATGGGCGTTTAGAACGAGTTTCTGCCCATAAATCCTTTTAGTTTTTACCTCATAGAATATGAAAAAGAGAATGCGCTTCTATCTCTAAATACTATGTCTCTTGAGTACCAAGAGTTGATTGACAATGTGTGTATTGTAGAATCTAAACTTGTTGAGCATGATATCTTAAGGCACAAATTTGATGTATTAACTGTTGGAGTACATTTAATCTAACGTGCGCCAATTCGATTGGGCCGGGGCCGGGATTGGATTGGGCCCTTAATCGGGTTGGGGCGACCAATATGATTGGGCCGACCAACCCATTTGGATCAATCAATTCGATTGGGTCGGGCCGGGCCGGGCCGTGATTGGATTGGGCCCTTAATCGAGTTGGGGCGACCAACCCATTTGGACCGACCTTATGGCTGGACAATTAGAGATATTTTCCAGCCCTTTTATCTCTTAGAAAGGTGGTTGAAATGGTAGAGAAAGTGGAGGAGTGGTTTCCTCCATGATCTCCCACTTCCCCCTTTCA
Organism: Vinca minor; assembly: GCA_026122235.1. Taxonomy (NCBI): domain Eukaryota; kingdom Viridiplantae; phylum Streptophyta; class Magnoliopsida; order Gentianales; family Apocynaceae; genus Vinca; species Vinca minor. The sequence goes on along the minus strand of JAOCZM010000161.1, from coordinate 662,581 downwards.
CTCTCCCTTCTATCCTATGAATGACTAGGGAAAATACTGATTTTCTCTATGCATTCTAAGTAGTTTTCTCCAGCTTTTTGAGAGCTTAGAGAAGAGAGAAAAAGAGAGAACTTTTGTAAGAAAAGAAAAACTGTTTTTCTTGTTCTTCCGAAAAGGTCATACATTCATACTCCATCTTGAAGAGAGTCTTCAAGACTTCTACGAGGCATTGGCTAGCACCAAGCGGTAGAAGACCATCCCCGGAAGATCGAGTGGATAATGGGAGAGACGGAGCCTGCGTTGGTGGCGTTCTGTTCGAGACAACAAATACCGCTGAAACCGTTTCAGCTATCCTAGCACCGAATAAAGGTATAACACTATCTCGTAGTCTTAGGTTCTTACTCGTGATAGATCCCGGTAGAGGCGGGTCACTTTATTTCATTGCACAATGTGATTCGACCCAGGTTATTCCTCTAACAGTGGTATCGAGCCGAGTTACGAGTACCACTATAGACTTAATGTGTTATAGTGTTTGCATATAGATTTTGAATCTATGTTTTGCATGCCTTAGGATTGCTAGAAATGTTGTATATGATGTATGACATGTTTTTTCATCATTTTGAATGTATGAGAATCGAGATTTTCGAGTTTTGAAGTCATTCAAAAGTTGGAAAAACTCTCGATTTCTAGCCACTTGGTCGGCCAGGACTCGGTTCCGGTCGACCAAGCAAGACAAGCTCTCGATATTTGGTTCGGATCAACCGAGTTGGTCTTCGGTCGACCGAAGTGCTGTTTAGTCAGCAGAGTACTCTCGATACTTTGTTCGGTCGGCCGAAGCTTGGTGGACGGTCAACCGAGCCCGACGCGAATATGAAATGTTACATTTCTTTCGGTTGCTCATTATTTTTCATAAATTGTTATGTTAATTGAGCATGATGCATAGTAATCGTCTTTACCCTGTTGGTTTATTTTATAATACGATCTGCGTATCGTGCCTATTTTTCTATCAAAAGTTGTAATTTTTTCTTCTCATTAAATCCCCTCGAATGTAACTCGAGGTTTCCTTAGAATTTTGTAATTCTAGATTAGGAGAAGGTACAGCTGTGAAGATTTGGAGGCAACCACCTGAAGGTTAAGACGGTGTAGAATAGAGTAATTTCTTTTCACACCCTTAGATTGACTTCACGGTTTTTCCATTGGCTTGGAAAAACCGAATAGGATATGGCGATTACTATTGCATTTTACTTTTATGTATTGGATGCATATGTATATAAGCATAAACTGTTTTATTTATGCTTTTCTGATGAGATTGTTAAAAAAACAAAACCCCTCAATTAAATATTAATTAGTGCCTTCCTAAGTTTGGTCCTCGTCAAGGCCTAGATCGACATTAGTATGGGACATGCCAAAGCTGTGCATACGTGTCTATCCGGGTGAGGCGCGAAGGATAATTTGTGATATCCGCCGGCTAAAACTTAGGGTCCTAGTTAACTGGATTATCTCAATAAATGGATTGAGGATCTAGAGGCAAAAGAGTTGAGAAAAGTGTATAATGATACGCTTGAATAAATGTTATTCACTCAACTAACCAAGAATTACATAATTTGATGTAATTGGCAAATGTTGCCTACCTAAATAACTAAGTTTTGGGCGATCAGCCAAAGCTGACTCAGAACGAGGTGAAATATGGATCTTGGCCCGCTAGAAAGTTAACGAACTTTCCGAGTTGATAGTGAGGGTTATTCACTCGAAGAAAATAGTGGGAGAAATCATTAAAAAGATAAAGACCTAATAATGATTTTTTACGGTACTTACTTTGCATATGTATTTTGTTGTAGAAAAATGGCAAATTCAAACCAAACATTATCACTGCGTTCTGTCCTTGAGAAGGACAAATTAGAGGGAGTTAACTTCCTCGATCTGGTTCGAGAACTTGAGAATCGTTCTCAAGCATGAAAGAAAGTTGTATGTCCCGGAGCAGACCTATTCCCTGCTACACTGCAGGCTCGTGCTTCGACGGCTGATAGAAGTGCTTATCGAAGCATGTTAGTGATACTTTAGATGTGTCTAGCCTCATGCTTGTCACCATGAACTCGAGCTTCGAAGCAACATGAGGACATAGGGGGCTTATGAGATGCTTTGGGCTCACTCGAAGCAACTATATCGAGGGCAAGCACGCCAGGGAGAGATTCGATGTATCGAAATCTTTCTTTCGAGTGCAAAATGTCCGAAGGAATGCCGGTAGGAACTCATGTTCTTAAGATGATAGGTTATGTTCGTAACCTTGAAAAAGCTGGGATTTCCTTTGGGACAAGAGCTGTCGACCGATTTGATCTTGCAATCGTTGCTCGAATCATACGATCGAGTTCATTCTGAATTATCACATGAATGAAATTGACAAGCCATTGCCTGAGTTGTTGAATATGCTGAGGGCAAGCAAACCACTTTCAACAATGCACTGAAACCTAAGGGTGGTGTAGCCAAGGACTCTATCTGTCATCATTATGGTGAGAAGGGTCACTGGAAAAGGAACTGGAAAAGCTATCTTGCAGGGAAAAGGCGGGAAAAGGAGAAAGCAAATGTTGTTTCGGGCTCAGGTATTTATGTTGTAGATATTAATATGATTGATATCAATTTAAATAAAAATACTTCTTGGGTATTTGATACCGGATGTGGTTCTCACATTTGTACTAATGTGCAGGGACTGCAAAGGAGTAGAGAGTTGGCAAAGGGTGAAGTGGAACTACGAGTTGGCAACGGAGCACGTGTCATGCAGCCCTCTACTGTAGGGACTTGTACTTTTACTTTGCCATCAGGGCTTGTTTTGGGTTTAGAAAACTGTTTCTATGTACCTAGTTTAATTAAGAATATTATTTCAGTTTCTTGTTTGGACAAGAAAGGTTTTGAGATTTCGATAAAAAACCAACGATTGTCGTTATTTCTGGATAATATGTTTTATGCAAGCGCCTCTTTGATTAATGGTCTATATGTTTTAGATCTTGATATGCCAATTTTAAATATAAATACCAAAAGGATTAAGACTAATGATTCTAATTCGACATAACTCTGGCATTGTCGCTTAGGCCACATAAACGAAGATCGCATATCCAAACTCCATAAAGATGGGCTATTGGAATCATTTGACTTCGAGTCTTATGATCGATGCGAATCTTGTTTGTTGGGTAAGATGACAGCATCACCTTTCACTAAGCTAGGTGAGAGAGCTGATGCTTTATTAGGACTAATACATAGTAATGTATGTGGCCCTTTTAATATACATGCAAGGGGTGGTTACCTCTACTTCATTACCTTTACTGATGACTTCAGTAGGTATGGATATGTGTTCTTGATGAAACACAAATCCGAAGCATTTGCTAAGTTTAAAGAGTTTAAACTAGAAGTAGAAAACCAACTTGGCAAGAGTATTAAGGTTCTTCGATCTGATCGAGGAGGAGAATACTTGAGTCAATAATTCTGTGACTATCTAAAAGCTTGTGGAATCGTTTCACAACTTTCTCCTCCAGCTACTCCACAATGGAATGGTGTATCTGAAAGGAGGAACAGAACCTTATTAGATATGGTTCGTTCTATGATGAGTCACACGAGCACTGTCCCAATTCCTTTTGGGGACACGCACTAGAGACAATGAGCTTTAACACTTAACCGCGTTCCATCTAAATCGATTGCAAAGACGCCATACGAGTTATGGGTAGGGAAGCGTCCCGGTTTGTCTTTCCTCAAGATTTGGGGTTGTGAAGCTTTTGTAAACGCTCACTTTCACGATAAGTCGGCTCCAAAATCTGAAAAGTGCATATTTGTAGGTTATCCTAAGGAAACTAAAGGATACTACTTTTATATCCCTAACAAGAACAAAGTGTTTGTTGCTCGCACATGAGTCTTTCTAGAAAAAGAATTTGTTTCTAGAAACACGAGTGGGAGTAGAGTAGAACTTACTGAAGTTTCAGACTCTCAAACTAGCACTAATGATGAGATGGAAATTGAACAGACTCCACAAGTTGTTGTGCAGCAGATGCCACAAACGATTGTGCGGCCCGAGCACTGATTCAAGAAACACAAGAATTGCGTAAGTCCGGTAGATTTCAGTCGTCCACCTCCCGAGAAAAAAATTTGGATTTTTTCATAACGAGAACATGGTGATATTATGTTTGTGGATCACGATGAACCTTCAACCTACAAACAAGCAATTAATAGCGGATTCCCGAGAAATGGCTTGAGGCCATGAGATTCGAAATGGACTCCATGTACACAAACCAAGTCTGGATCTTGGTTGATCCACCTGAAGGGGTAACTCCCATAGGGTGCAAATGGGTTTTTAAGATTAAAACGACATGGAAGGGAATGTACAAACATACAAAGGGCGACTGGTCGCGAAAGGTTTCAAACAAATTCATGGTATTGACTATGACGAGACCTTTTCCCCTGTATTTATGTTCAAGTCCATTCGGATTTTGCATGCTTTTGCAGCTTACTATGACTATGAAATCTGGCAAATGGATGTCAAAACCGCTTTCCTAAATGGAAAACTTGAAGAGCATGTGTATATGACACAGCCTGAAGGTTTTGTCACTCCAGAGAATCTTTGGAAAAAGTATGTAAGCTTCAGAGATCCATTTATGGACTCAGCGAAAGCTTCTCGAAGGCTGGAACATCCGTTTTAATGATGCCGTCCGTGAGTTTGACTTCATTAGAAATGAGGATGAGCCTTGTGTTTACAAGAAGGTTAGTGGGAGCTCAATCGTATTCCTGGTTTTGTATGTAGATGACATACTACTCATTGGAAACGACATACCAACCTTAAAGTCTGTAAAGGCTTGGTTGAGTACGTGTTTCTCTATGAAAGATGTAAAACACAAGAGAGGGGTGAATTGGGTTTTAACTAATCTTGGCAACTTTTTCGATTCTTTGCAATACTATTGTAAGTTTGAGCAAGATGATTGAAAGCAATGCAAAACCCAATCAACAAGACAAAGGATTTAGAGTGGTTCGATTCACTTAGAATCTACATCCACTACCTTGAGCCGCACCCAACGATTTCAAACAACTTCACTAAGAAGAATGTTTACAAATGTGGCTAACTCACTAAGAGTTTTACAACACAACCACAATACAAAAGCTCACTAAGAACTTGCCCACACAAAGTAGGACTTTACAATTTGCCCACACAAAGTAGGACTTTTACAAGAATTACTCAATCACTTAGAAAGGGAATTGAATGTTTAAAGAACAAGGAAGATCACTCTTATAAGTGAGAATGGATACCTTTGAAGCACAATCAATTTAGCTCTTGAACATATGAAGCACACTCTTTGTCTTGCTTTTTGAAATAACACCTTTGAATGATTTATATCATGGAGATCAAGTGTTTTTGCTTTGAAAGTGTTTTGGCTTGATGAGAGATCAATGAATATTTGATGTGCAAGCCTTAGAATGTTTCTCTAGCTTTGGAGTATAAATACATTTCAAATTTGGCTGAAAATCGAGTCTCCAACGGTCAAAAAACGGCTAGTAGAAACAGAGTTCGGTGGACCGAAACAGAGCAGTTCGGATCCACTTAACATGGGTCGGTCGACCGAACCCCTTCATGGTCGACCGAAGCTCACTTTTCCAAGTCTCAGTTTCTGCTCGGTTGATCCGAGCTTGAGCTCGGTTGACCGAACTTCCAAGCTAATTTTTCACACGTTTTGAAATCTTTTGAAGTCTTTTAAAGTCTAAAAAGGTTTTCCTAAAAGGTAACAAGTAAGAACACTTGGAAAACTTTTCTAAAAGACTTATCTATGAAATCAAAGGCTTTTTGGATTAGAACACATGTAAAGATCATTTTGAAACTTAAGCCTTTTGAAAACGTGTTTATGAAAACATGCAAGACTAGAGTGTAGAGCTTATGTTCATGAGAGCAATGGTTAGAGCTTTATAAGATAAACGACTAATAACGACAAAGCTAATCTAACCAAACCTAAGTCTTCAATCTTCAATCTTGAAAGATGAGCCTTGAATAATAACTCTTTGAAGCTTGAACATGGCTTGATTGAAGTACTTAAAGCTTCCAATATATGTTCCAATATTCTATCACAAAGATATAAACATTAGACACAACATCAAGTGTTTGTCCATTATCAAAAACCGAGTTCGATCGCCCTTAGGGCTAACAATCTCCCCCTTTTTTATTATGACAAACTTTGATGTAATTAGATAGGATATGGACAATTATAAGTACAAGGAAGCATGGCAAAAGGATATAAGAACAATTAAGTGTAAAGCTAAGTGCTTATAAGATAAACCAAGATAGAACGAGAAACATAAGCACTAGAATATTAAGTTCTTATGCCATATACATTAGGGACTCTTTGAAGAGCCCTATTTCCCAACCAACCTCCTTGCCTCCTTCCTTCCATAAAATAGCATTCTTGTGTGTAATATACATACCTTAGTTTACACAAGAAGCTAACTTACCATTTTCATCAATGTCGATGTGAGTGCTAAGGATCCTATTATAAAGAACATGCTCACACAAACATTAGAACTATCAATGGTTTGTTATCATCAAAATAACATAGAATATTTTTCCCTTTGGGCTAACAATCTCCCCCTTTTTGATGATGACAAAACATTGATGCAAATGGGAATAATATGCAAAAATAAGATACTAAATGTATGCATGAGATAAGGATATTGAGGATCTAGACAAGTAGATTTTTTCAAAAAATATTCTACTCCCCCTAAATTAAAGAATCCCTTATCTCTCCCCTTTTGCAAGTTCTAAGCTTTCTCCTTTTGTAAATAACTTCTCTTGGCACATTTGCAACACTAAAAATTCTCCCTCTTTTTGTCAAAATCAAAAAGGGGGGATATCGAGCGTCAATAAGAAAAGCATTTTAACGAAAAGTAAAGATTAATTTTGGAGAAGCTTGATGAAATTTTAATAATCCTCCCCATATAAAGACAAACTTAAAAACCATGGAAACAACTTGATGGTCTTGTAGATTGATAAAATAAGAACCAAAAGATCAATTCTAAAGACCAAAAATAATTATGAAGAAGGATTACTCATTGAATAAGCTTGGTTGATTTCTTAAAAAACAAGGAGTCCATAATAACACATAAATTCAAAAGATGGTCATGTATGGCTCAAAAAGAATATCAACCTAAGCTAAAAACAAAGGAGATATGGAATAAACCTTAAAGAACAATCTCCCCGTTTATCAAACATACGATGTTAGCTATTTGAGATAAAATCAAGTTTTGATACCAATTGACCAATTGTAAAACATGATACCAATTGTAAATATAGCCAATTGTAAAACACGTTTGAAAATATAGCTAACAAAGTACTAGTGGAAGTGACACCATGAAAACATAAGAAAAGCACATGTATCACAACCAAAAGAAGTAGAGGAAGTGTAAGAAAACACTTGGAGTACATTCCTCTAACAAGTTAATGGTTAGCTAAATGAGTATAACAACTCTTGAAGCAAGACTAACCAAAAACTATAATGTGATCACAAAGGATAAGAAAAAGACGAATATGATCTCAAAGTTATTAAGGAAGAGTATATGTGATACCAATTGAAACATTTATAACACATATAACTTCCAAAATAACTTACACAAGTTGGCTATAAGATAAAAAGGATGAAAAGCAAGCCAACAAGTGATGTGATGATGTAAAATATGAACAATTGAGCATACATCACATATATTTTGAGGAAGGTATGAGTTAAAAACATTTCAAAAAACTCCCTCTTAGGTTATGCCACTATAAACACACAAATAGACACAACCCATGGCATAATCAATGCCATAACCACAGTTTACATCCTAAGTCAAGCATCTAGACGATCAACCACAAAAGATTAATGCTAAAGACTTGAATATAAACACAACCCCTATATGCAATGAAGATCAAGTAAAAAACTGAGCATAGCATATACAAACTCCCCCAAAGCATAATACACTACCTATCTTTCTATCTCAGTTTTCTGTGAATGAGGCACCCTATAAGGCCTTAATTTCACAGCCTGAGCCCCCTCTTTGAATATAATCTGATGCTCATGGTTCCTCTCAGGAGGCAAACCCTGAGGCATAGAGAACACATCAGAAAACTCCTCCAGAAGAGCTTGAATGGAAGCTGGATAATCAAGACTTCCCTCCTGGATCCCCTGCACAGCTGCAAACTGCCCTAAATCCACTTTTCCTTGTATGGCTGACATATAACCAACCCAAACTTCAGCTGCATCTTCCATACACTTTGGAAAAGACTCGGCTGAAATAGCCTTAAGCTCCACCAATTCACTACTACTCTTGACATCCACCTCATCACCATTGACTACAAACTTGACTGCTTGATTTTTGTAATCCAAAATTATTAGACTATGCTTCTCAAGCCAATCTCCTCCTAATATCATATCACTTCCTCCCAGAGTTAGAACATGAAGATCCTGACAGAAGTCTATGTCCTTGATCCTCCATCTAACTCCCTTGCACTTGTCACCATACCATCTATTCTCCCCATTGCCCAAAACAATGAGCAATAGTCTTGTCTGATCAACCTCCAGTCCCATCAGCTTCACTAGACTGGGATCAATGAAGCTGTGTGTACTACCTGGATCCACAAGGATAGAAATGCTTATATTCTTGGACATCCTTCAAGGAATCCTAAATATTCCTCCACCAGTAGTTCCATTCAAGGCATTTACTAATATCTGAGCCAATTCTGCAATCTCCTCTCCCAGTAAGCAGTCATTACTGTCCTGAGAGGATTGCAAATAATGCAGTCTTCCTTCCTCAGAGCCTTCCAACTCATGATCACTCAGGTAAAGCATGTTTACCTCAGCTAAAGAGCATTTGTGTTGTGGTGAATATTTCTCACCACATTTGAAGCACAAATTAAGTTCTCTTCTCCTTTGCAACTCCTCATTACTGATTCTCTTGAACTTGATAGGTTCATTCAGAGCAATCTTAGGTGTTAAGGAGTTAGAGGCTACAGGTTTAGCAGTAACAAAAGTGGTTACTGAGATCTTGGGAGAATAGTTAGAGGAATAGGACTTGGCTGGAACCTTGCTGCAACTTCCAAGGTACATTTCCTGCTCCACAGCCAATCTAAAAGCCTCCAACAAGGTGGTAGGCCTATGCATGTGTACCACGCCCCTAATATCCTCTTTCAATCCACTCAGGAACAAAGCAATGAAGTAATCAACTGTTGCTCTTGTTCCAGTAGTGACAAAGATTGATTTCAACTCCTCAAATTTCCTCATATAGGATTGTACATCAGAAGTTTGTCTGAGTTTAGAGAATTCACCAACTATTCCAGTGATAGATTTAGCATCAAATCTGGAATAGAGTGCTAGAGTAAAGGCATGCCAGTTCTGAGCCCCATGCTCAGCAACATAGCTATGTCCCCAAAGGCAAGCCTCTCCTCTAAAATATACCATAGCAATATCAAGTTTGAAAGGATCATGGACCCTGTGTAACTTGAAAAATTGCTCAGCCTGAATTAGCCAATCTCTAGGCTTACTACCATCAAACTTAGGAAATTCAAGCTTAGGTAGCCTAAATCCTCCCCTATCTACACCACCACAGACGAATCTAGGCTCTGGAAACATTCCAGAACCTTGATTCCCAAAAGTCTCCCTTCCATGACCAAAATCAGTCATCAGAGGTCTAATTTCAGGTAAAGTATCATTGATTCTACTAGGCTCTCCTTCTACTGCCTTTTCTCTATCATTATCATTCAATTTAGACAGTTGATCAAATATTAAGCCAATTTTCTTATCAGTTTCAGTAATTGCAGCCCTCAGATCATGGAATTGAGTTTTAAACTGAGAGTTAGAGCTTTCTACCTCTCCAATCCGCAGCGACAATTGTTCGAGAGGAATTCGTAGCTCACCAGACACAGGCGAAGGAAGAAGTGCCTGTGATGAAGGTTGCGAGACCTCATTCTGATGATTTCTGGTCACCACCATTGCTTCCAAGGATCGGTTAGCTCTGATACCAAATTGTCGTGACAACAACTACGAAATGGAACTTTTATTGATATAAGAACAGGAAATACCGAAATGAGGAGAAGAAGAGAAGAATTGATCACAGTGACTTGATCATTTTGGTCTCTGAATTCGAGAGAAAGAAAGGAATTGAGAAAGAGAAGACTTAAACAACTTCTAATTTTGGATAATGAAAATATCCCCACTTAGCCCTATATATAGGCTTCGATTCGGAGCTCCATTTGGCTCTGACCCGAGTCACGACCCGTGCTTCTTTTAAAAGGAGCCTTGCAGCCCAAGTTCGATTCCCTTCAAAAGCATACTTCTGATATTTTCCCTTGATGGAATTTCTCGGGAACCATGCCTAAGCACACAAACCAGATCAGTAGCCGCAAACAGAAGAAAATAAATTGAGCGATTACTTTTCTGTTCAGATCTTCAACACAACAATTGAAAGGGTTTCGGAAGTAAGTTTTAATCGCGGGATATACCGAATTGAAGATATTCGAAGGGGCTTCGAGGAAACGCAGACGAATTTCCAACCGAGTACCCGGATCGCGAGTTATTGCCCCGGGAGAGGTATACCCATATGTTGATTTTCGGATTTCATTTCCTCGTTTTATCACCATAACGGTAGGGATCTCACTTTCGATTATTATTTCTGGTTTGAATCCTGATCACTGTTAATTTCTATTCTGGCATGATTTACTGTATTTGGGGATTTTCAAAGGCAGAAACTACTCGGTAATTAATTCTTGGATTATCTAATTTCTTTTTTTTTTTTTGTTTTTTTTTTAAACCACCAGCGTGGTGAGGCGAACCCCCATGTATAAAACCAAGAGAGAGAACAACGGGAGGGGGACGAAGGCCTAAACCTCCCCAAAAGACTTACAGTTTACCTAGCATGTAGTAGACTAATCTAATGCATTTTAGAAAATGCAGCAGGATGTTACAGTTAATCTATGCTAGGAAAAACAGCATTACAAGTGCACTCGTTACACGACTCGAATATATGGACTACCTATTCTATCAAGTTGAATTAAACCGCGTATATGACTTGGCAATAGAGAAAAATCTTCAAAGCGATTTGCTGAGTGTGTTGAACATGCCAAGTTTGCTAGAGCGTCCGCCACCGTATTAATCTCTCGGTAAACATGGACAACCTTGCAATCTCCAATAGTAGATAAAATTATGCGAAAATTAAAATCAAATCTCCAAGATGACATAGTTCCTTTAATCAAAGCATCCGCTAGTATATAAGAATCCGTTTGAATTTGAAAGAGATGTATACCACACATTCTTGCCATTTGTAAGCCCGCTAGCAAAGCTTCTATTTCCGCCTCAAAGCTTGTTTTGTAGTCACCAGTGAAGCTCGAAAAGGCACTTATAAAACAACCATTTGGATGCCTAAGAATCCCGCCAATGCCGGAGATTCCTGGATTCCCCTTTGAAGCACCATCAATGTTCAGTATAGGCAGTCCTACTTCGTTGGTACCGCTCCATCGCAGCACTAATGTGTGCCTCGGCTGAAATGAGTTGTTCTTTGGGTGAATATTCCTAGCCTTCATCAAAGTAACTGTGTAATCCCTGAACTGCGATAAAATACTGGAAAGAGAAGTAATCTTGGCCTCATTCACAAAGCGACATCTCGCTTTCCAAAGTAACCAACACGCCGAGCAAGCCATCACTAAGATAAATTGTACACCATTTGGAGAGCGAGCAAACCACCAAATAGAAAGCATCTCCCGTAAATTTTCCACCTTGTTGGTATCAACAATCAAGCCCACCTGGGCAGCGGCTTCACGCCAACGGACATTGAACGAAAACATGATCATAAGTCTCCATTGCCCCCAGACAAGAACAACGAGAAGCTAAAGGGACCCCAAAACGTTTACGATCCTAATCCAATGCCAAAAAATGATTAAGCAATTTCCACATAAAAAGAGAAAGAGATAGAGGAAGAACCTTATTCCAAATGCATTTCTTTGAGTGTTGAGCAACTCCCAAATCTCTTAAACATGTTATTGATGAGGCGAGAGTGAAATTGCCATGTTGTGTTTTTATCCAAATCAGCTTATCTTTTTCAGTAAGCGGTCCCAACTGAATTTCAAGCAATTTGTCTAGAATAGACTGCTCTAGGCAGCCACTAAGCTTATCCTTGTCCCATAAATTACCGACACAAAAGTCCTTCACCCGGGAACCGCCCAATGCCTCGTCCGGATTCATCAACCATTGTGAGCCAGTCAATGTATAATTTTCATACACCAAGCTTGAGTCACCCTCTCTAAATAGACAAGCAATGTGAGGTTCGACTTTAGTTTTAATTCGCATCATTCTCCTCCAAGTCGGTGAACACCCCGCAACCAAAACACTCAATTTAACATAATTAAGCTCCTTACAATATTTAATCCTTAAAAATTCAGCCCATAGTGAGTTCTCTTTTCGAAATTTCCACCATAGGCATCATAAAAAACAAGAAGCGAGATAACACCCACTCCATTACTCTCCACCTCTCTTGACATATTATGCCAAGACATCCAATGTTTTTTTCTCAACTCCATCTGTTTGTCCCCTGACGAAGCGAGAGAACATTCGCTCTAAGGAAATCATAACAAAGCGAGGAACATTACAAGAGGAGAGAATATGCATAGGAATAGAGTTAAGAATAGAACGTACCATGACGATGCGTCCTCCCATACTTAGAAGATTCCTCTGCCATCCTTCAATTTTTGCGGCAATTGTTTCTATAATCGGTTGAAAGTATATGACTTTTGAACGTCCCGGATAAATCGGGCATCCAAGATACTTCATAGGAAAATCCCCTTCAATGAAACCCGTGACTGATTGGATCATAGTCTTAGATGCAATATTCATATGATTGGACGTGTAGAAAGAGCTCTTCCCAATGTTTATTCGTTGGCCTGAGTTATCTTCGTAAAGGCAAAGAAACTCCATGAGACGTAGAATGCTTTTCTTAGCTCCATTCGTAAAAATAACAATATCATCCGCGAAAGCTAGATGCGAAATAATGAGAGACTGTCTAAGAATATGATAGTGTTGAATAATATCATCTGCAGTCAAGTTATTTAGCCCCCGGGACAGGCATTCTGCCGCCAAGATGAACAATAAAGGTGAGAGAGGATTACCTTGTTTCTCTCCCCGCTTTGCATTGCAATAACCATACGAACCACCATTAATCATCACCAAAAACCAATTAGATTTCAAGACATTCTGTATCAGATTAATAAATTGATGACCAAAGCCGAAACGACGTAGAATAAGAATAAGGAAAGAATGAGATACTCTGTCAAAAGCCTTTTGCATATCAAGCTTGATGATTAGATTACCCCCCCCCCCTGATCTTGTTGTTGATAGAGTGAACCATTTCCATAGCCAACAAAATATTATCAGAAATAGATCTACCCTTAATAAAGCCAGATTGATTAGGGCAGATAATAGACGGAAAGAGGGTGGCAATTCTTGAAGCCATGACTTTTGATATAACCTTGTTAGCAAAATTACAAAGAGAGATAGGTCGAAACTCACCGAAGTTTGTGGGGCTAGGTACTTTCGGCAACAAAACAATAGTGGTACTAGCAATCGCTTCCGGAAGAGGGATTCCAGACCAGAAGTCACAAACAGCCAACAAAACATCATTCTTGATAATACCCCAGCAGTCCTGAAAAAATCCGCCTGAATAACCATCCGGACCAGCTGCACTATTCTGGTCAAGGGAGAAGACCACATCATGTACCTCCTTTAAATTTGGTAACTTTGATAAAACCCGATTTGATTGTGAGTTAATCAAGCATGGAATATGACTTACTAATTCATCAGAGGGTGTGATCTCATCCTCAACCGAGAAGAGAGAAGAGAAATATTGTTCCGCCTCTCAACCGATATCCTTCTCGTCTGATAACCACAATCCTATTTCAGATTTGATTTTTAAGATAGTCATGCGGCGTCGTCTGTTGTTGCAAATGGCATGGAAATATTTAGTGTTAGCATCACTATCTTTTAGCCACTTAATTCTAGATTTTTGTCTCCAAAACGTTTCCTCCGCCTTCAAATAGAATTGGAAAAAGTCTTTCGCTTCCTTCCATTCCCTCAATGACTCCTCATTCGGACAGGCATCATAAGTGCTCTCGGCTAACTTAACCTTTTCCTCGGCTTCTTTGAGCTTGAATGGAACAAAACCAAACTTTTCTTTATTCCACAAAAACAACTCCCCTTTCAAACGCTTCAACATACTAGTCAGAACCATAAAACCATTCCCTTCGACCCGTCCCTCCCAAGACGAGGCGATCAAAGGTAAAAAAGTAGAGTGGGTAGACCACATATTTTGATACCTGAAAGGCTTCGAAGAAATAGTTCCACCTCGCTTTATATGGACAAAAAGAGGGCAATGATCAGATTCTGATCTGTGAAGGTGCTCAAGCTGAGTCTTGTCAAAAAAGTCACTCCATATAGTGTTTACCATAACTCTGTCCAACCTGCGTAGAAGAGGCGGTGATGAACTTATGCACCATGTAAACGGGCTTCCAATGAAGGGGATATCTTGCAAACCACTATCACCCGCCGCTTCAGTAAATTCAGACATTGGTAGTGACGCAGGAATAGATCCTAAACTTTCTGAAGCATTTTTTACCACATTAAAATCTCCACCCACCAACCAAGGCACATCATGCGATGAGTTAAATAGATGCAACTCCTCCCATAAGGCCCTTCGTTCGGTGTAAGCGCATTTGGCATAAACAAAAGAGCAGTACAAAGGGAAGCCCGCATAATTATTAATCAAAATAGTCAAAACTTGATCCGTATTACCCACAGCAGTAATATCTAGAACACCAGTCCAAAAAATCTATATCTTACCAGAAATATTTCCAATACCATCATCAAAGCCCAAACGATGAGTATAAAAAGGCAATTTGTCATCCCCAAGCATGGGTTCTAAAATGGCTAGTAAGTTAAGATGGTGATCAATTTTAAGTTTGCGCACTATAGCAATAGACTCCGCATTACCAATGCCCCGGATGTTCCAGATAACAAAATTCATCACATTCATTAATGATAAAAGGAGAGAGCAAAATTCCCATTACTGGGAGGTACCTACGGATTTCTCCATCAATCGCGATGATTTTCGCTTCGCGTTCCCATTTTGCTTGCGACGACGTCCGCGGTTAGCTTTCGCTGGGGACACAAGTGGTAAAATAATAGAGGAGTTGCCTGAAAGATGAGGAGCTGAAACATCCAAGAGGGTACCTGCAGAAAAAGCAAAGTCATACATTGATCCGGTAGAGCTGAGCTTCCGTCCTCTTCCCCATCAGACGGTAGCCCGAGCTCATCCGGGTACTCCGGGTCTTCTTCATCCGTTTCGATTCCCACTTCCACTTCAGGTATCCGATCAGGGTCTTCATTTATTCGGTCCCGGGTATCAGAAACATTTTCTGAAGGTCCCAACCTAACACGTGTATCCGTAGTTAACAAAACAGCCTCATAAGAAGTTGGTGGCAGACCATCCGAATCAGGTGTAACCACCGGTTCACAGACCAAAACAGGGGAAACAGGGCTTTTCTCCACTGACACACTACCCAAAATAGGGGAAATCCCAATTGCCAGACTGACCGTTCCAGTGTGCACAACTGGCTGCTCCTGTTCACAGACCGAACTAGGGAAAACAGGGCATTTCCCTACTAATACACTGCCCAAAACAGGGGAAATCTCCATTGCCAAGCTGACCGATCCAGTGTGCAAAACAGGCTGCCCATCCGCTTGTAAAATCTGTGCTAGTGAATTTTTCTGAAGTTCCGGAGCCCTCAGCGTTGACGAGAGCGCAATTTTAAAGGCACGAAGTTCATCTAAAACTTGTGTATTTAATCGAGAATTCCTGGAAAGCCCTCCTCTGATTGAAAAATCCTTGGAATAAGAGCCGTTAATTTGTCACATCCTACTGTTATGTCATCAACTCCCTTAGTGGTCAAAATGTGTGGGGAGTCAAAAATCGATGTATCAAAACAAGAGTTTGCCGGAGTGTGATACAACCCCACTTTCTCAGATTCTAATGACATTGTTTCCAAATCGATCCCTTTCATTGAGTTAACCCCGATTAATTGGTCTTTTGGATGAGGTCCTTGTACTGAAGTTGCTAGGGGAGCCTTTGTCAACACTCCTACCGTTATCTCTTTGGTCCCAGCTGAAGTCCCTGACGTACTTGGATCATTTCGTTTACCAACCTTTACCCATATGTTGTTATTCACCTTTGGTAACCCTTTGGCAGGGGGAATCACCGTGTGTATTTTCTGTGGAACTGTATTTTTCCCCTTGTGAACATTAACCGTCGGAGGCTGTTTTGTGGCAATGAGCTTGGGGAGCTGCTGAGGCTGTTTCTGTGGAACTGTATTCACATGAGGCGCTGCTGGGACTGCTTTACCACAATGAGAAATATGATGGCCAATACGATAACATCCCGTACAATATTCCGGTAGATCGTCATAAGTTACCGATTGCCAATAACCTTTCCCCGTTTTAGCATGAGTAACTCGAATGCGATTGGGTAAGTCCGTAAAAAGATCTATTTCCACACATACTTTTGCGATACTCGGACGAGAGGCGGCAACGGTAGGTCCATCCAAAGCGAGGGGCTGCCCCACCGCTTTTGCAAGTGAAAAAAGCATAGATTTGTTGTGTAAGTGGATGGGTAGACCTTCAAATCCAATCCAAATTGGAACAATGGAGGGTTCAATATTAACGTCGAAATCATAGGTCCATTTGAAAACCCTCATTGTGAGACCAAAGAAATTCCAACATCCTTGACGCCAAAGACGGCAATAATCTTCTTCAAGATCAAACCTTATCAAGATATGATGTGGATCTATCCTACCAATCCAAAAACTCCCTTTAAATCCAACCTTGTGAAAAGACTTGCGTAATGAGTCTAGAGACGGAGCGTATTTATGAAATTTACCAACAAGAGCAAAGCGCCAAGGTTGAATTAAAATGTCATGAGCCTCCGCTGGGATGATTAAGTTAGGTTCACCTTTAAAAACCTCTAAATGAGAAATAGGTAAAATGATAGGTTCAAATTGAGGTGCCACAAGCAATTCTGCAAAACTTTTCTTAGTCCATGGAGCAGGGTTGGGAGCTACAGCAGCCTGATCGGCAGCCATGGCCGTCAAGCCCACAAAATCCAAACAATGATAAACAGTGACAAAAGAAGCAGATTGCAAAGGTGAGAGGACTAGAGAATTAAAAACCCAAACCAGAGCACATCAACAGATACAATACACCAGAGAATTAAAAAAACCAAGAAATCATAAGAGAGAAAGGTTCCACCAGCGAAACAGACCAATAAAAAATCAAACCTTTTCCAAGAAAACACTAAGTAAGAAGCTCTCACTGGTGATAAATCAGAGGAGGATGACCATCGCTATCTTCCCCCGTCAATCACAGTTGATCGCATTTACTGTTCAACTTTATCGCCAAACCCTTTTCTTTTCTTCTCTTCAAACAACGAAGAACAGCTTGATTATCTAATTTCTTATTGTTTAATTTGAATTACGAAATTATTGGTTGATTTGAGAATGCTAATTAATTACTAAAATCTTATAAACTGTCTATACACTGTATATGTATTGTTCTGCGGACTATGGAGTCCTTTCTGTAAATGCCTTATTTGAGTCTTAATTGAGTCGTCTTAATTAGTGTCATTGTTTTAGTCCTATTTGGTTTGGTCGACCGAGTCGTCGCCCCTATTGAGCTCTTGTCTAGGATCACTAGTTAGCAGGTTCCGTCCGACTTCTGCTTTGCTCTGTTTTGATATATGACCCCGAGAGGTCTTCTGCTCTGCTCTGTTCTGATATATGATTGCCGAGAATGAAACAGGCAAGTCTAAGGCCATTTACGGTCAACAACAACATGGGCAAGAGTTTTGGTAAGCCTAAGGGCAAGCCTTCAGGCAAACCTAACCATTCTGAGAAAACACTGAAGCGCAATGGCATTGTGGCTAAGGATGGAAATTGTTTCTATTGCGGACAAAAAGGATACTGGAAGAGAAACTGCCGAAGTTATCTTTCCGGTAAAAAGCTTGGAAAGGGAGCAAACGTTCCTTTTGGCTCAGGTATTTATGTTATTGAGATTAACTTGTCTACTACTACTTCCTCATGGGTATTAGATGAAGGGATTCATGGGCGAAACTCGTTCCAAACACCCATGGATCCTCCCCTGAAGGATCCGCTCATATGAAACAATTCGAAAACAGCAATAAAGAACTTACTTTCTTGGATTCAAGAAGCTACTTCTTGAATGGAGGATGACGTTTCTTGGATTCTTTGTTGCCACCAACGGAATTCCCATTGCTGAATATCCCTCTACCGGTATCCACGCGACGAGACGGGCAGCGAGTGCTAGCTCTTCGTCTTTATAAGTTTCGGAATTATGAGAGAAAAGGGAGACCAAAAACTGAAATCCGATTTCAGAGAGTTGGTGATGTTTCGACTGGAAAAAGCTTAGGCTAGGGTTTCGGCCAAGAGAGCATTATATAAGGTATGAGAGTTTGTTCCCACAACTAACTCTCACATCCTCAACTCCTCTCGGCAGTGGGAGTCCTCAACTCCCACGTCCTCTAGACTTCTGCTGGTAGTGGGATTCCTTATCGGATAATTACTCCCACGTAATCCCAGCTATACCGAAAATGCCCCTTATCTCTAATTCGAATAATAACGCTTTATCATTCTCAGAAAAGTGAATGTCAGATACAATGAACCTAGACACATTCTAGATTCATTGAATCTGGACATGAAGCTCGTCGACTCTTCTATGCGTGTGACCTCGTAGGGTTCATCTCACAATGGCAATGAAAACACACTTAGTAGTAGTGTGAGTTCATAAATCACAAGCGGTCCCTAGCAGGACATTGTGACTACCCAAAGTGAATGAATATACAACGGAACCTAATATCAATCTACTATTTAATCCCTTTGTCTCGCGATATCCTAATTAAGCATAAGGCATGGTAGTCGTCACCCTTATTAAGCTTAATTGTATTTATGCTCGATCTCCGGGTAGATTTGTTCCAACAAATAGTATCTGATAACCACTTTATCAAATACATTTGAGCACGCGACCATGGATTTAAAGCAGTCTTTCCCTATTGAGGGGCCCATGGATATCTCTCTCAATAATAGAGAGGGACAAATTCCTTACAATGTCTCTCACATTCAAGCTATGACAGGACACTACATCCGATCATCGAGTCGTATTGATTACTCTGTTACAAGTAACGTCCCGACTCGAGTCAAAAGCGTGGCTCCATTCATACTAGAATCAATGAAGACATAAGGTCTATGGATTCTAAAATAGTATTGAGGAAGTAATACTTATGACTTAAGACCATGAAGTATTACTTCTCGACGAGATCACATCCAATACAATGTATCCCTATATATTGCATCTATGATGTGATTTGTATCCATTACACATGATCGGTAAAACAAGATCATCAATCAACAATCATACTAGTTTTTATTTCATAGTAATTAAGCATTACATAAAACTAGGGACTTCTAGAATAGTAATTACATAAGCTAATGAGTTTTACTATCAAATCACACATTTGATAATCAAAAGCAAAATTAACTATTCAATTACATGCTCAAAAGATAATAAAATGCACAACATGTGCTAATGGTCCCTAGGGCACTACTAACAATCTCCCACTTGCCCTAGGTCCAATCATACATGATCCTCAATCCCATTGACCTAGTATGACTCTCATGTTTGAGGCCGTGGGAGTGGCTTGGTCAATGGATGCTGCAATGTTGTCGTCTGTATGAACTTTGCAAATACTAACGTCTCTCTCGTCGATGATCTCTTTAATCGGATGGAAGCGCTCGAGAATGTGTTTGGATCGTTGGTGAGATCTAGGTTCCTTAGCTTGTGAAATGGCACCGGTACTATCACAATAGAGGTCCACTTTGGGTTCACAATGCTAGGGGACAACACCTAATTCATCAACAAACTTCCCCGATCCAAACGACTTCTTTAGCTGCTTGAGGCAGCTAGATACACGAGCTTCATTGTAGATTCGGCCCACGTTTTCTTGCTTTGAGCTCTTCCAGCTCACAACACCTCCATTCAAACAAAACACAAAACCAGTTACGATCTATAATCGTCTACGTCGGTCTGGAAGCTTGCGTCTGTGTAACCATTTACAACCCGGACTTCACTTCACGGCCTCAGTAAACTAAAAACATATCTTTAGTCCTTCTCAAGTACTTAAGAATGCTCTTGATCTGCAGTCCAATGTGACTCACGAGGGGTCGGATTGATATTTTCTAGTCATACTTAAAGCAAATGAGACATGCAGGCGAGTACATATCATGGCGTACATAATAGACCCAATGGTGAAGCATATGGGATCTTACTCATGTGCTCTTGGTCCTCCCTTGAGGAAGGTCCTTGAGTTACTGCTGAGTTTAACGCCATGTGACATGGGCAAGAATCCCTTTTTGGAGTCTTGCAAAGCTGAATCATGTTTGATGCACCTTGTCAGTGTATCCCACTCGGCTCAAGCCAATCATTTTGTTAGATCTATCTCTATAGATTCTAATACCAAAATGTATGTAGCCTCGCCTAAGTCTTTCATGGAAAAGCACTTCCCCAACCAAGCTTTTACGCTTTGTAATGTGGGAATGTCATTTCCAATCAGTAAGATGTCGTCCACATAAAGCACAAGGAACACTACTGCATTATTAGTTACATTCTTATAAACACAAGACTCGTCTTCGTTTTTGATGAAACCGAATTCTTTAATACGTTCATCAAAGCGACGATTCCAGCTTCGAGATGCTTGCTTCAATCCATAAATGGACCTTTGAAGCTTACACACTTTGCTAGGATTTGTTGGATGAACAAACCCCTCAGGTTGTGTCATATACACATCCTCGAGAAGGTTTCCATTAAGAAACGCAGTCTTAACATCCATTTGCCATATCTCATAGTCATGATGTGCGGCTATGGCAAGTAAAATCCTAATTGACTTTATCATCACGACAGGGGAAAAGGTTTCGTCATAGTCAATACCATGAACTTGTCTATAACCTTTAACTACTAGTCGCGATTTAAAAGTTTGTACATTATTAGATACCGGATATGGTTCTCACATTTGCATGAATGTGCAGGGACTACAAAGGAGTAGGGAGCTGGAAAAAGGCGAAGTGGACCTACGCGTTGGCAATGGAGCAAGAGTTGCTGCATTAGCTGTAGGAACATATAGTCTTAGTTTTCCTTCTAGAATTGTTCTAGATTTAGACAGTTGTCTTTATGTACTTGCTTTAACAAAGAATGTTATTTCGATCTCTTGTTTGGACAAGATGGGTTTTGATATTCATACGCATCGGAATGAGACACAAACAACATGTGTTATTCATACCAACAAACGGACATGCACAACGTTGGACTCTTGGAATATAATTCATCCTATGACTCAACATTCACACGACCGAGCTCAATCATCTATTTTTGTCTCTAAAGAAATTACTACAACGATCCCCAACTTATAGCCCATAAGAGAAAAACATTAGAATATGCAACACAGTTTCTCCCTGAACGAAGAGTTCAGAATTTAAGGCTCCATTCATATTGTGTCATTGCCCACCACCGTGGACTCCACAAAGACCGTTTGTAGTCCCTAATTTGTTTCTCATTTAAAATAGTACTCAGAATACAAGCACAGAATATCGTGAACTCTTGGGTTCAACGACAAAACACACAAATGCAAGTGATAGAATCCTGCAATTGAGGCAATCCTAGACGAGAACTCCGAACTGGGGACGACTCCAATTAACACATAATTTATGACACCAACGACAGTAAGACTCGACAACACCATAATCAAAAGAAGGAAAGGAATTAACATACATAATTAGATTAGATAGTTCAACATACAAGAATGAATAATTAAACATTTCATCCAATTCAATAAAACATGCCTTCAAATCCTTTCAACACAATTTTCAGAACTTATAGATAAAGAATTTCATGAGTTTTAAGTACCGAAAAAACAATGGTGAATATCCTTACTTGGAATTATAAGAAAGCAATTAAATCAAAGAAATTTTAGAACAATACAACTACTTCAAATACACATTCCCGTCTACTGGAAACTCGAAATGCAGCCCTGTCACTTCCCAGGCGTAGCCCTTTCGGTGAGCTTCCAAACCCACTACAGAACACTCTAAACAGAGTTCGTTTACTACTTCAATTTAGGAGTTTACTTACAACTCTCATGTTTTCCATAGTTTTTTTCTTCTTTTTTTCTCTTTCTTTTTCTCTAACTTCTCTTTCATTTTCCAACTCCCAAAATCCCTGCACTAACTACCAAGAGACACACCTTTTCAAAAGGTGTCAAACCCCTCCCATAAGTTTTCTAAGCCACCCATAAACAAACGTACACAACAATTAACATTTAATAATCACATAACACATAAAATCAATTAGCATGTTATCATTTAATGGAAAAAAGTTCATCTTATCACATATTTCCCCCCTTACAGAAGTTTCGTCCTCAAAACTTACTCATCTCGGGATTCAAACAGTTGTGGATACTTCTGGCGAGCTTCTTCCTCAAGTTCCCAAATGACCTCCATTTCTGTGTGATTCGACCACTCTATCTTGACATAGGGTGTGGTTAGTCATCTCAGAATCTGGTCCTTACGGTCCACTATTCTTATAGGTACCTCTTGATATGACAAGTCCTCCCGAAGCTCCAACGGTTCTGCTTCCAATACATAACTAGGATCTGGCACATAGCACATCCACTGTGACACATGGAATACATTGTGTATCTATGACAGTGTTGGCAGTAATTCCAAAAGGTATGCTAGATCGTCCACCTTTTCCAACATCTCGTACGGTCCCATATACCTCGGACTTAGCTTTCCACTTTTACCAAACCGTATCATCCCTTTTGACGGAAAAACCCGTAAGTATACATTATCACCCACTTCAAGTTCCAACGATCTTTGTTTGCTATCCGCTCAACTTTTATGTCTATCTTGAGCTGCCTTTAGTCTTTCCCGAATAAGCGGTACCACTTCCATTGTTACTTGAACCAATTCCAGTCCATGTTCCCGTCTTTTTCCCAATGTCATCCCAATATACCGACGAATGACATTTTCTGCAATACAATGCCTCGTAAGGTGCCATATCGATGCTTGCTTGAAAACAGTTGTTGTACGTGAACTCAACCAAAGTTAAATGATCCACCCAGCTACCTTTGAAATCTAAAACGCATACTCTTAACATGTCCTCCAATGTCTTAATTGGCCTTTCTGGCTGCCCGTCGGTTTGAGGATGATAGGCTATACTGAAAGACAACTTCGTCCTCATGGCCTTTATAAATCTCCGCCAAAACTGAGACACAAAACGTGAGCCCGGTTTGATTCTATACTTACCGGCACCCTATGAATTCAGACTATCTCATTCATATATATATATGCTCCAAAGTATCCATAGTAGCTGAAATTTTCATACGCAAAAAGTGGGCAGATTTTGTGAATAGATCAACGATTACCCAAATTGTGTCTTTCCGGTTTTTTTCCTTAGGAAATTCGATTACAAAATCCATAGTAATATGTTCCCACTTTCAAACGGGATTTCTAAAGGCTTAAGTAACCCAATGGGTCTTTGATGTTCAACTTTTACTTGTTGACACACAAGGCATTTGGCTACAAATCAGCTATGTCACGCTTCATTCCTTTCAACCAAAAGTTATCCCGAAGGTCCCAATTGTCACACCCCCATAACTCGGGTGATGACATGGCAGTGTCTCATTGGTCGATGAGACACCAAAGCCCACTAACATAGTTACTAAAAGGGAATACATCATCATTATTCAATAATCTAAAAGGGTTTAAAAGTATTACAATGGAAAGAAAGTACTAAAATGTAAATAAGTTCTAATAAAGACAAAAGAAATAACTAAGTGTTCGCTACTAGATGTTCCCTATTACATAAGTTGATTATGCATGTCACTCTTCATATGGCCCCTCCCAAGCATCATCACAATAAGTATTTGCACCATCATCACCTACAAATAACAAAAATAAAGGATAGAGCCGCGAAGCTCAGTAAGTACCGAACGCCTCTGGGATAAAGCATTAGATACGACACAAAAGCTTTTCCCGTTTCCAAAGACCCTTTGAAAACACTTGCCACAACATACTTAAAACCATACACAACACTCTCATAAATGTTATGATCAGAACGCTTGCTTACATGTTAATTGACTCATAATTAATTTTTGTATGACTAATTACGTAGTCGTTATTTATTTCGTGTGATTATGTGATTGCGTGCCTATTTAACTTTTATAACATGGTTACGTGCACATATTGGGGTACATTTGTTGAGGGACGTATTTGACGATGTTGGAAGTTGGGGGATTTGGTTGATATATATTTGGAATAGTAATTAATGGGGGAGTTAATTAAGGAGTTAGTGATGGATTAGGTTAAAAAATACAAATAAAATAAAAAGGAAAAGGAAAAAGAAAGAGAAAAAGGGAAACGTGAGAACAGAGAGAAGGGGAGGCGACAGGAAAAAAAAAAAGAAAAGAGAAAATTTTGTCAGATTGAGAATTGGGTGGTTTCTCTGACATACAACATAGTAATCGGTATCGGATTGAGTATTCTTATAAGAGGGTCAGTCCAGTATAAAATACCCATGTGTTTGATTTAATATCTCCACATTTAATCACAACACATACTAGTCTCCACACATTATTATTGTCCTTAAATTCAACAATAATGATTGACTATAGACATTTTAGAATAGTTCAATATAACAATTACATAACTATCTTAAGACATTATTATATGTTTTAATACAAAAAGCACAGTCGTATTCAAAACAATAATAATGGAACTTATGCCTTAATATTTCATCATATGAAAAGAAATACAACAATCTCCACTTACACTAAAGACAACAACATTGACTTTTAGTGTATAATGTACATAAGAACTATCTATAAGACCAGATCTCTTGGTATCTAATGCCCATGCTACAAGTATGAAAATCATGCTGTTGTTGTGTCAGCGGCTTCGTCAGTGGGTCAACGATGTTATCGTCCGTGTGAACCTTTCAAATCTTCACATCTCCTCTATCAATGATCTCAAGGATCAGGTGATACCGTCGCAGTATATGTTTGGACCTTTGGTGAGACCGTGGTTCCTTTGATTGAGATACGGCTTCATTGTTGTCACAATAGAGATCAATCGAATTCGCAATGTTAGGCACCACACCAAGTTCAATGATGAACTTTAGAATCCAAACGACTTCCTTAGCAGCATCTGATGCAGCTATATACTCGACTTCGGTTGTAGAATCTGCAATAGTCGCTTGATTTGAACTCCGCCAACTCACATCACCGTCGTTTAAGAAAAACACATAACCCGATTGCGATCTGAAGTCGTCTCTATCGATTTAGAAACTTGCATCAATGTAACCACTTACAATGAGCTCGTCTTCCCCACCATAAATTAAGAACTTGTCTTTAGTGCTTCGTAAGTACTTAAGGATGTTCTTGACGGCTATCCAGTGATGTTCACCGTATGTAGACTGGTATCTACTCGTTATACTCAAAGCATACTAGACATCTGGGCGAGTACACAACATGGCATACTTGATAAAACCCAATTGCCGAAGCACTTGGAATCTCACTCATGCGTTCTTTCTCATCCAGTGTCTTAGCACATTGTTGTCTTGAAAGAACCGTACCAAGTGATACAGGACAAAGGCCATTTTTTGGACTCTTGCATGCTAAACCGATTTAGCACTTTGTCTAGATAAGTACTCTGACGTAGGCCAAGAAGTCTGCGTGATCTATCTCTATAGATATTGACTCATAAGATGAAGCTTGTTTCACATAAGTCCTTCATAGAGAAACATTGCTCCAACCAAACCTTTACAGATTCCAAGGTTAGAATGTCAGTCCCTCTAAGTAGTATGTCATTTACATACAAAACCAGGAATACCACCGTGTTTCCACAAAACTTCTTATAAACACAAGGCTCATCAACGTTTTGATAAAACTGAACTCTCGTACGGCTTCATCAAAACGTGGATTCCAGCTTCTAGAAACTTGCTTTAGTCCGTAAATGGACTTCAATAGCTTACATACTTTATTGGCATTATTTGGATCGACAAAACCTTCGGGTTGTATCATATACACGTCCTCATCTAGGTTTCCGTTAAGGAAAGGTTGTTTGACATCCATTTGCCAGATTTCATAATCATAGTATGCAGCTATAGCAAGCAAGATAAGAATGGATTTGAACATAACTACAGGGGGAAATGTCTCATCATAGTCAATACCATAAATCTGTTTAAAATCTTTCGCGACAAGTCGCCCCTTGTACGTTTGAACATTCCCTTTCATGTTAGTTATCAAATTGAAAACCCACTTGGGGTTACCCCCTCTGGCACATATACCAAGATCCATGTACATGGAATCCATTTTGGATCTCATGACCTCAAGCCATTTCTCAGAATATGGACTAGTAATTACTTGAATGTATCTGATTAATAAACATAACATCTCCATGTTCTGTTACGAAAAATCCAATTTTTTCGGGTGATCTATAAACTCTACTAGACCTACGCAATTCTAGTGTTTCTGGAACTGGCTCCACAACAGTTTGTGTAGTTTGTTCCAATTCCACCTGTTGGTCACTTGTGCCTGGAACTTCACCAAGTTCCCTTGGAATTTCACCAAGCTGTGGAACTTCATTAAGTTCCACGTGGCTCCCACTTGTTTTCCCATAAAGAAATTCCTTTTCTAGAAAACTTCCGTTACGAGTAACTAACACTTTGTTCTCGTTCGGATGTAGAAGTAGTACCATTTAGTTTCCTTAGGATACCCCTCAAAAGTTCACTTGACGACTTTTGGCTGAGCTTGTCCAAAGATGGACATTTCACAAACGCCTCACAACCCCAAATATTTAGAAAAGGCATATAGGACGCCTCCCAGTCCATATCTGATATGGTGTCGTTTCAACAGATTTAGATGGAACTCTATTTAGTGTTAAAGTTGTTGCTTCTAAAGCAAATCCACAAAAGGAGTTTGGAAGTCTCGCATGACTCAGCATTGATCGAACCATATCTAATAGAGTTCGATTTCTACTTTCGGATACTCCATTCCATTGAGGAGTGGTGTTAGCCCTAAGGGCGATCGGACTCGGTTTTTGATAATGGACAAACACTTGGTGTTGTGTCTAATGTTTATATCTTTGTGATAGAATATCGGGACATATATTGGAAGCTCTAAGTACTTCAATCAAGCCATGATCAAGATTCAAAGTCATATCATTCAAGGCTCATCTATCAAGATTGAAGATTGAAGACTTAGGCTTGGTTAGTTTAGCTTTGTCGTCATTAGTCGTTATCTTATAAATCTCTAACCAAAGCTCTCATGAACATAATCTCTACATTCTAGTCTTGCATGTTTTCTTAAACACGTTTTCAAAAGGCTAAGTTTCAAATTGATCCTTACATGTGTTCGTATTTCGAAAGCCTTTGATTTCAAAGTATAAGTCTTTTAAAACGGTTTTCTAATGCTCTTACTTGTTACATATTAAGAAAACTTTTAGACTTCATTAGAGTTCAAAACGTGTGAAAAATCAACAGTTCTCATACTCTGGAAGTTCGGTCAACCAAGCAGAAACTGAAAGCTTAACTAATCAGCTTCGGTCGACCAAGAGGCAGTTCGGTCGACCTAAGCATGGGGTCGGTCGACCGACCCTGTGTAAGGTTGAACCGAAGTGTGGTTCGGTCATCCGAGGTCTCTTGAACGGTCAACCGAACTCTGCTTTTACTAGCCGTTATTTGACCGTTGGAGACTCGATTTTCAGCCTATTTTGAAATGTATATATACTCCAAAGCTAGAGAATCATTCCAAGGCTTGCATATCAAATATTCATTGATTTCTCATCAAGCCAAAACACTCACAAAGTAAATGCTCTTCATTTCTATGATATAAATCATTCAAGAGCAATCTTTCAAAAGCAAGACAAAGAGTGTGCATCATTTGTTCAAAGAGCTTAATATTCTTGTACTTCAAAGGTATATCTTTCTCACTTAGAAGAGTGAATTATCTTGTTCTTTATTCATCTTAATTCCCTTTCTTAGTGATAGGGTAATTGTTGTAAAAGTCCTACTTAGTGTGGGCAAGTTCTTAGTGAGCTTTTGTATTGTGGTTGTGTTGTAAAACTCTTAGTGAGTTAGCCACATTTGTAAAAAGTCTTCTTAGTGAAGTTGTTGAAATCCTTGGGTGCGGCTCAAGGTAGTGGATGTAGATTCTAAGTGAATCGAACCACTCTAAATCCTTTGTCTTGTTGTTGGGTTTAGTTTTGCATTTTCTCATCTTGCATAAACTTCTACTAGCATTGCTAAGATTCGAAAAAGTTCCCAAGTTCGACTAAAACCCAATTCACCCCCCTCCCCCCCTCTCTTGTGTTTTACAATTGGTATCAGAGCCTCGTCTTCATCTTTAGCTTAAACGCTTGAAGAAAAGATTATGGCCGGTAATTCCGCATTGGCGTATCTAGAGGGGTATTCCACCAATAGGCCACCACTTTTTGATGGAAATAATTATGAGGCTTGGAAAGACCGTTTCAAGATATATGTATGCTCAATAGATTATTCTTTATGGCATATATTTGAAGATGGTCCATTTGTGCCTATGAAAATGGTGGATGGTGTTCAAGTGCCTAAGCCGGACAAAGAGTTAAATGAGTTTGAGTCCAAGAAGATGACTCAAAATTACAAGGCAATGAACATTCTTAGTTGTGCCTTGAATCCGGATGAGTACAATCGTGTCATTGGAAGAAAATCCGCACACTCCATGTGGAAAATGCTTGAAGTTACTCATGAAGGCACAAATCAAGTCAAGGAGTCAAGGTTGAATATGCTTGTTAGAGAATTTGAGCTATTCTCCATGAAGCCTAATGAATCTATCAATGAGATGAACTCAAGACTCACCAACATTGTAAATGGGTTGAGGTCTAATGGCAAGGAATATACTACCGGAGAAATAAATAGGAAGAATCTAAATTCTCTTCCTAAAAGTTGGGAGATAAAAGCTCTTGCCATTGAAGAAGCCAAGGACTTAAAGACATATTCAACAGAGGAACTTATTGGCTCTCTACTCACCTTAGAGATGAAGAAAAGGAAAAATGTTCCTAAAGAGAGTGATCTTGATTCTATCATCAATAATGAAGAAGTAGAGAAATTGATCTTCAATCTCAAAAATGCAAAGTGCTTGTTAAGCCATTGGGATCAAGAAGGGAGTGGTGATGAAGAAGAAGATGAAAATGCAAATGTTTGCTTCATGGCTTTTGGTAATGAGGTACATCTTTCTCCCTCCCCTTCAAATTCTTATAATGATAATGATGATGATGATGATGAGGATGATCCTAATGAACTATTATGTGATATGTATGATCAATTGAAAAATTGTGCAAAGCAAAACAA
This sequence comes from Vinca minor, assembly GCA_026122235.1. Lineage (NCBI taxonomy): Eukaryota > Viridiplantae > Streptophyta > Magnoliopsida > Gentianales > Apocynaceae > Vinca > Vinca minor. The sequence continues at coordinate 633,074 of JAOCZM010000161.1, read as the reverse complement.
AGCTATGAAGCTTAAAATTGAATCTTTGCTTGTTGATAACAAAAAGCTTTGTGATGAGGTTGATTGCATGAAAATCGAAAATGAAAAACTTATTGCTACATGCAACACTTCTTCATTAAAGTATCTAGAAGCATATGATCAATTATCTTCTCTTGAATGCAAACTTGTTGAGTTTGATAGTTTGAAAAACAAAGTTGATGAGCTCACTTTACTTGTTGATAAGTTCTCCAAAGGATCAAAAGATCTTGATCATATTCTTGGTTTACAACGTGCTTCACATGATAAACATGGTCTTGGTTATAATGCTAATCACATTGATCATGCTAGCTCTTCTAAGTTGCCTAAGGATCACTTTGTGCATACTAGTACCTCACATAGGCAAATTAGATATCATGAGCATGTTCACAATTCTTCTAAGCCACACATTTGTTGCACATATTGTGGAAAACATGGTCATTCTAATGCTAGATGCCATGTTAAGAAGAAGATTGAAAAAGGGGTAAAAACTATTTGGAAAGTTAAACGTACTTTATCTAACCCCCATGGACCCAAACAAAAGTGGGTACCAAAAACTACTCTTCCCTTGATCTTATAGGTTCTTATAAGTTACATGTATGCCACAAAGCTTCAATGGACTTGATTCGAAGAGAAGTGGCATTGGGGAGAAGTATAAGGAGATGTGCCAAAAGAAGAAATTCAAAAGCACTCCTTAACACTTGGATTCTCAAAGCTCAAATGGTAATCAATTGGAGAACCAAGTTTCTTAGATACAAAGAGCAAAGCATCAAGTGATGACAAGAGCCAAAGTGTCAATACAATGTCTTCATCACTTGGTAAGAAAGCAAAGGTATCAAAATCACCTTCTCTTAACACTTTAATTAATGTGTTTAAGTGTTTTTGATATATATACATGCTTGCTCTTATATATGTTGCATCTCACATTCGTGAATGTTATATTCATATAGATAACCTTTAGCATGTTTTTTATTGTCCATGTTGATTTTAGCTAAGGTATCTATGAGATGTAGCATATGCAACTTGATTGATTCTTGTTTTGTCATGTATTATTCAATTAAGAATCCATCTAGTTGTCTTGGTTTTTGATTTGTATGATCCTTATGAATATTTGTGTTACTTGAGATTTTGAGCTAATCATGAAGGACCTTTAAAACGGTACCATATTTGTTCTCAAGAATTCCTTGTAGGTAACAAAGAGTTCTAATCTTCAAGAAGAAGATATGAACTACAAGGAATGACACAAGTGAGCTAAGACTCCAAGAAAAGAGTCAAATGCCAAGGATCACAAGATTGTAGAGGGTTCATCAAAGAAAAGTCACACATCAATGATGACTCTACAATTGTCATGAAAAGAAAGGGAGATTGCTTTCATCCCATAAATCAAGGATGAACAACAAAGAAAATGGAGCAATCACATGTCAACCTCTCAATGAACTTCAAATGATAGTGATGATCATGAAAAAGATCACACCAAAATGGTAAGAAGTCCAAGCTCAAGGAGCATTGAGGTACAAAAGCTTAACTCATCCCTTGTTAGTGATCATTCTTTTGCTTTTGTTCCTTATGAGCTACAACCCCCTCCCCTCTATTATGTAGTGTTTTATGCTTTGGGGGAGTTTGTTATATGCTATGATCTGTTTTTTACTTGATCTTCATTGCATATAGGGGTGCTTGTGTGTTTATATTCAAGTCTATAGCATTAATCTTACGTGGTTGATCGTCTAGATGCTTGACTTAGGATGTAAACTCCATATGTGATGTATGCTCAATTGTTTTATTTTACATCATCACATCACTTGTTGGCTTGCTTTTCATCTTTTAACTCTTATAGCCAACTTGTGTAAGTTATTTTGGAAGTTATATGTGTTTTAAATGTTTATGTCTTCAATTGGTATCACATATACTCTCCCTTAATAACCTTGAGATCATATTGTTCATTTTCTTATCCATTGTGATCTCATTATAGTTTTTGGTTAATATCATTTTAAGAGTTGCTACACTCATTTAGCTAACCATTAACTTGTTAGAGGAATGTACTCAAAGTGTTATCTTACACTTCCTCTACTTCTTTTGGTTGTGATACTTGTGCTTATCTTATGAATTCATGGTATCACTTCCACTAGTACTTTGTTAGCTATATTTTCAAACGTGTTTTACAATTGGCTATTTTTACAATTGGTATCATTTACAATTGGTCAATTGGTATCAAACTTGGTTTTATCTCAAATTGCTAACATCGTATGTTTGATAAACGGGGAGATTGTTCTTTAAGGTTTATTCCCTATCTCCTTTGTTTTTAGCTTAGGTTGATATTCTTTTTGAGCCATAAATGACCATCTTTTGGATTTATGTGTTATTATGGATTTTTTTTAGAAATCAACCAAGCTTATTCATAAGTAATCCTTCTTCATAATTATGTTTGGTCTTTAGGATTGATCTTTTGGTTCTTATTTTATCAATCTACAAGACCATCAAGTTGTCTCCATGGTTTTTAAGTTTTTCTTTATATGGGGAGGATTATTAAATTTCATCAAGCTTCTCCAAAATTAATCTTTACTTTTCGTTAAAATACTTTTCTTATTGGCGCTCTGATATCCCTTTTTGATTTTGACAAAAAGAGGGAGAGTTTTTAGCTTTGCAAATGTGCCAAGAGAAGTTATTTACAAAAGGAGAAAGCTTAGAACTTGCAAAATGGGAGAGATAAGGGATTCTTTAATATAGGGGGAGTAGAATTTTTTTTGAGAAAACTTCTACTTGTCTGGATCCTTAATATCCTTATCTCATGCATACATTTGGTATCTTATTTTTTGCATATTATTCCCATTTGCATCAATGTTTTGTCATCATCAAAAAGGGGGAGATTGTTAGCCCAAAGGGCAAAATATTCTATGTTGTTTTGATGATAACAAACCATTGATAGTTCTAATGTTTGTGTGAGCATGTTCTTTGTAATAGGATCTTTAGCACTCACATCAACATTGATGAAAATGGTAAGTTAGCTTCTTGTGTAAACTAAGGTATGTATGTTACACACAAGAATGCTATACTAATGGAAGGAAGGAGGAAAGAAGGTTGGTTGGGAAATAGGGCTCTTCTAAGAGTCCCTAGATGCATTTGGCAAAAAAGAAGTTATCATGCTAGTGCTTTAGTCTTCATTGGTTTTATCTTGAAAGCACTAGTCTTTGCTCTTATTTGTTCTAAGATCTTTTTGCCATGCTTCTTCATGCTTCCTTGTTCTTAAAATTGTCCATATCCTATCTAATTACATCAAAGTTTGACATAATCAAAACGGGGGAGATTGTTAGCCCTAAGGGCGATCGAACTCGGTTTTTGATAATGGACAAACACTTGGTGTTGTGTCTAATGTTTATATCTTTGTGATAGAATATCGGGACATATATTGGAAGCTCTAAGTACTTCAATCAAGCCATGATCAAGATTCAAAGTCATATCATTCAAGGCTCATCTATCAAGATTGAAGATTGAAGACTTAGGTTTGGTTAGTTTAGCTTTGTCGTCATTAGTCGTTATCTTATAAAGCTCTAAACAAAGCTCTCATGAACATAAGCTCTACAGTCTTGCATGTTTTCTTAAACACGTTTTCAAAAGGCTAAGTTTCAAATTGATCCTTACATGTGTTCGTATTTCGAAAGCCTTTGATTTCAAAGTATAAGTCTTTTAAAACGGTTTTCTAATGCTCTTACTTGTTACATATTAAGAAAACCTTTTAGACTTCATTAGAGTTCAAAACGTGTGAAAAATCAACAGTTCTCATACTCTGGAAGTTCGGTCAACCGAGCAGAAACTGAAAGCTTAACTAATCAGCTTCGGTCGACCAAGAGGCAGTTCGGTCGACCTAAGCATGGGGTCGGTCGACCGACCCTGTGTAAGGTTGAACCGAAGTGTGGTTCGGTCATCCGAGGTCTCTTGAACGGTCAACCTAACTCTGCTTTTACTAGCCGTTATTTGACCGTTGGAGACTCGATTTTCAGCCTATTTTGAAATGTATATATACTCCAAAGCTAGAGAATCATTCCAAGGCTTGCATATCAAATATTCATTGATTTCTCATCAAGCCAAAACACTCACAAAGTAAATGCTCTTCATTTCTATGATATAAATCATTCAAGAGCAATCTTTCAAAAGCAAGACAAAGAGTGTGCATCATTTGTTCAAAGAGCTTAATATTCTTGTACTTCAAAGGTATATCTTTCTCACTTAGAAGAGTGAATTATCTTGTTCTTTATTCATCTTAATTCCCTTTCTTAGTGATAGGGTAATTGTTGTAAAAGTCCTACTTAGTGTGGGCAAGTTCTTAGTGAGATTTTGTATTGTGGTTGTGTTGTAAAACTCTTAGTGAGTTAGCCACATTTGTAAAAAGTCTTCTTAGTGAATTTGTTGAAATCCTTGGGTGCGGCTCAAGGTAGTGGATGTAGATTCTAAGTGAATCGAACCACTCTAAATCCTTTGTCTTGTTGTTGGGTTTAGTTTTGCATTTGCTCATCTTGCATAAACTTCTACTAGCATTGCTAAGATTCGAAAAAGTTCCCAAGTTTGACTAAAACCCAATTCACTCCCCTCCCCCCCTCTCTTGTGTTTTACAAGTGGCAAGAGAAGAAAGTTGTGAAACAATTCCACATCTCTTTAGATAGTCACGAAATTCTTGACTTAAGTATTCCCCACCTGGATCGGATCGAATCATCTTAATTCTTTTGCTAAGCTGGTTTTCTACTTCATTCTTGTACTCTTTGAACTTTTCAAGGGCTTCAGACTTGTATTTCATAAGAAATACGTATCCAAAATGACTGAAATCTTTAGTAAAAGTAATGAAAAATAGATAACCACCTCTTGCATGGATATTGAATGGACCACATAAATCACTATGTACTAGTTCCAAAAACTCCTTTGCTCGTTCTCCAGTTCTAGTAAAAGGAGAAGCAGTCATCTTACCCGTTAAACAAGGTTCGCATGTATCATATGATTCAAAATCAAATGATTCCAACAATACATCTTTATGGAGTAGGATTAGACTCTTTAGTCTTTATGCTCTTTGTATTTATGTTATAAACCGGCGACTCTCGGTCTAACAAATATAAACCATTCACCAATGTAGCACTACAATAAAAGACATTATTTAATGATAACGACATTCGTTGGTTTTTAATATGAATATCAAAACCCATCTTGTCCAAACAAGAAATCAAAATAATATTCTTTGTTAAAACAGGTAATTAAAGACAACTGTCTAAATCTAGAACAATTTCAGAAGGCAAACTAAGACTATATGTTCCTATGGCTAATGCAGCAACTCTTGCTCCATTGCCAACGCGTAGGTCCACGTCGCCCTTTGCCAGCTCTTTACTCCTTTGTAGTCCCTGCACATTCATGTAAATGTGAGAACCACATCCGGCATCTAATACCCATGATGAAGTAGTAGTATACAAGTTAATCTCAATAACATAAATACCTGAGCCAGAAGCAACGTTTGCTCCATTTCCAAACTTTTTACAGGCAAGATAACTGGGGTAGTTTCTCTTCCATTGTCCTTTCTATCCACAATGGAAACAAATTCCATCCTTACCCACAGCGCCCTTGGGTTTCAGTGCTTTCTCATAATGGTTAGGCTTGCCTTTAGGTTTTCCCGAAGGTTTGCCCTTAGGCTTACCAAAACTCTTACCCCTGCTGTTGTTGACCATGTAAATGGCATTGGACTTGCCTATTTCCTTCTCGGAAGTCCTTAACAGGTTCAACAATTCTGGGAGAGGTTTGTCTATCTCATTCATGTTGTAGTTTAGTACAATCTGACTGAATGATTCAGGCAACGATTGCATAATCAAATCATGGGATAGCTCCTGGCCCAGAGGAAATACCAATCTTTCGAGACTCACAATATAGTCTATCATCTTCAGAATGTGAGTTCCGACTAGTGTTCCCTTTGCCATTTTTCACTGAAAGAGAGACTTCGACACATCGAATCTCTCCTGGCGGGCTTGACCCTGAACGAGTTGCCTTAGATGATTAATCATATCGAAAGCTCCCATTTCCTCATGTTGCTTTTGAAGCTCAGAGGTCATGGTCACTAACATAAGACTAGACAAATCTAATGCGTCATCTAAGTTTTTATGATAAGCATTTCTTTCAGTGGCTGGATCCCTTGTGATTGGTGGATCAGGTATTTATTCCACGAGAACATACAGCTTTTTCTCGTGCTTGAGAACGATTCTCAAGTTTCGATACTAGTCGAGGAAGTTGCCTCCCTCAAGTTTGTCCTTCTCAAAGACGGATCACAATGAAAGTGAGTTTGATGCAACAATTGCAGTTGCCATATTATCCACAGAGAAAAATTTGCAAAGTTTTAGTTGTCATATTTTAAAATCATTAAAAGGACTTTATTTAATGATTCTCCCATTATTTTCTTCAAATGAATAACCCTCAGTATTCATTCGGAAAGTTCAAGACTTTCTAGTAGGACCAAGATCCATATTTCGTCATTTTCAAGGAACCTTTCGCTACTATACTCAAGAAGAAGCTTTAGGTAAGCAACGTTTGCTAATCACATCAATTATGTGACTCTTGGTTGGTTAAGTAGCTAATGATTACCCTCAGTACATAAATGCACATCTTAACCCTTTTGCCTCCGGATTCTCAACGATTGAGGTAATCCAGTATAACCAAGGTTGACCGACGTATATCACTAACTTATCCATCGCGCTTCACCAGGATAGACAGGCGCTTATTCCACTCGAAAGTTCACACTACTTTTGATCTTAGCCTTGACGAGGGCCCCGCTTGGAAGGAAATAGACTTAATATTTAAAATTAAAGGATTTTTAAAACATTTGTCCCACCAAACGGTGTATAATCTGATTATACGTATAAATATGCATCGCATGCTAAAATAATACTTTAAACATGCATCAGGCATCTCATGCAAAATACATAAACATTAAATACTCTCGGTTGACCGTGATAAGGTAGTAACCAAAACAGTGTAAAAATTAGGCCACCTAAGTCGACCCAGAACATTTCTGATCGACCGGTATGAAAACAGACTAGCCTCGGTCGACCGTGATTGCTCACCAGTCGTCCAAAATCTAGGCAGTAGCAAAATCCTATTTTCTAACTCATGTTCGGTCTGCGCGATTCTCTTCCGGTCGATCGAATATTTGCCAAAAAATAGCCAAAAACATGAATTTTACAATTCGTTTCGGGATTCGTTTAACAATTAAATGACTTTCCAAAGGCTGTAAAAAATAAGACATCCTATAACATGCATTATCAACTACTAAAACAGCAAGATAACACATAACAAGATTATTGGGTTCTCGTGATAGGCTCTGATACCACTTGAAAAGAAAATTTCGTAATCCCCAAAACGCAGCGGAAAAAAACGAGCGGGATTACGTTCCTTTAGAGGATCTACTCAATAGAAAGAACCAGAATTATGTGTTTAAGAGTTATACCTTTCTGTCGATCTAATCAACGATGCCCGGATTCTTGCAATTTGAATTCACTAACAGCAGCCAACTGACTCCTGTCTCTATTGGTATCCACACACCAACCTTTGAGCTTGTCACTCCAAGTTTCAGATCTAGTCCAAGAACTATGAAGGTGGAAAATACTTTTCCCGGAATCCACAAAGTATAGACTACTTAGGAAAATCAAAAATCTAACAACTAGAAAATTCATATTTTTTTTGTCTCTTGAAGTGTTCTTGAGAGTGTGTAAAATGAAAAATGGAAAATCATATTTTTCTTTCTTTTTGGTTCGGCTAGAGTAGAGAGAAAAGAGAGATTTTCAAGACTTGTGTAATGCTAGAATGAAAACTATTTTCATCAAGTGTGGGGTAAGTGGAATTACCCACTCTCCCCTTATTTCTCTCCCACTCCACACACTCCCTCACACATGTAGATGTGCCAGTTTTGACCAAGTCCAACTGGTCCGGTCGATTGCAGAAATGCTTCTCGGTTGGCCAGAGTGACCAAAAGTCTGGTCGACCCGAGACAGCTCTTGGTCGACCGGGTATTTCGCCCAATCTAATTGTATGCCCAATCCAATTGAGCCTGTCCAATCTTAGTGAGCACCTATATCAAATGTAAACTCCAACAATTGAATGTTTAATTCTCAACCATGTATGTTTTCAATAACCTCATATTTTACATTGTTCAATTCTTTGAAAAATGTTAGTTTAGTGTTCCATAGGAGGTTCCATGGCTCTTAGCTTTTCAAACTTAGATGATCAATCCCGATCTAGACCACCTTTATTTGAGGGCTCCAACTTTGCTAGTTGGCAATGTGCTTTAAAATTGTTTTTGTCTTCTAATGACATTTCCTTATTGAGCATTATAGAAGAAGGTCTACTTGTTCCTTCAATTTTCTTACAAGGTGTCATGGTGTAAAAGTCTAAAAGAGACTATGATGAAGAAGACTACAAGAAGATGACTTCAAACTTTAAAGCTATGAATGTACTTTTTTGTTCACCCAATCTAGAATCTCTCAACAAAGTACATGAATGTGAAGATGCTCACTCCATGTGGAATGTGCTTAAAGCATCATATCAATGCGAAGTTAAAGAAGAAGAGCCAAAGGTGGAACTTCTAGAATTGGGGACTCATGCTTGTGAAGGCATTGATGAAATCTCAATCACACTCCAAGCAAAACTTTGTGACATCAAGGGGTGTGATTTAGGAGAAATCAAAATTCAATATTCAATAATCTCAAATGGTAACATTCAACTTGAGCCTTCACAAGATGAGAGAATAATTAGCCACTTTGATCATCAACGTTTTTTCGTCTAGCCACTTTGGTCAAAATTCAAGTTTTTTAACTTATTTCATCATTAAACATTTTTCGGCCTGCCATTTTTGTCAAAAATAATTTTTTAACTTTTTTCATCACTAAAGTTTTTTTATTCTGCCATTTTGGTCACTAAAGTTTTTTCGGTCTGCCAATTTGGTCAAATTTTTTATTGACCTAAATGACAGAATGAAAATACTTTAGTGAGCAAAATGGCAGAATGAAAAAACTTTATTGATCAAAATGGCAGATAGAAAAAACTTTAGTGATGAAAAAAGTCAAAAAAATCATTTATGACCAAAATGGCAGGCCGAAAAATGTTTAATGATGAAATAAGTTAAAAAACTTGAATTTTGACCAAAGTGGCTAGACGAAAAAACGTTGATGATCAAACTGGCTAATAATTCCAAGATGAGAAGATGGCAGAAAAGATGGAAGCACAAGATGATGACTTTCATATGGACATAAACTATGATGGAGACAGTGAAGGTCAAACATCTTGTTCAAGGAAGAGAAAGAGATTGACACTAAGTTTCAAAGAAAGAAATGCAAAATGAAGTGGCTTGAAGATTAGAGAATTTAGATGGAGATGTACAAAGAGAAAGAAATCACAAACACTCCATGGCACTTGGATTCCTGAAAACTCAATGATCACAAATTTCAAGGAACCAAGATGCTCAATACCAAGTGATGACCAAGATCAAAATGGAATTCTTAAGCATTCGTTACTTGGTAAGAAAGGTAAGGTATTGAATTCACCTTCTCTCAACTCCTTAATTGATGATATTAAAAATTTGAGAAGTGATTTTGATCTTTCTGCTTACAATGTTTTTTATGTTACATCTTGCACCTCCATTGATTATTCTAATGTAGATAGCTTAAGGCATGATTTCATAGATTATATAATTCTTTAGTGAAGTTATTTATGAGAAACAACATCATAAACTTGAATGATTCTTGCTATTGCTTGCTTAACTCTTATGAGAATCATTCTTGTAGCTTTAAACTTGATAATGTCTCTTTCAGGGTCAGGCTCGCCAGGAGAGACTTGACGTGTCGAAGTCTCTGTTTCAGTGCAAGATGGCAGAGGGAACACCAGTCGGAACTAACGTTCTGAAAAGCATAGGTTATATTGAGAGCCTAGGTAGACTGGGATTTCCTCTCGGCCAAAATCTATCCACTGACTTGATTCTGCAATCGTTTCCTGAATCATACAGTTGGGTTGTATTAAACTACAACATGAATGAGATAGACACACCACTTCCTGAATTGTTGAATCTGTTAAGGACTGCCTTGTCACCTATCAAAGTTGGAGCCATCAAATAGAGAAGGTCTAGAAGGGGATTGGTCATCTAAGTTAGAAAAGATATGAATCATGGATCTTCCTAGTATGTAAGTCCAACAAAAAGGAAACTAGGCTCTGATACCAATTGAAATACCCTTTAAGGGTATAGAACCTAATGGGGGTGAATTAGGTTCTTAAAAACTTTTTAAAATTTCTAAATCTTCTTTTGCCTAAGTGTTCACCTTAAGAACAAGTATGTTGTTTAAGCACATAAGGTGATTCAATTATGATTAAGGCAACTTAGATGACTATGTGAAGCAATTATATAAAGCTTGGAAACATGTGATAGTTTCTATCCTAAGCAAATAGTTCATGTAAGCAAGTATACAAGTTATAGCAATTCATGAAATATAAAGTAAAGGAGTAGGGATAGAGAAAACTAACACAAGTATTTATAGTGGTTCGATTTACAAAAAAATCTACATCCACTACCTTAGGGCAATCCCCAAGTATTTCAACATCCACTAAGGATATCCTTCACAACAAATGCAAGGTAGGTTATACCTTTTGCAATTGCTTCAACAAATGAGGACTTTTGCTTCACAAAGAAGACTCCACTCACTTCGAGTGTTTTGCCTCACAAAGAAGACTTGTGCCTCCTCTTAGGACTTTTTGCTTCACTAAGAAAACTCCACCAACAAAGAGTGTTTGCATCACAAAGAGGTCTTGTTTCCTACTCTTAAGACTTTTGCTTCACTAAGAAGTCTCCACTCACGAAGAGTGTTTGCCTCATAAAGAGGTCATGTTCCTACTCTTAGGACTTTCAAACACTCACCAAGAGTGAAGCTCTCTAAGAGCTTTTTGCTAGTTCACAAAGAACTAGTTCTCAACAAATGAGAAATTTGGGTAACCTATCTCTTTTGAGAAGATTTACAATTTAGCTCTCTTACAAAGAATTCCCTCTTGAAATGGATTTACAATTTAATCTCTAATCACTCTTTGAGAATAGAAGGCAAGATGAAGTTTAAGTTCAACACAATGATTTGAATGATTATGCAATTAAGCACAAAAGTGTAAGATTCTTTGTTTAGAAAGTGTGTATGCCTATGCCCTCTTATGGCTTGATTACGCATTAAAAAATCAGCTTTGAAAGCTTTTTATATGGCAAGAATACACTAGCTTTGTTGGTCACAACGGCTATAATTTTAGCCTTGAATTGACAGCTCCGTTCTACCGCTACTAGACAGTAGGTCGACCGGAGGCCCTATGTCTAATGTTCTCATGTACATGCCTAAGTGTTTTGTAAAGATAGAAAACACATTTTAAAGTACTTAGGCATTGACCTACTTGTTTTCAAAAACCTTTTCATATAAATGAACAAAGTAAAAACATGAGGTTTTGAAAACATGCATAGTTAAGCTTTAAACATACTATTTTAGTATTCTCAAAAGAAAGATTAGTCACAAAGGATTACCTACAAGCTTAGACTAATCTTCCAAAGGTCTTCAAGTCTTAAAATTGTTTCTTCTTGGAGCTTGGACTTTGAAGCCTTTGATCAACATCTTCTTGAGTGTTGAAGTCCTTATGCATTCTTGATGTAGTGTAGTGGACTTCACACTTCTTCTTGTTAATGAGTCTACCACTTGATTCTTACTTGATGGTTTGAGTATCTCTTGTCATGTTGATCTTCCTTCTTCATTGACTTTGCAAATACTTTCATAGCATGTGGACTGACTTCATTTTTGTGCTATGGAGTCTTGCAAAGTGTAGCTTTCTTGTGTGTAATATTCATACCTTGGTTTACATAAGAAGCTAACTTACCATTTTCATCAATGTTGGTATGAGTGCTAAGGATCCTATCATTAAGAACATGCACACACAAACATTAGAACTATCAATGGTTTGTTTTCATCAAAACAAGATTGATCACTTTGTCCTTCGGGCTAACAGGTTCACGTTTATGATGATTCCTGCCACTATAACTATTGGAAGTTGATATTTATGATTACCTAATTAATTAGGAAATGCCTAATTAAATAGGAAGTGTCTAATTAGTATTTAGGACATGTACTTAATTAGTTTCTACACAATGTATAGTAGTTACCTAAATAGTGTGTAGTATGGTATAATTGGTAGTTAACTAATGTAGTGGAGGAACACATGTATAAATACCCATGTACTAGCTCTCTATTTTGCAAGAGTGAAATATATATTTTCCCTTCAAATCTTTTATGGTATCAGAGAGAAAAAAACGACCCGGAGAGAAAAAGGGCGAGGTTAGAAAAATTAGCCCCATATAGTGCAGAAAACCACTGACAACGGATCATCTCTATTGCAATGAACTCCTTTTGCCTTTTTACTAAATTCCAAAAAAAAAAAATTATCAATTTTTTATCTCCTAGACCAATATGTCGGAGCCAAGCAGTGTCGTTGACACCATTGCGCATTGCGAAAGCTACTCAGGACCAGCACACGGTGCGGCCTATTCGGTGCAACAAACAGCTACCACCTCTTTGGACATAGTGTAATTGAGGGAATTGTCTCAAAAAATAGCTGGAATACTCTAAGAAGATAAAGTTGCGGACCATAAGTAAAAATGTCGTCTTTTATTCTTTCCCATGGATTCTTGAAAGCGGTGCCTCTCATCACATTACTTGCGAAAAATAAATTGGAGAACTTGCAAAATCTGGTAATTCCAATTAGCATGAGTTCGCCTGATGGGAAACGTATTTAGGCACAATAGTATGGTACAGTGACTCTAAACTCCAATATTCGTCTCGCTAAAGCATTGTATATGCCACAATTCTCGTGCAATTTGATTTCTATCTCTCAATTAAATCGAGAATTACAATGTTGTGTCACCTACTTTGATAGTATTGTGTTCTACAGGACCTAATCCGGAAGACTCAGGCACCCATCTCTTGGTACTTTACTTAATATTCCTGTTCCAATAAATCAATACCTTGTGATGTTTGTCATCTTGCCAAAGATTCTAGATTACCTTTTCATCTTAGTCGTAATAAGGTGAAACATCCATTTTCCCTCATTGATTGAGTCACATTAATTTTTCTGTTTGGTGGATGATTTTTCTAGGTCCGTTTGGATTTATCTCTTTAAGGAAAAAGGTGAAACAAGAAATGTTTTTATTAATTTTCACAAAATGGTCTCCACTTAGTTTCAAGGAACCATCAAAAGAGTTAGGAGTGATAATGGAACCGAGTTTTTAAGGCTTACACATTTCTTTTCCCAAACCGGTGTCCTTCACACGAAACATCATGTGTCTATACTCCTCAACAATACGGGAGGGTAGAAAGAAAAAATAGGCACATTCTATATGTCGCACAAGCCCTTAATTTTGAGACACTTCTACCAATTCGTTTTTGGGGGGAATGTATTTTAACCGTGGGATACCTTGTTAATAATACTCCTAGTAAAGTCTTAAATATTAAAATTCCATATGTATTTTATTTGGAAAAACACTAAACTTTAGCCATCTTCGGGTTTTTGGATATCTTTGTTACGCACATAACACAAATCCCACGAGAGATAAATTCACTGAGCGATCCACCAAGTGCGTTTTTGTCGGGTATCCAATGGGACCAAAGGCTTGGAAAGTCTATGATCTCCATTCTTGTAAATTATTTTTTTTCCCGAGATGTCCACTTTTATGTAGACATTTTTCCGTCACACCTTTGTCAAAAAATATTTTGTCCACCACCGAAAAACTTCTAGGAGAGTCCCCATTGGACAATCCTTCCACAAATTTAGCTGACTCAGTCCAACCCTTTGGTCCCATAGGGTACCCGACAAACACGCATGGAGTTTTCGATTCGGGGCAAGCCTAATCGGCCCAATCAATTGAGCCCATCTTTGGTCAGCCAACTCATCCAATCCAAGAGTTGGTTTGTCCCCTATCCCATGAGACGCTTAGCCCAACTCCACTTTGGCCCAAGCCCATCCTCAAACCCACAATCCAACGCCAACCCAGACCCACATGCCGACCTACTCCTTTTCAAAAACTCGTGGGTCGTCTCACCTGGTTCCTTCGTCGACTCACGAACCTTCATCTCCTTAAATTGGGCCTTCGACCTGCGCACCTGCAAATCCCAGCCTAGGCCCACCTTCGCGAGTCCCTCCTTCACTTGGTCCTTCAGCTTCCATCCTGGACATTTTCCCATTGTCTGACCCAAATTTTGAGCCACAATTTCCTTTAAATCCCAACCCAATTTTTTTAAAGATTTCCAGTGGCTTTTCCCCTCTTCAATTGAGACTTTGCCAAATTCAGGGGGATCTTCTATCAGTAGCTTCCCCTCTTTAAGTTAGTTGTCTCCTCATGATGTCTCGCTTCGATGGTCCACATGAGACACTCAACCTTCTGTTCGGCCTCGCGAATATGTTTGCAACATCGTTGTCCTCTCAGCTCACCCTTCTCAACCGGCTTCTTCAGGTATGGTCTATCCACTACATAATTATATATCTTATGAGAATTTTTCTGCTTCCCATAAATGTTACTAAGCTTCTCTGTCCCGTTATACTGAGCCTCGCAACTATGCAGATGCTGCTCGTTCTCCTATGTGGTGGGATTCTATGGAAGCCAAAATGCGCGCCCTTGAGAGTAACAGCACTTGGGTTTATGCACCATTGCCTCTTGGAAAGAAGCCTGTTTCCAACCGATATGCCTATAAATTGAAGTTTTGAGCTATGGTTCTCTAAAACGTCTTAAATCTCGCATGGTAGTAAAAGGTTACTCTCAAGTCTCAGGTCGAGGGAGAGGATTTCACTGAGACTTTTGCTCATGTTGCCAAAATGACCACATTTCGATGTCTTTTGACTTTGGCAGTTTCCAAAAATTGGAGCATCTTCCAGTTAGACATAAAAAATGCATTCCTTAATGGTGATCTTGCTGTGGATATTTACATGGAACCACCACTTGGATTTCCTCCACCTAGGCTAAATCTTTATTGCAAGCTCAAGAAGTCCATATATGGGTTGACACTAGCGAGAAATAACTGATTTGGCAAGCTCATCATAGAGCTTTCCAAATTTGGCTATAGGTAGACTGCTATATAACCTACCATATTCATCTATCGGAGAGGTAATATCTTTATTCTGGTCCTAGTTTATGTTAACGACATCATTCTCACAGAAAACGACCTCAAAACATGCCAATAAGTAAAAAGGTACTTCGATTTTAAATTTATAATCAAAGACCTTGGAGATCTCAAGTACTTCTTGAAAGGAAAAATTCGTAATCCCCAAAACACAGCGGAAATAAAAGCGCGGGATTACGTTCCTTTAGAGGATCTACTCACAAGAAAGAACCAGAATCTTGTGTTAGGAATTATACCTTTCTGTCGATCTAATTGACGATGCCCGGATTCTGCTACTTGGAATCACCAACATCAGCCAACTGACTCCTGTCTCTACTGTTATCCACACACCAACCTTAGAGCTCGTCACTCCAAGTTTCAGGGCGTTGCATTGGACTGGCCATGGTTTGGTAGAAAGGGCCAACCATGGATGTCTTTTTTTTTTGGAAAAATATTTTTGTCCAGGATGAAAGGGCCACTTACGATGTACAAATCCATCCAGCCCCTTACAATATCTTTGATTATAGGTCCGGGAATGTTGTTTTTGCCAATTTATTCGAACAACTTTAATAATACGTCATTGTAATAATTGCAATTTTTTCTTATTGAATAAAATAATATTAAAATAAGTTAATAAGATTGCAGACAATTAAAATAAGTGATAATTGATGCATTCTAAAATATTACAAGTTACAAAATTTAAATACAATTAATTAGGAGTTTCTTGGTTGGGGCAAGTCTTCCGGTTGTGACCCATCTCTTTACAGTTGCCACACTTCTTTGGTCTTGGATTTCCCCGGTTCTCTGTGTCCATAGGCATTTGAAATCTCCGCCTTCGAGGTCAACCCACCTGCGAACCTTTCATGTTAGGAGGATAATGTGTCATAACGA
Source organism: Vinca minor (assembly GCA_026122235.1). Lineage (NCBI taxonomy): Eukaryota > Viridiplantae > Streptophyta > Magnoliopsida > Gentianales > Apocynaceae > Vinca > Vinca minor. Next base: position 616,995 of record JAOCZM010000161.1, on the reverse strand, counting down.
AATGAGCAGGCCTCTAATGCATGGGATAAAGTACAGGATATAAAATGGACTTGTATGTATTCTTGTAGTAGTACTCAAGAGAATACACAGGGTGGATATACATAGAAGCATCCTCCATGATCGATTTGGACACTGCAATGACATGTGTGCATGGAGTTGTATAAGTAGACCATTTATCACAGTTACATTCACGAGTTGATAAGTTGACTATGAATATTTTTCCACCTTCACCAGGTCCTCTATGTTGGGACATGACCCTATAGATTCCTTGGTCTTTGTGGTGCCTTTGCACAGTCAAACTTGTATCTTTATATTCGTAAGCGAAGTACTGATCCCATATTCTCTTAGGAAATGACGTTTTACAATTATTAGCGTCTTGCCTGTGCAAGTCTAAATAATGAACAAGCTTATAAAAAACCATCTCCACCAGAGCTTTCAAAGGTAGCGCTCTAGACTGTTTCAAAACACTGTTAAGCGCTTCAGACATGTTAGACGTCATGTATCCGAAGTGCATCCCCCAATCGTAGGCCAAAGTCTACAACTCTTTCGGGTGTTGCATTAACCAGTTAAATGCATCTTGATATTTGTGTTTGATAAGCTCAAGAACCCGGTCACACTTAACTATCTTCTTTTGCGATGTAGCAAGCCACACAAGATCTTTCAATTCTTTATTTTTGGCATGAGTGTGGAAATTGACCTATAATGCCTAAGGCAATATCGATGTACTTCCATTGGTGGTTGCCATCCGGGGACGTTAGCAACATCACTAAGAATTCCGGGATGACGATCGCTAATCAGGCAAACTTGTAAATCTTGAACAACATGCTTCCTTAACTTTTTTAGGAACCAAGACCAATTAGAAGTTGCCTCAGATTCAACCAAGGCAAAGCCAATGCGTAAAATTTGATTGTTAGCATCTAGAGTGTTTGCAAGAATAAGTACCCCTTTATAGTTCCCCCTAAGATGTGTGTCATCCATTGAAATTATAGCGGCACCACTTAAAACCGTCGACTAACGGTTTAAATGTCAAAAACAATGACTTGAACAACTTAGGGCCATTAACAGTGAGTCGTGGTGATGGGATTCACGGGCGGAAACTCATTCCAAACACCCATGAGTCCTCCCCTGAAATATCCGCTCATACAAAAACGAATCGAAAATTACAAAGAAAAGGACTTACATTTGTTGGCTCAAGAATCCGATTCTTAAATGGAAGATTCTGTCTTTAAAGCTCGGATGCAATGATCACCTTGAGTCCTCCCTTGCGGAATTACTCCCTAGTGGTATCCAAGCGACGAAACGGGCAGCGAGTGCTACCTCTTCGTTTTTCAGAGATTCGTGAATTAGAGAGAAAGGGAGAGGCAGAACGAGAAATCTGATTTCTGGTGGTTTTGGTATTTCGGCCGAAATTCGGCCAAGAGAGGTTTATATAGGGAGTGAGAGGTTGTTTCCAGAACAACTCCCACATCCGCTACACCTCTTCTGGCAGTGGCAGGCTTTTACTCTCACGTCCCCTAGACCTCTGCTGGTAGTGGGAGTCTTTACTGGATAATAACTCCCACGTAATCCCAGCTATAGTTAAATACCGAAATTGCGCCTATATCTATTTCCAACAAATAGTATTTAATAACCACTTTATCAAATACATTTGAGCATGGCCATGCATTTAGACAGTCTTCCCTATCGAGGGGCCCGTGGATATCTCTCTCTAATAATAGAGAGGGACAAATCCCTTACCATGTCTCTCACATTCAAGCTATGATAGGACACTACATCCGATCATCAGTCGTATTGATTACTCGGTTAAAAGTAACGCCCGACTTAGTCAAAACGTGGCTCCATTCATACTAGAATCAATGGAGACATAAGATCTAAGGATTCCAAAATAGCATTGAGGAAGTAATACTTATGACTAAATACCATGAAGTATTACTTCTCTAACGGATCACGTCCAATACAATGTATCCCTGTATATTGCATATATGATATGATTTGTATTCATTACACATGATCAGTAAAACATGATCATCAATCGTACATCATACTAGTTTTATTTCACTGTAAATAACATTACATAAAACTAGGGACAACTAGAATAGAAATTACATAATCTAATGAGTTTTACTATCAAATCACACATTTGATAATCAAAAGAAAAACTAACTATTCAAATACATGCTCAAAAGATATAAAAACGTACAACATGTGCTAATGGTCCTAGGGCACTACTAACAATCTCCCACTTGCCCTAGGTCCAATCATACATGCTCTTCAATCCCATTGACCTAGTATGACTCTCATGTTTAGGCTGCGGGAGTGGCTTGGTCAATGGATCTGCAATGTTGTCGTCTGTATGAACTTTGCAAATACTAACGTCTCCTCTGTCAATGATCTCTCTAATCAGATGGAAAGGCCTGGGAATGTGTTTGGATCGTTTGATAGATCTAGGTACCTTAGCTTGTGAAATGGAACCAGTACTATCACAATAGAGGTCCACTGGGTTCACAATGCTAGGGACGACACCAAATTCATCTACAAACTTCCAGATCCAAACAGCTTCTTTAGCTGCTTCGGAGGTAGCTAGATACTCAGCTTCTGTTGTAAAGTCATCTACGGTTTCTTCTTTGAGCTCTTCCAGCTCACAGCACCTCCATTCAAACAAAACACAAAACCAGATTACGATCTATAATCATCTACGTCGGTCTGGAAGCTTGCGTCTGTGTAACCATTTACAACTAGACTTCATGACCTCCGTAAACTAAGAACATATCTTTAGTCATTCTCAAGTACTTAAGAATGCTCTTGACTGCAGTGCAATGTGACTCTCCAGGGTCAGATTGATATCTGCTAGTCATACTTAGAGCAAATGAGACATCCGAGCGAGTGCATATCATGGCGTACATAATAGACCCAATGGCTGAAGCGTATGGGATCTTACTCATGCGCTCTTGGTCCTCATTTGTGGAAGGTCCTTGAGTTCTGCTGAGTTTAATGCCATGTGACATGGGCAAGAATCCCTTTTTGGAGTCTTGCAAACTGAACCGTTTCAGTACCTTGTCAATGTATCCACTCTGGCTTTGGCCAATTATTTTGTTAGATCTATCTCTATAGATTCTTATACCCAAAATGTATGTAGCCTCGCCTAAGTCTTTCATGGAAAAGCACTTCCCCAACCAAGCTTTTACGCTTTGTAATGTAGGGATGTCATTTCCAATCAGTAAGATGTCATCCACATAAAGCACAAGGAACACTACTGCATTATTAGTTACTTTCTTATAAACACAAGGCTCGTCTTTGTTTTTGATGAAACCAAATTCTTTAATACGTTCATCAAAGCGACGATTCCAGCTTCTACATGCTTGCTTCAATCCATAAATGGACCTTTGAAGCTTACACACTTTGCTAGGATTTGTTGGATCAACAAACCCCTCAGGTTGTGTCATATACACATCCTCGAGAAGGTTTCCATTAAGAAACGCAGTCTTAATGTCCATTTGCCATATCTCATAGTCATAATATGCGGCTATGGCAAGTAAAATCCTAATAGACTTTATCATAACGACAGGAGAAAAGGTTTCGTCATAGTTAATACCATGAACTTGTCTATAACCTTTAACTAGTAGTCGAGATTTAAAAGTGTGTACATTACCATCCATGTCGGTTTTCATTTTGAAACACCATTTGTTATCAATGACCTTACACCCTTCGGGTGGGTCAACCAAAGTCCACACTTGGTTATCGTACATGGATTGCATCTCAGACTTCATAGCTTCTAGCCACTTATCCGACTCGGAACTACGAATTGCCTCTTTTGTAGGTAGTGGGTTCATCTTGATCAATCGGGTTCAACCTCGATGATCATCGATCCAAGAAATCCATATCTCTCAGTCGTTGATGTACCCGACTCGACCTCCTCGGGCCTTGTGTCAAAGATTGAAGCTTAGTATCAGCACGTGAGCTTGCTTGAACTTCCAAATTTGGTTCAGATGTTGTTTGGGGATCTTGAATTTCCTCAAGATGGATCTTACTCCCACTATCCTCTTTGGATATAAATTCCCTTTCAAGGAATAAACCATTACGAGCAACAAACACTTTGTTCTATGATGGAAGATAGAAGTAATATCCTTTAGTTTATTTAGGATATCCCACAAACAAACACTTGTCGATTTAGGGCGAGTTTATCGATAACAAGCGTTTTACATATGCCTCGCATCCCCAAAATTTTGAGAAATGACAAACTAGGTCGCTTTCCCTACCCATATCTCATATGGAGTTTTCGAACCGCTTTAGAAGGAACTCTATTCAATATAAATGCAGCAGTTTCTGTGGCGTAGCCCCCAAAAAGGAAATTGGAAGACTTGTTTGACTCATCATAGATCGAACCATATCTAGTACGGTGCGATTCCTCCGTTCCGATACACCATTCCATTGTGGTGTGCCAAGAGGAGTTAATTGTGAAACAATTCCACAACCCCTAAGATGTTCGTCAAACTCTTGGTTAAGGTATTCGCCACCTCGATCTGATCGAAGTATTTTGATACTTTTACCAAGTTGATTTTGTACTTCATTTTGAAATTCTTTGAATCTTCCAAAAAGATTCGATTTATGTTTCATTAGATAGACGTAGCCATATATACTGAAATCATCTCGTGAATGTGATGAAGTCATCGAAACCCTCCTCTAGCACTTGTGTTTATTGGGTCCACAAACATCCGTATGTATGAGGCCCAACAAATCAGAAGCTCTCTCACTTTGTCCAGTAAAGGGAGCTTTAGTCATTTTTCCTAACAAGCAAGAATCACAAGTCTCATAAGACTCAAAGTCAAATGATGTCAAAATTCCATCTTTATGGAGTTTTGATATCCGTTTCTCATTTATGTGGCCCAAACGACAGTGCCAAATGTAGGTTTGGTTTAAGTCATTGGATTTAAACCTCTTAGTATTAATGTTATAGATGGGCCTTTTAATGGATTCATCAAGGTTAAGAACATAAAGCCCATTCATCAAAGAGGCATCTCCATAGAAGATACGATCTTTATGAATGGTGCAAATTTTATTCAGAATATTTAATTCAAAACCTTCAATATCCAAACAAGAAACTGAAATAATATTCCTACTCAAAGTTGGAATATAAAGACAATTATTCAGTTCTATAATAAGGCCACTTGGCAAAACTAAATTAAATGTCCCGATAGCTATAGCAACAACTCTTGCTCCGTTCGCTACTCTCAGGTCCACTTCTCATTTTTCCAGTGATCTACTCCTTTTGAACCCCTGCACATTTGCACAAATGTGAGATCCACAACCGGTATCTAATACCCATGAAGTAGGAGCAGACATGTTAATTTCAATAACATAAATACCCGGAGAGACAGTCAAACTGGCGTTCCCCTTTTTCTTTTCTTCCAAGTATAGTTTGCGATCCCTGTTTCAATGGCCTGGTTTGCCACAATGGAAGCAAACCCCTTCCTTTGGTGCCTTGGCTTTGGGCTTGGGCTTGGGCTTGTCATTGCCTTTGCCTTTGCCTTTCTTGGCCATGGGCTTTCCCTTTCCTTTCTTCTTGAAATTCCCTTTTTGAACCATTAAGACTTCAGGGGTTTTCTTAATGTTCAGTTTAGCCTGCTTGAGCATCCCGTGTATTTCATGTATGGTCTTCTCCATGGCATGCATGTTGAAGTTCATAACAAATTGGTCATACTCTGGTGGGAGTGAGCATAAGATCATATTTGTGGCCATGTCATGACCTACGGGAGCCCCAAGTTTCTCAAGTTGATCAAGATAGCCCTTCATCTTAAGAATATGTGCACTTACAGAGGTGCCAGGGGCCATCTTGCAACTGTTCAACGCCTTAGTGGTGAGGAACCTTTCATGGTGGGCTTGCTCTTGGAACATTTCCTTGAGCTGGCCCATCATCTGGAAAGCCTCAACCCCTTCAAACTGTTTTTGAAGTTCAGTGCTCATTGTGACTAACATGAGACAAGTCACATCGTTAGAGTCATCAAAATGCTTCTTTCAAGCCTCTCTTTTAGCTCTAGGGGCGTTGTTTACAGGCTGTACAGGAATGTCCGTATCAAGAACGTATAGCTTTCTTTCCTGCTTAAGGACAATCCTCAAGTTGCGGGCCCAATCAAGGAAATTGGTCCCGCTCAGTTTTTCCTTCTCAAGGACGGATCGCAATGAATTGTGTGAAGTATTGGTTGCCATTATCAACATTAAATTATTTGCAAAGTTATTAGTTTTGAGCAAAAAACCTTTTCCACAATTTCAACACTTGATAAATAGTGGGGGAAAACATTTTACAATAGTTATAGGAAAGCTTTGGTTTAACACCCATAATTAAAGTAAAATCATCTAATGGGAATGACATCTATATGTCCCTGCTATTTCCCATTTTATGCCCTAGGCCCAAAACTATTTTGATGCCCTAGCTAAGTTGAACCATGTCTAAGCTTATGGAAATCACTTTTTTTCCATCTCCTTTTGCTTAGATAACCACTTGTCTGTTGCTTTGGCAAGCAGACAAAATGATGATCCAAGCTCAATGAGTGTTTAGAGTATGGTAGGCATTTTAAGAATTAGTTAAAACATTCGGTTTGAATAAGACATTAAAACGCGTAATACAATTATACAAGCATCCCATGCAATATATAAAGCATAAAAATTAAACGTGAGATAGCATGGCCTAATCCTATGATGACTCCCACGAGCCTTGTGGGAGCCAATGGTCAATCTAAGTCAATATCCATCTCATGGATAAAGTCTTCGATCCAGCAGCCTCCAACCTTCAATGTAAAGCAAAAAAGCTAATCTAAGAAAGCGATTACAATTTTACAACATTGAAAAACAGCTCACATGCCGTATTATAAAATTACAACCCAAAATATGTAAAACAATGGGTATAGTAGGCCATGCTATTCACCATGCTAAAAATCACATAAAACACAATGAAATTAATAACGAGTACAAATACAAAGTCTTAGGTCAGCGGAACGACGAATCGCCGTGACGCAGACGGCGGTCCCGATTTACCCCTCAATTGCCTTACTTACATAATCGGATTATGCACTGGTTAATCAGATTAACGGCAGGAGACATACAATCAGTTTATGCGTAATAACCGAATTAATCAAATTAATTACTGAATCACAGAAACAGTTTATGAAAAATAATCGTATTAATCACACATTAGCAGTTCATGCATTAACAGATTAACGTAAACAGTTTATGTAGAATAATCGGATTAATATCATCAGTTCATGCAATATAATCGAATTAAAACAGTTTATTCATAGCAGGATATACAGAAAATGTAAACAGATTATACGATCAGTTTATGCAAATATCACACATATTGAACCAAAGATACAATCTTTTATGTTTCCACACACGCATACCAAATTGGAATTGATAGTGTTATGATATGATTAACAATATCGAATTCGAATCGTATGAGCAAAGCTCTGATACCACTGAAGTGATTCATGGGCGGAAACTCGTTCCAAACACCCATGAGTCCTCCCCTGAAGGATCCGCTCATACAAAAACGAATCGAAAATTACAAAGAAAAGGACTTACATTTGTTGGCTCAAGAATTCGATTCTTAAATGGAAGATTCTGTCTTTAAGGCTCGGATGCAATGATCACCTTGAGTCCTCCCTTGCGGAATTACTCCCTAATGGTATCCACGCGAGTGCTAGCTCTTCGTTTTTTTTTCCTGAGATTCATGAATTAGAGAGAAAGGGAGAGGCAGAACAAGAAATCTGATTTCTGGTGGCTTTGGTATTTCGGCAGAAATTCTCTCTACCTAGGGTTTCGGCCAAGAGAGGTTTATATTGGGAGTGAGAGGTTGTTTCCAGAACAACTCCCACGTCCGATACACCTCTTCTGGTAGTGGGAGTCTTTTACTCCCACGTCTCCTAGACCTCTGCTGGTAGTGGGAGTCTTTATCGGATAATAACTCCCACGTAATCCCAACTATTGTTAAATACCAAAATTGCCCCTATCTCTATTTCGAATAATAACGTTTTATTATTCTAAGAAAATAAATGTCAGATACAATGAACCTGACACATTCTAGATTCATTGAATCTGGACATGAAGCTCGTTAGCTCGTCTATGCGTGTGACCCTGTAGGTTCACATCACAATGGCAATGAAAACACACTTAGTAGTAGTGTGAGTTCATAAGTCACAAGCGGTCCCTAGCAAGACATCGTGACTACCCAAAGTGAATGAATTTACAGTGGAACCTAATGTCAATCCACTATTTAACCCATTTGTCTCGCGATATCCTAATTAAGCATAAGGCATGGTTGTCGTCACCCTTATTAAGCTTAATTGTATTTATGCTCGATCTCCAGGTAGATTGTTCCAACAAATAGTATTTAATAATCACTTTATCAAATACATTTGAGCACGGCCATGCATTTAGACAGTCTTCCCTATCGAGGGGCCCGTGGATATCTCTCTCTAATAATAGAGAGGGACAAATCCCTTACAATGTCTCTCACATTCAAGCTATGATAGGACACTACATCCGATCATCATTCGTATTGATTACTCGGTTAAAAGTAACGTTCGACTGAGTCAAAACGTGGCTCCATTCATACAGAATCAATGGAGACATAAGGTCTAAGGATTCCAAAATAGCATGGAGGAAGTAATACTTATGACTAAAGACCATGAAGTATTACTTCTCTAACGAATCACGTCCAATACAATGTATCCCTATATATTGCATCTATGATATGATTTGTATTCATTATACATGATGAGTAAAACATGATAATCAATCATACATCAAACTAGTTTTATTTCACTGTAAATAACATTACATAAAACTAGGGACAACTAGAATAGTAATTATACAATCTAATGAGTTTTACTATCAAATCACACCTTTGATAATCAAAAGAAAAATTAACTATTCAAATACATGCACAAAAGATATAAAAACGTACAACATGTGCTAATGGTCCTAGGGCACTACTAACACGTGGATGATAAAGAAATTTGACTTGTGCACCCTGGTTAGATTCATTTAGTGCCCATATATACTGTGGTAGTACTTGGAAAGTTGATTTCCAAGTACCAAACAGCGTTTCAATAGCATGTCGGCGGGCATACCAAGCTTTTCTATATGTACAAGTCAAACACATTTTTTCTTCACATACAGCCCTAATCAATTCAACAGAAATTTCGGGATCAGCTTGAACAAGGAGTAGAATTTTTACAACAATATAGCAGGATGACATGTTGCGTTTTTTGTTTTGATCCATGTAGCAGTAGTGGCACGCTTTGAGTCTGGTAACTTTCCACATTCAATCCACTCTGTTATGGTTAACGCGAATATACCAACTGAATCGGCTAGATTCTATTGAGTTTCTACACACTCTGCTGAACCATTGTTTGTTGCTCCTGTTTCTTTTCCATTCCCTCAAGGTAAGCTGGTCATGACATGTTAACTGCTAACATTGCCTCCCGCTTATCCTTAAACTGCATCCCCAAACATAGTTCTGGGAAATCGGGATTCCATCTTTTAATAGGTTCTTTCCTATAAGTTAGGCCAGCAACAGGTTCCATGGTACCCATATCATTCCAACAGGAAAAATTATTATAATTACCATATGATGACATATTCCAAAGAGGAATAACGGAGGGAGTTGGGGTTGGTTCAGGCTCTTGGACGGTCTCGTCATTACTTGGTTCAAGAATTTCTTGGGGGATTTCAGGGATAACATCCTCTTCTGCAGTCTCTAGATCTTCCTCAACTGCGTCATCCTCATGGTCTCCAACACTATCATCTCTCCCATCGTCTTCCATTTTTGGAACACCGTAAATGTCCGATGTTGGATCCAAGGAATCCATTACCGAATTATCAATATCTATTGTAGGTGGATCAGAAAATGCTAACTATGTAACATTACTTACATGGGAATCATTCGGTATAGTCGGTTCGTAACTGGTAGTTTCGTAACTGAACAGTGGGGGCATACTTGGTATGGGAATTGACTCCAAAAAATAAACTTTCGGAACAAATTGTGATTGCACAAGTTCTAACAAAGCACCAACATGAATCCCTTGTAGTTTGAAATCGGTTTGGATTCCTCACAAATTGTCAAGATCTTCTTCATTGTTGAGATGTTCGACATCATACATCACCATGTCGTAGGTCGGCATGAAAAATGGACGATTCATTTTTAGACGAACAGTGACACTAGAAAGATCAACTCCTTTGCGCCGGCATATTCGGTGGAAAAGTTGTCGAAATGAAATTTTGTCTATTAATTCCATACTTCTTTCACTTGGCACTGCAAAATGCGAAAAACCACCGATTTTGTACACTAAATTGTGGTCGAAATTTAAATACAATTTCATTGGACATTCAAGTGCCATTTTTCTATAGAAAAATTATATGAGGGAATATATGGTTTTTTGTAAGAGAAATGAGTATAAATGTTTTGGTTTGAAAAAAAGAAGTGAAAGATAGAAGATTTATAAAGTTTTTGGTGCTGAAGGGATAAGATTTTTATCCCTAAAAATATGGAAATAAATGATTCATGGATTAGACAAATCAATGGAAAAAGGCTCCTCCCGTAGAAAAGCTTCTGGCATAGGATTCCGTTCTCCATTCAGAACGGAAGTCACACTTCCGTTCTCCTATGCCAGAAGCTTTTCCACTGGATGTTCACACAAAATAAAAAACTCTCAATTAAATTTAATTGATAGAAATAAAATTACATAAAATATTGGGAAAATAAAAAAAGACAACCCCTACTCCCGATCATTCACACCCTTATTCTTACAAAATTTAGGTGTAATTCGTTCCCACATAGAAATGTTGGTGCACGATCCATCCGACATCGGGTAGTTGGGGGGACCCGCAGCAGTTATCTCTTCCGGTTTTTTGAACACTCACCGACTTCATCCACAGAACTTGCAAACTCTCTCTCAGCAATGTACCTTCCTTGCCCGTACTGGGAAACTCTTGTTCCTTCTGACCCAAAAATAATGCCTAGAAGGAAAAACCAGGGTTCGCCTTGCATGGTGTACCGCATAGCACTTGGATTAGCCTAATGCAAAGTTAAAATAACCATAAATGTAAGTTATGAAAAACTTATATTATAATAATTTTCCATAATAACATGTTGCTTACCTTCACATATTCCACCCACTTGGCTTCAGCATCATTAAAATCTATCGTGTTTGTCCTGCTGTCGTATTTGAACCATGGTTGGTGCAAAACTGCCACAAAATCTCAAAACCTCCTGCGCATTTTTCCTAAGTATGCATCGATCATTTCCGTTGTGAAAAATCCGTCGGTGACGGAGTTCATGGCATAGACAATTTGTTTGTACATATCAGACAATTTTTTTTCATCATTGATACCCTGTAAATTAAAATCAAAACAAATTTCTAATAACGCCTCTTCGTATTCTAAAGGCCATTCTTTAGTAAAATCAACATCCCTGAATTTGTTAACCATTTCTTTTTGAAAAAACAATTAGAAAGCTTGTCGTTTTAGGTAGAATTTTGGAGAGGGTAGGGAAATTTTTTTGTTTGAGACTTTTGGGAGTGTGGTGTGGTTATTTATAGATATAAATGGTGTTAAAAATTTCAAAATTTGAATTATTTTGAAATTATAGTTGAAATTATTAAGGAATTAACAAGTCTCTCTTAAAATTGGTCAGAAACGAGGACGGAATTGGAAATTCCGTTCTCATTTTCATTCTTGAATTATTCAAAAGCAAAAGATGGGTTGAGAAAAGACTAGACACTGCAAAAGTGCTGCCAATTGAGGACGGAAGTGGCAATTCCGTCCTCAAGTCACGGGAGTCTAGGGTTTTAGGAATTTATTAGGGTAAGGTTGTGAACGAAAGTGCCACTTCCGTCCTGGATAAAAATGTTTCTAAAAAAAAAAAAGACTGCCATGCTTGGCCTTATCTGCCAAACCATGGCCAGTCCAATGAAATGCCCCAAGTATCAGATACTAGTCCAAGAACTATGAAGATTAAAAATAATTTTCTCGGAATCCACAAAGTATACGTTACTTAAGAAAATCGGAAATCTAAGAGACAAGAAAATTGAAATTTCTTCTCTTGATTGTTCTTGAGAGAGTGTTAAAATAAAGAAAGAAAAACCCTATATTTTTGCTTCTTGGATTTTCGGCTAAGAAAGTAGAGAGAATAGAGAGTAATTAATTAATTCTCAAGTGTATAGAATGATGAACATTTTATCAATTTTGTTGTGTTAGTGGAATCACCCACTAAATCCACTTCCACAATATTTTCTCTCTCTCTCTCTCTCTCTCTCTCTCTCTATCTCTCTCTCACACACACACACATGTAGATGTGCCTATTTTGACCAAATCAAACTGGTCCGGTCGACCGGAGAAATGGTTCTCGGCCGACTCGAGTGACAATAAGTTCGGTCGACCTGAGACAGCTCTCGGTCGACCGGCTGTCTCGGGTCGAGCGGGTCTTTTGCCTAATCCAATTGAGCCTGCCCATCCAATTGAGCACCTATATCAAATGTAAACTCCAGCAAGCCCAATCCAGTTGATAATAGTGTGCGACCCTTTAGGTATTGGCTATGTTGACCCTTTAGTGTACATGGAATCCATTTCGGATCTCATGGCCTCAATCCATTTCTCAAAATCTGGACTAGTAATTGCTTGGTTGTAGGTTGTAGGTTCGTCGTGATCAATAAACATAACATCTCCATGTTCTGTTACGAAAAATCCAAATTTTTCGGGTGATCTACGAACTCTGCTAGACCTACGCAATTCTTGTGTTTTTGGAACTGGCTCCACAACAGCTTGTGTAGCTTGTTCGAATTCCACCGGCTGGTCACTTGTTCCTAGAACTTCACTAAGTTCCCATGGAATTTCACCAAGCTCCGAAACTTCATTAAGTTCCATGTGGCTAACACTTGTTTTCCCAGAAAGAAACTATTTCTTCAGAAAAACTCCTTTTTGAGCAACAAACACTTTGTACTCATCAGGAATGTAGAAGTAGTATTTTTTAGTTTCCTTAGGATACCCCACAAAAATGCACTTGATCGACTTTGGACTGAGCTTGTCCAAAGCTGGACGTTTCACAAACGCCACACAACCCTAAATCTTTAAGAAAGACATACTAGGACGTTTCCCAGTCTATGTCTGATATGGTGTCATTTCAACAAATTTGGATGGAACTCTGTTTAGTGTTAAAGCTACTTCTTCTAAAGCATGTCCCCAAAAGGATTTTGGAAGGCTCGCGTGACACATCATTGATCGAACCATATCTAATAGAGTTTGATTTCTCCGTTCGGATACACCATTCCATTGAGGAGTAGCCGGAGGAGAAAGTTGTGCAACAATTCCACAACTCTTTAGATAGTCACGGAATTCTCGGCTTAAGTACTCTCTACCTCGATCGGATTGAAGCATCTTAATACTTTTGCCAAGTTGATTTTCTACTTCATTCTTGTACTCTTTGAACTTTTCAAATTCCTCAGACTTGTGTTTCATAAGAAACACGTATCCAAAATGACTGAAATCGTCAGTAAAAGTGTTGAAATATAGAATGGACCACATACATCACTATGTATTAGTTCCAACAATTCATTTGCTCGTTCTCCAGTTCTAGTAAAAGGAGAAGCAGTCATCTTACCCATTAAACAAGGTCCGCATGTATCATATGATTCAAAATCAAATGATCCCAACAATCCATCTATATGGAGTTTGGATATGCGGCTTTCGTTGATATGGCCTAAGCGACAATGCCAGAGGTATGTAGGATTAGACTCTTTAGCCTTTATCCTCTTTGTATTTATGTTATAAACCAGTGACTCTAGGTCTAGCAAATATAAACCATTCACCAATGTAGCAATACAATAAAAGACATTATTTAACGATAACGACATTCGTTCATGTTTGGTATGGTTGTTACATGTGCATTTGTGTCTCAAATGTGTCTTTTGAGGTTGGGAAAGATAAAGTGTAGAAATGGACATTTTACATGTAGTTTTTGTTGGAGTTTACATTTGATATAAGTGCTCAATTAGATTGGGCAGGCTCAATTGGATTGGGCAAAACCGGACCCGGTCGACTGAGAGCTATCTCGGGTCGACCGAACCGGTTTGTCATTTCGGTCGGCCAAGAACCATTTCTACGGTCCACTAGACAAGGTCAAAACCGGCACATGTCTTGTGTGAGAGAGTGTGTGCATGTTAAGGGGGTAGTGGGGAGAGAAATGTGTGAGTGTGGAGTTAGTGGGTGGTTCCACTAACACCACTCGATGAAGTGTTCATCAATACACATAATTTCCCTCCCACAATTCCATTCTATACTAGCCGAAATATTGAGAGAAATACTCTCTGATTTTTTTATCTCTAATATACACTCTCAAGAACACAAAAGAGAAAGAAAAATTGTTTTTCTTGTCTCTACATTCTAGTTTTGATTTCTATATCAACGAAGATCGTCTTCAAAGTTCGTAGCTTTCGTGGCTAACATCACAAGCACAACGAACAAGCTTAAGGTTGGTCGGTGTGGATACCGGTAGAGATGGGAGTCTAAAGGTTGCCGTTGGTGATTTAAAGTAGCAGAACCGGGGCAAAAAAGGTATAATTCTTATCATAAGGTACTGGTTCTTTCTCGTGAGTAGATTCTTTAAAGGAACGTAATCCCATTTTATTTCCGCTGCATTTACGTGGGGATTCCGAATTTTTCCTTTTAATTTTGTTCATGAAAAATAGGTTTCTGCAGGCCGCGGACAAAGGGATTCGTTTGTCATATAGTCCACTAAACTACAAGGAGCTACTACCTTACAGCGAATGGACTTGCGGACGATGTGCTACGTCTGCGACCCTCGTCCGCAGCTTCGTTTGCACACTCTGTTGAGCAGTTTTGACTTTTTTGTTTAACCTTGGTTCCTTCTAGTGTTTTATATAGGTTGTGTTGTGAGGTTTTATTATGTATACTATGATTTATGCAGGAACCTAAACCTACAAGTTTCACACTTGTTTTGGGAGGTCGGGAAAACGGATTTGTATCTTATTTGATGTTTCATCCCAAGGTTGTTGGTGCTTATTGGGCTTCATAACTCACTTTTTTTTCCCTCTTGCATATAATGAGGTGACTGATGATGGTGACTTTGTGGAGGCTGAGATGGGGACTTTGATGAGTGATCATAACATAACTTGATGTAATAGATGAACTATTTTATTTTCCTTTCGGATCTTTAAGTATGCATTAACTATTAGAATAACTCACTTTTACTTCATTGGATTTATAATAATACTCTGATAATATGTTAAATTGATAGTCACCTTCTAGTAATTGTTTACGAACTTAATCATATCTGCTTTGGGTTCTGTGTCTCATTGACATATAAGGCACTGACAGGTCATCAACTGGGCACGGGGTGTGACATAAATGAATATTTGGAGATGATTTACAACCATGAATATTATGTTGTTTTCTCAACAAAAAAAAAAATGTATATATATGATTTGATTGGCTTGCCATCCCCCACCTACTATTCTGGAAGTGTTAAAAATTAACATGGGTTTGTCTCAGTACCCTAAAAGGCACCTCAAGAGGGGAAGGATTGCCCAAGTCATATAAGGAGCAAATATGCACACAAACTAGTCGATGAGAAATCTTTAACACGTCCCTCAAGACCAGGGCTGAAAATTTAGACCGTGAACAATAATAAGATCTCAATATCGAACTAGATGACTCTGATGGTATGTTAAAAATAAATTTGGACCTAACTCAATCCTTCAAAAGATACATCTCTTGAGAATCCCTCAAGTCATACAAGGAGAAAATATGTGTATCGATATGGGATCATTAAGAGGAAGTGGAGCTGGAGTGTTAGAATCTAATCTATATTATTCTTCCAAGAAGTGGTCCCTGTTATGGAAGTATAGCTAAAAATCATTTCAAGGACAAAGGAAAATCTAGAACATTATTTCAATCATCATTGATACAAGTTTCTAATTATACAACTTCTCTTGGTATCTTGCTTGCTATAGCTGCATACTACGATTATGAAACATGGCAAATGGATGTCAAAAAAGCTTTCCTTAACGGAAACCTTGATGAGAACGTGTATACGATATAGCCTGAAGGATTTGTCGATCCAAATAATTTCGATAAAGTATGTCAACTAATGAAATCAATTTATGGACTAAAGCAATCTTCTAGAAGCTGGAATCGACATTTTGACAAAGCCGTACGCGAGTTCGGTTTTATCTAGAATGTTGATGAACCTTGTGTTTACAAAAAGTTTAGTGGAAACTCGGTTTTATTCCTAGTTTTGTATGTAGATGACATACTACTTATAGGGAATGACATTCCATCCTTGTAATCTGTAAAGGTCTGGTTGGGGAAATATTTCTCTATGAAGGACTTAGGTGAAGAAAGCTTCATTTAGGAGTCAAGATCTATATAGATAGATCACGTAGACTTATTGGCCTTAGCCAGAGTGCATATATAGACAAAGTGTTAAATCGGTTTAGAATGCAAGAGTCCAAAAAAGGGCCTTTGTCCTGTAGCACTTGGTACGGTTCTTTCAAGACAACAGTGTGCTAAGACACTGGATGAGAAAGAACGCATGAGTGAGATTCCAAATGCTTCGGCAATTGGGTCTATCAAGTATGCCATGTTGTGTTCTCGCCCAGATGTCTCGTATGCTTTGAGTATAACGAGCAAATACCGGTCTACTTACGGTGAACGTCACTGGATAGCCGTCAAGAACATCCTTAAGTACTTACAAATGACTAAGGACAGGTTCTTAATCTATGGTGGGGAAGACGAGCTCATTGTAAGTGGTTACACTGATGCTAGTTTCCAAACTGATAGAGACGACTTTAGATCGCAACCGGGTAATGTATTTTGCCTAAACGACGATGTTGTGAGCTGGAGGAGTTCAAAGCAAGCGAAGCTGAGTCTATAGCTGCATCAGATGCTGTTAAGGAAGTCGTTTGGATCCGAAAGTTCACTGCTGAACTTGGTGTGGTGCCTAGCATTTCGAATGTGATTGATTTCTATTGTGACAACAATGGAGCCATATCTCAATCAAAGGAGCATGTCCTCACCAAAGGTCCTAACATATACTGTTGCGGTATCACTTGATCCGAGAGATCATTGATAGAGGAGATGTGAAGATTTGCAAAGTTCATACAGACGATAACATTGCCGACCCACTGACGAAGCCTCTGACACAACAACAGCATGATCGTCATACTTGTAGCATGGGTATTAGAAACCAAGAGAACTGGTCTTAGAGATAGTTCTTTTGTACAATATACAGTTAAAGGCAATGTTGTTGTCTTTAGTGTAAGTGGGAGATAGTTGTATTTTCTTTCATGTGATGAAATATTAAGGCATGAATTCAATTATTAGTGTTTTAATTACGGCTGTACAAATGTACTAAAACATAATAACGTCCTTACGTAGTTATGTAATTGTTACATTGAACTATTCTAAAATGTCCCTAGTCAATTATTATTGTGGAATTTTGAGGACAGCAATAATGTGTTGAGACTAATATATGTTGTGATTAAATATGGTGATATTAAGTCAAACACATGGGTATTTGATACTGGACATACCCGTTTATAAGAAAATTTCGTGGATTGTTGTATAAATGTCAACAATGTTCTTATAATGATTTTGTTTGTATATGAATCCTTCGACTTGAGATCACACAAGATTTTCTACATGGCAAATGGTATACTTTGATGGTGTCGAACGACGTCTGTAATTAGATTGTCTATAAAGACATTTGTTGGGTGTATTTATGAACCATGTGTAGGATGAGGTGTAATAGATAAAAGATTTGTCTCTCATATACAACAGGAGTGATATCTTAGACCCCTTGACGGAGTGAGACTAATTCATGGCCATGAACAAGTGAATTAATATGAGATATTAATATCGTTTGATTAGTCTACTCTGGAATCAAGAAACTGATTGATTGAACTATATTAGTGTGACATTCTCCATGACTTGTGTTCAATATAGATATCGAGGACAATGAGATTAATAAAAAAAGATCATATTTGTGATTACTTGAATCACCAGACTATTTGTGAATTGGGAGTAATAATGTGTTGCTAGATACCTCTCATTACTGTTGACAATTGTTGTCACGACCAACATAGAAAATACCTAAAGGGTCGCACACAATAATCAACTGGATTGGGCTTGTAGGAGTATACATTTGATATAGGTGCTCAATTAGATTGGGTAGTCTCAATTGGATTGGGTAAAATCAAACCCGGACAACCGAGGGCTATCTCGGGTCGACCGAACCTGTTTGTCACTCCCGTCGACCGAGAACCATTTCTCCGGTCGACCGCACCAGTTGGACCAGGTCAAAACCGACACACGTCATGTGTGAGAGAGTGTGTGCATGTTAAGGGGTAGTGGGGAGAGAAATGTGTGAGTGTGGAGTTAGTGAGTCGTTGCACTGACACCACTTGATGAAGTGCTCATCAAAACACAAAATATCCCTTCCACCATTCCATTCCATACTAGTCGAAATATTAAGAGAAATACTCTCTGATTTTTGCTCTCTAATATACACTCTCAAGAACACAAAAGAGAAAGGAAAACGGCTTTTCTTGTTTTGATTTCTATATCAACGAAGCTCACGAAGATCGTCTTCAACGTCCGTACCTTTCGTGACTAGTACCACAAGCACAACGAACAAGCTTAAGGTCGGTCGGTGTGGATACCAGTAGAGATGGGAGTCCGAAGGCTATCGTTCGTGATTTAAAGTAGCAGAACCCGGTAAATTTCGATCAGATCGAAAAGGTATAATTCCTATCACAAGGTACTGATTCTTTCTCGTGAGTAGATCTTTGAAGGAACGGAATCCCATTTAATTATGCTGCTTTTACGTTGGGATTCCGAATTTTTCCTTTCAATTTTGTTCATGAAAAACAGGTTTCTGCAAATCGCGGACGAAGGGATTCGTCCATCATATTGTCCGCCATATCGTCCACTAACTACATGGAACTACTGCCTTACTGAGGATAGTATCGTCCGCAACTTCGTCTGTACAGTTTGTTGACCAGTTTTGACTTTTTTGTTTTACCTTGGTTCCTTCTAGTGTTTTCTATAGGTTGTGTTGTGAGGTTTTATTATGTATACTATGATTTACGCATAAACCTAAACCTGCATGTTTCACACATATTTTGGGAGGTCGGGAAAACGGATTTGTATCTTATTTGATGTTTCATCCCAAAGGTGTTGGTGCTTATTGGGCTTCATAGCTCACTTTTTTATTTTTCTTACTTGCATATAATGAGGTGACTGATGATGGTGACTTTGTTGAGGTTGAGATGGGGACTTTGACGAGTGATCATAACATAACTTGATGTAATAGATGAACTAGTTTATTTTCATTCGGATCTTTAAGTATATATTAATTATTAGAATAAGTAACTTTTATTTCTGTTGGATTTATACTAATACTCTGATAATATGTAAAATTGATAGTCACCTTCTAGTAATTGTTTACGAACTTAATCATATATGTTTTGGGTTATGTGCCTCATTGGTATATAAGGCACTAAAATGTCATCACCCAGGCACGGCGCATGACATAAATGAATATTTGGAGATGATTTACAACCATGAATATTATGTTGTTTTCTCAATATATATATATATATATATATATATATATATATATATATATATATATATATATATATGATTTGATTGGCTTGCCATCCCCCATCTACTATTCTGGAAGTGTTAAAAATTAACATGGGCTTATCTCAGCCCCCTAAAAGGTACCTCAAGAAGGGAAGGATTTCCCAAGTCATATAAGGAGCAAATATGCACACAAACTAGTCGATGTTAAATCTTTAATTAACACACCCCTCACAACCAAGGCTGAAAATTTGGACCGTGAACAATAATAAGAGCCCAATATTGTACTAGATGACTCTGATAGTATGCTAAAAATGAATTTGGACCTAACTCAATCTCTCAAAAGGTACATCTTTTGAAAATCGCTCAAGTCATATAAGGAGTAAATATGTGTATCTATATGGGATCATTAAGAGGAAGTGGACCTAGAGTGTTAGAATCTAATCCATATTCTTCTTCCAAGAAGTGGTCCTGCTATGGCAGTATAGCTAAAAGTCATTTCAAGGTCACAGGAAAATCTAGAACATCATTTCAATCATCATTGATACAAGTTTCTAATTATACAACTTCTCTTGGTAGGAAAAAAAATGGCAAACAAAGAAGAAGAAACTCTTGCATGCATGCATATCAAAGCTTCATCGACCCTCCCTATCAACAAAGAAAGAAATTGCAATGGCCAAAAAACAATTAAAGAAGGCCCCAAAAAGAAAAGAACAAAAAAAGGAAGTATACGAAAAATCCTACTTCATCCTGCAAGATTATGAAAAAGGTTCTCCTGGAGCTAGGCATCCATGATCAATTCACTAGGCACCTGGTGGACTATCGTTTCCCATGCCGGGACTACGACCGGGAGAGGTTGGCCTGAAAGCATGCATTTCAATCTTCTTATAAGGGTTGAATGCAACATTCATATTAGTTGAGGGAGGTTTTGGTATATTTTTAATGCGAGGAGATGGTGGTGTTGGAGGAGAAAACTTTGATAATCTTGATCCTGCTAACAAATCCATGTGTTGCTGAAGAAGCAAGAGGATTATGTAAAGAGTAATTTTGTTTAAACTGCTATTTGAAAAACCCATGGAAACTGTGGATTTTATCAATAAATTTGAAGCTGAAAATACACAAACTCAGAAAGATTGCTTGGCTTCTTGAATACTTCTTCTACTTACAGTTGAAGAAACTGACAGCAGAAAAACATCAGGATGGCTTCTATTTAAGACCATTTCAAAAGGTCTTACTAATCACTTTCTTGTACTTCAAATCTTCTATTACATTATTTAGTATATTTAATAAAATTGTTTCACATGTAATAATGTCGTCAACTGAGAAAAGTTATGGGAGTTGGACAAATCACATTCTTCTTACATGTGGAGTATTTTCATAATAAGAGTAAAAGTAAATGGCTATTTATGTTACTAAACTATTTACGAATTTCTATTTATGCTACTAAATTATTTTTTTAAGTTAATTATAGAGCAAATAGCTTTTTCTGCCACAAAACTAGTTACGACAAATCGTTTTTCCGTGCCTTTTTTGCCATTAAACATTTTATGAGTGCTAAAAATGCCACAAAAAGAGGGAGGGTGAAGGGAAAAATAGGTAAGAGATCAAATTAATTTCAATTAGACCCTAAAATCAAAATTTTATATTATATTGGGTACCTGATTTTATTTTATTTTTAATACTTGACCCTTCTTCCCAAATTTACCAAAACCCTCACCGCTACCTTCTTCTTTCTTCTCTTTCCACATTGAGCCATCACCACCTCCCATCCCGTTACCCAATCCCTTCCCCCATCCATTCCAAAGAGTACCAAATCTGACAAAAAATGACTGCTTGAAAATTTGGAGAGGCGTGGTGAAGGTGATAGCCTAGCAAAAATGTCTAAGAACAATTAGATATTCTTAGGAAATTGGTCTGCATTTTGCATATTGCTTTGCGAGAGTCCGTTTTGTTCAAGAATTCTGATGGTTTCAGATGCAAAGTATCTATGTTAGGTTCATTATGTATTGCAAATTAGTCTACATTTTGTTTAGTACTTTGACTGGTATGTATTTTTTTTAATTTTTTTTTATGGTTTTAGCAGCAAAGCACTTGGTTAATCATGTAGTGAAAATTGATTAGCATTTTGCTTATTTCTTTGACTTATATGTATTTTGTAAAACAGTTTCTAAAGGTTAGAGGAGCAAATCATTTGTGAAATTTGTTATATGTGTCTGAAATATAGATGTAGAAGTGCTTTCATCATATGGATTGCTATTCTTGGTTAATTTTCAGGGGGTATGGGTGGGGGTTATGGATTGGGTGGCGGCGGTGGCTCGAGGTGGGAGGAGAAGGAAGAAGAAGGTGGTGGAGGGTTTGATAAATTTGGGAAGAAGGGGTCAATTATTTAAAAAATAATTTGTGTACCCAATTAAATATAAAAATGTGATTTTAGGGTCTATTTGAAATTAATTTTATCTCTTACATATTTTTCCCTTCATCTTCCCTCGTTTTGTGGCATTTTTAGCAATCATAAAATGTTTCATGGCAGAAAAGGCACGGAAAAACGATTTGTGGCAAATATAGCACTTGTAACTAGTTTTGTGGCAGAAAAAACACGAAAATATGATTTGTGGCAGATATAGCACTCGTAACTAGTTTTGTGGCAGAAAAAGTTATTTGCTCTTAATTATATCACTCATCTATTTGCGAGTATAAAATAATATACAACCACCATTTTGTGGGTGTTTTTCGGCCAAAGTTGGCACGTGACTTTCATGTGCAGATTATTGAGGGGCAAAATTGGAACTTCGCAATAACCTAGTGATCCGCGGGTTAAAGATTCAGCCCGTAAACAGAAAATATGCGCTAAAAATCGTGTCAAATCTTTAACTCACTAATCACTGGATTATTGCGAAATTCCAATTTTGCCCCTCAATAATCTGCACATGAAAGTCTCCAAATTTGCCAAGAAAACACCCCAAAAAATGGTGGTTGTATATTATTTCACACTCGCAAATAGATGAGTGATATAATTAGCTAAAAAAATAGTTTAGTATCATAAATAGAAATACGTAAATAGTTTAGTACAATTAATAGTCATTTACTCATAAGAGTAATTTCATAAGACTGTGTATTAGATAATGTATTAGAGTATCTTGCTTATAAACAAGAACATTTAGAAGATAGATGCGAATGAGGTAGCAACACATGGGAAGAGATATTAATATATTGATAAAGAAATAAACATAGGAATATTTCCAAATTTGGAAAGAATAAAGTTTCTTGACTCATGGCACTTCCTATATAGCCTTGCCACAGCCACTCAATGAAAGTGATTTGCGATTGATTAGGAAACATCATGGGCTTTGATTAGACATCACAAAGGAACAATTTGCTTTGCACTTTCTGTTGTATTTGTATCTGCAGAGGTGCAGCTTGTAGTTTGATAGATTCGACAAGCCACAGAATGATTCTTCCACTAAACTAATTAAGGATTTGTTGTAATGTGAATTTTTGTTATTTCTTTCCCTCTGCTGTTTATAAACAAAATTAGCATAGGTAGATCCTTGATTTTAGTTGTTTCTGAAAGAAAAAAAAAAAGGCTAAATTAACTGTAAATAAAACTGTGTGCCAACAAACTTATGGTTTTCCCTAACCCATCGACCATTGAAATATGCAGGGGCGGAGCCAAAATATACTTTTAAGGAAGACAAACTATAATTTTTTAGGGGACGAAATATTTTTTTAAACTATAAAATGAGTATTTTTTAAATTACTGGGGGTGATTTGTCAGAATATTCAGCTCATTTTGGTCAAAGTCACTATTTGATGAATAGTGAAGTTGGTGATAGTTATCAGATGGAGTAAAATAGCATTTTGAATTTGAATTCTAAATTCATTGGAGTCCGCCGTCTTCTTTTGCGGGATGTGATTGGTCAAAATGGCTGCCCACCATTTTTCAAGGCCTTTGTCTTCTCTTGAACTACTATAAATAGAGCTTATTTCTTTGAGCTGAATATACACCGACAAGAGCAACATTCTTGTATGGTCTGAGAGAAATAGAGAATAGAGTTTTCTCTGTGAGGACACACCAATTTGAGTGTGGGAAAATTATTATTCCTTTTGAAGGTACTGGAGTAGTAAAATTGTGATATATTTGAAGATTAAATTCAGGGAGAGAAAAATTGAGTGAGTATGAGATACTCAATATTTTCTGTATTCAATTTACCAAATAGTGAAATACTTTTCGGAGACTGTCCCATAATTTTTTCTCTCTGATTCAAAGAGGGTTTAAACATTAAAAATTCTCGGTGTCTTTAGTTTCTTCTGTTCAATTTTACATTATTACTGTTATTTCGTTGCGCGCATATCAAACTCTGATTAATACCCAACATGATTGCCCCCACCCTCCTCTTTTGTTCCGTCATTGAGAATATGAGTGATATCTACATGCTTTCGTATAACTACTGCACAAGTCGTTATAGATTCTCTAAATTATTAATTTTTTTTAAAAAATAAAAAAATAAAAAAAAATTAGACCATTTATAAGTATGGTCTAGTTTATTACAATTATATTATTATAAGGCCTCACCAGAGGAGGAGTAGTAGAAGCCCCGAGAGGGGAGAAGTAGATGTCCCGTTGAGCGGGTGTCGTAGAAGTCCCGTGGAGCGGGTGCCCCGTGAGGGGTGTATAAGACCTCACACAAGGGAACCCAAAGAAATTACAATTAAATCATTCCCCTTATGTGAGGGAGGTATCGAACCTGGACCTCTCGGTCACAGGCAGTGGATGTTACCCACTGGGCTACCATGCCTTCGATAAATTCTCTATAATATTTAATCACTACTCTAGCATTATTAAATATTCATTCATATTATTCCATTCATAGAAGATTAGAACATAAAATTTAAAAAATAAACATTAAATACTAAATATTATTATTGGAACATTATAGAGAGTTCAAATTGCTCAGCAAGACTACACTTTTATTTTCAACATCACAAACATCAAGTTTTTTTCTCCTCTGAATTTGAATGTTTTGTGTTCTTAAAAAAAATGAAGAAGAAAATTTATTTTTTGATGGAAAAAGTATACATTCAATCTATTTTATTTTCACATAACCAAATCTTGAATATTATTATTTTGTTGGTGAAAAAATGACCATACCACGCACTAAATGGTGTAATTTGATTAAAGCTTGTATATAAAAAGGTGATACCTACAAAAAATATCGTCTAGTCATAATAATAATTATACTTATTTATAAAATATGCAACATAATATCGTTTGTCAGAAGCTATTCTATCAAAGGAACTTCTCCTGCATCAGCAGGCCATCAATTCCATCTCCATCAATCTAGGTTTACACTATCCAAAGGGCCATGGTAATGATAATGGAAGATTGAGGAGACTATAGTTAATCTTTGTGCTTCCTAGATTTCCTCGACTTTTCAGGAAGAAAAAGAAGGTCAACACGTGAGCACTAAATCTACTGTCTTTTCCACTTCAGTTGGCATTCACCTCTTCACCTCTCTATATTCTTTTACTTAGCGCAAAATTAGAAATTATAAGTACGAGATCAAATTACAAAAAAAAATATTTTTATATAATATTAAATATTCTAAGAGACTAAATGAGATTTTATTTTAGTGACATTTTTTTTAAAAAAAATACGCCTTTGTTTTTCTTTACTTTTTATGTACTATCATTTCCTCCATAACACAAAAAAACTTTTGAATACAGTTCAGTCAACATCATCGAGCTCCTTTTTGTTTATGAAAATCTGGATCCAGATCCTAGGTTTGTAGGATAAGCTATTTAAGGTACAGAATACCTTTCTACTACTGACCAATCCTAAACCAGAAAATATTCTTGTTCGGTGTGTTCAGTTACCCTCTTATTTGTGATTTATTGGAAAAAAATATTGGTAATGACAAAATGAATAGATTATTTGGGGAATCTTTCCTTTAGTTGCTTTTCAAACCACAATTTCCCAGCTAAAAAAAACATAAACCCCACTAAGATTTGTAGGCCAAACTAAAGTATCCCACTAAATATCTAAAACCTTCACCTCCTTCAATTAAGCTTTACAACAAGACAATTATAGCCTAGGAAAAAAGTATTATAGTCTTGCAAAATTCATAAATATATGGACATTTTATTCTGTTCGAATTGGTTGATTTAAACCAATATCATATATTTAAGGTGTATTTGGTTCGGGTTCTATTTGATAAAGGTTTATTATTTTTCTAACAATAATGATTGTTGGATAAAAAAAATTGGATCAAACAAGGATCAAAGTGTATAAAATGAAAATGATGGTTAGAATTTAATGTGATATTACGCCTTCTTGATCAAAATTTTTTTGATCCAATAATCATTACCCTTTTTCTAAATATAATTTTTTTCATGAGAAATGACAAGAGATCAAGTGATTTTTCCATTCAGAACAACATTGAGACATAGTCCAAATATATCCTTAACCAACTCCGGCTAGCGGCGGACCCATTTCTTGGCCGAAGAAGTCATTTGTGGATTTACTGACATCGACACCCTCAACCCCGACTTCTCTACCCATCAAACCTCTCTCTGTCTATAAGGGTCAGCCACAACTGGAGGTGGACGATGAAGAATTGCAGGTACTAGAAGCGCCATGGCGATGTGCCTTGGTTGGAAAATTTGCAAAGCATGGCCCGCCTATGGAATCCCTTCGCCGAGCCTTCCATAATGTGGAATTCAAAGGAGGATTTTGGATTGGATGGCTAGATTCACGCCATGTCCTTATTCGATTTGATTTAGAAGAGGATTTTGCCGGTTATGGCGTCAAGGTGTTTGGAATTTCTGTGGTTTAAGGATGAGAGTGTTCAAATGGTCATACGATTTCAATTTCAAGGAAGAACCCTCCATTGTACCGATTTGGATAGGATATGAAGGACTGCCCATACATCTTTTTCATAAATCCAAATTGTTCTCTCTTGCTAGTGCCGTAGGACAGCCTCTTGCTTTGGATGAACCAACTGCGAAATTGACGCGTCCTAGTGTTGCCCGAGTTTGTGTGGAAATTGATCTCTTGAAGCCTCTGCAAACTCACGTGCGAATCACGCATTCACGATCAGGGAAAGGCTTTTGGCAACCTATAACTTATGATGATCTTCCCCTCTATTGTACCTACTGCCGTGTAATTGGACATGAACATGGAACTTGTTATGCCCAAAAGAGATATGTTGCCTCTAAATCTGTCCCCCAATGAGCCAATGAAGACTCTCACACAACCTTGGTCGGCCCCCACTCAGCCTGTGAAATCTATTGCGTCAATTCCCCAAAGGAAAGATAAGGGTAAATTGGCAATGACGAATTTGGAATTAACACACAAAGTCCTTAAATCAGGTACAGTGGTTGGCTTTAAAGCGAAAAACCAGATTTGGTCTGCTAAGTGTTCGACGCAAGGTGCGAGTGGCTCAGGCTTTCAAAATTCGTAGGTGGTTTCGACTTTGCAATTGGACACGGAGAAATTGCAGCCTTCATTGCCTGGGAATGATATTTCGCCTGCCAGAAACTTCTCAGCAGGACTCTGTTGAGACAGACTTGGCGAAAATGGGGGAGACCACTGCTGTGGCCCCTGTTTTGGCTTCTATAATTGAGCGGGACGAAGGGGAGATAACGAAAATCACCAAAGACATTCCTACAGCTACACCTTTGGAATTTACCTTAATCCGTGAGCATGCTGAAATTGCACAGTTAGGCCCTGCGCCTCTTACCCCTACTGTTCCTGAAAGTGATTGTGATGCTAAAATGATATATTTTATGACGTCATAGTTGATGGAAATGTTGAAGAAGGCACTCTACAAGGCACGGCTGAGGCAGAACAGGGGATTGATAAGCTAGCCGAGTCCATTGCAACGCCTTTTCGGTTGATTTGTAACCAAAGCAAGGAAAGTAGAGATGATTTTCATATGGACTTGCGTAATGTTTCCCCGATTCTATTTTCCAGGGAGGTACACTCTGTCAAAAATACTAATGGACTGGAGCTTACTCTTGAGGAAGCGCAATGGGAATGGGAAGCTTTTTTTACTTTCGCGGAGGAGTTTAATGGAATGGAAATAATAAATACACCGCCACCTTTGGAAGTCACAAGGCAGCAGACCCCGGCTGCTAATATATCTTCCAAAGAAACTATGCCACTGATCATTATGGATTTCGACATAGCACCGTAACTAGCAAAGATCCCGCAAAAGCACAACAAAAGAAAATTGTCTCGGAGAAGAAAATACGATGTTCGGCCCGCCTGAGCGGTAAGGCTACAAATGCTTCCATCTAAATGATCTTGGTCATTTCATATATTTACTTTAATCTAATTTTCATGAATTGGTTGATATGGAATATAAGGGGAATTGGTAATAGTACTTCTTTGACACGTTTGAAACATTTGAAGCGAGAACATAAACTTTCTTTGATTGCTATTTTAGAACCTATGTTGTCGTTGGATGACCTACTTATCACTACTTTTCGGTTGGGCTTTGATCATGGTTATGGCAATATTAATAGTAAAATTTGGATCTTCTGGAGTGGTCTGCTTGATGTTGAAGTTATTGGTGATTTGGAACAAGTTGTTCATTTGGGTATTAAATCTGTAACGGGGACTGCTTTGTCTTGTTCAATTATCTATGCTAAATGTTCTTATATTCTAAGAAGAGAACTTTCGGGGAGAATTGGTAAATTTTTCCGAGGGGTGAGCGGGTCCTTGGCTCATTGGCGGTGACTTTAATGTTGTGTCTGCTTTGCATGAGCGTTCTAGTTCGGTACCGCCACTTCTACCTATGACTGAGTTTAATGCAACTATCTCGGATTACTGTTTGATGGAGGTTCCTTTCTCAGGGAACATGTATACGTGGTGCAGAACCGCACCACGAGCGTTACTACGACGGTTAGACCGAGTGTTGGTTAATAGTGAGTGGAATGGTCTGTTTTATTCCACTCGAGTGGATCACCTTTCTAGAGCGGAGTCGGATCATAGTCCGCTTCTTTTATCATTGCAACTGAACGGTATATCTTCGGGAAGTGCATTTCGTTATCAGAACATGTGGTATGGTGGCTCGGGATTCAAAGATTTGGTGAAGGCTTCTTGGGAGGCACAAATTGAGGAGAATGGAATGACAATCCTTATGATGAAACTTAAACGCCTCAAACATCCATTACGGGAATGGAATCAGCAACATTTTGGCCGCCTGGGGGAATCCATAATTTCAGCAGAGACAGATCTTAGAGCAGCAGAAGCAGATTTCGAAAATAGTAGCAACGTGGAGAATCGCAGCACTCTTTATTCAGCCAAAGAAAGATACTCTTTTCTCTTGAAGAGTGAAGCCTCATTCTGGCGACAAAAGTCATGTCTAAAATGGGTTAAAGAGAGGGATGCCAACACCAAATTTTTCCACACTTATTGCTCAAGAGACTTGGATCACAGATAAAATTCAAATAGGCAAGGCAGCCTCGACTTTTTTTTGAGGATTTATTCACTGCGGATAGTGCTCCGGCGCCTCTAGAACCTTACCTACATCTTCTTCCTTCATGTATTAATTTGTGCACTAATATAGAACTTGATCGACTTCCTAGCGAGGAGGAAGTGAGAGGGGCAGTCTTTTCATTAGATAAGTACAGTGATGCGGTTCCTGATGGCTTCAGCGGGGGTTTCTTTCAATCTTGTTGGGATATTGTAAAAAAGGACGTGGTGCAAGCTGTTGGTGATTTATGGGCAGGTGTTTCAATTCCAAAAATGATGGCAAGCTCTCTTATTGTTCTCATTCCCAAGGCACCACACCATCCACATTTGGGGACTTTCAGCCGATCGCGCTATGTACATTTGCTTGTAAAATCATCTCGAAGGTCCTGGCTATGAGATTGACAGTGTCTTCTTCCTCTTATTATATCAGGTAATCAATCTGGGTTTATCAAAGAAAGATGCATTACTGATAATATTTTGATTGCGTCCGAGATGGTTCATTGTATTAACAGGAAGGTAAGAGGCGGGAATCTGGTTTTCAAACTGGACATGATGAAGGCCTTCGACCGATCGGGTTTCTCACTCATATCTTATTAATGTTTTGCGGGATTTAGGGTTCTCGGCTCATTTCATACACTTGATCAACAACACTATTCGGGCAAATTGGTTCTCGGTCTTAATTAATGGCAAGCCCTATGGCTATTTTAAATCCACAAGAGGTGTGAAGCAAGGGGATCCGATCTCACCATTGCTTTTCATTATCTCGGCTGAATTATTGATGCGAAACCATGATGTTTTATATCAAGGTTCGGCTTTTTAGCAGATCTTTCTCTATCTCGAAATAGTTTCTATGGGAATATACTCAACACAACCCCGGGCAGGCCAAGTATCAATGAAGGCTGAAACACCACAACTAGAGAAATAAGCTAGTTGATACAGTAACTCAAAGAATATGAAGTTCTACCGGAAATTCATAAACAAGTATCAAAGGAATAACCTTAATCAAAATATCAATATATGAAGTCTAATCTTAAAGGTGGCCGAAATTGCTCGATAAGTAGAGGAATTTCGGTTCCAACATCAACAAGTAAAAGGAAATAAGAGTCCTTGAAGAATTAAGACTCTTGAACAACAACTTGCTATCAAGTAACTACCTAAACAAGATAATAGGCACATGTTCTTATTATCTTGGCGGCTAGAATACAAACAACTACCAAATCTATTAAGAGTCCTAGTTGCATTAGGACTCTTATTAAACAACTAACACATGGACAACATGTCCTTTATTATAGAAATTGCTTGCTATTACACAGCTAAAATGTAAATAACAATGCTGAAATTAATTAAAGTCTAGAATAGTCTAGAATAGGCTAAAATAGACTTTAATATGTAAAAAGACTGAAATGCCCTTTTTAGCCACTGTGCTTGTTTGGGCCAATTTGAATGTCTTTGAGAGTTAATAGTTGAATTTGTACTTCATCTTCTAGATGTAGCTTGGCTTCTTCTTTAGACTTTAACTCTCGGATCAATGTAACTAGTTCTTGATTCACTTGAATGGTCTTGATCTAGTCATTGGTCCATTGATGCTTGATAAGGGATGCTTGTAATGAGGTAGTCTTCTAGATGGTCCCGTATCAATTATTATCAAGAGGACTAAATCATGCTATGGATCAAGGCTTGATCTCCCCTTTTGTTTTACCGTGAGGTTGTTTTTGAGAATTTCCCACTTGGCTTTTGCTGATGATGTAGTAATATTTGCTAATGGCTCTAAACACAACCTTAAGGTACTTATGGAATTTTTGGCAGCCTATCAACAAGTCTCTGGTCAAAGAATTAATGCTCACAAAAGCTCTTTTTATGTTTCCTCTAAATCGACAAGCTTGCAAGTTGCAATGGTGACTGAGACAACTGGGTTTGTACATTCTTCCTTCCATATGATCTACTTGGGTTAGCCTATTTTCCCGGGGCGCACAAAAGTGGTGTACTATCAAAACTTAGTAGATACTATAAGCAAACAGGGTAGATGGATGGCAACAACGGCTGCTCAACATGGTTGGTAGAATCATTTTAATACGCCATGTCCTTTCTTCAATGACATTGCACATTTTGGCAGTCTCTAATCCTCCTTTGCGGGTTTTGAAAGATATCGAGATGATCTTGGCAAGGTTTTTACCGGGTCACTCGGATGAAATGGAACGGCGCCATTGGATGGCTTGGAGTCATCTTTGTGTTAATCCGGAGGCAAATGGTTTAGGTCTTCATACACTTAAGCAATTTTCTAAAGCTTTCAATTGCAAATTGTGGTGGCGATTTCGATCGGCTAGTTGTCTTTGGCGTGATTTCTTGGAAGCCCGGTATGGACGAGATTTGCTACATATTTCTCAAGTGGAGATAAACAATAACTCCAAGGTATCCCCGACTTGCGGTGTATGGTAAAGGTAAAAGACATCGTGGAGGATAACATGGGGCTTCTAGTAAGGTCATGTGACTCTTCTATGTATTTTGAAAATATTCATGGGCAACTTAATATCTCTCAGGCCTTTCCTCTTTTTTTGGCCTCGGATGAGTTGCTCACAACTCAGATACAAGACCACTGCTCGGTACAGGGGTGGGAGGCAGATAAACTACCGAACCTACTGCCTGCCGCGTGCACGCTGCTACTTGAGACCCATCTGCGCCCTGCTGCTGGCTCGGATAAACAAGTATGGCTCCCTGAAGTAAATGGTAAATTCAGTTTGAAGTCAGCCATAGCCTTGCAAGGCGTTACTCCCCATTTCTTCGCACTCGCAAAATATCTTGGTCAGGTTTTTTGTCACTCTCATTATCTTTATTCATTTGGAAATTTTGGAATATGTTTTTGCCTCTAGATGATGTTAGGATTCAGTTGGGTTATAAACTTGCTTCACGCTGCTCTTGTTTACGGGGACCGGATTATTGGGATCATATTTTTCTGCATTGTAACTGGGCATCTCAATTGTGGAAGTATGCTGCGAGTATGATTGGTTCTCGTTTGAACTTGGGAAATTTTTCCACGGCTCACCAAATGCTTGCTTATTGGATGTTCAAAGGAAGGGGTGTCAAACACAAATTATTTGTAATCCTATCAAGCGCTGTTTTTTGGATCCTTTGGGTCACGAGATGCCGTGTTTGTTTATGGGGGGACTAAGCCATCATTCGGTTCAATACGGGCACTTTTTGATGATTTTATTACACCACTATTTACCAAGGCGGGCATTTTATTTTTGGATCTTCCACGCACAGCTCCCAGAATGCCGCGACCCACTACTGTTTGCTGGCGACAAGATCAAACGGATAGTGCTAATCTTTTGAACGTTGATGGGGCTGCCAAAGGGAATCCAGGTCCGGCTGGAGTTGGGGGCATATTACGTACTGGTACAGGCAGATTCATCGCTGCTTTCTCGCGGTATATCTCTGATATGGCAACCAATTCGGCTGCAGAATTGAAAGCACTCCATCTAGGACTGAAGATTGCTCGGGACAAGAGTTATACTATATCGGGGGTGCAAACCGATTCTACTTTTGTAGTTGGGGCGATCAGGAACGGCTCAGTGAATTCATGGCGGTTGGACTTTCTATACTACGACGTGGAAGCTTTATTGGGAACGATCAACATCACATTTATACCAAGGGAAGCAAATCAAGTTGCAGACTCTCTTGCTAATTATTCTTTTGATAATCATTTGTTGCAGGTTTTTGAGTGTTTCGGTAGTCTTCCATCAGCGATACAGGGGCTATGTACTCTAGATAGACTACGAACGCCGTACCTGCGGCTACACTAGTCATTTGTATAGGCTTCTTTTTCCCCTTTTTGGTGGCTGTAATAGCAGGAACCATTTTATATGGTTCGGGCTGTTTGTAATATAAGGACCTTGCTAGGCTACTAGAATTATTGGCTAAAAGATTGACTAAAATAATTTTTCGGACCTTTTTGCCCTTATAGTTGGGTGAATCCCTTATACCAGCAGGGGGTAAGATAGTCATTTAACACCCTCAATTTTGGGGTTTAGGGTTTCTATCCCCAAAATTCTAGGAGTAAATCATTTTCCATAATATAATTGGAAGTTTTTGGGGGAAAAAAAACACCGCAAGTCATATTGACTGGTTCTACACAAAAACAAACTTTGGGCAAGAAGGGGAATTGGTAATAAGCATAACTCGATTAGTAAAAGTACAAAACCCTTTGCGCCATTAATTTATTCTTTTCCAATTCTTGAGTTTTATGATGTTTGACATTGTTTGGTGAAATTGCTTGCTTAAACTATGAATTCGTCTTCAAATCATTTCATCCATGAGGCACACCATTGAAAATTGGAAATTTCGTTCTTCAAAGATGAGAGCAACTAATTTGAGAGTTATGTTTCTATTGCAATCAAGTATTTGAATTTGGTTGACGTTTTAGGAATTTCTATGAATATGCAAAGCATATGTTGCTCTCCTGCACTTGAAAAGATTGGAACTTTTAATATTTGATTGAGAGACTCTAGATATATAAAGTCACTCGAACAATGCCTCATTTTTTTTCCATTGATTATTTACATGCATACTATGCAATCCCTTTCGGTAAGGTTTTGATCTACATTTCAAAATGAAAATTTTCTTACGTGAAGATTAAAAAAATGCCCAGATAATATATTATTTTTTTCTTAAAAGACAAACTATTCATGTGAAAGGTATAGTGTGCTGAATAAATTGGAATTTTCTTACGGGAGGATTCAAAAAATCACCAGATAATATATTATTTTTTTCTTAAAAGACAAACTATTCATGTGAAAGGGTGTGCTGAATAAATAGGAATTTTCCTTTTTTATTCTCTTTATTTTTTTAAGGAGAAATTCAGACAACCTTATATTTCATAGAAACCCTAACAGCTATTCAATTCTTTCTCTTTTCTCCCCCAGTTCTGAACATTATATGGATTCATATATTATGGTGAACTCTTATTTGATTCTTTAGCAACTTGATGATATGAATGGATACCAAGATTCGCCTGATAATAAATATTTCAAATTAATTAAATTATTTCACTTTCAAAGTACCTGAAAGCAAGTTAATTGAAAAAAGGGTCCCCAACCAGTGGCGGAGCCACAGTGGGGCATGGTGGGGCAAGTGCCCCACCAATTTTTTCCAAAAAAAAAAATTTTTTTTTTTTAGTTTTAGTTTTGTTTTTGTTTTTGTAACACCTCGTCTCGTGAACATTGTTTATTGTACCCATTTTGAATCACTTTACGATTTAAAATTAAATTATTTAGTTTGTGAATTATAGGAATGAAACCATTTATATTTTAACAATTTTGGTTAAAATGGTAACAAATTTAAGTGTGTAAGAGACTAAAAAATAAAATTACTAATAAAATATCCACAATGGACTCTCTTGTAAACTATAAAAAGTCCACAATATGAAGCCAAATGACTTGGAGGTTTATGAAGCACTGATCAGTAGAGTGAAAATGGTGAAAAAAATGTGAATAACTCTAATCTATAAGATTTCATCCAAAAAAATTTTTTGGCTCCGCCAATATTTATATGCTTTTATGAATTTATTTTGTCAATGCTAATTGTGCCCCCCCAACGAAAAATTCCTGCCTCCGCCACTGTCCCCAACCTCGTCTGCAGCATTATTTGGCCGTCTTAGAATGCTACCTTTTCCTATTCTCTTTTTCTTTGTTTTATGTTTTCTCCTTTGTTCAAGGAATAAAAAAAATTCATATGGGAATATTTTTAGATGCTACTTGAAGTAATGAATAAATATCACTAGAACTCGGAAAATGGGGTGGCGGCCCATCAATGCACGCCAGACCTATAGGCAAACATGCATACGTGGAAAAGCACACAATTTTTATGCTTTCGACATAATAATTTGTAGGGCTTACTAGCGGAGCTAAATTAGTGATAATAATTATATCTACTGTAGTTTTGTTGAAAAAACAAAAGGACAGGCTAGTTGATCATATCATAATGACAATAACACGATTCCAAGTGATTCGATTGTCTTAGGTTCTTTTCATTTAAAAATGAACAGCAGGTTCTTACATATTATTAGAAGAAGCAAGTACATCTGTCTTCTTAAAAAAAAATGTACAATTGTCTAAGAGGGCATTGGCTTATACAAAAGTTACTGTATTAGCCATGATAACAATTAACTCTATATTCTAATAACAAAAGTTATTGAGAAGTTGTAATTGTTGTATTAGTGTGTATATCATTGAATAATTTTAGTACCCGAGACAATAAAGATACAGACAGAACGTTATTGTAAAGAAGATGATGAAAAGGATTAAGCTAGCTGCCATATATATATATTTCATCAGGTCGGGTGCTTGTGTGGTCGAGCAACTCGCACTCCCTATTAGCGCCCCTGCATTTCACTAGTCTTTGAGGATGAACAAAATTGACTAACTACAACAAACTCAGGTTGATGAAAATGCTTGTGGGGTGATGGGGATGTGCCTCGGAGAGGGTAAATGATGAAGAATCTTGATAACTTGTATCAAAGATTCAACAACAAAAGTTGAAACGGATCTTTCTCTTCTTGAAATAATTTCGAGGGGAATATAATCAACGAAACACTAAGTAGATTGATTATCAATGGGGATAGAAACACCACAATAAGTGAAACTAACTTATTGATACAGTAACTCAAGAATGAATGAAAATCTTAATAGAAGTTCAATTCACAAATATCTAAGGAATAACCTTACCAAATATCATATATCTAACGTACTAATAAAGATGGCCGGATTGTCCTTTACATAGAGAAAGAATTCGGCTCAGAAGCGTTATAAAGGAAGAGTCCTATTCGAATTTGGACTCTTCAATCTCTAGCATAATAAACTTTCTATAAAAGAAACACTAACTAACTAAATGGACAACATGTCCTTTATTCTAACACCACTAACATTACTCGGCCTAAAAATACTAAAAATGTACAAAGTTCCTAAAATGCCCTTTACTCACTTTGTTGAGTTGAATATCATCTTGGAAGCTTAGCTTGGCTTCCTCTTTAGCTTTGACTTCACGGATGAATGTAGATATAGCTTGACTAGTCTTCTTCAACCTTGCTCTTGTCTTGGGACCTTGAATGTTGATTAAGGGATCCTTTGAGTAGGGTATCCCCTTAGATGGTCCCTCATCATTCCCTCCCCCTTGAAAAGGATTCGTCCTCGAATCATCATCATCATAATCTGAATCAAAGTCAAAAGGGGATAAGTCAGAAACATTGAAAGTGGAACTTACACCATACTCACCTTTCAAATCTAGTTTTTAAGCATTGTCATTGATCTTTGCAACAACTTGAAAGTTTCCATCTCCTCTTGGGTGTATGATACGGGACCATCTAGAAGGATACATCATCCTTTACAAAGAATCCATAGACCAATGACTAGATCAAGAACAAGACAAAGGAATCAAGAACTAGCCACATTGGTCCGAGAGTTGAAGTCTAAAGAGCAAGCCAAGCTTCGTTTAGAAGATGAAGTACAAGTTCAACTTCTAACTCTTGAAAGCATTCAAATCGGCCCAAACAAGCATTTTGGCTAAAAAGGGTATTTTAGTCTTTTCACATATTAAAGTCTATTCTAGACTATTCTAGACTTTAATATTTTCAGCAATGTTATTTGTTTTATTGTTTAGCCGAAATAAAGGACATGTTGTCCATGTGTTAGTTAGTTGGTTATTAAGAGTCCTAATGCAACTAGGACTCTTCATTATTTTGGTAGTTATTTCTATTTATGCCGCCAAAATAATAGGCACATGTCCCTATTATCTTGTTTAGGTAGTTACTTGATAGCAAGTTGTTATTCAAGAGTCCTACTTCTTCAAGGACTCTTATTTCCCTTTTCCTATTTTGAGTTGGAACCGAATTACCTTCTACTTAAAGGGAATTTCGGCCACCTCTTTTACTTAGACTTGATATATTGATATTTTGATTAAGGTTAATCCTTTGATACTTGTTTATGAACTTCCAGTAGAACTTCATATTCTTTGAGTTACTGTATCAATTAGATTGTTTCTCTAGTTGTGGTGTTTCAGCCTTCATTGATACTTAGCCTGCCCGGGGTTGTGTTAAGTATATTCCCATAGAAACTAGTTCGAGATAGAGAAAGATCTGCTAAAAAGCCGAACCTTGATATAACACATCACGGTTTTGCATCAAGTGGTACCAGAGCAAAAGGTTGATCTCTATCGTGGTGTACCTTTACTGCTTTCTTGAAAAAATATTTCTTGTTTGCTTGAGAATAGCCGAAAGATAACAAAAAAATATCATACCCAACGAAAAAGCCACCCGGAAGTAAAGAAATTGGCAGCCGGGTTAGTACAATACGGGTTCATTACCCAAAGAAAAAGCCACTCGGATATAAAGAAATTGGCAACCGAGTTATCCCACAAAAGACAAGGATACAATCCAAAAGTAAACTTCCTTCAACAAGGAATTGGCTCTTGTTCCCTCTTCATCTTGAATTAGTCACCATCAAGGTAAAAATATCAAGGTAACATCTTCATACCATAGAAGTTCTTGATCTGTGTGGCCAAGATAAGGGTAAGTCTTGGGTAAGAAGGTAAGAAAGGCTTCAAGAAAAAGCAATTTCAAGAAGAAAGAAAATCAAGAAACATAAAGGTTACATCTTTTTCTTGTTCTTGTTGCAATTACCCTTATACTTTTTCCCTAGCCTTTTTGTTAAGTCAAGAAAGTACTTCTTGATATATTTTTCAGCCTTCCATCACCATACACATACAATCATCCAAAGTTGGAAGTTCTTGACAAGTATTTTGAGGGATATTGAGAGAATACAAAATCTGATTACTATTCACAGATTACTATTCACGGATTACTATTCACTGATTACTATTCACAGATTACTATTCTCAAATCATGTTATGTCCCTGACTAACTCACACACACAAATGCTAAACACTTAACCACAATCAGCTAACAGCCAATAGGCTTGCAAGAACTATCAATAAACTCCAAACTGTAGCATGTATTAGAGTCAGGGCTCCCCCAAAAACAACTGATAAATATAAAAGTCTTGGATCACTGTCCCCAGTTCTTAATACAGAATTTAAAGGAATAACTAAGAAATTGAAACAGTAAAGAAAAGCAAACTCAGAATCCTTCCAAAGCTGCAATGCACACCATTGTATCCCTGAAATAGAAATGATTATGATCAGCTCCAAGCTAGGAAGAAGAAGAAGAATAGAGAAGATGATATCTGGGGGAGAAGAGAACTAAAACTTACAAGGAGGATAGATGGCAGCAGCCACTTTGAATATTATCTGAATATCCTTTCCATTGGGCCAGTTCCCCTTTATATACTTAGGGTTTCTTTCCCAATGTCGATCTGGTCCCTCCAGCTCAGCACCACCTCTGACAAGCCAGAGAATCAACAGTGAATGGAGAGCTTGTGGCTTCATCAGCAAGAATTGAAGGAGAAAGACTTGCAGCATCTTTCCTCTTTTGCTTCGCAGAGGATCTATTTATGGAGAGTCCAAAACGACACCGTGAAGGAAGACACAGTTCATTTAATGGAACTGTGTCATTTAGGTAAAGCAAGAAATCCTAATTACTTAGCTCTAATTACTCTTTCCCTTTTGGTTTGTATTTTCCCTCCAAAATGCTAAGTCACACCTTCCTTCTTTGGCAATCGTGACATTGCCTTTTTCTTCAGCACAGCCTTGACCTTAAGGCTGGAAATTAGGAAATTGTTCCTTCATGTGATCATCTTCCTCCCAGGTGGCTTCTTCAGGAGGTAAGTTCTCCCATTGCACCAGCCACCTTACTGCAGGCTTGTTCATCTTCTCGTAGATTTTTCTATCCACCACTGCCAAGGGATTAACTTTGAATTGTCCTTCATTGCCCAGCTGTGGCAGCTCAGTTCTTGCAACTTGATCATCACCAATCTTCTTCTTCAAGAGGCTAACATGAAACACAGGATGTATTTGTGACTGAGGTGGCAAATCCAACCTGTAAGCTACACCTCCAATTCGTTGCAACACCTCATATGGACCAAAGTACTTAGCTGAGAGTTTCAGACTTTTTCTCATGGCTACTGAAGTTTGCCTATAAGGTTGCAACTTCAAGTAAACCCAATCTCCCACTTCCAGTTCCCTCTCAGACCTCATTTTGTCAGCATTCTGCTTCATCCTCTCCTGAGCCTTTTGAATGTTTTCCTGTAAGAGCCCTTCAATTATCTTTCTTTCCTCCATGTAACTCTTGACAGCCTCATTACTTCCCAAATTGTATGGCCCCAGAGCTAAAATAGGGGGCTTATGCCCATACACAGCCTCAAAAGGAGTCATTTGGATGGCTGTGTGATGGGTGGCGTTGTACCACCATTCAGCAAGAGACAACCATTTGAGCCATTTAGTGGGTCTGCTCCCACAAAAACACCTGAGAAACATCTCATGTGTTTGGTTGACCCTTTCTGTCATACCATCAGTTTGGGGGTGGTAGGCAGAAGACATCTTAAGCTGAGTTCCCATGCTTTTGAAGAGCAGTTGCCAAAAGTTGCTAGTAAACACCTTGTCTCTGTCTGTGACTATGCTCTCAGGCAGCCCATGTAGCTTATACACTTGGTCTAAGAAAACTTCTGCCACTGTTGAAGCAGTGTATGGATAAGATATAGCAATGAAGTGGCTATATCTAGTTAACCTATCCACCACCACCAAGATTACTTCCTTACCCCCAGATTTAGGTAACCCCTCAATAAAATCCATGGAGATGTGACTCCATGGCTGCTTTGGGATAGGTAAAGGTTGCAGCAAGCCAGGGTAGGCAACCTACTCTTCCTTATTCCTCTGGCAAATGTCACATTGCCTGATCCAAGA
The DNA here is from genome assembly GCA_026122235.1 of Vinca minor. Classification (NCBI taxonomy): domain Eukaryota; kingdom Viridiplantae; phylum Streptophyta; class Magnoliopsida; order Gentianales; family Apocynaceae; genus Vinca; species Vinca minor. Next base: position 577,016 of record JAOCZM010000161.1, on the reverse strand, counting down.
ATGTATTTACTTCTTCATAGATGGCCAGTAGAAGAACTGCTTGGCTCTTTGATAGCTTGCCTGAATACCTGAGTGACCTCCTTGTTGTGTTGCATGCAATTCCTCTATGATTCTCTTCCTTATCCCTCCTTGGGCTCCCACATAGATTCTTTTCTTCTTGTATAAGATGCCACTCCTGTAATCCCATCTATCAGGTTTCTCCTTGTCAATGAGAAACTCAGGTATAATCTTCTGTGCCTCCTCATCTCCCTGGTAGCTTTCTATTACTTTTGTTATCCAGGCTGGTGTGCTGGTGTTAATGGCATTGACCTCTTCCTTTCTGGAAAAAGCATCAGCCACTAAATTTTCTACTCCTTTCTTGTACTGGACTTCAAAGTCCAGCCCCATGAGCTTTGCTGTCCATTTTTGTTGGGCTGTAGTGGTGACTCTCTGATCCATCAAAAAATTTAAACTCTGATGATCAGTTTTAATTATAAAGTGTGCCCCTTCCAGATAGTGCCTCCACTTCCCAACATCAGTTGCTAATGCTAGTTACTCTTTCTCATAGACTGACAAACCCTTATGCCTTGGCCCTAATGCTTTACTTAGGTAGGCAATGGGCTTCCTCTCCTGCATCAACACATCTCCAATGCCTGTCTCAGAAGCATCTGTTTCCACCACAAAGGGCTTAGTCCAATCTGGCATGGTTAGTACTGGTGTGCTACACATTGCAGCCTTGAGTTCTTCAAAGGCTTTCACAGCTTCTTCAGTCCAACTAAACCCTCATTTTTGCAGCATCTTGCAAAGAGGTTTACTTATGATCCCATAGCCCTTGACAAACCTCCTGTAGTACCCAGTAAGTCCTAAGAACCCTCTCAGTTTAGTTATGTTCTTTGGTAATGGCCAATTCAGCATATCTTGCACCTTTGCAGGGTCAGCAGCCACCCCATCTCCACTAATGATATGCCCCAGATACTCAACCCTTTTCTGTGCAAATGTGCATTTACTAAGTTTGGCATACAGCTGGTGTTCTTTTAGTACCTGGAACATCAATCTCAGATGTTCTAAGTGGGATTCTAGGTCTGCACTATAGACTAAGATGTCATCAAAGAAAACTAATATAAATTTTCTGAGGTAAGGACTAAAAACCTTGTTCATGAGGGACTGAAAAGTTGCTGGTCCATTAGTTAGACCAAAAGGCATCACTAAAAATTCATACAACCCCAAGTGTGTCCTAAAGGCTGTTTTAGGAATGTCTTCTTGACTCACCCTAATTTGAAAATACCCAGACCTTAGGTCAACCTTAGTGAAGTAACAAGCCCCTTGTAACTCATCCAACAACTCATCAATGATAGGTATGGGGAACTTATCCTTGAGGGTAACTGGGTTCAATTGTCTAAAATCAACACAGAATCTCCAGGAGCCATCTTTCTTTTTCACCAACAACACAGGAGATGCAAATTCACTATTACTAGGCTGAATAATCCTCTCTTCTAACATCTCCTTTACCAACCTTTCTATCTCAGTTTTCTGGAAATGTGGGTATCTATAGGGTCTTAACTTGAAAGGTTTTCCTCCTTTTGTGAGAATGATTTTATGTTCATGTCCCCTAGAAGGGGGTAGACCCTGAGGTGTGGCAAACACTTCTTCATTTTCTCTGATAATTTCTTCTATCTCCACAGGAATCACCCCTTCTTCTGCAGTGCCTATGGCAAATAGCTGTCCCAGATATACTTGATCCCCACTCTCCAATCCTTTAAGTATAGACTCAGAACTTACTGCACCTATCTTAAGTTGTTCCTTCTCTCCTTTCAACACAATTTCTTCCCCATTTTTCTTAAAGGTAAGGCTGACATCCAAGAAGTCAAACAGAATAGGGCTGAACCTAGCTAGCCAATCTAAGCCTAGGATCATATCACTGCTACCCAAAGTCAAAACTCTCAGATCTTGCATATATACTTGTTCCCCCATCTTCCATACAAATTTCCTGCACACACCTATACTTCTCATAGTTTCCTCATTAGCTACTGTAATCCTCATAGGTTTTCCCATGGTTTCTTTCAACTTTAGCTCTTTCACTAGTTTGCTATCAATGAAGCTGCTAGTACTACCTGTGTCTATAAGAATGGAAACCTTTCTTTTCTTGATCCAACCCAAAATTCTAAAAGTGCTATTGGATAACTTACCAGTCATAGCATTGACTGATATCTCCCCTTCCTCTTCCTCAGTTTCTTCTACCTCAGCTTCTCTATCATACATGAGATATTCCTGTTCCTCATCCTCAGCACTTATTTCTTCAACTACCACAATGTTCAATTCCTTCTTGGGGCACCTATGTCCAGGTAAAAACTTGTCCCCACACCTGAAACATAATCCTTTTTCTTTTCTCATCTGATACTCTCCTTCAGACAGTCTTTTGAACATTAAAGGCTCCCTGGCACCAGGTTTGTTTGGAGTGGGCTGATTTTTGTTATAGGGAGTACTTAGGAGGTTTTTTGTCTGTGCATATTGCAACCTAGGTGTGGGAAGAAGGCCAGGAGATTTTTTTGCTGGTTTTGACAAAGCTTCTAAGGTCTTTTGGAGGTGTATAGCTTTATCACAAACTTCATCTAAAGTTGGAAGGTCAAAAACCTTAATCATGTGCCTTAACTCATCTTTAAGCCCTCCTATAAAGACTAAGATGTAGTACTCCTCATCAGCATGAGGCATTTTACTAATCACTATAGACCTAAGTTCTTCAAACTTATCTATATACTCCTCTACATTGCCCTTTTCTTTTAGCCTACTAAAATCTTCCATAAGCTGTCTCTCATCTGCTTCCCCAAATCTTTTGCAGACTGCAGCTGCAAACTGTTCCCAATTCTCATAAGGGTGGGTTGCAGTTCTACCTCTAGCCCAGGTATAAGCCCTATTTCTGAAGTTAAGTTTGGTTAAAGTAATCCTTTCAGCTTCTTCTACATGGTGAAGGAGGAAGTAGTCCTGACACCTACCTCTCCACTCCCTTGCCCCTGCTCCCTCAAAGACAGGAAACTCAAGCTTGGGTGTCTTATAATCTATCCTTCCTTCCCTCCTATTTCCCACAGGATGTCTGGCATGACCATACTCTACAGTATTTGGAGTTTGGATGGCAGCTCTTATCCCAGTAACCCCACTGGTTTGCCCCATCTCATGTTGTTTTCCCAGCTCTACCCTTCTAGACTCATTCACAGTAGTAGTTAATAGACTTAACTGTGCCATGACTTCTCCCAGTTGCTTATGAAGTCCCTCCTGTCCCCTTATCAATACATCTATTTTGTTATCATGTTCCTTAAGGTGGTGGCCTACTTGATCTGAGTTCCTCATTTGCTCCTCTAAATGACCATGTAATTCCATGTTATCATCCTCAAGTTTCTTTAGTCTATCCTCCTCTACAGGTACCTGGGATCTGTCACGGGTCGCAATTTTCAATACTTGAGACGCCCGCGATGCCGAGTAACTCTAGCTCAAATAGCTCCCAAGTTACTCCCGGCAAGCTTTCTCTTTAGTCACAATCTCAGGACAAGAAGATAGGCAACACTTAAAAACGAAAACGGGTCACTTGCGCGAAAACTCGGCTTTTCTCATTAAAACATAACATGATTACACGTATGAAAATTTACATCAAAAGAGTTCAAAACGACGAGGGGGGAGAGTCGCTTGAATGCCTATTACAAATGCTAGAAGTTTGGTTTTTGCTTGTATGTTGAAATTTTTGTTCCCCCCTATAGGTGCTTAAAAAGCATTTGCCCAAATGCTAGGAGTGTACCACTTATTTCCGAGGAGGTGGGAAAAACGCTAACATATGCTATATACATGATAATTACAAACTAGCTCGTGCATTATCTTCTACATGATTACAAAAGGTCACTCATCAAATTTGAGCTCAATCTGAGTTCATTTGGATGCAAAACGGCAAGTGCCAAGTTGGTTGGCTGTTGGGCGCTGCCGCTGCATTCTGCTGCACGCTGGGCTGCTGGCACGGGCGCTGGCCTGGGCGCTGGCATGGGCGCTGGCATGGCAGGTTGGGGCGCTGCTGTGCGGCTAGCATGGGCGGCCAGCATGGGCGGCCAGCTGGGGCGATAGGGCATGGGCGGCTGGCCTGGGCGCTGCTGCATGTGCGGCTGGCCTTGGGCGGCTGCTGCATGTGCGGCTGGTCTTGGGCGGCTGCTGCATGGGCGGCCAGCATGGGCGACTGGCATGTCATGTCATGGGCGGCCAGCATGTCTTGGCATGGGCGGCCAGCATGTCTTGGGCTGAGTATTGGACGGTGCTGCCTCCGAGCGCACGAGCTGGGCAAGGCAATGGGGCACGCTTGGCGCACGGGCGTGCGGGTCATGTTGCGACAACGAGGTGCGCCTTCCATGATCGGCATGCTCGGGAGCCTTTGGCCACACGGCTTAGGCAAGCTCGGGCGCGCAGAGGAGCATCGTTGTTGTCTCCTGTGCGAAGTCACGAACGACCCGTGACAGATCCCCCCCCTCCTTAATCTGAGATCTAGTATTAGTCATGTCTCACAGGTCTAGCAAGAAAGATGCACTAATACCACTTGTTATGTCCCTGACTAACTCACACATACAAATGCTAAACACTTAACCACAATCAGCTAACAGCCAATAGGCTTGCAAGAACTATCAATAAACTCCAAACTGTAGCATGTATTAGAGTCAGGGCTCCCCCAAAAACAACTAATAAATATAAGAGTCTTGGATCATTGTCCCCAGTTCTTAATACAAAATTTAAAGGAATAACTAAGAAACTGAAACAGTAAAGAAAAGTAAACTCAGAATCCTTCCAAAGCTGCAATGCACACCATTGTATCCCTGAAATAGAAATGATTCTGATCAGCTCCAAGCTAGGAAGAAGAAGAAGAATAGAGAAGATGATATCTGGGGGAGAAGAGAACTAGAACTTACAAGGAGGATAGATGGCAGCAGCCACTTTGAATATTATCTGAATATCCTTTCCATTGGGCCAGTTCCCCTTTATATAATTAGGGTTTCTTTCCCAATGTCTATCTGGTCCCTCCAGCTCAGCACCATCTCTGACAAGCCAGAGAATCAACAGTGAAAGGAGAGCTTGTGGCTTCATCAGCAAGAATTGATGGAGAAAGACTTGCAGCATCTTTCCTCTTTTGCTTCGCAGAGGATCTATTTATGGGGAGTCCAAAACGACACCGTGAAGGAAGACACAGTTCATTTAATGGAACTGTGTCGTTTAGGTAAAGCAAGAAATCCTAATTACTCTTTCCCTTTTGGTTTGTATTTTCCCTCCAAAATGCTGAGTCACACCTTCCTTCTTAGGCAATCGTGACAGATCACTATTCACAGACTACTATTCACAGATTACTATTTGCAGATTTTGTGAAAAGATCCAATCTTTCATATTTTTTTTCTACTAACAAGTTTTGTGTTTGTTCTCTTGCAAAGATAATGTCTTTTAGTGAAGGTACTTCGCAGCAAGGTGCCATAGATGGAGACAAACTTTTCAAAGAATCATTACAAAACAATGCAAGCTTTGATGCAAACCATCAATGAGCTTAAATTGGAGGTTCGTGACCTCAAGAACCCTTCGGATAAGGGCAAAAAGGCAACAATAGAGGATCAAGAAGATCAAGATTCTCAAGAATCCATTGATCAAAATGCAAGAAACAACCCTCGGCACAATGTTGATTTTCAGCCGAGAGTTGTTCTAAGATAGATTTAACTCAAGGCTATCACCAAATTAGAATGAAAGAAGGTGATGAATGGAAAACTGCTTTTAAGACTAAATATGGATTATATGAATGGATTGTAATGCCTTTTGGTCTAAGTAATGCACCTAGTACTTTCATGAGATTAATGAACTACATATTCCGCCATTGCTTTGGTAAATTTGTTGTAGTTTATTTTGATGATATACTTGTATATAGTAAGACCTTAGAAGAGCATGTTGAACATCTTAAGGCTGTTTTTACTATATTAAGGGAACAAACCTTGTATGCCAAGCTTGATAAATGTGTTTTTTGCACTAATTATATTAACTTTCTTGGATACATTGTTAGTTCAAGTGGAATTCAGGTTGATCCAATCAAGATTGAATCAATTGTGAGCTGGCCGAGGCCAACAAGTGCAACACAAGTGAGATCATTCTATGGCTTGGCAAGCTTTTATAGACGTTTTGTTCATGATTTTAGCTCAATTGCCGCACCATTAAATGAAGTAGTGAAGAAAGATGTCTCATTTTTTTGGGATAAGCCGCAAGAAGAGAGTTTTAACAAGCTTAAGCAATTACTAACTTCTTCCCCTATCTTATCTTTACCTAATTTTTCAATAGCTTTTGAAGTTGAATGTGATGCTTCAGGTATATGTATTGGGGCTGTTTTGCAACAACAAGGTAAACCTTTAGCATACTTTAGTGAGAAACTAAGTGGCGCTTCACTTAATTATCCTACGTATGATAAAGAGTTATACGCTATTGTTCGAGCTTTGGAAACATGGCAGCACTACTTGGTTGAACGAGAATTTGTGATTCACACGGATCATGAATCCATCAAGTATCTCAAAGGACAAAGTAAGTTAAACAAGAGACATGCAAAATGGGTTTCCTTCATTGATAGCTTTCCATATGTCATCAAATACAAAAAAGGTAAGGAAAACGTTGTTGCCGATGCTCTTTCTATAAGGTACTCTTTACTTTCTATTCTACATACTAAATTGCTTGGTTTTGAACATTTAAAAGCTTTGTATGTAGATGATAATGAGTTTTCAGATTTGTTTACATCTTGTCATGTCTCGGCAAAACAAGATTTTCACATATTTGAAGGCTTCTTGTTTAAAGGTAACAAACTATGTGTCCCATCATGTTCTATTAGAGAATTAATTGTTAGGGAGGCACATAGTGGCGGCTTAATGGGTCATTTTGGTGTTATTAAAACATTGGATATTTTACAAGAACACTTTTATTGGCCTAAAATGAAAAGAGATGTACAAAGAATTTGTGAACTTTGTTTTAAGTGCAAACAGGCTAAAAGTACTTCAAAGGCTCACGGATTACTCATGCCTCTTCCAATACCTTCTTCACCTTGGATTGATCTTTCCATGTATTTTATTTTGGGATTGCCAAATCCACAATAGGTAATGATAGTATAATGGTTGTTGTGGATAGATTTTCTAAAATGGCACACTTTATTTCTTGTAGGAAAACAAATGATGCTAGCCATGTTGCGGATCTATTCTTTAAAGACATCATTCGGTTACATGGTGTTCCAAAAACAATAGTAAGTGATAGGGATGTCAAATTCCTAAGTTATTTTTGGAAGACCTTATGGAGCAAATTGGGAACAAAGCTTTTGTTTTCTACTTCAAGCCATCCACAAACCGATGGCCAAACTGAGGTAACAAATAGAACTTTAGGGGCTCTACTTAGGGCACTTATTCAAAAGAACTTGAAAAAGTGGGAAGAATGTTTACCTATAGCTGAATTTGCTTATAATCAAATACGTTACATTCTACTACTAACAATTCACCTTTTGAAGTTGTTTATGGTTTTAACCCCCTTACCCCTTTAGATCTAATTCCTCTTCCTATTGATGAGTATTATAACATAGAAGGTGATTCAAGGGCTGACTTTGTTCAAAGGATACATTACGAAGTAGCCGAGAACATCAAGAAGAAAAATGACCGGAATGCACTTAAATCCAACAAAGGCCGCAAGGCTATCAACTTTGAAGTTGGTGATTGGGTGTGGATACACTTTAGGAAAGAGAGATTTCCAAAAGAAAGGCAGTCCAAACTACATCCAAGAGGAGATGGCCCTTTTCAAGTGATTAAGAAGATAAATGACAATGCATACCAAATAGACTTGGAAGGTAAGTATGGTGTCCATTCTACTTTTAATGTTGCTGATTTATCTCCTTTTGATGTCTCAGATTGCATGGATGATGATGAAGATGATTCGAGGTCGAATCCTTTTCAAGGGGGAGGGGATGATACGGGACCATCTAGAAGGATACATCATCCTTTACAAAGAATCCATAGACCAATGACTAGATCAAGAACAAGACAAAGGAATCAAGAACTAGCCACATTGGTCCGATAGTTGAAGTCTAAAGAGCAAGCCAAGCTTCGTTTAGAAGATGAAGTTCAAGTTCAACTTCTAACTCTTGAAAGCATTCAAATCGGCCCAAACAAGCATTTTGGCTAAAAAGGGTATTTTAGTCTTTTCACATATTAAAGTCTATTCTAGACTTTAATATTTTCAGCAATGTTATTTGTTTTATTGTTTAGCCGAAATAAAGGACATGTTGTCCATGTGTTAGTTAGTTGGTTATTAAGAGTCCTAATGCAACTAGGACTCTTCATTATTTTGGTAGTTATTTCTATTTATGCCGCCAAGATAATAGGCACATGTCCCTATTATCTTGTTTAGGTAGTTACTTGATAGCAAGTTGTTATTCAAGAGTCCTACTTCTTCAAGGACTCTTATTTCCCTTTTCCTATTTTGAGTTGGAACCGAATTACCTTCTACTTAAAGGGAATTTCGGGCACCTCTTTTACTTAGACTTGATATATTGATATTTTGATTAAGGTTAATCATTTGATACTTGTTTATGAACTTCCGGTAGAACTTCATATTCTTTGAGTTGCTGTATCAACTAGGTTGTTTCTCTAGTTGTGGTGTTTCAGCCTTCATTGATACTTAGCCTGCCCGGGGTTGTGTTAAGTATATTCCCATAGAAACTAGTTCGAGATAGAAAAAGATCTGCTAAAAAGCGGAACCTTGATATAACGCATCACGGTTTCGCATCAGTGTAACTTAGACTTTAATTCATTAGGAAATCTTTCTTTCCTAAAATGCAACCAAACCCAATCGCCAACTTCAAAAGATATATGCTTGCGGCCTTTGTTGGCATATTTTTCATAGGAAGCATTCCGCTTTGCAAGTGTAGCTTAAAATTGTTGATGAAGTCTTTGAATACAATCTTCCCTCGAATCACCTTCTACGTTATAATGCTCATCCACAACTAAAGAAGTTAGATCTAAAGGGGTTAGGGGGTTAAATCCATAAACAACTTCAAAAGAAAAGTTATTTGTTTAAGCTATTTGTTTAGGTCTAGGAGAGTTATTTGTTTAAGTTAGTTGAGGCATAATCCTAGATCTAAAGGGGTGAGTGTTTTAAGTCAATATGTCTCAACTGGGAGGTTCTTCAAAGCAAGATGAGATCTTTGGGGATGATAAAATATTCAGAGAAGCGCACCGCGCCCCAAATGTTTCAAAGGATGATGCAAAGTTTGGATAAGATAGACGAAAGGATGAATCTTGTTGAAACAATGTTAAAGTCGCAACTCCCTCAAAGTCATCTGTTTGTACCTAGATGAGGTAAGCAAGTTGATACACAAGATGATCAATTTGAGGCCGAGTTTGATGAGATTGAGTCACATGAATCCAATGAGCCAAGGAAGGACTACCATGTCTTATGCTTAATTTGGATATCGAGAGACAAAGGGATTAAATAGTGGATTGATATTAGGTTCCATCGTACATTCATTCACTCTGGGTAGTCACAATGTCCTGCTAGGGACCGCTTGTGATTTATGAACTCATACTACTACTAAGTGTGTTTTCATTGCCATTGTGATATGAACCTACTGGGTCACATTCATAGACGAGTTAACGAGTTTCATGTCCAGATTCAATGAATCTAGAATGTGTCTAGGTTCATTGTATCTGACATTGATTTTCTGAAAATAATAAAACGTTATTATTCGAATTAGAGATTAAGGATGAGCATTTTCGGCATTTGGTTATAGTTGGGATTACGTGGGAGTTATTATGCGATAAAGACTCACACTACCAGCAGAGGTTTATGGAACGTGGGAGTTAAAGACTCCCACTGCCGAAAGAGGTTGAGGACGTAGGAGTTGGTTCTGGGAACAAATTCTCACACCCTATATAAACCTCTTTTGGCCGAAACACTAGGAGAGACTTTCTTGAGCCGCAAAACTAAAATCCCGAAAATCATATTTTCTGCCTCCTTTTCTCTCTAGATTCCAAAACACAGAAAAATGAAGAGCTAGCACTCGCTGCTCGTTTTGTCGCGTGGATACCGGTAGGGAGTAATTCCGCAAGGGAAGACTTTGGTGGTTGCAGCTAAGCGCCCGGAAAAACTGAATCTTTAACCGAAAACGTAAGTCCTTTTCGTATATTTTCGATTTCTATGATATGAGCGGATCCTTCAGGGGATGATTCATAGGTGTTTAGAACGAGTTTCTGCCCATTAATCCCTTCAGTGGTATCAGAGCCTTGCTCATGCTATTCGAATTCGATATTGTTAATCACATCATAACACGTATTAATTTCGATTTTGTATGCGTATGTGTGGAACAGATAAAAAAAATGTTTCTTGTGATTCTGATATGCATAAACTGCAGTCATATGCTGTTAATTCGATTATACTGCATAAACTGTTTATGTTAATTTGTTGTTAATTCGATTATACTGCATAAACCGTTTATGTTATCGTATAAACTTGTTATGCGATTGAGGGTTAAAATCGGGGCAAAAAACTCATTCGATAAGTAGAGGAAAACTCATTCGATTATACTGCGTAGTGGTAACGCCTATGACTTTGTATTTGTACTCGTTACTTTATTTCATTATGCCTTATGTGAGTTTTAGCATGTTGAATAGCATGGCCTACTATACCCTTATTGCTTTACATTTATTGGGCTGTAATTTTATAATACGACATGCGAGTTGTTTTTCAATGTTGTAAAATTGTAATTGCTTTCTTAGATTAGTTTTATTTCTTTACATTGAAGGTGGGTATGCCCATGTATTTATGTAACAGGACTGGAGGACGATGGATTGAAGACACTATCCATGAGAAGGGTATTGACTTAGATTGACTCTTGACTACCACAAGGCTCGTGGGAGTCATCATAGGATTAGGCCATGCTATCTCACGTTTACTTTTATGTTTTATATATTGCATGAGATGCTTATATTCTTGTCTTATGGGTTGAACAACTTATTCAAATTAAATGGTTTTAATTAAGTCTTAAAAATGCCTACCATATCCTAAGCACTTCTTAAGCTTGGATAATCATTTTGTCTTCTTGCCAAAGCAACAGATAAGTGGTTATCTAAGCAAAAGTAGATGGGAAAATAGTGATTTCCATAAGCTTAGACATGGTTCGACTTAAACTAGGCTATCAAAATAGTTTTGAGCCTATAGCATAACATGGGAAATAGCTGGGACATATAGATGTCATTCCCATGTCCTCTCTTGTTAAAGAGAGATATCCATGGGCCCCTCGATAGGGAAAGGCTGTCTAAATACATGGTCGTGCTCAAATTTATTTGATAAAGTGGTTATCAAATACTATTTGTTGGAACAGTCTACCTGGAGATCGAGCATAAATACAATTAAGCGTAATAAGGGTGACAACTACCATGCCTTATGCTTAATTAGGATATCGCGAGACAAAGGGATTAAATAGTGGATTGATATTAGGTTCCGTTGTATATTCATTCACTTTGGGTAGTCACAATGTCCTGCTAGGGACCGCTTGTGATTTATGAACTCACACTACTACTAAGTGTGTTTTCATTGCCATTGTAATATGAACCTACAGGGTCACACGCATAGACGAGCTAACGATCTTCATATCCAGACTCAATGAATCTAGAATGTGTCTAGGTTCATTGTATCTGACATTCATTTTTCTGAGAATAATAAAGCGTTATTATTCGAATTAGAGATAAGGGGCATTTTCGGTATAGTTGGGATTACGTGGGAGTTATTATCCGATAAGGACTCCCACTACAGCGAAGTCTAGGGGGCGTGGGAGTTAAAGACTCACACTGCCAGGGAAGAGGTGGAGCGGACGTGGGAGTTGTTCTGGAAACAACCTCTCACTCCCAATAAAAACCTCTCCTGGCCGAAACCCTAGGGTTAGACAATTTTTCAGCCGAAATACCAAGAAATCCAGAAAATTGTTTTCTGCCTCACTTTCTCCCTAATTCCCGAAACTCAGAGCTAGCACTCGCTGCTCGTTTCGTCGCGTGGATACCGGTAGGGAGTAATTCTGCAAGGGAGGACTCAAGGTGATCATTGCATCCGAGCCTTAAAGACAGAATCTGCCTTTCAAGAATCGGATTCTTGAGCCAACAAATGTAAGTTCTTTTCTTTCCGGTTTTTCGATTCGTTTTGTATGAGCGGATCCTTCATGGGAGGACTCATTGGTGTTTGGAACGAGTTTCCGCCCATGAATCCCTTCATATGGACCTTGTGATCAAACATTGCCACTCAACCCCCTTTACAAAGAAAGATAATCTCAACACATGAGATTTTACATTTCAAGCTCAAGAAAAATAAATCCCTCTAAGGATTGAATATTACAATGTAAGCTCTAATTCATATTTGCGAATGAAAGACTATGTAGATGAAGCTCTTTCTCAAATAGAAATGTTTTTATGAATGATTGGAAGAATTTAGCTTAAGAAAGTGTTTTCAGCCTTAACGGTTTTATATAGGGTCTAAAAAGTGCAAGCAAATCGAGTTGCAACCGCTATATTTTTGCCTTGACATGACAACTTCGGTCGACCAGACTAGGTAGTAGGTTGGCCGAAGTAGTTCCCAAGTTAAGTTCAAAGGCTTCTGTCTTGATCTCGGTCGACCGTGATAAGTGGTCCTGTTGAACTAAGCAAATGCCAGTCAACCGACCTGAAGTAGGTCTTCCGAGATTTTTATAGTCGTTAGAGTCTTGGAACATTCAAAAGTGACAAAGTACAAAAGACACTTCGATCGACTAGACAGCACATGTCGGTCGACCAGACTTCATCAGGTCGCCCGCGGTCTAAAACCCTGTCTACCGGACTTCAGTCCATAAATGGTTTTTCCACTTGGTCAACTTTCTAATGTTCTCAAACTAAAGCCTAGGTGTTTTTGAAAGATATTAAAAGCATTTTAAAGATCTTAGGCATTAACCAACACTTAAAAGGTGTTTTAAAAAAACCTTTGAAAGATTAAATCAAAGTATGAAATGTGGTTTTGAAAACATGCAAGAGTATGAGCTTCGTCATACTATAAACTATCATTCATCAAATAAGATTAGTCACGAGAGATATACCTGTAACCATCTTGACTAACCTTCTTCTTGGTTTTCAAGTCTTCAAGATGAGTTCCTCTTAGAGCTTGGACTTGAGAACTTTGATCAACCTCTTCTTGTGATGAAGCCCTTTGTAGTCTCGTCAAGTTGTAGCATCTTGGACTTCAACACTTGCTGATCTTCCTTTGATTTTGCAATATCTTTAATTAACATTGTGGATGACCTTTTGGCTTGTGCTATGTAGACATGCAAAATGAAGATTCTTCTTGTTTGTAAAATGACATTTGAAATCCACAAGAAGATCTTCCTTTGATTTTGCAATGTCTTTCAATGACATTGTGAATGACCTTTAAGCTTGTGCCATTGAAGACTTGCAAATTGTAGCTTCTTCTTGTTGTAGTATGATCTTTGATGTCCACAAGAAGCTACATTTCAATGCATGTGTGAGTTCATAATATCCTATCATTGAAACACATGCTCACACAAACATTAGAACTTATCAATGTATTGTTATCATCAAAACGAGATTTATCACTTTAGCTATTAGGGATTACACTTAGAGATACAAGATTTGTTAACTTTAATGATTATCTCCTTAGCACTGTAGAATCCAGTCCGCGTGGAGGCCCAATCTCTTTGAACTGCTATCCAATTTTTTATTTATCTCTAGATGATCCCAATATTCTAAAAAGCCTTAGTACTTCAAGTAAAAACTCACAATTATAAAATGCTTGAAGGATCCATTATGATAGCTCTAATTTATAGAATTCATTTCAAATCTATGGTCTCAGCTTTCTCGACAAAAGCCAAATATAAAAGTGAAAAGACGAGAAACACTCCTCATATAAGAAAGAAATTCGGATTCCCAACAAAATGTCAGCAAAAAATAACTTGGAATTCGTTTCTTACTAGGATCATCACGAGTAAGAACCAATTAGTTTTCGTAGAATAAATACCTTTAAGATTCCAAAATAGAAACGATTTCTGTGTTGATGTTTTCGAATGCAAGCACGAATATGACGATCAATCACTTACTTCTACGGTATCCACACGACCACGTGGATGGACGTTCTACACTCTAGTGCTAGCCAAAAGATGAAGAACAATGACTTGAAGAAACACTATCAAACATGATCAAAGCATATCAATAGCCATGTAGGAAATCTTGTGAGATTTCAAGTGGACAGATTTATGCATACAAACACGATCATTATAAGAAACACTATTGACATTTATATAACAATCCATGAAGTGTTCTTATAGCGGGTCGATTCAGCATTATGATATCCAATATCACATACCCATGTGTTGATCAGATATCCAATATCAATCACAACCATACTAGTCTCAACAGATTATTAGTATCATCGTCATTCCATACTAATGTTTGATTAGGGACATTTAAGAATAGTATTATAACAATTTATAACAACTACTCTAAAGGATGTTATTATGAATAATACTAATTCACAGAAGTAATAAACACAGTAATGGAATCATGCCTTTATATATCATAATATATAATATTGATACAACATCTCCAATTATCACAAAAAATCACAATCTAAAGATTGAACTTTTAGTGCAAAAAATAGAAGTGTCTCTAAGACAAGTTCTCATGTTATCTGATACCCATAGAAGTTGTACGACGATCATCTGCATGTACTTTGCAAATATGCACATGACCTCTATAAATGATCTCATGGATCAGGTGATATCGTCGAAGTAAATGTTTGGACATTTGGTGAGATCTTGGTTCCTTTGATTGAGAAATGGCTCCATTGTTGTCATAATAGATATCAACATCGTTCTCAAAGCTAGGTACCACATCAAGCTCACTAATGAACTTTCGAATCCAAACTGCCTATTAGATGCATCACTTGCAGCAATATACTCGGCTTCACTTGTAGAATCAGCAACGGTTACTTTCTTTGAACTCCTCCAGCTCACAACACCTTTTGATTAGGAAAATACATAACCTGGTTGCAAGCTATAGTCATCTTTATCAGTTTGGAAGCTGACATCAGTGTAACCATCTACAATGAGTTCTTCCCCACCTCCAAAGATTAATAATGTATCCTTAGTCATTCGTAAGTACTTAAGGATATTCTTGACGGCTATCCAGTGACACTCACCATAAGTGTACTGGTATCTGATCATTATAATCAAAGCATACGAGACATGAAGGCGAGTACACAACATAGCATACATGATAGATCCAATTGCAGAAGCATATGAAATCTTATTCATGTGTTATTCTCTTGCATGCTAAACCGATTTATCACCTTGTCTATATATGTATTCTGACTTAGGCCTAAGTCCTTCACAGAGAAACATTTCCCTTACCAAATCTTTACAGATTCCAATGTTGGAATGTCATTCCCCATGAGTAGTATGTCATGAACATAATAGAATTTCCACTAACCTTCTTATAAACACAAGATTCATCTACGTTTCTAATGAAACCAAACTCTCGTACGACATCATTAAAATGTTTATTCCAGCTTATAGAAGCTTGCTTTAGTCCATAAATGGACCGTTATAGCTTGCATACTTACCGACATTATTAGGAACAACAAAACCTTCAGCTTGTGTCATGTACACATCCTTATCAAGGTTTCCATTAAGGAAAGTTGTTTTGACATCCATTTTCCATATCTCATAATTATAGTATGCTGCTATTGCAAGGAAGATCCATATGGATTTAAACATTACTACTGGGGGAAAAGTTTCATCATAATCAATATCATGAATGTGTTTGAAACCTATAGCGACTAACACTATGGAAAAATTGGGCTTTGGTAACATTTAGCTTGTGGCACTTATGCGTTATATGTCATTTATATACAGCATTCATGTGAAAATTCCATATTTTTGTGGCACTTTATAAGAAGCGTCACAAATTTTATGGAATTTTTTTAATTGCCTCATTAAGTGCCACAAAATTATGGCAATTTTGAGAAAATGTTGCCACAAAATATAGTAAATAAACTTATTAGTTTATAACTTATTATATAATTTGTATGACGTTAAGATTCAAATTTTCATTTAGTATTATTTCTACTCAGTTTTTGTTTTAAAAGAGTTTTATTTCTAATTTGTTGTTGTTAATATACATTAATAAATATAAATTATCAAACTTAGAAGTAATTAAATACAATTTATTGTTATGTTATGTTATATAAATAAATTTGGTTAAAATTAAGACAAAGTCCTTATGATGCATTAGGTTAAGCATCAGTGTTTGCAAGGAGAGGTCAAGTGTTCAAATCTCATCAAATGCAAACATTAGATTGTAGATAATGCGTGATCATGGATAATGCCTCTGGTTGTTATATTTCTTTATAAATAAAATAATTTTTATTTAAAAACATTAAATTATTTTCGCAGCATTTACCAAATAGTGCCGCAAAATATGTCATATTTTCAATGTGTTCTTGGAATTTAAAAAGTGTCACAAGTTGTGCCGCCAATTTATTTACGTTACTTCATTAGTGCCACGAAAAAAATGACACCACTTGTGGGGGAACTTTCAAAAAGTGCCGCACAAGTGCCACGAAACAACTTTTTTGATACTTAAACAACTTTTCATGGCATTTATGCAATGCTACCAAAAGACAAATGTGCCATAGTGATAATCGCCCCTTGTAGGTTTGTATGTTTCCATCCATGTCGGTTTTTAGCTTAAAAACCCACTTGCACCCTATGGGAGTTTCCCTTTCAAGTGGATCAACCGAGATCCATACTTGGTTAGCATACATGGAATCCATTTCATACCTCATTGCTTTAAGCCATTTTTTTAGAATCTTGACTAGTAATTGTTTGTTTATAGGTTGTAGGCTCATCTTGAACAACAAATATAAAATCACCATGTTCTGTCATGAGAAATCCTAATTTCTCTGGTGATCTACGAGTTCTACTAGACCTACACAATTCTTGTGGTTCATGAACTGACTCATCTTGTACAACTATTTGTGGAGCTGGTTCCATTTCCATATGAACATTAGTGTGAGAGTTTTGAACTTCTGTAAGTTCAACTTGATTCCCACTTGTCTTCCTAGCATTAAACTCATTTTCTAGAACGACTCTCGTTCAAGCAACAAACACTTTGTTCTCGTTAGTGATATAGAAGCAGTACCATTTGTATTTCAAAATATGTACATATTCATATCTACTGAGGTCATTAGTAAATGTAATGAAGTATAAATAACCCCTCTAGCATGTATATTGAATGGACTACATACATCACTATGTATTAATCCCAATATATCGTTTGTTCTTTATCGAATTCTAGTAAAAGGAGAAGTATTCATCTTACCCATTAAAAAATGCTCACAGTAATCAAATGATTCCATTAAACCCGTAAGAAAGAAATTCAGATTCCTAACAATAAAGGGCAGCGGAAAAATAACTTGGATTTCGTTTCTTACTAGGATCATCACGAGTAAGAATCAATTAGTTTTCGTTAGAATTAATACCTTAAGATGTTAATGACAGAAATGATTTCTACAACTATAGTGTTGATGTTGTCTAATCCACTAGCAAGAATCTGATGATCAATCCCTTGCCTCTACGATATCCACACGATCTCTTGGACGAGTGTTTTACTCTCTATTACTAGCTAGAAGATGAAGAACAATGAGACTTGAAGACAATCTTCAAAGGAATTATTTTTTTATATCAAATGGAGAACAAAATGGGGAGAGAGAGAGATGAGAGAAAAAAATCAGAATTTTGTCTCTTGTTTTGTGTTGTCTAACATCACATGTTAGGACAAGAGTTAGATTATATAGGGATGGTGGTTTATTCCATAATAACCTCCGTAACCTAACTACTAACTCCCTTTTAACTCCCCAACTTCCGTTTTTTCTAGAATCCGGTTCAACTGATTTAACAGACCGATTTAGATCAATTGATCGGTTCAACCAATCTGATATTGGTCGGCCCAATCCAATTGGAGCATCTATTATGAAATACAAATTCCAACAAGCCTAATCCAATTTATCATAGAGTGCGACACATTGGGTATTTGCAATGTTGGTTGTGACAACAATTTGTCAATAATAATGAGCGGTATCTAGCAACACATCATTACTCCCAAATTACAAACATTAATGGTGATTCTACATAATCACATTTTATGACCTTTTGTTGCTAATCCATTTGTCCTTGATATCTTTATTAAACATAAGTCATGGAATATGTCATACTTGTATAGTTTAATCTTTTGTTTCTTTATTCACGAGTAGACTAATCAAATTCACAAAAAAATATCACAATATCAATTCATTTGTTTATGGCCATGAATTAGTCTCGCTCCCTCAAAGGACCCAAGATATCCCACCTGTTATATAGGATGGACAAATCTTGTTACAGACAGCGTTAGACACCATCAAAGCATATCACTAGCCATGTAGGAAATCTTGTGAGATTTCAAGTCGAAGTATTTATGCATACAAACACGATCATTATAAGAAACACTATTGATATTTATATAACAATCAATGAAGTGTTCCTATAGCGGGTCGGTCCAGTATTATGATATCCAGTATCACATACCCATGTGTTGATTAATTATCCAATATCAATCACGACACATACTAGTCTTAACACATTATTATTATCCTCGTCATTCCATAACAATGTTCGACTAGGGTCATTTAAGAATAGTAGTATAACAATTTATAATAACTATTCTAAATGATGTTATTATGAATAATACAAATTCACAGAAGTAATAAACATAACAATGGAATCATGCCTTTATATATCACAATATATAATACTGATACACCATCTCACACTTGCACAAAAGACCACAATCTAAAGATTGGTCTTTTAGTGCATACAAATAGAACTATCTCTAAGACCAGTTCTCTTGGTAACTAATACCCATAGAAGCTGTATGACCATAGAAGCTGTATGACCATCATCTTGCTGCTATGACACCGGTTTCGTCAGTGGATCAACAATGTTATCATCTGTATGTACTTTGCATATCTGCACATCACCTCTATCAATAATCTCTTGGGTTGTGTGATAAAGCCGAAGTATATGTTTGGACCTTTGGTGAGATCTTAGTTCCTTTGATTGAGAAATGGCTCCATTGTTATCACAATAGAGATCAACAACATTCTTAATGCTAGGTACCACATCAAGCTCACGAATGAACTTTTGAATCCAAGCCGCCTCTTTAGCTGGATAACTTGCATTTATATACTCCCCTTCAGTTGTACAATTAGTAATAGTAGCTTGCTTTGTACTCTTCCGTTTAGACAAAATACACAACTTGGTTGCGAGCGATAGTCATCTCTATCAGTTTGGAAGATGGCATCAGTGTTGTTAGTAGTGCCCTAGGAACATTAGCATATGTTGTACGTTTTATATCATTTTGAGCATTTCATCTGAATAGTTAATTTTGCTTATGAACATCAAATGCGTGATTTGATAGTAAAACTCATATGCTTATGTAATTACTATTCTAGTTGTCCCTAGTTTTATGTAATCTACTTTACAATGAAATAAAACTAGTATGAGGTTTGATTGATGATTATGTTTTACTAATCATGTGTAATGAGTACAAATCATATCATAGATGCAATGTATTGAGATATATCGCATCGGACGTGATCCATTAGAGAAGTAATACTTCATGGTCCTTAGTCATAAGTATTAGTTCCTCAATACTATTTTAAAATCCTTAGACCTTATGTCTCCATTGATTCTAGCATGAATGGAGCCACGTTTTTACTCAGTTGTACGTTGCTTTTAATCGAGTAATAATTACGATTGATGATGGGATGTAGCGTCCTATCATGGCTTGAATGTGAGAGGCATTGTAAGGAATTTGTCCCTCTCTATTATTAGAGAGAGATATCCATGGGCTCCTCGATAGGGAAAGACTGTCTAAATGCATGGCCGTGCTCAAATGTATTTGATAAAGTGGTTATCAAATACTATTTGTTGGAACAGTCTACATGGAGATCGAGCATAAATATAATTAAGTCTTATAAGGGTGATGACTACCATGCCTTATGCTTAATTAGGATATCGCGAGACAAAGGGATTAAATAGTGGATTGATATTAGGTTCCACCGTAAATTCATTCACTTTGGGTAGTCACAATGTCCTGCTAGGGACCGCTTGTGATTTATGAACACATACTACTACCAAGTGTGTTTTCATTGCCATTGTGATATGAACCTACAGGGTCACAAGCATAGACGAGCTAACGAGCTTCATGTCCAGATTCAATGAATCTAGAATGTGTCTAGGTTCATTGTATCTGACATTTATTCTTCTGAGAATAATAAAGCGTTATTATTCGAATTAGAGATGCATAATGGGCATTTTTGGTCTAGGTTCATTGTATCTGACATTTATTCTTCCTCCAGTCTTGTTACATAATTGCATGGGCATACTCAGCCTTCAATGTAAAGCAGTAAAACTAATCTAAGAAAGTAATTGCAATTTTACATCATTGGAAAAACGACTCGCAAGTCGTATTATAAAATTACAACCCAATTAAGTGTAAAACAAGAGGTGGTATAGTAGGTCATGCTATTCACCATGCTAAAACTCACATAAAGCATAATGGAAAAAAATGAGTACATATACAAAATCTTAGGTTAGCGGAACGTTGATGGTCAGTGCGACGCAGACGGCGGTCCCGATTTTAACCCTAAATTGCCTAAAATACATAATCGAATTATGTATTGGTTAATCAGATTAACGCAGGAAGCATAACCGAATTAATCGAATTAATAACAGATTAATCATAAACAGTTTATGCAGTATCGAATATACAGAAACATGCGATATTAGTTTATGCAAATTAATCGAATTAAATTACATACCAAATCATGCTAAGGCAGTTCATGCAATATTAATCAAATTAATAACATAACGAATCACATAAACATATAAACATGATTAACCGAAATCAGTCTATGCATATATCACATATATTGAATCAAAGATACAATCTTTTTGGTTTTTCACACTTATACATACCAAATCGAAATTGATACGTGTTATGATGTGATTAACAATATCGAATTCGAATAGTATGAGCAAGGCTCTGATACCACTGAAGGGATTCATGGGCATAAACTCGTTCTAAATACCCATGAGTCCTTCCATGAAGCATCCGCTCATACAAAACACGAATCGAAAGCATACGAAAAGACTTACATTTTACGGCTCAAGAATCTTATTCTTGAATGAAAGATTTTGTCTTTGGGCTCTTAGCAAAGATCACTTTGAGTCCTCCCTTGCGTAATTACTCTTTAGCGGTATCCACGCGACGAAACGAACAACGATTGCTAGCTCTTCGTTTTTCTGAGTTTCGGGAATTTAGAGAGAAAGAGAGAGGCATAATTCAGAAATTTGATTTCTGGATTCTTAGTTGCGGCTGAAGCAATAGTCTTAAGGGTTTCGGCCAAGAGAGTTTATATAGGGAGTGGGAGTTTGTTCCAAGAACAACTCCCACGTCCTATCCAACTCTTTTGGCAGTGTGAGTCTATAACTCCCACATCCTCTAGACTTCTGCTGGTAGTGGGAGTCTTTATTGGATAATAACTCCCACATAATTCTAGCTATACCAAAAATGCCCTTATCTCTAATTCGAATAATAACGCTTTATTATTCTCAGAAAAATAAATGTCAGATACAATGAACCTAGACACATTCTAGATTCATTTAATCTGGACATGAAGCTCGTTAGCTCGTCTATGCGTGTGGCCCTGTAGGTTCATATCACAATGGCAATGAAAACACACTTAGTAGTAGTATGTATTCATAAATCACAAGCGGTCCCTAGCAGAACATTGTGACTACCCAAAGTGAATGAATTTATGGTGGAACCTAATATCAATCCACTATTTAATCCCTTATAAAGCTTATTTGTATTTATGCTCGATCTGCAGGTAGACTATTCCAACAAATAGTATTTAGACAGTCTTCCTTATCGATGGGCCCATGGATATATCTCTCTAATAATAGAGGGACAAATTCCTTAGAATGCCTCTCACATTCAAGCCATGATAGGACACTACATTCGATTATTAGTCGTATTGATTACTCGATTAAAAGTAACGTCCGACTGAGTCAAAACGTGGCTCCATTCATGCTAGAATCAATGGAGACATAAGGTCTAAGGATTCCAAAATAGTATTGAGGAAGTAATACTTATGGCTAAGGACCATGAAGTATTACTTCTCTAACGGATCACGTCCGATACAATGCATCCCTATAGCTTGCATCTATGATATGATTTGTATTCATTACACATGATTAGTAAAACATAATCATCAATCAAACATTAGACTAGTTTTATTTCATTGTAAAGAACCTTACATAAAACTAGGGACAACTTGAATAGTAATTACATAAGCTAATGAGTTTTACTATCAAATCACGCATTTGATGTTCAGAAGCAAAATTAACTATTCAAATACATGTTCAAAAGAAATAAAACATACAACATATGCTAATGGTCCTAGGGCACTACTAAAAGTATCTGCTTTTTGTGCTAAAAGAATATGAGACATCAGGGCGAGTACACAACATGGTATACATGATATAACCAATTGTAGAAGCATATGATATCTCCTTCAAGCGCTCTTTCTCCTCAAATGTCTTAGCACACTGTTCGTTAGAAAGAACAATTCTATGTGTAGTAGGACATAGTCATTTCTTAGACTTTTGCAAGCTAAACCGATTTAGCACCTTGCCTATATACGTACTCTGACTTAGGCGAAAGAGTCTTCGCGACTATCTCTATAGATCTTGACACTTAATATATAGTTGGCTTGGCCTAAATCCTTCATTGAGAAACATTGCCTTAACCAAATCATTACAGATTCAAATGTTGGAATGTCATTCCCTATTAGTAGTATGTCATCTACATACAATACCAGGAACACAATAGAACTTCCACTAACCTTCTTATAAACACAAGGCTCATCTACATTTCTAATGAAACAATACTCTCGTACGGAATCATTAAAACGTTTATTCCAGCTTCTAAAAGCATGCTTTAGTCCATATATTGACTGTTTAAGCTTGCATACTTTATTGGTATTGTTAGGAACGACAAAACCTTTAGGTTGTGTCATGTACACATCATCTTCAAGGTTTCCATCAAGGCAAGCTATTTTGACATATCTCATAATCATAGTATGCTGCTATTGCAAGCAAGATCCTTATTGATTTAAACATTACTACTGGGGAAAAGTTTCATCATAGTCAATACCATGAATCTGTTTGAAACCTTTAGCGACTAATAACCCCTTGTAGGTTAGTATGTTTCCCTCTATGTCGGTTTTTAACTTAAAACCCCACTTGCACCCGATAGGAGTTACCCCTTCAGATGGATCAACCAAGATCCATACTTGATTAGTATACATGGAATCCATTTCAGGCATCATGTCTTCAAGCCATTTCTCAGAAACTGGACTATTAATTGCTTTTATGTAGGTTTTAGGCTCATCATGATCAATTTATAACAACTATCTAAAGGATGTTATTATGAATAATACCAATTCACATAAGTAATAAACATAATAATGGAAGCATGCCTTTATATATCACAATATATAATACTAATACAACATCACACACTTGCACAAAAGACCACAATTTAAAGATTGGTCTTTTAGTGCATACAAATCGAACTATCTCTAAGACCAGTTCTCGTGGTATCTAATACCCATAGAAGCTGTATGACGATCATGTTGTTGATGTGACAGCGGTTTCTTCAGTGGGTCAACAATGTTATCATTTGTATGTACTTTGCATATCTGCACATCACCTTTATCAATAATATCTCGGATTAGGTGATAAAACAGAAGTATATGTTTGGACCATTGATGAGATCTTGGTTCCATTGATTGAGAAATGGCTCCATTGTTGTCACAATAGAGATTAACAAAAGTCTCATGGCTAGGTACCACATAAAGCTCACTATTGAACTTTCGAATCCAACCCGTCTTTTTACCTATAACACTTGCAAATATAAACTCGGTTTATGTTTTAGAATAAAAACGGTTGGCTGCTTTGAACTCCTCCAACTCATAGCACCACTGTTTAGGCAAAATACAAAACCTGATTGTGAGCGATAGTCATATCATAGACTCTTGCATGCTAAACTGACTTAGCACCTTGGCTATATATGTACTATGACTTAGGCCGATGAGTCTGAGCGATCTATCTCTATAGATCTTGACACCTAATATATAGCTAGCTTTTCCTAAGTCCTTCATAGAGAAACATTGACCCAACCAAATCTCTACAGATTCCAAGGTTGGAATGTCATTCCCCATGAGCAGTATGTCATATACATACAATACCAGGAACACAATAGAATTTCCATTAACTTTCTTATAAACACAAGGCTCATCTACGTTTCTAGTGTACCCAAACTCTCGTACGACAATATTAAAATGTTTATTCCAGCTTATAGAAGCTTGTTTTTGTCCATAAGTTGACCATTTTAGCTTCCATGCTTTATTGGCATTGTTATGATCGACAAAACCTTTAGGTTGTGTCAACTACACAACCTCTTCAAGTTTTCCATTAAGGAAAGCTGTTTTGACATCCATTTGTCATATCTCATAATCATAGTA
The DNA here is from genome assembly GCA_026122235.1 of Vinca minor. NCBI lineage: Eukaryota > Viridiplantae > Streptophyta > Magnoliopsida > Gentianales > Apocynaceae > Vinca > Vinca minor. Next base: position 552,302 of record JAOCZM010000161.1, on the reverse strand, counting down.
AGCTGCTATTGCAAGCAAGATCCTTATGGATTTAAACATTACTAATGGGGAAAAGGTTTCTTCATAGTCAATACCATATTCTATTTGAAACCTTTCGCGACTAATCGCCCCTTGTAAGTTTGTATGTTTCCATCCATGCCGGGTTTTAGCTTAAATCCCCACTTGCACCCTATAGAAATTACCCCTTCAGGTGGATCAACTAAGATCCATACTTGGCTAGTATACATGGAATCCATTTCAGACCTCATGGCTTCAAACCATTTCTCAGAATCTGAACTATTAATCGCTTGTTTATAGGTTGTAGGCTCGTCATGTCATGCCCCGAAACCGGTTCTATAAGTCCGGAACCGAAAACCCGACATGACCGTATTCTCAAATTAAAATCCAAGAATACCAGGTCCTTACATTCAGAGAATCTATTTCCATAAAGTGATAATCACCCATTTAATTCAACTATCAGAATTCCTCAATAAATTTTAATACATTAAAGTTGAGAAAAATACTCTTAATGGAATTATCCTAAAGTTTTATTCCGTAAGTAATCCCAAAGTTGCTTCTACACTCAGTCCCCGTCGTACGGTCTATCGTTCCCTTATGACTCATCATCTGTAAAAACAACAATGCAAGGAGTGAGCTACAACTCAGTAAGTATAGAAACACCTCCCCGGGAAAATCCGGTTACATATATATAGTTTTCATAAAACAAACAGATTTTATTGAAGTATACTTTAACCAGAATCTTTTGACAGAAAAAGTATTTTCAGAAACTTTTAGAAATTCAGACAGATTTATCATATTTAACAGATTCAGAACAGAAACAGAATTTACAGAGTGATACTTTGACCGGGGATCATAGGTTTACCGAAACAGAAACAGAAACTGATATATCAGCCCTAGACTTATACCCTCTAGGGAATGGGTCAGTACAGAGTCCTAGCTTCTACCCCTAGGTGGATCAGAATAGACAGTATTCCAAGTCAACCCGCAAAGTATCAAACAATAACATAATTTTCAGACTTATATGTATTAAAAACAATGCAAACTGTAACATGTTCTTTTGAAAAAATAAAAACGAAATAATTCTTTATTGAGATCATTCCAAGGAAGATGCATTCTACGGTGACACATTTAGTTGAAATAAATATAATAGTCCACAATAATTGACTTACTACAATCTCCAAATCTAGAGGAACAAGCAGTAATTCCATGAGTTTCAAGTAACAAAGACAAAGAAAGGTCCCTTGAACAATAGATATACCCATGAAATAATATACTTTAATTTCGTTACAAGAGAACAAAGTTGACACATTTAGCAAGAGTGTCCTGTGGAATCAATAGTATGGCTGATATAATACTCTGATCATATGCAATGTAACATGCTCAGTAGCTCAAGAGAAGCCACCCAAATAAATGGTGATTTCATGAGTTTAAAATAGTAAAGAAAGAAAAAAAAAACGAGTCTTGTGAGCAACAGATGTACCTCAAGCAATATAAATTTTCTTTTGAATAAAATTGCTCTAGAAAATTCTGGAGATAAAGAAGAGAAAAGGAAAAGAAACAGAGAGTGTAATCGAATTAGCCACTCAAGATCAAATACTATGCCGAATTCTCTTTTCACAGAGCGAAACAAACGTAAGGCGAGAGAGCAAAACGACAATTCACAGTAAATTAATACGGTGTACCAGATATCAAGAATCAATAAACTTTCAATAATCATAGATACCATATGCGTGGAAACGAAGGCGGTGAAATGGATAAAAGAGGATTGAGTTTATAAGAAAATTATGAATATATATTAAAGACTATCAACCCTCAATTGAACAGGATTAGACGACAAAAGAGAAAATTCGGCAATTTTATTCAGCTAGGATTTCCATGGTCAATCCATGAACATGAAGGAAATTTATACATTGCAAATAGTCTCGAATCCTCCCATATTTTATACCAAAATATAACCTTTTAACAAATTGAAAGGAATCTATACTTACATTCGATTCGTTCTTAATCTTTCGGAGACGAAAAGTTTCACCAACAGATCCTACGATCAGAGGAACAGGTACTGGAGTTGTCTCCGCAACTATGTCTGTAGCTGAAATATATCGTATGATTTGTGAGTAGGGTTTGGCTGGAAAAGTGTATTAAATACTAATAAATATTTGCAACTCTAGTCCTTGGTTTATAGAATATATTAACCCTAAGCCCAATTGTAATAAGATTTGATTTCTCTAGTCCAAAGGTTATGAAACATAATCGATCTAGTCCCTAGAAAAGGTACGAGTTTCACACGTCATGATCAATAAACATAACATCAACTTGTTATGTTACGAGAAATCCAAATTTCTCTTTTGATCTACGAGTTATACTAGAGCTACGCAATTCTTGTGTTTCTTCAACTGGCTCATCTTGCACAACTATTTGTGCAGTTGGTTCAATTTCCATCCGAACATCAAGTTTTGAACTTCTGTAAGTTCAACTTGACTCCCACTTCGTTAGTAGTGCCCTAGGACCATTAGCATATGTTGTACGTTTCATATCTTTTGAGAATGTAATTGAATAGGTAATTTTGCTTATGAACATCAAATGCGTGATTTGATAGTAAAACTCAGTAGTTTATGTAATTACTATTCTAGTTGTCCCTAGTTTTATGTAAGCTTCTTTACAATGAAATAAAACTAGTACGATGTTTGATTGATGATTATGTTTTACTAATCATGTGTAATGAATACAAATCATATCATAGATGCAATGTATTGAGATATATTGTATCGGACGTGATCCGTTAGAGAAGTAATACTTCATGGTCCTTAGTCATAAGTATTACTTCTTCAATACTATTTTAGAATCCTTAGACCTTATGTCTCCATTGATTCTAGCATGAATGGAGCCACGTTTTGACTCAGTCGGACGTTACTTATAATCGAGTAATCAATACGACTGATGATAGGATGTAGCGTCCTATCATGGCTTGAATGTGAGAGGCATTGTAAGGAATTTGTCCCTCTCTATTATTAGAGAGAGATATCCATGGGCCCCTCTGTTAGAGGAATAACCGGGTCTAAACAGTTTATGCAGCGGAAATAAAATGACCCGCCTCTAATAGGATCTTTCGCGAGTAAGAACCTTAGACTACGGGATAGTATTATACCTTTCGAAATGCAGAATCTGTCTGAAACGGTTTTCGTTGTCACGAACGGAATGCCACCAACGCAAGCTCCGTCTCTCCCGATATCCACTCGATCTTCCGGGGATGGTCCTCTACTGCTTGGTGCTAGCCAACGCCTTGTAGAAGTCTTGAAGACGCTCTTCAAGATGGAGTATATATATGACCTTACGAAGAACAAGAAACAGTTTTCTTACTTCTTTTCTATTAGCCAAAGCTAGAAAAGAAGTCTTTAGAAAAGTTGTCTTTCCTTTCTATTCAAGTTCTCTTTAATGCTCTCACTTTTTCTCTCTATTCTAAGCTCTCAAAAAGCTGGAGAAAATGACTTAGGAATGCTAAGAAAAATCAGCATTTTCCTTAGTCATTCAAGAGATAGTGGGGAGAGTGAAAGGGGGAAGTGGGAGATCATGGAGAAAACTACTCCTCCACATTCTCCACCACTTCAACCTCCTTTCTTAGAGATAAGAGCTGAAAATATATCCTATATTTCCAGCCATAAGGTCGGTCCAAATGGGTTGGTCGGCCCAACCCGATTAAGGGCCCAATCCAATCCCGACCCGGCCCAATCGAATTGGCGCACCTTAGATTAAATGTACTCCAACAAGCCCAATCCAGTTGATCTATGAGTGCGACCCAGGAGGTATCTATGATGTTGGCCGTGACATCACATGTCACAGGTAATGAGAGGTATCTAGCAACGCATCATTACCCCCAATTAATAAATATCTAGTGACTATCATAGTCACACCATTTGACATTTGTATTTAAATCCTTTTGTCCTTGATATCTAGATTGAACACAAGTCATGGAAAAAGTCACACTTGTATTGTCCAATCTTTTAGTTTATTGATTCGCGAGTAGACTAATCAAATGTCATCAATATCATATACTGATTCATTTGTTCATGGCCATGAATTAGTCAGACTCCATCAAAGGGGCCCAAGATATCGCTCTCGCTATATAGGAGGGACAAATCCTTTTCTGCATCTCATTCATCACGAACAAGATTCGTGATGTACCCCGATAAATGCCTTTATTGCTCACCCCTATTACGGATAGCGTTTAACATTATCAAAGCATAACACTAGCCATGCAAGAACTCTTGTGAGACCTCAAGTCGAAGGATCTTTTATACAACCCAGTCAAAATTGAGAAACACCGTTGACTATTATATAACAACCCATGGTGTGTTTCTCATGTCGAGTGCATGCAGTATAATGATTCTCTAATCATATATACCTATGTGACGATCCGATATCTTATATCAATCACTGCACATACTAGTCTTACGCATTATTATTGTCCTCGAAGATTCCATAATAATGTTCGACTAGGGACGTTTCAGTATTCATAACATTTATGAATACCAAGGACATATTATTTATTTATGTTGTTAAGAACGCAGAAACATAATGAAATAATACTGGAATTTATGCCTTTTATTCATCAAAATGAAAATTACATAAATACGATACAATAATCTCCCACTTGCACAAAAAGACCCAAAATCATCTACTGATTGGTCTTTAAGGGCATACTAATGACTGTCTCTAAAGATCAGCCCTCCAGATATCGGATACCCATGGAGCTAGTGTGACGATCATGCTACTGCTGCAACAGTGGCTTCGTCAGTGGATCGGCAACATTGTCTGCCGAATCTACTCTGCATATATGCACATCACCTCTCTCTATAATCTCGCGGATTAGGTGAAAACGCCGTAGTACATGTTTAGACCTCTGGTGAGATCTAGGTTCCCTAGATTGTGAAATAGCCCCATTGTTGTCACAATAGAGGTCTATCGAGTTCGCAATACTAGGAACCACATCGAGGTCGGAAATAAATTTCTCGATCCAAAGCGCCTCATGCCCTGCTTCACAAGCTGCTATGTACTCGGCCTCTGTCGTAGAATCTGCGATGGTCGATTGCTTTGAAGCTGCGCTGACTCACGAGCACCTCCATTCAAGTTAAACACATATCCCGGTGCGATCGGAAATCATCTCTATCGGTTTGGAAACTAGCATCGGTGTAACCACTTACAACGAGCTCATCCGTCCCCTCCATAAATCAAGAATGTATCCTTAGTCCTTCGTAAGTACTTGAGGATATTCTTGGTCGAGATCCGATGGCGTTCACCGTAATTAGGTCGGTATCTGCTCGTAAGGCTTAAGGCAAACGAGACATGCAGGGCGAGTACATACCATGGCGTACATGATGGATCCTATGGTAGAAGCATAAGGGATCTCTTTCATGCGTTCTAATTCGGCGAGCGTTTTAGAACACTTGTTTGTTCGATAGAACGATTACCATGTGCCATAGGACAAAGGCCACTTCTTAGACTCTTGCATGCTAAACCGCTTTAGCACCTTGTCTATATATGTACTCTAACTTAGGCCAATAGAGTCTCCTGGATCTATCTCTATAGATCTTGACTCCCCAGAATATAGTCGGCATCGCCTAAGTCTTTCATAGAGAAACACGTACTCAACCAAGCCTTGACGGACTTTAAGGTTGGTATGTCGTTTCCAATGAGTAGAATGTCATCTACATACAAAACCCGGGGAATACGATTGTGCTCCCACTAACCTTCTTGTAAACACAAGGCTCATCCTCATTTCTAATGAAGCCAAACTCACGGGACGGCATCATTAAAGCGGATGTTCGACTTGAGAAGCTTTCGCTTGAGTCCATAAATGGATCTCCGAAGCTTACATACTTTTCCGGCATTCTCCGGAGTGACAAAACCTTGGTCGTGTCATATACACATCCTCTTCAAGTTTTCCATTAAGGAAAGCGATTTTGACATCCATTTGCCGGATTTCATAGTCATAGTAAGCTGCGATAGCAAGTAAAATCCGAATGGACTTGAACATAACTACGGGGGAAAAGATCTACGTCATAGTCAATACCATGAACTTGTTTGAAACCTTTCACGACCGGTCGCCCCTTGTATGTTTGTACATTCCCTTCCATGTCGGTTTTAATCTTAAAAACCCATTTGCACCCCTATGGGAGTTACCCCTTCAGGGTGGATCAACCAAGATCCGAGACTTGGTTTGTGTACATGGAGTCCATTTCGGATCTCGCTGGCCTCAAGCCATTTCTCGGAATATGGGCTATTAATTGCTGTTTGTAGGTTGAAGGTTCATCGTGATCCACAAACATAACATCACCATGTTACGTTATGAAAAATCCAAATTTTTTTCAGGAGGTGGACGACGAACTCTACCGGGACTCTATGCAATTCTTGTGTTTCTTGAGCTGAGTCGTTTGCTGCATATTGTTTGTGGCACTCTCTGCACAACAACTTGTGGAGTCTATTCAATTTCCATCGTATCATTAGTACTAGTTTGAGAGTCCGGAACTTCAATAAGTTCTACACTACTCCCACTCGTGTTTCTAGAAACAAATTCTTTTTCTAGAAAGACTCTCATGCGAGCAACAAACACTTTGTTTTCGTTAGGGATATAAAAGTAGTATCCTTTAGTTTCCTTAGGATAACCTACAAATATGCACTTTTCAGATTTTGGAGCCAACTTATCAGAAGCTGAGCGTTTTACAAAAGCTTCACGGCCCCCAAATCTTGAGGAAAGACAAAGCTGGGGACGCTTCCCGAGTCCATAACTCGTATGGCGTCTTTGCAAGCGATTTAGATGGAGCAGCGGTTAAGTGTTAAAGCTGCTTTGTCTCTAGTGCTTGTCCCCAAAAGGAATTGGGTAGGCTCGTGTGACTCATCATAGAACGAACCATATCTAATAAGGTTCTGTTCCTCCTTTAAGATACACCATTCCATTGTGGAGTAGCTGGAGGAGAAAGTTGTGAAACGATTCCACAATCTTTTAGATAGTCACAGAATTCTTGACTCAAGTATTCTCCCCCTCGATCAGATCGAAGAACCTTAATACTCTTGCCAAGTTGGTTTTCTACTTCTAGTTTAAACTCTTTAAACTTAGCAAATGCTTCGGATTTGTGTTTCATCAAGAACACATATCCATACCTACTGAAGTCATCGATAAAGGTAATGAAGTAGAGGTAACCACCCCTTTGCATGTATATTAAAAGGGCCACATACATCACTATGTATTAGTCCTAATGAAGCATCGGCTCTCTCACCTAGCTTAGTGAAAGGTGATGCTTGTCATCTTACCCAAACAAACAAGATTCGCATCGATCATAAGACATGAAGTCAAATGATTCCAATAGCCCGTCTTTATGGAGTTTGGATATGTGGTCATCGTTTATGTGGCCTAAGCGACAATGCGAGGTATGTCGGATTAGAATCATTAGTCTTAATCTTTTTTTGTATTTATATTTAAAATTGGCATATCAAGGTCTAAAATATATAGACCATTAATCAAAGAAGCGCTTGCATAAAAAATATTATCCAAAAAATAACGACAATCGTTGGTTTTTTATTGAAATCTCAAAACCTTTCTTGTCCAAACCAGAAATTGAAATAATATTCTTAGTTAAACTTGGTACATAGAAAGCAGTTTTTCTAAATCCAAAACAAGCCCACGAAGGCAAAGTAAAAAGTACAAGTCCCTACAGGTTAGAGACTGCAACACGTGCTCCGTTGCCAACTCGTAGTTCCACTTCACCCTTTGCCAACTCTCTACTCCTTTGCAGTCCCTGCACATTAGTACAAATGTGAGAACCACATCCGGTATCAAGTACCCAAGAAGTAGTTGTATTTAAATTGATATCAATCACTTTAATATCAGCAACATAAATACCTGAGCCCAAAGCAACATTTGCTTTCTCCTTTTCCAGTCTTTTCCCTGCAATATAGCTTTTGCAGTTCTTTTTCCAGTGACCCTTTTCACCACAGTGATGACAGATAGAGTCCTTGGCTACACCACCCTTAGTTTTCAGTGCATTGTTGAAAGTGGTTTGCTTGACCTTAGACTTACCTTTCGGTTTGCCTTTGGATTTCACAAAACCTTTGCTTTTGCCCTTTTGCACCATCAGTATGGCGTTGGGCTTGGACTTGCCTATTTCCTTCTCGGCAGTCCTCGGCATGTTCAACAACTCGAGCAATGGCTTGTCAATTTCATTCATGTGATAATTCAGAATGAACTGATTGAATGACTCGAGCAACGATTGCAAGATCAAATCGATCGACGACTCTTGCCCCAAAGGAAATCCCAGTTTTTTCAAGGTTCTGAACATAACCTGTAATCTTAAGAACGTGAGTTCTTACTGGCATTCCTTCAGACATTTTGCACTGAAAGAGAGATTTCGATACGTCCAATCTCTCCTGGCGTGCTTGTCCCTGATATAGTTGCTTACGGTGAGCCGGCGATCTCATAAGCCCTCATGTCCTCATGTTGCTTCCGAAGCTCGAGTTCATGGTGACAAGCATGAGGCTAGACACATCTAAAGCATCACTACAATGCTTCTGATAAGCACTTCTATCAGCGGCCGAGCGCGAGCCTCGCAGTGTAGCGAGAATAGGTCGTTCTAGAACATACAACTTTCTTTCATGCTTAAGAACGATTCTCAAGTTTACGAACCGATCGAGGAAGTTAACTCCCTCTAATTTGTCCTTCTCAAGGACAGAACGCAGTGATAGTGTTTGGTTTGAATTTGACATTTTTCTACAACAAAATACATATGCAAAGTAAGTACCAGAAAAAAAATCATTATTAGGTCTTTTATCTTTTTAATGATTTCTCCCACTATTTTCTTCGAGTGAATAACCCTCATTATCAACTCGTAAAGTTCGTTAACTTTATAGCGGGACAAGATCCATATTTCACCTCGTTCTGAGTCAGCTTTGGCTGATCGCCCAAAACTTAGTTATTTAGGTAGGCAACGTTTGCCAATTACATCAAATTATGTAATTCTTGGTTAGTTGAGTGAATAACATTTATTCAAGCGTATCATTATACACTTTTCTCAACTCTTTTGCCTCTAGATCCTCAATCCATTTATTGAGATAATCTAGTTAACTAGGACCCTAAGTTTGTGCCGGCGGATATCACAAATTATCCTTCGCGCCTCACTCCGGGATAGACACGTATGTACGACTTTGGCATGTCCCATACTAATGTCGATCTAGGCCTTGACGAGGGCCAAACTTAGGAAGGCTCTAATTAATATTTAATTGAGGGGTTTTGTTTTTTAACAATCTCACCGGGAAAAAGCATAAATAAAACAGATTTTATGCTTATATACATATGCATCCAATACATAAAATAAAAATGCAATAGTAATCGCCATATCCTATTCGGTTTTTCCAAGCCAATGGAAAAACCGTGAAGTTAATCTAAAGGTGTGAAAAGAAAACATTCTATTCTACACCGTCTTGACCATCAGGTGGTTGTCTCCAAATCTTCATCACAGCTGTACCTTCTCCTAATCTAGATTTACATAATTCTAAGGAAACCTCGAGTTACATTCGAGGGGATTTGATGAGAAGAGAATTACAACTTTTGATAAAAATAGATAGGCACGATACGCAGATCGTATTTATGAAATAAACCAACAGGGTAAAAGCGATTACTATGCATCATGCTCAACTAACACAACAATTTATGGAAAAATGAGCAACCAGCAAAATGCATACTATTGCAAAGTACTGAGAATACTCGGTTGACCAAACAGACATTGCGGTCGACCGAACAAAGTACTAAGAGTACTCGGCTGACCGAACATACATTTCGGTCGACCGAACAGAGTACTCGGTTGACCGAAAAGACATTTCTGTCGACCGAACGAAAGTACTCGAGAGTACTCGGTTGATCAAATCGAAATTCGGTTAACCGAATTTCTCGACTCTCATACATACAAAATTATGCAAAAACATTTGTAGCAATCCTAAGGCATGCAAAATATAGATTCATAATCCATATTAAAATACTATAGCACATTAAGTCTATAGGGTACTCGTGAGTGGCTCTGATACCACTGTTAAAGGAATAACCGGGTCTAAACAGGTTATGCAGCGGAAATAAAATGACCCGCCTCTAATAGGATATTTCACGAGTAAGAACTTTAGACTACGGGATAGTATTATACCTTTCGAAATGCGGAATGCATGCGAAAAGCGGTTTCGGTTGTCACGAACGGGACGCCACCAACGCGAGCTCCGTCTCTCCCGATATCCACTCGATCTTCGGGGATAGTCCTCTATCGCTTGGTGCTAGCCAACGCCTTGTAGAAGTCTTGAAGACACTCTTCAAGATGGAGTATATATATGACCTTACGAAGAACAAGAAACAGTTTTTCTTACTTCTTTTCTATTAGCCAAAGCTAGAAAAGAAGTCTTTAGAAAAAATCTGTCTTTTCTTTCTATTCAAGTTCTCTTGAATGCTCTCACTTTTTCTCTCTATTCTAAGCTCTCAAAAAGCTGGAGAAAATGACATAGGAATGCTAAGAAAAATCAGCATTTTCCTTGGTCATTCAAGAGATAGTGGGGAGAGTGAAAGGGGGAAGTGGGAGATCATGGAGGAAACTACTCCTCCACATTATCCACCACTTCAACCTCCTTTCTTAGAGATAAGAGCTGAAAATATATCCTATATTTCCAGCCATAAGGTCGGTCCAAATGGGTTGGTCGGCCCAACCCGATTAAGGGCCCAATCCAATCCCGGCCCGGCCCAATCGAATTGGCGCACCTTAGATTAAATGTACTCCAACACCCTCGATACAGAAGACTGTCTAAATGCATGGTCGTGCTCAAATGTATTCGATAAAGTGGTTAATAAATACTATTTGTTGGAACAGTCTACCTGGAGATCGAGCATAAATACAATTAAGCTTAATAAGGGTGACGACTACCATGCCTTATGCTAAATTAGGATATCGCGAGACAAAGGGATTAAATAGAGGATTGATATTAAGTTCCACCATAAATTCATTCACTTTGGGTAGTCACAATGTCCTGCTAGGGACCACTTGTGATTTATGAACACATCCTACTACTATGTGTGTTTTCATTGCCCCATTTTGCCCCATTTATATTACATTATTATAATATTGTTATTATTAAACATAATCATGTTTAATTTTCATTTTAATATACTAATTGTACTTGTTTGAGAATTGATTTTGGATAAAATTAATTATTTTTAAAAAAAATTAAATATATTTTTAAAAAATTAATTATTTTTATGATAAAATTAATGATTTTTTGGATAAAATTAATGATTTTTATGATTTTTAAAAAATTTAATTATTTTTATGATAAAATTAATGATTTTTATGATTTTAATTTTTTTGATAAAATTAATGATTTTTATAATTTAAAAAAAAATAATGATTTTTTTTTTTAAAAAAAAAAATAGGATGGGGCGGGGCGGGGCACAGATCAACAGGGCGGGGCAGGGCGTGGTATTTGAGATACCCGCCCCGATCTACCCCATTGCCATTCCTATATGAACCTACAAGGTCACAAGCATAGACGAGCTAACGAGCTTCATGTCCAGATTCAATGAATCTAGAATGTGTCTAGGTTCATTGTATCTGACATTTATATTTTTGAGAATAATAAAGCGTTATTATTCGAATTAGATATAAGGGGCATTTTCGGTATAGCTGGGATTGCGTGGGAGTTATTATCCGATAAAGACTCCCACTGCCAGCAGAAATGTAGAGGACATGAGAGTTAAAGACTCCCACTGCCGGGAGAGGTGGTAAGGACGTGGGAGTTGTTTTTGAAACAATTTCTCACACCCTATATAAACCTCTCTTGGCCGAAACCCTAGGAGTAAGTTTTTGCAGCCGCAAAATTACCAAAAACCAAGAAATCAGATTTCTTGCTTTCTGTCTCTCCTTTTCTCTCTAATTCCAGAAACTCAGAAAATCAGAAGAGGTAGCACTCGTTGATCGTTTCATCGCGTGGCTACCGGTAGGAAGTAATTCCGCAAGGGAGGACTCAAGGTGGTTGCAACCGAGAGCCAAAGACAGAACCTTTTCACTCAAGAAACAGATTCTTGAATCAAGAAACGTAAGTCTTTTCTTGTTTTTTTTTTCGATTCGTTTTGTATGAGCAGATCCTTCAGGGGAGGACTCATGGGTTTTTAGAACGAGTTTCTGCCCATGAATCCCTTCAGTGTTATCAGAGCCTTGTTCATGCAATCCGAATTCGATATTGTTAATCACATCATAACACATATCAATTTCGATTTGGTATGTGTGTGTGTAAAAACTGAAAAAAGATTGTTTCTTTGACTGTTTTTACGAGTTTCTGTGATTCTGATATGTATAAACTGTTATGTATGTTATTAATTCGATTATATACATAAACTGTTTATCATTCCGATTATATGCATAAACTATTGATCATTCTACCAGTAATTCGATTATATGCATAAACTGTTTATCATTCTTCCAGTAATTCGATTACATGCATAAACTGCAACTGTTTATGTTTCTATCGTTAATCCGATTAACAAACCGCATAAACTTTTTAGGCGATTTTACTTGTTAGGCGATAAAGGGTTAAAATCGGGACCGCCGTTACGCTGACGCTCGTCGTTCCGCTGACCATCGGCATTCCGCTGACCTAAAACTTTGTATATGTATTATTATGCTTTATGTGAGTTTTGTTGGGTTTTGGCCCATATTCACTGGATTACTAATTAGATATTAATTAGGATTAGAATTAGTAATTAGGTAAATTACTAATTAGGTGGATTCCTAATTGGATACTAATTAGGTTAAGAATTAGTAATTAGGTAAATTACTAATTATGTGAACTTCGAATCCATTTAGCAAAAGGTTTACTACTCCTATATATATGTGCCTCTTATATGGTTTGGAGTAGTAAGGCGAGGAGAGCTAATGGATTGGAGGAATCTCCCTTGTATTCTTGGTTCTCCATTATAATGAGAGTATGAGCTCGCCTTACCCGTGGATGTAGGTCAGTTGACCGAACCACGTAAATCGTTCGTGTCCCTTTATCGCTTTCCTTCTTTAGATTTGCTTGTGGGCTAGAATTGAGAGGGGATTAATTTCCTAACAACTGGTATCAGAGCGAGGTTCAGAACAGAAGAGGGGTTGTTTTGGTTCATCGGTTTCTCCGAAGATTGGAGGAGAGTGTTGGATATAATCGAAAGCGGATTCTTTCGATTGGTTAAGCCAAGGTGGGATCGCAGCGCTGCTACACCAGAATTTGGCGTTACTCTCCAGTTAAAGATCGACCAATTGTCAACTCAGAGTTCTGTGCAATTCTAACCATAGTCATCAGAAACCGTTAACACAGGTGGAAATATTTTTATGTATGTCCTCCAAAGATGGAAGAGATCCGTCAGAGATGGTAGTAGAGACCCGTCAAAGATGGAAGAGAGATCCATTGGGGGTGGAGCACACTTGCCGATAGAGGTTTTGGCAGAGAAGAGGTGTTGCTGAAAGAGATAAAAATCTAGTGCGGTTCGTGTACAAGTCAAGCAAATAAGAAGGATTAAATCTACACGGTTGAATTGGAAGGGTGGAGGATTGATCTGGTATGTTTCGGGTGCATGGATCCCAGAGGTGCATCGAGTGTCCTAAACCAGAGTGGGTTTGGTGGACTTTGAACGTTGAGCTGTTTGTTCCGTTATTGGTGTTGTCGTGTTTGATCGTTGATCAAAGTTGACTAAACTCATCTTAGTCAAATTCCCCTTAATTCAACGTGCTGATTTGAAGGTTCAAGTGCAGAGAAGTGGATTTGTGCATGGGGCATATGACACGTGGGGCATTTGGGACGCGGAGCGTACTAGTTGGAGATTGGGTGAATACGTGTCAGGGTGGAGATTGTTGGGTTTTGGCCCATATTCACTGGATTACTAATTAGATATTAATTAGGATTAGAATTACTAATTAGGTGGATTCCTAATTGGATACTAATTAGGTTAAGAATTAGTAATTAGGTGAATTACTAATTATGTGAACTCCTAATCCATTTAGCAAAAGGTTTACTACTCCTATATATATGTTCCTCTTATATGGTTTGGAGTAGTAAGGCGAGGAGAACTAATGGATTGGAGGAATCTCCCTTGTATTCTTGGTTCTCCATTATAATGAGAGTATGAGCTCGCCTTACCCGTGGATGTAGGTCAGTTGACCGAACCACGTAAATCGTTTGTGTCCCTTTATCGCTTGCCTCACTTGATATTTGCTTGTGGGCTAGAATTGGAAGAGGATTTATTTCCTAACAAGCTTTAGCATGGTGAATAGCATGGCCTGCTATACCCATCTTGTTTTACATTTATTAGGTTGTAATTTTACAATACGGCCTGCGAGTCATTTTTTTTTTTAATGTTGTAAAATTGTACTTGCTTTCTTAGATTAGTTTTATTGCTTTACACTGAAGGTTGGGTATGCCCATGCAATTATGTAACAAAACTGGAGGACATTGGATCGAAGATTTTATTCATGAGATGGATATAGACTTAGATTGACCCTTGGCTCCCACAAGGCTCGTGGGAGTCATCATAGGATTAGGCCATGCTATCTCACATTTATATTTACGCTTTATATCTTGCATGTGATGCTTATTTTATGTATTATGGGGATTGATTTGTTATACGTCATATTAAATCGTTTTAACTAAGTCTTAAAATGCCTGCCATATTCTAAGCACTCACTGAGTTTGGATCATCATTTTTGTCTGCTTGCCAAAGCAACAGATAAGTGGTTATCTAAGCAAAAGGAGATGGGAAAATAGTGATTTCCATAAGCTTAGACATGATTCAACTTAGCTAGGCTATCAGAATAGTTTTGGGCCTAGGGCATAAAATGGAAAATAGCCGGGACATATAGATGTCATTCCCATGGATTGATTTTACTTTAATTATGGTGATAAACAAAAGCTTACTTATAACTATCGTAAAATGATATTTTACACTATTTATCAAGTGTTGAAATTGTGGAAAGGTTTTTGCTAAAAAACTAATAACTTTGCAAATAATTTAATGTAGATAATGGCAACCAATACATCACACAATTCATTGCGATCCGTCCTTGAGAAGGAAAAATTAAGTGGGACCAATTTCCTTGATTGGGCCCGTAACTTAAGGATTGTCCTTAAGCAGGAAAAAAAGCTATACGTTCTTGATATGGATATTCCTGAATAGCCTGCAAACAATGCCCCCAGAGCTGAGAGAGATGCTTGGAAGAAGCACTCTGATGACTCTAACGATGTGACTTGTCTCATGTTAGTCACAATGAGCACTGATCTTCAAAAACAGTTTGAAGGGGTTGAGGCATTCCAGATGATGGGCCTGCTCAAGGAAATGTTTCAAGAGCAAGCCCGTCAAGAAAGATTCCTCACCACTAAGGCTTTGAATAGTTGCAAGATGGCCCCTGGCACCTCTGTAAGTGCACAGGTTCTAAAGATGAAGGGTTATCATGACCAACTTGAGAAACTTGGGGCTCCCGTAGGTCATGACATGG
Organism: Vinca minor; assembly: GCA_026122235.1. NCBI lineage: Eukaryota > Viridiplantae > Streptophyta > Magnoliopsida > Gentianales > Apocynaceae > Vinca > Vinca minor. The sequence goes on along the minus strand of JAOCZM010000161.1, from coordinate 536,763 downwards.
CCACAAATATGATCTTGGGCTCACTCCCACCGGAGTATGACCAGTTTTTCATGAACTTCAACATGCATGGCATGGAGAAGTCCATACATGAGATACACGGGATGCTCAAGCAGGCTTAACTGAAAATTAAGAAGACCCCTGAAGTCTTATTGGTTCAAAAAGGGAATTTCACGAAGAAATGAAAGGGAAAGCCCATGGCCAAGAAGGGCAAAGGAAATAGCAAGCCCAAATCCAAGGCCAAGGCACCAAAGGAAGGAGTTTGCTTCCATTGCAATGAACCAGGTCATTGGAAATGGAACTGCAAACTCTACTTGGAAGAAAAGAAAAAGGGGAAAGCTAGTTTGACTGTCTCTCCAGGTATTTATGTTATTGAAATTAACATGTCTGCTCCTACTTCACAGGTATTAGATACCGGTTGTGGATCTCACATTTGTGCAAATGTGCAGGGGAGGGGTTCAAAAGGAGTAGATCACTGGCAAAAGGAGAAGTGGACCTGAGAGTAGCGAACGGAGCAAGAGTTGTTGTTGTAGCTACCGGGACATTTAATTTAGTTTTGCCAAGTGGCCTTATTATAGAACTGAATAATTGTCTTTATGTTCCAACTTTGAGTAGGAATATTATTTCAGTTTCTTGTTTGGATATTGATGGTTTTGAAATTAATATTATGAATAAAATTTGCACCGTTCATAAAGATCGTATCTTCTATGGAGATGCCTCTTTGATGAATGGGCTTTATATTCTTAACCTCGATGAATCCATTAAAAGGCCCATCTATAAAATTAATACCAAGAGGTTTAAATCAAATGACTTAAACCAAACCTACTTTTGGCATTGTCGTTTGGGCCACATCAACGAGAAACGCATATCAAAACTCCATAAAGATGGAATTTTGACATCATTTATGTTGTACGTTGTATATCTTTTGAGAATGTAATTGAATAGCTAATTTTGCTTATGAACATCAAATGCGTGATTTGGTAGTAAAACTCATTAGTTTATGTAATTACTATTCTAGTTGTCCCTAGTTTTATGTAAGCTTCTTTGCAATGAAATAAAACTAGTATGATGTTTGATTGATGATTATGTTTTACTAATCATGTGTAAAGAATACAAATCATATCATAGATGCAATGTATTGAGATATATTGTATCAGACGTGATCCGTTAGAGAAGTAATACTTCATGGTCCTTAGTCATAAGTATTACTTCCTCAATACTATTTTAGAATCCTTATACATTATGTCTCCATTGATTCTAGCATGAATGGAGCCACGTTTTGACTCAGTCGGACGTTACTTTTAATCGAGTAATCAATACGACAGATGATCGGATGAAGCGTCCTATCATGGTTTGAATGTGAGAGGCATTGTAAGGAATCTGTCCCTTTTTATTATTAGAGAGAGATATCCATGGGCCCCTAGATATGGAAGACTGTCTAAATGCGTGGCCGTGCTCATATGTAATCGATAAAGTGGTTATTAAATACTATTTTTTGGAACAGTCTACCTGGAGATCGAGCATAAATACAATTAAGCTTAATAAGGGTGACGACTACCATGCCTTATGCTTAATTAGGATATCGCGAGACAAAGGGATTAAATAGAGGATTGATATTAGGTTCCACCGTAAATTCATTCACTTTAGGTAGTCACAATGTCCTACTAGGGACCGCTTGTGATTTATGAACACATCATACTACTAAGTGTGTTTTCATTGCCATCGTGATTGAACCTACAAGGTCACAAGCATAGACGAGCTAACGAGATTCATGTCCAGATTCAATGAATCTAGAATGTGTCTAGGTTCATTGTATCTGACATTTATTTTTCTGAGAATAATAAAGCGTTATTATTCGAATTAGATATAAGGGGCATTTTCGGTATAGCTAGGATTGCGTGGGAGTTATTATCCGATAAAGACTCCTACTACCAGAAGAAATCTAGGGGACATGGGAGTTAAAGACTCCCACTGCCGGGAGAGGTGGTAAGGACGTGGGAGTTATTTTTTAAACAACTTCACACACCCTATATAAACCTCTCTTGGCCGAAACCCTAGGAGTAAGTTTTTCCAGCCGCAAAATTACCAAAACCAAGAAATAGAATTTCTTGCTTTCTGTCTCTCTTTTTCTCTCTAATTCCAGAAGCTCAGAAAATCAGAAGAGGTAGCACTCGTTGATCGTTTTGTCGCGTGGATACCGGTAGAGAGTAATTCAGCTAGGGAGGACTCAAGGTGGTTGCAACCGAGAGCCAAAAACAAAACCTTTTCACTCAAGAAACAGATTCTTGAACCACAAAACTTAAGTCTTTTCTTGTTTTTTTTTCGGATTCATTTTGTATGAGCGGATCCTTCAAGGGAGGACTCATGGGGTGTTTAGAACGAGTTTCTGCCCATGAATCCCTTCACACTTGTCTTTCTAGTAATAAACTCTTTTTCAAGAAAGACTCATGTTCGAGCAACAAACACTTTGTTCTCGTAAGGAATACAAAAGTAGTACCCTTTAGTTTCCTTAGGGTACCAAACAAATGCGCACTTAATGGATTTAGGATTTAGCTTATTAGAAGATGCCCAAATCTTCATTAAAGACATACTAGGACGTTTCCTAATCCTTATCTTATATGGTGTTCTTTCAACCGATTTAGATGAAACACGGTTTAGTGTTAAAGCTGTTGTTTATTAGGCATGACCCCATAAAGAGTTAGGTAGGCTCGCGTGACTCATCATAGATCGAACCATATCTAATAGAGTTCGGTTCTCCTTTCAGATCAGCCATTCCATGGTAGAGTAGCCGGAGGAGAGACTTGTGAAACAATTCCACAATCTCTAATATAGTCACGAAATATTTGGCTAAAGTATTTTCCACCTAGATCGGATCGAAGTATTTTAATACTTTTGCTAATCTGGTTTTCTACTTTATTTTTTAAACTCTATGAACTTTTCAAAAGCTTCTGGTTTGTGTTTCATAAGATACACATATCCATATCTACTGAGGTCATCATTAAATGTTATGAAGTATAGAAAACCCCCTCTAGCATGTATATTGAATGGACCAAATACATCACTATGTATTAATCCCAATATATCATTTGCTCTTTCTTCAATTATAGTAAAAGAATAAATCGTCATCTTACCCATTAAACAAGGTTCACATGTATCAAATGATTAGAAATGAAATTATTCCAATAAACCATCTTTATGGAGTTTGGAAATGCGTTTTTCATTTGTATGGCCTAAGCGACAATGCCAGAGATATGTAGGAATTGAATCATTATTCTTAATCCTTTTAGTGTTTATGTTATAGATTTGTAAGTGTAAGCCCTAAGGGCGAACAAACTCAGTTTTTGATATTGGACAAACTTTTAATGTTGTGTCTAATGATCTTAATATTTGTGATAGAATATCGGAACTCGTTATGGAAGCTCTAAGTACTTCAATCAAGCCATTGAAAGCCATTGTTATCAAGATTCAAAGTTATACAAGGCTCATACATCAAGATTGAAGATTGAAGACTTAGGTTTGGTTAGATTAGCTTTGTCGTTATAAGTATTTATCTTAGAAAGCTCTAACCAAAGCTCTCATGAACATAAGCTCTACACTCTAGTCTTGCTTGCACACAAACACGTTTTCAAAAGGCTTAAGTTTCAAAATGATCTTTACATGTGTTCTTATCCAAAAAGCCTTTGATTTCATAGATAAGTCTTTTAGAAATGTTTTCCAAGTGTTCTTACTTGTTACCTTTTAGGAAAACCTTTTTAGACTTTAAAAGACTTCAAAAGATTTCAAAACGTGTGAAAAATATGCTCAGGAAGGTCGGATCAACCGACCAGAAACTGAGAGTTTCGAAATATGAGGTCGGTCGACTTAATGGGTACTTCGGTCGACCGAAGTGATGCTCGGTCAACCGAAGCTTGGCTAGTGGATCCGAAGTGTCCTGTTCGGTCAACCGAACTCTGTTTTAAACTAGCCGTTTTCTGACCGTTAAAGAGTCGTTTTTCAGCCAAATTTGAAATGTATATATACTCCAAAGCTAGAGAAACATTCCGAGACTTGAAAATACATTTTACATTGATTTCTTATCAAGTCTAAACACTCTCAAAGTAAATGCTCTTCATTTACATGATCTAAATCATTCAAGAGCAATCTTTCAAAAGCAAGACAGAGTGGAATTCATATGTTCTAAAGAGCAACAATTCTTGTACTTCAAAGGTATTAATCTTTCACTTAGAAGAGTGAATATTCTTTGTATTAAACATTCATTTCTCCCTTTCTTTGTGATTGGGTAATTGTTGTAAAAGTCCTACTTAGTGTGGGCAAGCTCTTAGTGAGTTTCTTGGTATTGTGGTTTTGTTTGTAAAACTCTTAGTGAGTTAGCCACAAGTGTAAAATCTTCTTAGTGAAGTTGTTGCAAATCCTTGGGTGCGGCTCAAGGTAGTGGATGTAGATTCTAAGTGAATCGAACCACTCTAAATCCTTTGTCTTGTTATTGGGTTTTACTTTGCTTTCAATCATCTTGCTTAAACTTACAATAGCATTGCAAAGAATCGAAAAAGTTGCCAAGATTAGTTAAAACCCAATTCCCCCCCCCCCCCCCTTGTGTTTTACAGTAAGCTAGCAAAAAGCTCTTATTCAATGTAAATGCCAATCGTTGGTTTTTAATACTAATATCAAAACCATTCTTGTCTTAACAAGATATTGAAATAATATTCCTTGTTAAAGTAGGTACATAGAGACAATTCTCTAATTCTAGGACAATCCTAGTAGGCAAAGTAATACAATATGTTCCTGAAATACCCTTTGAGGGTATAGAACCTAAGAGACGGGGGGTGAATTAGGTTCTTAAAAACTTTTTAAGCTTTTCTAAACCTTCTTTGCCTAAGTGTTCACCTTAACAACAAGTATGTTGTTTAAGCACATAAGGTGATTCAATTATGTTCAAGGCAACTTAGATGACTAAGTGAAGCAATTGTATAAAGCAGGGAAGCATGTGATAGTTTCTATCCTAAGCACATATGTTCATGTAATGAAATAGGCAAGTTATAGCAAGTATATGAACAATGAATTAAAGAAGTAGGGATAGAGAGAACTAACACAAGGATTTATAGTGGTTCGATTCACAAAGAATCTACAACCACTACCTTAGGGCAAACCCAAGGATTTCAAGATCCACTAATGGATACCCTTTTACAACTAATGCAAGGTGGGTTCTACCTTTTACAATTTCCCCAACAAATGTGGACTTTTGCTTCACAAAGAGTGTTTGCCTCACAAAGAGGGCTTTTGCCTACTCTTAGGACTTATAAACACTCACAACGAGTGAAGCTCACTAAGAACTTTTTGCTAGCTCACAAAGAACTAGTTTCTCAACAAATGAGAAGGGTAACTAATCTCTTTCTAAGGAGACTTTACAATTTAGCTCACTTTTACAAATCCCTCAATTGGATTGGATATACAAATGAAATCTCTAATCACTCTTGAGAATAGAAAGATAGATGAAATTTAAGCTCAGCACAAATGGTTTTGATAGATACGGAATTTAAGTAAAAAAAGTGTTTGCTTGTGTATTTGGAAAGTGTATATGCCTATGCCCTCTTATGGCTTAATTCGGTATGTAAAATTCATCTTTAGAAGCTATTTATAGGACTAGAATATAAAGCAAAGTTGGTCACAACGGCTGTAATATTGTCCTTGAAATGACAGCTTCGGTTGACCTCTACTAGACAGTAGGTCAACCGGAGTGCCTTAAATCAAAGGTTAAAGGCCCTCTGTTCTTAACGCGGTCGACGGAGTTCGTGGGGTCAGTCTAGTGAAGCAATGTCGATCGACCTACCTTATATCACGGTCGTCCGGATAGAATATAGCCGTTGGAGCATTAGAACATTCAAAACTCGAATAAGGACAAAAACACACTGGTCGACCGGATCAACACAGACAGGTCGACCAGACATCTCTGGTCTACCGAGGCAAAGCCTAGGTCGACCGGAGTACAGTCCCAAAGTGGTTTTTACACTTAGTTAAGTTTATAATGCTCTCATGCACATGCCTAAGTATTTTGTAAAGATATCAAACACATAAAAAAGTACTTAGGCATTGACCAACTTGTTTTCAAAACCTTTTCAAAGTATTGAACAAAGTGAAACATGAGCTTTTGAAAACATGCATTGTTGAGCTTTAAACAATCTTATATCATAGTATTCTCAAGGAAAAGATTAGTCACAATGATTATGTGACGCCCCCAATTCCACCCCTAGGTACAACTGAGGCTGAATAGGGCATCTACCTACTTCTCGGCAGTAACATAAAGTAACTTTTCTGTATATAATGCTTAAAAGACTAGACCGTTCATAAATATAATATCCACATCTATAAACTATACATCCCCAAAATATATTTAATAAAACATGTTTAACAGTATTAGTTGTTACAAGACAGCGGAACTACCAAAATACATAATTTACATTAAACCAAAACAAACGGCAAATCCAGAACCACTATGGATCAAAACAAGTACTCCAGGTTCGACAAAACAAATTTCATTCGTACTTTCTAGTGCACTCCATACCTGCATTTAAGATGCAGTTTGAAAGAAAACGTGTAAGCTAATGCTCAGTGAATTCCCCTGTGTATGCAAGAGTGTATATGCAATGTAAAAATTCTAACATACAAAATGCTCATGCAATTTTGTAAATCATGTAGTTTTCTTTCTTTTATGTATATGAAATAATAGTGATTGATCCAGCTGATAGAAAACCAGATGTTAAGAAAGTCAGGTACAAGAAGACCAGATACCAACCGAACACCAGATACGCGCGATTTGCAACCTTATCTATCAGAAATCCAGCGGGTGAATCACAGGGTAGGGTACCTATTAGGCCTGTATTCACCTAGATCTGACCATCTCGAGTTAAACCTCCTAACCCAGAATTGGCCAACCTCAATTAGTACTGCAGAGGCATACGCCAAAGGTCGTCAGCCCTTGCTTTCCCGACAATGGCGTAAGACATCCACAGCCTTGGGGCCCACAAGAATAGTGTGTTTTAGAGTATTTCAGAATAGCAATAAGATCCGTTAATTCCACGAGTAACAACTGGCCGGCTTGGGGTTTTATTTGTAAGGATATTTCTCAATATTAAATCAACACACGGCCTGGACCTATACAGAATGTATGCAACTTTATAAAACATGCAAGAATAACCAATGTATGTACATGACTAGAAGAAAGCAATTCCAAATTCAATATAGAAATATTTTTGGAACTCACAGGTCCCTAAATATAATTTCAAAAGCTTTTCAAAAACTTAGGAACTCACAGGCTCCTAAATACCACTTCAAAGAGTTTAAAAAATTAGGAACTCACTTGACAAGGTTTAAATCTCCTACTGTCTTAAGAATTATCGGAATGTTTCGGTTCGGCTCCTATCACAGAATAAGACACACCAAAACAAAATTACTTTGACATCGACCGAAGAATATTACAAGCCATAATTATAAACTAATTATAAGAGAAAGTGTAATTCACTAATTTATGTATAACTCCTTTACAAACTGGTGGTCATATATTCATTTCATTAATTAATCTATTAAAGTGCAAATGAAAATTATTGTATCTTTTAGTACTTCACTTGTCTATACTTGTATAAATACAAATGTATTTTTCTTTTCTTTTATACTAGATTATTTCTCGTCCATTACTATTTTATTTAAGTGAAATCAAAGTCCTAATTCTTAATTGATCTCTTTCCAAATCAAAGCTACTTCCTTATGTACTTCTGTAGGAAATTAAATGAAACTTGGAAATTCAAAAGTTTCCATTTGAACAATCTCCCTTAACTGCTACACTTTCCTATTATGCTTATGCATTTTCCTTTCTTATTTATATGTACTAGTCATAGTATCAATTATGTTATGTTTTTAAAATATCTTACTACAATATTCACTCCCAGATTAGGTATCATTTTATTTCTTATAATCAAGTCATTAATCTGGGAAACTCTTACCATGTAAAGATTACATAAACATAGAGCATTGGCTATTATATCTTTTACAATTATGAAGAAAAATCTCACTCTCATAACATCTCTAGAAATTTATCATTGATCATTTAATCAAGATTAAATTCACCTAGAATCGGCCCTTTAAACTTGTTACCCTTACTCTGTTTTCAATAATTGCCCTCCACATATAATATGATCACACTTCTTATTAGCAGCAACATAGACATCCCTTTGCCGGAATTCTCCTTGTTTAATTCAGCCTAAAACAAATGTACCACATGTTTATACTAGACAATTACACTAAAGTTCACAATGACTCTTCTATTGTTTCTTAGGTTGTTTGACCTCATCTCTTTACCATTTTTAACCATCAGATTCTGAATTTCTACTAGAATACAAGATCAGAATGTTAGACCTAATAAATAATCAGCCCAAATTAAAACTATTGTCCAAGACATTCAACCCTCAATGACAAACCAAGAAACCATAATTGTTGGTAAACTTGAAAATTCTTTTAAATAAAGAAAATAGAACAAAGCAATAGCCACAAAATACTTACTCACAAACACTCCAATCTTTAACTATAAATCTCAATTTCTCTTTTCCTTTTAAATTTCAAAGTAATAAAGGAAATAAAAGGACCAAAACTCACCAACTTGAAATTTTCTGATCAGAGAAACAAGGAAGAACAGAAACTACAATTCATTATATTCTCTTACCCTCACAACTCCTTAATAAAAAATCATCATATAACCAAAAACAAAATTCATCAAAATTTACCATTAATCTTAGATAATCCTTATAAAATAAAACTCTTACTCACCCAAAATATATTAAATCTAGACTTTGATGATTACGTTGTTGAAATTAAAGTATTTAGGACTGATTTTTGGAGTAAGATTTTCGGCTAAAGGACTGGAGAATGAGAGAGATTGAGAAAGAGGAAGAACCAAGAGAGAATGAGAGAAGAGGTTACAGAATTTTGAAGAAGATGATGGGTTTTGCACGCTGGAAGCAAGAGGTGGAGAAATGAGACTCAAATTTGCTACATCTGTTAGAATGACTCACCCAAATGATATATATATATATATATATATATATATATATATATACCACTATTTCCAATTTCTATCCCTCAACTATTAAAGTTTTATAATACAAGTCCTCAATTTTTTTTTCTAATAATATTATTATTATTATAAAAGCTTAAGTGTGGGTCTCACAATTATCCTCCCCTAAAAGAAATTTCGTCCTCGAAATTTATTGTTAATACCTTGTTGTAATTCAGGGTACTTTTGTTGGATGTACTCTTCAATTTCCCGAGTGGCTTCTTCAATTCCATGGTGCTTCCATAGGACTTTAACCATCGGTATCCTTTTATTTCTCAACTCCTTTACACTCCGTTCTAAAATCTTTATTGGATTCTCTTCATAAGTCAGGTTCTGGCGTAAGTGTAAAGATTCCTCATTAAGCACATGATCAGGTACTGGATGATACTTCTTGAGTTGAGAAACGTGGAACACGTCGTGCAATCCACCAAGTTCCACTGGTAATTCTAACTTGTATGCCACCTTTCGAACTTTTCGAATTATTTTAAAGGGTCCAATAAACCTTGGACTGAGTTTTCCCCGCCGGCTATGTTTAAACATTCCTCTGTGAGGCGCTAACTTTAAAAATACGGCATCGCCTTCTTCAAATTCAAGATCCCGTCGGCGATTATCAGCATAACTTTTCTGACGACTTTGTGCTGTAAGTAACCGTTCTCGGATAAGCTTAGCCTTACTATTCATTTCCTCCATTTCAGGTAAAAGATGTCCTGCATTTTCATCCATATAATGCCTTATATGGTGGCATTCCGAGTGAAGACTGATAACTATTATTATATGCGAATTCTGCAAATGCCACATTATCCACCCATTTATTTCCAAATTCCAATACACAGGCTCGCAACATATCTTCTAATATCTGAATGGTTCGTTTTGATTGCCCATCAGTCTGTGGGTGAGCTGCAGTACTAAAACTCAACGAAGTACCAAGGGCCTCTTGAAACTTGGGCCAAAATCGTGATGTGAATCTAGCATCTCTATCCAAAATAGTGGTCAACGGTACACCATGTAATCGTACAATATCCTCGATGTAAAGTTGAGCCAATTTATCTAATGAGTAGGTCATGCTCACCGGAATGAAATGTGCTGACTTAGTTAATCTGTCAACGACAACCCAAATTGCATCATTATTACATTTAGATCGAGGTAGTCCACACACAAAGTCCATAGTCACATATTCCCATTTCCACTCTGGAATCGGTAATGGCTGCAGTAATCCACCTGGTTTCTGATGTTCAGTTTTTACTCGTTGACACGTGAGACATTTGGATACATACTGAGCGATATCTCTTTTCATTCCATTCCACCAGTAAGTTTTCTTAAGGTCTTGATACATTTTGTTTCCACCAGGATGGATTGTATATCGACTTCGATGAGCCTCGTCCAAAATAAGTTTTCTTAATTTCTCATCATCAGGAATACAAATTCGGTCTCGAAAACATATAATTCCATCACTTTCTCGGAGTAGAATCCATGTATCCCTTCGTTTAATATCTTTTCTTTGAATTGCTGAAATCGTTTTTCGTTCATTTGGGATTCTCTTATATATTCAGATCAGGTGTGACCGTGACATTTGTAATCATAAGCCTTCCTTATTTTACTGTTACATCTGCTCCAACCAACTCCTCTAATGGCTTTACCTCCAAATTTCTCAATTCAGCCATTCATACATTTCGACTCAATGCATCAGCCACCACATTTACCTTACCTGGATGATAATTTATAGGGCACTTATATTCTTAAAGAAATTCCATCCATCTCCTTTGTCGCATATTAAGATCTTTCTGAGTAAACAAATATTTCAGACTCTTGTGGTCGGTGAAAATTTCAAATGTAGCACCGTACAGATAGTGTCTCCATTTCTTTAAAGCAAACACAATAGCAGCCAGTTTAAGATCATGGGTAGGGTAATTCTGCTCATGTGTCTTTAATTTCCTTGAAATATAAGCTACTACTCTCCTGTCTTGCATCAGAACACCACCCAAACCTTCTTTAGATGCATCTGTGTAGATCTGATAGCTTTGTTCGGGGTGTGGGAGTATCAGAATGGGCGCTGAAGTCAATCTTCGCTTAAGTTCCTGGAAACTTTGCTCGCACTTATCATTCCACTGAAAATCCACTCTCTTTTGGGTCAATCGAGTCAAAGGTCCGGCAATCTTAGAAAAATCGTGTATGAACCGCCGATAATATCCTACCAATCCAAGGAAACTTCTTATCTCGGTTGGATTCTGCGGCCTTTTCTAATAAGTCACCGCCTCTACTTTAGAAGGATCCACTGATAATCCATCCTTAGAAATTACATGTCCTAAAAATGATGCCTTCTCCAACCAAAACTCACACTTACTAAACTTGGCGCATAATTTATGTTCCCGCGGAGTTTGCAATACATGTCTCAAGTGGTCTTTATGAGCCTCAGAAGTCGGCGAGTATACTAGGATATCATCGATAAAAATGACCACAAATTGATCCAAATACGGTCTAAATATGCGATGCATAAGGTCCATGAAAGTAGCAGTGCATTTGTTAATCCAAATGGCATTACTAAAAATTCAAAGTGACCATACCTTGTGTTGAATGCCGTCCTGGGTACATCTTCCGCTCGAATTTTCACCTGATAGTATCCTTGCCTCAGATCCAATTTAGAATAACATCCAGCTCCACGTAGCTGATCAAATAATTCATCAATAAGTGGAAGAGGATACTTATTCTTAACTGTCACATTATTCAACCCGCGATAATCGATGCACAGTCGTAAAGTTCCGTTTTTATTTTTAACGAACAATACCGGAGCTTCCCAAAGGGATGTGCTCGGCCGGATAAATCCTTGCTCCAATAGTGTTTGCAACAGATCTTTTAATTCCTTGAGCTCCGTAGGTGCCATTCGATAGGGAGATTTGGATATAGGTTCTGTTCCTGGTATTAAATCAATTGAGAACTCCACTTCCCTATCTAATGGTAAAGATGTTAACTCTTCTGGAAATACATCTGTAAATTCTTGTACTACAGGAACTTTTCCAAGCTTAATCTGCTCTTCAGGTTTATTTATCAAATGTGCCCATATTCCTTGACAACCTTTTCGTAACATCTTTGTTACCTTTGTCCCTGATATCAGAAAGTTTACATATTTTGCTTTACTTCCCTGGAACACCAAGATTGGCTTACCAGGCTTACAAAATTTCACTGTTTTACCACGACAATCCAATTGAGCATAATGCTTAGCTAACCAATCCATTCCTAGTATAACATCATATCCTTTAAAAGGTAAAGTGATAAGATCTCCTTCTAAGGTAGTTTTCCCAACAATAATATCACAACTAACGTATACCATCTCTGCAATCTCACTATTACCCATGGGCGAACTAACCAACAATTTATAGGGAAGCTCAACAGGTACGCAAGTTAAATATTGAATAAAATGAGGTGCAACAAATGAGTGTGAAGAACCAGGATCTATCAGTACTCTTGCCACTTGTGAAAATATAGTTAACGTACCTTCCACTACGTTTGCATCGTCTATCATCTTTTCTCCATCCAAGGCAAACACGCGTGCCTTCACTTGTGGCCTTCCCGCCTTCCTTTCGGGTGCTGCTCGGGTTCCAACAGGTCTTGTATTAACATTTCCAGAGTTTAGATTATTTTGGAAACGATTCCTTGGGTTTGGGCATTGGATAGTGGTATGCCCGGAGCTTCTACATATTAGACACAAATTCAACCTTCTGCGACATGCCTCGTACCTGTGTCCCTCTTTTCCACAATAGTTACAAAATTGACTATTCGACCGTTGTTGTAACGGAGAATATTTACCTCTCTTTTGGCCTCCAACTTGGTTTGTAGACGGGCCATTAGTCCCCCGTTTCGGATAGCAGCTAGTTGTTGCTTGAAATTGTCGTTGTGTAGATATCACCTTATCACTTATCTAAGTTCGTGTAGCTGACTCAACAGCTGCGCCAAAATTCAAAGGGGGCAATGGTGCTAGAGCTCTATGTAGCTCAGGTTGGAGTCCTTTAGTGAATTGCATAGTCTTAGTCTCGTCCGTGTTGATAAGACGCAGACAATACTTTGATAGCCGATTAAACCTAGCGACATATTGATTCACCGTCATCATTCCTTGACGAAGGTTTTGGAATTCATCTTCGCCTTGCTCTCTAATCCATCTCGGTATGAACTCCTTCTTAAATTCTTCTTGAAAGTCAAACCAGCTCCAGGGTTTATTATCACGTTCCCGAGCTTCCTGCATTCTTAACCACCAGTCTTTTGCAGCTCCTCGGAGGCGAAATGCTGCAAATGTTACTTTTCGCTCATCAGTATATCGCAAAGTCTGGTAAATATCTTCCAGATATTCAAGGAAAAGTTCAGCCTTAACTTCCTGTAGTGTATTGGACTCTACACACTTCTTCTTGTCAATGAGCATACCACTTGATTGTATTCTTTGTTGGGTTGAGTAACTCTTGACATGTTGATCTTCCTTCTTCTTTGACTTTGCAAGTACTTCCATAGCAAGTGGATGGACTTAATGCTTGTGCTATGGAATCTTGCAAAGTGTAGCTTCCTTGTGTGTATGATCATACCTTTGGTTTACACAAGAAGCTAACTTACCATTTTCATCAATGTTGGTGTGAGTGCTAAGGATGCTATCATTAAGAATAATATCACATAAACATTAGAACTATCAATGGTTTGTTATCATCAAAACAAGATTGATCATTTTGCCATTCGTGCAAACAATCTCCTCCTTTCTGATGATGACAAAACATTGATGCAAATGGGAACAATATGAAAAAGATAAAGCTTTAAAGCATATAAGTATGTATGCATGAGATATACTTGAAAAAAGATATTCTACTCCCCTATTTTAAAGACTCTTATCTCTCCCATTTTGCAAGTTCTAAGATTTCTCCTTTTGTAAATTACTTTTCTTGGCACATTTGCAACACTAAAATTTCAACCCCTTTTTTGTCAAATCAAAAAGGGAATCAGAGCACCAATATGAAAATCTTTTTCTCCTCCTTTTAATGAAAAACAGTTTGAAATACCATTTATAAGGAAAATGAAGGAGGAATAAGGTTTAAATAGTGGAGAAACTTGATGAATATTAAGATTTCTCCCCATTTTGAAAAGAATAGAAGTGCCCTTTTAAAATTTGGAGAGACTTGAAGGTCTAGTAGATTGATAAAATAATAACTAAAGGATCAAATCTTAAAGGCCAAAAATCATTTGAAGAAGCATAATTTTGAATAAGCTTGGTTGATTTCTAAATACCAAGAGTCCATAATGACACATAAATCAAAAGATGGTCATTTATGGCTAAAAAAGAATATCAACCTAAGCTAAAACAAAGGAGATAAGGAATAAACCTTTAAGCACAATATCCCCGTTTATCAAACATACAATGTTAGCTATTTAAGACGAAAACAAGTTTTAAAAATATAGCTAACAAAGTACAATTGGAAGTGATACCATATATACATAAGTTAAGCATATGTATCACAACCAAAAGAATTAGAGGAAGTGTAAGATAACAATTAGAGTACATTCCTCTAACAAGTTAATGGTTAGCTAAATGAGTGTAACAACTCTTAAAGCAATACTAACCAAAAAACCATAATGAGATCACAAAAAATATGAAACTGAAGAATATGATCTCAAAGTTATTAAGGGAGAGTATATGTAGAATGTAAACATGTATAACACATATAACTCCCAAAATAACTAACACAAGTTGGCTATAAGATATAAAAGATGAAAACAAGCCAACAAAGTGATGTGATGATGTAGAATAAGGAAAATTGAGCATACATCACATATTTTGAGGGGGTTATGGGATGAAAACATTTGAAAACTCCCCCTTAGGTTGTGCCTATACGAATAAAACAGCAAAACTTACAAATTTCTAAAGTTGAAGTTTGAATTTTGTTGAAGATTGGTTGTGCTGGTCGACTTGACATTCTTCCACTGGTCGACTGCAGGTGTTCGGTCGACTTGATACCCAAAGTCCGGTCGACCAGACGTTTGACATGCCAAACATCCATATAAACACATCACAGACATATACAATGCCACAATCACAGTTTATATCCTAAGTCAAGCATCTAGACGATCAACCACATAAGATTCATGCTCTAGACTTAAATATAAACACCAAAACAACCCCTATATGCTATATAGATGAAATTAAAGCCAAGGATATAATATACAAACTACCCCAAAGCATAAGACACTAAGAATAGAGGGTAGGGGGTTACAAATGAGCTTTCATCACAAAGATCAAATCATTAAGCTAAAAAACTATAACATGCTCATAGAATCAAAACAATATAAATAATAAACATGTTATAAAAGCATCAAGGTGCCCCTTTTAGAAATTCATACAGTGAAATGATAATGTAAGAACAACACTTGCTAGTCTAAAGGTACACAGTGAAAAACAAAGGGGAATACATGAAAATGAAATGAAATACAAGGAAAAGAAATATTGAGTTTAGAAATTCTCATTGAATTGGAAGATTGCTTCTTGCACTTTGGGTTCCTTCAATGAATTCCTTTGATCTTTTATCAATCTTCTTGGTCATTATCATCCTTTGAAGATCCATTTTCCTTTTATTGACTTGTTTGGGTCACATTCTCATCCTTGTCTTCACCCAATTCCATGTTAAGGTCTTGATCTTCATTTCCAATAACCAATCCCAAGTCTTCACCCTTATCTTCACCCAAAATTTCTTCATCATCTTCAACATTAACCACAACCTTGGGTTCTTCATCCTTTTTCTCATCTTCATCTTGATTTCCATCATTCACATTGATGGAATCTTCATTTGTATCTTCTTCTTCTTCCTCCTCATTTACTTCCAAGGTTGATTTCTTTGACTTGGTATATCTATCTATATCGTCAATCTTGTAGTTAATCACATTAAACCTAGTTTTCAAGTCCATAACTTGTCCCTTCAAATCCTTAACCTCACCATCCAAGTTTGATAACTTTTCAAGTTATCATTGATTTGGTTAAGGATGTCATTGTTTGCTTCATTTCTAATTCAGTGACACACTTTAGAAGATTTGTTTTGTTCTATCAAAGCGGCCAAGAGTTCCTCATTTGTACATCTAGAATGGAACTTCCACTTCTTGTTGACCAATATCATGTACATTTGGTGGAAGATGCCATCTTTGTACATATTGTACTTGTCACTTCTTCGAGTGGGAGTTGTAAGCTTGATCTTTAATTTCTTGAAAAGCAGCGTCCATAAACTCCATAAGGCAAGAACTTGGAAGGTTTACTCAAGCTAGAAATGAAGTTCTTCATAGCCAAGAATGCAAAACTTTCCTTACTCCTTTCGACCAACCATTGCATGATAGTCATTTGGATGTAGGTGATTGAATTTTTGTGACCGTAGATGGGGACAACCACGTTGGATACCATGTGATGAAGAATACGCCCATATCCATCCAACATGTTGGTTTCCCTGTCGGAAGACTTATTGAAAGGCCCTTCGATATTGAAGTAGAGCTTGAACCTTTCAATGTCCAAAATTTCATCACTTGGAACATTCCCGGAATTATCAAAGTGCCTAATTGAGTCCAACTCAAATCTTATCCCAAGAATTTCTCTAAACATAGCCTCCGAGAAGCTAAATTCCATATTCCCAACTCGAGAAGTCCACCAATACATACCATCTTCCTTTAAGCCATATTCCCTTAAATTTTCCCCGAATTCATAAATGGCTAAAGGATAAATATCACAATTGTGGGAGAAAATAGGTAACCAACCCATATCTATGAAGTACTCAACAACTTCCTGCAATGGTCCATTGTACATATCACTAGACATAGTGCACCCATGGATTATACCTCTCCTATTTTCAACTAACGATTCATTATGTATAACTTCCTCATCATAGAATTTAGCATTACATTTTTAGTTGAATAGGAGGAAGATTCACCTTGATATTGAGAATGAGGAAGTGGCATTTGAAAATCATCATCGGACTCTGTTTCTTCATCAGAGTTGATCACCTTCTTTAATTTTTCTCTATTCTTGTTAGCCATTCTCTTTGTATTGACCTTCTTTGGAGCAGGTTGAACCGGTTCTCTAAGGGTTAGAGGTTGTTCCCGAGGTCTTTTGGTGAGAGATTTCTTCTTTGAGGGAGTTTTCTTGGGTTGATCTTTGGAATATTTTGAAGGTGGATTTGAAGTTTGATTCGTCTTCATCTTGATGTGAATAGATGAAATGTGAAAGGAATTGAAGTTTGGAATGATATAGGCTTTGCATTTGAGAATTATTGGTGAAAGGGTTTTAGAGAATTTTGAAGAGGGAAATTTGGCTTTTGAAATTCTTAACAGAAAACGCTTGATTTCAACTAAATCGCGACACTTCGGTCAACCGGAGGTCCTATCCGGTCGCCCACCCTCGTCCAATTAAAATATGATTTTCTTTCAGTCCAAATTTCGGACGACCGAGAAGGGATGTCAGTCGACCGGGCTACCCTGTTACTGAAAGACATCCTACTTCGGTCGATTGGGAGTTTGTTGAGGCCGACCAGGATACATTTCTTTTGGCTGAGGCATTTTGACAATTTCTGCGGTTGATCGGTGCCTTATCCGGTCGGTCGAATGTCCCCTGTTTCCTGCAATAGAATGCAATTTTGGTACCCATTTTCTTATGGGTCCTTGGGGGTTAGTTTTTGGGTTATTTTCAAGCCAAATAGATTTTGCACCTCTTTCATTCCTTTTCTTATTAATGCAACAAATAGCATGATGACCACATTTACCAAAATATGAGCAATTAGCACTTAGCATGGTGGTGTGTGGTGTTCTAGCGTTAATAGAGGTAGATTGTGCAAAAATATGTGTGTGCTTGTCTTCTTGACAATTACTAGCAATATTAACATGAGAAGCATCAAGCACATTATAAAGGATATCTCTAGCACATGTACAGTTATTCACATAAGCAGTTAATACATCAAATTTGTGCCTCAAGATATCATGCTCAACAAGTTTGGATTCTACAAAATGCATGTTGTCAAGCAGTTCTTGGTTAACAAGAGACAAAGCATTTAGAGATAAAAGTGCATTCACTTGTCCAAATTCAAGCTTAGTGTAAGAGGTAAGAAGATTATTGTACTCTACTTGTATTTTAGATCTTTCAGTAAGCGAGCAAGTAAGTTCTTTACACATAAGTTTATTCTTCTTAGACATCTTCTTCAACTCATCATATAAATCATATAAGAGCACATAAGGATCATTTTCAAGATCACTATCTAGAGTTGAAGTTAAGCTTTGTATCTCATTACTGAAGGACTTTGGACTTTGGATTGTAAGTTGATCTTCTTCATGAATTAGTCGAATGAGACACCTTGAGTAGTCTTTTGTAGAGTCATCTTGGATGGATGAGTTTGTGCTTTTTGATTAACCCTCTACATTGATGTTGTCCTTGGCACATGACTTTGAAGTCTTGGCCTGTTTTTTTCCATTTCTTGAGGTTCATATCTTTATCATGAGGGTTAGATCTTTTTGAACCTACAAGACTTTGAGAAACATTGGTACCTTTTGCAAAGGTCCTTCAACATTAATTTGTTCTCTCAAATGACAATTGTGTGGGCAAGGATCAATTTTCTCAAAATTACAAGCACAAGGACAAGTCTCATTAGATGAGAAGTAAGAGCAAGAATCATCCAAACTTGTGATGTTGCTTATTTTATGTACCTTAGCAAGAGAAACATCAAGCGAATGAAGCTCTTGAAATAAGTTATCTCAATGTGAAGGATCACTAAAATAACATGATGCAACATCCACAAGAGTGCAAGTAATTGTAGATTACCATAGAAGTTTTTATCATCACTTGTAGTTGAGCATCTTGGTTCCTTGAATGTATTTGCCATTGAGGTTTGAGGAATCCAAGTGCTATGGAGTGTTTGTGATTTCTTCTTCTTTGAACATCTCCATTTAAAGTCTTCAAGCTTTAAGCCACTTCTTCTTGCACATCTTTCTTTGAAGCTTTGTGGCAATCTTTTTCTCTTCCTTTTGCAAGATGAATGATCTTCATTATCTCCATCATAAGTGAGTTCCATTTGAAGATCATTATCTTGTGCTTCCTCTATCTCTTCTTCTGTCTCATCTTGAGAAGGCTCAATAAGTGTATCTTTTGAGCTTGTTGAAGGTTGAATTTTGATTTCTCCTAAATCACACTCTTTGAGGTCATCCAATTTTGCTTGGAGTGTGATTTAGATTTCTTCAGTGCCTTCACAAGATTGAGTCCCCATTTCTAGATTCTCCACCTTTGGGTCTTCTTCAACTTCGCATTGATATGATACTCCAAGCATACTCCACATGGATTGAGCATCTTCACATTTATGTACTTTGTTGAGAGATTCTTGATTAAGTGCACAACAAGGTACATTCATGGCCTTGAAGTTAAGAGTCATCTTCTTGTAGTCTTCTTCGTTGTAGTCTTTTCTAAACTTTGGCACCATGATACCTTGTGTGTAGATTGAAGGAATAAAAAGACCATTTTCTATAATGCTCAACAAGGAAATGTCATTAGAAGACAAAAATAATCTAAACGCACATTGCCAACTATCAAAGTTGGGTAACCAATCTCTTTCTAAGGAGATTTTACAATTTAGCTTACAACTACAAATCCCTCAATTGGATTGGATATACAAATGAAATTCTAATCACTCTTTGAGAACATAAACTGTCACAAAGTTGTCCAAGTCCTCATCACATGCAATGTTGAGCTTTAAACAATCTTATATCCTAGTATTCTAAAAGGAAAGATTAGTCACAAAGGATTACCTATAAAGTTTAGACTAACCTTCCTTAGGTCTTCAAGTTGTTTATCTTCTTGGAGATTGGACTTTGAAGCCTTTGATCAACATCTTCTTGAGTGTTGAAGTCCTATAACATTCTTGATGTAGTGTATTGGGCTTCACACTTCTTCTTGTCAATGAGCATACCACTTGATTGTATTCTTTGTTGGATTGAGCAGCTCTTGACATGTTGATCTTCCTTCTTTTTTGACTTTGCAAGTACTTCCATAGCAAGTGGATTGACTTCATGTTTGTGCTACGGAATCTTGCAAAGTGTAGCTTCCTTGTGTGTATGATCATACCGGGTTTACACAAGAAGCTAACTTACCATTTTCATCAATGTTGGTGTGAGTGCTAATGATCCTATCATTAAGAACATGCTCATACAAACATTTGAACTATCAAAGAATTGTTATCATCAAAACAAGATTGATCACTTTGCCATTCGGGCTAACAATTACTAATTATGTTATTTACGAATTAAACACAAGCACGTAATTCACTTAGGTGAAAGGTCCGGGTATCAAGTCCTTCCCCCTTTCAACAGTTTCGTCCCCGAAACTTACTAACCTTGGTCCTCGAAAATATGAGCGTACGTCAACCGAGCTTCCTCTTCCAACTCCTAAACGGCTTCCTGTTCTGTACGAATGAACCACTGAATCTTCACATACAGTATAGTTCTTCGCCTTAGGACTTGATCATTCCTATCCACTATTCAAACCGGTACCTCCTCATACGACAAATCTTCTCTAACTTCCAACGGCTCAGCTTCCAAAACGTGACTCAGGTCAGGTACATACCGCTTCAACTGTAAGACGTGGAATACATTGTGTACCCCTGTCAATGTTGGCGGCAATGCCAAACGATATGTCAAGTTCTCCACCTTCTCAAAAATCTCATACGGGCCGATATACCTCAGGCTAAGCTTCCCGCTCTTCTCGAACCTCATAACTCCCATCGTTGGTGAAACCCGAAGATACACCTTATCCCCAACTTGAAATTCCATCGAATCAACGATACCTTCTCCATAGTTACCTGAACCAATTCAGGACCCGTCACCACCTTTTCCTCGATGTTATCCCAACATACAAGTGATCTACACTTCCTCCCATACAACGCTTCATACGGTGCCATCTCGATGCTAGACTAATAACTGTTGTTGTAGGAAATTTGACCTGGGTCAAATGGTTTACCCAGCTATCCTTGAATCCAAGACACATGCCCATAGCATATCCTCCAAAGTCTGAATTCTCATCTTAGACTGCCCATCGATTTGAGGATGATAAGCAGTACTCAAAGACAATTTTGTCCCCAAAGCTTCGGTGAAACTTTTCCAGAATCGAGATACAAACCGAGTGTCTCGATCCAAAATGATAATAACCAGTACCCCGTGAAGACGAACGATCTCATCCATGTAGAGCTGAACAAGAGTATACATAGTCGCTGTAATCTTCATCGGTATAAAATGAGCTGATTTCGTGAGTCGATCCACAATCACCCAAATCGTATCATTCCCGGTTTTATCCTTAGGTAACCCAACTACAAAGTCCATTGTAATGTGTTCCCACTCCCACACGAGAAACTCAAGAGGTTTAAGAAAGTCGACGGGTCTCTGATGTTCCACATTAACTTGCTGAAAAACGAGACACTTAGCCACAAACTCGGATACATCCCGCTTCATGCCTATCCGCCAAAAGTTATTCTTTATCCTCTTCGATGCCCTCGGATGCATCGATAGTGTAGAGTTTTGAGCCTCTTGAAGAATCTCTGATTTCAGCCCCAAGTCTGAATGTACACACAATCTGCCCAGAAATCGAAGCCTACCATCTTCGTGTATCTAAAATTCCGATTCCACCCCTGACTGTACCAAGTCCGTTTCTTACTCAAATCCGAATCCAACAATTGCCACTCTTTAATTCTCCCCAAAATAGTTGGTTGAGCTACCAAGGCTGCCAAGACGTTCCCGGTAGACTCAACAACTTCTAATTCCAATTTCTCGAACTCGGCGATTAACTCCCGTTGATCGGTTATTAACGTTGCTAGCTTCTCTGAGTTCTTCCTACTCAAAGTATCGGCCACACGATTAGCTTTATCGGGGTGGTAACTAATCGTAAGGTCGTAATCCTTCAACAACTCCAACCACCGCCTCTGCCTCATATTAAACTCCTTTTGTGTGAAAAGGTACTTACGGCTCTAGTGATAAGTGAAAACCTCACACGGTTCTTCATACGGATAATGCCTCCACAACTTCAAGGAAAACACGACCGCTGCCAACTCCAAGTCGTGTGTAAGGTAGTTCTTCTCATAAGGTTTTAGTTGCCTAGAAGCATATGCTATCACCTTTCCATTCTGCATCAATACACACCCCAAAACAATTACCGAGGCATCACTATAGATGGTGAAAACCCGTATTCCGATTGCAAAGTCAACACCAATGTTGTAGTCAACTTCTACTTCAACACCCGAAAGCTGTTCAAGAATTCCGGCACCCATTCATACTTAACTCACTTTTCGGTCAGACGAGTCAAATGAGTGGCAATACGAGAGAAGTCTTGCACAAACTTCCAATAGTAACCTGTTAACCTCAGGAAACTCCTCACTTCTCCCATGGTCTTAGGTGTAGGCCAATCTATAATCGCCTCAATCTTGCTCGGGTCAACTGTTACCCCCTCTTCTTAAACCGCATGCCCCAGAAACGAAATATCCTCAACCAAAACTCGCACTTGGTGAATTTGGCGTATAACTTCTCCTTCCTCAGAATCCCCAATGCCAACCTCAAATGCTCTTCGTGAGCTTCATAATACGCTGAGTAAACCAATATGTCGTCGATGAAGAACACCACGAACTTATCTAGACAATCCCGAAAGACTCGGTTCATCATATCCATGAATGCCGCATGTGTGTTAGTCATTCCAAACGGAATCATAAGGAATTCATAGTGCATATAGCGGGTTCTAAAGGCACTCTTCGGGATGTCCTCGGGTTTAATCCTCAATTGATGATAACCCGACCTCAAGTCAATATTCGAAAACACCTTCACCCCATTCAACTGTTAAAACAAATCATTGATATGTGGTAGAGGGTAATGATTCTTGATCGTTATCTCATTCAACTCCTGGAAGTCGATACACATCCTGATCCCCAATCACAAACTAAATCTTCTTATCCTGGCAGTCAACCAAGGCATGATGTTTGTACAACCAATCCATCCCCAAGATCACATCGAAGTCCACCATCTGTACCTGAATGAGGTCGGCCTCAAGTAACCTCGAATCTATTTCTACCTGGCACCACTTATGAACCAAGTTGGACTCTAGCACCTTCCCACTATTAGTAGTGCCCTAGGATCATTGGCATATGTTGTACGTTTTATATCTTTTGAGCATGTCATTTGAATAGTTAATTTTTCTTCTGAACATCAAATGCGTGATTTGATAGTAAAACTCATTAGCTTATGTAATTACTATTCTAGTTGTCCCTAGTTTTATGTAAGGTTCTTTAAAATGACATAAAACTAGTATGATGTTTGATTGATGATTATGTTTTACTAATCATGTTTAATGAATACAAATCATATCATAGATGCAATATATTGGGATACATTGTATCGGACGTGATTCGTTAGAGAAGTAAAGACTCCCACTACCAGCAGAAGTATAGAGAACGTAGGAGTTAAAGACTCCCACTGCCAGAAGAAGTAGAAAGGACGTGGGAGTTGTGCTTGAAACAACCTCTCACACCCTATATAAACTTTTCTTGGCTAAAACCCTAGATACGGATTTTTTTAGCCGCAAAAACCAAAAGGACTCTGAAATTAGATTTCGGTTTTTCTGCCTCTCCCTTTCTCTCTAAATTCCCGAAACTTAGAAAAACGAAGAGCTAGCAATCTCTGTTCGTTTCGTCGCGTGGATACCGGTAGAGGGAAATTCCGCAAAGGTAAAGCTATTGGTGGCAGCAACACAAACTCTGAAAGTCCAAGAATCAGAATCTTTCATTCAAGAATCAGATTCTTTAGCCGAAAAATGTAAGCTTTAGTTTTAAATTTCGATTCCCATGGTATGAGCGGATCCTTCAGGGGAGGATTCATGGGTGTTTATAATTAGTTTCTGTCCATGAATCCCTTCAGTGGTATCAGAGCCTTGCTCATGCTATTCGAATTCGATATTTTTAATCACATCATAAAACAGAAAAGATTGTTTCTTTGATTGTGTTTTATAAGTTTATGTGATTATGATATGCATAAACTGTTATGTATGTTATTAATTCGTTTAATATTGCATGAACTGCTATCGTATGTTATTAATTTGATTAATTATGCATAAACTGCAATTGTATGCTTTCTGTCGTTAATCCGATTAACAAATCGCATAAACTGTTTAGGCGATTGTGCATGTTAGGCGATTGAGGGGTAAATCGGGGCAGAAAACTCATTTGGTTAGCGGGACCGCCGTCTACCTTGCGCTGACTATCTGCGTTCTGCTGATCGCTTGCGTTCAGCTGACCTACGACTTTGTATATGTACTCGTTACCGTATTTATTATGCTTTATATGAGTTTTAGCATGGTGAATAGCATGGCCTATTATACCCCCTCTTGTTTTACATTTATTGGGTTATAATTTTACAATACGGCCTGCGAGTCATTTTTCAATGTTGTAAAATTGTAATCGCTTTCTTATACTAGCTTTATTGCTTTACATTGAAGGCTGGGTATGCCCATGCATCTATGTAACAAGACTGGAGGATGCTGGATCGAAGACACTATCCATGAGATGGGAATTGACTTAGATTGACCCTTAGCTCCCACAAGGCTCGTAGGAGACATCATAGGATTAGGCCATGCTATCTCACATTTACATTTACGCTTTATATCTTGCATGTGATGCTTATTTTATGTCTTATGGGACTTGATTTTTTATACGTCACATTAAATCATTTTAATTAAATCTTAAAAAGCCTACCATATCCTAAGCAGTCCTTGAGCTTGGATCATTATTTTTTATACGTCACATTAAATCGTTTTAATTAAATCAAGTGTTGATATTGTGGAAAGATTTTGGCTCAAAACTAATGACTTTGCAAATAATTTAATGTAGATAATGGCAACTAATACTTCACACAATTCATTGCGATCCGTTCTTGAAAAAGAAAAACTAAGCGGGACCAATTTCCTTGATTGGGCCCGCAACTTAAGGATTGTCCTTAACCAGGAAAGAAAGCTATATGTTCTTGATACGGATATTCCTGAACAACCTGCAAACAACGCCCCTAAAGATGAAAAAGATGCTTGGAAGAAGCATTGTGATGACTCTAACGATGTGACTTGTCTCATGTTAGTCACAATGAGCACTGACCTTCAAAAACAGTTTGAAGGGGTTGAGACTTTCCAGATGATGGGCCAGCTCAAGGAAATGTTCCAAGAGCAAGCCCGTCAAGGAAGATTCCTCACCACTAAGGCGTTGAATAGTTGCAAGATGGCCCCTGGAACCTCTGTAAGTGCACACGTTCTTAAGATGAAGGGCTATCTTGACCAACTTGAGAAACTTGGGGCTCCCGTACGTCATGACATGGCCACAGATATGATCTTGGGCTCACTCCCACCGGAGTATGACCAATTTATGATGAACTTCAACATGCATGTCATGGAGAAGTCCATAAATGAGATACACGGGATGCTCAAGCAGGCTGAACTGAACATTAAGAAGACCTCTGAAGTCTTAATGGTTCAAAAAGGGAATTTTAAGAACAAAGGAAAGGGAAATCCCATGGCCAAGAAGGGCAAAGACAATAACAAGCCCAAACCCAAGGCCAAGGCCAAGGCACAAAAGGAAGGAGTTTGCTTCCATTGCAATGAACCAGGTCATTGGAAACGGAACTGC
The DNA here is from genome assembly GCA_026122235.1 of Vinca minor. Taxonomy (NCBI): domain Eukaryota; kingdom Viridiplantae; phylum Streptophyta; class Magnoliopsida; order Gentianales; family Apocynaceae; genus Vinca; species Vinca minor. The sequence continues at coordinate 510,990 of JAOCZM010000161.1, read as the reverse complement.
AAGCTCTACTTGGAAGAGAAGAAAAAGGGGAAAGCTAGTTTGAATGTCTCTCCAAGTATTTATGTTATTGAAATTAACATGTCTGCTCGTACTTCATGGGTATTAGATACCAGTTGTGGATCTCACATTTGTGCAAAAATGTGCAGGGGTTCAAAAGGAGTAGATCACTGGCAAAAGGAGAAATGGACCTGAGAGTAGCGAACGGAGCAAGAGTTGTTGTTGTAGCTATCGGGATATTTCAGTTTCTTGTTTGGATATTGATGGTTTTGAAATAAATATTATGAATAAAATTTGCACCATTCATAAAGATCGTATCTTCTATGGAGATGCCTCTTTGATGAATGGGCCTTATGTTCTTAACCTCGATGAATCCATTAAAAGGCCCATCTACAACATTAATACTAAGAGGTTTAAATCCAATGACTTAAACCAAACCTACATTTGGCACTATCGTTTGGGCCACATAAATGAGAAACGCATATCAAAACTCCATAAAGATGGAATTTTGACATCATTTGACTTAGAGTCTTATGAGACTTGTGATTCTTGCTTGTTAGGCAAACTGACTAAAGCTCCCTTTACTGGACAAAGTGAGAGAGCTTCTGATTTATTGGGCCTCATACATACAGATGTATGTGGACCAATAAACACAAGTGCTAGAGGAGGGTTTCAGTACTTCATCACATTCACAGATGATTTCAGTAGATATGGCTAAGTCTATCTAATGAAACATAAATCATAATCTTTTGGAAGATTCAAAGAATTTTAAAATGAAGTACAAAATAAACTTGGTAAAAGTATTAAGATACTTCGATCAGATCGAGGTGGCGAATACCTTAACCAAGAGTTTGACGAACATCTTAGGGGTTGTGGAATTGTTTCACAATTAACTCCTCCTGGCATACCACAATGGAATGGTGTATCGGAACGGAGGAATCGCACCTTACTAGATATGGTTCGATCTATGATGAGTCAAACAAGTCTTCCAATTTCCTTTTGGGACTACGCCCTAGAAGCAACTGCATTTAGAAGATATGTAGCTAGAAGATATGAAGTCTGAGATGCAATCCATGTACGATAACCAAGTGTAGACTTGGGTTGACCCACCCGAAGGGTGTAAGGTCATTGATAACAAATGGTGTTTCAAAAAGAAAACCGACATGGATGGTAATGTACACACTTTTAAATCTCGACTAGTAGTTAAAGGTTATCGACAAGTTCACGGTATTGACTCTGACAAAACCTTTTCTCCTGTCGTTATGATAAAGTCTATTAGGATTTTACTTGCCAAAGCTGCATATTATGACTATGAGATATAGCAAATGGACGTTAAGACTGCGTTTCTTAACGGAAACCTTCTCGAGGATGTGTATATGACACAACCTGAGGGGTTTGTTGATCCATCAAATCCTAGTAAAGTGTGTAAGCTTCAAAGGTCCATTTATGGATTGAAGCAAGCATCTCGAAGCTGGAATCGTCGCTTTGATGAAAGTATTAAAGAATTCGGTTTCATCAAAAACGAAGACGAGCCTTGTGTTTATAAGAATGTAACTAATAATGCAATAGTGTTCCTTGTGCTTTATGTGGATGACATCTTACTGATTGGAAATGACATCCCCATATTACAAAGCGTAAAAGCTTGGTTGGGGAAGTGCTTTTCCAAGAAAGACTTAGGCGAGGCAACGTATATTTTGGGTATACGAATCTATAGAGATAGATCTAACAAAATGATTGGCCTAAGCCAAAGTGGATACATTAACAAGGTACTGAAACGGTTCAGTTTGCAAGACTCCAAAAAGGGATTCTTGCCCATGTCACATGGCATTAAACTCAACAGAACTCAAGGACCTTCCACAAAGGAGGACCAAGAGCGCATGAGGGACTATTATGTATGCCATGATATGCACTGGCCCGGATGTTTCGTTCGCTTTAAGTATGACTAGCATATATCAATCTGACCCTGGAGAGTCATATTGGACTGCAGTGAAGAGCATTCATAAGTACTTGAGAAGGACTAAAGATATGTTCTTAGTTTACGGAGGTCAAGAAGGAAGTCTGGTTGTAAATGGTTACACAGACGCAAGCTTCCAGACCGGCGTAGATGACTTTAGATCGCAATCTAGTTTTGTGTTTGTTTGAATGGAGGTGCTGTGAGCTGGAAGAGCTCAAAGCTAGAGACCGTGGCCGACTCTACGACAGAAGCTGAGTATTTGGCTTCCTCTGAAGCAGCTAAAGAAGCTGTTTGGATCAGGAATTTTTTTGATGAATTAGGTGTCGTCCCCTAGCATTGTGAACCCAGTGGACCTCTATTGTGATAGTACTGGTGCCATTTCACAAGCTAAGGAACCTAGATCTCACCAACGATCCAAACACATTCTCAAGCGTTTCCATCTGATTAGAGAGATCATTGACAGAGGAGACGTTAGTATTTGCAAAGTTCATACAAACGACAACATTGCAGATCCATTGACCAAGCCACTCCCGCAACTTTCAAACACGAGAGTCATACTAGGTCAATGGGATTGAGGATCATGTATGATTGGACCTAGGGCAAGTGGGAGATTGTTAGTAGTGCCCTAGGACCATTGGCATATGTTGTACGTTTTTATATCTTTTTGAGCATTTCATCTGAATAGTTAATTTTTCTTATGAACATCAAATGCGTGATTTGATAATAAAACTCATTTGCTTATGTAATTACTATTCTAGTTGTCCCTAGTTTTATGTAATCTACTTTACAATGAAATAAAACTAGTATGATGTTTGATTGATGATTATGTTTTACTAATCATGTGTAATGAGAACAAATCATATCATAGATGCAATATATTGATATATATCAAATCGGATGTGATCCGTTAGCGAAGTAATACTTCATGGTCCTTAGTCATAAGTATTACTTCCTCAATACTATTTTAGAATCCTTAGACCTTATGTCTCCATTGATTCTAGCATGAATGGAGCCACGTTTTGACTCAGTCGGACGTTACTTTTAATCGAGTAATCAATACGACTGATGATCGGACGTAGTGTCCTATCATGGCTTGAATGTGAGAGGCATTGTAAGGAATTTTTCCCTCTCTTATTAGAGAGAGTTATTCATGGTCCCCTAGATAGGGAAAGACTGTTTAAATGCATGGCCGTGCTCAAATGTATTTGATAAAGTGGTTATTAAATACTATTTGTTGGAACAATCTACCTGGAGATCGAGCATAAATACAATTAAGCTTTATAAGGGTGACGACCACCATGCCTTATGCTTAATTAGGATATCGTGAGACAAAGGGATTAAATAGTGGATTGATATTAGGTTCCACCGTAAATTCATTCACTTTGGGTAGTCACAATGTCCTGCTAGGGACCGCTTGTGATTTATGAACACATACTACTACTAAGTGTGTTTTCATTACCATTGTGATATGAACCTACAGGGTCACACGCATAGACGAGCTAACGAGCTTCATGTCCTGATTCAATTAATCTAGAATGTGTCTAGGTTCATTGTATCCGATATTTATTCTTCTGAGAATTATAAAGCGTTATTATTCGAATTAGAGATGCATAAGGGGCATTTTTTGTACTTAGGCATTGCTGGGATTACGTGGGAGTTATTATCCGATAAAGACTCCCACTACCAGCAAAAGTCTAGGGTACGTGGGAGTTAAATACTCCCACTGCCAGGAGAGTTGGTAAGGATGTGGGAGTTGTTTTTGAAACAACCTCCCACACCCTATAAAAACCTCTCTTGGCCGAAACCCTAGGAATGAATTAATTCAGCCGCAAAATACCCAAAAATCGAAATCTGATTTCTGGTATGGCAGCCTCCTTTTCTCTCTAGAATCCAAAATTTAGAAGAACGAAGAGCTAGCACTCGCTGCCAGTTTCGTCGCGTGGATACCGGTAGGGAGTAATTCTGCAAGGGAGGACTTAAGGTGGTTGTTGCTGAAAGCCGAAAGATACAACCTTTAAGCCGAAAAACGTAAGTCCTTTTCTCGGTTTTTCGACTCGTTTACGTATGAGCGGATCCTTCAGGGGAGGACTCATGGGTGTTTAGAACGAGTTTCTGCCCATGAATCCCTTCATTTACGACCGCTAATTAGTATTTTTGTTAGCAAATTAATTCATCGCGAAAAATGAATTATTTGCGATGGCTTCAATCGACACAAGAAGTTTCGCCGCAAATAATCACAATTTGTAATGAGATTCTCCTGGCGCATAGAAAGTCGACGCAAATGACCATATTTGTGACGGGCTTCATTCGACGCAAAATATTTCGCCCCAAATAATCAAAATTTGTGAAGGGATTATCCCGTCGTATAGAAAGTTGATGCAAATGACCATATTTTTATTATTAGTTTGGTGGTGGAATTTCCAGCCCTAAGATAATTATGTTTTTTTAAAAAGAAAATAATTGTTACTCTAAAGTAAGTATAATATGAATTGGCGAGATTTGAACACAACATCCTTCTCATTTGGAAATCAAATTCTCTAACCAATAGACCACAAGAACTTTCATCATAAATGTTAACTATATATTTATATAACATAACTATATTTATTTATATAACTAATTGTTTGGCAATGTTGTTTTATAAAATTCGAAAACATTATAAATTTGATATATGAATTTTGAAAACATTAATAGATTTTATATAATATACTACAATGCATTTTTCAATTTAAAATAAATTATTTTTAATGAAAGATAAAATTTAATTATTCATAGTCACTTGATTACAATTAGTGATGATCATTAATAAATATATCTTAATAAATTTAAAAACTAAAATACTCCAGCAGTCATATCATCAAGATATTTTTCTTTAAGTTATTTAACTTTAACTTTCATTTTTAATATTATTTTTATAAAATTTGTCATATATATAATGACACTTTTCTTAAAAAAAAATATATATATATATATATATATATATATATATATATATATATATACATATATATATATATATATATAATGACACATTAAGAGGCACTTTATATGCCAAAATTTTGGGACACTTATTAGAATGAATTTAGATGAATATTATAAAGTAAATTTTAATCAATATTATAATTTAATAACATTTGTAATATAATAGATTTAAATTTGTTTAATGTATCAATATCTTTTAATTAAATATGCCATTTGAAATATATGAAGTTATTGTTTACTAACTAATGATCTTTTTTTTTTGAATTTTTTAAATATTTCTTGAGATTATTTAATAATAATTTGAGGATAAGTATCAATTAGAAAGTGGATTCACAATTTTTTTTTGCACAAAAAATAATTTAATTAGACCCAAAATCCCTTAAAGCAAAAAAAAAATATAAAAAAAAATTGCAATACTTTTTTGCATACAACTCTTTGATATGATGATTTTTCCACCAATAGAGAATATAATTATATTTTTTATATTTGTTTAGTAATACATTAAATTTATTACTAAAAAATAATATACATATATAATCATTTTATTCATATTTTGATAACAATTTCATACACAAATAGATAGATTATCTTTCTGAAATATATTTTGAAAAAAAAAATTAAATTTATTTAAAATTTAATGAGAGTGTATTAATTTTAATTTGATTCATAAAGAAAAGAAAATTAAAACACAAAGAGAAATTTAAATAAGTAAAGGGTCAAAATAAAAAAAAACTCCATTGTAATAAATATAATATGAGGAATAACAATGAACATATGATCAACTAGCCAGTGGACCATCGCACGACATACATGGCGGAGGTCATGGGTTCAATTCACATCCATTTGAAAATGGAAAGACTTTATTCTACTTTATTAAACGTGGCTTGACTTGGTGGCTAAGGAAGTACTTTATTCTACGTTATTCAAAGTGCCTTGACTTGGCGACTCGGCTAAGGAGAGGGCTCGGCTCGGCCATAATAAATATAATTTTACTATAACATTTGCGAAGGTGAAAAACTAGTTTCGATAGATTGTGACATTGCAAAAAAATACAAAAATATAATTTTATTATAATATTTGCGATGGTGAAAAAGTATTTTCGACAGTATATAAGGTGCCGCATAAAAAAAATTTGTGTCAGTTATTGCGTCGGAAATTATAAGCGATGCAAAAAGTAGTCATTTTTGCTAAGTTTTCACGTCAAGAAAAAAACGTCGCAAATAGAAAAATTCCTGTTGAAACAACTAATTGCGTCAGGCATTTCCCGTCGCAAGGCTTTTGTGACACCTCTCCATGCGACCCCTCAATTGCGGTCGCATGGCCGACGCAAAAATGTTTTCTCGTCGGAAAATGTACTTTTTGCGTCAGGCGTTGCCTGACTCAAAATATGACATTTTAAGTAGTATGTGAAGGATAAATTGGTATAAAGTGAGGTGGTTGAAATATTGCAAATGAGTTTTAAACCCACATCCCACATGTGATGCCTATGGAAGTGAAAATCACTTTATAAGGAAAAGTGGTTCACATGGGTTTAAAATGTATTGCCAATATTATGCCCCATGTCGAAGGCCCGACGATAGCAAAATAGCTTGAACTTGTGTGTGGACGCGACCTGCGTACACGAATGGCGGACAAAAAAAATTCGCAGGCCTGATCGGCCACGTTTTTTCTACTGGTTTGAATTTTGATTTTGGAGAGTTACAGATTGTAATAGTCTGATTATTTTCGGTTTAATGGGATTGACCTTAATTGTCGGATTAATGCAGGCATAATGGTATTGACTGTAACCGTCAATGGTTTATTGCTTATTTATACCAATGCAGTTACAAGTCCTTTTGAGAGCCTATAAAAGACATCCATTGGAAAATTGCCCAAGAGGCTAATAAAGATGTTAAATTTGCTTATTCTGCTGCGTCTTTTAAATTTATGGCATGCTAGACTAGGTCATGTAAATATTAAAAGTATACAAAAGTTAGTTTCATTAAACTTACTTCCCAAATTTAACATTGATAAAAATTACAAGTGCGAGACTTGTATTGAGGCAAAGCTAGCTAAATCATCTTTCCATTCAATTGAAAGAAGTTCAGAACCGTTAGACTTAATTCACACTGATGTATGTGATTTAAAATATGTGCAATCAATAGGCGGTAAAAGTTACTTCATCACTTTTATTGCTTCATCACTGATGTATGTGATTTAAAATATGTGCAATCAAGATTTTTCTATGTTTACTTAATGAGAAGTAAAGACGAACCAATAACTATGGTTAGTCATTATAAAGGTGAAGTTGAAAATCAACTTGGCAAGAAAATTAAAAGGCTAAGAAGTAATAGGGTGGAGAATACAAATCTTGCATAGTTGTGTGCTGAAAGTGGCATCATTCATCAACCAAATGTGCCTTATACTCCAGAACAAAATGGAATAGCAGAGTGCAAAAACAGAACTCTTAAAGATTTGATGAATGCAATGTTGATAAGTTCTGGCTCACCCCAGAATTTGTGGGGGAGCTCTGCTTTACGCAAATCACATTCTAAATAGACTACCACATAACAGACTAGATAATACCCCTTATGAATTATGAAAATGTCACGCACCTTCTTATAAGTTCATCAAAGTTTGGGGATGTCGAGCAAAGATTAAAACGGTTGATTGCGTGTTTATAGGATATGCATAGGGTAGTAGTGCTTACATATTTTTAGTGCATAAATCAGATAACTCTGAAATGTACGTAAATACAATTATTGAGGCTAGGGATGCTTCCTTCTTTGAAGGAATTTTTCCTTATATAAAGCATTCTAGCTTAGACCCTTAAAATAATCAAGTTGAGAGGATTGTGGGGGGGGGGAGAACTTGAAGAGGAAGTTGAAGAACCCAGACGTATCAAAAGAGGTAGAAAAGAAAAGTCATTCGGTTCAGATTTCCTAACTTATTTGTTAGAAAATGATCTTGTGACTTATAGAGAAGCAATTACTTCTACAGATTCCGACATATGGAAAGAAGCAATTGACAGTGAAATTACTTCAATTCTTCAAAAGCATGCATGGGAACTTGTGGAACTTCCACCAGGTTGTAAAGTATTAGATCACAAATGGATCTTTAAAAGAGATATGAGACTTGATGGTACAATTGATAAGTACAAGGCAAGACTTGTAATTAAAGGATACAAACAAACTGAGGGTGTCGATTATTTTGACACTTATGCCCCTGTATCTAGAAAAATCTCAATCGGACTAATTTTTTCTTTTGTAGCCTTATTTGATTTGGAGATCCATCAAATGGATGTGAAAACGGCTTTCCTTAACGGAGAACTGAAAGAAGAAATATATATGGAACCGTTAGAGGAATAACCGGGTCACACATAAATGCGCAACGGAATAAAACTTGACCCGCCTCTACCAGGATCTTCCACGAGTAAGAACCTACGACTATGGGATAGTGTTTTACCTTATATTGATGCTAGAATGGCTGAAACGCTTTCAGCGGTATGTTGTCACGAACGGAACACCACAATGCAGGCTCCGTCTCTCCCAGTATCCACTCGATCTTCCGGGGATGGTCTTCTACTGCTTGGTGCTAGCCAACGCCTTGTAGAAGCTTTGAAGACACTCTTCAATGGAGTATGTATTTCAGACCTTATCAGAAGAATAAGATACAGGATTTCTAACTTCTTTCCTATTAGCAAAAAGCTAGAAAACAAGTCTAGAAATCTATCTTTTCTTTTCTCTCTAAAACTCACTTTTCTCTCTTATCTCTAAGCTTCAAAAGCTGGAGAAAAACTGATTAAAATGAATGGGAAAAATCAGTATTTTTCCCTTAGTCTATCAAGAGAGAGTGTGGAGAGATAAAGGGGAAAGTGGGAGATCATGGAGGAAACCACTCCTCCACTTTCTCCACTCCTTTAACCTCTAGATAAGAGACATATGAGCTGAAAATATGTGCCCAATTTTCCAGCCATAAGGTCGGTCCAAAACGGGTCGGTCGGCCCAACCCGATTAAGGGCCCAATCCAATCCCGGCCCGAAGCCCGGCCCGGCCCAATCGAATTGGCGCACCTTAGATTAAATGTACTCCAACAAGCCCAATCCAGTTGATCTATGAGTGCGACCCAAGAGGTATCTATGACGCTGGTCGTGACAAACGATATGTCACAGGGTAATGAGAGGTATCTAGCAACGCATCATTACCCCCCAATTCATAAATATCCGGTGATTTATCATAATCACAACATTTGACATTTGTAGTTAAATCCTTTTGTCCTTGATATCTAGATTGAACACAAGTCATGGAAAAAGTCACACTTGTATTGTCCAATCTTTTAGTTTCTTGATTCGCGAGTAGACTAATCAAATGACATCAATATAATATACTCGATTCACTTGTTCATGGCCATGAATTAGTCGACTCCATCAAGTGGGCCTAAGATATCGCTCCTGCTATATGGGAGGGACAAATCCTTGCTCGCATCCCACTCATCCCGAACAAGATTCGTGATATACCCAATAAATGCCTTTATTGCTCACCCAGCTACTGGGATAGCGTTTAACATTATCAATGCATAACACTAGCCATGCAAGAACTCTTGTGAGACCTCAAGTCGAAGGATCTCATATACAACCTAGTCAAAAATTTTTGAGAAACACCGTTGACTATTATATAACAACCCATGGTGTGTTTCTCATGTTTCGGGTCTCGTCCCAAAGTATAATGATTCTCTAATCATATATACCTATGTGACGATCCGATATCTTATATCAATCATCGCACATACTAGTCTTACGCATTATTATTGTCCTCGAAGATTCCAAAATAATGTTCGACTAGGGGACGTTTCGTAATAGTATCTCATAACAATTATAAATACTATTCTAAGGACATATTATTTATTTATGTTGTTAAGAACGCTGAAACATAATGAATAATACTCGGAATTAATTGCCTTTTTATTCATCAAAATGAAAATTACATTAAATACTGGTACAATAATCTCCCACTTGCACTAAAGACCCAAATTACAATAAATGGTCTTTAGTGGCATACTAATGACTGTCTCTAAAGATCAGTCCTCCGGATATCGGATACCCATGGAGTTAGTGTGACGATCATGCTCGCTGCCGCTGACAGTTGGCTTCAGTCAATGGATCTGGCGACATTGTCTCGCCGAGTCTCACTCTACATATATGCACATCACCTCTCTCTATAATCTCGCGGATTAGGTGAAATCGCCGTAGTACATGTTTGGACCTCCGGTGAGATCTAGGTTCCCTAGATTGTGAAATAGCCCCCATTGTTGTCACAATAGAGGTCTATCGGGTTCGCAATACTAGGAACCACATCGAGGTCGGAAATAAATTTCCCTGATCCAAACCGCCTCCCTTAGCTGCTTCACAAGCTGCTATGTACTCGACCCTTTGTCGTAGAATCTGCGATGGTTGATTGCTTTGAATCTGCGCTACTCACAAGACTCTCCATTCAAGTTAAACACATATCCGGGATTGCGATCGAAAATCATCTCTCGCTCGGTTTGGAAACTAGCATCGGTGTAACCACTTACAACGCAGCTCATCCGCCTCTCCATAAATCAAGAATGTATCCTTAGTCCTTCGCAAGTACTTGAGGATATTCTTGACCGAGATCCAGTGACGTTCACCGTAATTAGATCGGGTATCTCGCTCGTAATGCTTAAGGCATACGAGACATCTCAGGGCGAGTACATATCATGGCGTACATGATGGATCCTATGGCGTAAGCATAAGGAATCTCTTTCATGCGTTCTAATTCGGCAGAGCGTTTTTAGAACACTGCTCCTTCGATGCACAGCATTCCATGTGCCATAGGACAAAGTCCTTTCTTAGACTCTTGCATGCTAAACCGCTTTAGCACCTTGTCTATATATGTACTCGACTTAGGCCAATGAGTCTCCTGGATCTATCTCATAGATCTTGACTCCCAAAATATAGCTGGCTTCGCTTTAAGTCTTTCATAGAGAAACACGTACTCAACCAAGCCTTTACGGACTTTAAGGTTGGTATGTCGTTTCCAATGAGTAGTATGTCATCTACATACAAAACCAGGAATACGATTGAGCTCCCACTAACCTTTTTGTAAACACAAAGCTCATCCTCATTTCTAATGAAGCCAAACTCATGGACGGCATCATTAAAACGGATGTTCCAGCTTTCGAGAAGCTCGCTTGAGTCCATAAATGGATCTCTCAAGCTTACATACTTTTCTAGCATTCTCCGGAGTGACAAAACCTTCAGTCGTGTCATATACACATCCTCATCAAGTTTTCCATTAAGGAAAGCGGTTTTGACATCCATTTGCCGATTTCGTAGTCATAGTAAGCTGCAATAGCAAGCAAAATCCGAATGGACTTGAACATAACTACGAGGGAAAAAGGTCTCATCATAGTCAATACCATGAATTTGTTTGAAACCTTTCGCGACTCGGTCGCCTCATGCACGCTTGTACATTCCCTTCCATGTTGGTTTTAATCTTAAAAACCCATTTGCACCCCTATGGGAGTTACCCTTTCAGGGTGGATCAACCAAGATCCAGACTTGGTTTGTGTACATGGAGTCCATTTCGGATCTCATGGCCTCAAGCCATTTCTCGGGAATCCAGGGCTATTAATTGCCTGCTTTGTAGGTTGAAGGTTCATCGTGATCCACAAACATAACATCACCATGTTCGTTATGAAAAATCCAAATTTTTCCGGAGGTGGACTGACGAACTCTACCGGACTCTACGCAATTCTTGTGTTTCTTGAACTGATGCCTGTCGCACAAATCTGCTTTGTGGCACTCGGTGCACAACAACTTGTGGAGTCTGTTCAATTTCCATCTCATCATTAGTGCTAGTTTGAGAGTCCGGAACTTCGGAAAGTTCTACACTACTCCCACTTGTATTTCTAGAAACAAATTCTTTTTCTAGAAAGACTCTCATGCAGCAACAAACACTTTGTTCTCGTTAGGGATATAAAAAGTAGTATCCTTTAGTTTCCTTAGGATAACCTACAAATATGCACTTTTCGATTTTGGAGCCGACTTATCGGAAGCCGAGCGCTTTTACAAACGCTTTCGCAGCCCCCAAATCTTGAGGAAAGACAAACCGGGACGCTTCCCCATCCCATAACTCGTATGGCGTCTTTGCAATCGATTTAGATGGAACGCGGTTAAGTGTTAAAGCTGCTGTCTCTAGTGCGTGTCCCCAAAAGGAATTGGGCAAGCTCGTGTGACTCATCATAGAACAAACCATATCTAATAAGGTTCTGTTCCTCCTTTCAGATACACCATTCCATTGTGGAGTAGCTGGAGGAGAAAGTTGTGAAACGATTCCACAAGCTTTTAGATAGTCACGGAATTCTTGACTCAAGTATTCTCATCCTCGATCAGATCGAAGAACCTTAATACTCTTGCCAAGTTGGTTTTCTACTTCAAGTTTAAACTCTTTAAACTTAGCAAATGCTTCGGATTTTTGTTTCATCAAGAACACATATCCATACCTACCGAAGTCATCGATAAAGGTAATGAAGTAGAGGTAACCACCCCTTGCATGTATATTAAAAGGGCCACATACATCACTATGTATTAGTCCTAATAAAGCATCGGCTCTCTCACCTAGCTTAGTGAAAGGTGATGCTGTCATCTTACCCAACAAACAAGATTCGCATCGATCATAAGACTCGAAGTCAAATGATTCCAACGGCCCATCTTTATGGAGTTTGGATATGCGATCTTCGTTTATGTGGCCTAAGCGACAATGCCAGAGGTATGTCGGATTAGAATCATTAGTCTTAATCCTTTTGGTATTTATGTTTAAAATTGGCATATCAAGGTCTAAAATATATAGACCATTAATTAAAGAGGCTCTTGCATAAAACATATTATCCAAAAATAACGACAATCTTGGTTTTTGATCGAAAATAGCAAAACCGTTCTTGTCCAAACAAGAAACTGAAATAATATTTTTAATTAAACTAGGTACATAGAAACAGTTTTCTAAACCCAAAACAAGCCCTGAAGGCAAAGTAAAAGTACAAGTCCCTACAGCTAGAGGTCGCAACACGTGCTTCGTTGCCAACTCGTAGTTCCACTTCACCTTTTGCCAACTCTCTACTCCTTTGCAGTCCCTGCACATTAGTACAAATGTGAGAACCACATCCGGTATCAAATACCCAAGAAGTAGTTGTATTTAAATTGATATCAATCATATTAATATCTATAACATAAATACCTGAGCCCGTAGCAACAATTGCTTTTTTCCTTTTCCAGCCTTTTCCCTGCAAGATAGCTTTTGCAGTTCCTTTTCCAGTGACCCTTCTCACCACAATGATGATAGATAGAGTCCTTGGCTACACCACCCTTAGGTTTCAGTGCATTGTTGAAAGTGGTTTGCTTGCCCTTGGGCTTACCATTCGGTTTGCCTTTGGATTTCACAAAACCTTTGCCTTTGCCCTTTTGCACCATCAGTATGGTGTTGGGCTTGGACTTGCCTATTTCCTTCTCGGCAGTCCTTAGCATATTCAACAACTCGAGCAATGGCTTGTCAATTTCATTCATGTGATAATTCGGAATGAATTGGGTCGAATGACTCGAGCAACAATTGCAAGATCAAATCGACCGACGACTCTTGTCCCAAAGGAAATCCCAGCTTTTTCAAGGTTCCAACATAACCTATCATCTTAAGAACGTGAGTTCCTACCGGCATTCCTCGGACATTTTGCACTCGAAAGAGAGATTTCGATACATCGAATCTCTCCCTCGGCATGCTTGCCCTCGATATAGTTGCTTCGGGTGAGCCAGGGATCTCATAAGCCCTCATGTCCTCATGTTGCTTCCCAAGCTCGAGTTCATGGTGACAAGCATGAGGCTAGACACATCTAAAGCATCACTAACATGCTTCGATAAGCGATCCTTTCAGCGGCCGTAGCACGAGCCTCTCGGTATAGCGAGAATAAGTCGTTCCAGGGACATACAGCTTTCTTTCATGCTTGAGAACGATTCTCAAGTTCCTGAACCAATCGAGGAGGTTAACTCCCTCTAATTTGTCCTTCTCAAGGACAGAACGTAGTGATAGTGTTTGGTTTGAATTTGCCATTTTCTACAACAAAAATATATGCAAAGTAAGTACCGATTTAAAAATCATTATTAGGTCTTTATCTTTTTAATGATTTCTCCCACTATTTTCTTCGAGTGAATAACCCTCAATATCAACTCGGAAAGTTCGTTAACTTTCTAGCGGGCCAAGATCCATATTTCACCTCGTTCTGAGTCAGCTTTGGCTGATCGCCCAAAACTTAGTTATTTAGGTAGGCAACGTTTGCCAATTACATCAAATTATGTAATTCTTGGTTAGTTGAGTGAATAACATTTATTCAAGCGTATCATTATACACTTTTCTCAACTCTTTTGCCTCTAGATCCTCAATCCAATTTATTGAGATAATCCAGTTAATTAGGACCCTAAGTTTTTAGCCGGCGGATATCACAACTTATCCTTCGCGCCTCACCCGGATAGACACGTATGTACAGCTTTGGCATGTCCCATACTAATGTGATCTAGGCCTTGACGAGGGCCAAACTTAGGAAGGCACTAATTAATATTTAAATGAGGGATTTTGTTTTTAACAATCTCACCAGAAAAGCATAAATAAAACAGTTTATGCTTATATACATATGCATCCAATACGTAAAAATAAAATGCAATAGTAATCGCCATATCCTATTCGGTTTTTCCAAGCCAATGGAAAAACCGTGAAGTCAATCTAAGGGTGTAAAATGAAAAACATCTATTCTACACCGTCTTGACCTTCAGTTGGTTGCCTCCAAATCTTCATCATCTCAGCTGTACCTTCTCCTAATCTAGAATTACAAAATTTCTAAGGAAACCTCGAGTTACATTCGAGGGGATTTAATGAGAATAAAATTACAACTTTTAGAATGATAAAATAGGCACGATACGCAGATCGTATTATAAAATAAAACCAACAGGGTAATGGCGACTACTATGCATCATGCTCAATTAACATAACAATTTATGAAAAATAATGAGCAACCAGCAAGCAGAACATTTCATATACTGGTCAGTTCGGTTGACCGAATAGGCACTTCGGTCAACCGAAGATCAACTCGGTTCGACCAAACACCCTCTCGGTTGATCCGAACCCAATTTCATTAGCTACTGTCTTGCCTCGGTCGACAGAAGATGAGTCCCGGTCAACCGAAGTGACAAAAACTGAGAGTTTTTCCAGCTTTTGAATGACTTCAAAACTGGAAATTCTCAACAGATATACATACATAAAGCTGGAAAAGCATGTCATACATGATTTACTACATTTCTAGCAATTCTAAGGCATGCATAACATAGATTCATAATCTATATTCAAACACTATAACACTTAAAGTCTATAGGGTACTCGTGAGTGGCTCTGATACCACTGTTAGAGGAATAACCGGGTCACACATAAATGCGCAATGGAATAAAACTTGACCCGCCTCTACCAGGATCTTCCACGAGTAAGAACCTACGACTATGGGATAGTGTTTTACCTTATATTGATGCTAGAATGGCTGAAACGCTTTCAGCGGTATGTTGTCACGAACGGAACACCACAATGCATGCTCCGTCTCTCCCAGGTATCCACTCGATCTTCCGGGGGATGGTCTTCTATCGCTTGGTGCTAGCCAACGCCTTGTAGAAGCTTTGAAGACACTCTTCAATGGAGTATGTATTTCAGACCTTATCAGAAGAATAAGATACAGGATTTCTAACTTCTTTCCTATTAGCAAAAAGCTAGAAAACAAGTCTAGAAATCTATCTTTTCTTTTCTCTCTAAAACTCACTTTTCTCTCTTCTCTCTAAGCTTCAAAAGCTGGAGAAAAACTGATTAAAATGAATGGGAAAAATCAGTATTTTTCCCTTAGTCTATCAAGAGAGAGTGGGAAGAGATAAAGGGGAAAGTGGGAGATCATGGAGGAAACCACTCCTCCACTTTCTCCACTCATTTAACCTCTAGATAAGAGACATATGAGCTGAAAATATGTGTCCAATTTTCCAGCCATAAGGTCGGTCCAAAACGGGTCGGTCGGCCCAACCCGATTAAGGGCCCAATCCAATCCCGGCCCGGCCCAATTGAATTGGCGCACCTTAGATTAAATGTACTCCAACAACAACCTGAAGGATATGTTGTTCCATGCCAAGAAAACAAGGTATGTAGACTTGTTAAATCTATGTATGGATTAAAACAATCACCTAAACAATGACATGAGAAATTTGATTGTGTAATGCTATCAATTGGATTTCAAATAAATATGAGTGATAAATGCATCTACGTGAAAGGAAACAAAAACTACTATGTAATAGATTGTCTCTACGTAGATGGCATGATAATTATTGGTAACAAAGAAAACATTAAAGTTACCAAGAAATTGTTGTCGCAAAACTTCGATATGAAGAATATGGGACATGCTGATGTAATACTTGGAATGAAGATTAACAAAACATCATATGGTTATTCACTTTTCAAAGTCATTATGTTGAAAAAATATTAGACAAATTTGATAACAAAAGTGATTTACTTGCGAGAACACATGTGAAAGTAGGTGCACCGCCAGAAACTTAACTCGAAATTCTCTCTTCCCCATGCATTTTATGTCTTCTTGTTTTTCTGCGTATTTTAATATCATTCTGTCTGAGATTTCTACTATTCCAAAAGATTCAAAGGTATTGTTACTGCTGTTTCCAGTTAACACTGGGTTGGGCGTTTTACCTAGGGAGTTCAATGTTCAAGAGGGCCTGAAGCTGATAAATGCATAACATATTGAACTTAAGGGGAAGCGGTATACTGTTGTCTCGTCCATGATTTAATCCCATAACCGGTTAAGGTTATCAGTTTGTTTTACTTCTTTTATTATTTTCTGTAATATATAAATCAGTAATTTTTTTTCTGGAATTGTTTCACTGTTTTTCTTTATTTTTCTGATGAAAAAAAAATCAATAACAGTGTACTTCTTCATTTTCTGCACTGTTTTTTAATTTATTCTACTATGCCATAATAATAAAAATAGTAAAAAAAGCATTTCAGTAAAATCAGAAAAATACTAACAAGTTTTACTTATAAAATGTTGTAGTATGACGAGAATTGTGTTTAAATGGTTGAGATAGAAAGCCAGAATGTTTCTAGCTTAACCCATTTAGATATTGTATGGTACTCAATTTTCTTTCAAATGCATGCTAAGATTTTCTAGGTGTCTTAGCCGGGGATTTGTTGAATTCAATAACTTATAGGGACTTCCATGAGTTCAAGGATTTTGTAAATGAAAATCTTCTGCAAATAGATTAGTTTAGTTGTGGTTGTTGTAGTGGCCCCTTTCTTCTTAGGCATGCTCTTGGAATTTTTGGAAGGGCATTAATAAATTCATAATATTATTTACAATAATGATTGTTGGATAATTTTTTTTGGATCAAATAAAGATCAAAGGGTGTAAAATGAAAATGATTGTTAGAATTTAATGCGACATTATGCCTTCTTGATCCAAATTTGTTCCCAATTTTTTATCCAATAATCACTACCCATTTATTTATGTTGTGATTACATAACATAATAGGATAAAATTTTCGGAAAAAAC
This sequence comes from Vinca minor, assembly GCA_026122235.1. Taxonomy (NCBI): domain Eukaryota; kingdom Viridiplantae; phylum Streptophyta; class Magnoliopsida; order Gentianales; family Apocynaceae; genus Vinca; species Vinca minor. The sequence goes on along the minus strand of JAOCZM010000161.1, from coordinate 493,430 downwards.
TGAGTATGTTCTTCACACATTGCGCCAGTATATAGAATTGTGGACAAATACAGACCCAAAAAAACGATCAGTTATTGCTTATCTTACCCCATTTACAGGGATAATACATATATGACAACCCTTCACCGCCAGATGGCATGCAGAATCCAAAACCATGTCTTCGAGCTTCCACTTCCTCCCCAATTACAAATCTCACATAATCGATGCTAGTAAAATGTTGATTATAGTATTTCTTATTCAAATCATAATTATTAATGTTTAACTATACACTCCTCATTCTGTAATTTTGGAAATACAGATTCCATCATAAAGCCTGTACCTCCTCCAATGAAAGAACAAAAAAAATTATTCGTTTTATATATGAAAAATAAAATGGAAAACTTAGATATTTTAGATAGCAAATGAAAAACGCCAAAGTAGGAGAAAAGAAAAGAAAATAAGAATACAGTCTGGCTCCTATGCGAACACAGTTTTTTTTAGTATGTGTGAAATATTTTTTTCCTTGAAAATATGTGTTTTTTCTTAAAAAATAAGTGTTCGGTGAAAATGTATTTTTAAAAAAATAAATATTTTTTTAAAAATCAATCTTTAATCTAATAGATAAGAATCTATTACTGCACATACAGAATATTTTTCCTCTCCGCACTGGAGCCGTGTTAATAAGAATAGAGGACTGCCTTTTGCCACCACCGTGAGGAATAGTTAAGGTGCGGAGGGTATTTCTTTCGCAGCTTGTGGTTCAATTGATCTTGGATCATTGTATCTGAAAAATCTATTTGTGATTTGGAATTAATATTTTGAATATGAAAATAGATAGTTTTATTTGCACCGTCAAATTAAAAAATCGGCCCTTATTGTATCCGCACGATGCGGAGGAAACTCCCCTATGCAACTTAACTGAGCACCCCGTGGACAGTTGTCCTTCCACTTAAACCAATAAAATTCAGTTACCTCTTATTCCTAAACTTATCATATTACCGTTCAAAGGAAACTCTTTAACAACAAAAAAATATCCTTAAAATTGTCCAATTCTTCTATCAACTGTAAAAAAACTCCATAGCTTAATGCGAAAATGAGAGCTACAGAAGCCTTAATCAGAAACCCAACTGCACCATTTCCTGGAAGAATCCCAAAATCAACTTCATATATCAAATGGGGTCCTCAATTTCAGCATTTTTCTTCAAGATTTCAACTATCCCAGTTCACTTATTCAAGATTTCAAGCTCCTTCTTCAGCTAATACTTCTTCATCTCCTGCTATTGCTTCGGATTTTGGTTCTGGTAGTTTGCTTCAGGGTTCACAAGGAAAGCTAGAGAAGCTTGAGGAAAGGGTTGAAAAGGTTGTTCTTTGTTTCAACAGTTTTATACTCCATCCCAAATTATTTGTCGATAATTCTTTTTTAATCTGTCATAAATTAATTGTTCACTATCTAAATAAATGAATAATTTTTCCAATTCTACAGCTAAAAAATTAAAGGTTGGAGAGAAAATAAAATATAATTAAAGTAGAAGTAAAATTAAATAAGTTCCTGTTTGACATTTTATAATAGAAACTTTAATTCCCGTTAAACTAATAATTTGGGACGGAGAGTAGTTTTTCTGCTAAAAGTTTTGGTATGAATAGATTAATGATTTTTTTATGATTTTCTTGTCAGGTTATATATGCTTGCCGGTTCTTTGCTATTCTTGCTGTTTGGGGTTCTTTGGTTGGATCTTTTCTCTGTTTTGTAAAGGTATACGGACTTCTTTTTGTCATCAATTTCTTGTAAAATTATTACTAATTGTAATTTATTTATTTCTTTCATATACATGTGTTGATAGAGTTTCTGCCTGCTATTTTCTCTTATATAATTTTCTAATTTGACATGAAAATTAAGGAGAGTTTAATCAAAGTTAACCCGCATGCCTTATTAATTTCGAAAGATAGTGGTAAGATCATGTTTTTTGCATGGAGTTGATTCCCTTGAATCAATAGAATTAAAGGTTACTGTGGCATAGTGGAGCTTGATTCCTTATACTTAAATCAAGCGTATTAGGAATAGAAGTTTAGATATAAAAGATATTACTACTATTTTACGAAAGTGTACATTCAATTTCGGACTTGCTACCAAGAAAATGAGTCAATTCCGGATTGAAGGAGTATTATTCAGTGGTTGCTTTGTCGTATGAGTTCTTTAATCCCAAATAAATTGTTCATCGTTTATGGCTGCCTGAGAAACATTGAAAAAGGTTTGTACTTCCGTCAAAACTATAAGAAGGTGAGATAATCTAGATTCGCAATGTTATGATCACGTAAGAGTTTAATAATAAAATTTGAAAACCTTGTCTATAGGCAGATCCTTAGATCCTCATGTTTGGATTGATTGAAAGGGGCGTAGAAAGGAAGAATAGAAGAGGAGGGTTATGATGGAAAGGATTAGTATTTGGAGAGAGGGAGACGAAAAGAAAGAAGAAAAAGGAAGAGGACTCAGTTTGGAGGTTAAAATTATATCTACAGGTTTTAAACTTTTCAAGTTGTAATGTTTGTTAAATTGGAACGATGAGTCCGAGAAGTAACGATCAAATTGCTGGTAATGTGCCAATACAATTGATAATCTATCTCCATTAGTAAAGGAGCTAATAAGAAATTAACTTAAGCAAGTTGCTATGAAATAAGACATGTTGCATCTCGAGTTGCATTCTTCGATGGAGGAGTCGTGAATTCGTTGTTGTATCCTGTACTGTAAACAGTTCTTGATCATGGGGTAGTGCCCGATCTTGATTGACCGAGGATTTATTTTCTCTTTGTGGTCCATATTGGGTGCTGGGGAATTACGAGAGGGGTAGGTTCTTCTTCACGGCTTGCTTTCCCCCGCTTGAAGGCAGTTCTTCCTTTCATGGCCTTAATGCCCGACTAGCCTATTTGCTCTGGTTGACTAAAGCTCACTGCTAATGGGGCTGGCCGATTTCCTCTAGTCTTGAGGGTTAGTTGTCCAGCTCGTCTCGCCGGTGATTTTAGAAGTCTACCAGCGTTTCAAACGAGTTGTAGCCCGCTTTTTTGGCTAACTCTGGATTTGCAGAAATCAGTTCCTGGAAGATAGCATAGGATTTCTGCTTACCTTCTCGAATCTTGAGATCCCTATTTTCGATCTCCAGTACTCGGTTATATTCCACTTGACTATCAACTTTATCTAATTGGACACTGATTTCGTTCCAATATTCCCTCCCGTGTTATCTAAGAAAAATACTGAATTCTGCTGCTCTAACAATTGAATCCTATTCCTCAATGAAAGATTCCGTACTTCGATTATGCACAATCGGATTCGTGGGAGGTGCGGGTTCAGCTTCTGTTTGATTGACTTCTTTCCTCATCCCTCAACCAAGGCTCCTCTATGAATCCGATATCAAAATACGTCCATCCAGGTGATCTTGATGCTGCGCTGGAAGGGCCGGGGTTATGAAAGGATTGATTCATTTGAGATGGACGAATAAATGAACTAGAACACCGCCAAAGAAAGAAATGAGGGTCGAGCCTAGCTCTCAATCAGACTCACTATATTGCTTTTCATTAGTCCCCCCCCCCCCCCCCCACCCCCCCGGGCTTTTCTTTTTCCTTCTTCCTCTTCAAAGTAATTCTTGATTTCAACTGGTGAACATCTCTGCCTCCCTGTCTTTTCTCTTGTCATCTGTCCGGGCCTAAACTCATACCTTAATATTTTTCTTTCCACCATCCTTGCAGACCCCATTTTTGGCCAGTCCATTATGTTCTTCTAATTTCTCTATTTAGGAATACAAGTGTTATTGGTGTAATTTTAATTAATGTTATGGTGTGTTGCAATATTTCCATCTACTCTGACGACATATAAAGTGAAACAAAACAATTAAGTCTGATAATGGTACAGACCGTACAGTCTATGTAAGAATGTCTGTTAATGAAAATGCACATGTTCAGCAACATGGAGGATGCCATAAGGTGATATATATTTATGTTTATCGTGTGGAAATACCAGATTTTCTGGAAAATAAACAAAATGACTTCTTGTTGCATACAGGGTTGCACTTATGTTGCAGCATCGTTCCAAGAATTTTTATTGAACCGAGGAAAGGTCATATTTTCTCTAGTCGAGGCCCTTGGTAAGTCTCAGCTTTAATTTTCAGATTTAGCCAGCAGTATTTATGATGGCAGCCAAGTTTATTTATGCGAGATATATTCTCCTTCTATTTCTTTCTTAAGAACAAGAGTATTTACTTTCAACCTGGAAGCATATGTCCCGGTTTCAACACTGTACCCTCTCCCCCAATAATAAATTTGTTTTAGAAAAAAAAAAACCTAAAATTTCAGTATTTTCTTATATTTATTTTGACATTCTGGATTTGCTAATCTGTATTTGTGGTCTCATTTGTTAATTGTTTTACCTTAGATATTTATCTACTCGGAACAGTTATGTTGGTTTTCGGCATGGGTCTGTATGAGCTCTTCATCAGCAACCTTGACAATGCAAAATCATTTTCAGATGAAAGAATTCCACCTAGATCAAATTTCTTCGGCTTGTTTACTCTAAAGGTGTGCCTAGACCCCCTTCTAGATAATATGATTATAAGTTGGTCATATTTGCATTTCGTAGTAAAGGGAGGCATCTCGTTATATCTGTTGCGAGGAACACTTTTAGTTTTTTCTTGTCCCTATGATCTTCTTCACAAAACATTTTGTTTCAAAAACTTTCTTGCAACTGCACATTTAAGAGGGACCTGTGGTTTTCTAAAACAGCTCAGGAACTTTTTGATTTTCGGAGGGTGGAAAACAAATTTCATATTTCAGTACTTTCTGGCCTCATGTTGTGGAGCATTTGCATCCCACCCTTTGTTCAACTGCGTGTAAAATTAATATTAACATTGAAAGGACAGAATGTTGTAGCCTTACCAAAATTTCTGTTGGGGGGCAGACACGGAATCAAGATGAAAAAACCATTTTTAGAAATCTTTTTAATTATTGATTTCTAGGCTTCCTAGTCACTTGTTTTTCAAATTCCTTAAAGCTACTTTATAACACCCCCCCCACCCACACACACCAAATAAACACAACAATCTAGTTCTGTTTATGATGGGGGGACCTCATTTTTTATTTGTGTGGTGGAAAACAAAACCATCCAGTGAATTTCGATCCAGGAAACCCTTTGTGATGCCCTTATAGCTATTACTAAAACTGCAACTATAACTTTGAAACTCAAAATTTTAGGTATTTTTGGCTTATTGGTTTGCTAAATAGCTTATCTTATGCTGCTTCTTTGCATATTTTTTCAGGAAAGGCCAAGATGGTTGGAGATCAAATCTGTTAACGAGCTCAAAACCAAACTTGGCCACGTGATAGTGATGCTCCTTCTTATTGGTTTCTTTGACAAGACTAAGAAGGCAACCATACTTTCCCCTATTGATTTGCTCTGCTTCGCAACTTCTGTGCTGCTTTCATCTGGCTGCCTATTTCTTCTGTCAAAACTCAATGCTAGCGAAGAATGATCTTTTAGTGAGTGATCTATAAGTTCTCCTTGAGCCCTGCGAATGTAAGTCCACTTTGAGGCCACTGGCATGCCCTGGCCTTAGACTGGGACACCTGTCCTCACCTAAAGTTATATTTACCGGGAAAACGGAAAAGAAAATGAGATCTTTTTAGGGTAAGGGTTCTGGAGGAGTTGTCTTTTAATCCATGAGGTCTTGTATATTATGTATATACTTTCTGCATATTATCTTACTCATGTTATAACTCCTAGTCATAAAAGGAAAATATACAACATATACAGACTTGTTATGAAAGGGAAAAGCTGTGGGGATTAATAATGTGTGGTGTGGGAATCGATCCTGAGCATGACTTAATGCGGAATTTCCTATAAATAGAGCTTTCCAGTTTGGGAATGTCATTCAGATATTTTCCCAAAATTCAATTGGTAGTTTCCCTCTCATCTTTTCCCTTGTTATGAAATAAACAACAATATTGGGAGAGAAAACGAGATCGAAAATAATAAAGAAAGACACAATGAATTGTTTACCCAATTCGTCAAAGAATTGACTACGTCTGGGGGAGCTACCAAGTTAGGATATTACTATGTTATGAGATACAATATTTAGGTTACATAGATAGGCTATTTATAAGAAAAGAAAGACGAAACCCTAAGCTTCTACTTTGACTCCTAATTGGATTCAATTTCTAATTCCACTGGAAGAGTCCTACTGGTTTCTTATTTCCTAATCCTTGTAGCCTTAGCTCCATAACCTAACAATCTCCTACCTGATGTAACCATCTCTTCTTCAGTAATCTTGTAGTAGTGCCAAGCCTCCATGTTAAGCTCTAAGGCATGTTGAAGCCATGCATAGCTTCAACTTCACTAAGGTAACAACCTTAGCCAACATATCATTAGGATTTTCACTTTCTTGAATCTTCATAAGCCACAAGATCTTCCTCTCCAAGAGATAGTGTATGTAGTGATACCTCAACTCAATATGTTTTGTTCTTGAATGAAATGATGGGTTCTTTGCTAAGAAGACAACACTCTGACTATCGCTGTAGAGAATTCTATTTTTATGCTTCTTCCCCAATTCACGCAAGAAATTATGCAACCATACCATCTATTTACTAGCCTCTGTCACTACTACATATTCTGCTTCTGCAGTAGATAAGGCCACGATCTTCTGCAACTTAGAAGTCCAAGAAATCGCTGTACCACCCAAAGTAAATACATACCCGGTTGTACTCCTCCTTCTATCAAGATCACTTGATGCCAAATCTGCATCAACACACTCTGCCAATTCAACATTTCTGCCTTTGAAACATAAGGCTCTCTCTGTGGTACCTCTCAAGCATCTAAGAATCTATTTCACCGCTTCCCAATGTGGCTTACCCAGATTGCTCATAAACCTGCTAACTACTCTCAATGTATGTGCAATATCTGGTTTAGTACACACCATAACATACATTATGCTACCAATTGCTGAAGCATATGGGATCTTCTGCATATGAGCATGTTCCTCAACACTCTTAGGTGATTCATTCTTAGATAGTTTGAAGTGGCTGCCCAATGGAACACTCACTGGTTTCGCATCCTGCATACTGAACCTTTTTCAGAACCTTCTTGATATAATCAGCTTGTGACATATACAGCGTTTATGTAGCCTTATCTCGAATAATCCGCATACCCAGTATTTGCTTAGCCTCTCTAAGGTCCTTCATAGAAAATCGTTCAGACAACTGCCTCTTCAACTTACTTACTTCTTGAGCACTAGAACCTGCTATCAAAATGTCATGAACATATAACAACAAAATAATATAACCATCTCAAAACCTCTTGAAGTAGAAACAATGGTCAGCCTCGCATCTGGTGTAGCCGATTTCAAGCATGAATGCATTAAACTTCTTATACCACTGTCTCGGAGCATGTTTTAGTTTACAACTGTTACCCTCTGCAATGTATTATTTTGGTTGCATCTTGTATATTTCTTCCTCCAAATTACCATGAAGAAATGATATTTTTACATCCTTCTGTTCTAACACCAAGTTCTCTGCAACAACTATACTCAAAACCAACCGAATAGTGGTTAGTTTTACAACTTGAGTAAAACATCAGTATACTCAATACCGTATTTCTGCTGAAAATCCTTCACACCCAGTCTTGCTTTGTAAAGCTCGCTCGCTCGCTTGCATCCACAGCCACTTTAATTCTGAAGACTCATTTATAATGCAGTGCCTTCTTTCCCTTTGAGAGCTTAACTAGTTCCCAAGTATCATTGGACAATAGTGAATTCATATCATCCTCCATTGCAAGCTTCCACTTGCCTCCTTGATCGCTTCGTAAAGACTCTGCATAACACTCAGGTTCACCACTATCAGTCAACAAAATATAGTTATTATACCTTGAAGGAAATAAAATGTCTAGTGGATCTCCGCAGCTGGGTTGTTGGAGGTGGTGTTTGTGGTTCTGCCTCAACAATCACTTGATCATTCCGAACAATCTTGCTCCCACCTGAGTTCGAAATATCTAGCTTGACAATTTCGGGCCTCTCAATATGAGCGTCTGGTGCACCCAACCTATCTTTGTACAATACCTGTTCACTGAATATGACATCTCGGCTACGAATTACTTTTCGATTCTGCTCATCTGAAAATCTATAACCAAAATCGTCACCACCATATCCGACAAACGTACACTTGATAGATTTAGCATCCAACTTGCTTCTATCAGGAGCATCAACATGAACGTAAGAAACACAACCAAACACTCGAAGAAATTCTAGGTTTACCTCTTTACCAGTCCAAGCCTCTTCTGGTATGTCATTCTCCAATGGGGGTGGATGGTCATCTATTAATTATGAATGCAGCAATGTTTACTGCTTCTGCCGAAAACATCTTTGGCAATCCACACTTCAACCTCATGCACCTAGCACGTTCATTCAAGGTTCATACGTTCTATAACACCATTCTGTTGAGGAGTTCTTCTTAGAGTCTTTTCCATGCGAATACCATTCGCAACACAAAACTTTTTGAAACTCACGGAACTCATACTCTCCACCATTGTCTGATCTCAAACACTTCACTTTTAGACATGTTCAGTTTCTACCAAGGCTTTCCACCTTTTAAAGGCTCTAAAAGCATCAATTTTATTTTTCAATATTATCATTACCAAATTCAGAAGAGGTTTCAAACAAGCTACCAAAGTCAGATACATGATCATGTTGGTTCAAACATAGGGTAGAGATGGAATTAATCATAGTAGAATTCATGTTATCATTTAACAACATATGATTATTACCATATAATGGCAATAAGTCATATTCAAGTTCATTAACAGATTTCATGTTATCATTTAACATCATATGACCATTACCAGAAGATAGCAATAATTCAAGTTCCAGATCATTATCTTTTTCAAGAACAATATGCTTAGGCAGATGAATACATTTCCAATCATGAACATCTAAATGCACAGCCTTATATTTTTTACACTCATTAAAAAGGTTGAACATTAAACTCCTCTTGTTTCAATGCGCCCATACATCAAGTAAAACATTTTCAAAGTTTAAAACATGAACATGCTGATGTTTGGTCATGCTGCGGCAAATCGGTTGGTTGACGAGTTGACTAAGTGCAACGTTGGGGCAAACGAAATATCTAACACATTGAAAATGGAAAATCCTAATTTTAAGGCGGCAAGTCTACAACATATAATGCGAGAGTAAAAATCAGGAGACTTAATAGATATGGTATGACTGAATTACAAGATATGATGTATCGTCTTACTGAAGTTGGCTATGTTGTAGAGTGTCGATATGTAAATAGCGGGAGTGACGAGACGGGTGTAGACGAATCTTAACAATATGTTGGCGACTTATTCTTTGCTCATCCGGACTCCATAAGATTTGCCAAGGTTTTTCCCTATGTTATCCTTATGGACATTACCTACAAAACAAACAAGTATTTTTTTTATTTGAAATTATTTTAAAATATAATGTAAATATTTATATTTTTTAGGATATTGTAGATTATATCATTTTTGAAAAACTCTCTGCTTTCAACAGCTCCGACTATGTCGAATACTCCCTATAATCTTAGGGTTTTTTCTCCGCCGCAAACACGCGCGTGTGCTAGTCAGCTAATGGTTCCTCTGGCCTACTGGACTTCTCATCCATTGACATCATCATCTGTGAACAATGGGTTCACTGCCTCGCCAACCGTTTGCGTTTTGCACCGATGATGAAAGATGTAACGGAGCAGAGAACAATTGTTTTTGTTTCTGTCAATTATGTGAATAGGAAAACTTTGGACATGGATTGTTTTCTTGATCAAGTGGGGCCGCCTATCAACGGAGAGGATATGGGTTTTGAGTTGCCGGCAATGATGTCCGACCGGCGCTTTGTGTCTTGGATTGGAGGTGAGGGGGGAGATTGAGAGGATGGATCAAGTACGGGTCAAACTTTCTAAAAGCTATGCGTGAGCGGCTTCTCCATGGATGAAGGCAGTTTTGTCGCCGGAATTGATGAAGACTGATGTTTGTTGCGAAATTCCAGCATGGGGGCTACGCGGTACAGGGCTGTGGTGTGAGGTGGCCAAGGATGGTTGTACTCGGGTCGGGTTGTCGGGTCAGTACTTCCACGTTAGGGTGTTGGTCTTGGTTGGACCATATGTTGGGCTTGTACTTGAAACTCCATGGGCTGGGCTATTTGGGCTAGTTAAAGCTCCATGGATTGGGCTGTTTGGGCCATTTGTTGGACTGGTTATGGCAAGTCCAACACACATGTTTGGATATGTCCAATTTGGCCCGATAGTTGAAGATTTAGAGTTTGAAGCCCAAAAATGAGGTCGTAGGTCGACCCCACCAAGGCCCATGAGTTGTTGATCTTGAATTGTCCGGGATTTCACAACTCCCGGACTATTCAATACTTAGCGCGCCTCATAATGGCTCACTTTCCTAATAATTTTTTCGTGTTCATAATAAAGTCGGTTGCAGACTTCATGATTTATATCATGGTAGTATTAAGTTTTATTTCATGTTTTAGATTAGTATTTAATTCAAGTTTTTATGTAAGCAAAAAATGGGGGAAACCGTCTCGAAGTTGGAGAAAAATCCCTCAAGATAGAGTTTTATTGCAACATGGCTTCGAATGGAGGATCGTGAGCGGACATTTTGTTCGTATCTGGCGTGGTCGCTGTCCAACTACTTTATGCGGTTTTCAGCTGATCTCTCCTCTTAATTTTACGTGTTTTGAAAGTTTGCAGACAAGAACTCTGGAAGTTGTGGAAGGCCTCTGGTTTGTGCGCGACCTCGATTTTAATATTGCTTTTTGGTAGAAGTGTTTGGTTACACGGTCATAGAATTTTGTACTATAGGGCACTTATTTTTTAGATTTTTCTATGACCGCAAGTCTTGTAATGTTCTGGCTCATTCGTTAGCTGGAATTATTTTAAGGCTGGATGCCTCATTTCAAAGGGTAGGGGATTCATTGGAATTTCACCTCTGTAGCCAATATTTTACCTGTGTATTATCAGTCCTTAATATAAATCTAGTATGAATAACATATATTTCAAAATGCAAAATTGCTTTTAATACAGCTAATAGTTCTTTTCTATTAATTTCTCATTTTTGTTCATTATCTTTAAATGTTCCAGAATAATATCTACAAATATGTTCAATTTTTTTCATTTTCATATTTATATTTTAATATTCCGCCATAGCTTTTTTCACTTGCATCTGATTCTATTATATATTTGAAATCCTTATTTTCGTTTGGAAATTCTAATTTTGGTAAATTCTTACATAACTCTTTTATTTCCTTAATTTTTTCTACATCTAATTTTGTCCAAGTAAATTCTATATCTTTTTTTAATTTCTTCTGAAATGATACTAAATATGTAGATAGATGTGGAATAACCAGTAGTACTTCCAGTTCTATCTGTTGCTTTTCTAAATGTTGGTTTAGTATCATCAATTAATTGTTCAGTAAATTACTTATGAATCCAGAAATCCAATATGGATGTATTACATCAGAGATAAAAAATTAATTTACTCTATGAGTAAGTTAACACAACCAGAAGCAGAGGAAGAAGTTAGAAGATGGCTTGAAACAATAGTATTACCAAATGAAGCACCAAAAACCAGAGCTATGAAGAAAGAATGGATTTCCGAAGAAGCTAAAAGACAATTATGCAGAAATTTCAATAATGTACCAAAACACAATTGTCGCCATTGTGGAGGACAAGATAACGAGGTACCCGAAATAAAGTTAGAATAAAGATAGAATAGTACTTCAATAATGTAATCTTTAGATAAGGTAAACAGTAAGATTCGAAAAATGTAAAAGGAAACAGTAAACACAAATAATGTAAGGTCATAGACCCTAGCTATCTAAAGATAATTGGTAGAAAAAATGAAAAAGAAGATTCTTCCTTATCCTTAGAGGATTATAAAAGAAGGAAGTAAGATAGAAGGAAGGCACCGAAAATCCTTCCCAGCACACCAGCATTTGTAAAATCATTCCTTTATCCTTTATAAAATTTTAAGTTATCCAAAAATTTCTAAGTTATTTTTGTTAGCCCTAAGGGCGATCGAACTCGGTTTTTGATAATGGACAAACACTTGATGTTTTGTGTCTAATGTTTTTCATCTATGTGATAGAATATTGGAACTCAATATGGAAGCTCTAAGTACTTCAATCAAGCCATGTTCAAGATTCAAAGACATACTATTCAAGGCTTATCTTTCAAGATTGAAGATTGAAGACTTAGGTTGGTTAGATTAGCTTTGTCTTTATTGGTCTTTATCATTAAGCTCTAACCAATGCTCAAATGAACATAAGCTCTTCACTCTAGTCTTGCATACATGTTTTCATAAACACGTTTTCAAAAGGCTTAAGTTTCGAAATGATCTTTACATGTGTTCTTATACAAAAAGCCTTTGATTTCATAGTTAAGTCTTTTAGAAAAGTTTTCCAAGTGTTCTTATGTGTTACCTTTTGGGAAAACCTTTTAGACTTCATTAGACTTGAAAACAAGTGTTTAAAAATCATCTTTGAAAGTCCGGAAAGTCGGTCAACCGAGTTTTGCCTCGGATCAACCGAAGCAAAACAAGGAGTACACTGTGAAGCACTCGGTCGACCGAGGTCCCTGGGTCGGTCGACCGACCCTCAGCATGGTGCACCGAGTTCGAGCTTCGGTCAACCGAACTCTGTTTCTACTAGCCGTTTTTTGACCGTTGGAGACTCGATTTTCAGCCATATTTGAAATGTATAAATACTCCAAAGCTAGAGAAACATTCCAAGGCTTGCATATCAAATATTCATTGATTTCTCATCAAGCCAAAACACTCACAAAGTAAATGCTCTTCATTTCTATGATATAAATCATTCAAGAGCATTCTTTCAAAAGCAAGACAAAGAGTGAACTTCATATGTTCAAGAGCTAAAATTGTTTGTGCTTCAAAGGTATACATTCTCACTTCTAAGAGTGATCAAGCTTTGTACTTAACCTATCTCATTCCCTTTCTTAGTGATAGGGTTATTTGATAAGTCCTACTTAGTGTGGGCAATTGTAAAAGTCCTACTTTGTGTGGGCAAGCTCTTAGTGAGTTTTTCATTGTGTGGTTGTGTTGTAAAACTCTTAGTGAGTAAGCCACATTTGTAAACATTCTTCTTAGTGAAGTTGTTTGAAATCCTTGGGTGCGGCTCAAGGTAGTGGATGTAGATTCTAAGTGAATCGAACCACTCTAAATCCTTTGTCTTGTTGATTGGGTTTTGCATTGCTATTATTCATCTTGCTCAAATTTCCAATAGCTTTGCAAAGATTCTTAAAAAGTTTACAAGATTAGTTAAAACCCAATTCACCCCCCTCTTGTGTTTTACAATTTTTTATCTCAAGCTATGGAAGAAAATAAGAACACAGATAAGGTATGTTTGTTGTATATGAGCTAAATTGATATTCATACTACTGTTACAATCCAGTTTTCATATATGGAACCATAGTATAACCTTGCTAATTTATTTCTGTGTATTAATTCTTAAAACCAAAGTACCAACTATCATAAGGTTGTAAAAGGTCAACATGGTAGCCACCGTTTTTCCCATTGTGCCAGGAGGGCTGTAGGGAATTTTTGGCAAGCCAATTTGAATGAATGACTATATGTTAAAAAGAAGGTATTAGGTAAAAAAGAATTTCTACATTAAGAAATATAGTAGTCAGGTTAAACTATAATTAACGAATATGGCACCTGGATAGTAATAGTGGTATGATAACAAAAGCCCATGACATTTATAATCCTTATTAATAATTTTTATAGCAATTTTGTATAATGAATTTACAACTTGATATGTTATGCAGATTAAGAACTAAATATAGAAATACAAAAAATATAGACTTAATTGATATATATATATATAACAGAAAAAAGATTAATAAAACTATTAAGTAAATATCTTCCTAATGAAATTATTATTCATATAATGAAAATAGTTGAAACCTATAATAAAGAACAAGAAATATTACATATGATTTATGAAGATCCTAGTTATCTTAAATATATAGATGCCTTAAGAATTTATAATTCTTACTTGCTAGATACATATTTAAAACATAAGAGTAAACTTACCTTAAGTAAATCAACAGTTATGAATGCAAAATTAACCATCATTCCAAGTAACCCCAATTTGGTATCAGAGCCTAGTAAACCGATACAATGAGTATGTACTTGTGGTGGGATAAACATAGCTGGTTTTGTAAGTATAGTTTTATTTTCAGGATATACATTATTTATATTATATGCTCTGCTTTTGCTGATGCCTACAGCATTTTTTCTAGTTCCTACAATCTTAAAAAAATTGTTAGCTGTCCCACTCTTCTTTGAATAAATTTTTTCTTTTTTCTCAGATTCATTATGGGTTAACTCTGGATTAGCATCCCTGCTTAGCTCTGGATCAGCATCCCTGCTTAGCATTGCCATTGGCTCTTTCTTTTTAGCCATTAGATCAGATATCTTATGTTCTTGCATAGAGATTTGTATCTCCATTTTTTCTAATTTTTGTAATATCTTTCCCAATGTCTCTGGGATATCTGTTTCTTTTATTTCAGGGATTTCTAGAGAGATAGTCTGCAAAAACATTCTTGTTAGTTCTGATTACTTCACAATCATAATCAAATTCATTTATTTTTATTACCAATCTACGTATTTCTTTTTGTGTTATAGAATCAATTAATTTACTTTGTAACCAATATTTTACCTGTGTATTATTAGTCCTTAATATAAATCTAGTATGAATAACATATATTTATATTTTAATATTCCGCCATAGCTTTTTTCACTTGCATCTGATTCTATTATATATTTGAAATCCTTATTTTCGTCTGGAAATTCTAATTTTGTAAATTCTTACATAATTCTTTTATTTCCTTAATTTTTTCTACATCTAATTTTGTCCAAGTAAATTCTATATCTTTTTTTAATTTCTTCTGAAATGATACTAAATATGTAGAGAGATGTGGAATATATTCTCTAAGTTGATTAATAAGTCCTAAAAATGACTGTAATTTTTTCTTAGTATCTATTTCCTCTGTTAAATCTAATATCTTACTAACTATATGGTTTTGCATTTTAATACCACTCTTATCTATTTCTATTCCTAGAAATTCTATTTGATTTTTCATAATTTCTGCTTTCTTTTTTCTTAGGCTTAATCCTGATTTTTCTACATGTATTATAAATTTTTCTAGTAATGCAATATGTTCATCATAAGTATGAGAATATAATAAAATATCATCAATATATATTACACAATTATCTAAATCTTTAAATAATTTATCCATAAATGCCTGAAACCTTCCTGGAGCATTTTTATATCCAAAAGGCAAAACATTCCATTCATAAAATCCATTAGGTATAGTAAATGTCGTCAAGGGTTTAGATTATTCTGTTAATTTTAAATGGTAAAATCCTGATTTGCAATCAAATTTACTAAACCAATTATATCCAGACATTTGTTTTAATTTAATCACTTTATTGGGTAAAGGGTAATTATATGTTTGTGTTTTAGCATTAAGATTTCTATAATCTATAACTATTCTACTTTTTCCTCTTTTTTGTTCTGAGTGTTTGTTCACAATAAATGTTGGACTACTATGTTTTGAATTAGATTCTCTATACTCTAAGAAAGGAAAGTATAGAAATAGATAGTGCTAGAGGTTTCCCTATAGAAACTATAGACTTCGGAGAATCTATACTTTTTATATTAGCAGGATATGGAGGATTACAAGAACATAAGCAGTTAAATTGGACAAATTTATTCTTATATGATAAATTAGGTAGATATGAAAACTTTTATGATGAAATAAAAGAAGCTATAGAAAGTAATCAAGAAGAAAACATATTATTAGCTATAGAAAGATTACCCCCAGTTATAGGAGAAATTGTAAGAGAAGATTTAAATCTAATAAAAGAAATAGATATACCTATAGAAATACAATTAAGAATAATTAAAGAAAAACAAGATCGACTAGAAACTAAAATAGACTCAATAATAAATTATTTAGGAATACATACTTATAAACAAGAGGTAATAATACATCAATAAAATTTATTAAACTATATGAAAGAACCAGTACAAGATATGAAAATAAACATACAAATAATTATAGGAAATTTAGAAGAAGTATATAATGAAATTAAACAAATTAAAGAAATATTAACTAAAATAGAAAAAGGAAAAGAAATAATAATAGAGGAACCAAAATTAATACATGAAGAAGGAAAAAGAATAAAAAGATCAGAAGAATGTGACATATATAGTAATTTATTACCATAAATGAAAATATGA
This sequence comes from Vinca minor, assembly GCA_026122235.1. Taxonomy (NCBI): domain Eukaryota; kingdom Viridiplantae; phylum Streptophyta; class Magnoliopsida; order Gentianales; family Apocynaceae; genus Vinca; species Vinca minor. The sequence goes on along the minus strand of JAOCZM010000161.1, from coordinate 477,114 downwards.
TGTAGTTCCTAATATCTATTAATGATATTATTTTCTTTTTAAAAAAAAATATATTGTAGATTTACCGATTTAAATAATTACATATACAAAACGTCTCTACTTGCTGTTATTGGATTTATCTGCACCGGTCACAATTTCACTATTGCACATGCATTCGTGCGTCAAGAAAGACGGGAAAATTTTACTTGGGCACTTGCTATGATTAGGGGATTATTTGATCCCAAACGAATCCCTGGTGTTGTTATAATGGATAAAGATATGCAACTTGTTAAGGCAAGTATTGAGGTATTTCATTAAGCCAAACACTTGTTGTGTAAGACACATTGGGAAGTGTGTCAACAAAAATGCTATTTCAATGCTTGGAAAAGAACAAGGTAACGAATTCTCTAAAATCACTTGGGGCGCACTGGCTTATGCTCAAACTAAAGGTGATTATTATAAGAAATGGTCTTCTATGTTACTGGTTCTAACACGCAACATGGAACCGATTTGATATGATATCTTCGGAAAACTTGAGTTGATGACTACAAAGAATTGTTTGTTGCGGCGTGGACAAACAAGTATCTCCACTTCTGTTAAAATACCACAAACCACGTTGAGAGTTCACACTCCGCGTTTAAGAGGTATGTGAGAACTTCTGTTGGGGGTTTTGGGAGAGGATACACTATTTGAACGTGAAAGATAATGGTTATTGTGGTTATCGGTATATAGCCCATCAAGTGTTGAATGATGAAAATCAATTCATATACGTCAAACTTTTAATGCATAACAGTCTTAAAGAAGGCGGTAATGATTTGAACCACAAATATCAACTTGCGGTCGGTGTTGAAGATATTTTAGCTCGAATTCTTACGAAATTAACATGATTGGTTCCAATCCCTTGCACACCTGATTACTAGATGGACCTTCCAGACATGGGTTGGATTATTGCGACGGGTTTTTATGTTATATTTGTATGTTTTTGTCGGGGAACTTCGCACACATTCTTACCACTAGAAACTAACTTTCCATCTCCAGTACTGGAAATTACGATCGCTTATATACCATCAAAACGCCACTTTGTATCGGTATGTTGTTATAACTTTAATCACTTGATTTACTAAATATTTGTATTTTTTATGATTGACTAATCCTACTTTTTATACTATACAGGTTCAAAGTCAGATTTACTGAATGAGACAAAATTATACCAAGTATATGGATGTTTATTTTTGTAACATATCTTTTCTAATGGATTAAAACTTTTAATTTTTTAAGAATTGGTTATTATTTAGAAATTTTGATTTGTAAACAACATACCCTAATGGTTAACATGGGCACCAGTGGGACCCCCCCCCCCCCCAATTTGTTTGTTTACACTCCCCACCCCTCAAAACACAAATTCTCTCTCCTCTCAAATCCTTTCAAGCACCCCATCCGCTCAAATAATATTTTCATTGCCTAAGCCGCACCCTTAAGCTCGCCGCCGCCGGATTTTGGCTAATTTTGTTTGGAGACCATCATTTTTTGGCAAACGTCATCCTCGTCAACTTTATCTGTAGACCCAACGTCAAAAAAACATCACAACTTAACATCAATAACAAAATAGATAACAATGTAAATTTTACTTTTTAAAATTTTGAATTTTTACTTGAAAATAGATTGATCTAACTCAATATCAATAACAAAACACAATAAAAATTAGTTTGTGATAAATGTAATTAAGCTTACTTAAAATTAGACTAGGTCCGGGCTTATTTTGCAAAAAATACCCAAAAATGACCTTAAAAGCAAAAAAAAAAAAACAGTGTCTGGTTTGCGGTGATGTGGCAGCGCGTGGGGAGAATGGCGCGTTACCTGTTAGATTTGACTGCGTGCTGATGGTGAGCAGGTCAACCGCGTACACGTCAGCAAGCGAGTTCACTGGCTGACCACGTCTGCTAACTTCAGAACGCGGACAATTTTTTTTCTTCTTCTGATTGCTAGTTATTGCATATTTTATTATTTAATTTGTAGTTTTCTATTATGAATAATATATTTATTTTATATTATTTTATTTTGTTATTTATTAATTTTTTTATTAAATTAATGTAGTTATAATTATAATTTCTTTTTAAAATTTGTAAATGGCAGATCGGAGTTAGCCCCGATTAGGGACCGTAAGGGTAGAGTGGCTGACAGGCCAGTGACTCAGTCAGCTAAGTTGAGTCGAGAGCATCGTAGACACAGGACACCCCCTGCTACTGTTATTCCCTCAATGGGTAGTCCACCACCCATGTATTTTGTACCCCATATTCAGCCACCCAAATATAACTACTTTTTTGAGTCATATATCATACCCCGCATATAGCGAGCCCCACCAATGGATGCCTAGTGATAGTTCACAACCAACTTATTCAAATCCCGATATTCCTATGCATTCACAGGGGAGTGTTTTTGGTACGAAGGGGATTATGTTGATGAGTCCTCTACTGAGGACGGGGAGGATTACATTGATGCTACCCCTCCCCAACCCCTTGCAGGTCAACCATAGAGGAATCAAGGGATACTTAAGAGAGTGTTAGGGAGATTTCGATTATCATCTAACCGATTTTCAAGCAGAATCATCTTCTAGTTGGGCTACCACAACGGATGCCCCAGCTGGACCGTCGGTTTCAGGAGCTAGACCTTCAGTTTCTTATGTCTCACATAGTACTACTCATAGTACCCAGCCTCCGAGCTTTCCCATTCTCACTTAGGTGAATCCAACGACGATAGATTGGGAGCAGAAGACTCCAGTAAGCGGCGGACAAGAAACTCCATTGGCTTGCAGCCACCCCTAAACGCTTGTCCAACTGTCGATATAGAGTTGTCAATGCTACACTACCACACGAATATGTATCTAATTGCTTTATATCCATTAAGACTCCCCAAATCCTGAAGTTCACCTTTAATCCAAGAACAATCGAAAGTGGTTAAGGGAGGAAATAGAGGTTTGTGTGAACCCGGAGAAGAAGAATGCATCATAATGAATTCATGAACTACTACTACTACAACTTTGAAACAACAAAAGAGGAAGAAGAAAGAAGACTTGAAGACTCTTGAAGACTCTACGGGAAAGCTAAGAAGGTTTGAAGATCATATGAAAACAAATGGAAGAAAACAAGAGAGAATTGTGGAACAAACTCTCTATTTCACTAGTTTTTCCTCTCATCAACTTCTGAGGAATGAGTAGTAGTTACATGGCCTTTTATAGGCAAAGTATTACAAAGGTGGATTTGAAATCAGCACTCAAAAAACAAACTAATGTACTGTACAACTAATAATTACATTACATGTTTCAGACTTGAAATCCGGACTTAAAAAGAAAATAAAAATAGTACATGACACGTGACGGATTTGAAATCCGAACTCGAAACAAAGCTAATGTAAAGGAAACTTACAAGACACGCTTACGGACGTGAAATCCGGACTCTAAAACAAATAAAATAGCTAAGGATAGGGACCCTTTTTACTTTTAAGACCAATATGTCACTTTCTTTAATAGTAAGAATAAATTAGCACATCCCACTACAAAACTAGGTGGTTTAGATAAGAAAATTCAGATTTTGGAATTTGCCCACGTTTTTTGATTTTTTCGGCTTTTTCGATTTTTTTTTCAAAAATCACACAACGAAATTACAAAACATAAAATAATAATTTACATACTCAAATATTAATTTAAGGACTGCCATGATCTTCTGCAACGAAATCATAACCGGAGTTGTTAATTTGTGCTTCGAAAATGAAGAATTTGCGACAATTGAGTTCTGGCGGAGTAGATATCAGCAGAATAAGACTTCTCAAGTGTGGCAATGCAGGGGATTAATGTAGACACCGAGTATGGAGGTTTTGCTTTTGGAGGTCGACTGAGAAAATCTGCATGAACATTAGATTTGCCGAAAATATGCTTAACTTCAAATGTATACTGAGAAAACCATTTTTGCCAACGTAACAACTGTGCATCCGGAATTGTCTTTTGTTTGAAGTGTAGCATTCTCGGAAAAGCAGACATATCCATTTCAACGACAAACCTGTGACTGACCAAAAAGAATTCAAACTTTTCAATACCACGTTTCACGGCCAAAATCTCTTTGAAAGTAGAATGATAATGACTTTCCGATTCCTTGAACTGGCTGCTTTGGTAAGCACACACTCTCCTTTTACCATTCAATTCTTCCAAAAGAACTGCTCCCCAAAATTCATCAGATGTACCTGTCTGAAGTATTCGGACTCTAGAGGAGGGAATTGGTAACGGTGGAACTTTGGCTGCAAGTTCTTTGATATTTTTTACTGCCTCAATGTGTTTGGATGTCCAGGGAGGAGGATTCTTTATAAGCCTAGGAGTGAGAACTGATCGGAATTTGGCAATCTGGTGAATGAAATTGCTGATAAAATTAACAACACCAAGGAACTGTTGTAATTGTTGCGTCGAAAGGATTTCATCTGGAAATTCCTGCTATTTTTCAGCAATATGTGGTTGTGGAATGTAACTGCCATTGTGAAGTTTCATACACAGGAAGTCAATCTCGGGAGTTCCCAAAACCATTTTCTTTTCCGAAAGCATGATGCCAAAATCTTTTGCCAACTTATGAAACTGATTCAGTAAAACAAGATGAGATTCAAAATCTTTTGAAAATAAAAGAATATCATCAATATAAATAAGAGCATTTGGAATTAGGGGTTGGAAAATTTTAGTCATAGCCTTTTGAAAATAAGAGGGAGCAACTTTTAGTCCGAAAGGAATAACTGTCCATTGGTAATGGTGATTTGGGATGCAAAAAGCTGTTTTGTATCTATCCTCAGGGAAAATACCAAGTTGCCAAAATCCTGCTTTAAGATCAAATTTGAAAAATATTTTGGCTTCAGATAGATACTGAAAAAGTGACTTTTTCCGCGGGAGAGGAAACCTGTCATCCTTTAAATATTTATTCAGAGATTGGTAATTGATGACTAGTCTCAATTTTCCACGAACTTGTTCGGATCTCTTGTTAACATAGAAAGCTTTTGAAGCCCATGATGAAGAAGTGGGTTCAATAAGCTTTTCATCCAAGAGCTACTGCAACTCAGTTGTAGCTAGTTCATAGTGTTCTGGAGACATTCCGCTAAGACTTGCTTTCTGGGGTGTAACCTGTACAGAAGTATCAAATGGAAGTGTTATGTAAAATTCAGAATTTTTCCACAATGGATTCGGACATTTGGTTAAGAATTCTGAATGAGACTGCGCACAAGACTGACTGATGAAATCAATTTGGACTGACTTCAGGAGACTGGACTGACATGACTCGGGGAATTGGAAGAAGTTAGAATACTTAGTCCAAGGGAGAATTTGTCCTCTATAAACAAGTCCTTTTTAGGTGAAAGAGAGATTCTGAATCTGACTTAAGAGGTCAAATCCTATGACAATATTTTTTTGTGGGAGTTTCGATCCTAGGACTTGGTGAGTGATGGTGAGGTTGGGGAAGAGTTAGATATTTATGGGTTTGCTGATCTTATCAATGACAAAGTGGTTGCCATTAGCTACGGTAAAGATCTTAGAATATGGAGTCCATGAATCTGGTTGGAGGATGTCAGGATTCATGACGGTGGCGGCTGCACCAGTGTCTAGAAAAACTATCACGGGAGTACCTAAAGACTTGTAAGGGATGATCTGTATGCAGACGAGAGGGTATGGATTTGTGAAGGACATGATGGTATTGTCAGTAGGTTTGTTGTCTAAGATGGAAAAGAGGGATTCAGAAGAGTCTGTGATCAGGAGTTGTTCTGTTCTGGAAATGTTGATGTCTAGGTTTTCTTTACCCAGAAAGTGTCCTTTAAGTACTGTGAGTACTTCTTCAGGAGAATTGAGTCGAAGGAACTGAAGTTGTCTTTCTTCTCCTAATGAGTTCCAGAATTTTCGAAGGCTGCCTTTTCAGTCTAGCAACAAATTTTTCAAGGACATCAGGCAGTGGGTAGTGTTTCATGTCAGTGTCGAGCCAAACAGATAGGGACTGGAATCTTTCACTCCATTTGGAAGGAGGAATATCATCGATGGTGAAGTGTGGCAGTGGAGGGATATCATCTTCCATTTGGTGTATAACAACTACGGATTCTTCTTTTGCAACAATTGGTTCAGTATCCATCATGAAAAGGTTGTCAAATGCCTCAAAGTCATCAAGGGAAGAAGCATCTGGAGGAGAGACCGGAAAAGGGTTTGATGAGGAAAAAGGCTTTTGGAGGTATGAAAAGATAGGGTTTGGATTCTCAAAGTTGGGTATACTGGTTATGGTTGAAACTCCAACTGTAGGATTTGAGGTATCCAGATTATTTGTCAGTTGTGGGGTAATTGGGGTTTTACTTTCTGTAGGGGTTGGCAAGGGCAAAGGTGGTTGTGGTGGAGCTGATCTACTCTTGTGATGTGGTAAATCTTTCCATAGGGCCACAGCTGGAGAGTAGGTTGATGAAGAAGTTGAAAATGGCGATGGCATATGTTGATTTAAGTGGGACTCAATGGATTTGAGTTGGTTTTGTAAAAACTCCTTTTTCAGACAACAGCTTTGACATCTGAGGAGACCATTGAGTGGTGACTGGACCAAATAGGAAAGTTGATCGTGCAAGGCTCTAATTTTGCAACGAATGTTTGAAATGTTTTGGTCTGAAAGGGAACGAGATAGGGGCCATCATGTAGAAATGAAGTGGAGTGGATATGGACGGGTTAGGAGGAGGAGGGTGGGTTTTGTATGGTGGGTTAGTTGTTGTAGAAAAAGGTGAGTTGGAATGGTACTGAGAAGGAGGTCCCTACTGAACATAGAATTCGAAACTTTTGCCCCTGGGTTCTCTTAGCAGATCAACAGAGGTGTCACCTGCTTCATATCTTTCCCGAAGACTTTGCTGAGTGCCTCTAGATTTTTTGGATCTTGATTTCTTTGGTAAATCATCCTCATCATCTGACCAATGAACCAGGCAGTCTTCGCACGAACAAACATCATACCATATGTGACCTTTCTCGTCCTTTTCCTTGATAGATTGGTTTGTCATCAGAGGCGAACATTACCACTGAAGTTTTGAGAGATTACCATGTGTAACCATCACTTAATGAGAATTCAGTAGGGACAACTGGAGAAACTTCATTCCAGACTGTTTCAATTATGTGGTTTTCATAACTGGTTATCTAAGAAGTGGATAGAAAGGCTTTGAGTGCCTCTCTTTGTCTGGGAACAAAAGTACATTGAGGGGTCTGAGAAGAGTCAACTGAAAGGAATATTGAATCACCGTATTGTAATTAGGGAGGAAGTGGAGGCTTGTAGGCATGGTTTTGTACTATGTATGTCATCTGGTGGTGAAGGGTTGCCATATATGTATATTCCAATTCTGGGCCAGTGATCTGGATCTTAACACGAAACACGGTAGACAGAGCTGGATCGTCTAGGAGCATGGTAGAATTCGGGAAGAGGGTCACAAAGATTGTCCCGGCATTGAGGGTCGTTTGCACTGTTCCGATGACGGAGTGTTCGTATCTTTGGAATCTGGAGTCAAGAAGTGCAACTCGGGAAACCATCGGGAGACCTTTCTTGGCATGGAGTGTGACTACCAATCGAATGGCACCAAAGTGTATGTGTGTGTAACCTTGATCCATACAGGTTTTTGGAAAGTGTTTTGGAAGTTGGAGGGTTACGTACTGTTGTTCTTTGGTGGAGGGCAGTTTGTGGGTGGAAAAATGGGATGCTTGACAGAAGTTGACGCGGAACTTCCACCTAGGACTTGTCTAAGACTCACACCTACAATATTTTTGGGTTTTTCTTTTTGGTAAATAATGTAAGGATTTACTACGGGATATGAAGACAAAGAATATTTACTATCTTCATAAACGTAATCTAACTCATAAATGTTGGGAAGACGAGACTTTGAAAAACTAGTTCTAGGTGAATCGGGAAGAGATACTGAACTAGAAGATGAACTATTCGAAGACATGGTTGAGATAAACGGGAGGGGACTGAATCCGAGGGTAAGGGGTCTTATGACTAATAGAACCAAATTTTCAGATTCAATGTGTTTAAAATAGACAGATTGCTGCAACAAAAATCATTTTTACGCATCAGACGCACAACCCACAAACTGCCCTCCAACAAAGAAGAACAGTACGTATCCCCCAAACTTCCAGAACACTTTCCAAAAACATGTCTGGATCAAGATTACACTCACATACACTTTGGTGCCATTCGATTGACACTCACACTCCATGACAAGAAAGGTCTCCCGATGGTTTCCCGAGTTGCACTTCTTGACAAAAGATTCCAAAGATACGAACACTCCGTCATCGGAACAGTGCAAACGACCCTCAATGCCGGGACAATCTTTGTGACCCTCTTCCCGAATTTTACCATGCTCCTAGACGATCCAGCTCTGTCTACTGTGTTTCGTGTTCAGATCCAAATCACTGGCCCAGAATTGGAGAATACATATACGGCAACCCTTCACCATCAGATGGCATACAGAGTCCAAAACCATGCCTTCGAACTCCCACTTCTTCCCCAATTGCAAAATGGTGAATCCATATTTCTTTCGGTTGACTCTCCTCAGACCCCTCACGGTACTTTTGTCCCCAGACAGATCAAAAGAGAGGAACTCCAAGCCCTTCTACCCACCTCTTGGATAACCAGTTATGAGCACACAGAACTCACTTTTACCAAAGTCGAAGCCATACATCAACAGTTGTCTTACTTGGTCCAATACACTACAGAGTGGTCTCCCCAGATGTCAAAGTTATTGTCAGAAAATGAGTTTTTACAACACCAACTCAAATCCTTTGAATCCCAGCTAGATCAGTCTCAGCCAAGCCTATTTTCCCCATCCTACTTCCCGACATCCTCTGTTCAATTAATCCCAACCTCTGTCACAACCTACTCACCAGCTCTAGCCTTATGGAAAGACTTACCCCATCACAAAAAGAGACCAGCTCCATCATCAAACCCTACACCTAATCCAGTGACACTTTTGAATCCTACATCAGCGTACCCCCTTTGATAACACACCAAATGAATACCTCCTCCGAAGACCCCACCATTGGTGCTTCTTCCTCCTCATCCGTGGCAGAAATGCTATCCTTTGATGAGCCAAACCCAATATGTTCTTTCCTCAAGCAGCAGCTCATCCACAGTGACACAATTCAGAGCCCACCCAACCCGATCCCAGTCATTTCATCTGACCTCGATTACTATGAGGGTTTTGACAATCTTTTCATGGTAGGGTCAGAACCAGTTGTTGAACCTGTGGATACTCCTATGGAAGATGATAACCCTGCCTCACAGTTCCTCAATCCCCTTGTCAGAAATGATTACTACTACAAGTTCACCATTAATGACGTCCCTCCATCACAATGGCGTGAACGATTCCAGTCTCTATGTGCTTGGTTAACCACTGATATGTCCTCAAAAGATTTGTTGCAAGGCTTGAAGGAAGCCTTAGAGATTTCTGGAACTCCTTAGGAGAATACAAACAAATCCAGTTTCTTCAACTCAAATCTCCTGAATAAGTAATCACAGTCCTTAGAGGACACTTTCTGGGCATGGCAGGACACGGCATCACCATTGCCAGGACCGAATTCCTCAAGATGAAGTGTTGCTCCATTAAACTGAAAGATTTAGAAAAGCACTTTGACCGCATGTGCAAAAGGTTTTTTTCATTAACCAAATCGATGATATCAGCTTAAAACAAGCTTTTGTCAACTCCGTTCCAGAAGAATTGGCAGACGAAACAATGAGACAAATTTGTAACAAAGGTATTGACTGGCAATCCATTAATTTTGGTCAGATATGGTAAATGATGCAACAGGCCCTGGAGAAATTGTGTGTGCAGACTAGATTCTGGCAAAAATATCAACCTCATGCTAAAGCTCTTGGTCCAATCTGTTCTGATAAACACATGTACATCAAATGTAAAGATCCAAAACTCTGCTCCTATTCCAGCACAACAAAATCGAAGAGATATAAGCAGACAACAGACAATAGACACAGAAAGTCTATAGGATTCAAGAAAAAATGGAAGTTCCTGCGGGAAAAGATCCAGCAATGGAAAGGAAAAATCTGATACATGTTTTTTGTGCAAACAAAAGGGCCACTTTGCCAGGAATTGTCCGAAAAGTTCAAAGAAAAAACGGTTCATGGCCCAAATCGCTCCTCCTCTTGAAGGAGAAGATTATTCAGATGTTGAATCCTTGTTTAAGCTTACTAGCGATCCATCCCCAAGCTTCTTAATGGCGATTTCCTACACAGATGATGAAAACAGCCATTCCGATGGAGATTCGGATTCTGATGCTTTTGACCCTTTCTTTGTAATGACATATCCCTTCTCTCAATCTTCTATTTCAGATGACCCATATCCTCTTGTTTCTACACAGATCTCTCATCACAATTCTTTGGCTACTCCTGTCATAGCCTTGTTGGATAATGGTACAGCTGCCACCGTCATGAATCCCGACATCCTTCCCGATGATTGCTGGAATCCATACTTCAAAATCTTCTCTACGACAAATGTGAGTCAATTTTTCATTGACAAAATCAGTAACCCAATAAACATCCACATTTTCCCGAAGCTAACAATCACTCACCAAGTCCTTGGCTCCAAACTTCCACAAAAGATCTTGTTATTGGTTTTGACCTTCTGAGCCAAATTTCCCACCTCTCTTTTAGTCCGGACAGAATTGTTTACAAAGGCAAACTTCTTCCTTATACTAAAATTCCTAATTTCTTCCACCTCCCCGAGTCTTGTGAGTCTAGTCTCCTTGAGTCAGTCCAAAATAATTTCGTCCCTAGGTCATTTGAACACTGGAAAAACTCTGAGTTTCACATAACACCTCCGTTTGATTATTTTTTACAGGTTCCATCTAACGTGAAAGAAGATACTATTTCTCAGACAAGTATGTTTTCTGTACCATTGAAGGTTTCGCAACCACCGTCGGTGAACCCCAGCATTTGCACACTTGACTTTTCTTGTCTTCCCCCTGAAGTGGTTGAATCCATCTTGGATCTCACTCTCCCTCTTCGAAGTACTCTCAATTATAAACTGTTTCACAGACTTCTTCTGAGAAATCATGGCCCCTTTACTTTCCGAGGTATTTCAAACCACCCAGACCGACATTTTGCTACCATCTTTATTTTCTGTAAATTGTGCTCACTCCCAAAACTGGCACTTTGCTATTTCTGGTACCTTCTAGAAGCACACGAGATAGCTTTTGCCTTCACCACTCAAAAACTATACTCCTATCTCTAGTGATGTGACCAAGCCAAAGACATTTCCCTTGAAAAGCTTACCTTGTTCAAAATCCTGAACTGGTTTCGTTTTCTTAGCCATTATAAGAATTATGTAGTTATCAGCCTACATCCTTCTATAATGAATCTTCATATCCCAAACTCTTCTCCGAGACTTTACCATTTCCCGACAGAACAAATTTTAGGATGGTACTCTTTCAATATTGCTACACCCATAATCCAGAAAGAGCACTCAAAGGATTATATGGATATTATACTGCAAATGGCGATAAAAATGGCATAAGATTTGACAATTTGAACTACATAGGCTGGATGCGACAGAATGGTCTGTACTGTACATTAGGAGGGCCAATTAAACCAGAATGGCCAGCTCACCCGTATTATGCTGAAGTTTTGATACACGCAAATGCTTCTTCTTCCTCTACAAGAATTCAATTTTCAGCAAATACTTCAGCTTCAGCAAGTATTCCTGACGAACCTTCTACTTCAGAGGATGACCGTTTCAGTGATAGTTGGATGCCTCAAAATTCCTCTGATTATGATTCTGAAGCAGAAGATCATGGCAGACCTTAAATTAATATTTGAGTATGTAAATTATTATTTTATGTTTTGTAATTTCGTTGTGTGTGTTTTGAAAAAAAAAATCGAAAAAGCCGAAAAAATCAAAAAAACGTGGGCAAACTCCAAAATCAGATTTTTCTTTTATCTAAACCACCTAGTTTAGTAGTGGGACGTGCTAATTTAGGCTTACTATTAAAGAAAGTGACATAATGGTTTTAAAAGTCAAAAATGTCACTATCCTTAGCTATTTTATTTGTTTTAGAGTCCGGATTTCAAGTCTGAAGTGTGTCTTGTAAGTTTCTTTTACATTACTTTTGTGTCGAGTCCGGATTTCAAATCCGTCACGTGTCAGGTACTGTTTATATTTTTGTTTTAAGTCCAGATTTCAAGTCTGAAACGTGTCATGTAATTATTCTTTTCAAATGATTTTTTACACAGTATCAGTTTATTTTTCAGATGATTAGTAACCCTGCTCTTGGTCTTTGATTAGTATGATTTGGATTATGCCGCTAGTTCTTTAATTCTTTTTGGCCTATGACCAGTATGATTTGGATTATGCCGCTAATTCTTTAATTTCTCTGACCAGTATGCTCTGAATTATGTCACAGTTTCCTTCATTAGGATCTTCTATGAGTACTTTCATCATAAAACTGAGATTTTGAGAAATTAAGGATTTTGCGGGTACTTTCATCAGAAAACGAAGAGTTTAATAGAGTAACTGAACACTTCTGAAAAGTCTACTAATATGGATCCCTGCTTAAGGAGTCATAGTTATGCTAGCTTGACGAGGAAGGCCCGGTACACTGATGAGTGAAATTCCAATGTGGGTTGTGCATCTGATGCGTAAAATGATTTTTAAAGCAACAATCTGTCTATTTTAAACACATTGAATCTGAAAATTTGATTCTATCAGTTATAAGACCCCTTACCCTCGGATTCGGTCCCCTCCCGTTTATCTCAACCATGTCTTCGAATAGTTCATCTTCTAGTTTAGTATCTCTTCCCGATTCACCTAGAACTAGTTTTTCAAAGTCTCATCTTCCCAACGTTTATGAGTTAGATTATGTTTCTGAAGATAGTAAATATCCTTTGTCTTCATATCTCGTAGTAAATCCTTACAGTATTTACCAAAAAGAAAAACCTAAAAATATTGTAGGTGTGAGTCTTACATAAGTCCTAGGTAGAAATTCCGCATCAACTTCTGTCAAGCGCCCCATTTTTCCACCCACAAACTGCCCCCTCCACCAAAGAACAACAGTACGTAACCCTCCAACTTCCAGAACACTTTCCAAAAACCTGTATGGATCAAGGTTACACTCACATACACTTTGGTGTCATTCGATTGGCAGTCACACTCCATGCCAAGAAAGGTCTCCCGATGGTTTCCCGAGTTGCACTTCTTGACTCCAGATTCCAAAGATACGAACACTCCGTCATCGGAACAGTGCAAACGGCCCTCAATGCCGGGATAATCTTTGTGACCCTATTCCCGAATTTTACCATGCTCCTAGACGATCCAGCTCTGTCTACTGTGTTTCGTGTTCAGATCCAGATCACTGGCCCAGGATTGGAATATACATATATGGGAACCCTTCACCACCAGATGGCATACAGAGTACAAACCCATGCCTACAAGCCTCCACTTCCTCCCCAATTACAATACGGGGATTCCATATTCCTTTCGGTTGACTCTCCTCAGACCCCTCAATGTACTTTTGTTCCCAGACAAAGAGAAGCACTCAAAGCCCTTCTACCCACATCTTGGATAACCAGTTATGAAAACCACAGAACTGAAACAGCCTAGAATGAAGTTTCTCCTGTTGTCCTTACTGAATTCTCATTCAGGGATGGTGACGCATGGTAATCTCTCAAAACTCCAGTGGTAATGTTCGCCTTTGATGGCAAACCAATCTATCAAGGAAAGGACGAGAAAGGTCACATTTGGTATGATGTTTTTTCGTGCGAAGACTGCTTGGATAATTGGTCAGATGATGAGGATGATTTACCAAAGAAATTGTTAGCCTTAAGGGCGATCGAACTCGGTTTTTGATAATGGACAAACACTTGATGTTGTGTCTAATGTTTATATCTTTGTGATAGAAAATCGGAACATATATTGGAAGCTCTAAGTACTTCAATCAAGCCATGTTCAAGCTTCAAAGAGTTATTATTCAAGGCTCATCTTTCAAGATTGAAGATTGAAGACTTAGGTTTGGTTAGATTAGCTTTATCTCTATAAGTCGATATCTTATAAGCTCTAACCAAAGCTCTCATGAACATAAGCTCTACACTCTAGTCTTGCATGTTTTCATAAACACGTTTTCAAAAGGCTTAAGTTTCAAAATGATCTTTACATGTGTTCTTATCCAAAAAGTCTTTGATTTCATAGATAAGTCTTTTAGAAAAGTTTTCCATGTGTTCTTACTTGTTACCTTTTAGGAAAACCTTTTAGACTTCTAAAGACTTCAAAAGATTTCAAAACGTGTGAAAAATTAGCTTGGAAGTTCGGTCAACCGAGCTCAAGTTCGGATCAACCGTCGAGAAACTGAGAGTTGAACAAATGAAGGTCGGTCGACCTATACACTACCTCGGTCGACCGAGGTCCCCAAAGTGGATCCGAACTTCCAATTTCGGTCAACCGAACTCTGTTTTTACTAGCCGTTATTTGACCGTTGGAGACTCGATTTTCAGCCTATTTTGAAATGTATATATACTCCAAAGCTAGAGAATCATTGTAAGACTTGGATATACATTATAGATTGATTTCTTATCAAGTCTAAACACCTTCAAAGCAAAAACACTTCATGATCTAAATCATTAAAAGGTGTTCTTTCAAAAAGCAAGACAAAGAGTGAACTTCATATGTTCAAAGAGCTTCAAATTGATATACTTCAAAGGTATCCATCTTTCACTTAGAAGAGTGAATTATCTTGTTCTTTATTCATCTTAATTCCCTTTCTTAGTGATAGGGTAATTGTTGTAAAAGTCCTACTTAGTGTGGGCAAGTTCTTAGTGAGCTTTTGTATTGTGGTTGTGTTGTAAAACTCTTAGTGAGTTAGCCACATTTGTAAAAAGATCTTCTTAGTGAAGTTGTTGAAATCCTTGGGTGCGGTTCAAGGTAGTGGATGTAGATTCTAAGTGAATCGAACCACTCTAAATCCTTTGTCTTGTTGATTGGGTTTTGCATTGCTTTTATTCTTCTTGCTCAAACTTCCAATAGCTTTGCAAAGAATTCAAAAAGTTCCCAAGTTTAGTTAAAACCCAATTCACCCCCCCCCCCTCTTGTGTTTTACAGAAATCAAGATCCAGAAAATCTAGGGGCACTCAGCAAAGTCTTCGGGAAAGATATGAAACAGGTGACACCTCTGTTAATCTGCTAGGAGAACCCAGGGGCAAAAGTTTCGAATTCTATGTTCAGTACGGACCTCCTTCTCAGTACCATTCCAACTCACCTTCTTCTTAACCCACCATACAAAACCCACCCTCCTCCTCCCAACCCGTCCATATCCACTCCACTTCATTTCTACATGATGGCCCCATCTCCTTCCCTTTCAAACCAAAACATTTCAAACATTTGCAGCAAAATAGGAGCCTTGCACGATCAACTTTCCTAATGGTCTCCTCAGATGTCAAAGTTGTTGTCTGAAAAGGAGTTTTTACAAAACCAACTCAAATCCCTTAAGTCCCACTTAAATCAACCTATGTCATCACCATTTTCAACTTCTTCATCAACCTACTCTCCAGCCCTGACCCTATGGAAAGATTTATCTCATCACAAAAGTAGATCAGCTCTACCACAACCACCTTTGCCCTTGCCAACCCCTACAAAAAGTCAAACCCCAATTACCCCACAACTGAAAAATAATCTGGATACCTCAGATCCCACAGTTGGAACTTCAACCATAGCCAATATACCCAACTTTGAGAAACCAAACCCTATCTTTTCATACCTCCAAAAGCCTTTTTCACATCAAACCCTTTTTCGGTCTCTCCTCCAGATGCTTCTTCCCTTGATTACTTTGAGGCATTTGACAACCTTTTCATGATGGATACTGAATCAGTTGTTGCAGAAGAAGAACCCGTTGTTGTTATACACCAAATGGAAGATGATATCCCTTCACTACCACACTTCACCATCGATGATATTCCTCCTTCCAAATGGAGTGAAAGATTTCAGTCCCTATCTGTTTGGCTCGACACTGACATTAAACACTACCCACTCCCTGATGTCCTTGAAAGATTTGATGCTAGACTGAAAGGCAGCCTTCGAGAATTCTGGAACTCATTAGGAGAAGAAAGACAGCTTCAGTTCCTTCGACACAATTCTCTTGAAGAAGTACTCACAGTACTTAAAGGACACTTTCTGGGTAAAGAAAACCTAGACATCAACATTGCCAGAACAGAACAACTGTCACAGACTCTTCTGAATCCCTCTTTTCCATCTTAGACAACAAACCTACTGACAATACCTGCATGTCCTTCACAGATCCATACCCTCTCGTCTGCATACAGATCATCCCTCACAAGTCTCTAGCTACTCCCGTGATAGCTTTGTTGGACACTGGTGCAGCCGCCACCGTCATGAATCCTGACATCCTCCCAGCAGATTCATGGACTCCATATTCTAAGATCTTTACCATAGCTAATGGCAACCACTTTGTCATTGATAAGATCAGCAAACTCATAAATATCTAACTCTTCCCCAACCTCACCATCACTCACCAAGTCCTAGGATCGAAACTCCAACAAAAAAATCTTGCATAGGATTTGACCTCTTAAGTCAGATTCAGAATCTCTCTTTCACCAAAAAGGGACTTGTTTATAGAGGACAAATTCTCCCTTGGACTAAGTATTCTAACTTCTTCCAATTCCCCGAGTCAAGTCAGTCCAGTCTCCTGAAGTCAATCCAAATTGATTTCATCAGTCAGTCTTGTGCGCAGTCTCATTCAGAATTCTTAACCAAATGTCCGAATCCATTGTGGAAAAATTCTGAATTTTACATAACACTTCCTTTTGATACTTCTTATGCCGCTAGTTATTTAATTCCTCTTTTTCTCTGACTAGTATGCTCTGAATTATGTCACAGTTGCCTTCATTAGGATCTTCTGTGAGTACTTTCATCAGAAAACTGAGGTCTTTGAAAAATTAAGGGATTTTAAAGGTACTTTCATTAGAAAATGAAGAATTTAATAGAGTAACTGAACACTTCTGAAAAGTCTACTCATATGGATCCCTGCTTAAGGAGTCATACTTATGCTAGCCTGACGAGGAAGGCCCGGTACACTGATGAGTGAAATTCCAGTGTGAGTTGTGCGTCTGATGCGTAAAAATAATTTTTGAAGCAGCAATCAGTCAATTTTAAACACATTGAATCTGAAAATTTGGTTCTATCAGTCATAAGATCCCTTACCCTCGGATTCGGTCCCCTCCCGTTTATCTCAACCATGTCTTCGAATAGTTCATCTTCTAGTTTAGTATCTCTTCCCGATTCACCTAGAACTAGTTTTTCAAAGTCTCGTCTTCCCAACGTTTATGAGTTAGATTACGTTTCTGAAGATAGTAAATATCATTTGTCTTCATATCCCGTAGTAAACCCTTACAGTATTTATCAAAAACAAAAACCCAAAAATATTGTAGGTGTGCGTCTTAGACAAGTCCTAGGTAGAAATTCCGCGTCAACTTCTGTCAAAGATTTCTGTCAAGCATCCCATTTTTCCACCCACAAACTGCCCTCCACCAAAGAAGAAAAGTACGTAACCCTCCAACTTCCATAACACTTTCCAAAAACATGTCTGAATCAAGGTTACACTCACATACACTTTAGTGCCATTCGATTGGCAGTCACACTCCATGCCAAGAAAGGTCTCCCGATGGTTTCCTGAGTTGCACTTCTTGACTCCAGATTCCAAAGATACGAACACTCCGTCATCGGAATAGTACAAATGACCCTCAATGTCTGGACAATCTTTGTGACCCTCTTCCCGAATTTTACCATGCTCCTAGACGATCCAGCTCTGTTTACTGTGTTTCGTGTTCAGATCCAGATCACTGTTCCAGAATTGGAGAATACATATATGGAAACCCTTCACCATCATATAGCATATAGAGTCTAAAACCATGCCTTCGAACTCCCACTTCCTCCCCAATTACAAAATGGTGAATCCATATTTCTTTCGGTTGACTCTCCTCATACCCCTCACTGTACTTTTGTCCCCAGATAGATCAAAAGAGAGGAACTCCATGCCCTTCTACCCACCTCTTAGATAACCAGTTATGAAAAACACAGAACCGAAACAGCCAAGCCTATCCAGCACACAGAACCCACTTTTACCAAAAAGAATGATGGATCAGTCGAAATTAAATTCCCTAACAAGAATGAGGTTTCTACTGTTTTCCCTACTGAATTCAGTGTGATGCATTCTTCTTCTCCGGGTTCACACAAACCTCTGTTTCCTCCCTTAACCACTTTCGATAAGGAGAAGATCAAACATGTCTGGAAGATTCCCAATCCTACTGCGGTTGATGAGAAAGGACAACCAAAGACAATCTCTGTTTCGGAAGCAGCCCTCAACTGGCACGCAGAAAATGTTGTTGCGCAAAATCAAGCTGTTCAACAAATCATTGGTAACCAAGAAAATCTCACCTCTCGGGTGTCCAAACAAAGTTCTGATCTTTCGTTCTTAGTTCAAAACATTTCAAATGTCCGCAGAAAAGTCGAAGCCATACATCAGCAGTTGTCTTACTTGGTCCAATACACTATAGAGTGGTCTCCCCAGGATGTCAAAGTTATTGTTAGAAAATGAGTTTTTACAACACCAACTCAAATCCCTTGAATCCCAGCTAGATCAGTCTCAGCCAAGCCTGTTTTCCCCATCCTACTTCCCGACATCCTCTGTTCAGCCAAAACAGTTCAACCATTTAATCCCAACCTCTGTCACAACCTACTCACCAACTTTAGCCTAATGGAAAGACTTACCCCATCACAAAAAGAGACCAGCTCCATCATCAAACCCTACAGCTATTCCAGTGACACCTTTGAATCCTACATCAGCGACCCCTTTGATAACAGACCAAACAAATACCTCCTCCGAATACCCCCACCATTGGTGCTTCTTCTTCCTCCTCCATGGCAGAAATGCTATCCTTTGATGAGCCAAAGCCAATCTGTTCTTTCCTCAAGCAGCAACTCACCCACAGTGACACAATCCAAAGCCCACCCAAACCGATCCCAGTCATTTCATCTGACCTCGATTACTTTGAGGGTTTTGAAAATCTTTTCATGATGGGATTAGAACCAGTTGTTGAACATGTGGATACTCCTATGGAAGATGATAACCCTGCTTCACAGTTCCTCAAACCCCTAGTCAGAAATGATTACTACAACAAGTTCACCATTAATTACGTCCCACCATCTCAATGTCGTGAACTATTCTAGTCTCTATATGCGTGGTTAACCACTGATATGCAGCAATATCCCCTTCATGATGTCCTCAAAAGATTTGTTGCTAGGCTTGAAGGAAGCCGTAGAGATTTCTGGAACTCCTTATGATAATACAGAAAAATCCAGTTTCTTCAACTCAAATATCCTGAAGAAGTAATCACAGTCCTTAGAGGACACTTTCTGGGCGTGTTAGGACACGACATCACCATTGCCAGGACCGAATTCCTCAAGATGAAGTGTTGCTCCATTAAACTGAAAGATTTAGAAAAGCACTTTGACCGCATGTGCAAAAGGTTTTTTTCATTAACCAAATCGATGATATCAGCTTAAAACAAGATTTTGTCAACTCCGTTCCAGAAGAACTGACAGACGAAACAATGAGACAAATTTGTAACAAATGTATTAACTGGCAATCCATTACTTTCGGTCAGATATGGCAAATGATGCAACAGGCCCTGGAGAAATTGTGTGTGCAGACTAGATTCTGGCAAAAATAACAATCTCATGCTAAAGCTCTTGGTCCAATCTGTTCTGATAAACACATGTACATCAAAATGTAAAGATCCCAAACTCTGCTCCTGTTCCAGCACAACAAAATCAAAGAGATATAAGCAGACAACAGACAATAGACACAGAAAGTCTAAAGGATTCAAGGAAAAAAGGAAGTTCCTGCGGAAAAGATCTAACAATGGAAAGGAAAAAATCTGATACATGTTTTTTGTGCAAACAAAAGAGCCACTTTGCCGGGAATTGTCCGAAAAGTTCAAAGAAAAAACAGTTCATGGCCCAAATCACTCCTTATCTTGAAGGAGAAGATTATTCAGATGTTAAATCCTTATTTGAGCTTACTGGCAATCCATCCCCAGGCTTCTTAATGGCGATTTCCTACACTGATGATGAAAACAGCCATTCCGATGGAGATTCGAATTCTGATGCTTTTGACCCTTTCTTTGTAATGACAGATCCCTCCTCTCAATCTTCTATTTCATATGACATGTATCCTTTTGTTTCTACACATATCTCTCATCACAATTCTTTGGTTACTCCTATCATAGCCTTGTTGGATACTGGTGCAGCTGCCACCGTCATGAATCCCGACATCCTTCCCGATGATTGCTGGAATCCATACTTCAAAATCTTCTCTATGGAAAATGGGAGCCAGTTTGTCATTGACAAAATCAGTAACCCTATAAACATCCACCTTTTCCCGAACCTAACAATCACTCACCAAGTCCTTGGCTCCAAACTTCCACAAAAAGATCTTGTTATTGGTTTTGACCTTCTGAGCCAAATTCCCCACCTCTCTTTTAGTCCGGACAGAATTGTTTACAAAGGCCAACTTCTTCCTTATACTAAAATTCCTAATTTCTTCCACCTCCCCGAGTCTTGTGAGTCTAGTCTCCTTGAGTCAGTACAAAATAATTTCGTCCCTAGGTCATTTGAACATTGGACAAACTCTGAGTTTCACATAACACCTCCGTTTGATTATTTTTTACAGGTTCCATCTAACGTGAAAGAAGATACTATTTCTCAGGCAAGTACGTTTTCTAGACCATTGAAGGTTTCGCAACCACCGGCGGTGAACCCCAGCATTTGTACACTTGATTTTTCTTGTCTTCCCCCTGAAGTGGTTGAATCCATCTTGGACCTCACTCTCCCTCTTCGAAGTACTCTCAATTATAAACTGTTTCACAGATTTCTTTTGAGAAATCATGGCCCCTCTAGTTTCCGAGGTATTTCAAACCACCCAGACCGACCTTTTGCCACCATCTTTCATTTCTGTAAATTATAATCACTCCCAAAACTGGCACTTTGCTATTTCTGGTACCTTCTAGAAGCACACGAGTTAGCTTTTTCCTACAACACTAAAAAATTATACTCCTATCTCTGGTGCTGTGAACAAGCCAAAGACCTTCCCCCTAAAAAGCTTACCTTGTTCAAAATACTGAACTGATTCCTTCCTACATCCGGTTGGTTTCGTTTTCTTAGCCATTATAAGAATTATGTAGTTATCAGCCTACATCCTTCTATAATGAATCTTCATATCCCAAACTCTTCTCCGAGACTTTACCATTTCCCGACAGAACAAATTTTAGGATGGTACTCTTTCAATATTGCTACACCCAGAATCCAAAAAGAGCACTGAAAGGATTATATGGATATTATACTGCAAATGGCAATAAAAAATGGCATAATATTTGACAATTTGAACTACATTGGCTGGATGCGACAGAATGGTTTGTACTGTACATTAGGAGGGCCAATTAAACCAGAATGGCCAGCTCACCCGTATTATGCTGAAGTTTTGATACACGCAAATGCTTCTTCTTCCTCTACAAGAATTCAATTTTCAGCAAATACTTCAGCTTCAGCAAGTATTCCTGACGAACCTTCTACTTCAGAGGATGACCGTTTCAGTGATAGTTGGATGCCTCAAAATTCCTCTGATTATGATTCTGAAGCAGAAGATCATGGCAGTCCTTAAATTAATATTAGAGTATGTAAATTATTATTTTATGTTTTGTAATTTCGTTGTGTGTTTTTGAAAAGAAAAAAAAACGAAAAAGCCGAAAAAATCAAAAAACGTGGGCAAACTCCGAAATCAGATTTTTCTCTTATCTAAACCACCTAGTTTAGTAGTGGGATGTGCTAATTTAGGCTTACTATTAAAGAAAGTGACATATTGGTTTTTAAAGTAAAAAATGTCCCTATCCTTAGCTATTTTATTTGTTTTATAGTCCGGATTTCAAGTCTGAAGCGTGTCTTGTAAGTTTCATGTACATTACTTTTGTTTCGAGTCCGGATTTCAAATCCGTCACCTGTCAGGTACTGTTTATATTTTTGTTTTAAGTCCGGATTTCAAGTCTGAAACGTGTCATGTAATTATTAGTTGTACTGTACATTAGTTTGTTTTTCGAGTCCGAATTTCAAATACGCCTTTGTAATACTTTGCCTATAAAAAGGCCATGTAACCAAGGTTGTCAAGATCGTAATTTTGACTCGAAACGGAAGGGGTCTAAAAAATCGTAAACACGAGGATCGTAGCACGGATCGGAAGATCCAACAAGACTATTAAAATAATATTTTATAATAAATTTAAACCAATATTTTGTGATAAAATAATATTTTTCCTTAGTTCTTATTAATCTTGCACCTATAACAATTATTAATAGTAAGATTTTATTTTCTCAAATGTATTGTAGAATTTTTTTTACAGTAAAAATCATAACAAATGATTAAATCAGTAATTAGTAATTTCATGATTCACTAATTTAATAAATCACAAGCAAAAGAAAAAGTTTTTTAGGGATTTCTCACATTAAAACAAATTTTTATTATGTTGTCGGGCCAGAATCTAAAAAAAATAAAATTGAAAAGACAATATTGAATCGTAAAGGATCGTACGATCTTACGATCCGGATCGTACGATCTTTTACGATCCAACTCTGATGCGATTTTTAGTGCGATTTAACTCGATTTATACCCTTTGGATCGTAAAATCGTACGATTTTACGATCCAACTCGCGATTTTGACAACCTTGCATGTAACTACTACTCATTCCTCATAAGTGGATGAGAGGAAAAACTAGTGAAATAAAGAGTTTGTTCCACAATTCTCTCTTGTTTTCTTTATTTCAAACTCTCTATTTCATTAGTTTTTCCTCTCATCCACTTATGAGGAAAATGAGTAGTAGTTACATGGCCGAAACAAAAGTAATGTACATGAAACTTACAAGACACGCTTCAGACTTGAAATCCGGACTCTAAAACAAATAAAATAGCTAAGGATAGTGACATTTTTTACTTTTAAAACCAATATGTCACTTTCTTTAATAGTAAGCCTAAATTAGCACATCCCACTACTAAACTCGGTGGTTTAGATAAGAGAAAATTTTGATTTCGGAGTTTGCCCACGTTTTTTGATGTTTTCAGCTTTTTCGATTTTTTTTTTTCAAAAATCACACAACGAAATTACAAAACATAAAATAATAATTTACATACTCAAATATTAATTTAAGGACTGCCATGATTTTCTGCTTCAGAATCATAATCAGAGGAATTTTGAGGCATCCAACTATCACCGAAACGGTCATCCTCTGAAGTAGAAGGTTTGTCAGGAATACTTGCTGAAGCTGAAGTATTTGTTGAAAATTGAATTCTTGTAGAGGAAGAAGAAGCATTTGCGTGTATCAAAACTTCAGCATAATACGGGTGAGCTGGCCATTCTGGTTTAATTGGCCCTCCTAATGTACAGTACAAACCATTCTGTCGCATCCAGCCAATGTAGTTCAAATTGTCAAATATTATGCCATTTTTTATTGCCATTTGCAGTATAATATCCATATAATCCTTTCAGTGCTCTTTTTGGATTCTGGGTGTAGCAATATTGAAAGAGTACCATCCTAAAATTTGTTCTGTCGGGAAATGGTAAAGTCTCGGAGAAGAGTTTGGGATATGAAGATTCATTATAGAACGATGTAGGCAGATAACTACATAATTCTTATAATGGCTAAAAAAACAAAACCAACCAGATGTAGGAAGGAACCAGATCAGGATTTTGAACAAGGTAAGTTTTTCAGGGGGAAGGTCTTTGGCTTGGTCACAGCACCAGAGATAGGAGTATAATTTTTAGTGTTGAAGGCAAAAGCTATCTCGTGTGCTTCTAGAAGGTACCAGAAATAGAAAAGTGCCACTTTTGGGAGTGACCACAATTTACAGATATGAAAGATTGTAGCAAAAGGTCGGTCTGGGTGGTTTGAAATACCTCGGAAAGTAGAGGGGCCATGATTTCTCAGAAGAAGTCTGTGAAACAGTTTATAATTGAGAGTACTTCGAAGAGGGAGAGTGAGGTCCATGATGGATTCAACCACTTTAGGGGGAAGACAAGAAAAGTCAAGTGTACAAATGCTGGGGTTCACCGCCGGTGGTTGCGAAACCTTCAATGGTCCAAAAAAACATACCTGCTTGAGAAATAGTATCTTCTTTCACGTTAGATGGAACCTGTAAAAAATAATCAAACGGAGGTGTTATGTGAAACTCAGAGTTTGTCCAGTGTTCAAATGACCTAGGGACGAAATTATTTTGGACTGACTCAAGGAGACTAGACTCACAAGACTCGGGGATGTGGAAGAAATTAGGAATTTAGTATAAGGAAGAAGTTGGCCTTTGTAAACAATTCCGTCCGGACTAAAAGAGAGGTGGGGAATTTGGCTCAGAAGGTCAAAACCAATAACAAGATCTTTTTGTGGAAGTTTGGAGCCAAGGACTTGGTGAGTGATTGTTAGGTTCGGGAAAAGGTGGATGTTTATAGGGTTACTGATTTTGTCAATGACAAACTGACTCCCATTTGCCGTAGAGAAGATTTTGAAGTATGGATTCCAACAATCATCGGGAAGGATGTCGGGATTCATGACGGTGGCAGCTGCACCAGTATCCAACAAGGCTATGACAGGAGTAGCCAAAGAATTGTGATGAGAGATCTATGTAGAAACAAGAGGATACGGGTCATCTGAAATAGAAGATTGAGAGAAGGGATCTGTCATGACAAAGAAAGGGTCAGAAGCATCAGAATCCGAATCTCCATCGGAATGGCTGTTATCATCATCTGTGTAGGAAATTGCTATTAAGAAGCATGGGGATGGATCGCTGGTAAGCTCAAACAAGGATTCAACATCTGAATAATCTTCTCCTTCAAGATGAGGAGCGATTTGGGCCATGAACTGTTTTTTCTTTGAACTTTTCGGACAATTCCTGGCAAAGTGGACCTTTTGTTTGCACAAAAAACATGTATCAAATTTTTCCTTTCCATTGTTGGATCTTTTCCGCAGGGAACTTCCATTTTTTCTTGAATCCTTTAGACTTTCTGTGTCTATTGTCTGTTGTCTGCTTATATCTCTTCGATTTTGTTGTGTTGGAACAGGAGCAGAGTTTTGGATCTTTACATTTGATGTACAGGTGTTTATCAGAACAGACTGGACCAAGAGCTTTAGCATGAGATTGATATTTTTGCCATAATCTAGTCTGCACACACAATTTCTCCAGGGCCTGTTGCATCATTTTCCATATCTGACCGAAACTAATGGATTGCCAGTCAATACCTTTGTTACAAATTTGTCTCATTGTTTCTTCTGCCAGTTCTTCTGGAACGGAGTTGACAAAAGCTTATTTTATGCTGATATCATCGATTTGGTTAATGAAAAAAAACCTTTTGCACATGCGGTCAAAGTGTTTTTTCTAAATCTTTCAGTTTAATGGAGCAACACTTCATCTTGAGGAATTCGGTCCTGGCAATGGTGATGTCGTGTCCTAACATGCCCAGAAAGTGTCCTCTGAGGACTGTGATTTCTTCTTCAGGAGATTTGAGTTGAAGAAACTGGATTTGTCTGTATTCTCCTAAGGAGTTCCCGAAATCTCTAAGGCTTCCTTCAAGCCTAGCAACAAATCTTTTGAGGACATCATGAAGGGGATATTGCTGCATATCAGTGGTTAACCACGCATATAGAGACTGGAATCGTTCACGCCATTGAGATGGAGGGACGTCATTAATGGTGAACTTGTAGTAATCATTTCTATCAAGGGGATTGAGGAACTGTGAAGCAGGGTTATCATCTTCCATATGAGTATCCACAGGTTCAACAACTGGTTCTGATCCCATCATGAAAAGATTGTCAAAACCCTCAAACTAATCGAGGTCAGATGAAATGACTGGGATCGGTTTGGGTGGGCTCTGAATTGTGTCGCTGTGGGTGAGCTGCTGCTTGAGGAAAGAACATATTGGGTTTGGCTCATCAAATGATAGCATTTCTGCCATGGAGGAGGAGGAAGAAGCACCAATGGTGGGGTCTTCGGAAGAGGTATTCGTTTGGTGTGTTATCAAAGGGGTCGCTGATGTAGGATTCAAAGGTGCCGCTGGAATAGGTGTAGGGTTTGATGATGGTGCTGGTCTCTTTTTGTGATGGGGTAACTCTTTCCATAAGGCTAGAGCTGGTGAATAGGTTGTGACAGAGGTTGGGATTAAAGGGTTGAACAGAAGATGTCGGGAAGTAGGATGGGGAAAATAGGCTTGGCTGAGACTGATCTAGCTGGGATTCAAGGGATTTGAGTTGGTGTTGTAAAAACTCATTTTCTAACAATAACTTTGACATCTGGGGAGACCACTCTGTAGTGTATTGGACCAAGTAAGACAACTGTTGAAGTATGGCTTCGACTTTGATGCGGACATTTGAAATGTTTTGAGTCAAGAACGAAAGATCATAACTTTGTTTGGACACCTGAGAGCTGAGAGTCTCTTGGTTACAAATGATTTGTTGAAGAGCTTGATTTTGCGCAACATCATTTTCTGCCTGTCAGTTGAGTGCTGCTTCCACAACAGAGATTGTCTTTGTTGTCCTTTCTCATCAACCGCAGTGGGATTGGGAATCTTCCAGACATGTTTGATCTTCTCCTTATCGAAAGTGGTTAAGGGAGGAAATAGAGGTTTGTGTGAACCCGAAGAAGAAGAATGCATCATACTGAATTCAGTATGGAAAACAGTAGAAACCTCATTCCTGTTAAGGAATTTAATTTCGACTGATCCATCATTCTTTTTGGTAAAAGTGGGTTCTGTGTGCTGGATAGGCTTGGCTGTTTCGGTTCTGTGTTTTTCATAAATGGTTATCCAAGAGGTGGGTAGAAGGGCTTGGAGTTCCTCTCTTTTGATCTGTCTGGGGACAAAAGTACAGTGAGGGGTCTGAGGAGAGTCAACCGAAAGAAATATGGATTCACCATTTTGTAATTGGGGAGGAAGTGGGAGTTCGAAGGCATGGTTTTGGACTCTGTATACCATCTGATGGTGAAGGGTTGCCATATATGTATTCTCCAATTCTGGGCCAGTGATCTGGATCAGAACACGAAACACAGTACATGACATGTGACGGATTTGAAATCCGGGCTTGAAACAAAATTAATGTACAGGAAACTTACAAGACACGCTTCAGACTTGAAATCGGGACGCTAAAACAAATAAAATAGCTAAGGATAGTGACATTTTTTACTTTTAAAACCAATATGTCTCTTTCTTTAATAGTAATCCTAAATTAGCACATCTCACTACTAAACTAGGTGGTTTAGATAATAGAAAAATCTGATTTTGGAGTTTGCCCACGTTTTTTGATTTTTTCGGCTTTTTCGATTTTTTTATTTTTTTCAAAAATCACACAACGAAATTACAAAACATTAAATAATAATTTACATACTCAAATATTAATTTAAGGACTGTCAAGATCTTCTGCTTCAGAATCATAATCAGAGGAATTTTGAGGCATCCAACTATCACTGAAACGGTCATCCTCTGAAGTAGAAGGTTCGTCGTGAATACTTGCTGAAGCTGAAGTATTTGCTGAAAATTGAATTCTTGTAGAGGAAGAAGTAGAATTTGCGTGTATCAAAACTTCAGTATAATACGGGTGAGCTGGCCATTCTGGTTTAATTGGCCCTCCTAATGTACAGTACATACCATTTTGTCGCATCCAGCCAATGTAGTTCAAATTGTCAAATCTTATGCCATTTTTTATCACCATTTGCGGTATAATATCCATATAATCCTTTGAGTGCTCTTTCTGGATTCTGGGTGTAGCAATATTGAAAGAGTACCATAGGTAAGTTAATTAATTGCGTTGACTAATAGCTTATTTGGAATGCCCTTATCATTAAGGTGTCCTCTTAAATCTCCTCTGAAATCTTGGGTCCGAAGCTTGCTAGAGTCCTCTGCTCCCAATCTATCGTCGTTGGATTCACCTGAGTGAGAATGGGAGAGCTCGGAGGCTGGGTACTATGAATAGTACTCTGTGAGATATAAGGTGTGTCATCAAATACAATGTCTCAAGGGGAATGATAGAAAACTGAAGGTTTAGCTCCTGAAACAAAAGGTCTAGCTCTTGAAATCGACGGTCTAGCTGGGGCATCCTCTTGGGTAGCCCTACTAGAAGATTATCCGCCTGAAGATCGGCTAGACGATGATCGAAATCTCCCTAACAATCTCTTAAGTATCCCTGAACTCCTTAGTGGTTCACCCACAGGGGGTTGGGGAGGGGGTAGCATCAATGTAATCCTCCCCTTCCTCAGTAGAGGACTCATCAACATAATCTCATTCGTACCCAAAAACTCAGGCCTGTGAATGCATAGGAATATCGGGAATTGAATGAGTTGAGTGTGAACTATCACTAGTTATTCATTGGTGTGGCTCGCTATATGCGGGATATGGTACAGGACTCAAAAAAGTAGTCATATCTGGGTGGCTTAATGGGGTACATAATCCATGGGTGGTGGACTACCCATTGGGGGAATAAAAGTAGCAGGGAGTGTCATGTGTCCACAATGCTCTCAACTCAACCTAGCTGACCGAGTCACTGGTCTGTCAGCCACTCTACACTTACGGTCCCTAATCGGGCATAACTCATCATTATTCCTTCTCCAATCTGCCATCTACAATTTTAAAAAAAAAAAATTATAATTATAAATCTAACATTAATATAACAATTTTTTTAATAAATGACAAAATAAAACAATATAAATTAAATACATTATTCTTAATAGAAAACTGCAAATTAAATAATAAAATATGCAATAACTAACAATCTGAAAAAAAAAAAAAATTAACCGCGTTCTGACGTCAACAGAAGGTCATCCAGTCAACCGTTTGCTAACGTGTACGCGGTTGACCTGCTGACATCAGCACGCGGTCAAATATAGCAGGCAACTCTCCCTACGCGCTACCACGTCACCGCAAACCAACCACTGTTTTTTTTCTTTTCAGGCCATTTTTTTGTTTTTTTTTTTTTGCAAAATAAGCCCAGACCTACTCTAATCTCAAGTAAACTTTATTACATTTATCACAAACAAATTTTTATTGTGTTTTGTGATTGATATTGAGTTAGATCTACACATTTTCAAGTAAATTAAAAATTGTGTTAAGTTGTGATGTTTTTTTACGTTGGGTCTAGAGACAAAGTTGACAAGGATGACGTTTGCAAAAAGATTATGGTCTCCAAAAATATTTTGGCAAAAATCCGGCGGCGGCATAATCCGAAACTTTCGATCAGCAGGGAATCACCTCGACAACAGGGGTAGGCTGAACGAGTTGGAGAACCAGGTGGCGAGGATCTATGCCCAAGACCTTACAACAGGCCCAAAAATTCTGTCACAAGAATGGGCCGCTCCAGGGATGGGCTGGTCCACTTGAACAGGAACTCATACAACAATTCAGAAAGGAGGACTGCAAGGCTATTGGGCCACTCAAGGAACAGCCCAAGCCAAATGAACAGGGCCCAAGTATTCAGTCAAAATCTGGGCCGAAACAATTTGGAGATGGGAAGGGCAAGGCAGCCGGGTCATCTTCAAAGGGCACATCTGCCGGGTCAAGCTGAAAAGAGAGTGGAATACCAGTTTCATTTAATGATTAAAGTATTGGTATGGAATGTTAAGGGTGTAGGCCACCTAGACTTTCATGCGCACATGATGGCTATTATTCACTCGCACAATCCGACGGTTTTGGCGCTTTTAGAAACAAAAATAAGTGGGTAACGAGCAGAAGATATATGTGCACGTTTACCTTTTTCACATTCGGAAAGGGCGGATCCGGACGGCTTGCGGTGAGGAGTTTTGCTGTTATGGAATGATGTCGATATTGAACTAACCTTGGTGGCTAAGAGCATCCAGGCTATCCATGCGGTAGTCAAGGTTCGAAACTCTTCTCACTTATGGTTACGGTCTTCTATTTATGCTAGCCCGGATTTTAATACTAGATTACTTATTTGGCATCACATACGTAGTCTATCTGCTAGTCATGATTTGCCTTGGTTAGTCATGAGTGACTTTAATGATGTTCTTTATCAATCTGAGAAATTTGGGGGCCTGCCCCCATCCCAATCCAGTGTTTCGGCTTTTAGAGATATGCTAGATGATTATGAACTTATGGACCTTGGCATGAAAGCTCTCGCTTTACTTAGACCAATAAACATGATCGAGGCAGCCTTATTTTTCAAAGAAGTGATAGGGCAGTCGCTAACCCCGCTTGGAGGAACCTATTCCAAGATGCCACTACTTATAACTTAGTAAGAACCAGATCAGACCATTCTCCTATCCTTCTTAATTTACATCCTGGGAACCTTACTCCAATCTCCAAGCCTTTCCGTTTTGAACCAATTTGTCTTTCCCATCCGGATCTAGTTAATATCGTTCATGATGCCTGGTTAGGTAGAGAAGATAATTTTTTCTTGGGTGCTTCTGATTTAAAAAAAATATTGTGACTGGAATGTTAAGCCATTAAGGTCTTTGGCAACATCAAAGCCAAAAAGAGAACTTATCGCCAGAATTAAAAGTACCCAATTAGCTCTTGAAAACTGCCATTCAAACTTTCTTATTAATCTAGAGCGCGAACTTCTAGCCAAACTTGATGTAATTTACAGAGAAGAAAAGCATTTATGGGGCTATTAAATCTAGGATTGATTGGCTTATGTGGGATGATATGAATCTCAAATACATGAAAGTTCAGACAATCCACAATAGAAAACACAATAAGATCATGTCTTTGAAAAATAGAAACGGGGAATAGGAATTTGATATCTTGGCTGTTAAGATAATTATCCTCAATCATTTTCGGGACCTCTACACTCCTAATAAGACTATGGACTTCATCAATCCTGAGGAATTCCTTTTTCCTGGTTGCCAATCAACGACTGTGACCTTGCGAATCTGAGCACCCTACCTACTACCATCGAGATCAAACAAGCATTGTGGAATTTCAAACCACACAAAAGCCCGGGTCCTGACGGCTTACGCCTAATATTCTTCCAACACTTCTGGAATATACTGAAACCATCGATTTGCTCCTTTATTCTCAAATTTTTCAAGGGTGTACCTCTGAGTGAAGACATTAATTCTACTTTCTTCTGTCTTATTCCAAAAGTACCAAACCCAAAATCGGTAGGTCAACTTCGTCTGATTAGCTTGTGTAACACTTTATACAAGCTCATCTCCAAAATCATGGCTAACAGAATCAGACCTCTCCTTCCTTCTATCATTTCCCCTTTTCAAGGCAGCTTCATCCCTGGTAGAAGATGCACAGATAATGTTGTGGTGGTCCAGGAAGCTATCTACTCTATTAAGCAAACGAGTTCGAAATTGGGAGCAATAGCAGTCAAAATCGATCTAGAAAAAACTTTCGACCGTCTAGAGTGTGATTTTATTAAAGAATCTCTTGTATTCTTCAAATTCCCTGCTGACACTATCAAACTCATTATGAATTGTGTCTGTTCCCACAAGATGGCTATACATTTTAACGGGGAGCTTTCAGAATGGATTTATCCTACGAGATGTATTAGATAAGGTGACCCGCTTTCACCATATATCTTTGTCATCTGTATGGAATACCCTTCCCTTAGCATTGAGAAATCAGTGGGTGAAAAGCATTGGAAGCCTATCAAAATTGGTAAAAATGGTCATTCAATCTCTCATTCTCTTTTCACGCAGACGATGTTATTCTCTTTTGCATGGTAGATGATCATTCCATTATGGAAATCAGAAGAGTCCTTGATGACTTCAGCCTTATGTCGAGTCAGAGAATTAACCTTTCCAAATCCAAATTCACCGCCTCTGCCAACCTATCTCAGGACAGAATACAAGACATCGAGAATCTCCTCCAAATTAAACATACTACAAATTTGGGAAAATATCTTGGCTTCCCAATTTTTCAATGTAGACCAAAGAACTCGGACTTACAGTTCATCCTAGATAAGGTGAGACAAAAACTTTCGGGATGAAAAACTAACCTCTTGTCCATTGCGGGTAGACGAACTATCATCCAATCCTCGTCTACCCAGATTTTGTCCTATTACTCCAAATGCTTACCTATACCGTTGTCCATCTGTGATAAGATTGATAAAGAAAACCGTTCTTTCCTTTTGGGAAGTTCTCAGTCCTAAAAAACAAGATGCATCTAGTCAGATGGGACAGGGTAGCAAGGCCAAAGAAGTTGGGAGGTTTGGGGGTCAGGAAAGCAAGACTTGTTAACCAAGTAGGACTCACCAAACTTTGTTGGAGATTGAATAAGCCACATTCGGTTACTTGGGCAACTGTACTTAAGAATAAATACATCAAAGTGAATTCTGAGGCACTAATCAGGGTTAAGACATACAGGGCTCTATCAACCTTAAAGCTATCAGAAAAGGCATAGACCTCTTCCATGAATCTTCTTCTTGGATCCCGGGAAATGGGGAAATTATCTGGCTTTGAAAAGCGGTGAGGTCACCATTACGTTAGAAAACTAGGTTGCCTACTAGGACTGCCTACTAGGGGCCACGTGTTGTCGTGGCACGAGGACTACAACCTTATCAGTACTCAGTGGATTGAGCGTGTGCACGACATATTTGGTTTTCGACCCCCATCCGAGTCCATTAAGGTAACACCATCGTCCTTGTAGAGGTGTATGCCCACATTAGTGAGCCCATAGGAAAGGATGCCACTGATTTGGCCGTAGACCAGCGGGTCCGGACACTTATTTTCCTATTGATTTCCACCTTTCTATTTTCAAACAAATTCGGGTCGCGGGTGAACATGCGGTATCTCCTCACCATAAGCGACGGGATCTTGGTAGAAAACCAGCATTCCTGGGCTAGCGCCATCCTTGCACATCTGTACCGACAAATGTGCACCTCTGCTCAGGCCGTTTCTAAGGACATAGCTGGATGTTGCCTTTTAATACAGGTTTGTGTACTTTTTTATATGATTTTATTGCTTCCATGTATTTTGAATATTTGTTGATTAAACCGTGTTTTTTTTGTACTAGTTGTGGGCGTGGGAGCGCATCTCATGTCTCCGGCC
The DNA here is from genome assembly GCA_026122235.1 of Vinca minor. Classification (NCBI taxonomy): domain Eukaryota; kingdom Viridiplantae; phylum Streptophyta; class Magnoliopsida; order Gentianales; family Apocynaceae; genus Vinca; species Vinca minor. The sequence goes on along the minus strand of JAOCZM010000161.1, from coordinate 444,012 downwards.
CCAGAACCGCGGCCCGAATCTTCACGATATTACCGCGAACGGGAGAGCTTACGGGTCGCGAAGGAATACAGGCCGAAGTTTCCGTAACGCACCCAAAGCACAGCTTACGGTGTTTAGAGATCAGCTGGATCAGTAGACGGACGCCCAGGGGCAAGTATTTTCTTTAATTTCGTATTTTATATTTAAATTAAAGCAATTGATTTATCTAAATACACTTTTTATTGGCATAGTATTACCGATGCTCGGGAATTGGTACTCATATTGGGTGCCGATTTCAGCCGCACTAGGAAACTGTGTGGGCACCGGAAACCCTGATGGATCAGCCTCAGGTTGTGTCGGCTCCGGTGGCCCGCCCCGTTGACGAAGTCTCCTAGCTGCCAAGTCCTCCTGAGTGGCCTGCCGGTTCCTCCGAGTACCTTGCCTCCCCACCACAGATCTGCCCGGAACATGTTCCCTCGGCTGCGTCACCGGATGCAGAACTGCAGCTTCTGCTACATCCGCAGCGCGCGATCTGTACGATACCGTCCTCCCGGCCGCTACGAATGCATCTTTAATTGTCTTTGCAGCCCAAGAGATGAGGGACTTGTATTGACTGTTTGTACGAGAGGCCGGCCTCTCGTATTCCTCGAGCATCAGTCTATTGGATTCCTCCATGCAACATCAAATCTCGTGTCAGTATATTGTACACTAGAAAAAATATTCTAGACAACGCAAAGAAAAAACTTACAAAAATAACTTTGAAAGTTGAAATGGTTGAATGTCCATTGGGAGTGGCCCAGCATCCTTGTTTCGGGGGTTTGTCAGGAGGTGAACGGTAATGCGGTTGTACGATTCCATTTACTCACGGGTAGGTAGGAACACATTACCGGGTACCGGGATAGCGTTCGCTCGGTGGGAACACATTACCAGGTAGTTGGATAGCGTTCGCTAGCGCATCCACGCGTGCAGCCCAGAGAGAAATGTATGTGGAATGTTCATTTTCCCAGTCTCGAGCCGCTGTAGCCTTAAATCAGTGGACGTTGACACCCTCTTTGGTACCTTCCGCCACAGGTGGGATTGGTATCACCTGCTGGAATCCGAATTGCCTAGCAACCCGGTCCGGCATATGGTATTCAACCATCTCGAAACAAACGAGCGGCGTACAAGGTTCGGCAGGTGGCCTGAAAGCCTTCATCTCGAGCAGCCCTCTCGGCAAGTGTACTTGGTATAAATCAATTGTTTTAATTTAAACATAAAATACGAAACTAAAGAAAATATTTACCCCTTGGGCGTCCATGTTGATCCAGCTGATCTCTAAACACCGTAAACTGCGCTTTGGGTGCGTTACGGAAACTCCGGCCCGTATTCCATCGCGACCCATAAGCTCTCCCTCCACGGGAATATCGTGCAGATTCGGGTCGCGGTTCTGGGGCCAGAGACATGAAATTCGCTCCCACGCCCACAACAAGTACAGAAAAAATACGTAGTAATAAACAAATATTCAAAATACATGAAAGCAATAAAATCATATAAAAAAGTACACAAACCTAGATTAAAAGGCAACATCCAGCTATGTCCTTAGAAACAGCCTGAGCAGAGGTGCACATCTGTCGGTACAGATGTGCAAGGACGCACTACAAAAAAAAAGACCTTTAGTAACGAAAATTTTCGTTAGGAAAGGTCAAAAAATTCGTTACTAAAGACCTTTAGTAACGAAAATCGTTTGTCACCAAGTTCGTCCTGAGAGCCCCGTCGCTAAAGGTCTTTCCTAACGAATAAGGATATTCGTTACTAAAGGTCTTTAGTAACAAGCGAGTTTCGTTAGGAAAGGTGACCTTTAGTGACGAAATATTTCGTTACTAAAAGTTTTACAAAAAATTTAAAATTTAAAGCCATGGAGCCGAGCCGAGGCGGTTCCGAGCCGTGCCCAAGTTCACCCATTGGAGCCGAGCCGAGCCGAGCGGGAACCCCTCTACAATAATGTGGAATAAAGTCTCCACATTTTCATAGAAGTAAGAATCGAACTCAAGACCTCCAACTTGTATGTCATGCACTTAACCACTGAGCTACGTTGGTCATTTGTTATTTATTGTTCCTATTATATTTATTATAGTGAAGTTTTGTATTTTGAACCTTTAATTATTTTAATTTCTCTTTGTTTGGTGATTTTTTTTTTTATGAATAAAATTAAAATTAATACATTTTCGTCAATGTATTTGTGTATTAAGTTGTTATAAAAAATCAGAATAAAATTATTCTAGTTGCATATATACTATTTTTTAGTAATACTTTTAATATAAAGACTAAACAAATATAAAAATTAAAATTATATTCTAAATTATATCATACTTATATATGTATATTCTTAAAAAAAATATATATATTAAGATGAAACTTTTCGTGACAAATTTTTGTTTCGTTAGGAAAGGTTGACCTTTCGTAACGAAAAAGGTATTTGTCACGAAAAGTTATACCTATCGTGACGAAAATGTGTTTTCGTTACGAAAGGTAACGAAACTACTACTTTTAGTAACGATTCCGAATTTCGTTACGAAAAGTATACATTTCGTAACGAAAAATGACTTCGTCACGAAAGGTTCGTCATAACAGGTAGTTTTTTTTGTAGTGACGGCTAGCGCAAGGAATGCTGGTCTTCTGCCAGGATCTCGTCGCTGATGGTGAGGAGATACCGCATGTTTCCCCGCGACCCGAATTTGTTTGGAAATCGGAAGGTAGACATCAGTAGGAAAATAAGTGCCCGGGCCCGCTGGTCTACGGTCAAATCAGTGGCATCCTTGCCTGGGGGTTTACTAATGTGGGCATATACAAAGGCGATGGTGTTACCCTAATGGACTCGGATGGGGGTCAAAAACCTAATATGTCGTGCACACGCTCAATCCACTGAGTACTGCTAAGGTTGTAGTCCTCGTGCCACGACACCACGTGGCCCCTAGTAGGCAACCTACGTCTTCTAACGTAATGGTGACCTCACCGCATCGAAGGTTAAAAATATGTGTCTGGACGCCACCGCTCTACTAATGTGGTGACCAAGGCGTGGTCTATTTTGACCTTGCCTATCCTACAGCAACCACCGAAACCTAAAAGGTCAATCAGCTGAAGCACCCTTGCGTTGGCTTCGTTTTGGTAGGCATCAAAGAAATTCCCGTAGTTGCTAATTATTTTTAAACTAGTGTTTAACTCTACGTCCCCGCCCCATATTCTAAAAGCTCAAAGGGATGGGTGTTTATTTAAAACATTGAAATCATAAAGACCGGGCAGAAGGTGTGCAGGAACAGACATCTAAAAAAAATAACATACAATGCATCAGAAACTACACAAAATCAATTCACAATTCACAATTCACCATTCACTGTAATAACAATTCATAACTCACAAAATAACAATTCACAATTTACCATAATCCGCAATTAACAAAAATATTGAAGTCGCGAAAAACCTAAATTGACAAATCACCTAATTTAAAAATTGCCCGAATTTGTTAATTGACATAAATTCACAAAATCAAAACCAAATTGAAACACATACAACTTCAAATAGGGAACAAATTACTCTAAAGAACAAAAATCACAACAATTAAAACTTCAAATAATAACATACATGTTGAATTTCTATAAAACATTCCAAAAAAATTAAGGTTTTATACCTCCTAGATTGAGAGATGAGAGAGAAGATGGTGGTGGATTGTTGTCGGCGGCGGCGGCGGGAGGGGGGAAGCACTTGGGGATTTTTTTTTGTTGAAAGGCTCGCGGGTGGGTGGGAGAATAAGGGATTTGGGGATTTTAATCTAGGAGGCCAGGACGGAAGTCCTGGGGCCAAGACGAAAGTCCCACTTCCATCTTGGATGACGTGGGCAAGGTGCGTCTGGGAGTTGTCCACGTCAGGCAGGACGGAAGTGGGACTCCGTCTCAGGACGGAAGGGACGTGGACAGAAATGTTACACACATTTTCCAATGTCATGTCATGACCATTCTACTAAATAAATACCATACTAATGCAATTCCCTTTGATCTTTGCACTTAATATACAAGTGTTTATCTGAACACACTAGAACAAGGGCTTTGGCATGAGATTGATATTTTTGTTAGAATCTTGTTTGCACGCATAGTTTTTCTAATGCAAATTGTCATGTCGTAATGATTTGCCAATAAATGCTTGAGGCGCGGACTTGTCTCATTATTTCATCTACCAATTCTTCAATAACAGAGTTCACAAAAACTTGTTACATGTTAATATCATCAAATTGGTTAATGATAAAAAACTTTTTACACATGCAATCAAAGTGTTTTTCCAAGTCTTTTAGTTTGATGGAGCAACACTTCATCTTTAAGAATTCCAACCCAGAGTGAATGAATATACAGTAAAATCTAATATCAATCCACTATTTAATCCATTTGTCTCATGATATCAGGTTCAATAGTAAGTCTGTGTGATGCAATCAGGGAAATGAACCCGAGAAAAACTTAATTCTCATATGCTGGATTATTTAGTCCCATTACTGGAAACTTAATTCCCACTACTGGATTATTAAGTCCCATTATTGGAAAATTAAGTTTTCCTCTTAGTTCAAATGGGTTAAATTATAAACCACCTAATTTTATCACACAAAAAGACTACTGAGCCTAATATTGTGTTTCCCCATGGTCTGTCATTCTCTTATTCTTTTTTCTTTCTTTTTTAGTTTTTATTTGGTTTATATTTGAATTCTTTTTGTTTACCTCAGTGCAGAAGTGGAATCCTAACTGAATATGTTCGCGGGGTCAGCGGTGGATGTGGCATCCTAGCTGGACATGTTTTTGTGGTCTGCGGTGCCTGCGTTACAACCCAGCTTAAAGTATTTGCAAGTATTAGTGTTGTTTACGATGGCTATAGTTTTAAATATTTTAATCAACGGAGTTGACCAAATAAAAAATTATTTGAATTATGTTGTCCATGTAGATTTTTTTTTATTATTTATTTTATAGGGGGAGGGGGTGCGGGAATCGAACGCAGGACCGAGGTCCTGCGTCCATGTAGATTGATCATTGATATATATACAAAGTTTTCATTATTATAATATATATTAAAGATGAGGCTGACTTTTTGCTTACTAATAGATATTAAAGATGAGGCTGGCAAGTGTGTTAGTTATATCATTGACAAGTGGGTGAGTTGAGTGAGATAGTTCTGTGAACACTGCTTATAATGCCTAGAGAGGATACATATATAGAGACTATTTACAAAATTAATTTCAATTTCAGTTAAAAAAATGAGGGAAGGCTTGTGGATCTTGAGAAAGAGTCTTATAGATCTAACTGCCTCAAGTTTCGCAAACCCCCAACAGTTCTAGATGATTGCAATCATTGGAACTTTGGGGCTTACTTGTGCCCGCCTCCTCAGACACAAAAGAAGAAATAAGGGTATCAAAGTTGCCTCTTTTTCAGAGGCTTCTCAGTTACTCCCACTGGGATGTTATCATTAGAAGACCAAAAATCTAGCCATTTGTTTTACAGAATTATTAGCCACTTTGATCATCAACGTTTTTTCGCCTAGTCACTTTGGTCAAAATTTAAATTTTTTAACTTATTTCATCATTAAACATTTTTCGGCCTGCCATTTTGGTCAAAAATGATTTTTTTAACTTTTTTTCATCACTAAATTTTTTATATCTGCCATTTTGATCACTAATTTTTTTTACTCTGCCATTTTGGTCACTAAAGTATTTTAATTCTGCCATTTAAGTCACTAAAAATTTTGACCAAAATGGCAGACCGAAAAAAATTTAGTGACTAAAATGAAAATACTTTAGTGATGAAAAAAGTTAAAAAACTTATTTTTGACCAAAATGGCAGGCCGAAAAATGTTTAATGATGAAATAAGTTAAAAAAAACTTGAATTTTGACCAAAGTAGCTAGACGAAAAAACGTTGATGATCAAAGTGGCTAATTATTCTTGTTTTACATGAATAAATTTCATTTTTATGGTAGTTGTTTTAACCCAGTTCGGTTCCCATGCGAAACGCTTATAATTCCATACGTGCGGGTCGCGGATCCAGCTGTTGGTTCCCATTGAGCATGGATCGACGGCTGTGAGTTAAGGGAGAGTAAAAAGAGCACAAATGTAATTTCGCAAAAAAAAAAAAAAAAAAAGGAAACCACGCCAAAGTCACGTCATTGAGGAGAGAGAAACCTGCCAAAAACCGCCTTTTCACCTTCCTCCTCACTTCTTCTCCTTCATCGAAACTTGGCAAAAAAAGCTCTGGAAGGAAATTTTGAAAAACTTTTTTCCTGTACATCTTCCTTCCGCATTTTCTTCCTAAAAAAAGAGGTCATTGTTCTTGTAGACCAAAAGAGAGAAAATAATCAAATAAACCAAGAGAAATTATGAGTACATCCGAGTTTAAAGCGGAAAAAGAAAGAAAATGGGAATTTCTCTGTACCACAGAGAATATAATTTCTATTAATGAAGAATTATTAAGAGATAAAGAGAAGAACGTAAAAAAATTGGATCTTTTGCAAACTACTGATTTTTTGGGCTTGACCAAAATTTCTCTTGGTGGGTTAAATGAAGAGTGGCTTAAATTTGCCATAAAAAACTATGATGCATCTGAGAGATGCATCAGACTGGGCAGCGGGAGGCAAATTAACATCACTGCTGAAGACATGCAAAGGGTATACGGTGTACCCATGGGTATTAGAGATGTACCATTATCAAAGGAGCTTGAAGAAAGCTATAATATTGTAGATTTGAAGAAATATGCCAAAGATTTTTTGAAGATGGAGACTTCAAACAAAGGCTATGTTAATCGGCGAGACCTTTATAACATTCTTGTTGAAGGACAAAATTTGGGCAGCCTATCTGGCAGATCTTGTACACGAAGCCCTTGAACAATCTCATTTAAAGAAAGTTGGCGGAAAGCAATCAACTTTCAGAATTCCTGCTGACATGAAAGTTGATTGCCTTCCGCCAACTTTCTTTAAATGGGATTGTTCAAGGGCTTCGTGTACAAGATCTCGCCGATAGTCGCTACCATGTATGTTTTGCCCTCTTTAAACAGTTTGGTCAGTCGAACACTGACCATACGTGAATTGCTTGCAACAAACAAGCAGCTAAAAACGTACAGGAAGTAATACATTACCCATCTTTTAGATTTTAGATTTTGTCCTTCAACAAGAATGTTATAAAGGCCTCGCCGATTAACATAGCCTTTGTTTGAAGTCTCCATCTTCAAAAAATCCTTAGCATATTTCTTCAAATCTACAATATTATAGCTTTCTTCAACCTCTTTTGATGAGAGTACATCTCTAATACCCATGGGTACACCGTATACCCTTTGCATGTATTCAGCAGTGATGTTAATTTGCCTCCCGCTGCCCAGTCTGATGCATCTCTCAGATGCATCATAGTTTTTATGGCAAATTTAAGCCACTCTTCATTTAACCCACCAAGAGAAATTTTGGTCAAGCCAAAAAAAATCAGTAGTTTGCAAAAGATCCAATTTTTTTACGTTCTTCTCTTTATCTCTTAATAATTCTTCATTAAGAGAAATTATATTCTCTGTTGTACAGAGAAATTGCCATTTTCTTTCTTTTTTCGCTTTAAACTCGGATGTACTCATAATTTCTCTCTTGGTTTATTTGATTATTTTCTCTCTTTTGGTCTACAAGAACAATGACCTCTTTTTTTAGGAAGAAAATGCGGAAGCGAGAGAAGAAGATGAACAGGAAAAAAGTTTTTCAAAATTTTCTTCCAGAGCTTTTTTTGCCAAGTTTCGATGAAGTGAGAAGGATGAGGAAGGTAAAAAGGTGATTTATGGCAGGTTTCTCTCTCCTCAATGACGTGACTTTGACGTGGTTTCCTTTTTTTTTGCGAAATTACATTTGTGCCCTTTTTACTCTCCCTTAGCTCACAGCCGTCGATCCATTCTCAATGGGAACCAACGGCTGGATCCGCGGCCCGCACGTGCGGAATTATAAGCGTTCCGCATGGGAACCGAACTGTACCAAATTCAGAAGAGGTTTCAAACAAGCTACCAAAGTCGGATACATGATCATGTTGGTTCAAACATAGGGTATAGATGGAATTAATCATAGTAGAATGCATGTTATCATTTAGCAACATATGATTATGACTATATTATGGCAATAAGTCAGATTCAAGTTCTTTAACAGATTTCATGTTATCATTTAACATCATATGACCATTACCAGAAGATAGCAATAATTCAAGCTCCAGATCATTATCTTTTTCAAGAACAATATGCTTAGGCAGATGAATACATTTCCAGTCATGAACATCTAAATGCACAGCCTTATATTTTTTACACTCATTAAAAAGGTTGAACATTAAACTCCTCTTGTTTCAATGCGCCCATACCAATGTTGTTAAAATCCCGATTTAAATCTACGATTTTACGATTTTTCACCCCTTCACTGATTCTACGATTCTACGGAAGGAAAATCCCGATTTTACGATTCTACAGAAGGAAAATCCCGATTTTACGATTCTACACCCCCTCACCGATTCTACGTAGAATCCCGATTTTAACAACCTTGGCCCATACATCAAGTAAAACATTTTCAAAGTTTAAAACAGGATCATGCTGAGGGTTTGTCACATCAGTTACCTTATCCAAAATAGTCGTTACCATTGTTAATTTCCCAGCAGATTTAGCATGTATCCAAGGACCATAAGCATCCCCAGGATCTATGGGACCAAAGATAACAGACACAGACCTAGTACAAGAGATTTCCCTATGGCCAAAACAGCCACACTTGTAGAAAATCTCTGCCATAACCTCACTGATCCGAAACGAAAAGACACACCATAATGCTAAGACAAACAAAAAGAAAAGAAAAAATTTACAGATCTAGGTCTATAGGCTCCCATGAACCATTCCTGAACCAGGACCGATCTGAAAACGACACCAGTCAAAGAAGAAGAAAAAAGAAAAACTTTAGAAAAGAGGACTAGTGGAAGAATGAGAGAAAACGAGAAAAAAATCAACAGCTTCATATATCAGCTGTATAAGAGCTAATCAAGGTAAAAGACAGAGTACTCAAGGCGATTCGTATCCCAAGCCGTAAATGCTTTCCAGAGTAATCTCTAACTAAAGGCGGTGGAAAATGAGTGGGTTACAGGCTTACAGCTCATAATGCCACGCTAAGGGAAAAATTTGGGGTGGAACGGTTTCAATGGGTCCGGCCCCACTCTCCTCTCACATGAAAAAGGGAGGATTCACTTGAATGACTTGCTGAATGATCTGCGGGACCTACCCTATAAGTGGGTCCTATCTAATTTTATGTGAGAGCAGTGTGGGGCCGGACCCATTAGGTCCGCCCCATGCTAGACTTACCCCACGCTAAGAGATCACAAAGGCTTATAGAGCCGTTGGATCTAGGGATAAATCTTCTAGAGAGATTGGAGAGCATTTATCTCTTAGAGAGAGAAAATGGAGCCGTTGTGTTCATTGTTAGAAAAAACACATTCAATGAATGCATTATTAGAAATGCACAATTGTGTGGTTGAAATTGGTTTACTGCCTGCTCCTTGTCTTTTCTTTTTTGAAATCTGACACTTTTTTATTTTCTCATTTCCAAAAATGATAAATGACTCAAATTTGATTCAAGTTTCTTGGATCGAAGAAAAAAAAATAGAATAAGACATTTGTACCCTCCCCTTTTAAACTTGGATCAAAATTGTTTTTTTTTTTTAAATGGATTGAAATTTCAAATCAATCTTCATCAAACAACTTTTGTTGGGAAATGTATAAACTTTTAATTGGAATTAATTATACACAACTAATTCTGAATAAGTAAAAAAATTAATCCGAAATTTCTAGAGTTTGGAAGATCAAAAGTCATGAAATAACTTGATAATTTTTTAGGGTTTAATTCATTAATCCATTTTTATGTAATCCGAAATTTCTAGAGTTTGGAAGATTAAAAGACATGAAATAACTTGACAATTTTTTAGGGTTTAGTTCATCGATCCATGCTTATGTAAATTTTCAGAGTTTGGAAGATCAAAAGCCATTAAATAACTTGATAATTTTGTTAGGGTTTAGTTCATCAATCCATGTTTATGTAAATTTCTAGAGTTTGGAAGATCAGAAATTCATTAAATAACTTGATAATTTTTTTAGATTGAATCTCTAGAAAATTAATCCGAAATTTTCAAGATTTTAACTTGATAATGTTTTAGGGTTTAGTTCATCAATCCATGTTTATGTAAATTTCCAGAGTTTGGAAGATCAAAAGCCATTAAATAACTTGATAATTTTTTTAGATTGAATATCCAAATAATTTTTTAAGGTTTAAGCTCCAAAAAATTAATCTGAAAATTATGATACAAACAATGAATGTTTTAGGGTTTTGCTCATCAATTCATGTTCCAAAGTTTGGAAGATAAAAAACTATTAAATAACTTGATAATTTTTAAAGATTGAATCTCCAAAAAATTATTTCGAAAATTTGAAGATTTTAACAAAGAGTGGGTTAGGGTTTTTCTCATCAATTTGTGTTTATGCTCATTTCTAGCATTTGGAAGATCAAAAGCCATGAAATACCTTGATCATTTTTTAATCTTAACCAAGAACTCAGATTAACAAAAGTACAAATCAGAAAGTACAAATTAACAAAAAAAAAAAAAAACAATGCATTACTTCAAAAAACACCATCAAATTTCTTACATCACATAGATCATCAGGATTACCATCTTACATTTCATTATCAAAAGAGTTAGAAGAGGAATCCGGTTCAGATTCATCATTTCTATCATCTTCATTTGATGATTCATCATCATCTTTCTTCATCTTCATCTTCATCTTCATAATCAGCATCATCATCATCTTCATCAGCATCCTCATCCTCATCCTCATCCTCATCCTCGTCCTCGTCCTCATCCTCATCCTCATCCTCACCGGTTGATGGTTCATAATCAACATCATCATGAAGATCATCATCATCATCATCATCATCCGTGATTGATGGTGAATCAATCAAGTCAATAACTAGCACCTCCTTCAATTCGTCACTCAATTGATGTAGCTTAAAGCACTTATCATGGTACATTTCCTCAATAACTTCTACCCAGGCAAGGATAGGTGCATTATTCCTTATTGAATTGCCCGGTACAGCAGTACAAGGCAAACTCTTCGCCTCTTACAGTATCTGGTTCATAATGACCAAAGCATTTACAACCTTGATGACAATTGTCAGACCAAATTGAGCAACAAATCTCATCAGCATTCGTTTGAATCAAAAATCAAATTTAGAAGCTTGCAGTTGTATAGTGTTTGGATGGCTGTAGAGTATTGATCGTTGTCTACCATTGCTCATTTTTATGAAAGATAATCCATTGGATGTATATACTACAATAGAAATTTGTATCAATCGATTCAAGAGATTAAAATTTATATTCTATTAATCTTTTGAATCGAGTTTATATAGTATTATACATATCTCTTCGAAAGATTTCAACTCCTAGTAAATAGTTCCAATAGTAATTATGCACCCTTCCAATATGTAGACAATGCAATGAATGCAAGATGTTATTCCCAAAGAGATAGTTTCACATACTAGCTTCTGTCTTCTCACCGAAGCTATTATTCTTCATCCTTTTTGTTACTAATTTTTTCTTCGAATTCAAATTTCTGTATAGTTCGTATTCTATGAGAATGTTACTGACATGATTGCAATATTCTATTCCTAATGTACAATGCAATTGTGAAAATAAATATTTTCTGTAATTTGATTAGAAAAATAATTTATTAAAAAAAGAAGTTAATGGAATAAGGCATTTATTATTTTTGTTAAAAAAATCAGTTTATTTTAAATAAAAAATAAAAAAAATTATCGATTAACAATAGAGACATATGATTAACATTAGGGGCATAAATGTCATTTTTAGTAGAAAATTGAAAATTCATTGTATGCTGTGAGTAATCTTTTTAATTGAAGGTATATAATGTAGTAATATAGTTTAAGAATATAGACATTATATATGAATCGGCGATTCCACCGTTGATCGTGTATCAATTAACATTAATACAAAATTCAAAATTCATTGTATGTTGTGAGTAACCTTTTCAATTGAAGGTATATAATGCAGTAATATAGTTTAAGAATATAGATATTAGCTATGAATCGGTGATTCCATCCTTGATAACAATAGAGAAATATGATTAACATTAGGGGTATAAATGTCATTTTAGTACAAAATTCAAAATCCATTGTATGTTGTGAGTAATCTTTTCAATTGAAGGTATATAATGTAGTAATATAGTTTAATAATATAGACGTTATATATGAATTGGCGATTCCACCGTTAATCGTACCTCAATTAACATACGATTAACATTAGGGGCATAAATGTCATTTTAGTTCAAAATTCATTGTATGTTGTGAGTAATCTTTTCAATTGAATGCATATAATGTAATAATATAGTTTAAAAATATAGATATTAGCTATGAATCATTGATTCTGTCGTTGACAATAATAGAGACATATGATTAACAATAGGGGCATACATGTCATTTTAGTACAAAATTCAAAATTCATTATATGTTGTGAGTAATCTTTTCAATTGAAGGTATATAATGTAGTAATATAGTTTAAGAATATATACATTATATATGAATCGGCGATTCCACCGTTGATCGTGTATCAATTAACATACGATTAACATTAGGGGCATAAATGTCATTTTAGTACAAAATTTAAAATTCATTGTATGTTGTGAGTAATTTACCCTGATCCTACTTGATTACCGATCCTACGTAGAGTCAATTAAAACTCGTAGAATCGCGAGTTTGACTGGTTTGTTTGGGACACTGGGATGTACTCTTTTTCTTTGTTTACGTGGGAGTTTAGCCACTGCTACTGCTGACCTACTGGTCACAAATTCGAAATTCATACGTGTCAATTGCGTTGAAAATATCCTCCTCACCCATATTGTGTCTAACGTATGCATACAACTCAGTAACAAAAAAAAACAAATGAATATTTTGACCACAATTAACCACATTATTATAAAGTTGTCTTTCTCCTTATTCGAACTAAAATTTAATTACAGTGTATGACAGTATATTTGAAGTAGAAAGATATATTTTTACTAAAATATTTGAAGTTAAAATGATACTTATCTTGAAAAAAATGCAAAAATTAAGGAATAAAAATGACAAGAATAAAAATGGAAAATACGAATAATATGCAGAGGTTAGTGTTACAGTTCATACTTCAAAATAGAATGAGAAAATTATATAAAAAAAATATTATTTGTATAATTAAAGGTATATTTCAGAGAAATTTTTATTTATTTGAAGTCTTATTGTATTTGAATATATTAAGTAATCAAATGACATATTTTTATTTTAAAACTTCAAATTTCTTTTTGTTTGTGCACTCTAAATTACACTATTAAAACACTAAAAAAACTGGTCACAAATTACACTATTAAAACACTAAAGAGCATGCTCAAATTACAATATTACATAACAGAGAATTCCATGACAATTGAATAAATGGAGGACGGAGATTTTTTGCGAATGGAAGAATTCTGGTAACTTCAAGAAAATACATTAATTCTAAAAAAAAAATGAACATTAATTTTGAAATAAACTAAAATAGAAAATAGAAATTCAATTTGAAACGAAAAGAGTACTATTATGAAATTTTGAAATTTTGAAAAAAAAACTATATTATATTATAAGAATTTATTTATACAAAAATATATATTTTTAGTATTAATATATAATTTTAAAAAAATTTGGGGGCAGTGGCCCCACTTACCTCCATGAAGCTCCGCCATTGATTTCACCATAATGAAATCCCGCATGATCTTTTTGTTTCCTTGTCTACAGCTTTTCATTACAATAACTTCCTTTTTTAAAAGAGGGAAAAAAAAACGTGATAATCTTTGTGATAATGATTCATTCCACCGTTGATGAAATCCGCATTATCCTTATTCGTTTTTATTCCCTTTATCTTCAAATTTGAATAAAGACTTTCTTAGGGAGTTAAAATTTAGTCAATTAATTAGTTAAATTGGTGACAAAATAGTAAATAAGTGGGTGAATCCCTTATACCAACATGGATGAATAGTGTTTAATTTGAATTCTTAGTCAATTATAGCCAAATTTTGCTTAGTCGAAAAGCATTACCCTTTGAATAAATCCTTTATACAATCCTACTAATTCACACCCTTCCAAGTTATTTCATAGGGTAAAAGGTGTTCACGTCTCCTAAACTTTTCTCGATTTTAATTTTTTACCCTGAATTAAAAAACACAAAATTCTTGATCCTGAACTTTTATGTAGTGTTAGTATTTCACTTTCCATCCAATTCCACCGTTAAATCTAACTGAATAGCAACATCTGACTCTCACATGACTTAAATTAGGGCATTTTAAGAGAAAAAAAATAGGTTATGACCTAAAAAAAATTCAAAATGGGATAAGAAAACGGCTAACAGGTAATCAACTTACTTTACACTAAAAAGCCAGTGTACAATCTAAAATACATAGTATTTCGTCCAAACATTTATCTTGACCTTTTCTGCTTAAAATATATATATATATTGTCCTCTTCTGTCAAAAAATAAAATAAAATAGTAATATGTATTTGGTTCATTGTCATTTTATTTGAAAAAATTTGAGAAATTCATAACAAAATATGTTTACCAAAAAAATATGAGGAAAATTTTGGCGCATTTTTCTTATCCCATTTAGAATTTTTTTTATGTCATGACCTATTTTTTTCAAAATATTCATGAGTTAAGTCATGTGAGAGTCACATGTTGCTATTTCATTAGATTTAACGGTGAAATTGGATGAAAAGGGAAACATTAACACTCCATAAAAGTTCAGGGCCAAAGACTTCGCGTTTTTTAGTTCAGGGTCAAAAATAAAAATCGAGAAAATTTTAGGGAGTGTGGACACCTTTTACCCTATTCCATAAAGAAAATAGAAACCCCTTTCTAAATGGCAAAAAAACATCTGTCCCCGTTCCTGTCTCCATGCCTGTCCCCAACCAATCACAATTCACCATGTATATATATAATTGGAAAAAATATTTATATATTAAATTCTTATTGATTGGGAATAGGGATGGGGACATAGGATTTTCACCCTTTCTAAAGCTATTAAACACGTCCTTCATGTCATCCATTTTTATTAGTATTGCACCTAAATCTATTATTTTCATCAAAGACTCTCTATTCATTTTCTCGACTTTAGATTTTCATTTGTTTTTATTGATTCTGGACTATTCTGATCAAAATAATTTGATGAACGATGAAAAAATAAATAAATAAATACATCAATATTAATGTCAAATCTACCAAAAATATCCTTAAAATGTTGATTTTTTTCCTATTATGTCTCGCCCCTTTAAATCTGTACGGAATCGCATTCTTTTCCCCTGTAAAATTCCAAAAGTGGTGTATGCTCCGCTTTGGATCTAAAAGGTTGGTCTACCAAAGAATTAATATACATAATTTAGTAAATTAATTATCATCTCAAGAGAAGAACATGCATTGTGTGGTTCAAAAAGTATCAGCTGTCAAACCTCATATATGAATGTCGAGATTTATTCCACATATGCCGAACTTAAGTCGTTCTATACCATAGCCAGACTGAAATCCAATAGCACCCTTAACTATTGCTATAACTTTGATCCAATTGTTGCTAAAATGCTAATTAAAATGCGAATGAGTTAATTTATTTCTTAAATGGACTAAATTGCAAAGGAATCAAATTTGATATAGTGAAGGTCAATGAAGTAATTTTACTACATTCAGTTGATGTACATGTGCGTGAGTAATTTCATCATCTTTTAGCAGATTATCTTAATCGTCATTGAAACTAGAGAGATAATATTTTATTTTTATTTTTATTTTTACTTTTAGAGCGGGGACTAGAGAGCAGGGATTCAGTCAACGTTTTTATTTTGAGGGAGCAAAATATATATCAAAACCATATATAAAGTTTCAAGTATTTCAGGGGACTGAGAGCTAATATTTTAAAGTGTTTCTTTGAAAAAAAAATTATTCTGCAAGGGTAAATTATACTCCCTCCGTCTCAATTCTTATGACCCTATTTGACTGGACACAAAGATTAAAATGAGTGGCTTGATCGTGTAAAAATAAAAAATACCCTTGTCTTGAAAATTCAAATTGTATTTATTACAATGTTTATAGATTAATAAGTTGGTAGATTTGGAACTTATAAACGAATATAGTGTTATTTAAGGATAATGTCAAATATTTTAAGACAAACTGAAACAGTAAGAAGGTTCATAGAAATAGGACAAAGGAAGTATAACTTTTCGAAATTTTAAAAGCGAGAATGAACTTGCATCCGTTTAACATCGATGTTAAAAATACTATTATTAATTAAGCTACTACCCGAGCCAGAAATTATGCATGTAGAAGAAGATAAAGAATGGAGTGTAATTAGAGGTGTCAATCGAGCTATGTGAGCTGAGCTTGGCATAGCTCACGCTCAGCTCACATAAAAATTCAAAAGCTCACGCTCACACTCAGCCCGGAAAAGCTCATAAACCTTGAGCTCACGCTCAGCTCACATTTTAACACGAGCTCGAGCTTAGCTCACGAGCTTCCCAAGCTCACTTATATTAGCGAAGAAAATGAAAATCCTGTCTCAAGAATAGCCTAATACAATGAGTCTTAAAACTAAATTTGGACAAGAATACACAAAAAGAAGCAAAAGTTTCAAAATTGTTTGATATGCTAATAAAAATAGTCTTATATTAAAAAACAAAAAACAAAAAACAAGAGAATTCATGCACTTAAAATTTTAACAAATGATAAATTTGCAAATTTCAAAAGATTGATTTAATTCCATTGTCGGTGGCAATTCCAATCTTTACAATCCCATTGAATTCTTCTACACCATCTCACTTTTTGTTGTGATTCATCCCAATGTATTTTGTACCGTGTTTTCCCACGCTGTATTTTCCTGTTTTCTCTCTTCCTTTAACTTTTGTACCTGTCTCTCTCCTGTTGTAAGACTCCTTCTTTAATATAATCTCCTTTCTACCCAAAAAAAAGATTATTGAGTTAATCCACACATTATAATTATAATTATAATGTATATAAGTTTTTTTAAAATTAGTATTATATATATATATATATAATATTTTAATTATATTAATCTTATTCGGGTTCGAGCTTTTTTCGGGTTGAGCGGGGTCAAGCTCACACTCAGCTCACATAAGAAGCGAGCTTGAATGTTAAGCTCACGCTCACATTACCTCAGCTCACGCTCACATTTTTTCGAGTTATGTGAGCCGGGTTCGGGCCGGTCCGAACCCGTTGACACCCCTAGTAATTAAAAGAGAACATACGCTTCCATTTCTCTAATTTGTTCAGTAGTGTCAAGTCAGTGTGTATGATATTTCTTTCTTTTCTTCTGTTAGTCTGGTCATCCTCATCAATATGAATTGAATATTATTTTGGTCTTAAATTGAACGATTTTTTTTAATGCGTGATTTGGAGAACATGTTAATTTGAATTAAGTTACAATATATATATTAGTTCAAGTTTTATATTCCCTTTAGGGCTCCTCCATTTTTTATAGGATTTTAGATTTTGAAATACTTTTTCTTTTTTCTTTTTTCTTTTTATCTGAGTTAATGCGTGTCCTTGGGTACATGTTAGAAAGAGTACTATACATTTGACGTTCATAAAATTAAGAAAAATTGTTTGTCAACGAATAAATTTACCAAAACATTTTTAAAAATTAGGGAAGACTCATATGCTAGTAGATCTTGCATTTCAAATATAGAAAGTTAATTATAAATGCGTAAAGAAAAAATATACTCCTTCCGTCTCATTTCGATTGATCTTCTTACTATTTCAATTTGTCCCAAAATATTTGATATTTTTTAATTAACAACTATATTTATTTTTAAATTCCCAGTTTACCCTTGTCTCATTAATCTACTAAGTATTGCAATTAATATAACTTGTCTCAAGATAAAAGTATTTGTGATTTTTTA
The DNA here is from genome assembly GCA_026122235.1 of Vinca minor. Lineage (NCBI taxonomy): Eukaryota > Viridiplantae > Streptophyta > Magnoliopsida > Gentianales > Apocynaceae > Vinca > Vinca minor. The sequence goes on along the minus strand of JAOCZM010000161.1, from coordinate 426,016 downwards.
CATGGTCAAACCAACAATTTTTAATTTTTATCTCAAATTAAACATAGTTAATTAATTGAAACAGAAAGAATATTTTTTTTTAACAATACGGATATTCATATTAAAATAATTTATATAAAAGAGAAAATGAATATTTAATTTGTGACGAACAACTGTCTAAATAGCACAGGATAAGGTTTGGGTATGATGGGGCTTCAAATGTAGCTTAATTCAACTGTTTAAGAGAAGTTTTTAAAAAGTCATATGTTATGGTAGGGGTTAGGCGGACCCCTACCCGTTTATTGAAAAGGTCAAATTAGGCAAAAAATATATGGAGGGGACTAAACCAAAGACCTCCAGATTGGTGGATACAGATCCACTTCATACATATAAGATAGCGATGAAAAATGCAAACTTGACCATTTATAGTCATGATCAAGGATGATACAATGAATCCTATGCAAGCATGCAAAGCAATAAAAGAAAGTCTAGAGCCATTTATACTATGGTTCCAGTCGATACAGACATAGAAAAAGCTAGTAAAATAAAAGAAAATCATATACAAAAATCTATTAAAGACGTATATAAGAAGTTCCCAATCTATCAAGTGTGCACAAACCTTTTATGTCTGTAGGGAATTGTTGAAACTGATCAAAAAATCTGAATGCCCAGTCTTCAAATGAGTGATTAGCCAAACTGTCTGCTACCTTGTTCGCTTCTTGCGGAATGGACGAGATAACAGTATTCCCCAACATGGCACAAGTCTGTCCGAAGAGATCATCCAAACGCCAAGAGTTAACTGTTTTCCGCTTGATTGCTACTACAGTGAAGGTCGAATCTGACTATATATAGGTGACGCAAATGGAGTGAGATTGTGCAACATGAAGAGCAAGTCTTAGGGCCTCCAATTCTGCTCTCGAATTACTAGCTTCATCCGAGATAGTTTAAGAGCAGTTTGAGCCATAAAAGATTGCGAGTGTTAGGTGTATTATTATTATCAATGCAAGTTGGAAAGGACTAGTAGGAGCACGTACAAAATAATATTGATAGTCTGTCGGTAGAAATAGTTTGTCCTCATTGTATGTCTCATTTGCTGTTTCACTAATAAAAAACTGCTATGTAATAGTTTTTAAAAAAATTATAACCTAATAGAAATAATGAAACTCTCAATAATAAAAATTAACACAGTGATTTTTTATTAATGAGATAGAGAACGAGACGCAGAATGAGGGATAGACGATTTTTTGACATAGTCTGCATACTATATATCGAGAATGTGTCGAGAATTTGCCCCTGTTAAAAAAGAATGTATACATTACATTTGTTTATCATATACTGTTAAAGATATAAGATTTTAGTGAATTAATATGATGAACTCAAATTTATATGAAAATATTTTTCAAATCATAAAATAGGAAAAGAGTAACATTTGTTTATCATATACTGTTAAAGATATAAGATTTTAGTGAATTAATTTTTCATGATGAACTCAAATTTATATGAAAATATTTTTCAAAACATAAAATAGGAATAGAGTACTAATATTTCATTGTTCATTCACGATAATTTTCTTCACTGTTCATTTTGTGCTTAATATGGCATGATGTACGCACCTCCCATCTCTATTGCATTAGTAGTTGTATCTTGGTCAGTGAGTAAATTTAAAATGTATATACATATTAATAAATATAATACATGTAAGATAAAAAGACAATTATCTTTCTTATGAATTGACACTTTTAGCTTATATGTATTGCACTTATTGATCTGTATATAAATTTTAAACTTAAAGTTACTTCTATTGCATTCCTTTATGTTTCTTAATTATGTACCATAACTATTACTCTGTGAGCAAATAGCTTTTTATGCCACAAAACTAGTTTCCAGTGCTATATTTGTCACAAATCTATTTTTCGTTCTTTTTCTACCACAAAATTAGTTACAAGTGCTATATTTGCCACAAATCTTTTGTTCGTGTCTTTTTTGCCATGAAACATTTTTACAAGTGCTACAAATACCACAAAGCCACAGATGGTGGTGGTGCTAAGGTTGAGTTGGAGGGCAAAATAGGTAAGAGATAAAGTTAATTTCAAATACACCTCAAAATCTAATTTTTATACACAATTGGGTACATAAACTCTCATTTTTAATCTTTGACCCTTTTCAAATAGACCTTTTTTCCCAAATTAATAATCCGTACGCTTACGATGTTCTGAACCTAACTAAACACTACTTAGCAAAAAAAAAACCTAACTAAACACCCTTTAGTAAAAAAATTAAAATTCTAATTTCACTATCAAATCGTGATCATCTGCCTCAGTTAAGAAAAAATCTTATTAAATTTCAAGAATCTAAACCATGGTGAGGATGAAACAATCAGAGTTCACGGTAAGCTTAGGGTTTTATATTTGGGATTTGTGGGTTTGTTGAGGAATTTTTTACTATTATTTCCAGAGGGTTTAGATTTTTAGAAATTGGCTTAAGTTGATGTTATGGTTTTATTGGTTGCCTACGAGTACTTAATTCCCTGCAGTGCCATCAAGAGTAAATTATGTTAGTAGTGCCCTAGGACCATTAGCACATGTTGTGCGTTTTATTATCTTTTGAGCATGTAATTGAATAGTTAATTTTGCTTTTGATTATCAAATGTGTGATTTGATAGTAAAACTCATTAGCTTATGTAATTACTATTCTAGTAGTCCCTAGTTTTATGTAATGCTTAATTACTATGAAATAAAACTAGTATGATTGTTGATTGATGATCTTGTTTTACTGATCATGTGTAATGGATACAAATCACATCATAGATGCAATATATAGGGATACATTGTATTGGGACGTGATCCGTCGAGAAGTAATACTTCATGGTCTTAAGTCATAAGTATTACTTCCTCAATACTATTTTAGAATCCTTAGACCTTATGTCTTCATTGATTCTAGTATGAATGGAGCCACGTTTTGACTCAATCGGACGTTACTTGTAACAGAGTAATCAATACGACTGAGATCGGATGTAGTGTCCTATCATAGCTTGAATGTGAGAGACATTGTAAGGAATTTGTCCCTCTCTATTATTAGAGAGAGATATCCATGGGCCCCTCGATAGGGAAAGACTGTTTAAATGCATGGCCGTGCTCAAATGTATTTGATAAAGTGGTTATCAAATGCTATTTGTCGAAACAATCTACCTGGAGATCGAGCATAAATACAATTAAGCTTAATAAGGGTGACGACCACCATGCCTTATGCTTAATTAGGATATCGCGAGACAAAGGGATTAAATAGTGGATTGATATTAGGTTACGTTGTATATTCATTCACTTTGGGTAGTCACAATTTCCTGCTAGGGGACCGCTTGTGATTTATGAACACATACTACTACTAAGTGTGTTTTCATTGCCATTGTGAGATGAACCTACTGAGGTCACACGCATGAGACGAGCTAACGAGCTTCATGTCCGCATTCAATGAATCTAGAATGTGTCTAAGTTCATTGTATCTGACATTTGTCTTTCTGAAAATAATAAAGTGTTTATTATTCGAATTAGAGATAGGGGCAATTTTGGTATTTTACTATAGCTGGGATTACGTGGGAGTTATTATCCGATAAGGACTCCCACTACCAGCAGAAGTCTAGGGGACGTGGGAGTTTGAGACTCCCACTGCCGAGAGGAGTTGAGGATGTGAGAGTTGGTTATGGGAACAAACTCTCACACCCTATATAATGACCTCTTGGCCGAAACCCTAGGTTATGATTTTTCAGCCGAAATATTACCAAGTCTCTGAAATTAGATTTCAGTTTCAGCCACTCCCTTTTCTCTCTAATTCCCGAAAATTAGAAAAGACGAAGAGCTAGCAATCGCTGCCCGTTTCGTCGCGTGGATACCGGTAGAGGTACTTTCCGCAAGGGAGATCAATTGGTGGCAGATTGAATCCAAGAAACGTCATCCTCCATTCAAGAAGCAGCTTCTTGAATCCAAGAAACGTAAGTTCTTACTGTTTTACCGAATTGTTTCGTATGAGCGGATCCTTCAGGGGAGGATCCATGGGTGTTTGGAACGAGTTTCCGCCCATGAATCCCTTCAAATTATTCTAAGAAACAATATAAATATGCTATAATTCTTTGTGCATTCAATTTTATGATACTTCATATTTACTAAACATGGTGACTTGTGAAATATCTAAAGTTTTGATTGTCAGTGAGTTTTCGAAATCGTTTAGTATTGATGCTTGTTTGATTGTCTCTAATGTCTAATAATTTGTAGAAGATTGTATACAGTAACAATCGGTTGCTCTTCATGATTTTATCAGCAAATGCTTGAATGATATGAATTGGATATAATTCCACTTTTCATTAATGAAATGCCTAAATGTTCCCTCCTTATTCGACCATTCCAAGTTAATACTAGAATTTCTTTTATTGTTTTACATAACATAAGCAAACTGCTTCCCGACGTTATTGACCGTCGTAGTTTCTGAAAACAAGGTACAGAGGTTGGTAGGATTGATGATTAAATTTGGGAAGACGGGGTCAAGTATTAAAAAAAATAAAGTATGTACCTAATTGTGTATAAAAATTAGATTTTGGAGTGTATTTGAAATTAACTTTATCTCTTACCTATTTTTCCCTCCAACTCAGCCTTAGCACCATCACCATCTGCGCTTTGTGGTATTTGTAGCACTTGTAAAAATGTTTAATGGCAAAAAAGACACGAACAAAAGATTTGTGGCAAATATAGCACTTGTAACTAATTTTGTAATAGAAAAAGCACAAAAAAATAATTTTTGGCAAATATAACACTCATAACTAATTTTGTGGCGAAAAAGTTATTTGCTCTTTTTTTTTTGTAGTCCACCATTGGTATTTAATTTAGTAATAAAATCTTTATTTATTTAGAAAACATTTCCTTAAGAGTAATTTTAATTTTTTTTTAATTTTATTTTACATTATACACAAATTATTTTTGTTTTATTAAAAATACTTATTTTTACTTATCACGATAGAATAATGCAACGATTTGCACATTTGTGAGACTCGTATTCACAATTTCATTAACAATTTTTTTTTTTTTGTAGTGTTACCTTACGCATGCATGTTGTTACAAAATTTCATGGTAAAAGTATTAGTTAACATTCTCAAGAAAATAACCAAAACAATTCGAATGTAAGTAAATATAAAACAAAGTTTTTTAACATTATAATGGATGCTTCATTGGTATTTCACTTATTGTTAATGAATTTTTAATAAATAGTTTAAATACTTTTATGTAATTTTCACTTTTCAAAAGAAATAAATACAAATATTTATCAAGAGATAAATCTAATTTTGAATGAATCAAGAAAGAGTGCGTGAATGGCACACTCTCCTCTCTCCTCTTCTCCTCCGCCCTCCTCCACTGATACTTGCCAAGATATCACCCTAATCACTGCTGAGGAATTGGATTCCTTACATCGAAGCACAAAGCTAGTTAAAAAAATCCACCCCTATGGATTCAGCTCCTACCCGGCCCAACGCGGTTTTCCGACACCACTATCCAAACCATTACCCTGTCTGAACATAGGCAAAAAAATCCTCTATCCTTGTATGTGTTCCTGTGTGTGTCCCCAACCAATCACAATTTACCCTATGTATATATAATTGGAAAAAATATTTATATAGTAAATTCTGATTGGTTGGGGAAAGGATTAGGGATAGGAATGAGGACAGATGATTTTCACCCCTGAACATAGGATACCTAGAGCCCCCTCTCCATTGGCCAGCTCATCTAGAGCAGCCCCTTCCCAATTCTCTTTAGAACCTCTTTTCCCTACAAGCCAATATTGTTGGGGCAGCGACACTCCAAACAATACACGCAGATAATATGGAGAGAAAAAGAAGAATAAATAAATCAACACGAAAGAACACCAATATTTTTTACGTGGTTCGATCTCAACGCAGACCTACATCCACGACCCCGAAGGGTAAAAACTTTCACTATGTAATTTTTGGACGGAACAAAATTACAAACCCTCTCGGGAACCAAACTTAGGAAACTCACCATCTAAGTTGGTGGCGCCCAACGCGGCATACACACATAATACTAAACTAGGAGATCCCTATTTATAAGATTTTCCTCCCTCCTAGTTTACTAACACAACCGATGTCGGATATTGAGAGAATCCCAACATATCCTCCCTTCTCTCAATTTCCTAAATTGCAACTTAAACAGAATAAGGAAACCTATCACTATTGGGATCTTGAGAATCTCTAACAAATCCTCCCTTTTCTTAACTTCCCAAATTACAATTAAAATAGAAAACCCCTAATCCTAGGTCTTCTCTTGGGTTTCTTCTCTGTTTCGTCTCAGTTTTACTTCCTTGATGTTGGGTCAAGGAATGCTTCTTTACTCTCATCATAGTCACGAAAACTTGCGCCTTCTCCCAGGACTTGAACGCATCACAGTCTCGAACCTGACGCCCTGATACTAGTTGTTGGGGCAGCGGAAGCAAACACGCGGATAATATGGAGAGAAAAAGAAGAATAAATAAATCAACACGAAAGAACACCAATATTTTTAACGTGGTTCGGTCTCAATGCAGACCTACATCCACGACCCCGAAGGGTAAAAACTTTCACTATGTAATTTTTGGACGGAACAAAATTACAAACTGATACGGAACCAGCCTCGAGGCTTCCCAAGCCAAAGGAGCGCATACATAGACTAATAACGAGGATTAGAACAAGGGGCGTGAAGCAACTATCAACATCATTGACCCGAGTTCTAAAGTATAAAGAGGATGCTAAGTTACACATAGAGTATAAAAGGCAGCCTCTCAAGTTCACAAGTGTACAAGTAGGCCCTACCAAGCAAAGAGGCTAAGAAGGGTATTTTAGTAATCATACAAGATGATGAGGGATTGGACAGCTTTTCAACAGTTTGGCAGAATGGTCATAACTTTCTATCCGTTTATCCAATGGAGCTGATTCCAGTTGCATATTAAAGATAAGAGGCAGATCTACAACTTTCATGAAGAACCCGAGATCAGATTCTGCCTTCTTGACATCCGAAATCGTCGTGCAAGTTGGCCCAACAAGCTGTCCAGAATTGGGACGAATTTAAAAGGGCACTTTAGACTTTTTGTGTACAATTAAAGTCTATGCTAGACTTTAATTATTTTCCAGCTTTATTATTTACTTAATTTCGTGTATAGCAAGTAGTTGCTATAATAAAGGACATGTTGTCCATGTGTTAGTTAGTTGGTTAATAAAGAGTCCTAATGCAACTAGGACTCTTCATAGATTTGGTAGTTAGATTGATTCTAGCAGCCACTTTATTTGTTTAGGTAGTTACTTGATAGCAAGTTGTTATTCAAGAGTCCTAATTCTTCAAGGACTCTTATTTGTTTTCAAGAGTCTTAATCCTTTAAGGACTCTTATTTCTTTTTATGGTTGTAACCGAAATCTCAACCTATTAAAGGGAGATTTCGGCCACTTTAATATTTACGTTAGATATATTGATATTTTGGTAAGGTTATTCCTTAGCTTCTCGTGTTTGAACTTCTATGTAGAACTTCATTCATTCTTTGAGTTCTCTGTATCAACTAGCTTGTTTCTCTAGTTGTGGTGTTTCGACCTCCATTGTCAATTAACCTCCCTTAGTGTTGCGTTGATTGAATTCCCATAGAAACTAGTTCGAGAATTGAAGAAAGATCGGGCTCAAACTTAAGTCGAACCTTGCTGTTCTTCATCACAAACCCTCTCAGGAACCAAACTCAGGAAACTCACCATCTGAGTTTGTGGCGGCCAACGCGGCACACACACATAATACTACACTAGGAGATCCCTATTTATAAGATTTTCCTCCCTCCTAGTTTACTAACACAACCGATGTGGGATATTAAGAGAATCCCAACAAATACATGCATAGCCCTAATTATCAACCCTATTCCATTAACCACTCCTCTAGACAACCATTCCCACACGTCAAACAAAACCTACCTCTCAAAGTTCATTCCAAAGCCATAATGCACCCGTATCACCTAACCAAATGTTACTCAATTTCCATCATCATGATTTCTCTGATGAATTTGTTAATGCTCTTAATGTATCCAATTTTATTCCGCTTTCTTCAAATGACAAAGAGTGAATTTACAAACCTTGGAGTTCCGCGCTAATTTTAAAAATTTATGTTCGAACGACTGGGTACAAATTCCTAGCACAAAAACTTAAAGAAATTTGGAAGCCAACCGAAGCATTGCCCCTTATGGACCTTGCTAAGGATTATTTCTTAATTAAATTTTCGAAGGAAGAAAATTACAACAAAGCCTTGCATGAAGGTCCATGGTTTATTGGTCAAAATTTCCTAGCAATACGCTCATGGAGAACCTAGGTTTAAAGCGTCTCAAGTAAACTTTACATTCACAGCAATTTAGGCTCGCCTGCCAGAATTATCGACAGAATTTTATGATAAAGTTTTATTGACTAAAGTTGGTAATACAATTGGCACTTTACTAAGAATAGATACATGTACACTCTCGGCATCACGTGTTCAGTATGCTCGACTGTGCATATAAGTCCAATTGGATCAACCTCGTACTACTACAATTTTTATTGGCAATTATGCTCAGCCGGTTATCAACGAGGGTGTTAATCAAATTTGTTTTATATTCGGAAAAATAGGGCATAAATCATCCGCTTGCCGCTCTACGACATCAAGTGTTACTACAAGTACAAATATCCAGGTCAAAACCCATTCAGACATTATAAATGCTAAACAACAAGACCTGGGCCACAGTCCTTGAATGGTTGTTGCTCGACACAAAAAATAAGGAAGGCCACTTCCAGTCTCAACTAATCCAACCCTACTAAAGGATCCAAACTCAGATACGCAAAAGGAAATTTTCAATTTTAAAAAAGTCTGGCAACGAAAAGACAAATCAGTGTTTATGCTGGTAGAAAACTCTTTTCTCCCACTGCTTTTAGATGAAATGGAAGGGATTAAAATGATCCAACACATTCAGACAAAGGACTTTTGGGTCCACCGCCCAAAGTAGTGACTTCACACCCGAGCATTAGCAGTATCCCATCAGCGAAATCATGTCTACTTCCCTCTCAAAAACCCACCATGCAAACCCTAACCCATACTTGTACAAACCCCATACACGTGTTCCCTCCCCAGCTATCCCTATCCCATGAAAAACAGTACCCCCACTACTAACCAATACTTTTCAAACTAGTAAAACAAATATTACTATTCCCATGCCATCATTGTAACCCATGCAATGTTCGTCATTACTGTTAGTAGTGCCCTAGGACCATTAGCATATATTGTACGTTTTATATCTTTTTGAGCATTTCATCTGAATAGTTAATTTTGCTTATGAACATCAAATGCGTGATTTGATAGTAAAACTCATTTGCTTATGTAATTACTATTCTAGTTGTCCCTAGTTTTATGTAATACTTATTTACAATGAAATAAAACTAGTATGATGTATGATTGATGATCATGTTTTACTGGTCATGTGTAATGAATACAAATCATATCATAGATGCAATATATAGGGGTACATTGTATTGGACGTGATCCTTTAGAGAAGTAATACTTCATGGTCCTTAGTCATAAGTATTACTTCCTCAATACTATTTTAGAATCCTTAGACCTTATGTCTCCATTGACTCTAGCATGAATGGAGCCACGTTTTGACTCAGTCGTACGGTGCTTTTAATCGAGTAATCAATACGACTGATGATCGGATGTAGTGTCCTATCATGGCTTGAATGTGAGAGGCATTGTAAGGAATTTGTCCCTCTCTTATTAGAGAGAGATATCCATGGACCCCTCGATAGGGAAAGACTGTTTAAATGCATGGCCGTGCTCAAATGTGTTTAATAAAGTGGTTATTAAATATTGTTTGTTGGAACAGTCTACCTAGAGATCGAGCATAAATATAATTAAGCTTAATAAGGGTGACGACTACCATGCCTTATGCTAAATTAGGATATCGCAAGACAAAGGGATTAAATAGTGGATTGATATTAGGTTCCGTTGTATATTCATTCACTTTGGGTAGTCAAAATGTCCTGCTAGGGACCGCTTGTGATTTATGAACTCACACTACTACTTAGTGTGTTTTCATTGCCATTGTGATATGAACCTACAGGGTCACACGTATAGACGAGCTAACGAGCTTCAGCAAGTATTAAAATATAAATATGAAAATGAAAAAATTGAACATATTGTAGATATTATTCTGGTACATTTAAAGATAATGAACAAAAATGAAAAATCAATAGGAAAGAACTATTAGCTGTATTAAAAGCAATTTTACATTTTGAAATATATGTTATTCATACTAGATTTATATTAAGGACTGATAATACACATGTAAAATATTGGCTACAAAGTAAATTAAATGATTCTATTACACAAAAAGAAATACGTAGATTGGTAATAAAAATAAATGAATTTGATTATGATTGTGAAGTAATCAGAACTAACAAGAATGTTTTTGCAGACTATCTCTCTAGAAATCCCTGAAAGAAAAGAACCAGATATCCCAGAAATGTAACTTCTTCCATTAATTTTGTATATGTTACACTTTGTGTATCACTAAATTCTTCTTCTATGATATTTATTTCAGCAGTTTCAATTTTCTTCATTATAACATTTTCTCCTATGTTTCGTAATTCTTTATTTATATTTTTTATTTCTTGTAATAATTCATTTAATAAAGTTAACTTATCTTTAATTTCTGTCTTTATTGTTTTAAAATATTTTTTATTTTCTTGTTCTAATCTTACTATTTGTTCTGTTTCATTTTCTAAGGTAAAAGTTTCTTTATCTTTTATTAATCTCAACTGATTTTCTCCTATCCTACAATAAATATCTGTTTATCAAACATAAGTCTTATATTACTACTTTCAGTAATAGTATCTTCTTCTGTATTAATTTCTCTAGTATTAATTTCTCTAGGTTTTTCGATTTCACTCATCTTCAGAACTACTTTCATATATACTAAGCAGGGATGCTGATCCAGAGTTAACCCATAATGAATCTGAGATAAAAGAAAAAATTTATTCTCAGAAGAGTGGAACAGCTAACAAAAATTTTAAATCCTGTTACTAATATTCTAGTTTTTTCCCATTTTTCTTCTGGTAAGCAATTTTTTTTACAAATATTTATTTTAGCTCATGAATCAACAAATAATAATATCTACGATTATATCCATTTACTATAATCTTTATTAATATGTAAACAAAATTATCTATATTAGCCATATATTTCTCTTAATCTCCAAATATTATCTATTTCTCTAGGAATTACTAACACCTTTCCTGAATAAGTTATATTTATATGAGTTTCACACATGTTCCATGGTTGATATTTAGATAACCAATTAGTTCCTAAAATAATATCATTCTTTTGTCCTAAAATAAATTGTTTCGGACTTGAAATCCGGACTCGAAACAAAAAAATACACAGTACATGACACGTGACGGATTTGAAATCCGGACTCGAAAAAAAACAAATGTACAGTAAACTTACAAGACACGTTTTCGGACGTAAAATCCGAACTCGAAAACTCATAAAATTGTTGGAGTACATTTAATCTAAGGTGTGCCAATTCGATTGGACCGGGCCGGGATTGGATTGGGCCCTTAATCGGGTTGGGCCGACCAACCCATTTGGACCGACCTTATGGATGGAAAATTGGATATATTTTCAGCTCTTATCTCTTAGAAGGAGGTTGAAGTGGTGGAGAATGTGGAGGAGTGGTTTCCTCCATGATCTCCCACTTCCCCCTTTCTCTCTCCCCACTCTCCCTTTAATGACTAAGAAAAATGCTGATTTTTCTTAGCATTCTAAGTCATTATTCTCCAGCTTTTGAAAGCTTAGAATAGAGAGAAAAAGATAGAGCATTCAAGAGAGATTGAATAGAAAGAAAAGACAGCTTTTCTATATACTTGTTTTCTAGCTTTGGCTAATAGAAAAGAAGTAAGAAAACTGTTTCTTGTTCTTCTTTTAGGTCCTATATCCACCATAAATATATACTCCATCTTGAAGAGTGTCTTCAAGACTTCTACGAGGCGTTGGCTAGCACCAAGCGGTAGAGGACCATCCCCGGAAGATCGAGTGGATATTGGGAGAGGCGGAGCCTGCGTTGGTGGCGTTCCGTTCGTGACAACAAACCTACTTTGAAAGGTATAATGCTATCCCGTAGTCTAAGGTTCTTACTCGTGAAAGATCTAATTAGAGGCGGGTTGTTTTTTTTCCGCTGCATAACTTGTTTTAGACCCGGTTATTCCTCTAACAAAAAAAGCTAAGGATAGTGACATTTTTTACTTTTAAGACCTATATGTCACATTCTTTAATAGTATGCCTAAATTACTACTAAACTAGGTACTTTAGATAAGAGAAAATGCTGAATTTTGAGTTTGCCCTCGTTTTTTGGTTTTTTGGCTTTTTTGATTTTGATTTTTTTTAAAAAAATATCACACAACGAAATTACAAAACATAAAATAATTATTTACATACTCAAATATTAATTAAGGGCTTCCATGATCTTCTGCTTCAGAATTATAATCAGAGGAATTTTGAGGCATCCAACTATTACTGAAACGGTCATCATCTGAAGTAGAAGGTTCGTCAGGAATACTTGCTGAAGCTGAAGTATTTGCTGAGAATTGAATTCTTGTAGAGGAAGAAGAAGCATTTGCGTGTATCAAAACTTCAGTATAATACGGGTGATCAAGCCATTCTGGAGTCTTTGGTCCTCCTAATGCACAGTACATACCATTTTGTGCAACTAGCCAATGTTATGTGAAATTGTCAAATCTTATGCCATTTTTTATCGCCATTTGTATTACAACATCCATATAATCCTTTGAGTTCTCTTTCTGGATTCTGGGTGTAGCAATATTGAAAGAGTACCATCCTAAAATCTGTTCCGTAGGGAAATGGTAAAGTCTCGGAGAGGAGTTTGGGATATGAAGATTCATTATGGAACGATGTAGGCAGATAACTACATAATTTTGATAATGGCTAAGAAAACGAAACCAACCGGATGTAGGAAGGAACCAGTTCAGGATTTTGAACAAGGTAAGCTTTTCAGGGGGAAGGTCTTTGGCTTGGTCACAGCACCAGAGATATGAGTATAGTTTTTTAGTGTTGAAGACAAAAGCTATCTCGTGTGCTTCAAGAAGGTACCAGAAATAGCAAAGTGTCAGTTTTGGGAGTGACCACAATTTACAGATATGATGTTAGCAAAAGGGCGGTCTGGGTGGTTCGAAATACCTCGGAAAACAGAAGGGCCATGATTTCGAAGAAGAAGTCTGTGAAACAGGTTATAATTGAGAGTACTTCGAAGAGGGAGAGTGAGGTCCAAAATGGATTCAACCACTTCAGGGGGAAGACAAGAAAAGTCAAATGTACAAATGCTGGGGTTCATTGCCGGTGGTTGCGAAACCTTCAATGGTTGATAAAACAAACTTGCCTGAGAAACAGAATCTTCCTTCACGTTGGATGGAACCTGTAAAAAATAATCAAACGGAGGTGTTATGTGAAACTCAGAGTTTGTCTAGTGTTGCAATGACCTAGGGACGAAATTATTTTGGAATGACTCAAGGAGACTAGACTCACTAAAGACTACGGGAGGGGGTGAAAGAAATTAGGAATTTTAGTATAAGTAAGAAGTTGGCCTTTGTAAACAATTCCGTCTGGACTAAAAAAGAGGTGGGGAATTTGGCTCAGAAGGTCAAACCCAATAACAAGATCCTTTTGTGGAAGTTTGGAGCCAAGGACTTGGTGAGTGATTGTTAGGTTAAGGAAAAGGTGGATTTTTATAGGGATACTGATTTTATCAATGACAAACTGACTCCCATTTGCCGTAGAGAAGATTTTGAAATATGGATTCCATCAATCATCGGGAAGGATGTCGGGATTCATGACGGTGGCAGCTGCACCAGTATCCAACAAGGCTTTTACAAGAGTAGCCAAAGAATTGTGATGAAAGATCTGTGTAGAAACAAGAGGATAAGGGTCATCTGAAATAGAAGATTGAGAGAAGTGATTCGTCATTACAAAGAAAGAGTCGAAGCATCGAGTCGAATCTCCATTGAATGGTCATTTGTTTTCATCGATGCAGTGTAGGAAATCGCCATTAAGAAACCTGGGGATGGATCACTAGTAAGCTCAAACAAGGATTCAACATCTGAATACTCTTCTCCTTCAAGATGAGGAGCGATTTGGGCCATGAACTGTTTTTTCTTTGAGCTTTTCGGACAATTCCTGGCAAAGTGGGCCTTTTGTTTGCACAAAAAACATGTATCAGATTTTTCTTTTCCATTGTTGGGTCTTTTCTGTAGGAATTTCCATTTTTTCTTGAATCTTTTAGACTTTCTATGTCTGTTGTCTGTTGCCTGCTTATATCTCTTCGACTTTGTTGTGCTGGAACAAGAGCAGGGTTTTGGATCCTTACATTTGATGTACAGGTGTTTGTCAGAACAGACCGGACCAATAGCCTTAGCATGAGATTGATATTTTTACCAGAATTTGGTATGCACACACAATTTCTCCAGTGCCTGTTGCATCATTTTCCATATTTGACCGAAAGTAATGGATTGCCAATCAATGCCTTTGTTGCAAATTTGCCTCATTGTTTCGTCTGCCAGTTCTTCTGGAACGGAGTTGACAAAAGCTTGTTTTAGGCTAATATCATCGATCTGGTTAATGATAAAAAAACCTTTTGCACATGCGGTCAAAGTGTTTTTCTAAATCTTTCAGTTTAATGGAGCAACACTTCATCTTGAGGAATTCGGTCCTAGCAATGGTGATGTCGTGTCCTGCTTCGCCCAGAAAGTGTCCTCTGAGGACTGTGATTACTTCTTCAGGAGATTTGAGTTGAAGAAACTGGATCTGCCTGTATTCTCCTAAGGAGCTCCAAAAATCTCTAAGGCTTCCTTCAAGCCTAGCAACAAATCTTTTGAGGACATCATGAAGGGGATATTGCTGCATATCAGTGGTTAACCACGCATATAGAGACTGGAATCGTTCACGCCATTGAGATGGAGGGACGTCATTGATGGTGAACTTGTAGTAGTAATCATTTATGACAAGAGGATTGAGGAACTGTGAGGCAGGGTTATCATCTTCCATAGGAGTATCCACTGGTTCAACAACTGGTTCTGATCCCATAATGAATAGATTGTCAAAACCCTCAAAGTAATCGAGGTCAGATTCAATGACTGGGATTGGTTTGGGTGGGCTCTGAATTGTGTTACTGTGGGTGAGCTGCTGCTTGATGAATGAACATATTGGGTTTGGCTCGTCAAAGGATAGCATTTCTGCCATGGAGGAGGAAGAAGAAGTACCAATGGTAGGGTCTTCGTATTTGTTTGATCTGTTATCAAAGGGGTTGCTGATGTAGGATTCAAAGGTGAAACTGGAATAGGTGTAGGGTTTGATGATGGAGCTGGTCTCTTTTTGTGATGGGGTAAGTCTTTCCATAAGGCTAGAGCTGGTGAGTAGGTTGTGACAGAGGTTGGGATTAAAGGGTTGAACTGTTTTGGCTGAACAGAGGTTGTCGGAAAGTAGGATGGGGAAAATAAGCTTGGCTGAGACTTATCTAGCTGGGATTCAAGGGATTTGAGTTGGTGTTGTAAAAACTCATTTTCTGACAATAACTTTGACATATGGAGAGACCACTATGTATTGTATTGGACCAAGTAAGACAACTGTTGATGTATGGTTTCGACTTTGCTGCGGACATTGGAAATATTTTGGACCAAGAATGAAAGATCAGAACTTTGTTTGGACACCTAAGAGGTGAGAGTCTCTTGGTTACAAATGATTCTTTGAAGAGCTTGATTTTGTGCAACAGCATTTTTTGCCTGGCAGTTGAGGGCTGTTTCCGCAATAGAGATTGTCTTTTGTTGTCCTTTCTCATCAACCGCAGTGGGATTGGGAATCTTCCAGACATGTTTGATATTCTCTTTATCGAAAGTAGTAAAGGGAGGAAACGGAGAAGAAGAATGCATCATACTGAATTCAGTAGGGAAGACGGTAGAAACCTCATTCCTGTTAGGGAATTTAATTTCGGCTGAACCATCATTCTTTTTGGTAAAAGTGGGTTTTGTGTGCTGGATCGGCTTGGCTGTTTCGGTTCTGTGTATTTCATAACTGGTTATCCAAGAGGTGGGTAGAAGGGCTTGGAGTTCCTCTCTTTCGATCTGTCTGGGAACAAAAGTACAGTGAGGGGTCTGAGGAGAGTCAACCGAAAGGAATATGGATTCACCATTTTGTAATTGGGGAAGAAGTGGAAGTTCGAAGGCATGATTTTGGACTCTGTATGCCATCTGGTGGTGAAGGGTTGCCATATATGTATTCTCCAATTCTGGGCCAATGATCTGGATCTGAACCCGAAACACAATAGATATAGCTGGATCGTCTAGGAGCATGGTAAAATTCGGGAAGAGGGTCACGAAGATTGTCCCGGCATTGAGGGTCGTTTGCGCTGTTCCGATGACGGAGTGTTCGTATTTTTGGAATCTGGAGTCAAGAAGTGCAACTCGGGAACCATCGGGAGACCTTTCTTGGCATGGAGTGTGACCGCCAATCTAATGGCACCAAAGTGTATGTGAGTGTAACCTTGATCCAGACAGGTTTTTGGAAAGTGCTCTGGAAATTGGAGGGTTACGTACTATTCTTCTTTGGTGGATGGCAGTTTGTGGGTGGAAAATTGAGATGCTTGACAGAAATCTTTGACAAAAGTTGACACGGGATTTCTACCTAGGACTTGTCTAAGACGCACACCTACAATATTTTTGGGTTTTTCTTTTTGATAAATACTGTAAGGATTTACTACGGGATATGAAGACAAAGGATATTTACTATCTTCAGAAACGTAATCTAACTCATAAACGTTGGGAAGACGAGACTTTGAAAAACTAGATCTTGGTGAATCGGGAAGAGATACTAAACTAGAAGATGAACTATTAGAAGATATGATTAAAATAAACGGGAGGGGACCGGATCCGAGGGTGAGGGAACTTATGACTGATAGAACCAAATTTTCAGATTCAATGTGTTTTGAAATTGACAGATTGCTACTTCAAAAATCATTTTTACGCATCAAACGCACAACCCACACTGGAATTTCACTCATCAGTGTACCGGGCCTTCCTCGTCAGGCTAGCATAACTATGACTCCTTAAGTAGGGATCCATATCAGTAGACTTTTCAGAAGTGTTCAGTTACTCTATTAAATTCTCAGTTTTCTGATGAAAGTACCCGCAAAATCCCTTAATTTCTCAAGACCTAAGTTTTCTGATGAAAGTACTCACAGAAGATCCTAATGAATGCAACTGTGACATAATTCAAAGCATACTGGTCAGAGGAACAGAGGAATTAAAGAACTAGCGGCATAATCCAAATCCTACTAATCTAAGTCCAAGAGCAGTGTTACTAATCATCTAAATCATAAACTGATATTGTGTAAAAAAAATCATTTGAAAATAATAATTGATCGTGTCATAATCTCCCCCGCTCTCCAGATTCAGTCACCAAAAATTCAACCGACCATGGCTCTGATACCAAAAGACATAGTAGTTAAAGAAATCATTAAACTAAGTGACTAATATTTAGAGTAAGAGACTAGTTTAAAACATGAACTACTACTACTTTGAAACAAAAGAAGAAGAAAGAAGACTTGAAGACACTTGAAAATCCTACGGGAAAACTAAGAAGATTTGAAGACCATATGAAAACAAAAGGAAGAAAACAAGAGAGAATTGTGGAACAAACTCTTTATTTCATAAGTTTTTACTCTCATCAACTTCTGAGGAATTAGTAGTGGTTACATGGCCTTTTATAGGCAAATTATTACAAAAGAGGATTTGAAATCTGGATTCGAAACAAAACTAATATACAGTACAACTAATAATTACATGACACGTTTCAAACTTAAAATTCAGACTCGAAACAAAAATATAAACAGTACATGACACGTGACGGACTTGAAATCCGGACTCGAAACAAACATAATGTACAGGAAACTTACAAGACACGTTTTCGGACGTAAAATCCGGACTCGAAAACTAATAAAATAGCTAAGGATAGTGACATTTTTTTAACTTTTAAGACCTATATGTCACTTTCTTTAATAGTATGCCTAAATTAGTACATCCCACTACTAAACTAGGTACTTTAGATAAAAGGAAATGCTGAATTTTGAGTTTGCCCACGTTTTTTGGTTTTTTGGTTTTTTGGTTTTTTTTTCAAATCCTACTGGTCAGAGATCATGAGGAATTAAAGAACTAGCGGGACAATCCAAATCCTACTAATCTAAGACCAAGAGCAGTGTTACTAATCATCTAAATCATAAACTGACACGATCAATTATTATTTTCAAATGATTTTTTTTTTTACACAGTATCAGTTTACTTCTCTTGGTCATAGATTAGTAGGATTTGGATTATGCCGCTAGTTCTTTAATTCCTTTGTTCCTCTGACCAGTATGCTCTGAATTATGTCACAGTTGCCTTCATTAGGATCTTCGGTGAGTACTTTCATCAGAAAACTGAGGTCTTTGGGAAATTAAAGGATTTTGCGGGTACTTTCATCAGAAAACTGAGAATTTAATAGAGTAACTGAACACTTCTGAAAAGTCTACTGATATGGATCCTTGCTTAAGGAGTCATAGTTATGCTAACCTGACGAGGAAGGCCCGATACACTGATGAGTGAAATTTCAGTGTGGGTTGTGCGTTTGATGCGTAAAAATGATTTTTGAAGCAGCAATCTGTCGATTTCAAAACACATTGAATTTGAAAATTTGGTTCTATCAGTCATAAGTTCCCCTCACCCTCGGATTCGGTCCCCTCCCGTTTATCTTAATCATGTCTTCTAATAGTTCATCTTCTAATTTAGTATCTCTTCCCAATTCACCTAGAACTAATTTGTCAAAGTCTCGTATCCCCAACGTATATGAGTTAGATTACGTTTCTGAAGATAGTAAATATCCTTTGTCTTCATATCCCGTAGTAAATCCTTACAGTATTTATCAAAAAGAAAAACCCAAAAATTTTGTAGGTGTGCGTCTTAGACAAGTCCTAGGTAGAAACCCCGCGTCAACTTCTGTCAAAGATTTTTGTCAAGCATCTCATTTTTCCACCCACAAACTGCCCTCCACCAAAGAAGAACAGTATGTAACCCTCTAACTTGTAGAACACTTTCCAAAAACCTGTATGGATCAAGGTTACACTCACATACACTTTGGTGCCATTAGATTGGCAGTCACACTCCATGCCAAGAAAGGTATTCCGATGGTTTCCCGAGTTGCACTTCTTGACTCCAGATTCCAAAATTACGAACACTCAGTCACCGGAACAGTGCAAACGAACCTCATTGCCGGGACTATCTCTGTGACCCTCTTCCCGAATTTTACCATGCCCCTAGACGATCCGGCTCTGTCTACTGTGTTTCGTGTTCAGATCCATATCACTGGCCCAGAATTGGAGAATCCATATATGGCAACCCTTCACCACCAGATGGCATACAGAGTCCAAAACCATGCCGTCAAACTTCCATCTCCTCCCCAATTACAATACGGTGAATCCATATTTCTTTCTGTTGACTCTCCCTAAACCTCTCAATGTACTTTTGTTCCCAGACATAGAGAGGCATTCAAATCGCTTCTACCCACTTCTTGGATAACCAGTTATGAAAACCACAGAACTAAAACAGCCCGGAATGAAGTTTCTCCTGTTGTCCCTACTGAATTCTCATTGAGGGATGGTGACGCATGGTCATCTCTCAAAACTCCAATGGTAATGTTCGCCTCTAATGGCAAACCAATCTATCAAGGAAAAGACGAGAAAGGTCACATCTGGTATGATATTTGTTCGTGCGAAGACTGCCTGGATCATTGGTCAGATGACGAGGATGATTTACCAAAGAAATCAAGATCCAGAAAATCTAAAAGCACTCAGCAAAGTCTTCAGGAAAGATATGAAGCAGGTGACACCTTTGTTGATCTGCTAGGAGAACCCAGTGGCAAAAACTTCGAATTCTATGTTCAGTACGGACCTCCTTCTCAGTACCATTCTAAGTCACCTCCTACTTCCTCTGATAACCCACCATACAAAACCCACCCTCCTCCTGCCAACCCGTCCCTATCCAATACACTTCATTTCAACATGATGGCCCCCATCGCCTTCTCTTTCAGACCGTTCCCCTTTAGAACAAAACATTTCAAACCTTCACATCAAAATCGGAGCCCTGCATAATCAACTTTCTTATCTGGTCCAATACACCACCAAATGGTCTCCTCAGATGTCCAAACTGTTGTCTGAAAAGGAGTTTCTACAACACCAACTCAAATCCCTCGAGTCTCAGCTAAATCCATCTCAATCCAACATGGCTTACTATTTCCCCAAACCATATGTCATGCCAACCCCACCTTCAAACCCATTTTCAACTTCTCAACAATCAACCCACTATCCAGCCCTAGCTTTATGGAAAGACTTACCCCATCATCAAAAGAGGTCAGCTCCACCACAACCAACCC
Source organism: Vinca minor (assembly GCA_026122235.1). NCBI lineage: Eukaryota > Viridiplantae > Streptophyta > Magnoliopsida > Gentianales > Apocynaceae > Vinca > Vinca minor. The sequence continues at coordinate 405,491 of JAOCZM010000161.1, read as the reverse complement.
ACCATTTGCCAACCCCCACAACTGAAAAAATTATCCCACAACAACTGGCAGCTAATACAGATACCTCAGACCCCACAGTTGGAGCCTCAACCATTGCTGAAATACTCAACTTTGAAGAACCAAACCCTATCATTTCTTTCCTCAAGAAACTCTGTCTGCCAACCTCTCCAAACCCGTTCCCATTAAACCCCAAGGCAGATACCTCAGACCCCGATTGTTTTGAGGCGTTCGACAATCCACTTCATGATGGAACCAGAACCAGCTTCTAATGTAAACCCAATGGAAGAAGATCCACCTCCTTGGTTTACCATCGATGATGTACCACCATCCAAATGGGGCGACAAATTCCAGTCTATATCTGATTGGCTTCATACTAACAGGCAACAACACCCACTTCATGATGTCCTCCGCAGATTTGTTGCCATATTGGAAGGTAGCCTAGGAGTGTTTTGGAACTCTTTAGGAGAAAAAAGACAGCTGCAGTTCCTTCAACTAAGTTCTCCTGATGAAGTTATCACAATACTCAAAGAACATTTTTTGGGAAAAGAAAATGTTGACATCAACATTGCCAGAATACAATCACCCATTGTCACAAGTGATAACCCTCCTGATCCTCATCCAGACTCTTCTGACCATCTCTTTGCCATTTCAGTCAGCAGTCCTATAAACACTTCCATTATGACCTTCACATATCCATACCCTCTAGTCCATGTACAGATCATCTCTCACAAGTCTTTGGCTACTCTCGTGATAGCCTTGTCGGACACCGGTGCGGCTGCCACCGTCATGAATCCTGATATCCTCTAGCAGATTTATGGACTCCATATTCTAAGATCTTTACCGTGGCTAATGGCAACCACTTTGTCATTGATAAGATCAGCAAACCCATAAATATCCAACTCTTCCCCAACCTTACCATCACTCACCAAGTCTTAGGATCAAAACTCCCACAAAAAGATCTTGTCATAGGCTTCGACCTCTTAAGTCAGATTCAAAATCTCTCTTTCACCAAAAAGGGACTCGTTTACAGCGAACAGATTCTCCCTTGGACTAAGTATTCTAACCTCTTCCAATTCCCCGAGTCATGTCAGTCCAGTCTCCTGAAGTCGGTCCAAATTGATTTAATCAGTCAGTCTTGTGCGCAGTCTCATTCAGAATTCCTAACCAAATGTCCGAATCCATTGTGGAAAAACTCTGAATTTTACATAACACCTCATTTCGATACTTCTGTACAGATTACACCCCAGAAAGAAAGTCATAACGGAATGTCTCCAAAACACTATGAACTAGCTACAACTGAGTTGCAGCAGCTCCTGGATGAAAAGCTTATTGAACCCGCTTCTTCTTCATGGGCTTCGGAAGCTTTCTATGTTAAAAAAAGATCCGAACAAGTTCGTGAAAAATTGAGACTAGTCATCAATTACCAATATCTGGATAAATATTTAATGGATGACAGGTTTTCTCTCCCGCGAAAAAATTCACTTTTTCAGTATCTATCTAAAGCCAAAATATTTTCTAAATTTGACCTTAAAGTAGGATTTTGGCAACTTGGTATTTCTCCTAAAGATAGATACAAAACAGCTTTTTGCATCCCAAATCACAATTACCAATGGACAGTTATGCCTTTCGGACTAAAAGTTGCTCCCTCTTATTTTCAAAAGGCTATGACTAAAATTTTCCAACCACTGACCAAATGCTCTTATTTATATTGATGATATTCTTTTATTTTCAAAAGATTTTGAATCTCATCTTGTTTTACTGAATCAGTTTCATAAATTGGCAAAAGATTTTGGCATCATGCTTTCGGAAAAGAAAATGGTTTTGGGAACTCCAGAGATTGACTTCCTTGGTATGAAACTTCACAATGGCAGTTATATTCCACAACCACATATTGCTGAAAAATTGCAGGAATTTCCAGATGAAATCCTTTCGACGTAACAATTACAACAGTTCCTTGGTGTTGTTAATTATATCAGCAATTTCATTCACCAGATTGCCAAATTCTGATCAGTTCTCACTCCTATGCTTAAAAAGAATCCTCCTCCCTGGACGACCATACAAACTGAGGCAGTCAAAAACCTCAAAGAACTTGCAGCCAAAGTTCCACCGTTACAAATTCCCTCATCTGGAGTCCGAATACTTCAGACAGATGCATCTGATGAATTTTGGGGAGCAGTTCTTTTGAAAGAATTGAATGGTAAAAGGAGAGTGTGTGCTTATCAAAGCGGCCAGTTCAAGGAATCAGAAAGACATTATCATTCTACGTTCAAAGAGATTTTGGTCGTGAAACGTGGTATTGAAAAGTTTGAATTCTTTTTGGTTAGTCACAGGTTTGTCGTTGAAATGGATATGTCTGCTTTTCCGAGAATGCTACACTTCAAGCAAAAGACAATTCCGGATGCACAGTTGTTACGTTGGCAACAATGGTTTTCTCAGTGTACATTTGAAGTTAAGCATATTTCCAGCTAATCAAATGTTCTTGCAGATTTTCTCAGTCGACCTTCAAAGACAAAACCTCTAAACTCGGTGTCTACAATAATCCCCTGCATTGCCATACTTGAGAAGTCTTCTTTTCCGGATGTCTACTCCGCCAGAACTCAATTATCAGCAGCAAAATCTTCAGTTTCGGCACAAATTAACAACTCCGGTTACGATTTCATTACAGAACATCATAAGAGTCCTTAAATAATTATTTTATGTTTTGTAATTTCGTTGTGTGATATTTCAAAAAAAAAAACGAAAAAGCCAAAAAACTAAAAACACGTGGGCAAACACAAAATTCAGCATTTTCTCTTATATAAAGTGCCTAGTTTAGTAGTGGGATGTGCTAATTTAGGCATACTATTAAAGAAAGTGACATATAGGTCTTAAAAGTAAAAAAATGTCACTATCCTTAGCTGTTTTATTAGTTTTCGAGTCCGGATTTTACGTCCAAAAACGTGTCCAAAAACGTCCGGATTTCTGAAGAATGAGAGAAGGGATCCGTCATTACCAAGAAAGAGTCAGAAGCATCAGAATCCGAATCTCCATTGGAATGGCTGTTTTCATCGTCTGTGTAGGAAATCGCCATTAAGAAACCTGGGGATGGATCACTAGTAAGCTCAAACAAGGTTTCAACATCAGAATACTCTTCTCCACCAAGATGAGGAGCGATTTGGGCCATGAGCTGTTTTTTCTTTGAGCTTTTCGGACAATTCCTGGCAAAGTGGCTCTTTTGTTTGCACAAAATACTGTTAGTAGTGCCCTATGACCGTTAGCATACGTTGTACGTTTTATATCTTTTTGAGCATTTCATCTGAATAGTTAATTTTGCTTATGAACATCAAATGAGTGATTTGATAGTAAAACTCATTTGCTTATGTAATTACTATTCTAGTTGTCCCTAGTTTTATGTAATCTACTTTACAATGAAATAAAACTAGTATGATGTTTAATTGATGATTATGTTTTACTAATCATGTGTAATGAGTACAAACCATATCATAGATGCAATATATTGAGATATATCGTATCGGACGTGATCCGTTAGAGAAGTAATACTTCATGGTCCTTAGTCATAAGTATTACTTCATCAATACTATTTTAGGATCCTTAGACCTTGTGTCTCCATTGATTCTAGCATGAATGGAGCCACGTTTTGACTCAATCGTGCGTAGCTTTTAATCGAGTAATCAATACGAGTGATGATCGGATGTAGTGTCCTATCATGGCTTAAATATGAGAGACATTGTAAGGAAATTTGTCCCTCTCTTATTAGAGAGATATCCATGGGCCCCTCGATAGGGAAAGTCTGTTTAAATGAATGGCCGTGCTCAAACGTATTTAATAAAGTGGTTATTAAATATTGTTTGAGGGAACATTCTACTTGGAGATCGAGCATAAATATAATTAAGCCTTATAAGGGTGACGACTACCATGCCTTATGCTTAATTAGGATATCGACAAAGGGATTAAATAGTGGGATGATATTAGGTTCCACCGTAAATTCATTCACTTTGGGTAGTCACAATGTCCTGCTAGGGACCGCTTGTGATTTATGAACACACACTACTACTAAGTGTGTTTTCATTGCCATTGTGATATGAACCTACAAGGTCACACGCATAGACGAGCTAACGAGCTTAATGTCCAAATTCAATGGATCTAGAATGTGTCTAGGTTCATTTTATAGGATAATAAGACGTTATTATTCGAATCAGAGATAAGGTGGCATTTTTGGTATAGCTGGGAATATGTGGGAGTTGTTATCCGATGAAGACTCCCACTGCCAGAAGAAGTGGATAGGACGTGGGAGTTGTTCTTGGAACAAACTCTCACACCCTATATAAACTTCTCTTGGCCAAAACCTAGAGACGAATGCTTGAGCCGTACAAAATACTGAAAAAATTTCAAGAAATCAGATTTCTTGTTCTCTGCCTCCCTTTCTCTCTATATTCCCAAAACTCATAAAAAATCAGAAGAGCTAGCACTCGCTGATCGTTTCGTCGCGTAGATACTGGTAGGGAGTAATTCCGCAAGGGAGGACTCAAGGTGATTGCTGCCAAGAGCCAACGACAGAACCTTTCCATTCAAGAATCGAATTCTTGAACCAAGAAACGTAAGTTTTTCTTTGTATTTTTAGATTCTTTTTGTAGGAGCGGATCCTTCATGGGAGGACTCATGGATGTTTAGAACGAGTTTCTGCCCATGAATCCCTTCAGTGGTATCAGAGCCTTGGTCATACTATTCGAATTCGATATTGTTAATCACATCGTAACACGTATCAAATTCGATTTGGTATGTGTGTGTGTGTGTGAAAAACATAAAAGATTGTTTCTTTGACTGTTTTTATAAGTTTATGTGAATCTGATATGCATAAACTGTTATGTATGTTATTAATTCGATTAATACCGCATGAACTGCCATAGCATGATTCGGTCTGTAATTTATTATGATTTATTACACATGAACTGATTGTATGCTTTCTGTCGTTAATTCGATTAACAAGCCGCATAAACTGTTTAGGCGATTATAAAATGTTAGGCGATTGAGGGTTAAATCGGGACAGAAAACTCATTTGATGCCCCTTGACCCCCTCCCCCCCCCCCGCCTGCTAACCGGCTAGCGGGACCGTCGTTACGTGACGCTTAATTATGATCTTCTGTGAGTACTTTCATCAGAAAACTGAGGTCTTGAAAAATTAAGGGATTTTGCGGGTACTTTCATCAGAAAACTTAGAATTTAATAGAGTAACTAAACACTTCTAAAGAGTTTACTGATATGGATCCCTGCTTAAGGAGTCATAGTTATGCTAGTCTGACGAGGAAGGCCCGGTACACTGATGAGTGAAATTCCAGTGTGGGCTGTACGTCTGATGCGTGAAAATGATTTTTGAAGCAGCAAGCTGTTAATTTCAAAACACATTAAATCTGAAAATTTGGTTCTATCAGTCATAAGTTCCCCTCACCCTCGGATTCGGTCCCCTTCCGTTCATCTTAATCATGTCTTCTAATAGTTCATCTTCGAGTTTAGTATCCCTTCCCGAGTCACCTAGATCTAGTTTTTCAAAGTCTCGTCTTCCCAACGTATATGAGTTAGATTACGTTTCTGAAGATAGTAAATATCATTTGTCTTCTTATCCCGTAGTAAATCCTTACAGTATTTATCAAAAAGAAAAACCCAAAAATATTGTAGGTGTGCATCTTAGACAAGACCTAGGTAAAAATTCCGCGTCAACTTCGGTCAAAGATTTCTGTCAAGCATCCCATTTTTCCACCCACAAATTGCCCTCCACCAAAGAAGAACAGTACGTAACCCTCCAACTTCCAGAACACTTTCCAAAAACCTGTCTGGATCAAGGTTACACTCACATACACTTTGGTGCCTTCCGCTTGGCGGTCACACTCCATGCCAAGAAAGGTCTCCCGTATTGCACTCATTCACTCCATATTCCAAAGATACGAACACTCCTTGATCGGAACAGTGAGAACGACCCTCAATGCCGGGATAATCTTTGTGACCCTCTTCCCGAATTTTACCATGTTCCTGGACGATCCAGTTTTGTCTACTGTGTTCCGTGTTCAGATCCAGATCACTGGCCCAAAATTGGAGAATACATATATGGCAACCCTTTACCACCAGAGGGCATACAAAGTCCAAAACCATGCCTTCGAACTTCCACTTCTTCCTTAATTACAAAATGGTGAATCCATATTCCTTTCGGTTGACTCTCCTCAAACCCCTCACTGTACTTTTGTCAACAGACAGATCAAAAGAGAGGAACTCCAAGTCCTTCTACCCACTTCTTGGATAACCAATTATGAAAAACACAGAACTGAAACAGCCAAGCCGATCCAACACACATAACCCACTTTTACCAAAAAGAATGATGGTTCGGTCGAAATTAAATTCCCTAACAGGAATGAGGTTTCTACTGTCTTCCCTACTGAATTCAGTATGATGCATTCTTCTTCTCCGTTTCCTCCCTTTACCACTTTCAATAAAGAGAATATCAAACATGTCTGGAAGATTCCCAATCCCACTGTGATTGATGAGAAAGGACAACAAAAGACAATATATGTTGCGGAAGCAGCCCTCATCTGGCAGGCAGAAAATGCTATTGCACAAAATCAAGCTCTTCAAAGAATCATTTGTAACCAAGAGACTCTCGCCTCTCAGGTGTCCAAACAAAGTTATGATCTTTCGTTCTTGGTCCAAAATATTTCCAATGTCCGCAGCAAAGTCGAAACCATACATCAACAGTTGTCTTACTTGGTCTAATACACTACAGAGTGGTCTTCCCAAATGTCAAAGTTATTGTTAGAAAAAGAGATTTTACAACACCAACTCAAGTCCCTTGAATCCCAGCTAGATCAGTCCTAGCCAAGCCTATTTTCCCCATCCTACTTCCCAACAACCCCTGTCTCTGTTAACCCAAAACAGTTTAACCCTTTAATCCCAACCTCTGTCACAACCTACTCACTAGCTCTAGCCTTATGGAAAGACTTACCCCATCATAAAAAGAGACCAGCTCCATCATCAAACCCTACACCTATTCCATTTTCACCTTTGAATCCTACATCAGCAACCCCTTTGATAACAGATCAAACAAATTCCCTTTCCGAAGACCCTACCATTAGTACTTCTTCCTCCTCCTCCATGGAAGAAATACTATCCTTTGATGAGCCAAACCCAATATGTTCATTCCTCAAGCAGCAGCTCACCCACAATAACATAATCCAGAGCCCACCCAAACCAATCCCAGCCCAGTCATTAAATATGACCTCGATTACTTTGAGGGTTTTGACAATCTATTCAGGATGGGATCAGAACCAGTTGTTGAACCAGTGGATACTCATATGGAAGATGATAACCCTGCCTTACAGTTCCTTAATCCTCTTGTCAGAAATGATTACTACTGCAAGTTCATCATCAATGACGTCCCTCCATCTCAATGGAGTGAACGATTCCAGTCTCTATATGCGTGGTTAACCACTGATATGCATCATCTCTTCCGCTATCGCCTCAATTTTTCTCGCCATCTTCTTTATCAAGGCAAACATTTTATTTATCCGGGTCACTTTTTGAGGCGGACTTTTGGTAGTTGCTTGAGTTGGAGAATTAGATTCTTCTTCTTGACCATTGTTAGATGAGACATGTTCGCTTGAGCTAAGTGAATTACGTGCTTCGAAATCTTCTTGCTCATTACTTGTCGGATCACTTCTAGGCTTTGAAGGTGTTCCACCCCTTTTCTTTTCAATCTTTAGAAGTGTTTTAAGCATATAAGGGGACACCTTTCGAGCAAGTATAGCAGCCCCTATTTCATCATTAGTGGTATTTCGAATGAATTTCCATTGATTGTCTATATAAATCATCTTCATTCGGTGGAAACATGCTTCATCAATTTTGACAAACTTTTTCTTTATAGGATTTTTCAAATCAAGTCCAAATCGTTGGAAGAGCCTTGTAAGAATATTTCCATACGGAATGTAATTCATTGAACCTTTGATAGCAGCCATAAAATGTTGGAGCGCAAGATGTGCGAAGTTCAAGGCTTTCCTTTCCAAAAGATGTTGCATTATTACCATTTGAAGGAAAGTAATGGATGACTTGTGCCCTTTAACCGGGAGCCACAATGTTGGACACGAAGAAGTGTAGGATCCGGCCAAATTCATCCAACTTGTCAATCTCCCTTTCCTTTGAGTCGGTGAAACTGCCTTTGATTCCAAATTGAGATTTAAAATGTTTTATATCAAGGAGTCCGATATCATCCGAATTCATTGTATTCTTATAGAATCTTTTGGCATGATCCACATATTCTATTCCTATAGCCTCACAAAACATCTTTTCAGAGAATGCAAATTTTAACTTTCCAACACAAGACCTATATATAATTTCAGTTCCATCACCCTCTTCCTTCCTCAAATTTGCACCAAATTCATAAACAATGGAGGGGTAAATATATTCATCAACATCAAACAGATTAACCCATCCCATATCATCAAACAGCCCCATGACTTCATCTAGCCATTTTCCTTGAGCAAACATAATATCATCTCTAAAATACATGGTCATGAATCCCCTATTTGATTTCTTAAGCTTGTCAAACATTTGCTTAGCAGCGGTATTGTAAAAAGGAGTCGTTACCTTTTTTGTAGAGAAATTTGATGATCCTCCAACCTCGAAATCTGAAGGTGGAGATACCCTTGAAGGTGAAGACGAGTAATCGTCCTTCGAGTGGCTAGAATCGGTATCCACAATTTGCTTGCCCATTCCCACGACCTTGCGAGCCACTATTTTTGCTCTCCCTTGAAGGGATTCATGGGCGGAAGCTCGTTCCAAACACCCATGAGTCCTCCCCTGAAGGATCCGCTCATACGTAAACGAATCGAAAAACAACGGAAAAACTTACGTTTCTTGGATTCAAGAAGCTACTTCTTGAATGGAGGATGATGTTTCTTGGATCGGATGCTGCTACCGATTGATCTCCCTTTGCGGAAAGTCACTCTACCGGTATCCACGCGACGATACGGGCAGCGATTGCTAGCTCTTCGTCTTTTCTGATTTTCGGGAATTAGAGAGAAAAGGGAGAGGCAGAGAATATCAAAATCTGATTTCGGTTTTCTTGTTTAATTGCGGCTGAAGCATTAACCTTCTAGGTTTCGGCTAAGAGATGTTATATAGAGTGTGAGAGTTTGTTACTAGAACAACTCCCACCTCTACTCAACTTCTCTCGGTAGTGGGAGTCTCAGAATCCCACGTTCCCTAGACTTTCACTGGTAGTGGGAGTCCTTATCGGATAATAACTCCCACGTAATCCCAGCTATAGGTAAAATACCGAAATTGCCCCTATCTCTAATTCGAATAATAAACACTTTATTATTTTCAGAAAAGTGAATGTTAGATACAATGAACCTAGACACATTCTAGATTCATTGAATCTGGGACATGAAGCTCGTTAGCTCGTCTATGCGTGTGACCCTGTAGGTTCATATCACAATGGCAATGAAAACACACTTAGTAGTAGTGTGAGTTCATAAATCACAAGCGGTCCCTAGCAGGACATTGTGACTACCCAAAGTGAATGAATATACAACGTAACCCAATATCAATCTACTATTTAATCCCTTTGTCTCGCGATATCCTAATTAAGCATAAGGCATGGTGGTCGTCACCCTTATTAAGCTTAATTGTATTTATGCTCGATCTCCAGGTAGACTGTTTCGACAAAAAGCATTTGATAACCACTTTATCAAATACATTTGAGCACGGCCATACATTTGAGGGGCCCATGGATATCTCTCTCTAATAATAGAGAGGGACAAATTCCTTACAATGTCTCTCACATTCAAGCTATGATAGGAGACTACATCCGATCATCAGTCGTATTGATTACTCTGTTACAAGTAACGTCCGACCGAGTCAAAACGTGGCTCCATTCATACTAGAATCCATGAAGACATAAGGTCTAAGGATTCTAAAATAGTATTGAGGAAGTAATAATTATGACTTAAGACCATGAAGTATTACTTCTCTGACGGATCACGTCCAATACAATGTATCCCTATATATTGCATCTATGATGTGATTTGTATCCATTACACATGATCAGTAAAACAAGATCATCAATCAACAATCATACTAGTTTTATTTCATAGTAATTAAGCATTACATAAAACTAGGGACTTCTAGAATAGTAATTACATAAGCTAATGAGTTTTACTATCAAATCACACATTTGATAATCAAAAGCAAAATTAACTATTCAATTACATGCTCAAAAGATAATAAAACGCACAACATGTGCTAATGGTCCTAGGGCACTACTAACATCCCTTTCTTAGGTGCGGCTTGAGTGGGTTCCTTAAAAGAAATCTCTTTTTCAAGGGGTCGTTTAGGTTGATTTCTAGGAGGATTCTTGTGAGGAGGTGTATTAGCATCATGCTAGGGTTTTTCATCCTCACCATTTGTGAAAAAAAATAGGTTCGGATTAGGGTAGGTTTGAACCGAGGGAAGATGAAAAGATATTGAATATAGATGAATTCCAAACAAATTGAAGATGGAATAGAGATTGAATGATGAAATTGAGGATAAATAAGGCTTGGGTTGAGGGAAATCGGTTTGATGGGAAGAGGAATTAGAGAGAAAACTGTTTTTGGGATGAGAGGATTAAATGAAAGACGTTTGAGTTTCTCTGATTATAAACTGCAACCCGCAAAACTCGGTCGACCGTTCACAGAAGAGGTTGTCCGAGGAATTAATTTTTTGATCTGAGCCATTCCAGTAGCTTCGACGGTCGATGGTCCGGTTCATCATCAAATAATTCGGTCGACCGTCCAATGCACTTTTACTACATTCTCAGTTTCGGATCATCCGTTCCCTAGGCAGTTGATCCGAGTTTTCCCTGTTTCTTCCTGCACACTTAACACACACATTAGTCCTGGAATTTTGTGATTCCGAGGCAACGCCTGAGATATTCAAACCTTTTGTGCCAAGTGGCTTGGTGAAAATATCTGCAAGTTGTTCATCCGTGCTTATGAAATTTATGCAAACATCACCTTTAGCAACATGATCTCTAATGAAATGATGCTTGATTTCTATATGTTTCGTCCTAGAATGTTGTATGGGATTCTTAGTTAAGTTGATTGCACTAGTGTTATCGCATAAGATGGGAACATGCTGAAATGCAAAGCTAAAATCCACAAGAGTATGCATCATCCATAGAATTTGAGCACAACAACTACCGGCTGCAATATATTCCGCTTCGGCGGTGGAAAGGGATACACATGCTTGTTTCTTGCTATACCATGAGACTAATGCATGACCAAGAAAATGACAATGCCCACTAGTGCTTTTACGCTCAATACGACACCCCGCATAATCGGCATCCGAATAACCTATTAAATCAAAAGATGTACTTCTAGGATACCATAACCCATAATCATATGAGCCTATGAGATATCTAAGAATGCGCTTAACGGCAATGAGATGAGATTCTTTAGGACATGCTTGGAGTCTTGCACATAAGCATACGACAAACATAATATCAGGCCTACTAGCGGTAAGATAAAGAAGAGAGCCAATCATACCTCTATACCTTGTTTCATCTACCGATTTACCTTTTTCATCCTTGTCAAGCTTGATGGTTGCACTCATTGGGGTTTTGCTTTCTTTTGCACCATCCATTCCAAACCGTTAAGTAGTTCTTTAGTGTACTTGGCTTGGTTGATGAAAATTCCTTCATTTGTTTGTTTGATTTGTAATCCAAGGAAATAGTTGAGCTCTCCCATCATGCTCATCTCAAATTCATCTTGCATTAGTTTAGCAAATTCTTTCCAAAGTACTTCATTAGTTGAACAAAAAATAATGTCATCAACATATATTTGCACAAGTAAGATGTCATGAGATGCATTTGTTTTAATGAAAAGGGTGGTGTCAACAAGACCTCTTGAAAAACCAATAGAAATGAGAAACTTGCTCAAACGCTCATACCAAGCACGAGGAGCTTGTTTTAAACCATACATTGCTTTTGTAAGTTTGTAAACATGGTTTGGAAATTTTTCATGCACAAAACCGGGAGGTTGTTGAACATATACTTCCTCCTCAATAAAGCCATTTAGAAACGCACTTTTCACATCCATTTGAAAAAGTTTAATACCTTTAAAACAAGCAAAAGCAAGAAGCATTCTAATAGATTCAAGTCTAGCTACGGGGGCAAAAGTTTCCTCAAAATCAATACCCTCCTCTTGATTGAATCCTTGGTCAACAAGTCTAGCTTTGTTTCTTATAATCTCCCCGAGCTCATCAAGTTTATTTCGAAAAATCCATTTTGTTCCAATAATAAGGCGATCAATAGGTCTAGGGACTAAAGTCCAAACTTGATTTCTTTCAAATTGATTTAGTTCCTCTTGCATAGCCAAAATCCAAAAGTAATCATGTAAAGCTTCATGAATGTTCTTAGGTTCTATAGAAGAGAGTAAAGCAAGATTATCTATGAAATACCGCCTTGTTTTGACGCCAACGGACGGATCACCAATGATTTGCTCTTGAGGGTGACCTTGCTTGTATATCCAATCCTTTGGTAGCTCATTTGTTGAAAGATCATTGCTTTGAGTGACTTGGGGCTCATATTGAGTAGTTTCAATGTCCTCCTTATCCTTGGAATTATCATCCAACATAGGAGCTTGATGGATTTCATTTACACTTTCCAAGGGCATACCTATATCATCATCATCTTTTCTAGGCAAGTAGATGTTAGATTCATCAAAAGACACATGCATGGACTCTTCAATACACAAGGTTCTTTTTATTATATACCCTATAAGCCTTTTTGTTTGAAGAATAGCCAAGAAATATTCCTTCGTTGGATTTCTTGTCAAATTTTCCAAGGCTATCTTTAATGTTGAGCACAAAACATTTGCAACCAAAAACTTTGAAATATGAGATTGAGGGTATTTTTCCAAAGATAAGCTCAAAAGGAGTTTTTCCAACAAAAGGCCTTAAAAGAACTCTATAAACAATATAACAAGCAGTGTTCACGGCTTCGGCCCAAAAATATTTTGGTAAAGAATTTTCACTAAGCATAGACCTAGCCATTTCTTGTAAAGTTCTATTTTTCCTTTCAACAACCCCATTTTGTTGAGGCGTTTTTTGAGCTGAGAAGTTATGTGTGATGCCATTTTCATTACAAAACTTTTCAAAAAATTGATTGTTAAATTCCCTTCCATTATCACTTCTCAAGGAAACAAGTTTTAGTTCAAGCGAGTTTTGAACCTTTTTGAAAAGATTTGAAAACTCATGGAAGGTGTCATCTTTTTGTGCAAGAAAAAGTACCCAAGTGAATCTTGAAAAATCATCCACAATAACAAAGGCATACCTCTTACCACCTAAGCTAGTGGTCCTCATTGGTCCAAAAAGATCAAGATGAACAAGTTCAAGTGGTTTAGAAGTGGAAACCATTTGTTTAGGCTTGAAAGACGTTTTTGTTTGTTTTCCAAATTGACAAGCATCACAAAGACGTTTTTCTCATATTTCACTTTTGGAAGCCCACGTACTAGCTCTTTAGAGGAAAGAGTATTTAAGAGATCCATGCTCACATGACCAAGCCTACGGTGCCATAAGAATGCATCATCTTCATTTATGGATAAGCATTTAAAATCGCATGCAACAAGATCATCCAATGACAACATATAAACATTACTCGGTTCTATTAGCAACAAGCACTTTTTTCATGAGAAGAGCTATCAACAATAGAGCAAGCCTTTTTGCTAAACATAACATCAAAACCATTATCACAAAGTTGGCTAATACTAAGCAAATTATATTTGAGGCTATCAACAAGAAGAACATGCTTAACAAGAGTTGATGAACCTTTACCAACATTTCCAATGCCAAGGATTCTACCCTTCTTTTTGTCCCCAAACGTGACATAACCTTCATAGATAGGTTCCATGTCTTTGACTAATGAGGCATCTCCGGTCATGTGGCGACAACATCCACTATCAAGAAACCATTGAGCCGGAGTATTTACCTTGCTTGCAAGTACCTAATACAAAGGAGGAGGAGTGACTTTTGGTACCCATACTTGTTTGGGTCCTTGAGGGTTAGTTAAAATACGCTTGATTCTCCAAACAGTTTTTACTCCTTTTTCAATTTTTCTCTTCACATAGCATCTAGCACTAGTGTGACCAAATTTTCCACAATATGTGCAACAAGTAGATGGCTTAGAAAATTTGTGAATATGCTCACGATATCTATTTTGCTTATGTGAGGTACTAGCATGCACAAAGTGTTTTCTAGGTAACTTAGAAGAGCTAGCAATATCAAAGTGAGTTGAATGTATATAGCCTAATCCATGTTTAACATTTGAAGTACGTTGCATACAAAGAATTTGATCAAGATCTTTTGTTCCTTTGGTGAACTTATCAACAAGTAAGGTGAGATCAACAACTTTGGTTTTTAAACAATCAAACTCAACAAGTTTGCATTCAAGAGAAGACAATTTATCATATGCCTCTTGATATTTCAATGAGGAAGTTTTGCAAGTAGTCATAAGCTTTTCATTTTCGATTTTCAAGCAATCAACATCATCACATAGCTTTTTGTTTTCACTAAGCAACCTAGATCTTTCTTCAAACAAGGATTCAATTTTAAGCTTCATTTCTTGGTTTTCCTTAGCACATTTCTTAAGTTGATCAAACATATCACACAAAAGTTCATTAGGATCATCTTCATCATCATCAAGGGAGTTAGAAGTAGTGGGTGTAAGATGTACCTCATTCCCGAAAGCCATGAAGCAAACATTTGCGTTTTCCTCTTCTTCTTCATCGCCACTCCCTTCTTGATCCCATGTGCTTAGCATGCCCTTGGCATTCTTTGGTTTAAAGAATTTTTTATTTTTGTCTTCCTTGGGCTCTTTTTCTTTGGCGGCGGGGCACTCTCCTATGAGATGTTGGTTGCTTCCACATTCATAGCATCTCATCCCATTGGGATTTTGTTTTCTTCTATTTTTGAAGAATTTTCTTCCTTTCCCGGAAAACATTTTTTTTCATGCGCTTTACCACCAAAGCCATGGTCTCATCATCTAAGTTGATGTCTTCTTCATCACTTGAATGGTTGGATTCATCAAGATCAAGAATAGCCTTTAAAGCAATACTCTTCTTTGCCTTTTCAATATGCTCATCATTTTTGTGTGTGAGCTCATAAGTGAGAAGAGAACCGATGAGCTCCTCCGTGGGATAAGTTTTCAAGTTCTTTGCTTCTTCAATAACTAGAGCTTTGCCTTCCCAACTTTTAGGAAGTGAGTTGAGGATCTTCCTATTCATTTCACCCATTGAGTATTCATTTCCATAAGATCTCAACCCATTGACAACATTGGTGAACCTAGTGTTCATCTCATTTATAGTTTCATTTGGCTTCATAGAGAAAAGCTCATATTCCTTCACAAGCATGTTGAGCTTTGATTCTTTGACTTGATTAGTCCCCTCATGGGTGACTTCTAAGGTTTTCCACATCTTGTGAGCGGATTTGCTTCCACGTATCCGATTGTACTCATCCGGATTAAGAGCACAACTAATGATGTTCATAGCTCGAAAATTTAGGGTCATTTTCTTGGACTCATCTTCATTAAACTCATTGTCCAATTTTGGAACTTGAACACCATCCACCACTTTCATAGGTACATAAGGACCTTCTTCAAAAATCAGCCATAAGGAGTAGTCTATAGAGCACACATTGATTTTGAAACGGTCTTTCCAAGCATTAAAATTGTTTCAATCAAAGAGAGGTGCTCTATTAGTGGAAGATCCCTCTAGGTAGGCTAAAGCGGAATTTCCGGCCATAATCTTTACTTCAAGCGGTTAAGCTAAAGGTGAAAACGAGGCTCTGATACCAATTGAAAAAGACAAGGAGGGGGGGTGAATTGGGTTTTTATAAAAGTGGCTTCTTTTTAATTTCAAACTTTTTGGAATGTGAAACATGTATTTGAAATAAGGTGAAAATTAAGCAAGAATAAACCAATGAAAGCAAGACACGAGATTTAGAGTGGTTCGATTCACAAAAAATCTACGTCCATTACCTTGAGCTTCACCCAAGGATTTTCAACCACTTCACTAAGAAAAGTAATTACACAAGTGGCTAACTCACAAAGAGTTTTACACAAATAACCACAATTATAAACTCCACTCACTAAGAGTACAAAGCCCACACCAAGTAGGACTTGACACAATAAATACCCTATCACTAAGAGAGGGAAAGATGGAGATATAAAGAGAAAGTTACACACTCAAATAGTGGAGGATATATACCTTTAAAGATCTTACTTTAATGCTCTTTGAACTTATGACTCAACAACTTGTGTCTTGCAAGAGAGATGGTAATTTTGAACTTTTCAACACATGAATAAAGTTGGATATCCTTTGAAATTGCTAAAGTTTTTTGTATAATCAATGTATATTCTCTATGGTTGTTGAAGATTCTTCTGCAATAGAGCTTTTATACTTTTCAAAAGAATCCAAAAAACAACTTTTAAAACGGTCATATAACGGCTAGTTTTCGCAGAGTTCGGTTGACCGCAAGTTACCTCGGATGATCCGATCAAAAGGATCGGACAATCCTAAGTCTACCTAGGTCGACCGGGACAACTGGTTCCCAAAAACTCAACTCTCTGTTTCAGTCCGGATGATCCATGCTAAGCTCGGATGATCCGAATTTCATGGATTCAAGAGATGTTGATTTTTCACTAGTTTCGAAATCTTTTAAGGTCAAAATGGTTTTCTCAAAAGGATAACTAATACTTGAAAAACAATTTTCAAAGTCTTAGACAATGAAACCAATGGCTTTTGAGAAGGGAACAAGTTTTAAAGACCATTTTTGAAACTGAGTTTTAAGAAAACTATTTTTAAAAGTGCAAGACACTAGTGTTGTGATCCTAAGTTCATGTGAGCAATGGTTAGAGCTTTAAGACATTCATTAAAAATTGCTAAGCTATTCTAACCACACCTAAGCCTTCAATCTTCACGTCTTGAGAGATGTGCCTTCAAGAATGTAAACATTTAGTCTTGAGCACGGCTTGATTGAAGTACTTAGAGCTTCCATCTTGGAGAACCATTATTCTATCACAAAGATTGAAACCATTAGATACAACATCAGATGTTTGTATATTATAAAAAATGCGTGATTTGATAGTAAAACTCATTTGCTTATGTAATTACTATTCTAGTTGTCCCTAGTTTTATGTAATCTACTTTACAATGAAATAAAACTAGTATGATGTTTGATTGATGATTATGTTTTACTAATCATGTGTAGTGAGTACAAATCATATCATAGATGCAATATATTGAGATATATCGTACAGGACGTGATCCGTTAGAAAAGTAATACTTCATGGTCCTTAGTCATAAGTATTACTTCCTTAATACTATTTTAGGATCCTTAGACCTTATGTCTCCATTGATTCTAGCATGAATGGAGCCACGTTTTGACTCAATCGTGCGTTGCTTTTAATCGAGTAATCAATACGAGTGATGATCGGATGTAGTGTCCTATCATGGCTTCAATATGAGAGGCATTGTAAGGAAATTTCTCCCTCTCTTATTAGAGAGAGATATCCATGGGCCCCTCGATAGGGAAAGACTGTTTAAATGAATGGCCGTGCTCAAACGTATTTAATAAAGTGGTTATTAAATATTGTTTGAGGGAACAGTCTACCTGGATTTCATATACAGATTCAATGGATCTAGAATGTGTCTAGGTTCATTTTATATGATAATAAGACGTTATTATTCGAATTTGAGATAAGGTGGCATTTTTGGTATAGTTGGGATTATGTCGGAGTTGTTATCCGCTGAAGACTCCCACTGCCAGCAGAAGTCTAGAGGACGTGGGAGTTTAAAACTCCCACTTCCAGAAAAAGTGGATAGGACGTGGGAGTTGTTCTTGGAACAAACTCTCACACCCTATATAAACTTCTCTTGGCCAAAACCTAGAGACGAATGCTTGAGCCGCACAAAATACCGAAAAAATACCAAGAAATCAGATTTCTTGTTCTCTGCCTCCCTTTCTCTCTATATTCCCAAAACTCATAAAAAATCAGAAGAGCTAGCACTCGCTGATCGTTTCATCGCGTGGATAATGGTAGGGAGTAATTCCGCAAGGGAGGACTCAAGGTGATTACTGCCGAGAGCCAAAGACAGAACCTTTCCATTCAAGAATCGAATTCTTGAACCAAGAAACGTAAGTTTTTCTTTGTATTTTTCGATTCGTTTTGTAGGAGCGGATCCTTCATGGGAGGACTCATGGATGTTTAGAACGAGTTTCTGCCCATGAATCCCTTCAGTGGTATTAGAGACTTGGTCATACTATTCGAATTCGATATTGTTAATCACATCGTAACACGTATCAAATTCGATTTGGTATGTGTGTGTGAAAAACATAAAAGACTGTTTCTTTGACTGTTTTTATAAGTTTATGTGAATCTGATATGCATAAACTGTTATGTATGTTATTAATTTGATTAATACCGCATGAACTGTCATAGCATGATTCAGTTTGTAATTTAATATGATTTATTGCGCATGAACTGATTGTATGCTTTCTGTTGTTAATTCGATTAACAAGCCGCATAAACTGTTTAGGCGATTATAAAATGTTAGGAGATTGAGGGTTAAATCGGGACAGAAAACTCATTTGATGCCCCTTGACCCCGGCTAGCGGGACCGTCGTTACGTGACGCTTAATTAGGATCTTCTGTGAGTACTTTCATCAGAAAACTGAGGTCTTGAGAAATTAAGGGATTTTGCGGGTACTTTCATCAGAAAACTTAGAATTTAATAGAGTAACTAAACACTTCTAAAGAGTTTATTGATATGGATCCCTGCTTAAGGAGTCATAGTGTAAAGGATTCAAGAAAAAATGGAAGTTCTTGCGGAAAAGACCCAACAATGGAAAAGAAAAATCCGATACATGTTTTTTGTGCAAACAAAAGGGCCACTTTGCCAGGAATTGTCCGAAAAGCTCAAAGAAAAAACAGTTCATGGCCCAAATCGCTCCTCGTCTTGAAAGAGAAGAGTAATCAAATGTTGAATCTTTGTTTGAGCTTACTAGTCATCCATCCAGTTTCTTCAACTCAAATCTCCTGAAGAAGTAAGCACAGTCCTCAGAGGACACTTTCTGGGCGAAACAGGACACGACATCACCATTGCCAGGACTGAATTCCTCAAGATGAAGTGTTGCTCCATTAAACTGAAAGATCTAGAAAAACACTTCGACCGAATGTGCAAAATGGTTTTTATCATTAACCAAATCGATGATATCAGCCTAAAACAAGCTTTTGTCAACTCCGTTCCAGAAGAACTGGCAGACGAAACAATGAGACAAATTTGCAACAAAGGCATTGACTGGCAATCCATTAATTTCGGTCAGATATGGCAAATGATGCAACAGACACTGCAAAAAATTGTGCGTGCAGACTAGATTCTGTCAAAAATATCAGTCTCATGCCAAAGCTCTTGGTCCGATCTGTTCTGATAAACACCTGTACATCAAGTGCAAAGATCCAAAAACCTGCTCATGTTCCAGCAAAACAAAATCAAAGAAATACAAGCAGACAACGGACAATAGACACAGAAAGTCTAAAGGGGATCTTTGCCAGGAATTGCCCGAAAAGCTCAAAGAAAAAACAGTTTATGGCCCAAATCGTTCCTCATCTGGAAGGAGAAGATTATTCAGATGTTGAATCCTTGTTTGAGCTTACTAGTGATCCATCCACAGGTTTCTTAATGACAATTTCCTACACAGACGATGAAAATAGCCATTCTGATGAAGATTCTGACACTGATGCTTCTGACCCTTTCTTTGTAATGACGGATCACTTCTCTCAATCTTCTATTTCGGATGACCCGTATCCTCTTGTTTCTACACAGATCTATCATCACAATTCTTTGGCTACTCCTGTGATAGCCTTGTTGTGAAGGGATTCATGGGCGGAAACTCGTTCCAAACACCCATGGATCCTCCCCTGAAGGATCCGCCCATACGAAACCGAACCGAAAACAGCGATAAAAACTTACATGTTTCGGATTCAAGAAGCTACTTCTTGAATGGAGGTTGGCGTTTCTTGGATGTATTGCTGCCATTGATTGACTTCCCTTTGCGGAATGTCCCTCTACCCGAGTATCCACGCTGACGAATACTGAACGAGCGATTGCTAGCTCTTCGTTTTACGAGTTTTTGGGAATTAGAGAGAAAAGGGGAGGCAGAATTCCGAAATCAGATTTCAGGTTTTCTTGTTGATTGCGGCTGAAAATCAAATGTGTCTAGGGTTTCGGCTGAGATATGATTATATAGGGTGTGAGAGTTTGTTCCCATAACCAACTCTCACGTCCTCCACTTCTATCAGCAGTGGGAGTCTTGGACTCCCACGTCCCTCTCAACCTCTTTTGGGCAGTGGGAGTCCATAACTCCCACGTGCTCTAGACTTCTGCTGGTAGTGGGAGTCTTTATCGGATAATGACTCCCACGTAATCCCAGCTATACCGAAAATGCCCCTTATCTCTAATTCGAATAATAACACTTTATTATTCTCAGAAAAGTGAATGTCAGATGCAATGAACCTAGACACATTCTAGATTCATTGAATCTGGACATGAAGCTCGTTAGCTCGTCTATGCGTGTGACCCTGTAGGTTCATATCACAATGGCAATGAAACACACACTTAGTAGTAGTGTGAGTTCATAAATCACAAGCGGTCCCTAGCAGGACATTGTGACTACCCAAAGTGAATGAATATACAACGAAACCTAATATCAATCCACTATTTAATCCCTTTGTCTCGCGATATCCTAATTAAGCATAAGGCATGGTGGTCGTCACCCTTATTAAGCTTAATTGTATTTATGCTCGATCTCCGTGAGATCTGTTTCGACAAATAGCATTTGATAACCACTTTATCAAATACATTTGAGCACTGGCCATGCATTTAAACAGTCTTTCCCTATCGAGGGGCCCATGGATATCTCTCTCTAATAATAGAGAGGGACAAATTCCTTACAATGTCTCTCACATTCAAGCTATGATAGGAGACTACATCCGATCATCGATCGTATTGATTACTCTGTTACAAGTAACGTCCGATCGAGTCAAAACGTGGCTCCATTCATACTAGAATCAATGAAGACATAAGGTCTAAGGATTCTAAAATAGTATTGAGGAAGTAATACTTATGACTTAAGACCATGAAGTATTACTTCTCCGACGGATCACGTCCCAATACAATGTATCCCTCATATATTGCATCTATGATGTGATTTGTATCCATTACACATGATCGAGTAAAACGAGATCATCAATCAACAATCATACTAGTTTTATTTCATAGTAATTAAGCATTACATAAAACTAGGGACTTCTAGAATAGTAATTACATAAGCTAATGAGTTTTACTATCAAATCACACATTTGATAATCAAAAGCAAAATTAACTATTCAATTACTTGCTCGAAAAAAAGATAACAAAACGCACAACATGTGCTAATGGTCCTAGGGCACTACTAACAATCTCCCCACTTGCCCTAGTTCCAATCATACATGATCCTCAATCCCATTGACCTAGTATGACTCTCATGTTTGAGGGTCGTGGGAGTGGCTTGGTCAATGGATCTGCAATGTTGTCGTCTGTATGAACTTTGCAAATACTAACGTCTCCTCTTTCGATGATCTCTCCGATCGGATGGAAGCAGCTGAGAATGTGTTTGGATCGTTGGTGAGATCTAGGTTCCTTAGCTTGTGAAATGGCGCCGATACTATCACAATAGAGGTCCACTGGGTTCACAATGCTGGGGACGACACCTAGTTCATCAACAAACTTCCCGATCCAAACGAGCTTCTTTAGTCGCTTGAGAGCGACTAGATACTCGACCTACATTGTAGAGTCGGCCACGGTTTCTTGCTTTGAGCTCTTCCAACTCACAGCACCTCCATTCAAACAAAACACAAAACCGGATCGCGATCTAAAATCATCTACGTCGATGCGGAAGCTTGCGTCTGTGTAACCATTTACAACCCGGACTTCCTTCCCCGACCTCCAGTAAACTAAGAACATATCTTTAGTCCTTCTCAAGTACTTAAGAATGCTCTTAACTGCAGTCCAATGTGACTCTCCGAGGGTCGATTGATATCTCGCTAGTCATACTTAGAGCAAATGAGACATGCAGGGCGAGTGCATATCATGGCGTATATAATAGACCCAATGGCCGAAGCATATGGGATCTTACTCATGCGCTCTTGGTCCTCCCTTGTGGAAGGTCCTCGAGTTCTGCTGAGTTTGACGCCATGTGACATGGGCAAGAATCCCTTTTTGGAGTCTTGCAAACTGAACTGCTTTCGATGCACTTGTCAATGTATCCACTCGGGTCGAGGCCAATCATTTTGTTAGATCTATCTCTATAGATTCTAATACCCAAAAATGTATGTAGCCTCGCCTAAGTCTTTCATGGAAAAGCACTTCTCAACCAAGCTTTTACGCTTTGTAATGTGGGGATGTCATTTCCAATCGAGTAAGATGTCGTCCACATAAAGCACAAGGAACACTACTGCATTATCGGTTACTTTCTTATAAACACAAGGCTCGTCTTGCGTTTTTGATGAAACCGAATTCTTTAATACGTTCATCAAAGCGACGATTCCAGACTTTCGAGATGCTTGCTTCAATCCATAAATGGACCTTTGAAGCTTACACACTTTGCTAGGATTTGTTGGATCAACAAACCCTCTCGGTTGTGTCATATACACATCCTCGAGAAGGTTTCCGTTAAGAAACGCAGTCTTAACATCCATTTGCCATATCTCATAGTCATAATATGCGGCTATGGCAAGTAAAATCCTAATTGACTTTATCATCACGACGGGGAAAAGGTTTCGTCATAGTCAATACCATGAACTTGTCTATAACCTTTAACTACTAGTCGCGATTTAAAAAGTGTGTACATTACCATCCATGTCGGTCTTCTTTTTATAACACCATTTGTTATCAATGACCTTGCACTCTTTCGGGTGGGTCAACCAAAGTCCATACTTGGTTGTCGTGACATGGATTGCATCTCGGACTTCATAGCTTCTAGCCACTTATCCGACTCGGAACTACGAATTGCCTCTTTGTAGGTAGTGGGTTCATCTTGATCAATCGGTTCAACTCTGATGATCATCGATCCACGAAATCCATATCTCTCGAGTCGTTGATGTACCCGACTCGACCTCCTTGGGCCTTGTGTCAAAGATTGAAGCTCAGTATCGGCACGTGAGCTTGCTTGAACTTCTAAAGTTGGTTCGAGATGTTGTTTGGGGATTTTGAATTTCCTCAAGATGGATCTTACTCCCCACTATCCTCTTTGGAAATAAATTCCCTTTCAAGGAATACACCATTACGAGCAACAAACACTTTGTTCTCGGATGGAAGATAGAAGTAATATCCTTTAGTTTCTTTAGGATATCCCACAAACAAACATTTGTCGATTTAGGGGCGAGTTTATCGGATAACAAGCGTTTTACATACGCCTCGCATCCCCAAATTTTGAGAAATGACAAACTAGGTCGTTTCCCAGTCCCACATCTCATATGGAGTTTTTCGAACCGCTTTAGAAGGTACTGCATTTAATATAAATGCAGCAGCTTTCAAGGGCGTAGCCCCAAAAGGAAATTGGAAGACTTGTTTGACTCATCATAGATCGAACCATATCTAATAAGGTGCGATTCCTCCGTTCGACACGCCATTCCATTGCGGTGTGCTGGGAGGAGTTAATTGTGAAACAATTCCACAACCACTAAGATGTTCGTCAAACTCTTGGTTAAGGTATTCGCCACCTCGATCCGATCAAGTATCTTAATACTTTTACCAAGTTGATTTTGTACTTCATTTTGAAATTCTTTGAATCTTCCAAAAGATTCGGATTTATGTTTCATTAGATAGACGTAGCCATATCTACTCGAAATCATCCGTGAATGTGATGAAGATCGAAACCCTCCTCTAGCACTTGTGTTCATTGGTCCACAAACATCCCGTATGTATGAGGCCCAACAAATCGGAAGCTCTCTCACTTTGTCCAAGTAAAGGGAGCTTTAGTCATTTTGCCCAATAAGCAAGATTCACACGTCTCATAAGACTCTAAGTCAAATGATGTTAAAATTCCATCCGTATGGAGTTTTGATATGCGTTTCTCGTTGATGTGGCCCCAAACGACGATGCTAAAAAGTAGGTCTGGTTTAAGTCATTTGATTTAAACCTTTTAGTATTAATGTTATAGATGGGCCTTTGAATTGAATCATCGAGGTTAAGAATATAAAGCCCATTCATCAAAGAGGCATCTCCATAAAAGATACGATCTTTATGAATGGTGCAAATTTTATTCATAATACTTAATTCAAAACCTTCAATATCCAAACAAGAAACTCGAAATAATATTCCTACTCAAAGTTGGAACATACAAACAATTATCTAGTTCTATGATAAGGCCACTTGGCAAAACTAAATTAAATGTCCCCGTAGCTACAAAGAACAACTCTTGCTCCGTTGGCTACTCCGAGGTCCACTTCTCCTTTTGCCGATGATCTACTCCTTTTGAACCCCCTGCACATTTGCACAAATGTGAGATCCACAACCGGTATCTAATACCCATGAAGTAGGAGCAGACATGTTAATTTCTATAACATAAATACACGGAGAGACAAATCGATCGGTTTTCTCCTTTTTCTTTTCTTCCAGGTAGAGTTTGCAATTCCGTTTCCAATGGCCTGGTTCGCCACAATGGAAGCAAACTCCTTCCTTTGGTGCCTTGGCTTTGGGCTTGGGCTTGGGCTTGGGCTTATCGTTGCCTTTGCCTTTGCCTTTCCTAGCCATGGGCTTTCCCTTGCCTTTCTTCTTGAAGTTCCCTTTTTGAACCATTAAGACTTCAGGGGTTTTCTTAATGTTCAGTTCAGCCTGCTTGAGCATCCCGTGTATTTCATTTATGGACTTCTCCATGGCATGCATATTGAAGTTCATAATGAATTGGTCATACTCCGGTGGGAGTGAGCCCAAGATCATATCTGTGGCCATTTCATGACCTACGGGAGCCCCAAGCTTCTCAAGTTGATCAAAATAGCCCTTCATTTTGAGCACATGTGTACTTACAGAGGTGCCAGGGGCCATCTTGCAACTATTCAATGCCTTTGTAGTGAGGAATCTTTCATGACGGGCTTGCTCTTGGAACATTTCCTTGAGCTGGCCCATCATCTGGAAAGCCTCAACACCTTCAAACTGCTTTTGAAGATCAGCGCTCATTGTGACCAACATGAGACAAGTCACGTCGTTAGAGTCATCAGAGTGCTTCTTCCAAGCATCTCTCTCAGCTCTGGGGGCATTGGGTGCAGGCTGTTCAGGAATGTCCGTGTCAAGAACGTACAGCTTCTTTTCCTGCTTAAGGACAATCCTTAAGTTGCGGGCCCAATCAAGGAAATTGGTCCCGCTCAGTTTTTCCTTCTCAAGGACGGATCGCAGTGAGTTGTGTGATGAATTGGTTGCCATTTATCTACATTAAGTTAATTGCAAAGTTATTAGTTTTTGAGCAAAAACATTTTCCACAATTTCAACACTTGATAATAGTGGGGAAAAAACATTTTACAATAGTTATAGGAAAGCTTTGGCTTAACACCCACAATTAAAGTAAAATCATCTAATGGGAATGACATCTATATGTCCCGGCTATTTCCCATTTTATGCCCTAGGCCCAAAACTGTTTTGATGGCCTAGTTAAGTCGAACCATGTCTAAGCATATGGAAATCACTATTTTCCCATCTCCTCTTGCCTAGATAACCACTTATCCGTTGCTTTGGCAACCAGACATAATGATGATCCAAGCTTCTGGAGTGCTTAGGTTATGGTAGGCAATTTAAGACTTAATTAAAAACCATTTGATGTGACGTTCAAAATTAAATCCATCCAGACATAAAATAAACATCACACGCAGGTTATTAAGCGAAAAAGTAAATGTGATATAGCATGGCCTATTCCTATAATGACTCCCACGAGCCTTGTGGGAGTCAAGGGTCAATCTAGGTCAAAATCCATCTCATGGATAATGTCTTCGATCTTGCACCTCCAGCCTTGTTACATATTTGCATGGGCATACCCAGCCTTCAATGTAAAGCAGTAAAGCTAATCTAATGAAGCGATTACAATTTTACAACATTGAAAAACGACTCGCAGGTCGTATTATAAAATTACAATCAAAATATGTAAAACAAGGGGTATAGTAGGCCATGCTATTCACCATGCTAATATCACATAAAGCACAATGAAATCATACACAAAATCTTAATTCGGGGGGAACGACGAATCGGGGCGACGCAGACGGCGGTCCCGCTTAGTAGTAGTGTGAGTTCATAAATCACAAGCGGTCCCTAGCAGGACATTGTGACTACCCAAAGTGAATGAATATACAACGAAACCTAATATCAATCCACTATTTAATCCCTTTGTCTCGCGATATCCTAATTAAGCATAAGGCATGGTGGTCGTCACCCTTATTAAGCTTAATTGTATTTATGCTCGATCTCCAGGTAGACTGTTTCGACAAATAGCATTTGATAACCACTTTATCAAATACATTTGAGCATGGCCATGCATTTAAACGAGTCTTTCCCTATCGAGGGCCCATGGATATCTCTCTCAATAATAGAGAGGGACAAATTCCTTACAATGTCTCTCACATTCAAGCTATGATAGGACACTACATCCGATCATCGATCGTATTGATTACTCTATTACAAGTAACGTCCGACTGAGTCAAAACGTGGCTCCATTCATACTAGAATCAATGAAGACATAAGGTCTAAGGATTCTAAAATAGTATTGAGGAAGTAATACTTATGACTTAAGACCATGAAGTATTACTTCTTTGACGGATCACGTCCAATACAATGTATCCCTATATATTGCATCTATGATGTGATTTGTATCCATTACACATGATCAGTAAAACGAGATCATCAATCAACAATCATACTAGTTTTATTTCATAGTAATTAAGCATTACATAAAACTAGGGACTTCTAGAATAGTAATTACATAAGCTAATGAGTTTTACTATCAAATCACACATTTGATAATCAAAAGCAAAATTAACTATTCAATTACTTGCTCAAAAAGATAACAAAACGCACAACATGTGCTAATGGTCCTAGGGCACTACTAACATGTTGGATACTGGTGCAGCTGCCACCGTCATGAATCCCGACATCCTTCCCAATGATTGTTGGAATGCATATTTCAAAATCTTCTCTACGGCAAATGGGAGTCAGTTTGTCATTGATAAAATCAGTAACCCCATAAACATCCACCTGTTCCCAAACCTAACAATCACTTACCAAGTCCTTGACTCCAAACTTTCACAAAAAGATCTTGTTATTGGTTTTGACCTTCTGAGCCAAATTCACCACCTCTCTTTTAGTTTAGACGGAATTGTTTACAAAGGCCAACATCTTCCTTATACTAAAATTCATAATTTCTTCCACCTCCCCGAGACTTCTGAGTCAAGTCTCCTTGAGTCAGTCCAAAATAATTTCGTCCCTAGGTCATTGGAACACTGGACAAACTCTGAATTTCATATAACACCTCCATTTGATTATTATTTTTCACAGGTTCCATCCAATGCGAAGGAAGATTATGTTTCTCAGGCAGGTATGTTTTCTTAACCATTGCAGGTTTCGCAACCACCGGCGGTGAACCCCCACCAGCATTTGTACATTTGACTTTTCTCACCTTCCCCCTGAAGTGGTTAAATCCATCTTGGACCTCACTCTCCCTCTTCGAAGTACTCTCAATTATAAACTGTTTCACAGACTTCTTTTGAAAATCATGGCCCTTCTGTTTTCCGAGGCATTTCGAATCACCCTTTTGCCACCATCTTTCATATCTGTAAATTGTGGTCACTCCCGAAACTGGCACTTTGCTATTTCTGGAACCTTCTCGAAGCACACGATATATCTTTTGTCTTCAACACTAAAAAACTATACTCCTATCTCTGGTGTTGTGACCAAGCCAAAGACCTTCCCCTGAAATGCTTACCCTGTTCAAAATCCTGAACTGGTTCCTTCCTACATCCGGTTGGTTTCGTTTTCTTAGCCATTATCAGAATTATGTAGTCATCTGTCTAAATCGTTCCATAATGAATCTTCATATCCCAAACTCCTCTCCAAGACTTTACCATTTCCCGACGGAACAAATTTTAGGTTGGTACTCTTTCAATATTGCTACACCCAGAATCCAGAAAGAGCATCCAAAGGAGTATATAGATGTTATAATACAAACGGCGATAAAAATGGAATAAGATTTGACAATTTAACCTACATTGGCTGGATGCGACAGAATTGTCTGTATTGTACATTAGGAGGACCAAAGACTCAAGAATGGCCCGATCACCCGTATTTTGCTGAAGTTTTGATACACACAAATGCTTCTTCTTCCTCTACTAGAATTCAAATCTCAGCAAATACTTCAGTTTTAGCAAGCATTCCTGACAAACCTTCTACTTCATATGAGGACCGTTTCAGTGATAGTTGGATGCCTCAAAATTCCTCTGATTATGATTATGAAATAGAAGATCATGGAAGTCCTTAATTAATATTTGAGTATGTAAATAATTATTTTATGTTTTGTAATTTCGTTGTGTGAAATTTTTTTTTTAAAAAAAAAATAAAAATTTCGAAAAAGCCGAAAAACCAAAAAACCAAAAAACGTGGGCAAACACAATATTCAGAATTTTCTCTTGTCTCAAATACATAGTTTAGTAGTGGAAGTAGTTAGATTAGGCATACTATTAAATAAGGTGACATTTTGGTCTTAAAAGTTAAAAATATCACTTTCCTTACCTATTTTATTAATTTTTTAGTCCGAATATTACGTCAGAAAACGTGTCTTGTAAGTTTCATGTATATTATGTCTGTTTGGAGTCCGGATTTCAAATTCGAAACGTGTCATGTACTGTTTATATTTGTGTTTCGAGTCCGGATTTCAAATCCGTCACGTGTCATTTACTGTTTATATTTTTGTTTCGAGTCCAGATTTCAAGTCCGCCACGTGTCATGTAATTATTAGATGTACTGTACATTAGTTTTGTTTCGAGTCCGAATTTCAAATCCGTCTTTGTAATAATTTGCCTATAAAAGGCCATTTAACCACTACTAATTCCTCAGAAGTTGATGAGAGGAAAAACTTATGAAATAAAGAGTTTGTTCCACCATTCTCTCTTGTTCTCTTCCTTTTGCTTTCATATGGTCTTCAAATCTTCTTAGTTTTCCCGTATGATTTTCAAGTGTCTTCAAGTCTTCTTTCTTCTTCTTTTGTTTCAAAGTAGTAGTAGTAGTTCATGTGTAGAAAATTGCCATTAAGAAACCTGGGGATAGATCACTATAGTAAGCTCAAACAAGGATTCAACATCTGAATAATCTTCTCCTTCCAGATGAGGAGCGATTTGGGCCATAAACTGTTTTTTCTTTGAGCTTTTCGGGCAATTCCTGGCAAAGTGCCCCTTTTGTTTGCACAAAAAACATGTGTCAGATTTTTCCTTTCCATTGTTGGACCTTTTCCGCAAGAACTTTCATTTCTTCTTGAATCCTTTAGACTTTCTGTGTCTATTGTCCGTTGTCTGCTTGTATTTCTTTGATTTTGTTTTGCTGAACATGAGCAGATTTTTGGATCTTTGCACTTGACGTACAGGTGTTTATCATAACAGACCGGACCAAGAATTTTGGCATGAGACTGATATTTTTGCCAGAATCTAGTTTGCACGCACAATTTTTCCAGTGCCTGTTGCATCATTTGCCATATCTTACCGAAAGTAATGGATTGCCAGTCAATGCCTTTGTTGCAAATTTGTCTCATTGTTTCGTCTGTCGATTCTTCTGGAACGGAGTTGACAAAAACTTGTTTTAGACTGATATCATCGATTTGGTTAATGATAAAAAATCAAAAGACATAGTAGTTAAAGAAATCATTAAACTAAGAAACTAATATTTAGAATAAGAGACTAGTTTAAAACATGAACTACTACTTCTACTACTTTGAAGACAAAAGAAGAAGGAAGAAGACACTTGAAAATCCTACGGGAAAACTAAGAAGATTTGAAAACCATAAGAAAACTTAAGGAAGAAAACAAGAGAGAATTGTGGAACAAACTCTTTATTTCATAAGTTTTTCCTCTCATCAACTTCTGAGGAATTGGTAGTGGTTACATGGCCTTTTATAGGAAAATTATTACAAAGAAGGATTTGAAATCCGGACTCGAAAGACAAACTAATGTACAGTAAAACTAATAATTAAATGACACGTATCGGACTTGAAATCCGGACTCGAAACAAAAATATAAACAGTACATGACACGTTTTGGATTTGAAATCCGGACTCCAAATAGACATAATATACAGGAAACTTACAAGACACATTTTTTAACGTAATATCCGAAGTCAAAAACTAATAAAGTAGGTAAGGAAAGTGATATTTGTGACTTTTAAGACCTAAATGTCAAATCTAGCTACTTCCACTACTAAACTAGGTAATTTAGATAAGAGAAAATGCTGAATTTTGAGT
This sequence comes from Vinca minor, assembly GCA_026122235.1. NCBI lineage: Eukaryota > Viridiplantae > Streptophyta > Magnoliopsida > Gentianales > Apocynaceae > Vinca > Vinca minor. The sequence goes on along the minus strand of JAOCZM010000161.1, from coordinate 374,894 downwards.
TTGCCCACGTTTTTTGGTTTTTCGGCTTTTTCAAATTTTTTTTTTAAAAAAAAAAAAAACAAAATTCACACGACGAAATTACAAAATATTATTTACATACTCAAATATTAATTAAGGACTCTTATGATCTTCTGCAACAAAATCATAACCGGAGGTGTTAATTTGTGCCGAAACTGCAAAATTTGCTGATAATTGAGTTATAGTGGAGTAGACATTATGAAAAGAAGACTTCTCAAGTGTGGTAATGCAGGGGATTATTCTAGACACCGAGTCAGGAGGCTTTGTCTTTGTAGGTCTACTGAGAAAATCTGCAAGAACATTGGATTTGCCTGAAATATGCTTAACTTCAAATGTATAATGAGAAAATCATTGTTGTCAACGTAACAATTGTGCATCTGGGATTGTCTTTTGCTGGAAGTGTAGCATTCTCGAAAAAGCAGACATATTCATTTCAACGACAAACCTGTGACTGACCAAAAAGAATTCAAACTTTTCAATCCCACGCTTCACGGCCAAAATCTCTTTGAAAGTAGAATGATAATGTCTTTCTGATTCTTTGAACTGGTCGCTCTGATAAGAACACACTCTCCTTTTTCCATTCAATTCTTCCAAAAGAACTGCTCCCCAAAATTGATCAGATGCATTTGTCTGAAGTATTCGGACTCCAAATGAGGGAATTTGTAACGGTGGAACTTTGGCTGGAAATTCTTTGAGGTTTTTGACTGCTCAGTGTGGTTAGACGTCCAAGGAGGAGGATTCTTTTTTAGCCTAGGAGTGAGAACAGATCAGAATTTGGCAATATGGTGAATGAAACTGCCGATATAATTAACAACACCGAGGAACTATTGTAATTGTTGCGTAGAAATGATTTCATCTGGAAATTCCTGCAATTTTTCAGCAATATGTGGTTGTGGAATGTAACTGCCATTGTGAAGTTTCATACCCAAGAAATCAATCTCAGGAGTTCCCAAAACCATTTTCTTTTCCGAAAGCATGATGCCAAAATCTTTTACCAACTTATGAAACTGATTCAGTAAAACAAGATGATATTCAAAATTCTTTAAAAATAAAAGAATATCATCAATATAAATAAGAGCATTTAGAATCAGGGGTTGAAATTTTTTTGCCATATCCTTTTGAAAATAAAAATGAGCAACTTTTAGTCCGAAAGGCATTACTGTCCATTGGTAATGGTGGTTTGGGATGCAAAAAGCTGTTTTGTATCTATCCTCGAGGGAAATACCAAGTTGCCAAAATCCTGCTTTAAGATCAAATTTAAAAAATATTTTGGCTTCGGATAGATACTAAAAAAGTGAATTTTTTCGCGGGAGAGGAAACCTGTCATCCTTTAAATATTTATTCAGAGATTGGTAATTGATGACTAGTCTCAATTTTCCACGAACTTGTTCAGATCTTTTGTTGACATAGAAAGCTTCCGAAGCCCATGATGAAGAAGTGGGTTCAATAAGCTTTTCATCCAGGAGCTGCTGCAACTCAGCTGTAGCTAATCCATATGTTCTGGAGACATTCCACTATGACTTGCGTTCTGGGGTGTAACCTGTACCGAAGTATCGAAAGGAAGTGTTATGTAAAACTCAAAATTTTTCCACAATGAACTAGAGGGTATGGATCTGTGAATGTCATAATGGAAGTGTTTATAGGACTGCTGAATGAAACGGAAAATAGATGGTCAGAAGAGTTTGGATGAGAATCAGTAGGGTAATCACTTGTGACAATGGGTGATTGTATTCTGGCTATGTTGATGTCAACATTTTCTTTTCCCAAAAAATGTTCTTTGAGTACTGTGATAACTTCATCGGGAGAACTCAGTTGAAGGAACTGCATCTGTCTTTCTTCTCCTAAAGAGTTCCAAACCAGTAGTAGGCTATGTAAGCCCTAAGGGCGAACAAACTAAGTTTTTGATATTGGACAAACTTTTGATGTTGTGTCTAATGATCTTAATCTTTGTGATAGAATATCAGAACTCATTATGGAAGCTCTAAGTACTTCAATCAAGCCATTGGTATCAAGATTCAAAGTTATGCAAGGCTCATTTATCAAGATTGAAGATTGAAGACTTAGGTTTGGTTAGTTTAGCTTTGTCGTCATAAGTCGTTATCTTATAAAGCTCTAACCAAAGCTCTCATGAACATAAGCTCTACACTCAAGTCTTGCATGTTTTCATAAACACGTTTTCAAAAGGCTAAAGTTTCAAAATGATTCTCATATGTGTTCATATCTCAAAAGCCTTTGATTTCAAAGTATAAGTCTTTTAAAACGGTTTTCTAAATGCTCTTACTTGTTACATATTGAGAAAACCTTTTAGAGTTCAATAGATTTCAAAACGTGTGAAAAATCAACATCTCTCATACTTAGGAAGGTCGGATCATCCGAGCTTTCCTCGGATCAACCGAAGAGAAACAGAGAGTTGTAATGTTTGGACTTTGCCAAGGTCGGTCGACCTAAGGGCACCTCGGTCGACCGAGGTCCTCAAGTGGGTCATCCGATCCCTTGTTCGGTCAACCGAACTCTGTAAAAAACTAGCCGTTTTTTTACCGTTAAAGAGTCGTTTTTCAGCCTATTTTGAAATGTATAAATACTCCAAAGCTAGAGAATGACTCTAAGACTTGGATATACAATATAGATTGATTTCTTATCAAGTCTAAACACCTTCAAAGCAAAAACACTTCATTTACATGATTTAAATCATTCAAAGGTGTTATTTCAAAAGCAAGACAAAGAGTGTGCATCATATGTGTTCGAGTACATTTAATCTAAGGTGCGCCAATTCGATTGGGCCGGGCCGGGCTTCGAGCCGGGATTGGGCCCTTAATCGGGTTGGGCCGACCAATATGATTGGGCCGACCGGCCCGTTTTGGACCGACCTTATGGCTGGAAAATTGGACACATATTTTCAGCTCATATGTCTGTTATCTAGAGGTTAAAGGAGTGGAGAAAATGGAGGAGTGGTTTCCTCCATGATCTCCCACTTTCCCCTTTATCTCTCCCCACTCTCTCTTGATAGACTAAGGGAAAAATACTGATTTTTCCCATTCATATTAATCAGTTTTTCTCCAGCTTTTGAAGCTTAGAGAGAAGAGAGAAAAGTGAGTTTTTAGAGAGAAAAGAAAAGATAGATTTCTAGACTTGTTTTCTAGCTTTTTGCTAATAGGAAAGAAGTTAGAAATCCCTGTATCTTATTCTTCCGATAAGGTCCGAAATACATACTCCATTGAAGAGTGTCTTCAAAGCTTCTACAAGGTGTTGGCTAGCACCAAGCGGTAGAAGACCATCCCCGGAAGATCGAGTGGATCTCTGGGAGAGACGGAGCTCGCATTGTGGTGTTCCGTTCAGTGACAACATACCGCTGAAAGCGTTTCGGACATTCTAGCATCAATATAAGGTAAAACACTATCCCATAGTCGTAGGTTCTTACTCGTGGAAGATCCCCGGTAGAGGCGGGTCAAGTTTTATTCCACTGCGCATTTATGTGTGATCCGGTTATTCCTCTAACAGGTGGTATCGAGCCACTCACGAGTACCCTATAGACTTTAAGTGTTATAGTGTTTGAATATAGATTATGAATCTATGTTATGCATGCCTTAGGATTGCTAGAAATGTAATAAATCATGTATGACATGCTTTTCCCGACTTTATGTATGTATATCTGTTGAAAATTTCCAGTTTTGAAGTCATTCAAAAGTCGGAAAAAACTCTCGATTTTTGTCACTTGGTCGACCGGGACTCATCTTCGGTCAACCGAGGCAAGACGATAGCTAAATGATACTTGTTCGAGATCAAGCGAGTTGGTCTTCGATCGACCAAGACCACGACCGATCGGCCGAACTCGAGACAATATGAAATGTTCATTTGTTTCTTTGCTTGCTCGTTTTTCCATAAAATGTTATGTCAATTGAGCATGATGCGTAGTAGTCGCCTTTACCCCTGTTGGTTTTATTTTATAATACGATCTGCGTATCGTGCCTATTTTATCACTCAAAAAAGTTGTAATTTTATTCTCATTATATCTCCTCGAATGTAACTCGAGGTTTCCTTAGAAATTTTGTAATTCTAGATTAGGAGAAGATGCAGTGAGATGATGAAGATTTGGAGGCAACCAAGCTGAAGGTCAAGACGGTGTAGAATAGATGTTTTTCATTTTACACCCTTAGATTGACTTCACGGTTTTTCCATTGGCTTGGAAAAACCCGAATAGGATATAGCGATTACTATTGCATTTTATTTTATGTATTGGATGCATAAGTATATAAGCATAAAGCTGTTTTATTTATGCTTTTTCGGTGAGATTGTTAAAAACGAAATCCCTCATTTAAAATATTAATTAGTGCCTTCCCTAAGTTTGGCCCTCGTCAAGGCCTAGATCGACATTAGTATGGGACATGCCAAAGGCTGTGCATACGTGTCTATCCAGGGTGAGGCGCGAAGGATAAGTTGTGATATCCACTGGCTAAAACTTAGGGTCCTAGTTAACTAGATTATCTCAATAGATGGATTGAGGATCTAGAGGCAAAAGAGTTGAGAAAAAGTGTATAATGATACGCTTGAATAAATGTTATTCACTCAACTAACCAAGAATTACATAATTTGATGTAATTGGCAAAGCGTTGCCTACCTAAATAACTAAGTTTTTGAGGCGATCAGCCAAAGCTGACTCGAACGAGGTGAAATATGGATCTTGGCCCGCTAGAAAGTTAACTGAACTTTCCGAGTTGATATTGAGGGTTATTCACTCGAAGAAAATAGTGGGAGAAATCATTAAAAAAGATAAAGATCTAATAATGATTTTTTAAATCGGTACTTACTTTGAATATATTTTTTGTTGTAGAAAATGGCAAATTCAAACCAAACACTATCATCTGCGTTACGTCGCTTGAGAAGGACAAATTAGAGGAGTTAACTTCCTCGGCTGGTTCGAGAACTTGAGAATCGTTCTCAAGCATGAAAGAAAGGCTGTATGTCTGGAGCGACCTATTCTGCTATACCGAGAGGCTCGTGCTACGGCCAGCTGAAAGGATCTGCTTATCGAAGCATGTTAGTGATGCTTTAGATGTGTCTAGACTCATGCTTGTCACCATGAACTCACGAGCTTGAAGCAACATGAGGACATGGGGGGGCTTATGAGATCTTTGGCTCACTCGAAGCAACTATATCGAGGGCAAGCACGCCGGGGAGAGATTCGATGTATCGAAATCTCTCCTTCGATGTAAAAAATGTCCGAGGAATGCCGGTAGGAACTCACGTTCTTAAGATGATAGGTTATGTTCGGAACGCTTGAAAAAGCTGGGATTTCCTTTGGGACAAGAAGTCGTCGATCGATTTGATCTTGCAATCGTTGCTCGAGTCATTCGGTCAATTCATTCCGAATTATCACATGAATGAAATTGACAAGCCATTACTGAGTTGTTGAATATGCTAAGGAGCGCTGAGAAGGAAATGGGCAAGTCCAAGCCCTAACACCATACTGATGGTGCAAAAGGGCAAAGGCAAAGGTTTTGCGAAACCCAAAGGCAAGCGAAAGGTAAGCCCGAGGGCAAGCAAACCACTTTCAACAATGCTGCTGAAACTTAAGGGTGGTGTAGCCAAGGACTCTATCTGTCATCATTGTGGTGAGAAGGGTCCACTGGAAAAGGAACTGCAAAAGCTATCTTGCGGGGAAAAAGGCTGGAAAAGGAGAAATCAATTGTTGCTACGAGCTCGAGTATTTATGTTATAGATATTAATATGGTGATATCAATTTAAATACAACTACTGCTTGGGTATTTGATACCGGATGTGGTTCTCACATTTGTACTAATGTGCGGGGAGCTGCAAAGGAGTAGAGAGTTGGCAAAGGGTGAAGTGGAACTACGAGTAGGCAACGGAGCACGTGTTGCAGCCCTAACTGTAGGGACTTGTACTTTTACTTTGCCTTCAGGGCTTGTTTTGGGTTTAGAAAACTGTTTCTATGTACCTAGTTTAATTAAAAATATTATTTCAGTTTCTTGTTTGGACAGCATCACCTTTCACTAAGCTAGGTGAGAGAGCTGATGATTTATTAGGACTAATACATAGTGATGTATGTGGCCACTTTTAATATACATGCGAGGGGTGGTTACCTCTACTTCATTACCTTTACTTGATGACTTGAGTAGGGTATGGATATGTGTTCTTGATGAAACACGAATCAGAAGCATTTGCTAAGTTTAAAGAGTTTAAACTTGAAGTAGAAAACCAACTTGGCAAGAGTATTAAGGTTCTTCGATCCGATCGAGGAGGAGAATACTTGAGTCAAGAATTCGTGACTATCTAAAAGCTTGTGGAATCGTTTCACAACTTTCTCCTCAGCTACTCCCACGATGGAATGGTGTATCTAAAAGGAGGAACAGAACCTTATTAGATATGGTTCGTTCTATGATGAGTCACACGAGCACTGCCCGATTCCTTTTGGGGACACGCACTAGAGACGACATCTTTAACACTTAACGCGTTCCATCTAAATCGGTTGCAAAGGCGCCATACGAGTTATGGGATGGGGAAGCGTCCGGGTTTGTCTTTCCTCAAGATTTGGGGTTGTGAAGCGTTTGTAAAAGCGCTCGACTTCGATAAGTGGCTCCAAAATCCGAAAAGTGCATATTTATAGGTTATCCTAAGGAAACTAAAGGATACTACTTTTATATCCCTAACGAGAACAAAGTGTTTGTTGCTCGTGCAGGGAGTCTTTCTAGAAAAAGAATTTGTTTCTAGAAACACAAGTGGGAGTAGTGTAGAACTTTCCCGAAGTTCCGAGACTCTCAAACTAGCACTAATGATGAGATGGAAATTGAACGAGACTCCACAAGTTGTTGTGTAGCGAGTGCCACAAAGCGGTTATGCAGCCAGCGCTGATTCAAGAAACACAAGAATTGCGTAGAGTGCGGTAGAGTTAAAGTCGTTCACCTTCGAGAAAAATTTTGGATTTTTCATAGCAGAACATAGTGATGTTATGTTTATGGATCACGATGAACCTTCAACCTACAAAGCGAGGCAATTAATAGCCCTGATTCGAGAAATGGCTTGAGGCCATGAGATCCGAAATGGACTCCATGTACACAAACCAAGTCTGGATCTTGGTTGATCCACTGAAGGGGTAACTCCCATAGGGTGCAAATGGGTTTTTAAGATTAAAACCGACATGGAAGGGAATGTACAAACGTACAGAGGGCGGCCCGAGTCGCGAAAGGTTTCAAACAAATTCATGGTATTGACTATGATGAGACCTTTTCCCCTGTAGTTATGTTCAAGTCCATTCGGATTTTGCTTGCTATTGCGACTTACTATGACTACGAAATCGGCAAATGGATGTCAAAACCGCTTTCCTTAATGGAAAACTTGATGAGGATGTGTATATGACACGGCTGAAGGTTTTGTCACTCCAGGAGAATCTTTGGAAAAGTATGTAAGCTTGAGAGATCCATTTATGGACTCAAGCGGGACTTCTCGAAGCTGGAACATCCGTTTTAATGATGCCGTCAGTGAGTTTGGCTTCATTAGAAATGAGGATGAACCTTGTGTTTACAAAAAGGTTAGTGGGAGCTCAATTGTATTCTGGTTTTGTATGTAGATGACATACTACTCATTGGAAAGCGACATACCAACCTTAAAGTCAGCAAAGGCTTGGTTGAGTACGTGTTTCTCTATGAAAGACTTAGGCGAAAGCTTGACTATATTCCCGGGAGTCAAGATCTATAGAGATAGATCCAGGGAGACTCATTGGCCTAAGTCGGAGTACATATATAGACAAGGTGCTAAAGCGGTTTAGCATGCAAGAGTCTAAGAAAGGACTTTGTCTTATGGCACATGAGTGCTTGTTACGTCGAAGGAACGAGTGTTCTAAAAACGCTCTGCCGAATTAGAACGCATGAAAGAGATTCTTTATGCTTACGCCATAGGATCCATCATGTACGCCATGATATGTACTCGCCCTGAGATGTCTCGTTTGCCTTAAGCATTACGAGCGAGATACCCGATCTAATTACGGTGAGCGTCACTGGATCTCGATCAAGAATATCTTCAAGTACTTGCGAAGGACTAAGGATACATTCTTGATTTATGGAGGGCGGATAGAGCTCGTTGTAAGTGGTTACACCGATGCTAGTTTCCAAACCGGCGAGAGATGATTTCCGATCGCAATCCCGGGATATGTGTTTAACTTGAATAGAGGTCTTTGTGGTAGCGCGATTCAAAGCAATCAACCATCGCAGATTCTACGACAGAGGCCGAGTACATAGCAGGTTGTGAAGCAGCTAAGGAGGCAGTTTGGATTAGGAAATTTATTTTCGACCTCGATGTGGTTCCTTGTATTGCGAACCCGATAGACCTCTATTGTGATAACAATGGGGCTATTTCCCAATCTAAGGACCTAGATCTCACGGAGGTCCAAACATGTACTACGGCGATTTCACCTAATCCGCGAGATTATAGAGAGAGGTGATGTGCATATATGTAGAGTAGACTCGGCGGACAATGTCGCCCGATCCATCGGCGAAGCTACTGTCGCGGCGGCGGCATGATCGTCACACTAGCTCCATGGGTATCCGATATCCGGAGGACTGATCTTTAGAGGCAGATCATTAGTATGCCACTAAAGACCATTTATTGTAATTTGGGTCTTTAGTGCAAGTGGGAGATTATTGTCACAGTATTTAATGTAATTTTCATTTTGATGAATAAAAGGCAATTAATTCGGTATTATTCATTATGTTTCTTCGTTCTTAACAACATAAATAAATAATATGTCCTTAGAATAGTATTTATAATTGTTATGAGATACTATTACGAAACGTCCCCTAGTCGAACATTATTTTGGAATCTTGAGGACAATAATAATGTGTAAGACTAGTATGTGCGATGATTGATATAAGATATCGGATCGTCACATAGGTATATATGATTAGAGAATCATTATCTTTGAGCCAGACCCGACATGAGAAACACACCATGGGTTGTTATATAATAGTCAACGGCGTTTCTCAAAATTTTTAGTTTGGGTTGTATATGAGATCCTTCGACTTGAGGTCTCACAAAGAGTTCTTACATGGCTAGTGTTATGCTTTGATAATGTTAAACGCTATCCCAAGTAGCTGGGTGAGCAATAAAGGCATTTATTGGGTATATCACGAATCTTGTTCGGGATGAGTGGGATGCGAAAGGATTTGTCCCTCCTATATAGCGGGAGGCGATATCTTGGGCCCCTTGATGGAGTCGACTAATTCATGGCCATGAACAAGTGAATCGGTATATGATATTGATGTCATTTGATTAGTCTACTCGCGAATCAAGAAACTAAAAGATTGGACAATACAAGTGTGACTTTTTCCATGACTTGTGTTCAATCTAGATATCAAGGACAAAAGGATTTAACTACAAATGTCAAATGTTGTGATTATGATAAATCACCAGATATTTATGAATTGGGGGTAATGATGCGTTGCTAGATACCTCTCATTACCTGTGACATATGATGTCACGGCCAACGTCATAGATACCTCTTGGGTCGCACTCATAGATCAACTGGATTGGGCTTGTTCGAGTACATTTAATCTAAGGTGCGCCAATTCGATTGGGCCGGGCCGGGCTTCGGGCCGGGATTGGGCCCTTAATCGGGTTGGGCCGACCGGCCCGTTTTGGACCGACCTTATGGCTGGAAAACTGGACACATATTTTCAGCTTATATGTCTCTTATCTAGAGGTTAAAGGAGTGGAGAAAATGGAGGAGTGGTTTCCTCCATGATCTCCCACTTTCCCCTTTATCTCTCCCCACTCTCTCTTGATAGACTAAGGGAAAAATACTGATTTTTCCCATTCATATTAATCAGTTTTTCTCCAGCTTTTGAAGCTTAGAGAGAAAAGAAAAGATAGATTTCTAGACTTGTTTTCTAGCTTTTTGCTAATAGGAAAGAAGTTAGAAATCCTGTATCTTATTCTTCTGATAAGGTCTGAAATACATACTCCATTGAAGAGTGTCTTCAAAGCTTCTACAAGGCGTTGGCTAGCACCAAGCGAGTGAAGACCATCCCGGAAGATCGAGTGGATCTCGGGAGAGACGGAGCTCGCATTGTGGTGTTCCGTTCGTGACAACATACCGCTGAAAAGCGTTTCAGCCATTCTAGCATCAATATAAGGTAAAACACTATCCCATAGTCGTAGGTTCTTACTCGTGGAAGATCCTGGTAGAGGCGGGTCAAGTTTTATTCCGCTGCGCATTTATGCGTGACCCGGTTATTCCTCTAACAATATGTTCAAAGAGCTTATAATTCTTGTACTTCAAAGGTATTAATCTTTCTCTTAGAAGAGTGAACAACCTTGTTCCTTAACTTTCTTAATTCCCTTTATAAGTGATTGGGTTATTGTTGTAAAAGTCCTACTTTGTGTGGGCAAATTGTTAAGTCCTACTTTGTGTGGGCAATCAAGCTCTTAGTGAGTTTTTCTTGTGTGGTTGTGTTGTAAAACTCTTAGTGAGTTAGCCACAAGTGTAAACATTCTTCTTAGTGAAGTTGTTTAAAATCCTTGGAGTGCGGCTCAAGGTAGTGGATGTAGATTACGAGTGAGTCGAACCACTATAAATCCTTTGTCTTGTTGTTGGGTTTTGCATTGCTTTTATTCATCTTGCTCAAACTTACACTAGCATTGCAAAGAATAGAAAAAGTTTCCAAGATTGATTAAAACCCAATTCACCCCCCCCTCTTGTGTTTTATAGGCTACCTTCCAATCTGGCAACAAATCTGCAGAGAACATCATGAAGTGGGTGTTGTTGCTTGTTAGTATGAAGCCAATCAGATATAGACTGGAATCTGTCTCCCCATTTGGATGGTCGTACATCATTGATGGTAAACCAAGGAGGTGGATCTTCTTCCAATGTGTTTGCATTAAAAGTTGGTTCTGGTTCCATCATGAACAGGTTGTCGAACACCTCAAAGTAATCGAGGTCTGAAGTATCTGCATTGGGTTCAAATGGGTTTGGAGGGATTGGTGGACAGAGTTTCTTGAGGAAAGAAATGATAGGATTTGGTTCTTCAAAGTTGAGTATTTCAGCAATGGTTGAGGCTCTAACTGTGGGGTATGAGGTATCTGTATTAGCTGCCAGTTGTTGTGGGATAATACTTTCAGTTGCGGGGTTTGGCAAATGGTGGATTGGTTGCGGTGGAACTGACCTCTTTTGATGATGGGGTAAGTCTTTCCATAAAGCTAGGGCTGGAGAGTATGTTGATTGTTGAGAAGTTGAAAATGGATTTGAAGTTGGGTTGGCATGACAGCTGGCTTGGGGAAATAGGAAGGCAGTCTGGATTGAGATGGATTTAGCTGAGACTCAAGGGATTTGAGTTTGTGTTGTATAAACTCCTTTTCAAGCAACAGTTTGGACATCTGAGGAGACCATTTGGTGGTGTACTGGACCAGATAAGAAAGTTGATTATGCAGGGCTCCGATTTTGCTGTGAAGGTTTGAAATGTTTTGTTCCAAAGGGGAACGGTCTAAAAGAGAAGGAGATGTGGCCATCATGTACAAAAGGAGTGGAGTGGGTATGGACGAGTTGCCAGGAGGAGGGTGCGTTTTGTATGGTGGGTTATCAGAAGAAGTAGGAGGTGGGTTGGAGTGGCACTGAGAAGGAGGTCCTTACTGAACATAGAATTCTAAGCTTTCGCCACTGGGTTCTCCTAGCAGATCAACAGAGGTGTCACCTGCTTCATATCTTTCTCGAAGACTTTGCTGAGTGCTTTTTGATTTTTCGGATCTTGATTTCGTTGGTAAAGCATACTCATCATCTGACCAATGATCCAGGCAGTCTTCGCACGAACAGATATCATACCAGATGTGACCTTTCTCGTCCTTTCCTTGATAGATTGGTTTGCTATTAGAGGCGAACATTACCACTGGAGTTTTGAGAGATATCATGCGTCACCATCCCTTAATGAGAATTCAGAGAAAAATAAAGAAATTGAGAGAAAAATAAAGAAAGAATATAAGGGGGAGAGAAAGATCGTGCCATGATAGAGAGAAAATAGAAAAAATAATTAAAAGATTTAGTTAATATGTTAGAGGGGTAATTTTGTCACATGCACGTAAATCGCTCTTGCAGGAGGATTCTTGCTCTGGCATTATCACTACCCTTATTAGAAATGCACAATTGTGTGGTTGAAATTGGTTTACTGCCTACTCCTTGTCTTTTCTTTTTTGAAATCTGATACTTTTTTATTTTCTCATTTCTCTACTTTTCATGGCTTTTCTTTTAAAATAAAAAAAAAAAACGATATTTACGATGCATTCTTTTGGCCTTTGGAATCAATTCAGTAAAACTTGAATTTCTACATAGAATCAGAAGTGTGTAAAAAGATCGTACGATCTTAAAATCGTAACTCGAATCGTAAATTCTTCTTAATTTAAAAAATATTAATTAATTCAGTATTCTCCTAATTTTTTTAGATGAAATCTGACATTTTCTAAAATCTTATGATACTTGCTAGTATTAAACAAATATCCATCACATGAAAGAGACATAAGAAAATGATATTATATTGCGTATATCAGAATTATGAAACTTAATTTCTACTATAAAAAAATTTACCGAAAAAATATAAAAAAAAATTGGGCCTCGGCCAATCGGAGCAATCTAAATTCAATAACATTGATTATTTGACTAAATAACTTATTTTATCAAATTAGAGGTTAGGGTTTCAGATTACCTTTTCGTTCTTCTAGCAATGACATAGGAAGAGCTCGGAGACAAAAAATAGAGGCAAAAATGAAATTAGTATCGATTGAGGAAGATAAGAAATTGATCGGCAGTTGAAGATTGGAGAGGTTTGAGAAGATTTGAATAAGCCATGGAGTTGAACATAAATTTTTTTTTATCTAAAATGAATTTTTTTTAAAAAAAACATTCGGGTAGCTAACTCGGAATTGACTTGTAGGATCATACGATCCTACGTTCCCAAGTCTGATCCCACGATTTTACCCCGATCCTACTTGATTATCAATCCTACGTATGATCTAACACGTAAGATCCCTTAAAACTCGTAGAATCGCGAGTTTGACTGGCTTGTTTGGGACATTCGGATGTACTATTTTTCTTTGTTTACGTGGGAGCACAGCCACCGCTACTGCTGACCTACTGGTCACAAATTCGAAACTCATACGTGTCAATTGCGTTGAAAATATCCTCCTCACCCATATTGTATCTAACGTATGCATACAACTCAACAACAAAAAAACAAAGGAATATTTTGATATGAACCAGATTCATGTCCAGAACTAACCACATCATTATAAAGTTGTCTTTCTCCTTATTTGAATTAAATTTATTTACAGTGTATGAGAGTATATTTGAAGTAGAAAGATATATTTTTACTAAAATATTTGAAGTTAAAATGATACTTATCTTGAAAAAACATGCAAAAACGAATAATATGCAGATGTTAGTGTTACAGTTCATACTTCAAAATAAAATGAAAAAATTATAAAACAAATATATTAATTTTTTAATTAAAGGTTTATTTTAGAGAAATTTTTATTTATTTGAAGTCCTATTGTATTTGAATATATTAAGTAATCAAATGGCATTTTTATTTTAAAACTACAAATTTCTTTCTGTTTGTGCAGTCTAAATTACACTATTAAAGCACTAAAAAACTGGTCACAAATTACACTATTAAAACACTAAAGATCATGCCCAAATTACAATATTACATAACAGAGAATTCCACGAATAAAATAGACAATTGAATGAATGGAGGACGGAATTTTTTTGCTAATGGAAGAATTCTGGTACCTTCGAGAAAATACATTATTTCTAAAAAAATGAACATTAATTTTTAAATAAACTAAAATAGAAATTCAATTTGAAACGGAGAAAGTACTATTATGAAATTTCAAAATTTTGAAAAAATACCAAACCATCTTATTTTATATTGAACAATAAATTCGTATATATCATTAATGAATATCATGTAGTACATTTGGTAGGAGAAATCCCGGTGGGTCTCCAAACCATTGATTGGAAGCTCTAAGCTTCATTGCGTATTTTGCCAATTTATTAGCAGTATGATTACATGATCTGTGCGCAAAAACTAAATTGGCTACTCTACCCCCCAATAAATTCTGAATTTGACTAACAATGTGGCCTAAAGGGGAAAGATCCTCCTCAAAGTGATGGATTTGGTTAACAAGTGATTGACAATCACTTTCAATGACGATGGCATAGTGACCTTCAGCTAAAGCGAACCGAATTCCTTCCAGTAGAGCTATCGCTTCTGTGTATGCAGGGCTGGAAGATTGAGAAATAAACTTTGTCGCTCCTGCTATAAATCTGCCTTCATGATTACTTATGATAAAACCTATACATCCCTCATGATTAGACCAAGCTCCATCAATGTTGATGGTGAAAACATTGGTGATTTCCCTTTTAAAATCTGGTGGTTGTTTTGCAGCTGTTTGGTGATCAATGAGGCTAAAGACTGCCATCATTTTCTTGAACAGATCCATATCAGTTGGTGCGATGAGTTTAAAGGTACTTGGGGTGGTTAACCATCTGTTCCCCCAAATGTTGACCCTTGAACCATTACAAATCCTCCATGTTAAACCAGTTTTAAGTAGGTCCATTCCTTTTAGAATTCCTTGACACACTATTGAGGTTCGCCCTCTAAGCGGAACTGATAGGAATCTATCAAGGGGGAAATACTTTGCTTGTAATACTCTGGAGCATAAAGAAAATGGTTGATGTACAATATGCCATCCTTGTTTTGCCACCAAAGCTTTGTTTAAAGCTTCTAGGTCCCGAAAATCGAGCCCTCCTTGGTCTTTGGGCTTGCAGAGTGCTGTCCAGGCTTTCCAACAGATTTTCCTGTGTTTTTCATCTCTTCCCCAGAGGAAAGTTCTCATCATGCTTGTGATGGAGTCAATTGTAGATTTATGCAAAATGAAACAAGACATTACATACGTTGGAATTGCATGAATCACAGATTTTATAAGTACTACCCGAGCAGCAAAAGATAACGTTTTTTCTTTCCAACTGCTCAACTTTTTCCAGACTTTGTCCACAACAAACTGAAAAGCTTCTTTTTTTGAACGTCTTGTAATATAAGGCAAACCAAGGTACTTGCCTTTTCCATCTCCCTCCGGAATTTGGATAATTGAGAAAGCAAGCTTCTTAATATCATCAGGAGTGCCCTTACTATATAACAGGTTGGACTTGTCATAATTTATTAATTGTCCAGAGCATGCCTCATATGTTTCCAATATCTCTTTTAGTTTCTTTAGACAAGATTCTTCCGCTTAAGCAAAAAAAAAGAGAATCATCTGCAAATAATAAATGTGTGACAGAGGTACTCATGCCAAATTGGAACCCTGTTAGGAGCCCTCGTTCCTTTGTGGAGCGTACAAACGCAGAGAGTCCTGCTGTGCAGATGAGAAAAATGAAAGGGGACAAGGGGTCACCTTGCTTGATGCCCCTAGTTGGTGTGAAATATCTTGTTGGTATTCCATTTAGCAAAATGGAGTAGCGCACAGTTTTGATACAATTCATTATAAGAGAGGATTTGTTTGTGGAAAATCCATGCACGTCATTACCATTTCAAGATAATTCCACTCCACTCTATCGAAAGCTTTACTCATATCCAGCTGATGGGCTAGCTGGTGGGAATTATTAGGTTGGATCGTTTGGAGGCTATGGAATACTTCAAAAGTAACAATAGCATTATCCGTTATGAGTATTTTTTTCAAAAAAGAGCTTTGAGCTTCGTCAATTATGGAATTCATGACGGGCTTGAGTCGGTTGGTTATAACTTTCGATATGAGCTTATAGAGAACATTGCACAGGCTGATTGGCCGGAAATGCGTCATGGAAATAGGCTTTTTAATCTTGGGAATAAGAGCAATGTGCGTAGAATTTATAGATGCTACACTATTGCCGTTATTTAAAACCCCCAAGACAAAACTAGTCACTGAATCTTGTAGTATATGACATAGTTTCTGTAGAAAGAGGACATGCATTCCATCAAGGCTTGGTGCTTTATGTGGATGCATTTGCTTAAGCGCTCTCATTATTTTTTCCTGATTAAAAGGTCGCTCAAGAGCATCAGTTTCACTGGGACTGAGTTTATTCGTGAGCAGATGAGGCGCGAGACTTGCTCCGCCAGAGTTTACTAGAAATAGTTTTTCGAAAACATCAATAGCTACTTCCTCAATCTCTTCATCCGTAGTTTTGAGTGTGCCGTCAGGACCCACAATTTCTTCAATGTAGTTTTTTTTTCTTTCGCTGCGATGCCTTATTGTGGAAGTAAGTCGTGTTACTATCTCCTTCAGCTAACCATGTTGCTCGGCTTCGAGCTTTCCAGTAGCTTTCTTTAAGCTCTTGATTTTTTTCTACTTCTTGCGAGATTTCAAACTCCTTAGCAAGAGAGTATTGTGGAAGTCCTCGAATTTTTTGAATTTATTCTAATTCATTTTGTTTGAAAGTGAGTTTTTTCTCCAAGTCTCCTACTACTCTTTTGCTCCATTCTAGCAGGTTATCACGAAATTGTGAGAGAGCTAAACTAAGCCCCTCAGCGGTGATCTCATAAGGTGATTACCATATTTTGTTGGCATATTCCAAGAATTCTGGTTCCTTAAACCATAGTGGTTCAAAGCGAAGGGGTCTTGGTTTATTGTTCTTTTTCTTTTTTTTCTCTTTTTTCGTGGATGCAACCAAGTAGAATAGGAAGATGGTCACTATCTTTGGTGGCCAAATGTTGAATGGTCATTTTTGGAAAGAAATTTTGCCACGAAACAGTGGCAAGACCCCTATCAAGGCGGACAAAAACCTCGCCAGCATCATCACGAAAATTACACCAAGTGTAAGGACTACCAACATATCCTAAGTCACTTAAGCCACAAGTAGGTATTGTTTCGCGAAAGTTATGAATTTGCCTTTGGCTTCGTGGAAAAAAATCAATTTTTTCTTCTTGACTTAGTATTTCGTTAAAATCGTCAATGCATAGCCATGGAAGATCATTTAAAGAATGAAGTCTTTTAAGTAGTTCCCCATGAGTGAACGCACATTGATACTTCTGGATTTCCATAAAAACCCGTAAAGCGCCATTTTTTATTATTTTCATTAGAATTTATACAAGAGTCTATATGACCAGCAGAATAAGATAAAATATCCAGCTTTATTGATGAATTCCAAAATAAACACAAACCACCACTAAGTCCAAAACGGCTTACAGGGAAATGAAATGAAAAACCTAACTTATTACGAATAAAATCCATTGAACGTGCCAAGGGCTTTGTTTCTGATAAAAATACTATAGCTGGATTGTGCACTCTGCATAAGCGCACTAATTCCTGAATTGTCTTGGAATTATTAATTCCTCGACAATTCCATACGAGGTAACTCATGGTCCTTGGTGGGGCTGCTTAACGACCGTCACTTTACCCTGAGAATCGGCAGGAGCCCCCGAAGGAAAAAATTTCTCGATAGTAACTAAATCATCAGCCATAAAAAGGTCATCCAAATCATCTCCATTTGTGTGGGTTTATATTTCCAATTAGGAGAAAAATCAGATTTCTCCATATTTATTCCAAAATCATTAGGCCCAAATTTATAAAATTCATCAGCAGAAGCCACATTGATTGGCCCAACACTTATGGGGTAGGCTTCCACTGGGATTAAATCAGTGGTAGCCGCATGCCCCAGCCCAGAATTCGGCCCAAAAACCAGTCCAACAGCTGGCCCAGTAATCGGCCCAGAAAACGGCCCACTGTTCACTGCCTCTTTTCCCAGAAATTTATTTGGGCCGTCCTTAGTATTGGGTCCATTTTCAGTCACCGGTCCATGATCAGTTGTCGGTCCAGATGGTTTGGGTAGCCCATGCATTTCAGCCACTTTTTTTTGCCCAAATTTCCATGGCTAGACAAAGCCCTTTCAGCGTTGTCTTTCCCCTTCACAGAAGCCTTCACCAGCCCCTCCCTCATCGCCATTACAGTTCTGCCATGTCGCCTCCAAGTGGGCTGTCGCTGGTCCTGCTTTTTGGAGACCGGCGAGCCCCCAGCATCCCCCGTCGCAGCTCTCTTTTTTCCATTACCTTCCACTCCAGAGGTCCCAGCCAAATCTTTTCTTGACCCATTTCTGCCTCGACCCATGCCTCGGCTCTGTCCTCCCCTTTGTCTCACGACTTGTTTATGATCCGCTAACATGGCTTCCTTCATCAATTTTGTAAAACACAAGAGGGGGGTGAATTGGGTTTTAATTAATCTTGTAAACTTTTCCAAATCTAAGCAAGGCTAGTGTAAGTTTGAGCAAGATGAATAAAAGAAAAACTAAATCCAACCACAAGACAAAGGATTTATAGTGGTTCGATTCACTTAGAATCTACATCCACTACCTTGAGCCTTACCCAAGGATTTTCAACAACTTCACTAAGAAGAATATTACACTTGTGGATAACTCACTAAGAGTTTTACAACTCAACCACAATACACCAACTCAATAAGAGAGCTTGCCCACACTAAGTAGGACTTTCAATACAAAACTCTCTAAGAGTAAATTGCCCACACAAAGTAGGACTTATACAATAATAACCCTATCACTTAGAAAGGGAATGAGAAGGTTTAAAGAGAAAGATTGTTCACTCTTCTAAGTGAGAGATAGATACCTTTGAAGTTCAAGAATAATCAGCTCTTTAGAACATAAGATGCACACTCTTTGTCTTGCTTTAGATAGATCACTTTCGAATGATTTAGATCATAGAGATGAAGAGCATTTTCATTGAAAGTGTTTAAGACTTGATAAGAAATCAATGTATATTGGATGTGCAAGCCTTTGAGTCATTCTACAGCTTTAGAGCTTATATACATTTCAAAATATGCTGAAAAAACGACTCTGCAACGGTCATATAACGGCTAGTAACAGAGGAGTTCGGTTGACCGAACTGGACCTCTGATGACCCTAAGTATACTCGGTCGACCGAGATCAACCATAGGTCGACCGACCCCTGCTAGTTCCAAAAGCTACAACTCTCTGTTTCGGTTCGGTCGATCCGAGGAAAGCTCGGATGATCCGACTTTCCTGAGTATGAGAGATGTTGATTTTTCACTAGTTTTGAAATCTTTTGAAGGCTAAAAGGTTTTCCCAAAAGGTAACAAGTAAGGACATTTGGAAAACCATTTTAAAGGACTTAGACTTTGAAATCAAAGGCTTTTAAGATAAGAACACATATAAGAATCCTTTTGAAACTTAGCCTTTTGAAAACGTGTTTATGAGCATGCAAGACTAGAGTGTTGTACGTTTATGTTCATTAAGAGCATTGGTTAAAGCTTATAAGATAAAGACTTATAAAGACAAAGATATCCTAACCAAACCTAAGTCTTCAATCTTCAATCTCGACGAGATGTGCCTTTAAGTATAACTTTGAATCTTGATCATGGCTTGATTGAAGTACTTAGAGCTTCCATTATGACTTCGATATTCTATCACAAAGATTGAGAGTGTAAGCCCCTAAGGGCGAACGAACTCTGTTTTTGATATTGGACAAACATTTGATGTTGTGTCTAATGATCTTAATCTTTGTGATAGAATATTGGAAATCTTGTAGGAAGCACTAAGTACTTCAATCAAGCCATGTTCAAGATTCAAAGTCATACTATTCAAGGCTCATCTATGAAGATTGAAGATTGAAGACTTAGTTTGGTTAGTTTAGCTTTGTTCTCATTAGTCGTTATCCTAGAAAGCTCTAACCAAAGCTCTTATGAACATAAGCTCTACACTCTAGTCTTGCTTGCACACAAACACGTTTTCAAAAGGCTTAAGTTTCAAAATGATCTTTACATGTGTTCTTATCCAAAAAGCCTTTGATTTCATAGATAAGTCTTTTAGAAAAGTTTTCCAAGTGTTCATACTTGTTACCTTTTAGGAAAACCTTTTTAGACTTTAAAAGACGTCAAAAGATTTCAAAACGTGTGAAAAATTAGCTTGGAAGTTCGGTCAACCGAGCTCAAGCTCGGATCAACCGAAGAGAAACTGAGACTTGGAAAAGTTCAGTTCGGTCGACCTTTCCCTACTTCGGTCGACCGAGGTTCCCTTTAGTGGATCCGAAGTTGGCCTGGTTCGGTCGACCGACCATGGCTTCGGTCAACCGAAGCTTGGTTCGGTCATCCGAGGTTTCCTGAACGGTCAACCGAACTCTGCTTTTACTAGCCGTTTTCTGACCGTTGGAGACTCGATTTTCAGCCAAATTTGAAATGTATTTATACTCCAAAGCTAGAGAAAAATTCCAAGGCTGGTATATCAAATATTCTTTGATCTCTCATCAAGCCAAAACACTTTCAAAGCAAAATACTCTTCATCCTTATGATCTAAAGCATTCAAGAGTATTCTTTCAAAAGCAAGACAAAGAGTGGACTTCATATGTTCAAGAGCTAAATTGTTTGTGCTTCAAAGGTACTATATCTTTCACTTAGAAGAGTGAACAACCTTGTACTTAACCTTTCTTAATTCCCTTTCTTAGTGATAGGGTTATTATTGTAAGTCCTACTTTGTGTGGGCATCCTTTGGTTGTAAAGTCCTACTTTGTGTGGGCAATTGTAAAAGTCCTACTTTGTGTGGGCATCTTCTTAGTGAAGTTTGTTGAAATCCTTGGGTGCGGCTCAAGGTAGTGGATGTAGATTCTAAGTGAATCGAACCACTCTAAATCCTTTGTCTTGTTGATTGGGTTTTTGCTTTAGCCTTTGTTCATCTTGCTTATATTTTCACTTGCATTGCAAAGATTCGAAAAAGTTGCCAAGATTAGTTAAAACCCAATTCACCCCCCCTCTTGTGTTTTACAATTGGTATCAGAGCTTCGTCTTCAATTTTAGTTTAACCACTAGAAGCAAAGATCATGGCCGGTATTTCCGCTTTAGCCTACCAAGAGGGTTCTTCTACAAATAGACCACCACTCTTTGATGGAAACAACTATAATGCTTGGAAAAACCGATTCAAGATATATGTGTGCTCCATTGATTATTCTCTATGGCATATATTTGAAGAAGGTCCTTTTATTCCATTGAAGATTGTTGATGGTACTTTAATGTCAAAACCGGATAATGAGCTAAATGAAGTTGAGTCCAAGAAAATGACTCGAAATTATATGGCAATGAACATTCTAAGTTGTGCCTTGAATCCGGATGAGTACAACCGTGTTCGTGGAAGCAAATCGGCTCATGCTATGTGGAAAATACTTGAAGTTACTCATGAAGGCACAAATCAAGTGAAAGAGTCAAAGTTGAATTTGCTAGTTAGAGAGTTTGAGCTATTCTCCATGGAGCCAAATGAATCAATCAATGAGATGAATACAAGATTCACCAATGTGGTAAATGGTTTGAAGTCATATGGTAAAGATTACACTTTGGGTGAAATAAATAGGAAGATTCTCAACTCTCTTCCCAAAAGTTGGGAAGGAAAAGCTCTAGTCATTGAAGAAGCCAAGGACTTGAAAACATATCCTACGGAGGAGCTTATTGGTTCTCTTCTCACATATGAGCTAACTCACAAAAAAGGAAGAGCGTATTGACAAGTCCAAGATGAATATTGCTCTAAAATCTTTTCTTGATCTAGAGGAATCAAATTGCTCAAGTGATGAGGAAGACATCAACCTAGATGATGAGACTATGGATTTAATGGTAAAACGAATGAAAAAGATGTTTTCCCGGAAAGGAAGAAAATTCCATCAAAATAGAAGAGAACTAAATCCTAATGGGATGGAATGCTATGAGTGTGGAAGCAATCAACATCTCTTAGGAAATTGCCCAACCGCCAAAGCAAAGGGCCTCAAGGAAGACAAAAAGAAAAAATTCTTCAAATCAAAGAATGCAAAGGGCATGCTATGCACATGGGATCAAGATGAGAGAGAAAATGAAGAAGGAGAGGAAAACTCAAATGTTTGCTTCATGGCTTTTGGTAATGAGGTACATCTTTCTCCCTCCCCTTCATATTCTAATGATGATGATGATGAGGAAGATCCTAATGAGCTTTTATATGACATGTATGAGCAAATGAAAATGTGCAAAGCAAAACAAAGAGATGAAGCTTAAAATTGAATCCTTGCTTGATGAAAGATCAATATTGACTAATGAAATTGAAAAATTGTGTGATGATGTTAAATGCTTGAAATGTGAAAATGAAAATCTTATTATCTCTTGCAAAACATTTTCATTACAATACAAAGAAGCATGTGATAAAATGTCATCTCTTGAATGTCAACTTGTTGAATTTGATAGTTTGAAAATCAAAGTTGTTGAGCTTACATCACTTGTTGACAAGTTCTCCAAAGGAACAAAAAAGCTTGATCATATTCTTGATATGCAACGTGCTTCAAATGTTAAACATGGTCTTGGTTATAATGCTAATCACATTGATCATGCTAGCTCTTCTAAGTTGCCTAAGAATCACTTTGTGCATGCTAGTTCCTCACATAGGCAAAATAGATATCATGAGCATGTTCACAAATCTTCTAAGCCACACATTTGTTGCACATATTGTGGAAAACATGGTCATACTAATGCTAGATGCCATGTTAAGAAGAAGATTGAAAAAGGGGGTAAAAACTATTTGGAAAGTTAAGCGTATTTTAACTAACCCCCATGGACCCAAACAAAAGTGGGTACCAAAAGCTACTCTTCCCTTGATCTTATAGGTTCTTATAAGTTAGATGTATGCCACCAAGCTTCAATGGACTTGATTCAAAAAGAAGTGGCATTGGGGAGAAGTAAAAGGAGATGTGCCAAAAAGAAGAAATTCAAAAGCACTCCTCAACACTTGGTTTCTCAAAGCTCAAATGACAATCAATTGGAGAACCAAGTTGGTTAGATAATAAGAGCAAAGCATCAAGTGATGACAAGAGCCAAAGTGTCAATCCAATGTCTTCATCACTTGGTAAGAAAGCAAAGGTATCAAAATCACCTTCTCATAACACTTTGATTAATGAGTTAAGTGTTTTTGATATATATATACATGCTTGATCTTATATATATGGTGCATCTCACATTCTTGATTTCAATATTCATATAGATAACCTTTAGCATGTTCTTTATTGTCCATGTTTATTTAGCTAAGGTATCTATGAGATGTAGCATATGCAACTTGATTGATTCTTGTCTTATCATGTCATATTCATTTAAGAATCCATCTAGTTGTTTTTGGTTTTTGATCCTTATGCAAATATGTGTCACTTGAGATATTGAGCTAATCATGAAGGACCTTTGAAAAGGTACCACATTAGTTCTCAAGATTTCCTTGTAGGTAACAAAGAGTTCTAAACTTCAAGGAGAAGATATGAACTACAAGAAATGGCACAAATGAGCTAAGACTCCAAGAAAATAGTCAAATGCCAAGGATCACAAGATTGTAGAGGGTTCATCAAAAGAAAAGTCACCTATCAATGATGACTCTACAATTGTCATGAATAGAAGAGGAGATTGCTTTCATCTCATCAATCAAGGATGAACAACAAAGAAAATGGAGCAATCACATGTCAACCTCTCTATGAGCTTCAAATGAAAGTGATCACACAAAGGCCTCTATGGACTTGTTGATAAAGAAGATCAACCAAAATGGTAAGAAGTCCAAGCTCAAAGAGCATTGAGGTACAAGGCTTAACTCATCCCTTGTAGGTGATCATGTTTTTGTGTTTGATCCTTTTGTGCTCAATTTATACCCCCTCACTCTATTATGTAGTGTTTTATGCTTTGGGGGAGTTTGTATATGCTATGCTTAGTTTTCACTTGATCTTTATTGCATATAGGGGGTTTGTGTTTATATTCAAGTCTTTAGCATTAATCTTATGTGGTTGATCGTCTAGATGCTTGACTTAGGATATAAACTGTGATTGTGGCATTGATTATGCCATGGGTTGTGTCTATTTGTGTGTTTGGAAGTGGCACAACCTAAGAGGGGAGTTTTTCAAATGTTTTCAACTCATGCCTCCTCATAATATGTGATGTATGCTCAATTGTTCATATTTTACATCATCACATCACTTGTTGGCTTGTTTTTCATCTTTTAACTCTTATAGCCAACTTGTGTAAGTTATTTTGGAAGTTATATGTGTTATAAATGTTTTTGTCTTCAATTGGTATCACATATACTCTCCCTTAATAACTTTGAGATCATAGTCTTCATTTTCTTATCCTTTGTGATCTCATTGTAGTTTTTGGTTAGTCTAGCTTCTAGAGTTGTAATACTCATTTAGCTAACCATTAACTAATTAGAGGGATGTACTTGAAGTGTCATCTTATACTTCCTCTAAATCTTTTGGTTGCAATACATATGCTTTACTTATGTATTTATGGTATTGCTTCTAACTCTTGTTAGCTATATTTTCAAATGTATTTCACAATTGGTATCAATGTGTTTATGACTATTACAATTGGTATTCAACTTGTTTCCATCTCAAATAGCTAACATGGTATGTTTGATAAAAGGGGAAATTGTTCTTTTAAGTTTTATTCCTTATCTCCTTTTGTCTTAGCTTCACAACAAGCATGTGTATCCCTTTTCCACCACCATAGCGGACTTAATAGCCGCCGGTAGTTGAGGTGCTAGAATTTTATGGATATTACATACTCTTGTTGTCGGATGAATTCAAGCTGTGTTTACTAGCATGTTCCCATGTTCTTCACTGTCTTATTTTCTTTGGTGTTTGAAATCTTTTTGATTATGCCAAAGGGGGAGAAATTTAGGGAGTTATCTTTACTTGCTTCTAGCTTGAATGTTGAAAAAGGGAAAAGATATGTAGGAAGTTTTCTTAACATGTTTCTATCTATATTGTATCTTTTCACCCGGCATGTTTTGAGGGGGAGCTTTTATATGTTTGTATATATCTTATGTCTCAAAACTTACTTTAGATGGAAGGAAGGAGGCAAGGAGGATGGTTGGTAAATAGGGCTCTTCTATGAGTCCCTAGTTTATATGGCAAAAGAACTTATATTGCTAGTGCTTATGTTTTTGCATATATTTGTCTTTACAATTGGTATCGTATACAATTGGTATCTTCTAAGCATTAGTCTTTGTACTTATTTGTTCTTAGATCCTTTTGCCATGCTTCCATGTACTTACATTGTCCATATTCTATCTTATTACATCAAAGTTTGTCATAATCAAAAAGGGGGAGATTGTAAGCCCTAAGGGCGAACGAACTCTGTTTTTGATATTGGACAAACATTTGATGTTGTGTCTAATGATCTTAATCTTTGTGATAGAATATTGGAAATCTTGTAGGAAGCACTAAGTACTTCAATCAAGCCATGTTCAAGATTCAAAGTCATACTATTCAAGGCTCATCTATGAAGATTGAAGATTGAAGACTTAGTTTGGTTAGTTTAGCTTTGTTCTCATTAGTCGTTATCCTAGAAAGCTCTAACCAAAGCTCTTATGAACATAAGCTCTACACTCTAGTCTTGCTTGCACACAAACACGTTTTCAAAAGGCTTAAGTTTCAAAATGATCTTTACATGTGTTCTTATCCAAAAAGCCTTTGATTTCATAGATAAGTCTTTTAGAAAAGTTTTCCAAGTGTTCATACTTGTTACCTTTTAGGAAAACCTTTTTAGACTTTAAAAGACGTCAAAAGATTTCAAAACGTGTGAAAAATTAGCTTGGAAGTTCGGTCAACCGAGCTCAAGCTCGGATCAACCGAAGAAACCCGAGACTTGGAAAAGTTCGGGTTCGGTCGACCTTTCCCTACTTCGGTCGACCGAGGTTCCCTTTAGTGGATCCGAAGTTGGCCTGGTTCGGTCGACCGACCATGGCTTCGGTCAACCGAAGCTTGGTTCGGTCATCCGAGGTTTCCTGAACGGTCAACCGAACTCTGCTTTTACTAGCCGTTTTCTGACCGTTGGAGACTCGATTTTCAGCCAAATTTGAAATGTATTTATACTCCAAAGCTAGAGAAAAATTCCAAGGCTAGTATATCAAATATTCTTTGATCTCTCATCAAGCCAAAACACTTTCAAAGCAAAATACTCTTCATCCTTATGATCTAAAGCATTCAAGAGTATTCTTTCAAAAGCAAGACAAAGAGTGGACTTCATATGTTCAAGAGCTAAATTGTTTGTGCTTCAAAGGTACTATATCTTTCACTTAGAAGAGTGAACAACCTTGTACTTAACCTTTCTTAATTCCCTTTCTTAGTGATAGGGTTATTATTGTAAGTCCTACTTTGTGTGGGCAATTGTAAAAGTCCTACTTTGTGTGGGCATCTTCTTAGTGAAGTTTGTTGAAATCCTTGGGTGCGGCTCAAGGTAGTGGATGTAGATTCTAAGTGAATCGAACCACTCTAAATCCTTTGTCTTGTTGATTGGGTTTTTGCTTTAGCCTTTGTTCATCTTGCTTATATTTTCACTTGCATTGCAAAGATTCGAAAAAGTTGCCAAGATTAGTTAAAACCCAATTCACCCCCCCTCTTGTGTTTTACAATTGGTATCAGAGCTTCGTCTTCAATTTTAGTTTAACCACTAGAAGCAAAGATCATGGCCGGTATTTCCGCTTTAGCCTACCAAGAGGGTTCTTCTACAAATAGACCACCACTCTTTGATGGAAACAACTATAATGCTTGGAAAAACCGATTCAAGATATATGTGTGCTCCATTGATTATTCTCTATGGCATATATTTGAAGAAGGTCCTTTTATTCCATTGAAGATTGTTGATGGTACTTTAATGTCAAAACCGGATAATGAGCTAAATGAAGTTGAGTCCAAGAAAATGACTCGAAATTATATGGCAATGAACATTCTAAGTTGTGCCTTGAATCCGGATGAGTACAACCGTGTTCGTGGAAGCAAATCGGCTCATGCTATGTGGAAAATACTTGAAGTTACTCATGAAGGCACAAATCAAGTGAAAGAGTCAAAGTTGAATTTGCTAGTTAGAGAGTTTGAGCTATTCTCCATGGAGCCAAATGAATCAATCAATGAGATGAATACAAGATTCACCAATGTGGTAAATGGTTTGAAGTCATATGGTAAAGATTACACTTTGGGTGAAATAAATAGGAAGATTCTCAACTCTCTTCCCAAAAGTTGGGAAGGAAAAGCTCTAGTCATTGAAGAAGCCAAGGACTTGAAAACATATCCTACGAGAGGAGCTTATTGGTTCTCTTCTCACATATGAGCTAACTCACAAAAAAGGAAGAGCGTATTGACAAGTCCAAGATGAATATTGCTCTAAAATCTTTTCTTGATCTAGAGGAATCAAATTGCTCAAGTGATGAGGAAGACATCAACCTAGATGATGAGACTATGGATTTAATGGTAAAACGAATGAAAAAGATGTTTTCCCTGAAAGGAAGAAAATTCCATCAAAATAGAAGAGAACTAAATCCTAATGGGATGGAATGCTATGAGTGTGGAAGCAATCAACATCTCTTAGGAAATTGCCCAACCGCCAAAGCAAAGGGCCTCAAGGAAGACAAAAAGAAAAAATTCTTCAAATCAAAGAATGCAAAGGGCATGCTATGCACATGGGATCAAGATGAGAGAGAAAATGAAGAAGGAGAGGAAAACTCAAATGTTTGCTTCATGGCTTTTGGTAATGAGGTACATCTTTCTCCCTCCCCTTCATATTCTAATGATGATGATGATGAGGAAGATCCTAATGAGCTTTTATATGACATGTATGAGCAAATGAAAAAAAATGTGCAAAAGCAAAACAAAGAGATGAAGCTTAAAATTGAATCCTTGCTTGATGAAAGATCAATATTGACTAATGAAATTGAAAAATTGTGTGATGATGTTAAATGCTTGAAATGTGAAAATGAAAATCTTATTATCTCTTGCAAAACATTTTCATTACAATACAAAGAAGCATGTGATAAAATGTCATCTCTTGAATGTCAACTTGTTGAATTTGATAGTTTGAAAATCAAAGTTGTTGAGCTTACATCACTTGTTGACAAGTTCTCCAAAGGAACAAAAAAGCTTGATCATATTCTTGATATGCAACGTGCTTCAAATGTTAAACATGGTCTTGGTTATAATGCTAATCACATTGATCATGCTAGCTCTTCTAAGTTGCCTAAGAATCACTTTGTGCATGCTAGTTCCTCACATAGGCAAAATAGATATCATGAGCATGTTCACAAATCTTCTAAGCCACACATTTGTTGCACATATTGTGGAAAACATGGTCATACTAATGCTAGATGCCATGTTAAGAAGAAGATTGAAAAAGGGGTAAAAACTATTTGGAAAGTTAAGCGTATTTTAACTAACCCCCCATGGACCCAAACAAAAGTGGGTACCAAAAGCTACTCTTCCCTTGATCTTATAGGTTCTTATAAGTTAGATGTATGCCACCAAGCTTCAATGGACTTGATTCAAAAAGAAGTGGCATTGGGGAGAAGTAAAAGGAGATGTGCCAAAAGAAGAAATTCAAAAGCACTCCTCAACACTTGGTTTCTCAAAGCTCAAATGACAATCAATTGGAGAACCAAGTTGGTTAGATAATAAGAGCAAAGCATCAAGTGATGACAAGAGCCAAAGTGTCAATCCAATGTCTTCATCACTTGGTAAGAAAGCAAAGGTATCAAAATCACCTTCTCATAACACTTTGATTAATGAGTTAAGTGTTTTTGATATATATATACATGCTTGATCTTATATATATGGTGCATCTCACATTCTTGATTTCAATATTCATATAGATAACCTTTAGCATGTTCTTTATTGTCCATGTTTATTTAGCTAAGGTATCTATGAGATGTAGCATATGCAACTTGATTGATTCTTGTCTTATCATGTCATATTCATTTAAGAATCCATCTAGTTGTTTTTGGTTTTTGATCCTTATGCAAATATGTGTCACTTGAGATATTGAGCTAATCATGAAGGACCTTTGAAAAGGTACCACATTAGTTCTCAAGATTTCCTTGTAGGTAACAAAGAGTTCTAAACTTCAAGGAGAAGATATGAACTACAAGAAATGGCACAAATGAGCTAAGACTCCAAGAAAATAGTCAAATGCCAAGGATCACAAGATTGTAGAGGGTTCATCAAAAGAAAAGTCACCTATCAATGATGACTCTACAATTGTCATGAATAGAAGAG
Organism: Vinca minor; assembly: GCA_026122235.1. Lineage (NCBI taxonomy): Eukaryota > Viridiplantae > Streptophyta > Magnoliopsida > Gentianales > Apocynaceae > Vinca > Vinca minor. The sequence goes on along the minus strand of JAOCZM010000161.1, from coordinate 345,807 downwards.
GAGATTGCTTTCATCTCATCAATCAAGGATGAACAACAAAAGAAAATGGAGCAATCACATGTCAACCTCTCTATGAGCTTCAAATGAAAGTGATCACACAAAGGCCTCTATGGACTTGTTGATAAAGAAGATCAACCAAAATGGTAAGAAGTCCAAGCTCAAAGAGCATTGAGGTACAAGGCTTAACTCATCCCTTGTAGGTGATCATGTTTTTGTGTTTGATCCTTTTGTGCTCAATTTATACCCCCTCCCCTCTATTATGTAGTGTTTTATGCTTTGGGGGAGTTTGTATATGCTATGCTTAGTTTTCACTTGATCTTTATTGCATATAGGGGTTTGTGTTTATATTCAAGTCTTTAGCATTAATCTTATGTGGTTGATCGTCTAGATGCTTGACTTAGGATATAAACTGTGATTGTGGCATTGATTATGCCATGGGTTGTGTCTATTTGTGTGTTTGGAAGTGGCACAACCTAAGAGGGAGTTTTTCAAATGTTTTCAACTCATGCCTCCCTCATAATATGTGATGTATGCTCAATTGTTCATATTTTACATCATCACATCACTTGTTGGCTTGTTTTTCATCTTTTAACTCTTATAGCCAACTTGTGTAAGTTATTTTGGAAGTTATATGTGTTATAAATGTTTTTGTCTTCAATTGGTATCACATATACTCTCCCTTAATAACTTTGAGATCATAGTCTTCATTTTCTTATCCTTTGTGATCTCATTGTAGTTTTTGGTTAGTCTAGCTTCTAGAGTTGTAATACTCATTTAGCTAACCATTAACTAATTAGAGGGATGTACTTGAAGTGTCATCTTATACTTCCTCTAAATCTTTTGGTTGCAATACATATGCTTTACTTATGTATTTATGGTATTGCTTCTAACTCTTGTTAGCTATATTTTCAAATGTATTTCACAATTGGTATCAATGTGTTTATGACTATTACAATTGGTATTCAACTTGTTTCCATCTCAAATAGCTAACATGGTATGTTTGATAAAAGGGGAAATTGTTCTTTTAAGTTTTATTCCTTATCTCCTTTTGTCTTAGCTTCACAACAAGCATGTGTATCCCTTTTCCACCACCATAGCGGACTTAATAGCCGCCGGTAGTTGAGGTGCTAGAATTTTATGGATATTACATACTCTTGTTGTCGGATGAATTCAAGCTGTGTTTACTAGCATGTTCCCATGTTCTTCACTGTCTTATTTTCTTTGGTGTTTGAAATCTTTTTGATTATGCCAAAGGGGGAGAAATTTAGGGAGTTATCTTTACTTGCTTCTAGCTTGAATGTTGAAAAAGGGAAAAGATATGTAGGAAGTTTTCTTAACATGTTTCTATCTATATTGTATCTTTTCACCCGGCATGTTTTGAGGGGGAGCTTTTATATGTTTGTATATATCTTATGTCTCAAAACTTACTTTAGATGGAAGGAAGGAGGCAAGGAGGATGGTTGGTAAATAGGGCTCTTCTATGAGTCCCTAGTTTATATGGCAAAAGAACTTATATTGCTAGTGCTTATGTTTTTGCATATATTTGTCTTTACAATTGGTATCGTATACAATTGGTATCTTCTAAGCATTAGTCTTTGTACTTATTTGTTCTTAGATCCTTTTTCCATGCTTCCATGTACTTACATTGTCCATATTCTATCTTATTACATCAAAGTTTGTCATAATCAAAAAGGGGGAGATTGTAAGCCCTAAGGGCGAACGAACTCGTTTTTGATATTGGACAAACATTTGATGTTGTGTCTAATGATCTTAATCTTTGTGATAGAATATTGGAAATCTTGTAGGAAGCACTAAGTACTTCAATCAAGCCATGTTCAAGATTCAAAGTCATACTATTCAAGGCTCATCTATGAAGATTGAAGATTGAAGACTTAGTTTGGTTAGTTTAGCTTTGTTCTCATTAGTCGTTATCCTAGAAAGCTCTAACCAAAGCTCTTATGAACATAAGCTCTACACTCTAGTCTTGCTTGCACACAAACACGTTTTCAAAAGGCTTAAGTTTCAAAATGATCTTTACATGTGTTCTTATCCAAAAAGCCTTTGATTTCATAGATAAGTCTTTTAGAAAAGTTTTCCAAGTGTTCATACTTGTTACCTTTTAGGAAAACCTTTTTAGACTTTAAAAAGACGTCAAAAGATTTCAAAAGCGTGTGAAAAATTAGCTTGGAAGTTCGGTCAACCGAGCTCAAGCTCGGATCAACCAAGAGAAACCCGAGACTTGGAAAAGTTCGATTCGGTCGACCTTTCCCTACTTCGGGTCGACCGAGGTTCCCTTTAGTGGATCCGAAGTTGGCCTGGTTCGGTCGACCGACCATGGCTTCGGTCAACCGAAGCTTGGTTCGGTCATCCGAGGTTTCCTGAACGGTCAACCGAACTCTGCTTTTACTAGCCGTTTTCTGACCGTTGGAGACTCGATTTTCAGCCAAATTTGAAATGTATTTATACTCCAAAGCTAGAGAAAAATTCCAAGGCTGGTATATCAAATATTCTTTGATCTCTCATCAAGCCAAAACACTTTCAAAGCAAAATACTCTTCATCCTTATGATCTAAAGCATTCAAGAGTATTCTTTCAAAAGCAAGACAAAGAGTGGACTTCATATGTTCAAGAGCTAAATTGTTTGTGCTTCAAAGGTACTATATCTTTCACTTAGAAGAGTGAACAACCTTGTACTTAACCTTTCTTAATTCCCTTTCTTAGTGATAGGGTTATTATTGTAAGTCCTACTTTGTGTGGGCATCCTTTGGTTGTAAAGTCCTACTTTGTGTGGGCAATTGTAAAAGTCCTACTTTGTGTGGGCATCTTCTTAGTGAAGTTTGTTGAAATCCTTGGGTGCGGCTCAAGGTAGTGGATGTAGATTCTAAGTGAATCGAACCACTCTAAATCCTTTGTCTTGTTGATTGGGTTTTTGCTTTAGCCTTTGTTCATCTTGCTTATACTTTCACTTGCATTGCAAAGATTCGAAAAAGTTGCCAAGATTAGTTAAAACCCAATTCACCCCCCCCTCTTGTGTTTTACAGAGAGCATTAGACACAACATCAAATGTTTGTCCATTATCAAAAACTGAGTTTGTTCGCCCTTAGGGCTTACAATCTCCCCCTTTTTGATTATGACAAACTTTGACGTGATAAGATAGAATATGGATAACATTAAGAACAAGGAAGCATGGCAAAAAGACAAAGATCAACTAAAAACAAATACTAGTGCTAAGAAGATAAAACCCGGGAGACGAAATCACTAGAATGTTAACTTCTATTTGCCATAGCATCTAGGGTCTCTTAGAAGAGCCTATTTCCCAACCATTCTCCTTTCCTCCTTCCTTCCATAATAAGAGTTTTGAGAGTTAAGATATATAATGAGCTCCCCCTCAAAACATGTCAGGAAAAAAACTATAAGGTTTTTATAACAATAATCACAAGCAAGGATAATCAAGATAACAATATTTTCTCCCCCTTTGGCATAATCAAAAAGATTTCAAACATCATAAGGGTTCCAAAAATAAAGAAAGTTCCAAGGATAATCGGCATCCGAATGAGTAACGGCAATGAGATGCGATTCTTTTAGGACATGCTTGGAATCTAGCACATAAGCATATTATGGCAAACACAATATCCGGTAAGATAAAGAGGAGAACCAATTATACCTCTATACCTTGTTTCATCTACCGGTTTACCTTTTCCATCCTTGTCAAGCTTGATGGTTGCACTCATCGGAGTTTTGCTTTCTTTTGCACCATCCATCCCAAACCGTTTAAATAGTTCTTTAGTGTACTTGGCTTGGTTGATGAAAATTCCTTCATTTGTATGTTTGATTTTGTAATCCAAGGAAGTAGTTGAGCTCTCCCATCATTCTCATCTCAAATTCATTTTGCATAAGATTAGCAAATTCTTCACAAAGCACTCCATTAGTTGAGCCAAAAATAATGTCAACAACATATATTTGCACAAGTAAGATGTCATGAGATGCATTTGTTTTAATGAAAAAGTTGGTGTCAACAAGTCCTCTTGAAAAACCAAAAGAAATGAGAAACTTGCTCAAATGCTCAAATGCTCACACCAAGCACGAGGAGCTTGTATTAAACCATATATAGCTTTTGTAAGTTTGTAAACATGGTTTGAAAATAATCATGCACAAAACTGGGAGGTTGTTCAACATATACAACATATACTTCCTCCTCAATAAAGCCATTTAGGAATGCACTTCTCACATCCATTTGAAATAGTTTAATACCTTTAAAACAAGCAAAAAGCAAGAAGCATTCTAAGAGATTCAAGTCTAACTATGTTTTTTATAATCTCCCCAAGCTCATCAAGTTTATCATGAAAAAAAACATTTTGTTCCAATAATAAGTCGATCAATAGGTCTAGGGACAAAAGTCCAAACTTGATTTCTTTCAAATAGATTAAGTTCCTCTTGCATAGCCAAAAACCAAAAGTAATCACGTAAAGCATCATGAATGTTCTTAGGTTCTATAGAAGAAGGTAAAGCAAGATTATCTAAGAAATACCGCCTTGTTTTGATGCCAACGGATGGATCACCAATGATTTGCTCTTGAGGGTGACCTTGCTTGTAAATCCATTCCTTTGGTAGCTCATTTGAAGGATCATTGCTTTGAGTGACATGGGGATCATTTTGAGTAGTTTCAATGTCCTCCTTATCCTTGGAATTATTAACCAACATAGGAGCTTGATGGATTTCATTTACACTTTCCAAAAGCATACCTATATCATCATCATATTTTCTAGGAAAATAGATGTTAGATTCATCAATAGACACATGCATAATAGCCAAGAAATATTCCTTCATCGGATTTCTTGTCAAATTTTCCAAGGCTATCTTTAATGTTGAGCACAAAACATTTGCAACCAAAAACTTTGAAATATGAGGTTGAGAGTATTTTCTAAAGATAAACACAAAAAGGATTTTCAAATTGACAAGCATCACAAAGACGGTTTTTCTCATATTTCACTTTTGATACCAAGTATTTAAGAGATCCATGCTCACATAACCAAGCCTACGTTGCCATAAGAATGCATCATCTTCATTTATGGATAAGCATTTAAAAACGCATGCAACAAGATCAACCAATGACAACATAAAAACATTACCGGTTCTAATAGCAACAAACACTTTTTCATGAGAAGAGCTATCAACAATAGAGCAAGCCTCTTAGCTAAACATAACATCAAAACCATTATCACAAAGTCGGCTAATACTAAGCAAATTATATTTGAGGCTATCAACAATAAGAACATGCTTAACAAGAGTTGAAGAACCTTTACCAACATTTCCAATGCCAAGGATTCTACCCTTCTTTTTGTCCCCAAATGTGACATACCCTTCATAGATAGGTTCCACGTCTTTGACTAATGAGGCATCTCCGGTTATGTGACAAAATCATACACATTGATACTGTTAGAGGAATAACCGGGTCACACATAAATGCGCAGCGGAATAAAACTTGACCCGCCTCTACCAGGATCTTCCACGAGTAAGAACCTACGACTATGGGATAGTGTTTTACCTTATATTGATGTTAGAATGGCTGAAACGCTTTCAGCGGTATGTTGTCACGAACGAAACACCACAATGCAGGCTCCGTCTCTCCCAGTATCCACTCGATCTTCCGGGGATTGTCTTCTACTGCTTGGTGCTAGCCAACGCCTTGTAGAAGCTTTGAAGACACTCTTCAATGGAGTATGTATTTCAGACCTTATCAGAAGAATAAGATACAGGATTTCTAACTTCTTTCCTATTAGCAAAAAAGCTAGAAAACAAGTCTAGAAATCTATCTTTTCTTTTCTCTCTAAAACTCACTTTTCTCTCTTCTCTCTAAGCTTCAAAAGCTGGAGAAAAACTGATTAGAATGAATGGGAAAAATCAGTATTTTTCCCTTAGTCTATCAAGAGAGAGTGGGGAGAGATAAAGGGGAAAGTGGGAGATCATGGAGGAAACCACTCCTCCACTTTCTCCACTCCTTTAACCTCTAGATAAGAGACATATGAGCTGAAAATATGTGTCCAATTTTCAGCCATAAGGTCGGTCCAAAACGGGTTGGTCGGCCCAATCATATTGGTCGGCCCAACCCGATTAAGGGCCCAACTCGAAGCCCGGCCCAATCGAATTGGCGCACCTTAGATTAAATGTACTCCAACAAGCCCAATCCAGTTGATCTATGAGTGCGACCCAAGAGGTATCTATGATGTTGGCCGTGACATCATATGTCACAGGTAATGAGAGGTATCTAGCAACGCATCATTACCCCCAAATCATAAATATCTTGTGATTTATCATAATCACAACATTTGACATTTGTAGTTAAATCCTTTTGTCCTTGATATCTAGATTGAACACAAGTCATGGAAAAAGTCACACTTGTATTGTCCAATCTTTTTAGTTTCTTGATTCGCGAGTAGACTAATCAAATGACAACAATATCTCATACTTGATTCATTTGTTCATGGCCATGAATTAGTCGGACTCCATCAAGGGGCCCAAGATATCGCTCCCTGCTATATAGGAGGGACAAATCCTTTTCGCATCCCACTCATCCCGAACAAGATTCGTGATATACCCAATAAATGCCTTTATTGCTCACCCGATTACTGGATAGCGTTTAACATTATCAAAGCATAACACTAGCCATGCAAGAACTCTTGTGAGACCTCAAGTCGAAGGATCTCATATACAACCCAGTCAAAAAAATTTGAGAAACACCGTTGACTATTATATAACAACCCATGGTGTGTTTCTCATGCTGAGTACTGCTCGAGTATAATGATTCTCTAATCATATATACCCATGTGACGATCCGATATCTTATATCAATCACTACACATACTAGTCTTGTGCATTATTATTGTCCTCGAAGATTCCATAATAATGTTCGACTAGGGACGTTTCAGAATAGTATCTCATAACAATTATGAATACTATTCTAAGGACATTATTTATTTATGTTGTTTAAGAACGCAGAAACATAATGAATAATACTGGAATTAATTGCCTTTAATTCATCAAAATGAAAATTACATTAATACGGTACAATAATCTCCCACTTGCACTAAAGACCCAAATTACAATAAATGGTCTTTAGGGCATACTATTGACTGTCTCTAAAGATCAGCCCTCCAGATATCGGATACCCATGGAGCTAGTGTGACGATCATGCTGCTGCTGCGACAGTGGCTTCGTCAGTGGATTGGCGACATTGTCTGCCGAGTCTACTCTACATATATGCACATCACCTCTCTCTATAATCTCGCGGATTAGGTGAAATCGCCGTAGTACATGTTTGGACCTCTGGTGAGATCTAGGTTCCTTAGATTGGGAAATGGCCCCATTGTTGTCACAATAGAGGTCTATCGGGTTCGCAATACTAGGAACCACATCGAGGTCGGAAATAAATTTCCGATCCAAATCGCCTCCTTAGTCGCTTCACAAGCTGCTATGTACTCGGCCTCGTCAGTAGAATCTGCTATGGTTGATTGCTTTGAAGCTGCGCCACTCACAAAGCACCTCCATTCAAGTTAAACACATTTCCCAGATTGCGATCGAAAACCATCTCTGTCGGTTTGGAAACTAGCATCGGTGTAACCAGTCTACAACGAGCTCATCGACCTCTCCATAAATCAAGAATGTATCCTTAGTCCTTCGTAAGTACTTGAGGATATTCTTGATCGAGATCCAGTGACATTCACCATAACTAGATCGGGTATCCGCTCGTAATGCTTAAGGCAAACGAGACATCCGGCGAGTACAAATCATGGCGTACATGATGGATCCTATGGCGAAGCATAAGGGATCTCTTTCATGCGTTCTAATTCGGCGAGCGTTTTAGAACATCGTTCCTTTGATGTAAAGCAGTACCATGTGCCATAGGACAAAGTCCTTTCTTAGACTCTTGCATGCTAAACCGCTTTAGCACCTTGTCTATATACGTACTCGACTTAGGTCAATGAGTCGCCTGGATCTATCTCTATAGATCTTGACTCCCCGAGAATATAGTCGAGCCGCTTTAAGTCTTTCATAGAAAAACACGTACTCAACCAAGCCTTTACAAACTTTAAGGTTGGTATGTCGTTTCCAATGAGTAGTATGTCATCTACATACAAAACCAGGGAATACGATTGAGCTCCCACTAACCTTTTTGTAAACACAAGGCTCATCCTCATTTCTAATGAAGCCAAACTCACGGACGGCATCATTAAAAGCGGATGTTCCAGCTTTCAGAAGCTCGCTTGAGTCCATAAATGGATCTCTGAAGCTTACATACTTTTCCCGACGATTCTCCGGAGTGACAAAACCTTCAGCTGTGTCATATACACATCCTCATCAAGTTTTCCATTAAGGAAAGCGGTTTTGACATCCATTTGCCGATTTCGTAGTCATAGTAAGTCTGCAATAGCAAGCAAAATCCGAATGGACTTGAACATAACTACAAGGGAAAAGGTCTCGTCATAGTCAATACCATGAATTTGTTTGAAACCTTTCGCGACCAGTCGCCTCATGACGTTTGTACATTCCCCTTCCATGTCGGTTTTAATCTTAAAAACCCATTTGCACCCTATGGGAGTTACCCCGCAAGTGGATCAACCAAGATCCAGACTTGGTTAGTGTACATGGAGTCCATTTCGGATCTCACTGGCTTCAAGCCATTTCTCGGAATCTGGGCTATTAATTGCTGTTTGTAGGTTGAAGGTTCATCGTGATCCACAAACATAACATCACCATGTTACGTTATGAAAAATCCAAATTTTTCCCGGAGGTGGACGACGAACTCTACCGGACTCTACGCAATTCTTGTGTTTCTTGAGCTAGTGCTTTGGTCGCATAAACTTGTTTGTGGCACTCTCTGCACAACAACTTCGTGGAGTCTGTTCATTTTCCATCTCATCATTAGTGCTAGTTTGAGAGTCCGGAACTTCGAGAAAGTTCTACACTACTCCCACTTGTGTTTCTAGAAACAAATTCTTTTTCTAGAAAGACTCTCATGCGAGCAACAAACACTTTGTTCTCGTTAGGGATATAAAAAGTAGTATCCTTTAGTTTCCTTAGGATAACCTACAAATATGCACTTTTCGATTTCGAGCCGACTTATCGAAGTCGAGCGTTTCACAAACGCTTCACAGCCCCCAAATCTTGAGGAAAGACAAACCGACGCTTCCCGATCCCATTACTCGTATGGCGTCTTTGCAATCGATTTAGATGGAACGCGGTTAAGTGTTAAAGTCGCTTTGTCTCTAGTGCGTGTCCCCCAAAAGGAATTGGGCGAGGCTCGTGTGACTAATCATAGAATGAACCATATTTAATAAGGTTCTGCTCCTCCTTTCGAGATACACCATTCCATTGTGGAGTAGTTTGGAGGAGAAAGTTGTGAAACGATTCCACAAGCTTTTAGATAGTCACGGGAATTCTTTACTCAAGTATTCTCCTCCTCGATCGGATCGAAGAACCTTAATACTCTTCCCAAGTTGGTTTTCTACTTCTAGTTTAAACTCTTTAAACTTAGCAAATGCTTCGGATTTGTGTTTCATCAAGAACACATATCCATACCTACCGAAGTCATCGGTAAAGGTAATGAAGTAGAGGTAACCACCCTCGCATGTATATTAAAAGGGCCACATACATCACTATGTATTAGTCCTAATAAAGCATCGGCTCTCTCACCTAGCTTAGTGAAAGGTGATGTCTGTCATCTTACCCAATAAACGAGATTCGCATCGATCATAAGACTCAAGTCAAATGATTCCAATAGCCCATCTTTATGGAGTTTCGATATGCGATCTTCGTTTATGTGGCCTAAGCGACAATGCTAGAGGTATGTCGGATTAGAATCATTAGTCTTAATCCTTTTAGTATTTATGTTTAAAATTGGCATATCAAGGTCTAAAATATATAGACCATTAATTAAAGAGGCGCTTGCATAAAACATATTATCCAGAAATAACGACAATCGTTGGTTTTTGATCGAAATCTCAAAACCGTTCTTGTCCAAACAAGAAACCCGAAATAATATTTTTAATTAAACTAGGTACATAGAAACAGTTTTCTAAACCCAAAACAAGCCCTGAAGGCAAAGTAAAAGTACAAGTCCCTACAGCTAGGGCTGCAACACGTGCTCCGTTGCCTACTCGTAGTTCCACTTCACCCTTTGCCAACTCTCTACTCCTTTGCAGTCCCTGCACATTAGTACAAATGTGAGAACCACATCCGGTATCAAATACCCAAGAAGTAGTTGTATTTAAATTGATATCAATCATATTAATATGTATAACATAAATACCTGAGCCCTGAGCAACATTTGCTTTCTCCTTTTCCAGCCTTTTCCCTGCAAGATAGCTTTTGCAGTTCCTTTTCCAGTGACCCTTCTCACCACAATGATGACAGATAGAGTCCTTGGCTACACCACCCTTAGGTTTCAGTGCATTGTTGAAAGTGGTTTGCTTGCCCTTGGGCTTACCTTTCGGTTTGCCTTTGGGTTTCGCAAAACCTTTGCCTTTGCCCTTTTGCACCATCAGTATGGTGTTGGGCTTGGACTTGCCTATTTCCTTCTCGGCAGTCCTTAGCATATTCAACAACTCAAGCAATGGCTTGTCAATTTCATTCATGTGATAATTCGGAATGAATTGATCGAATAACTCGAGCAACGATTGCAAGATCAAATCGATCGACGACTCTTGTCCCAAAGGAAACCCCGCTTTTTCAAGGTTTTGAACATAACCTATCATCTTAAAAACGTGAGTTCCTACCGGCATTCCTCGGACATTTTGCATCGAAAGAGAGATTTTGACACATCGAATCTCTCTCGGCGTGCTTGCCCTCGATATACTTGCTTCAAGTGAACCAGAGATATCATAAGCCCCCATGTCCTCATGTTGCTTCGAAGCTCGAGTTCATGGTGACAAGCATGAGGCTAGACACATCTAAAGCATCAATAACATGCTTCGGATAAGCACTTCTATCAGCGTCGAAGCGCGAGCCTCCCGGTATAGCAGGGAATAGGCCGTTCCAGGGACATACAGACTTTCTTTCATGCTTGAGAACGATTCTCAAGTTCTCGAACCGATCGAGGAAGTTAACTCCCTCTAATTTGTCCTTCTCAAGGACGGAAACGCGATGATAGTGTTGGGTTTGAATTTGCCATTTTTCTACAACAAAATACATATAGAAAGTAAGTACCGATTAAAATCATTATTAGGTCTTTATCTTTTTAATGATTTCTCCCACTATTTTCTTCGAGTGAATAACCCTCAATATCAACTCGGAAAGTTCGTTAACTTTATAGCGGGCCAAGATCCATATTTCACCTCGTTACGAGTCGACTTTGGGCTGATCGCCCAAAACTTAGTTATTTAGGTAGGCAACGTTTGCCAATTACATCAAATTATGTAATTCTTGGTTAGTTGAGTGAATAACATTTATTCAAGCGTATCATTATACATTTTTCTCAACTCTTTTGCCTCTAGATCCGCAATCCATTTATTGAGATAATCCAAGTTAATTAGGACCCTAAGTTTTAGCCGGCGGATATCACAACTTATCCTTCGCGCCTCACCTGGGATAGACATGTATGCACAGCTTTGGCATGTCCCATACTTATGTCGATCTAGGCCTTGACGAGGGCCAAACTTAGGAAGGCACTAATTAATATTTTAAATGAGGGATTTCGTTTTTAACAATCTCACCTGAAAAAGCATAAATAAAACAGCTTTATGCTTATATACTTATGCATCCAATACATAAAAGTAAAATGCAATAGTAATCGCTAAGATCCTATTCGGTTTTTCCAAGCCAATGAAAAAAACCGTGAAGTCAATCTAAGGTGTGAAAAGAAAAACATCTATTCTACACCGTCTTGACCTTCGAGTTGGTTGCCTCCATATCTTCATCATCTCAAACTTGTACCTTCTCCTAATCTAGAATTACAAAATTTCTAAGGAAACCTCGAGTTACATTCGAGGGATATTCAAAGGAAAAATTACAACTTTTGATATTTAAAAGGCACGATACGCAGATCGTATTATAAAATAAAACCAACGAGGGTAAAGGCGATTACTATGCATCATGCTCAATTAACATAACAACTTATGAAAAATAATGAGCAAAACAATAGAAATGAACATTTCATATTCTCGCCCTGGGTTCGGTTGACCGCCACTAAGCTCGGTCGATCGAAAAAAGTACCGAGAGTACTCGGTCGACCAAACAGCACTTCGGTCGACCGAAGACCAACTCGGATCGATCGAAGACCAACTCGGTTGATCCGAACCTAATACCATTTATTTAGCTACTCGTCTTGCCTCTGGGTCGACCGAAGATGAGTCCCGGTCGACGCAGTGACAGAATCGAGAGTTTTTCCAGCTTTTGAATGACTTCAAAAATGGAAATTCTCAACAGTATATATTTACAAAAAAGTTTGGAAAAGCATGTCATACATGGTTTTAACAACATTTCTAGCAATCCTAAGGCATGCATAACATAGATTCAAAATCTATAAAAACACTATAGCACATTAAAGTCAATAGGGTACTCGTGAGTGGCTCCCGATACCACCGTTAGAGGAATAACCGGTCACACATAAATGCGCGATGGAATAAAACTTGACCGGCCTCTACCGGGATCTTCCACGAGTAAGAACCTACGACTATGGGATAGTGTTTTACCTTATATTGATGCTATAATGGCTGAAACGCTTTCAGCGGTATGTTGTCACGAACTGAACACCACAATGCGAGCTCGTCTCTCCCAAGTATCCACTCGATCTTCCGGGGGATGGTCTTCTCACTGCTTGGTGCTAGCCAACGCCTTGTAGAAGCTTTGAAGACACTCTTCAATGGAGTATGTATTTCAGACCTTATCAGAAGAATAAGATACAGGATTTCTAACTTCTTTCCTATTAGCAAAAAGCTAGAAAACAAGTCTAGAAATCTATCTTTTCTTTTCTCTCTAAAACTCACTTTTCTCTCTTCTCTCTAAGCTTCAAAAGCTGGAGAAAAACTGATTAGAATGAATGGGAAAAATCAGTATTTTTCCCTTAGTCTATCAAGAGAGAGTGGGGAGAGATAAAGGGGAAAGTGGGAGATCATGGAGGAAACCACTCCTCCACTTTCTCCACTCCTTTAACCTCTAGATAAGAGACATATGAGCTGAAAATATGTGTCCAATTTTCAGCCATAAGGTCAGTCCAAAACGGGTTGGTCGGCCCAATCATATTGGTCGGCCCAACCCGATTAAGGGCCCAATCCAATCCCGGCCCGGCCCGAAGCCCGGCCCAATCGAATTGGCGCACCTTAGATTAAATGTACTCCAACAGATACATCATAGCGCCGGAGCCTCCATTTAACTTACAAGAACCTATAAGAGCAAAGGAAGAGTAACTTTTGGTACCCACTTTTGTTTGGGTCCATGGGGGTTAGTTGAAGTATGCTTAACTCTCCAAATGGTTTTTACTCCCCTTTCAATCTTTTTCTTCACATAACATCTAATGCTAGTGTGACCATATTTTCCACAATAAAGTGCAACAAATATGTGACTTAAAAGATTTGTGAACATGCTTAACAAATCTATTTGCCCTATGTGGCGTTCTAGCATTCACAACATGATTCTTAGGTATATGAGAAGAGCTAGAAATAACAACATGTTTATCATGAGAAGCACGTTGCATACCAAGAATTTGATCAAGATTTTTCTTACCCTTAGTAAAGTTTTCAACAAGTAGGGTAAGGTCATTAACTTTGTTCTTCAAAAGATCAAACTCAACAAGTTTGTTTTCAAGGGATGACAATTTAACACATGCTTCTTTGTATTGTAATGAAGATGCTTTACAAGTAGTAATGAGACTCTCATTTTCGGATTTCAAGCAATTAACATCATCACACAACTTTTTATTTTCATCAAACAACTTAGATCTTTCTTCAAGCAAAGATTCAATTTTAAGCTTCATATCTTTGTTTTGCTTTGCACATTTTTTCAATTGATCATACATATCACATAAAAGCTCATTAGGATCATCCTCATCATCATCATAAGAATTTGAAGTGGAAGGAGAAAGATGTACCTCATTACCAAATCCCATAAGACACATGTGGTCTTTTTCTTCTTGATCATCATCACTTCCTTCTTCATCCCAAAGGCTTAACATGCACTTTGAGTTTTTGAGATTAAAGAACAATTTCTCTTCCTCTTCATGATTAATGATGAAATCAAGATCAATACCTTTTCTAGGAACATTTTTCCTTTTCTTCATCTCGAAGGTGAGTAGAGAGCCAATAAGTTCCTCCGTTGAATATGTCTTTAAGTCCTTGGCTTCTTCAATGGCAAGAGCTTTTGTTTCCCAACTTTTAGGAAGAGAATTGAGAATCTTCTTATTCATCTCACCCATAGTGTACTCTTTATCATAGGACTTCAAGCCATTTATCACATTGGTGAATCTAGTATTCATCTCATTGATTGATTCATTTGGCTTCATGGAGAATAACTCATATTCTCTAACTAGAGAGTTCAACCTTGACTCCTTGACTTGATTTGTGCCTTCATGAGTAACTTCAAGCACTTTCCACATAGTGTGGGCGGATTTGCTTCCACGGACACGGTTGTATTCATCTTGATCCAAGGCACAGCTAAGAATGTTCATTGCCTTATAATTTCGAGTCATTTTCTTGGACTCAACTTCATTTAGCTCACGGTCTGACTTTGGAATTTGAACACCATCCACCACTTTCATAGGTACATATGGACCTTCTTCAAATATATGCCATAAAGAATCATCTATGGAGCACACATATATCTTGAATCGGTTTTTCCAAGCATTATAGTTGTTTCCATCAAAGAGTGGTGGTCTATTGGTGGAAGACCCCTCTAAGAAAGCTAAGGCGGAATTTCCGGCCATAATCTTTACTTCAAGCGATTAAGCTAAAGGTGAAGACGAGGCTCTGATACCAATTGTAAAACACAAGGGGGGGGAGTGAATTGGGTTTTAATTAATCTTGTAAACTTTTCAAAATCTAAGCAAGGCTAGTGTAAGTTTGAGCAAGATGAATAAAAGCAAAACTAAATCCAACCACAAGACAAAGGATTTATAGTGGTTCGATTCACTTAGAATCTACATCCACTACCTTGAGCCTTACCCAAGGATTTTCAACAACTTCACTAAGAAGAATATTACACTTGTGGATAACTCACTAAGAGTTTTACAACTCAACCACAATACACCAACTCAATAAGAGAGCTTGCCCACACTAAGTAGGACTTTCAATACAAAACTCTCTAAGAGTAAATTGCCCACACAAAGTAGGACTTATACAATAATAACACTATCACTTCGAAAGGGAATGAGAAGGTTTAAAGAGAAAGATTGTTCACTCTTCTAAGTGAGAGATAGATACCTTTGAAGTTCAAGAATAATCAGCTCTTTAGAACATAAGATGCACACTCTTTGTCTTGCTTTAGATAGATCACTTTTGAATGATTTAGATCATAGAGATGAAGAGCATTTTCATTGAAAGTGTTTAAGACTTGATAAGAAATCAATGTATATTGGATGTGCAAGCCTTAGAGTCATTCTACAGCTTTAGAGCATATATACATTTCAAAATATGCTGAAAAAACGACTCTGCAACGGTCATATAACGGCTAGTAACAGAGGAGTTCGGTTGACCGAACTGGACCTCGGATGAGCCTAAGTATACTCGGTCGACCGAGATCAACCATAGGTCGACCGACCCCTGCTAGTTCCAAAAGCTACAACTCTCTGTTTCGGTTCGGTCGATCCGAGGAAAGCTCGAATGATCCGACTTTCCTGAGTATGAGAGATGTTGATTTTTCACTAGTTTTGAAATCTTTTGAAGTCTAAAAGGTTTTCCCAAAAGGTAACAAGTAAGAACATTTGGAAAACCATTTTAAAGGACTTAGACTTTGAAATCAAAGGCTTTTAAGATAAGAACACATATAAGAATCCTTTTGAAACTTAGCCTTTTGAAAACGTGTTTATTAGCATGCAAGACTAGAGTGTTGTACGTTTGTGTTCATTAAGAGCATTTGTTAGAGCTTATAAGATAAAAACTTATAAAGACAAAGATATCCTAACCAAACCTAAGTCTTCAATTTTCAATCTCGGCGAGATGTGCCTTTAAGTATAACTTTGAATCTTGATCATGGCTTGATTGAAGTACTTAGAGCTTCCATTATGACTTCCGATATTCTATCACAAAGATTGAGAGCATTAGACACAACATCAAATGTTTGTCCATTATCAAAAACTGAGTTTGTTCGCCCTTAGGGCTTACAAATTTCTCACCTCCGCTAAAGCCTAACCTTCTCTTAACTGGTTCCCGCATATCCTCTTGTTTCATTTTTGCTTTCCCCTTTCGGTCCTCTTCTTCCTTTGCATTCACCAAACCATTTTATATTATAAGAATTTATTTATACAAAAATATATATTTCTAGTACTAATATATAATTTTAAAAAAAAATTCGGGGGCCGTGTCCCCTCTTGCCTCCATGACGCTCCGCCATTGATTTCACCACTAATGAAATCCCGCATGATCTTTTTCTTTCCTTGTCTACAGCTTTTCATTACAATAACTTCCTTTTTTAAAAAAGAAAAGAGAGAAAAAAAAACGTGATAATCTTTGTGATAATGATTCATTCCACCATTGATGAAATCCGCATATCTTTTTTCGTTTTTATTCCCTTTATCTTCATATTTGAATAAAGACATTGTTAGGGAGCTAAAATTTAGCTAATTAATTGGCTAAATTGGTGGAAAAATGGTAAATAAGTGGATAAATTTCTTATACCAATAGTGGTGAATAGTGTTTAATTTGAGTTTTTAGTCAATCATATCCAATTTTGCTTAGCCGAAAAGCATTATCCTTTGAATAAATCATTTATACAATCCTACTAATTCACGCCCTTCCTAGTTATTCCATAGGGTAATAGGTGTTCACGCCCCCTAAACTTTTATCGATTTTAGTTTTTGACCCTGAACTAAAAATCACGAAATCTTTGACCCTGAACTAAAATTCACGCATTTTTCTTATCCCATTTAGATGTTTTTTATGTCAGGACCTATTTTTCTCAAAATGTTCATGAGTTAAGTTATGTGAGAGTCACATATTGCTATTTCGTTAGATTTAATAGTGTAATTGGATGGAAAGGGAAACATTAACACTCCATAAAAGTTCAGGGTCAAGGACTTTGCGTTTTTTAGTTCAGGGTCAAAAATCAAAATGGAGAAAAATTTAGGGAGCGTGGACACCTTTTACCCTATTCCGTAAAGAAAAAAAATAGAAACCGCGCCTTTCTAAATCTATTAAACACGTCCTTCATGTCATCCATTTTTATTAGCATTGCACCTAAGTCTATTATTTTCATCAAAGACTCTCTATTAATTTTCTCGACTTTAGATTTTCATTTGTTTTTATTGATTCTGGACTATTTTGAGCAAAATAATTTGATGAGCAATGATAAAATAAATAAATAAATAAATACATCAATATTAATGTCAAATTTACCAAAAATATCCTTAAAATGTTGATTTTTTTCCTATTATGTCTCGCCCTTTAGATCTGTACGGAATCGCATTCTTTTCCCGTATAAAATTCCAAAAGTCGTGTATGCTCCGCTTTGGATCTAAAAGGTTGGTCTACCGAAGAATTAGTATACATAATTTAGCAAATTAATTATCATCTCAAGAGAAGAACATGTATTGTATAGTACGAAAAGTATCAACTGTCTAACCTCATATATGAATGTCGAGATTTATTCCACATATGCCGAACTTAAGTCGTTCTATACCATAGCCAGACTGAAATCCAATAGCACCCTTAACTATTGCTATAACTTTGATCCAATTGTTGCTAAAAATGATAATTAAAATGCCAATGAGTTAATTTATTTCTTAAATGGACTAAATTGCAAAAGAATCAAATTTGATATAGTGACTGCAAAGGTGTGTAGAAGGTCAATGAAGTAATTTTACTACCATCAGTTGATGTACATGTGTGTGAGTAATTTCATCATCTTTTAGCAGATTATCTTAACCGTCATTGAAACTAGAGAGATAATTTTTTAATTTTTTTTTTTTAGGAGCGGGGACTAGAGAGCAGGGATTGAGTCAACGTTTTTATTTTGAGGGAGCAAAATATATATCAAAACCATATATAAAGTTTCAAGAATTTCAGGGGACTGAGAGCTAATATTTTAAAGTGTTTCTTTGAAAAAAAATTATTCTGCAAGGGTAAATTATACTCCCTCCGTCTCAATTTTTATGACCCTATTTGACTTGACACAAAGATTAAAATGAGTGGCGTGATCGTGTAAAAATAAAAAATACCCTTATCTTGAAAATTCAAATTGTATTTATTGCAATGTTTATAGATTAATAAGTTGGTAGAGGGCACATGTTAGAAAGACTACATTTGACGTTAATAAAATTAAGAAAAATTGTTTGACAACGAATAAATTTACCAAAACATTTTTAAAAATTAGGGAAGACTCATATGTTAGTAAATCTTGCATTTCAAATATAAAAAGTTAATTATAAATGTGTAAAGAAAAAATATACTCCATCCATGTCATTTCGATTGATCTTCTTACTATTTCAATTTGTCCCAAAATATTTGATATTTTTTAATTAACAACTATATTTGTTTTTAAATTCTCAATTTACCCTTGTCTCATTAATCTACTAAGCATTTCAATTAATATAACTTGTCTCAAGAAAAAAGTATTTGTGATTTTTTATATGGTCAAACCAACAATTTTTAATTTTTATCTCAAATTAAACATACTCAATTAATTGAAACAGAAATAATATTTTTTTTAACAAAACGGATCTTCATATTAAAATAATCTACTGGGGCGAGTGGGGGGAGGGAAATCGAACTTGGGCCGAAGCAAGGATTATGGCTACCTTTTCCACTGGGACAGCCTGATTCCCACTCATATTAAAATAATCTATATAAATGAGAAAATGAATATTTAATTTGTGACGAACAACTGTCTAAATAGCATAGGATAAGGTTTGGGTATGATGGGGCTTCAAATGTAGCTTAATTCAACTGTTTAAGAGAAGTTTTTTTTTTTTTTTTTTTTAAAGCCATATGTTGTGGTGGGGGGTTAGGCGGATCCCTACCCGTTTATTGAAAAGGCCAAATTAGGCAAAAAATACATGGAGGTGGACTAAACAAAGACCTCCAGATAGGTGAAAACAGATCCACTTCATACATATAAGATAGCGATGAAAAATGCAAACTTGACCATTTATAGTCATGATCAAGGATGATACAATGAATCCTATGCTAGCATGCAAAGCAATAAAAGAAAGTCTAGAGCCATTTATACTATGGCTCCAGTTGATACAGACACAGAAAACGCTAGTAAAATAAGAGAAAATCCTATACAAAAATCTATTAAAGACGTATATAAGTTGTTCCCAATCTATCAAGTGTGAACAAACCTTTTATGTCTGTAGGCAATTGCTGAAACTGATCAAAAAATCTGAGTGCCCGGTCTTCAAATGAGTGATTAGCCAAACTGTCCACGACCTTGTTCGCTTCTCGCGGAATGGACGAGATAACAATATTCCCCAACATGGCACAAGTCTGTCCGAAGAAATCATCCAAACGCCAAGAATTAACTATTTTCCGCTTGATTGCTCCTACGGTGAAGGTCGAATCTGTTAGAGGAATAACCGGGTCTAAACAGGTTATGCAGCGGAAATAAAATGACCCGCCTCTAATATGATCTTTCACGAGTAAGAACCTTAGACTACGGGATAGTATTATACCTTTCGAAATGCAGAATCTGTCTGAAACGGTTTCAGTTGTCACGAACGGAACACCACCAACGCAGGCTCCGTCTCTCCTGATATCCACTCGATCTTCCGGGGATGGTCCTCTACTGCTTGGTGCTAGCCAATGCCTTGTAGAAGTCTTGAAGACACTCTTCAAGATGGAGTATATATATGACCTTACGAAGAACAAGAAACAGTTTTCTTACTTCTTTTCTATTAGCCAAAGCTAGAAAAGAAGTCTTTAGAAAAGCTGTCTTTTCTTTCTATTCAAGTTCTCTTGAATGCTCTCACTTTTTCTCTCTATTCTAAGCTCTCAAAAATATGGAGAAAATGACTTAGGAATGCTAAGAAAAACCAGCATTTTCCTTAGTCATTCAAGAGATAGTGGGGAGAGTGAAAGGGAGAAGTGGGAGATCAAGGAGGAAACTACTCCTCCACATTCTCCACCACTTCAACCTCCTTTCTTAGAGATAAGAGCTGAAAATATATCCTATATTTCCAGCCATAAGGTCGGTCCAAATGGGTTGGTCGGCCCAACCCGATTAAGGGCCCAATCCAATCCCGGCCCGGCCCAAAGCCCAATCGAATTGGCGCACCTTAGATTAAATGTACTCCAACAAGCCCAATCCAGTTGATCTATGAGTGCGACCCAGGAGGTATCTATGATGTTGGCTGTGACATCAAATGTCACAAGTAATGAGAGGTATCTAGCAACGCATCATTACCCCCAATTCATAAATATCTAGTGACTATCATAGTCACACCATTTGACATTTGTATTTAAATCCTTTTGTCCTTGATATCTAGATTGAACACAAGTCATGGAAAAAGTCACACTTGTATTGTCCAATCTTTTAGTTTCTTGATTCGCGAGTAGATTAATCAAATGACATCAATATCATATACTGATTCATTTGTTCATGGCCATGAATTAGTCAGACTCCATCAAAGGGGCCCAAGATATCGCTCCTGCTATATAGGAGGGACAAATCCTTTCTGCATCTCATTCATCCTGAACAAGATTCGTGATATACCCAATAAATGCCTTTATTGCTCACCCTGTTACGGATAGCGTTTAACATTATCAAAGCATAACACTAGCCATGCAAAAACTCTTGTGAGACCTCAAGTCAAAGGATCTTTTATACAACCCAGTCAAAAATTGAGAAACACCGTTGACTATTATATAGCAACCCATGGTGTGTTTCTCATGTCGGGTCTGTCCAGTATAATGATTCTCTAATCATATATACCTATGTGACGATCCGATATCTTATATCAATCACTGCACATACTAGTCTTACGCATTATTATTGTCCTCGAAGATTCCATAATAATGTTCGACTAGGGACGTTTTAGTATTCATAACATTTATGAATACCAAGGACATATTATTTATTTATGTTGTTAAGAACGCAGAAACATAATGAAATAATACTGGAATTTATGCCTTTTATTCATCAAAATGAAAATTACATAAATACGATACAATAATCTCCCACTTGCACAAAAAGACCCAAAATCATCTACTGATTGGTCTTTAAGGGCATACTAATGACTGTCTCTCTAAAGATCAGCCCTCCAAATATCGGATACCCATGGAGCTAGTGTGACGATCATGCTGTTGCTGCGACAGTGGCTTCGTCAGTGGATCGGCAACATTGTCTGCCGAATCTACTCTACATATATGCACATCACCTCTCTCTATAATCTCGCGGATTAGGTGAAAACGCCGTAGTACATGTTTGGACCTCTGGTGAGATCTAGGTTCCCTAGATTGTGAAATAGCCCCATTGTTGTCACAATAGAGGTCTATCGGGTTCGCAATACTAGGAACCACATCGAGGTCGGAAATAAATTTCTCGATCCAAACCGCCTCCTTAGCCTGCTTCACAAGCTGCTATGTACTCGGCCTCTGTCAGTAGAATCTGCGATGGTCGATTGCTTTGAATCGTGCCACCACAAACGACCTCCATTCAAGTTAAACACATATCCCGATTATGATCGGAAACTCAGCATCTCGTGGTAACCACTTACAACGAGCTCATCCGCCTCCATAAATCAAGAATGTATCCTTAGTCCTTCGTAAGTACTTCGAGGATATTCTTGACCGAGATCCAAATGGACGTTCACCGTAATTAGACTAGTATCCCGCTCGTAAGGCTTAAGGCAAACGAGACATCCGGGCGAGTACATACCATGACGCATATGATGGATCCTATGGCGTAAGCATAAGGGATCTCTTTCATGCGTTCTAATTCGGCAGCGCTTTTAGAACACTCGTTTGTTCGATGCAAACAGCTACCATGTGCCATAGGACAAAGGCCCTTCTTAGACTATTGCATGCTAAACCGCTTTAGCACCTTGTCTATATATGTACTCTAACTTAGGCCAATGAGTCTCCTGGATCTATCTCTATAGATCTTGACTCCCAGAATATAGCTGGCATCGCCTAAGTCTTTCATAGAGAAACACGTACTCAACCAAGCCTTCACAGACTTTAAGGTTGGTATGATGCGAAATCTTGATGGGTTATATCCAGACTCGGCTTAATTTGCAGATTCTTAGATGTAATTTAGAGTCCTCTTTGAATCTGAATGCACGTTCCCTTGAGTTGGGCAGCCCCAAGGTTGGTACCGTATCATGGTATGTCGTTTCAATGAGTAGTATGTCATCTACATACAAAACCAAGAATACGATTGAGCTCCCACTAACCTACTTGTAAACACAAGGCTCATCCTCATTTCTAATGAAGCCAAACTCACGGACGGCATCATTAAAACGGATGTTCCAGCCTTTCGAGAAGCTTTCGCTTGAGTCCATAAATGGATCTCTCAAGCTTACATACTTTTTCCAAAGATTCTCTGGAGTGACAAAACCTTCGAGTTGTGTCATATACACATCCTCTTCAAGTTTTCCATTAAGGAAAGCGGTTTTGACATCCATTTGCCAAATTTCATAGTCATAGTAAGCTGCAATAGCAAGTAAAATCCGAATGGACTTGAACATAACTACGGGGAAAAGGTCTCATCATAGTCAATACCATGAACTTGTTTGAAACCTTTGCGACTAGCCGCCCTCGTATGTTTGTACATTCCCTTCTATGTCGGTTTTAATCTTAAAAACCCATTTGCACCCTATGGGAGTTACCCCTTTAGGTGGATCAACCAAGATCCAGACTTGGTTTGTGTACATGGAGTCCATTTCAGATCTCATGGCCTCAAGCCATTTCTCGAATCTGGGCTATTAATTTCTGTTTGTAGGTCAAGGTTCATCGTGATCCACAAACATAACATCACCATGTTCTGCTATGAAAAATCTAAATTTTTCCCGGGAGGTGGACTGACGAACTCTACTGCACTCTACGCAATTCTCAGTCAAGAATATCCTCAAGTACTTACGAAGGACTAAGGATACATTCTTGATTTATGGAGGGGCGGATGAGCTCGATGTAACTGGTTACACCGATGCTAGTTTCCAAACCGACAGAGATGATTTCCGATCGCAATCGGGATATGTGTTTAACTTGAATGGAGGTGCTGTGAGCTGGCGCAGTTCAAAGCAATCAACCATAGCAGATTCTACGACAGAGGTCGAGTACATAGCAGCTTGTGAAGCAGCTAAGGAGGCAGTTTGGATCAGGAAATTTATTTCCGACCTCGATGTGGTTCCTAGTATTGCGAACCCGATAGACCTCTATTGTGACAACAATGGGGCTATTTCACAATCTAGGGAACCTAGATCTCACCAGAGGTCCAAACATGTACTACAACGATTTCACCTAATCCGCGAGATTATAGAGAGAGGTGATGTGCATATATGTAGAGTAGATTCGGCAGACAATGTCGCCGATCCACCGACTGAAGCCACCGTCGCAGCAGCCAGCATGATCGTCACACTAGCTCCATGGGTATCCGATATCCGGAGGACCGATCTTTAGAGACAGATATTAGTATGCCCCTAAAGACCATTTATTGTAATTTGGGTCTTTAGTGCAAGTGGGAGATTATTGTACCGTATTTAATGTAATTTTCATTTTGATGAATAAAAGGCAATTAATTCCAGTATTATTCATTATGTTTCTGCGTTCTTAACAACATAAATAAATAATATGTCCTTAGAATAGTATTTATAATTGTTATGAGATACTATTCCAAACGTCCCCTAGTCGAACATTATTTTGGAATCTTCGAGGACAATAATAATGCGCAAAACTAGTATGTGCAAAGTGATTGATATAAGATATCGGATCGTCACATAGGTATATATGATTAGAGAATCATTATACTGGATGGACTCGACATGAGAAACACACCATGGGTTGTTATATAATAGTCAAATCGGTGTTTCTCAAAAATTTTGACTCAGGGTTGTATATGAGATCCTTCGACTTGAGGTCTCACAAGAGTTTTTGCATGGCTAGTGTTATGCTTTGATAATGTTAAACGCTATCCGTAATCGGGGTGAGCAATAAAGGCATTTATTGGGTATATCACGAATCTTGTTCAGTGATGAGTGGGATGCGAAAGGATTTGTCCCTCCTATATAGCAGAGCGATATCTCGGGCCCCTTTGATGGAGTCTCGACTAATTCATGGCCATGAACAAGTGAATCAGTATATGATATTGATGTCATTTGATTAGTCTACTCGCGAATCAAGAAACTAAAAGATTGGACAATACAAGTGTGACTTTTCCATGACTTGTGTTCAATCTAGATATCAAGGACAAAAGGATTTAACTACAAATGTCAAATGTTGTGATTACGATAAATCACCAGATATTTATGAATTGGGGGTAATGATGCGTTGCTAGATACCTCTCATTACCTGTGACATATGATGTCACGGCCAACATCATGGATACTGTTAGTAGTGCCCTAGGACCATTAGCACATGTTGTGCGTCTTATTATCTTTTGAGCATGTAATTGAATAGTTAATTTTGCTTTTGATTATCAAATGTGTGATTTGATAGTAAAACTCATTAGCTTATGTAATTACTATTCTAGAAGTCCCTAGTTTTATGTAATGCTTAATTACTATGAAATAAAACTAGTATGATTGTTGATTGATGATCTTGTTTTACCGATCATGTGTAATGGATACAAATCACATCATAGATGCAATATATAGGGATACATTGTATCGACGTGATCCAGTCGAGAAGTAATACTTCATGGTCTTAAGTCATAAGTATTACTTCCTCAATACTATTTTAGAATCCTTAGACCTTATGTCTTCATTGATTCTAGTATGAATGGAGCCACGCTTTTGACTCGATCGGACGTTACTTGTAACAGAGTAATCAATCATGACCGAGATCGGATGTAGTGTCCTATCATAGCTTGAATTGGAGAGACATTGTAAGGAATTTGTCCCTCTCTATTATTAGAGAGAGATATCCATGGGCCCTCGATAGGGAAAGACTGCTTTAAATGCATGGTCAGTGCTCAAATGTATTTGATAAAGTGGTTATCAAATGCTATTTGTCGAAACAGTCTACCCGGAGATCGAGCATAAATACAATTAAGCTTAATAAGGGTGACGACCACCATGCCTTATGCTTAATTAGGATATCGCGAGACAAAGGGATTAAATAGTGGATTGATATTAGGTTCCGTTGTATATTCATTCACTTTGGGTAGTCACAATGTCCCCTGCTAGGGACCGCTTTAGTGATTTATGGACTCACACTACTACTAAGTGTGTTTTTCATTGCCATCGTGAGATGAACCTACAGTGGTCACACGCATAGACGAGCTAACGAGCTTTATGTCCGATTCAATGAATCTAGAATGTGTCTAGGTACATTGTATCCGACATTTGTCTTTCTGAAAATAATAAAGTGTTTATTATTCGAATTAGTAGATAGGGAGCAATTTCGGTATTTTACCTTTAGTCGGGATTACGTGGGAGTTATTATCCGATAAGGACTCCCACTACCAGCCAGAAGTCTAGGGACGTGGGAGTTGAGGACTCCCATTGCCGAGAGGAGTTGAGGACGTGAGAGTTAGTTCCGGGAACAAACTCTCACACCCTATATAATAAACTCTTGTCGAAACCCTAGACTTCAATGTTTTTCAGCCGAAATACCTAAGAAGCCGAAATAGTTTCACCTCTCCCTTTCTCTCTAATTCCAGAAAATCGGAAAAAGACGAAGAGCTAGCAATCGCTGCCCTGCTTTAAGTCGCGTGGATACCGGTAGAGGGACTTTCCATGAGGAGATCAATTGGTGGCAGATTGAATCCAAGAAACATCATCCTCCATTCAAGAAGCGACTTCTTGAATCCGTAAAAATGTAAGTTTTTACCGCTATTTTCGATTCGTTTCATATGAGCGGATCCTTCGGGGAGGATCCATGGGTGTTTGGAACGAAGTTTCGCTCATGAATCCCTTCGAGATACCTCTTGGGTCGCACTCATAGATCAACCGGATTGGGCTTGTTGGAGTACATTTAATCTAAGGTGCGCCAATTCGATTAGCGGGCCGGGCCGGGATTGGATTGGGCCTCTAATCGGGTTGGGCCGACCAATATGATTGGGCCGACCGACCCGCTTTGGACCCGACCTTATGGCTGGAATGTTAGACATAAATTCAGCCCTCTTGATGGTGGTTGAAGTGGTG
Source organism: Vinca minor (assembly GCA_026122235.1). NCBI lineage: Eukaryota > Viridiplantae > Streptophyta > Magnoliopsida > Gentianales > Apocynaceae > Vinca > Vinca minor. The sequence continues at coordinate 319,365 of JAOCZM010000161.1, read as the reverse complement.
GAGAGAGTGGAGGAGTAATTCTCTCCATGATCTCCCACTTCCCCCATTATCTCACCCCCACTCTCTCTTGATAGACTAGAGGAAAAAATTCAGATTTTTCCTGTCATTCTAATCAGTTTTCTCCAGCCTTTTGAAGCTAAGAGAAAGGAGAGAAAAAGTGAGTTTTAGAGAGAAAAAGACAAGACAAATTTCTGGACTTTTTTCTTGCATTTTTTTTGCTAATAGAAAAGAAGTTAGAAAGCTTGTTTCTTGTTCTTGAAAAGGTCGTTCATACTCCATCCATTGAAGAGTGTCTTCAAAGCTTCTACAAGGCGTTGGCTAGCACCAAGCAGTAGAAGACCATCTCCGGAAGTTCGAGTGGATACCGGAAGAGACGGAGCCTGCAAGCATTTCAGCCATTCTAGCATCCATATAAGGTAAAACACTATCCCATAGTCGTAGGTACTTACTCGTGAAAGATCCTGATAGAGGCGGGTCAAAGTTATTTCCGCTGCGCTTATGTGTATGACCCGGTTATTCCTCTAACAGTAAGAACATTTGGAACCATTTTAAAAGACTTATACTTTGAAATCAAAGGCTTTTGAAATACGAACTCATGTAAGGATCATTTTGAAACTTAGCCTTTTGAAAACGTGTTTATGAAAACATGCAAGACTTGAGTGTAGAGCTTATGTTCATGAGAGCATTGGTTAGAGCTTATAAGATAACGACTTATAATAACAAAGCTAATCTAACCAAACCTAAGTCTTCAATCTTCAATCTTGAGAGATGAGCCTTGAATAATATGACTTTGAATCTTGATCATGGCTTGATTGAAGTACTTAGAGCTTCCATCATAAGTTCCGATATTCTATCACAAAGATATAAACATTAGACACCACATCAAGTATTTGTCCATTATCAAAAACCGAGTTCGATCGCCCTTAGGGCTAACAAGAACGATTCTCAAGTTCCTGAACCAGTCGAGGAAGTTAACTCCCTCTAATTTGTCCTTCTCAAGGACAGAACGTAGTGATAGTGTTTGGTTTGAATTTGCCATTTTTCTACAACAAAGTACATATGCAAAGTAAGTACCGAAAAAAAAATCATTATTAAGTCTTTTATCTTTTTAATGATTTCTCCCCCTATTTTCTTCGAGTGAATAACCCTCATTATCAACTCGTAAAGTTCGTTAACTTTATAGCGGGCCAAGATCCATATTTCACCTCGTTCTGAGTCAGCTTTGGCTGTTCACCCAAAACTTAGTTATTTAGGTAGGCAACGTTTGCCAATTACATCAAATTATGTAATTCTTGGTTAGTTGAGTGAATAACATTTATTCAAGCGTATCATTATACACTTTTCTCAACTCTTTTGCCTCTAGATCCTCAATCCATTTATTGAGATAATATAGTTAACTAGGACCTTAAGTTTTTGCCGGAGAATATCACAAATTATCCTTCGTGCCTCACCCGGATAGACACGTATGTACAGCTTTGGCATGTCCCATACTAATGTCGATCTAGGCCTTGACGAGGGCTAAACTTAGGAAGGCTCTAATTAATATTTAATTGAGGGGTTTTGTTTTTAACAATCTCACCAGAAAAGAATAAATAAAACAGTTTATGCTTATATACATATGCATCCAATACATAAAATAAAAATGCAATAGTAATCTCCATATCATATTCGGTTTTTCCAAGACAATGGAAAAACCATGAAGTCAATATAAAGGTGTGAAAAGAAAACATTCTATTCTACACCGTCTTGACCTTCAGGTGGTTGTCTCCAAATCTTCATCACAGTTGTACCTTCTCCTAATCTAGAATTACATAATTCTAAGGAAACCTCGAGTTACATTTGAGGGGATTTGATGAGAAGAGAATTACAACTTTTGATAAAAATAGATAGGCACGATACGCAGATCGTATTTATGAAATAAACCAACAGGGTAAAAGCGATTACTATGCATCATGCCCAACTAACATAACAATTTATGAAAAAATGAGCAACCAGCAAAATGCATACTATTGCAAAGTACTGAGAGTACTCGGTCGACCGAACAGAGTACTCGATTGACCGAAAAGACATTTATGTCGACTCAAGCAGATACTCGAGAGTACTCGGTTGATCAAACTCGAAATTCGGTTGACCGAATTTCTCGACTCTCATACATACAAAAATGATGCAAAAAACATTTCTAGCAATCCTAAGGCATGCAAAATATAGATTCATAATCCATATTAAAATACTATAGCACATTAAGTCTATAGGGTACTCGTGAGTGGCTCGATACCATCATTATAGGAATAACCTGGGTCTAAACAGAGTTACGCAATGAAAATAAAATGACCCGCCTCTAATAGGATCTTTCACGAGTAAGAACCTTAGACTACGGGATAGTATTATACCTTTCGAAATGCGTAATCATGTCAAACGGTTTCAGCTTGTCACGAACTGAACGCCACCAACGCGAGCTCCGTCTCTCCCGATATCCACTCGATTTTCCGGGGATGGTCCTCTACTGCTTGGTGCTAGCCAACGCCTTGTAGAAGTCTTGAAGACACTCTTCAAGATGGAGTATATATATATGACCTTACGAAGAACAAGAAACAGTTTTCTTACTTCTTTTCTATTAGCCAAAGCTAGAAAATAAGTCTTTAGAAAAGCTGTCTTTTCTTTCTATTCAAGTTCTCTTGAATGCTCTCACTTTTTCTCTCTATTCTAAGCTCTCAAAAATTTGGAGAAAATGACTTAGGAATGCTAAGAAAAATCAGCATTTTCCTTAGTCATTCAAGAGATAGTGGGGAGAGTGAAAGGGGGAAGTGGGTGATCATGGAGGAAACTACTCCTCCACATTCTCCACCACTTCAACCTCCTTTCTTAGAGATAAGAGCTGAAAATATATCCTATATTTTCAGCCATAAGGTCGGTCCAAATGGGTTGGTCGGCCCAATCATATTGGTCGGTCCAACCCGATTAAGGGCCCAATCCAATCCCGGCCCGACCCGGCCCAATCGAATTGGCGCACCTTAGATTAAATGTACTCCAACAGAATCTGACTGTATATAGGTGACACAAATGGAGTGAGATTGCGCAACATGAAGAGCAAGTCTTAGGGCCTCCAATTCTGCTCTCGAATTAGTAGCTTCATCCGAGATAGTTTAAGAGCAGTTTGAGCCATAAAAGATTGCGAGTGTTAGGTATATTATTATTATCAATACAAGTTGGAAAGGACTAGTAGGAGCACGTACAAAATAATATTGATAGTTTGACGGTAGAAATTGTGTCCTCATTCTATGTCTCGTTTACTGTTCCACTAATAAGAAACCGTTATGTAATAATTTTAAAAAAAGCTACAACCTAATTGAAATAATGAAACCCTCAATAAAAAAAATTAACACATAGCGATTTTTTATTAATGAGATAGAAAACGAGACGCATAATGAGGGATAGACGATTTTTTGACATGGTCTGCATACTATATATTGAGATGTGTCGAGAATTTGCTCCTGTTAAAAAAGAATGTATACATTACATTTGTTTATCATATACTGTTAAAGATATAAGATTTTAGTGAATTAATTTTTCATGATGAACTCAAATTTATATGAAAATATTTTTCAAAACATAAAATAGGAATAGAGTACTAATATTTCATTGTTCATTCACGATAATTTTCTTCACTGTTCATTTTGTGCTTAATATGGCATGATGTACGCACCTCCCATCTCTATTGCATTAGTAGTTGTATCTTGGTCAGTGAGTAAATTTAAAATGTATATACAGATTAATAAATATAATACATGTAAGATAAAAAGACAATTATCTTTCTTATGAATTGACACTTTTGGCTTATATATATTGCACTTATTGATCTGTATATAAATTTTAAACTTAAAGTTACTTCTATTGCATTCCTTTATGTTTCTTAATTATGTACCATAACTATTACTCTGTTTTGAGCAAATAGCTTTTTATGCCACAAAACTAGTTTCCAGTGCTATATTTGTCACAAATCTATTTTTCGTTCTTTTTCTACCACAAAATTAGTTACAAGTCGCTATATTTGCTACAAATCTTTTGTTCGTGTCTTTTTTTGCCATGAAACATTTTTTACAAGTGCTACAAATACCACAAAGCCACAGATGGTGGTGGTGCTAAGGTTGAGTTGGAGGGCAAAATAGGTAAGAGATAAAGTTAATTTCAAATACACCTCAAAATCTAATTTTTATACACAATTGGGTACATAAACTCTCATTTTTAATGTTTGACCCTTTTCAAATAGACCTTTTTTCCCAAATTAATAATCCGTACGCTTACGATGTTCTGAACCTAACTAAACACTACTTAGCAAAAAAAAACCTAACTAAACACCCTTTAGTAAAAAAATTAAAATTCTAATTTCACTATCAAATCGTGATCATCTGCCTCAGTTAAGAAAAAATCTTATTAAATTTCAAGAATCTAAACCATGGTGAGGATGAAACAATCAGAGTTCACGGCAAGCTTAGGGTTTTATATTTGGGATTTGTGGGTTTGTTGAGGAATTTTGTACTATTATTTCCAGAGGGTTTAGATTTTTAGAAATTGGCTTAAGTTGATGTTATGGTTTTATTGGTTGCCTACGAGTACTTAATTCCCTGCAGTTTTTTTTTTTTTTTTTTGCCATCAAGAGTAAATTATTCTAAGAAACAATATAAATATGCTATAATTCTTTGTGCATTCAATTTTATGATACTTCATATTTACTAAACATGGTGACTTGTGAAATATCTAAAGTTTTGATTGTCAGTGAGTTTTCGAAATTGTTTAGTATTGATGCTTGTTTGATTGTCTCTAATGTCTAATAATTTGTAGAAGATTGTATACAGTAACAATCGGTTGCTCTTCATGATTTTATCAGCAAATGCTTGAATGATATGAATTGGATATAATTCCACTTTTCATTAATGAAATGCTTAAATGTTCCCTCCTTATTCGACCATTCCAAGTTAACACTAGAATTTCTTTTATTGTTTGACATAACATAAGCAAACTGCTTCCCGACGTTATTGCCCGTCGTAGTTTCTGAAAACAAGGTACAGAGGTTGGTAGGATTGATGATTAAATTTGGGAAGACGGGGTCAAGTATTAAAATAAATAAATTATGTACCTAATTGTGTTTAAAAATTAGATTTTGGAGTGTATTTGAAATTAACTTTATCTCTTACCTATTTTTCCCTCCAACTCAGCCTTAGCACCATCACCATCTGCGCTTTGTGGTCTTTGTAGCACTTGTAAAAATGTTTAATGGCAAAAGACACGAACAAAAGATTTGTGGCAAATATAGCACTTGTAACTAATTTTGTAATAGAAAAAGCACAAAAAAATGATTTTTGGCAAATATAACACTCATAACTAATTTTGTGGCGAAAAAAGTTATTTGCTCTTTTTTTTTTTTGTAGTCCACCATTGGTATTTAATTTAGTAATAAAATCTTTATTTATTTAGAAAACATTTCCTTAAGAGTAATTTTATTTTTATTTTATTTTATTTTACATTATACACAAATTATTTTTGTTTTATTAAAAATACTTATTTTTACTTATCACGATAGAATAATGCAACGATTTGCACATTTGTGAGACTCGTATTCACAATTTCATTAACAATTTTTTTTTTTTTTTGTAGTGTTACCTTACGCATGCATGTTGTTACAAAATTTCATGGTAAAAGTATTAGTTAACATTCTCAAGAAAATAACCAAAACAATTCGAATGTAAAAATATAAAACAAAGTTTTTTAACATTATAATGGATGCTTCATTGGTATTTCACTTATTGTTAATGAATTTTTAATAAATAGTTTAAATACTTTTATGTAATTTTCACTTTTCAAAAGAAATAAAAATAAAAATATTTATCAAGAGATAAATCTGATTTTGAATGAATCAAGAAAGAGTGCGTAAATGTCACACTCTCCTCTCTCCTCTTCTCCGCCCTCCTCCACTGATACTTGCCAAGATATCACCCCAATCACTGCTGAGGAATTGGATTCCTTACATCGAAGCACAAAGCGAGTTAAAAATTATAACCTTGATAAAAAAAATCCACCCCCTATGGATTCAGCTCCAACCCCAACGCAGTTTTCCGACACTACTCTCCAAACCATTACCCTGTCGAAACATAGGATACCTAGAGCCCCCTCTCCATTGGTCAGCTCATCTAGAGCAGCCCCTTCCCAACGCTCTTTAGAACCTCTTTTCCCCCACAAGCCAATACATTCATAACCCTAATGATCAACCTATTCCATTAACCACTCCTCTAGACAACCATTCCCACACGTCAAACAAAACCTACCTCTCAAAAGCTCATTCCAAAGCCATAATGCATCCACATCACCTAACCAAATGTTACTCAATTTCCATCGACATCACGTGGTCAGTATGCTCGACTGTGCATACAAGTCCAATTGGATCAACCTCGTACTACTACAATTTTTATTGGCAATTATGCTCAGCCGGTTATCTACGAGGGTGTTAATCAAATTTGTTTTATATGCGGAAGAATAGGGCATAAATCGTCCGCTTGCTGCTCTACGACATCAAGTGTTACTACAAGTACAAATATCCAAGACAAAAACCATCCAGACATTATAAATGCTAAACAACAAGACCTGGGAAACGGTCCTTGAATGGTTGTTGCTCGACACAAAAAAACAAGGAAGGCCACTTCCAGTCTCAACTAATCCAACCCTACTAAAGGATCCAAACTCAGATACGCAAAAGGAAATTTTCAATTTTAAAAAAGTCTGGCAACGAAAAGACAAATTAGTGTCTATGCCGGCAGAAAACTCTTTTCTCCCACTGCTTTTCGATGAAATGGAAGGGAGTAAAATGATCCAACACATTCAGACAAAGGACTTTTGGGTCCACCACCCAAAGTAGTGACATCACACCCGAGCATTAGCAGTATCCCATCAGTGAAATCATCTCTACTTCTCTCTAAAAAACCCACCATGCAAACCCTAACCCATATACTTGTACAACCTCCCCATACACGTGTCCCCTCCCCAGCTATCCCTATCCCATGAAAAACAATACCCCCACTACCAACCAATACTTTCCAAACTAGTAAAACAAATATTACTATTCCCATGCCATCATTGCAACCCATGCAATGTTCATCATTACCACCACACCCCACATATAGCCTTCCTATGCTAATTGATGACTTTCCCATGCAACACTCCACCTCCACTAATTCGAATCCGTCCAAAAATCATACACATACTCTCCCCCCGTCTTTTTCATTCTCTATAGACTACCACTCCTTCTTGTACTCCCATTTCTTCACTTATCTCCTTCCCCCCACTTCCATAAGTTAATATCACAAACCCTATACCTTTCCCCCCACCACTAGTAAGCCCTATCCATCATGCCGAGATCACCATTCCATCTTTACAGCAGGCCAAACAGACACCAAACAAATTCGAATCATCCTGCCGAGAGGAGGAGAAGGCATGAAAATGCCCTAAGTCTTCAAATGACTCATCAAAGACAAGCTTTAGACTCTCATAGGAGGGAGCCAAGGAACATGATCGAGTTTCATCATATTCCTCGAATACGCATTCTAGTCCCGGCTCATCTAGAACAGCATTTTCGAAATCATGTTCAACATAATTGGTCCAAGCTCACTCAAGTAACCAACCACCGCCCACAATTCTTGATAGCACCATCATCCCCCCAGCCGACCAGAGTTTCAACTCTTCGACCCCACCCCCAACAACCCCTCCGGATTCTTAGCTGGAGTGGGGACTCCAGGGTCATCATGTCCTCTTGAATATTCAATCCGAAAACCAAATACAAGCCTTCTGTATCAACGACTCGGGGTTCATAGACAACATTGTAAGTGCGGGCCTACAAACCAGCATTCATGCACTCCTGAGTCACCTATGGTTTGCTCAGCCGAGCCCTTTCCGCAATCCTTGGAGTCCCATGCAACAAGCAATCAACCCGTTGAGTCTTCCCTCATGCCCTCAGTCATCACCCTCCACCCCCCATCCAACTCCCAATATTCCCTCCTCTTCTGGACCCGGGTTATCCGTTACAACAAATCCTCCTAACAGTGACCCCACCCCTGAGCCCATCACACTTTCAACTAGAAGAAGAGGCCGACCCAGAAAGCTTCCTTCCAAGGAACCTGCTAGACGACGATCCCCCACAAGAGCGTTTCTTAGAGTTGTTAAATGTCCGGAAAAATCCGGTGCTAAAAGTTATGAAACAGTGTCTCAAGAAATGCTTTCTACTCTCGTTACATCCCAATGAAACCAAATTCTCTATAGGAACAAGGGCACTGAGCTTCCCCACAGCCGAGAGAAATTATGCAACCGTTCTAGTACCACCTAGAACCCCATTGTCCACATAGAGAACAACCTAGACTTACACTTAGCTAGTCAGCTCTTGAACAATCTGACATTGTCCAGTCCGTCACAAACCTCAACCCCGAAATCAATGATAATTTTCCTCTGGAATTGTAAGGGTACAAATAGCGATGAGTTTCAATCTCTACTACGTGACATGATTAATATTCATAAGCCTAACTTTGTCGTCCTCATCGAAACTGAACTTGACCAAAATGGAGCCGAGAGTCTAATGCTTGATATGAATTTTATAGATTTTGCATGTGTATATGCAGTTGGTCAATTGGGGAGGAATTCTAGCTATGTGGAACCCCAATATGGATGTAGAGGTCACTGCCAAAACCAACCAAGAACTTCATTTACTCGTCACGGTAAAACACCTAAACTTTTCATTTCTTTTATCCGGTATTTATTCTAGTTGTAATTTAGTAAACAAACGGGTTCTATGGGATAATTTAAGATCAGTTGCTAAACACGTAAATGGGCTGTGGCTCCTTTTAGGAGATTTTAACGAAGTTACGTGCCAAGCTGAAAAAATCGGTGGAAAATCGGTAAATAACAAACACATTAAGGAATTCGTTTCTATGATCAATGATTGTAATTTAATTGATCTTGTCTTTAATGGTCCAACATTTACCTGGAGTAATAAAAGTTCTAATCGAAATAATATTATTTATGAAAGGCTCGACAGATTTCTTGCTAATCCATAATGGCTTTCCAATTTTCCAGACAATATAGTGCAACACCTACCTTTTATGCTTTCTGATCACTGTCCTGTTTTATTAATTATTACTAAACAGATTAAAACCAGGACTCCATTTCATTTAGAGACTATGTGGTTTTCCCATCCTAGTTTTCAGAAAATTGTTCAAGACTCTTGGCTGCATGAAAATTAATACAATTCGGCTATAAAAAAATTTCATAATAATGCCATAAGTTAGAACAAAAACCATGTTGGTAATATCTTCATTAAGAAAAAAATAACACTTGCCCGTTTGCTGGGTATTCAAAAATACTTATGCACCTTGGTGCAACCTCTTTCTTAAAAAATTAGAACTTAAACTTCATTCAGATTACTTACAAATTTTTAAAGAAGAATGCGAATTTTGGAGAATTAAGTCCCGTATGCTTTGGCTGCAAGATGGTGATACCAATTCAAAAAAAATTACATATCTCCACTATTAACCGTTGCAGGAAAAACAAAATAATCACACTTAAAGACTCTGGCGGTCTGTGGCACTCAAATTTTGATACTATTTCTAATATGATCACCAAGCATTTTCATTCCCTGTATACTACGGACCATACTCATTCTTCTAAGCATACTAACATTCCCCTCAAAACAATCCTTCACAGAATCCCCCAAACTAACCTATTAAAGAAAAATCAAAATAGCCATCATTATCACTAACAAGAGAGCACCCCATAATGCATTAATTTTCCTATCCTTTGCAGCAATTACTTTATCAAGTTGCTTGAGCCTCTGAATTAGCTATTTCTCGACATATTTTCTATTTTCAATCGTTGGAGCATCGATCCACTAAAAGAACTTGCATTTCGGTCACTGAAAACCCATTTCAAATTTCAATTTCAAGATTTTACAGTAAAAAAAATTCGAATGAGATTAAAAATTGGGTAAGAAATTATACATAATGTGCCTATTTTCACAAGTCATGAATCACAGTTTCAATTGGACCTGGACAATAACAATGTGTTGGAAATTCTTGTTCCAAACTCCATCTAGAGGTGTGATTCAAGCCAATATTATCAAAATTTGCTTCATCTTCACCAACATTGCTTCTTTTCAGCTTTGAAATGATGCTCGTGACATTTTTTAAGGGAGTAAACAGAAGCTTGGGACTGGAAATGAAGAAAAATGGGTTTGGGAGAGATGGGTTTGGACTTCACACTTTTTCTTGTCAAGGAGTCTACCACTTGATTGTACTATTGTTGGATTGAGTAGCTCTTGATATGTTGATCTTCCTTCTTCATTGACTTTGCAAGTACTTCCGTAGCATGTGGATTGACTTCATGCTTGTGCTATGGAGTCTTGCAAAGCGTAGCTTCCTTGTGTGTATGATCATACCTTTGTTGTACACAAGAAGCTAACATACCATTTTCATCAATGTTGGTGTGAGTGATAAAGATCCTATCATTAAGAACATGCTCACGCAAGTATTTGAACTATCAATGATGTGTTATCATGAAAACAAGATTGATCACTTTGCTCTTCGGAAATACGTGAAGAGAATCACTTATCATCGGTCCCCGTCACGTGCCTTTAATGCTTCGTCGGCTGCCTTACTACAGACCAAATCGAAACCCAACAGTGGACGTGCAGTTTGTTCTTTCTGTGACAAAATTGGTCAAAAAGAATAGACATGGTGGAAAATCTATGAGAGACCTTCTAGTTTTGCTCATCGGGGGCGTGACAGACAAAGTAGAGGCGACGGTCGAGGAAGAGGATGCGGTATATTAGGCAACACTGTGAATTTTGCTTCCTTGGGTCACAAATCTACATCAGATCACTCTACTGACGGTTATTGTTCAGGAAACGACGGTCAGATCCCGTCGTCTAATGGTCTGAATCGGTTTTCTCTGGCCGTTCAAGGTTTGGCCTTCTCTGCTCTTCTATGAATAAAACTCAATTACGGGCCTTGGCAATGGAGTGAAAGAGCTCATAAATGAAGACAAAATTGGAGTCATGAATTTCAATGATAAAAACATTTTAATATTAATTAATTCATGGATTTTTTTACAGTGGTACGAGTCATAAGAATTCACTCCAAAAAATTGACACATCTTAAAAGGCCCTTGAATATTAATCTTCCCAATGACAGTAGTGTTTTTGTCACTCATGGAGGTTCAGTCAAATTAAATTCAGAGATAACCTTATCGGGAGTTCTATATATTCCTCATTTCTATTGCAGTTTAATAAGTATTTCAAAATTGGTTAAGGAGCATCGGTGTACCGTGATATTTTCTAATGATTATTGTATTGTGTGGGATCAGGACCAGAAGAAAACGATTGGCGAGGGTGAGCTTTGCGATGGTGTGTACCGCTTTCTGAACAATAACGAGATGGCCTTGGCAGTGGTCTCAAAGAAAGATGATTCTCAGTTATGGCATCGCAGACTCAGACATCCTTCTCCCGACATTTTAGTAAAATTTCTCGTTTCTTTTGTTCCTTCCAAAAATATTGATGCCCCATGTGACATATGTCATCGGGGCCAAAGACTCTTGTGATCCATTTCCTCTAAGTGATAATAAAGCAAATTCACAGTTTGATTTAATTCATTGTGATTTGTGGGGCAAATATCAAACTCGTTCTTTAACCGGGGAACATTATTTCCTTTACCTGGTAGATGAGTTTTCTTGTGCAATTTGGGTATATTTGTTACTAGATAAAAGCGAGGTCAAATATGTCTTTCAGTCTTTCCATCAAATGATTTTGACACAGTTCAATACAAATATCAAACGAGTACGTAGGGATAATGGGACCGAGTTCACTAGTTTAAGGTCATTTTTTCGGGACATTGGGGGTATTGTATGAAACCTCCTATCTATATACACCTCAACAAAATAGACACATCCATAATATTGCTAGGGCCTTACGTTTTGAGGCTAATCTACCTATCCGGTTTTGGGGAGAATGTGTTTTAACAGTTTGTTTACCTAATTAATCGTACCCCCACCAAAATCCTTCATTATAAATATCCATATGATGTAATTTTTTCAGAAAATCCCATTCTAATCTCACATCAAAGTCTTTGTGTCTCTTTACTTTGTGCACAACATTGGTCCTCACCGTGATAAATTTCATGCTCGTTCCACAAAATGTATTTTTCTGGGTTATCCACTAGGACAAAAGGGGTGGTAAGCGTATGATATTAAAACGTTGTTTGCTCATCGCCCGTGATGTTCATTTTTATGAACAAATTTTCCCCTTTTCAGAAAATCCTTCTGTTTCATCCCATAATTTTTTTCTAGAAAATCCATTTTTCAATTCACATTTCATTCCTGATAATCATGTCCAAAGTCCACTTAACCATCTATTATTCAGCCACAAAGTCCAAGACAATCTGCTAATTCCATTATACCGTTCCAAAACAACACGACCCAAACTATCCCCAACTCAGTCCTACACAGCTCCTCGACCCAAACAAAATCCTCACCGACCCGACTTCTAGAGCCGTTCTCTACCTCGCGCGTTTCCCTTGATCTGCGAACTCCCTCACGAATCCCTCCTGACACACGTGTTCTTGTTGGGCCTTCCATTCCTCTTTTTGGGCTATCTTTTGCCTAAGCTTCCAATCAAGGTGGAGTTTTTCCTCATTCTTTTTTTGGGCCTATTTCTCCTGTCCAGTCTGTTGATTCATTACCTTATCTCCTGAAGCTACTCCGCCGACGTACCCTCCTCGTCATTCTAACAGAGAGACAAAACAAAATGTCCGCTTACAAGATTATATATGTGTGCAACGCGGTCACATCATCTGCTTCGTCTCACCCTTCTCAATCTTCTCTAAAAGGTACGATCAAGACAAGAGAAGGACATAAGTGGCTTGGAGCCGAGAGAGAGAGATTAGAGAAGAAAAGAAGTTTTTATGAGAGTGTGTTCTAGCAACTTTGAGATGATTTTTGAATGGGCAATCCTTGTCGAATTTAAACGAACCTTATATGGAAATTGATCACGACGAAATAAGACATGAGGGCGTGAAAGTGGATTCACATTCTGAATTCGGAGTTGGATGATATCGCACCAGGAGCGGGGGCTGGTTTTCAGAATTTCATTTTCTATGCAGTTCCGGTAGAATCGTTGTACATGTAACATACGAACTCCAATCGGAGTAATTATTTTTTATTTAAAAAATATACTGATAGGGCTACAATCTGACTGGAGGGATCGAGATTTTTTAACCGTTAGATTTTCCGTAATGTATGTCAGAAGTGGAGGGCAGAACCATAATTTTTCTAGCACTTGTACGTTCTCTCTTTTTCTAAGGATTTAAGGTAGGGACCCTGCTTTCCTCTGTTAAATTCTGTTATGGATTACTTTTTACTCTTGGGTATTGTTCCGTTATGCTTTAAGATATAATTGAGCATAATTAATCGCATAAACTGTTGGAGAAAATTGATTATTTGATGTTACCGTTTATTGAATTGATTTATGTCTTGAATTGGCTAAATTGAGCATGCCGTATAAATTTCTTTCCTATTGCTTTCATTAAATGCTATACTCACATAAACTGTATCTGTACTGTTATGTAATTGTCTCTTTATTAATTGCATTTGGGTCGCGTTTGGAGTCGTTTAATTGGTGTCATTGTTTTTGTCCTAATTGGTTTGGTCGACCAAGTCGTCGCCCCCTATTGAATTCGTATCTAGGATCTCTAGTTAGCAGGTTCAGTCTGCTTTCTATTTTGCTCTCTGTCCTGTGACCCCAAGAGGTCTTATGCTCTGTTATGTCTTGTGGCCCATACTTAATGGGGCTAATCATTAGGTGCGGTGGTGGTTTTGTGGAGTCCCTGGTTGAGGATGATGAGACAATGTAAGGATTGAACCTTAAAATCTGTGTCTTTTAGTTTGGGGGAGAATCCGAACCCACGAGTTTACTGAAATCATCCTAGTTTGGTTGATAACTGGGACCACTGTCGTTATTGTTGAATAGTTGAGATTAGATATGTGAGCACATGTGGTGGGAGTGTTTCATAGCCTTAGCGATGTTCTAAGTATCTAAGACGAGTATGTGATTGGGTGTACCGGATGGGCAACGCGTGGTGCTTGTCGTATACTCGGTTATGGAATCGTTTAGGTGCGAAGAATGTTGTTAATTGCTTAATTGTTGCATTATATGTGTTCGTTCTTGTTTGGGTCTTTAATTACTGTTTGTTGGAGTCTATTTGGTCACATATGGGTTTGGGTAATGTTTTGGTGCACTTTTGCACAAGTTTAAAATTAATTTTTCTGAAAATCGCAGTTGTGCAGTCCACTGTTCTATTCTGTTCTGAACCATCTATTCTGTTCTGATACATTCTGTACTGTATTGCACTGCACTGTCCTGCACTGAGTTCTGAGTCTTGCTGGACTTGGGATGAGTCATTTACATATACTTCCATATGGGTATTTTAGGAAACGGGCATCTGCATTATCTGTATCTATTTATTCTGTCTCTGTTTCTGTTCTATCATTATTATCATTATTACTGTTTTAAGTCCCTGCTGAGCACCGGAGCTCAGTCCGATATTCGATTTTGTTTTTTCAGGTTTTGTAGATGTTGATTCTACCTATGATATCCGATTTTGTTGTTTCAGGTTGAGAATCATTCTACCAAAGCTTGAGAATCATTCCAAGACTTGCAAATACATTTCACATTGATTTCTTATCAAGTCTAAACACTCACAAAGTAAATGCTCTTCTTTTCTATGATATAAATCATTCAAGAGCAATCTTTCAAAAGCAAGACAAAGAGTGGATTTCATATGTTCAAAGGGCTAAACATTCTTGTACTTCAAAGGTATATTTCTCACTTATAAGAGTGATCAATCTTGTTCTTTAAACATTCTATTCCCTTTCTAAGTGATTGGGTAATTGTTGTAAAAGTCCTACTTTGTGTGGGCAAATTGTAAAGTCCTACTTAGTGTGGGCAAGCTCTTAGTGAGTTTCTTTGTAGTGTGGTTGTGTTGTAAAACTCTTAGTGAGTTAGCCACATTTGTAAACATTCTTCTTAGTGAAGTTGTTTGAAATCCTTGGGTGCGGCTCAAGGTAGTGGATGTAGATTCTAAGTGAATCGAACCACTCTAAATCCTTTGTCTTGCTGTTAGGTTTTGCATTGCTATTATTCATCTTGCTTAAACTTGCAATAGCTTTGTAAAGAATCGAAAAAGTTTACAAGATTAGTTAAAACCCAATTCACCCCCCCCTTGTGTTTTACAACTTGCATTAGTTGTTTCGTAGAGTTGGATAATTCATCAGATGGATGTCAACAATGCTTTTTTTTTTCACGACGATTTATCAGAGGAAGTATATATGGAGCCACCTCCAGGAGTCATTCCTCCTAAACCCAATCAGGGTTGCCGTCTAAAAAAATCCATATATGGTCTTAAACAAGCAGGGAGATGTTGGTATAAAAAATTAACCAATACTCTTCTGTCTTTTGGATTCCAACAGTTTTCTACTGATCACTCTATATTCCTTTATGTTAAAGGCACTGTTGTTGTTGTTGTCATCCTTATCTATGTTGATGATATCATCATTATAGTAAATAGTGTGAGGAGATAAAAAAAAGTATCTAAAATCCCAATTTAAGATCAAAGACTTAGCTAGAAACATTGAAATATTTTTTTGGTATTGAAGTAACTCATTCTTCCAAAGGTTTCTTTCTATGTCAAAGGTAATATGCTTTGGATATTTGAAAGGAAATTGGTCTATCTGGTGCTAAGCCATCTTCTACTCCAATGGAATTGTATCTCAAGTTGTCAAATGAGAATGGAGAGTTACTACATAACTATGGAAAATATAGGCGTTTGGTTGAACGTCTTCTTTATTTAACTATCACTCAGCCAGACATCAATTACTTCGTCAATATCTTAAGTCGGTTCATGCAACATCATAGACAACAACATTGGGAAGCAGCTCTTCGAGTAGTTCGTTTTTATAAAAGATAATCCAGGGCGTAGAATTCTCTTACCTAGAGATAATCCAGACCTAAACTTCGTTGCCTATTGTGACTCTGATTTCGCAGTTTGTCCTATGACAAGGAGGTCCATCATCGAATATTTTGTAATGCTGGAAAATGCTCCTATCTCTTGGAAGTGAAAGAAACAACATGTTGTTTCTCTTTCTTCAACTGAGGCAGAATACCGCACCATGGAAATTGTCACAAGCGAACTTGTATGGCTTAAAGGTTTGTTGAAATTTTTGGGAGTTTCCCTGAGTCCCGCATGGGTTTATTGTGACAGTCAATACGCATTACATATCGCGGCTAACCCTATATTTCACGAACACACAAAACATATAGAAATTTATTGTCACTTTGTGTGCGGAAAACTTCAGTCAGGTGTCAGCTTGTCACATTGGTACCAAAGAACAAGCTGCAGATATTTTGACCAAGGCATTGAGTCCAAGACAGTTTAATTATTTGGTTCGTAAGTTGGGAGTTCTAGATATCCATTCACCAACTTAAGAGGGAGTATTGGAATTACCACATGTTCATTGTGCGTATATTGGAATTACCACATATTTATTGTGTGTATCATATCATATTATATCAGCATATTTTATTTTTGGATAGATAATATTGGCAAATATCTTGTAATCCTAAAGATTATAGTTTCCTTATTAAGATGCATAAGTAGCATACATATATTGTAATTCATAATCAAATCAATATACGGTATTTTTTTCCGCACAGTCATTGTCACTTTCCAAATTAAGAGTTGCAACTTGTCAAGGACATGCAAAGCCAAAACCTACCGACTAGAACTGTAAACTAATACCAACCAACTATCATTGCTTGCGAAGGTGGTGCAACACTTCTAACTCGCAATCTATAATTTTGAGTTAATAAAAGAATAATAAATAAATAAATCTAATGTCAACCAAACATCACTAATGATTTCGCATTTCAGGATCTTGCCATTTAGCCCTTCTTAATCTTAATTTAAGCATTGTGATCCTGCATTGTTAGGGATGGCAATGGGGCCGGGTAGGGGCGGATACCATGATCTCCAGCTCCAGTCTCGCCTCTTCCATTGTATTCCAATCCCCAACCCAGCCTCATCACTGGGGATGAATGGGCATCCCATCCCAGCTCAGGCGGAGGCCCATCCCCAACTGGTGAAAAGCGGGTAATTTTTTTCCCAAATTTCCACTTTCGTCCCAGTGGAGGCTTAACATTGACTAGAAAAAAACAGTGCCTTTTTAACAAAAAATCCCCAAATAGAACCTTGAAAAAAATTATATAGAATTGTAAAATAAAATATGCAATGCCTGTAAAATGAAACAACATAATCTAAATTGATACTAGTTTGCTAACTAAATGATACTAGTTTGTAGACACCGCTCATTTACTGCCCAAAAACATAATATAGATAATTTTGCAAGACATGTGACCTCTTCCCAAGAACCAAAGATTGAGAAGTCGAAAAACTTGTTGGTCTATTTAATTGCTTCTCATTTTTTGACTTGTACTCATTAAACAAATTAATGCAAGACTTTTTAACTTTCTCAATCCTATTAGGAGATTCAACATCACCATATATTTTAGGAGGAGTTCCGAAAAGAATTTGATTCATGCGATCTTCCCCAAATTAGACGTTTATTTAAATTTTTAGATATGTTATACTTTTTCTATTTAGTATTTTAGGCGAGCCATAAGAGGCGGGGTGGAGCGGCCGGGATGGGGGCGGGGATATTATTTCACCCGCCTCCGCCCCGCCCCCGCTAGTGGGGCCAAATTCATCCTCATCCCCGTGGCCATCCCTAATTTAAACCGGAGAATCCCCGACCCAACTGGGTTGGGCCGGTCCAGATGTCTAATTCACCTGCCCCCATTGCCATCCCTACGCATTGGACCATTTCCAATTATTTTCCTTTATTTTTATTTCATTTACTTCATTTCTGGTTGAGAATTAGATGAAGGAGTTTATAAAGGAACCTTTGGATTGGCTAGAGGGTTTCACATAATGCAAATACGCATATTTTCTTTTAGAAACTGGAGCAACAGAGAAGGAGGTTTGCCTTTTAAGAGAAATCTTATTGTGTTGACCTGATGATGGTTGGTATCTTATGTACACTGAAAAACGGGCCAAACCAGTCTAGTCCGTCGCGGACTACTCTAAATTAGATTGGGTTGGATTTTGACCAATTTTTGCGGACCAAGAGAATCCTAGTGCATACTTGTTTGTAAGAAGTCCGCGGGTTAATGGGCCGATCGGGCCAAATTTAAAAAAAGAGAATAATAAAGCTTAAAATGACTTTTTTTTTTTTGTTATTTATTTTTAAAAAAATGAAAAAAAGGGAAGTAAAACTTTAAAAAAAAAAGATTTTTATATTAATTTTTTGAGCTGGTCCGCCATGGTCCGTAGTCCAAACGGAGCGGGCTAAAATGTCCACATTTAAACAGACCATGAATAGCTTGTTTTAAACCCGTAAAAAAAAACGGGTCACTGACTGATCCGAGTGCCAGTGGCCCCTTTGACAGTGCTACTCTTATGCATCTTGTATGCTAGAATTTGTGATGGAAATCGTGATTTAATGTTATGTGAAGACATGATCAAGGACGAACGGCGCCCAAATATTTTTGAAACCATTTTTTTCTTTATAAAATTTATCTATTTTGATAAAATATGCTTCTCACCCCCTCTCTAAGAGAGAGAGAGAGAGAGAGAGAGAGAGGGGCTTAAAAATTGTTCTAACAGAGTGTTTTGTTTTGTTATAATAGCAGAAATAAAAGAAGAAGTAAGAAGGCAAAAAGGGGGATCGAACTTGGGCTGCTAGATATTTTAATGTGTTCGCGGGTCTTCTTCCAGGTCAAGACCATTCTGGAGCCCCGAGACCTATGTCTATACATAGATGAAGTTTCAGATATTTTAGTCATTCGGTTAATTGCGGTTATAAACCAAACTCATCCTTTCCCCAATTTCTCTTCCCAATCCATAAGGTTCAATTGGATCATTTTCTATCCGAATTGCCTGATTTCTTCTTTACCTACTCTAATTCTGTTTGTAAGATCGTTAATCATGAATAAAATTCGATTGCTAATTGTTACGATACAACAATTTGGTATCAGAGCAACGATTCCTTGGAAGATCAATGGTGACTATCAGAAATCATCAATCCGATGTTCCGCAACCTTCATCTCAGGCGATTCTAGCAACGCCGACGACCGGAGAGCTGCGGATTCCATTTGAACAGCTGGCTCAAAGAGTAATTGAGGTAGAAGGCTCCAACTCTCGCATTAATTCACAAATTGATGAACTGCGTACTGATTTCATTAAGGTAAGTCTGGAAGTGAATGAGAGTAGGAAGATCACTGATGAAAAAATTGAATTAATTCTGGAAAAGTTGACTAATACGAATCCTAATGATAAAAACAAGGAGGATGAATGAGAGCCTAATAGGATTAATGAAAATTCTCCTGTAATCAGACCTATGAGGACTGATTATAGTTATGGAAGGAGTTTGAATGGGAATCAAGGTTCTGGAATGTTTCCAGACCTAGGTTCGACTGTGGAGATAGGGATAGAGGAGGATTCAAACTTCCAAAGCTTGAGTTTCCTAAATTTGAAGGCAAAAATCATAGAGAGTGGCTGATATTGGCTTAACAATATTTTAAGCTACACAGGATTCATGATCCAATGAAATTGGACATAGCCTTGGTATATTTCAGAGGAGAGGCATGCCTTTGGGGCCATAGTTATGTGGCTGAGCATGGAGCTTACAATTGGCAAGCCTTTGTGACTGCACTATACTCCAGATTTGACACCAAGTCAATTGCTGGAATAGTGGGGGATTTTTCCAAGCTTAGGCAAACCTCAGATGTGCAAGCATATATGAGGAAGTTTGAGGAGCTTAAGTCTATCTTTGTCACAACAGGAACAAGAGCCACACCTGAGTACTTTGTGACCTTATTCTTAAGTGGACTCAATGATGAAATCAGAGGTGTAGTGCAAATACGCAGACCTTCTAACCTTCTTGAAGCTTTTAGACTTGTTGTTGAGCAAGAAATGTGCTTGTGAAGTGCTGCTAAGACTACACAGAAGACATATACCCAGGGTATGTACAGAGGAATTCTTCTTCCACCAACTCCAGTGCCAAAGCCATGAGTGGTAGCTCTTATCCTGCTAAGGTTTCTGATAAGGAACCTATTAAGTTTAAAAGAACCAGTCATGAGGAAATGCAGAAAAGGAGAGAACAAAACTTGTGTTTCAAGTGTGGTGAAAATTATTCACCATACCACAAGTGTTCCTTGGCAGAGGTAAACATGATCTACCTCTGTGATCAAGGATCAGAGGCTATTGGTGAGGGTAAATTGCAATATTTACAATCTTCTCTTTATTGTAATGAGTATTTAGTGGGGGAGGAAGTAGCAGAGTTGGCCCAGATTTCTGTCAATGCCTTGAATGGAACATCTGAGGGTGGAATCTTCAGGATTCCAGGAGTTATGTCTAAAAGTCTTCCAGTGTCAATCCCGGTGGATCCTAGAAGTGCTCATAGCTTCATTGACCCTAGATTGGTGAAGCAGTTAGGGTTGGTGACAGACCATACCAGACCCTTACTCATTGTGCTTGGCAATGGGGAAAAGAGGTGGTATGAGGAGTGGTGCAAGGGTGTCAAGTGGAGGATTAAAAATATGGAGTTCAACCATGATCTTCATGTATTGACTCTAGGTGGAAGTGATCTAATTCTGGGAGGAGACTGGCTCAGCAAGCACATCCCAATCAATCTTGACTACAAACAACAAGCAGTCAAGTTTGTAGTTAATTGAGAAGAAGTGGAAGTAAGGAATGGAGGAGAACAAGCTGAGCTTAAAGATATTTCTGCTGAGGGTTTTCCAAAGTGCTTGGACAATGCTGCAGCAATTTGGGTAGGTTATTTGTCTGCTGTCCATGGTGAAGTGGATGTGGGGCACTTGGCTGCTTTGCAAGAGGGGCAGGAAGAAGGCTTTAATCACCCTGAGTCTATTCAAAGGGCACTAGATGAGTTTTCTGATGTGTTTGATATTCCAAAAGGACTGCCACCTCTTAGGAATCATGAGCATCAGATTACTTTAAAAGAAGGAGCTCAACCAGTGAAGTTGAGGTCATATAGGATACCTCATTATCAGAAAACTGAGATTGAGAAACAAGTTAAGCAAATGTTACATGATGGCATCATTCAGCCAAGTAATAGTTCTTTTTCTTACCTATTATCTTGGTGAAAAAGAAGGATGGAACTTGGAGATTCTGTGTAGACTACAAAAATCTCAACAGCCTTACCATTAAGGACAAGTTTCCAATACCCTTGGTTGATGACCTCATTGATGAATTACATGGTGCCATGTATTTCTCAAAGATTGACCTCAGATCAGGGTATTTCCAGATTATAATGCAGCCAGAAGACATTCATAAGACTGCATTCAGTACCCACTTTGGTCATTTTGAATTTAAGGTAATGCCATTTGGCCTCACCAATGCCCCAGCCACATTTCAATCCTTAATGAATATGATCTTTGGACCATATTTAAGGAAATTTGTGTTGTATTCTTTGATGATATATTGGTCTACAGTCCAGACTTAGACTCTCATGAGAAGCATTTGAAGATTGTACTTGGGTTGTTGAGGGAAAACCAATTGTTTGGCAAAATGAGCAAATATATCTTTGCTCAAGAAGAAGTGGAATACCTAGGGCACATGATCTCATGAAAGGGGGTGAGGGATGATCCTTAGAAGATACATAATATGGTTGACTGGCCTATACCTACCACTGTTAAGCAACTCATAGGTTTGACGGGGTATTATAGGAGGTTTATTAAGGGATATGGAGTTATTAGTAAACCTATGACTTCATTACTCAAGAAGAACAACTTTGAGTGGAATGTAGAATCTGAAGCAGCTTTTCAGAAGCTCAAAGAAACCATGATTCAACCTCCTGTATTGGCTTTACCTGGCTTCACAAAGAAATTTGTGATAGAGGTTGATGCTTGCTCTTCTGGCATGGGGCAGTTTTGATGCAAGAGGGCAAGCCTTTGGCTTATTTCAGCAAAGCCTTGGGCCCCAGAATTTTGGTACTCTCTACTTATGAGAAAGAGCTTATGGATTTGTCTACAGCCATCCTCAAGTTGAGGCATTACTTGGAGGGGCATTCCTTTGTAATAAGGACTGACCACCAAGGCCTCAAGCACTTGTTGGAGCAAAAGATTAGCACTGCTGCACAACAGAAATGGATTGTCAAATTTATGGGATTTGACTTTGAAATCCAATATAAAAAATGAGTTGAAAATAAGGTGGCAGATGCACTCTCAAGAAAGTTTGAGTGCAATGCCATTTCTGTTGTGATGCCAGAATGGGTGGAACACATCAAGAGTGGTGATGACTTTTCACAGGACATCATGGCACAACTCTTACTTGGTAAGATGATTCCAGATTACTCATTGGTGAATGAGGTGATCAGGTATCAATGAAGGATTTATGTGGGAGATAGTGGAAGGTATATGGAGCAATTTATTGACTCTATTCACTCTTCTACTATTGGAGGACATTCTGGAATCCTGGCAAGCTTCCAGAGTTTGAAGAGAATTTTTTTCTGGCCTAAGATGCAGGAACAAGTTCAAGACAGGATTATACAATGTGAGATTTGTCAAAGAAATAAGCATGAAAATGTACCCTATCCTGGCTTGTTACAACCTTTAGAGTTACCTGAGAAACCATTCACTCACATAAGCATGGTTTTTATAGAGGGGTTACCTAAATCTGGGGGTAAGGACTCTATATTTGTGGTGGTAGACAGGTTCTCTAAACTCAGCAACTTCATAGGTATGACACACCCTTACACTGCTAAAGGAGTGGCTGAAGAATTCCTGAATCATGTGTACAAGATGCATGGGCTTACCATATGTATAGTGAGTGACATGGATAGAATTTTCACCAGCCAGTTTTGGAAAGAACTCTTCAGCACCATTGGAGTGAAGCTTCACTTAAGCACAGATTATCACCCTCAGTCTGATTGGACAGGCAGAGAGGGTGAATCAATGTTTAGAGATGTTCCTAAGGTGCTTTACCTTTCTCATACCTAATCAATGGTACAAGTACCTTCCTTTGGCTGCTTGGTGGTACAACACCAATTTCCACACAGCCATTAAGATGTCACCCTTTGAACCTCTTTATGGGTTCAAACCACAAGGCTTTGGGGAAAGCATTTTGTTGGAAGAAGTCAAGCATGGGGAAGTTTGTAACATGTTGGATGAGAGGCAAATATTGAACTCTATGCTCAAGGAACAGTTGGCAGTAGCTATGAATAGGATGAAACAGTATGAAGATAAGCAAATGACTGAGAGGGCATTCTCTGTGGGGGATTCAGTTTTCGTTAAACTCCAACCCTATAGACAACAATCACTTGCTTTGAGGAAGAACCAAAAACTTTCACCAAAGTATTTTGGTCCTTACCCTATTCTCAAAAGAATTGGTTCAGTGGCCTATGAACTGGCTTTACCAGGAGGATCTAAGATCCATCCAGTTTTTCACATAAGCCAGCTCAAGCTCAGGAAAGGGGATGAAGTCATTGCTCAAAAAGGATCTTCCCTTGGTTAATGCAGAAGGCCAGCTATTGGTTGAACCAGAATCATTGCTGGATAGAAGATTATTGAACAAAAGCAATAAACCAGTGGTACAGTGGCTTATTTCTTGGAGCAATTTGCCTTTGGAGGATGCAAATGCTTTTGTGAAGAAATGGCTTGATTTCTCTTGGACAACTTGAGGACAAGCTGGAATTTAAGGAGGAGGAATTGTTATGATAGCAGAAATAAAAGAAGAAATAAGAAGGCAAAAATGAGGAACGAACTTGGGCTGCTAGATATTTTAATGTGTTTACGGGTCTTCTTCCGGGTCAAGACCATTCTGAAGCTCCGAGACCTGTGTCTATAAATAGATGAAGTTTCAGATATTTTAGTCATTCGGTTAATTGCGGTTATAAACCAAACTCATTATTTCCCCAATTTCTCTTCCCAATCCTTAAGGTTCAATTGGATCATTTCCGATCCGAATTGCCTGATTTCTTCTTTACCTACTCTAAATTCTGTTTGTAAGATAGTTAATCGTGAATAAAATTCGATTGCTAATTGTTACGATACAACACGTTTCTTTGGAAGCAAGAATTGAAAGGAAAAAGTTCAGCAGAAATAAAAATTAATGAGTCGTGAAATCACTCTTGTTTGCCATTCCTATTCTATGCAAGTGGCTAGGGTTATGTATTTTTCAATTAGAGTTTATTTATTTAATATTTTATTTAAGATAAAATGCTATTTTAGTCATCTTCATGATTTTATTATGTCAAACATTTGTTAGCAATAAGGGGGTAAGTTAGCTTTACCAAATGACAAGGACTAATTGATTGTTTGACCATACTTTGAGGGAGGTAAATGTAATTAACCCTATATTTTAAGAAATTTAGATTATGAAACCTAATTTTAATGATTTTCTAACAATTGTTTTGTATGTTTTTGGTTTAAGAATTTTAATTCGAATAAATTATACATAATATACTCGATTCTTTATTTTTCCTTATGATAAAAGTAATAAATAATTAAGAATTAGAATTCTTAAATTCTTATATTCTTCATGTAGAAACAGAAGATTTAATTATTCTCAACCTGTATATAACCTTTGATGAAAAAGTTTTATATGCTAAAATCCAGTTTCCTTGGAAGATGTACTTCAATGATTCATCTAGGAGCGGGGGCAAAGACAGAAGCAGAGTCAGCGGTAGACAAGTTCGAGAACCAGTGATATATTGAATATTGGATAAAGATTATGTTTCTCCGTTAAAAGAATTATGAAATTTTGTATGACATTACCTTGATCTCTTAATATAAGTCATTTACATGTAACGAAAATTAAAGAAACAAAATATAAAGTATTTGTTGTAAATATATTAAATGGCACTTCTAGTAACACTAGAAGTTTTAGAGCCATAAAACACTAGAATTTAACCTCTATAAATAGGGGCTTTGATTCACATAATGATAAGACAATGAATCGGTGTATTCTCTCTAAATCTCTCCTCTTATTTTTCTATTCTTTATATTATAACATCTTATCAGCATGATTCTTTAAATCTGACACGATTATCTGAATCCCAGCATGATTATCTATATTTAACAATTTTGTATCAAAGACAATCTTTCTTCTTCACACGGCACAAATCCCTTTAAAAATATAATGGTACAAAAGATCAATGAAACGAAAAAAAGAGAAGATAAAGCTCTCATATTATAAAGAAAAATATAGAATAATGAGGAAAACAGAAGAATCCAGAAACAAGGCGCCTCATGCTAACATGCGCTAGGATGTGTAAATAGCAGAATCCATCCAACCACATCCAGGGTTTCTTTCCACACTCCGTAATCAATCAAATAAGAAAAATAATTCATTTTCTAACCGAATTCAAAAATACATAACTAACAATATATCACATAACATAACCCTAACATATAGTTGTTTAACGTATTTGTTGTTACTTTAC
Organism: Vinca minor; assembly: GCA_026122235.1. Taxonomy (NCBI): domain Eukaryota; kingdom Viridiplantae; phylum Streptophyta; class Magnoliopsida; order Gentianales; family Apocynaceae; genus Vinca; species Vinca minor. The sequence continues at coordinate 293,766 of JAOCZM010000161.1, read as the reverse complement.
TTGTTTGGTCCTTGTTTCGTTTTATACTCGATTGTCTGACATAATTATTGGTTTGTAGTGCATGAGTAGTATGGGATGCTTATGGCATGAATTTAGATCTGGGTGTCAGATTTGATAAGTATAGTCGAACATTTATTTGGGTTGCATCCGATACATGGTTTTGTGTCCTTTCAACTTGTACTGGGGAGAGTTGGGTATTGTTTAGTGCATTTTTGCACAAGTGTGCATCTCGTTTTTTCTGAAAACTGCAGCTGCGCAGTCCACTGTTCTGTTCTGAACCATCTGTTCTGATATATTGTGTACTGTATTGCACTGTCCTGCACAGAGTTTTGAGTCTTGTTAGACTTGGGACGAGTCATTTGCATATACTTCCATAGGGTTGTTTTGGGAAATGGGCATATGCATTATCTGTATCTGTTTCTTTTGTTTTGTTTCTGTTTTGTCTTTATTATCTATATTACTGTTTTAGGTCCCTGCTGAGCACCGGAGCTCGGTCCATATCCAGTTTTGCTGTTACAGGCTTTGTAGATGTTGATTATACCTATGATGATGGAGTTTGGGATGGGGATTACGAAGAGTGATTCTAGCTGATAGTTCACACCTGTCATTTCCCTTTCTTAGTTATTTAATTTGGAACTTGTAGTTCATTTATCAGTTGTAATAAACTTAGAAGATTTCCTTTTTCAAATAATGTTTCCGCTAGTGCTGTTATTGCTATTTATTGACTTTGAATAATGAACTCCTTTATATAGTAATTCTCCGACTGTGGCTTTGGTGCTTCATTTACCAGTGGGGCACTGCCATTCATCACTCCGGAGACGGGGTGTGACAGAAGAGATATCAGAGCAGGTCGAACCTTAGGGATTAAAATCTGTAACGAACATATGATAACAAGAACGAGTAAAGTGAGGCATGTCGTTTGCAGGAGGGCTCTCCTCGGGTTTCGTGCACTGAAGAAAAAAAGCGGAAACAAGAAGTGTGGTCTACATGGGATCGTGGGCATCGGCAACCGCCCAAAATGACTATTCCAAAATGCAACCAATATTTAAAGCAATACATAAAGTTCTTCAAATCCAAAAACCCATTTCACGGCCTCATTACCAATCCATTCAAAATGTTCTCATATCTTTGGTTAATGACAATGCCAATGTCTCATTTATTCTGTTCCTGAGGAATAATTCATTCATTTATTTAATTGACATCTTGCCTTATCGGCTCAGGTTCCTAGTACATCTTCAACATAGAGGCTGTGATGATATACCATAGCAATTCTGGATCAAGAATTGAGCGAATATTTTCTGTCCAGAATTTCGACACCCGCAAGGCTGATTTTCATATTTCTTTTCCTCGTTTTTATCACCGTAAAGGTAGGGACCTAGCTTTACTCCGTTAATTTTTGTCCGATAATTCTGATACTGTTGGGTAACTATTATGGCATGTTTATTGTATTTTGGGTTTGATAAATTACATGAACTTCTTTTAGTGATTCTTGGATATATGGGTTTCATTGTTTTTTATTATGGAATTGTTGGGTTAATCGAGCATGTCATATAACTTGTTTCAATTGCATTCAATAATTGCTAAACATATCTATAAATTGTTATGTACTGTTCTGTATTTGCCTTTTTAATTAATTGTTTTGGGTCTTATTTGGAGTCGTCTATTTGGAGTCTTTTCTGTTGTCCTAATTGGTTTGGTTGACCGAATCGTCGCCCCATTCGAACTCTTGTTTATGAAAGGTCTGTAGCAGGATACATCCCATTTATATATCGCTAGAACCTGGTGTTTGCGATATTTCTGTGTGAGTAGGTGGACCCGGACCCTATCGGGGAGAAACAAGTTGGGGCTGCTAACAGTAAATTGTGGAACTCATGTGTGGGCAATGACACAATGGATGTATTCTTTAATTTTGGCCTCCAACTGGGGGAAAGATTCAACCGGTTTCTGTGTGGATTCTGTGTGTTCCTTCCTCAGTGGGTTATTACATGGGGCTGGTAGCAGTGATTATGGGTATGATTAGAAAATTGAGCTTGACTGTGGGAATGTAGTGTCATAGATAAAAATATGTTAGTAAATTGTGTAATCGATGATACGGTAAGGCAGACGTGCTTGATGTGGATTCGGTTGTGTGGAGTGCTTAGACGTGAAGAGTATAGTTGTTTAGCTTATTTGTTGTTACATTACTTGTTTGGTCCTTGTTTCGTTTTATACTCGATTGTCTGACATAACTATTGGTTTGTAGTGCATGAGTAGTATGGAATGCTCATGGCATGAATTCTGATATGGGGTGTCAGATTTCGAAAGTGATTCTAGCTGGATAGTTCACACCTGTCATTTCCCTTTCTTAGTTATTTAATTTGGAACTTGTAGTTCATTTATCAGTTGTAATAAACTTTGAAGATTTCCTTTTTCAGATAATGTTTCCGCTAGTGCTATTATTGCTATTTATTGACTTTGAATAATGAACTCCTTTATATAGTAATTCCCTGGCTGTGGCTTTGGTACTTCATTTACCAGTGGGCACTGCTATGTCATCACTACGGAGACGGGGTGTGACAGAAGTGGTATCAGAGCAGGTCGAACCTTAGGGATTAAAATCTGTAATGAACATGTGATAACAAGAACAAGTAAAGTGAGGTGTTGAAGGGATTCATGGGAAGAAACTCGTTCTAAACACCCATGAGTTCTAAAAAGGAATCGAATAAAACCGAAAAGACTTACGTTTCTTGATGAACGATTCTGGTTTTCTTGGTGAAAGATTTTGGTTTTCGGCTCTCATCAGCAACCACCTTGAGTCCTCCCTTGCAAATTACTCTCTACCGGTATTAAAAGTGGTATCAGAAGTGGTATCAAAAGTGACAGAAGTGGTATCAGGAGTGGTATCCCTGTAGCGGCCCCCTTGCAGGGTCCGGGGGCAGCGCCCCTGGAAGAAAAATCTGATTCTTAATCAGCTCATCGAATGAGTTTTTCTGCCCCGATTTTAACCCTAAATTGCCTAACATACATAATCAAATTATGTATTGGTTAATCAGATTAACGCAGGAAGCATAACCGAATTAATAACAGTTTAATAGAAACAGTTTATGCAGTATCGAATATACAGAAACATGCGATATCAGTTTATGCAAATTAATCGAATTAAATTACAAACCGAATCACGCTATAGTAGTTCATGAAATATTAATCAAATTAATAACTTAAACGAATCACAGAAACATATAAACATGATTAACCGAAATCAGTTTATGCATATATCACATATATTGAATCAAAGATACAATCTTTTCTATTTTTCACACTTACACATACCAAATCGAAATTGATACGTGTTATGATGTGATTAACAATATCGAATTCGAATAGTATGAGCAAGACTCTGATACCACTAAAGGGATTCATGGGCAGAAACTCGTTCTAAACACCCATTAGTCCTCCCCGGAAGGATCCGCTCATACAAAAACGAATCGAATAAAACCGAAAAGACTTACATTTCTTGATGAACGATTCTGGTTTTCTTGGTGAAAGATTCTGGTTTTCGGCTCTCAGCAGCAACCGCCTTGAGTCCTCCCTTGCGGAATTACTCCCTACCGGTATCCACGAGACGAAACGGGCAGCGAGTGCTAGCTCTTCGTTCTTCTGAGTTTTTGGATTCTAGAGAGGAAAAGAGGCTGCAAGACCAAAAATATGATTTCCGTTTTAGGTATTTTTGCTGCTGAAAAATTACCCTCTAGGGTTTCGGCCAAGAGAAGTTAATATAAGGTGTGAGAGGTTGTTTCAAAAACAACTCCCACGTCCTTACCAACTCTGCCAGCATTGGGAGTCTTTAACTCCCACGTCCTCTAGACTTCTGCTGGTAGTGGGAGTCTTTATCGGATAATAACTCCCACATAATCCCAGCAATAATTCAATACCGAAAATGCCCCTCCTTAATCTCTAATTCAAATAATAACTCTTTATATTCTTAGAGAAATAAATATCTGATACAATGAACCTAGACACATTCTAGATTCTTTGAATCTGGACATGAAGCTCGTTAACTCGTCTATGCGTGTGACCCTGTAGGTTCATATCACAATGGCAATGAAAACACACTTAGTAGTAGTATGTGTTCATAAATCACAAGCGGTCCCTAGCAGGACATTGTGACTACCTAAAGTGAATGAATTTACGGTGGAACCTAATATCAATCCACTATTTAATCCCTTTGTCTCGCGATATCCTAATTAAACATAAGACATGGTAGTCGTCACCATTATTAAGCTTAATTGTATTTATGCTCGATCTCCAAGTAGACTGTTCCAACAAATAGTATTTAATAACCACTTTATCAAATACATTTGGGCACGGCCATGCTTTAAGACAGTCTCCCCTATCGAGGGGCCCATCTATATTTCTCTCTAATAATAGAAAGGGACAAATTCCTTACAATGCCTCTCACATTCAAGCCATGATAGGACGCTACATCCGATCATCAGTCGTATTGATTACTCGATTAAAAGTAACGTCCGACTGACTCAAAACGTAGCTCCATTCATGCTAGAATCAATGGAGAAATAAGGTCTAAGGATTCTAAAAATAGTATTGAGGAAGTAATACTTATGACTAAGGGCCATGGAGTATTACTTCTCTAACGGATCACGTCCGATACAATATATCTCAATACATTGCATCTATGATAAGATTTGTATTCATTACACACGATTAGTAAAACATAATCATCAATCAAACATCATACTAGTTTTATTTCATTGTAAAGAAGCTTACATAAAACTAGGGACAACTAGAATAGTAATTACATAAACTAATGAGTCTTACTATCAAATCACGCATTTGATATTCATAAGTAAAATTAGCTATTCAATTACATGCTCAAAAGATATAAAACGTACAATATATGCGGATGGTCCTAGGGCACTACTAACAGGTGTGTAATGGGTAGAGACCATGAACTATGACTCTTCTGTTGTTTAAGCGTTTATATCTTCTGATAACTGTTATATTTCGCTACTTTATGATTTTACATGAATATGATGTTTCCCTTAACTGAGTTACATGTTATATGGTTATCTGGTTTATACGATTCTTTACCATTCATGTCTTACATATTAACTTGTTATGTTTATCACTTGTCATAATTGTGGCATGATATCTTGTATTATGTGATACCATGCTCTACATGTTCGTGTTTTGCGTGTTTACCTTGTTAATTGTTCTGTCGCCTATCTTAATTGTTTACTTTACGTTATGCTTTGTACTATGTATGCCATGCCATGTTTTACTTGCCTTTGCTTCACACGTTTAATTATTAGGTGTTTTATCGCTTATCTTACCTTATTTACGTTATGCCTGTGGGAGTTGAGATGAATCCGAGTCAAGGAAGCAGTAACGACTATGACCTACCTATCGCTCACTATCTTATCGCCACGTGTTATGTGTGTTGTACTACGCTATCCTTATGCGCTACACCATACCATGCCCAACTCGCATTTTCTTCAAATCAAGGATAACTTCTTTCTGCTCCCCTTTATCCACAACAACTCATTCCTTTTCATTTTCTTGTTTGGTGTTCACACCGATATGAGTTTGACTCCTTTAAAGTTTTCATGTTGAACTTCTTCAAAAGATTGATTTCTAATGTCCCTCGGTTGGTTATCGACGTTAGTCATTGTTTCCAACCATTCAAATCGGGAAGAAACTTGAGAGTTGGAAAAAGAAGCTCGTTGAAGTATCCTCATCTCGTAGGAAGTGCAAGTTTCGAGGACAAAATTTTTGTAAGGGGGAAGAATGTAATACCCGTAACCTTTGCTTACGTGATTTTCGACGTGTAATTTATTTTTACATGACTTACTACGTATACGTAATTCATTTCGTGGGATTACATGCTTACTAGTCTATTTATTTTATAACAGGTTTCGTGTTATTTTTGTTTACCTTGTTAGGGGGCATTTCGCATGCATAACGTACATGAAAATTAATTGTGTTTCACCTAGATTATTAAATTAATTAGAAAATAAAAATACTATAATAAAGGAGAACAAGATTCGTGGGTTCTAGAGATTAATAGGTATATAAAATAAAAAAAATAACGATAGAGTAAAAATCTAGAGATTAATAGGAACATAAAAAAAAAAAATAACGATAGAGTAAAAAGAATTTGTGGGTTATTTAGGTCTCGGGAACCGTGCAAGCAAGATGACAAGAAAAGGAAGGGGGGAGAGAGAGAGAGGAGGCGACTGTGCCGCATGAGAGACTGGAGGAAGAAAAAAGGAAAATAAAATGAAAGGCATGTCGTTTGCAGGAGGGCTCTCCTCGGGTTCCGTGCACGGAAGAAAAAAAGCGGAAACAAGAAGCATGGTCTACATGGGATCGTGGGCATCGGCAACCGCCCAAAATGACTATTCCAAAATGCAACCAATATTTAAATCAATACAAAAAGTTCTTCATATCCCAAAACCCATTTCACGACCTCATTACCAATCCATTCAAAATGTTCTCATATCTTTGGTTAATGACAATGCCAATGTCTCATTTATTCTGTTCCTGAGGAATAATTCATTCATTTATTTAATTGGCATCTTGCCTTATCAGCTCGGGGCCCCTAGTACGTCTTCAACATAGAGGCTGTGATGATATACCATAGCAATTCTGGATCAAGAATTGAGCGAATATTTTCTATCCAGAATTTCGACACCTGCAAGGCTGCATATTTCTTTTCCTCGTTTTATCACCGTAAAGGTAGGGACCCCGCTTTACTCCGTTAATTTCTGTCCGGTAATTCTGATACTGTTGGCTAACTATTTTGGCATGTTTATTGTATTTTGGGTTTGATAAATTTCATGAACTTCTTTTAGTGCTTCTTGGATATTTGGGTTTCATTGTTTTTTATTATTGAATTATTGGGTAAATCGAGCATGTCATATAACTTGTTTCAATTGCTTTCATTAATTGCTAAACATATCTATAAATTGTTCTGTACCGTTTTGTAACTGTTATGTATTTGCCTTTTTGATTAATTGTTTTGGGTCTTATTTGGAGTCGTGTATTTGGAGTCTTTTCTGTTGTCCTAATTGGTTTGGTCGACCGAGTCGTCACCCCATTCGAACTCTTGTTTATGAAAGGCCTGTTGTAGGATACGTCCCATTTATATATCGCTTGGTCCTTCCTCAGTGGGTTATTACATGGGGGCTGGTAGCAGTGAATATGGGTCTAATTAGACAATTGAGCTTGACTTTGGGATTATAGTGTCATAGCTCTAAATATGTTCGTAACGTTTCAGTAAATTGTGTAATCGAGGATACTGTAGGGCAGATGTGCTTGATGTGCATTTGGTTGTGTGGAGTGCTTAGACGTGAAGAGTATAGTTGTTTAGCTTATTAGTTGTTCTTTACTTGTTTTGATCTTGTTGGTTTTATACTCGATTGTCTGACATAACTATTGGTTTGTTGTGCATAAGTAGTATGGGATGCTCATGGCATTAATTCCGATATAGGGTGTCTGATTTGATAAGTATAGTCGAAAATTTAAATGGGTTACATCTGATACGTGGTTTTCAGTCCTTTCACCTTGTATTGGGGAGAGTTGAGTATTGTTTAGTGCATTTATGCACAAGTTCGCATCCCATTTTTCTGAAAACCGTACTTGCACAGTCCGCGGTTATGTTCTGAACCTTCAGTTCTGATATATAGTGTACTGTAAAGCACAATCCTGCACTGAGTTCTGAGTCTTGCTAGACTTGGAACGAGTCATTTGCATATACTTCCATATGGGTGTTTTGGGAAACGGGCATCTGCATTATCTGTATCTGTTTCTTTATTATCTAAATTACTGTTTTAGATCCCTGCTGAGCACCGGAGCTCAGTCCATATCCGGTTTTGCTGTTTCAGGTTTTGTAGATGTTGATTATACCTATGATGATGGAGTCTGGGCTGGGGATTACGAAGAGTGATTCTAACTGGATAGTTCACACCTGTTATTTCCCTTTCTTATTTATTTAATTTGGAACTTGTAGTTCATTTATCAGTTGTAATAAACTTAGAAGATTTCATTTTTCAAATAATATTTCCGCTAGTGTTGCTATTGCTATTTATGGACTTTGAATAATGAACAACTTTATATAGTAATTCTCTGACTGTGGCTTTGGTGCTTCATTTACCAATGCGACACTGCCATGTCATCACTCCGAGTACGTTGTGTGACAGAAGTGGTATCAGAGCAGGTCAAACCTTAGGGATTAAAATCTGTAATTAACATACGATAACAAGAACACGTAAAGTCAGGTGTGTAATGGGTAGAGACAATGAAGTAGGACTCTTCTTTTGTTTAAGTGTTTATATCTTCTGCTAACTGTTATATTCCGCTACTTTATGATTTTACATGAATATGATGTTTCCCTTAACTGAGTTACATGTTATGTGTTTATCTGGTTTATACAATTCTTTACCATTCATGTCTTACATATTATCTTGTTATGTTTTAACACTTATCTTAATTGTGGCATGATATCTTGTATTATGTGATACCAAGCTCAACATGTTCGTGTTTTGCTTGTTTACCTTGTTAATTGTTCTGTTGCCTATCTTAATTGTTTACTTTACGTTATGCTTCAGTATTCTATATGATATACATGTTATATGATTCTTTGTATTATGTATGCCATGCCATGTTTTACTTGCATTTGCTTCACACGTTTAATTCTGATACTGTTGGGTAACTGTTATTGCATGTTTACTGTATTTTGGGATTGATAAATTACATGAACTATGTTTAGTGATTCTTGGATATTTCGGTTTCATTGTTTTTTATTATGGAATTATTGGGTAAATCGAGCAGGTCACATAACTTGTTTGAATAGCTTTCATTAATTGCTAAACATATCTATAAATTTTTATGTATCGTTTTGTAACTGTTTTGTATTTGCCTTTTTGAATAATTGTTTTGGGTCTTATTTGGAGTCGTCTATTTCGAGACTTTTCTGTTGTCCTAATTGGTTTGGTCGACCGAGTTGTCACCCCATTCGAACTCATGTTTATGAAAGGTCTGTAGCAGAATACGTCCCATTTATATATCGCTAGAACTTGGTGTTCGCGATTCTGTGTGGTCCTTCCTCAGTGGGGGGCGGGTAGCAGTGATTACGGGTCTTTTTAGAAAATTGAGCTTGATTGTAGGATTGTAGTGTCATAGACATAAATATGTTAGTATATTGTGTAATCGATGATACGGTAAGGCAGACGTGCTTGATGTGGATTCGGTTGTGTGGAGTGCTTAGATGTGAAGAGTACAGTTGCTTAGCTTATTTGTTGTTACTTTACTTGTTTGGTCCTTGTTCGTTTTATACTCGATTGTCTGACATAACTATTGGTTTGTAGTGTATGAGTAGTATGGGATGCTCATGGCATGAATTACGATATGGGCTGTCTGATTTGATAAGTATAGTCGAACGTTTGTTTGGGTTATATCCGATACTTGGTTTTGAGTCCTTTCAACTTGTATTGGGGAGAGTTGGGTATTTTTTAGTGCATTTTTGCACAAGTTTGCATCTCGTTTTTTGAAAACTGCAGCTGCGAAGTCCACTGTTCTGTTCTGATATATTGTGTACTGTACTGCACTGTCCTGCACAGAGTTTTGAGTCTTGCTAGACTTGGGACGGGTCATTTGCATATACTTCCATAGGGGTGTTTTGGGAAACGGGCATATGCATTATCTATATCTGTTTCTTCTGTTTTGTCTTTATTATCTATATTACTGTTTTAGGTCCCTGCTGAGCAACGAAGCTCGATCCATATCCGGTTTTGTAGATGTTGATTATTCCTATGATGATGGTGCTTGGGATGGGGATTACGAAGAGAGATTCTAACAGGATAGTTCACACCTGTCATTTCCCTTTCTTAGTTATTTAATTTGGAACTTGTAGTTCATTTATCAGTTGTAATAAACTTAGAAGATTTCCTTTTTCAGATAATGTTTCCGCTAGTGTTGTTTTTGCTATTAATGGACTTTGAATAATTAACTCCTTTATATTGTAATTCTTTGACTGTGGCTTTGGTGCTTCATTTACCAGTGGGGCACTGCCATGTCAACACTCCGGAGACAGGGTGTGACAGAAGTGGTATCAGAGCAAGTCGAACCTTAGGGATTAAAATCTATAATGAACATATGATAACAAGAACAAGTAAAGTGAGGTGTGTGAGGCGTAGAGACCATGAACTAGGACTCTTCTATTGTTTAAGCGTTTATATCTTCTGCTAACTGTTATATTCCGCTACTTTATGATTTCCCATGAATATGATGTTTCCCTTAATTGATTTACATGTTATGTGGTTATCTGGTTTATACAATTCTTTACCATTCATGACTTACATATTAACTTGTTATGTTTTATCACTTATCTTAATTGTGGCATGATATCTTGTATTATGTGATACCATGCTCTACATGTTCGTGTTTTGCGTGTTTACCTTGTTAATTGTTTTGTCGCCTATCTTAATTGTTTACTTTATGTTATGCATCAGTATTCTATATGATATACATGTTATATGATTCTTTGTATTATGTATGCCATGCCATGTTTTACTTGCCTTTGCTTCACACGTTTAATTGTTAAGTCTTTTATCGCTTATCTTATCTTATTTACGTTATACCTATGGGAGTTGAGATGAATCCGAGTCAAGGAAGCAGTAACGACTTCGACCTACCTATCGCTCGGTATCTTATCGCCACGTGTTATGTGTGTTGTACTACGCTATCCTTATGAGCTACACCATACCATGCCCAACTCGCCTTTTCTTAAAATCAAGGATAACTTCTTTCTGCTCCCCTTTATCCACAACAACTCATTCCTTATCATTTTCTTGTTTGGTGTTCACACCGATATGAGTTTGACTCCTTTAAAGTTTTCATGTTGAAATTCATCAAAAGATTGATTTCTAATGTCCGTTAGTTGGTTATCGGTGTTAGTCATTGTTTCATTCTCACCCATCCTGATGCTCTCGGGTTCAGCGGTCCGACCATTCAAATCGGGAAGCAACTTGAGAGTTGGAAAAAGATGCTCGTTGAAGGATCCTCTTCTCGTAGGGAGTGCAAGTTTCGAGGACGAAACTTTTGTAAAGGGGAAGAATGTAATACCCGTAACCTTTGCTTACGTGAATTTTGACGTGTAATTTATTTTTACACGACTTACTACGTATACATAATTTTTTTCGTGTGATTACGTGCTTACGTGTCTGTTTTTTTCATAACATGTTTCGTGTTATTTTTGTGTACCTTGTTGGGGGCATTTCGCATGCGTAACATACTTGAAAATTAATTGTGATTCACTTAGATTATTAAATTAATTAGAAAATAAAAATAAAAAGAATATAATAAAGGAGAAAAAGATTCGTGGGTTCTAGAGATTAATATGAACATAAAATAAATAAAATAATGATAGAGTAAAAAGAATTCGTGGGTTATTTAGGTCTCGGGAACCGTGCAAGCAAGATGATAAGAGAAAGAAAGAGGAGAGAGAGAGAGAGAGAGAGAGAGAGAGAGAGAGAGAGCGACTATGCCGCATGAGAGACTGGAGGAAGGAAAAAGGAAAAGAAAAAGAAAGGCATGTCGTTTGCAGGAGGGATCTCCTAGGGTTCCGTGAACTAAAGAAAAGAAGCGGAAACAATAAGCGTGGTCTACATGGGATCGTGGGCATCAGCAACCACAAATAATGACTATTCCAAAATGCAACCAATATCTAATTTAATACAAAAAGATCTTCAAATCCCAAAACCCATTTCACGACATCATTCCGAATCCGTTCAAAATGTTGTCAGATATTTGGTTAATAACAATGCCAATGTCTCATTTATTCTGTTCCTGAGGAATAATTTATTCATTTATTTAATTGGCATCTTGCCTTATCAGCTCAGGTTCCTAGTACATCTTCAACATAGAGGCTGTGATTATATACCAGAGCAATTCTTGATCAAGAATTGAGCGAATATTTTCGGTCCAGAATTTCGACAACCGCAAGGCTGATTTTCATAATTCTTTTCCTCGTTTTATCATCGTAACGGTAGGGACCCCGCTTTTCTCCATTAATTTCTGTCTGGTACTTCTAATACAGTTGGGTAACTGTTATTCCATGTTTATTGTATTTTGGATTTGATAAATTACATGAACTTCTTTTAGAGATTCTTGCATATTTGGGTTTCATTGTTTTTTATAATGGAATTATTGGGTAAATCGAGCATTTCATATAACTTGTTTCAATTGCTTTCAATAATTGCTAAACATATCTATAAACTGTTCTGTACCGTTCTGTGACGGTTATGTATTTTCCTTTTTGATTAATTGTTTTGGGTCTTATTTGGAGAAATTTTTTTGGAATCTTTTCTGTTGTCCTATTTAGTTTGGTCAACCGAGTCGTCGCCCCATTCTAGCTCTTGTTTATGAAAGGTCTATAGCAGGATACGTCCCATTTATATATCGCTAGAACCTAGTGTTCGCGATATTTCTTTGTGGATAGGTGGACCCGGACCCTAGCGGAGAGAAACAAGTTGGGGATGCTAACAGTAAATTGTGGAACTCATGTTATGTGTGTTGTACTACGCTATCCTTATGAGCTACACCATACCATGCCCAACTCACATTTTCTTCAAATCAAGGATAAATTCTTTCTGCTCCCCTTTATCCTCAACAACTCATTCCTTATCATTTTCTTGTTTGGTGTTCACACCGATATGAGTTTGACTCCTTTAAAGTTTCATGCTGAACTTCTTCAAACGATTGATTTTTAATGTCCCTAAGTTGGTTATCGACGTTAGTCATTGTTTCATTCTCACCCATCCTGATGCTCTCGGGTTCAGCGGTGCGCAACCATTCAAATCGGGAAGCAACTTGAGAGTTGGAAAAAGAAGCTCGTTGAAGTATCCTCATCTAGTAGGGAGTGCAAGTTTCGAGGACGGAACTTTTATAAGGGGGAAGAATGTAATACCCGTAACCTTTGCTTACGTGATTTTTAACGTGTAATTTATTTTTACATGACTTACTACGTATACGTAATTTATTTCGTGTGATTACGTGCTTACGTGTTTATTTATCTCATAACATGTTTCGTGTTATTTTTGTGCACCTTGTTGGGGGGGGGATTCCGCATGCGTAACGTACTTGAAAATTAATTGTGATTCACTTAGATTATTAAATTAATTAGAAAATAAAAATAAAAAGAATATAATAAAGGAGAACAAGATTCGTGGGTTCTAGAGATTAATAAGAACATAAAATAAATAAAATAATGATAGAGTAAAAAGAATTCGTGGGTTATTTAGGTCTCGGGAACCGTGCAAGCAAGATGACAAGAGAAAGAAAGAGGGGAGAGAGAGGAGGCGGCTGTGCCGCATGAGAGACTGGAGAAAGGAAAAAGGAAAATAAAAAGAAAGGCATGTCGTTTGCAGGATGCTCTCCTCGGGTTCCGTGCACTGAAGAAAAGAAGCGGAAACAAGAAGCGTGGTCTACATGGGATCGTGGGCATCGGCTACCACCCAAAATGACTATTCCAAAATGCAACCAATAATTAAATCAATACAAAAAGGCTGATTTTTATATTTCTTTTCCTCGTTTATCACCATAACGGTAGGGACCCCCCTTTACTCCGAAAATTTCTGTTCGGTAATTCTGATACTGTTGGGTAACTGTTGTGGCATGTTTATTGTATTTTGGGTTTGATAAATTACATGAACTGCTTTTAGTGATTCGTGGATATTTGGGTTTCATTGTTTTTTATTATGGAATTATTGGGTAAATCGAGCATGTCATATAACTTGTTTCAATTGCTTTCATTAATTGCTAAACATATCTATAAATTGTTCTGTACTGTTCTGTATTTGCCTTTTTGATTAATTGTTTTGGGTCTTATTTGGAGTCGTCTATTTGGAGTCATTTATGTTGTCCCAATTGGTTTGGTCGACCGAGTTTTCGCCTCATTCGAACTCTTGTTTATGAAAGGTCTGTAGCAGGATATGTCCCGTTAATATATCACTAGAACCTGGTGTTCGCGATATTTCTTTGTGGATAGGTAGACCCGGACCCTAGCGGGGAGAAACAAGTTGGGGATGCTAACAGTAAATTGTGGAACTCATGTGTGGAAAATGACACAATGCATGTATTCTTTAATTTTGGCCTCCAACCAGGGGAAAGATTCAGCAGGTTTCTATGTGGATTCTGTGTGGCCCTTCCACACTGGGTTATTACATGGGGGCTGTTAGCAGTGATTATGGGTCTGATTAGACAATTGAGCTTGACTGTGGGATTGTAGTGTCATAGCAATAAATATGTTCGTAACGTTTAAGTAAATTGTGTAATCGAGGATACTGTAGGGCAGACATGCTTGATGTGGATTCGGTTGTGTGGAGTGCTTAGACGTGAAGAGTATAGTTGTTTAGCTTATTTGTTGTTCTTTACTTGTTTGGTACTTGTTCGTTTTAAACACGATGGTCTGACATAACTATTGGTTTGTAGTGCATGAGTAGTTTGGGATGCTAATGGGATGAATTCTGATATGGGGTGTCAGATTTGAGAAATATAGTCGAACATTTGTTTGGGTTACATCTGATACTTGGTTTTGAATCTTTTCAACTTGTACTGGGAGAGTTGGGTATTGTTTAGTGCATTTATGCACAAGTTTGCATCTCGTTTTTCTGAAACCGCAGCTCGCGTCCACTGTTCTGTTCTGAACCTTATGTTCTGATATATTGTGTACTGTACTGCACTGAGTTCTGAGTCTTGCTAGACTTGGGACGAGTCATATGCATATACTTCCATAGGGGTATCTTTGTAAACGAGCATCTGAATTATATGTATTTGTTTCTTCTGTTCTCTTTCTGTTCTGCCTTTATTATCTATATTACTGTTCTGGGTCACTGCTGAGCACCGGAGCTCAGTCAATATCTGGTTTTACTGTTTCAGGTTTTGTAGATATTGATTCTACCTATAATGATGGAGCTTGGGATGGGGATTAAGAAGAGTGATTATAATTGGATAGTTCACACCCGTTATTTCTTTTTCTTAGTTATTTAATTTGGAACTTGTAGTTCATTTATCAGTTGTAATAAACTTAGAAGATTTCCTTTTCCAGACAATGTTTCCGCTAGTGTTGTTATTGCTATTTATTGACTTTGAATAATGAACTCCTTTATATTGTAATTCTCTGACTGTGACTTTAGTGCTACATTTACAAGTGGGGCACTGCCATGTCATCACTCCGGAGACGGGGTGTGACAGAAGTGGTATCAGAGCAGGTCGAACCTTAGGGATTAAAATCTGTAATGAACATATGATAACAAGAACACGTAAAGTGAGGTGTTTGATGGGTAGAGACCATGAACTAGGACTCTTCTATTGTTTAAGCGTTTATATCTTCTGCTAACTGTTATATTCCGCTACTTTATGATTTTTCATGAATATGATTTTTTCTTTAACTGAGTTACATGTTATGTGGTTATATGATTTTTACTTGCCTTTGCTTCACGCGTTTAATTGTTAAATGTTTTATCGCTTATCTTACCTTATTTACGTTATACAAGTGGGAGTTGAGATGAATCCGAGTCAGGGAAGGAGTAACGACTACGACCTACCAATCGCTCACTATCTTATCGCCACGTGTTATGTGTGTTGTACTACGCTATCCTTGTGCGACTACACCATACCATGCCCAACTCGCCTTTTCTTCAAATCAATGATAACTTCTTTCTGCTCCCCTTAATCTTCAACAACTCATTCCTTATCATTTTCTTGTTTGGTGTTTACACCGACATGAGTTTGACTCCTTTAAAGTTTTCATGTTGAACTTCCTCAAAAGATTGATATCTAATGTTCCTCAGTTGGTTATCGGCGTTAGTCAATGTTTGTTTCATTCTCACCCATCCTGATGCTCTTGGGTTCAGCGGTCCAACCATTCAAATCGGGAAGCCACTTGAGAGTTGGAAAAAGAAGCTCGTTGAAGTATCCTCGTCTCGTAGGGAGTGCAAGTTTCTAGGACGAAACTTTTGCAAGGGGGAAGATTGTAATACCTGTAACTTTTGCTTACGTGATGTTTGACGTGTAATTTATTTTTACATGACTTGCTACGTATACGTAATTTATTTCGTGTGATTACGTGCTTACGTGTCTATTTATTTCATAACATGTTTCGTGTTATTTTTGTGTACCTTGTTGGGGCATTTCGCATGCGTAACGTACTTTAAAATTAAGTGCGATTCACCTAGATTCTTAAATTAATTAGAAAATAAAAAAAAGAATATAATAAAGGAGAACAAGATTTATGGGTTCTAGAGATTAATTGGAACATAAAATAAATAAAATAATGATAGAATAAAAAGAATTCGTGGGTTATTTAGGTCTCGGGAACCGTGCAAGCAAGATGACAAGAGAAAAAAGGAGAGGAGAGAGAGAGAGAGAGAGAGGAGGCGGCTGTGCCGCATGAGAGATTGGAGGAAGGAAAAAGGAAAAGAAAAAAAAAGGCATGTCGTTTGCAGGAGGGCTCTCCTCGGGTTCTGTGCACCGAAGAAAATAAGCGGAAACAAGAAGCGTGGTCTACATGGGATCGTGGGCATCAGCAACCACCCAAAATGACTATTCCAAAATGCAACCAATATCTAATTTAATACAAAAAGATCTTCAAATCCTAAAACCCATTTCATGGCCTCACTACCAATCCATTCAAAATGTTGTCAGATCTTTGGTTAATAACAATGCCAATGTCTCGTTTATTCTGTTCCTGGGGAATAATTTATTCATTTATTTAATTGGCATCTTGCCTTATCGGCTCGGGTTCCTAGTACATCTTCAACATAGAGGCTGTGATGATATAGCAGAGCAATTCTTGATCAAGAATTGAGCGAATATTTTCGGTCCAGAATTTCGACACCCGCAAGGCTGATTTTCATATTTCTTTTCCTCGTTTTTATCACCGAAACGGCAGGGACCCCGCTTTACTCCGTTAATTTCTGTCCGATAATTCTGATAGTGTTGGGTAACTGTTATGGCATGTTATATAACTTGTTTCAATTTCTTTCTTTAATTGCTAAACATATTAATAAATTGTTCTGCACCGTTCTATAACTGTTATGTATTTGTCTTTTTGATTAATTGTTTTGGGTCTTATTTGGAGTCGTCTATTTGGAATCTTTTATGTTGTCTTAATTGATTTGGTCGACCGAGTCGTCGCTCCATTCGAGTTCTTGTTTATGAAAGGTCTGTAGCAGGATACGTCCCAATTATTAATTGCTAGAACCTGGTGTTCGCGATATTTCTGTGTGGATATGTGGACCCGGACCCGGACCCTAGCTAGGAGAAACAACTTGACGCTGCTAACACTAAATTATGGAACTCATGTGTGTGCAATGAAACAATGAACGTATTCTTTAATTTTGGCCTCCAACCGGGGGAAAGATTCAGTAGATTTTGTGTGGCCCTTCCGCTAGTGTTTACGTTGTTAAATGTTCTGCCGCCTATCTTAATTGTTTACTATACGTTATGCTTCAGTATTCTATATGATATACATGATATATGATTCTTTGTATTATGTATGCCTTGCCATATTTTACTTGCCTTTGCTTCACGCGTTTAATTGTTAAGTGTTTTATCGCTTATCTTACCTTATTTACATTATACAAGTGGGAGTTGAGATGAATCCGAGTCAGGGAAGGAGTAACGAGTACGACCTACCAATCGCTCACTATCTTATCGCCACGTGTTATGTGTGTTGTACTACGCTATCCTTGTGCGACTACACCATACCATGCCCAACTCGCCTTTTCTTCAAATCAATGATAACTTCTTTCTGCTCCCCTTAATCTTCAACAACTCATTCCTTATCATTTTCTTGTTTGGTGTTTACACCGATATGAGTTTGACTCCTTTAAAGTTTTCATGTTGAACTTCTTCAAAAGATTGATATCTAATGTTCCTCAGTTGGTTATCGACGTTAGTCAATGTTTGTTTCATTCTCACCCATCCTGATGCTCTCGGGTTCAGCGGTCCAACCATTCAAATCGGGAAGCCACTTGAGAGTTGGAAAAAGAAGCTCGTTGAAGTATCCTCGTCTCGTAGGGAGTGCAAGTTTCTAGGACGAAACTTTTGTAAGGGGGAAGAATGTAATACCCTTAACTTTTGCTAACGTGATTTTTGACGTTTAATTTATTTTACTTGACTTACTACGTATACATTATTTATTTCGTGTGATTACGTGCTTACGTATCTATTTATTTCATAACATGTTTTGTGTTATTTTTGTGTACCTTGTTGGGGCATTTCGCATGTGTAACGTACTTTAAAATTCAGTGCGATTCACCTAGATTATTAATTTAATTAGAAAATAAAAATAAAAATAATATAATAATGGAGAACAAGATTCGTGGGTTCTAGAGATTAATATGAACATAAAATAAATAAAATAATGATAGAGTAAAAAGAATTCGTGGGTTATTTGGGTCTCGGGAACCGTGCAAGCAAGATGACAAGAGAAAGAATGAGGAGAGAGAGAGAGAGGAGGCGACAGTGCCGCATGAGAGACTAGAGGAAGGAAAAAGGAAAATAAAAAGAAAGGCATGTCGTTTGCAGGAGGGCTCTCCTCGGGTTCCGTGCACTGAAGAAAAAAAGCGGAAATCGGCAACCCGCCCAAATGACTATTCCAAAATGCAACCAATATTTAAATCAATACAAAAAGTTCTTCAAATCCCAAAACCCATTTCACGGCCTCATTACCAATCCATTCAAAATGTTCTCATATCTTTGGTTAATGACAATGCCAATGTCTCATTTATTCTGTTCTTGAGGAATAATTCATTCTTTTATTTAATTGGCATCTTGCCTTATCGGCTCGGGTTCCTAGTACATCTTCAACATAGAGGCTGTGATGATATACCATAGCAATTTTGGATCAAGAATTGAGCGAATATTTTCTGTCCAAAATTTCGACACCCGCAAGGCTGATTTTCATATTACTTTTCCTCATTTTCATCACCGTAACGGTAGGGACCCCGCTTTACTCCATTAATTTCTGTGCGGTAATTCTGATCTTGTTGGGTAACTGTAATTGCAAGTTTATTGTATTTTGGGTTTGATAAATTACATGAACTGCTTTTAGTGATTCTTGGATATTTGGGTTTCATTGTTTTTTATTATGGAATTATTGGGTAAATCGAGCATGTCATATAACTTGTTTCAATTGCTTTCATTAATTTCTTAACGTATCTATAAATTGTTTTGTACTGTTTTGTAACTGTTCTGTATTTGCCGATTTGATTAATTGTTGTGGGTCTTATTTAGAGTCGTCTATTTGGAGTCTTTTCTGTTGTCCAAATTGGTTTGGTCGACCTAGTCGTCGCCCCATTCGAACTCTTGTTTATGAAAGGTCTGTAGCAGGATACGTCCCATTTATATATCGCTAGAACATGGTGTTCGCGATATTTCTGTGTGGATAGGTGGACCCGGACCCTAGCGGGGAGAAACAAGTTGGGCTTGTAACAGTAAATTGTGGAACTCATGTGTGGGCAATGACACAATGGATGTATTCTTTAATTTTGGCCTCCAACCGGGGGAAAGATTCAGCCGGTTTCTGTGTGGTCCTTCCTCAGTGGGTTATTACATGGGGGGCTGGTAGCAGTGATTATGGGTCTGATTATCAAATTGAGTTTGGATGTAGGATTGTAGTGTCATAGATATAAATATGTTAGTAAATTGTGTAATAGATTATACGGTAAGGCAGACGTGCTTGATGTGGATTCGATTGTGTGGAGTGCTTAGACAAGAAGAGTATAGTTGTTTAGCTTATTCGTTGTTACTTTACTTGTTTGGTCCTTGTTTCGTTTTATACTCGATTGTCTGACATAACAATTGGTTTGTAGTGCATGAGTAGTATGGGATGCTCATGGCATGAATTCCGATATGGGGTGTCAGATTTGATAAGTATAGTCGAACGTTTGTTTGGGTTATATCTGATACTTGGTTTAGAGTCCTTTAACTTGTATTTGGGAGAGTTGGGTATTGTTTAGTGCATTTTTGCACAAGTTTGCATCTCTTTTTCTGAAAACTGCAGTCCACTGTTCTGTTCTGAACCTTCTGTTCTGATATATTGTGTATTGTACTGCACTATCCGGTACAGAGTTTTGAGTCTTGCTAGACTTGGGACGAGTCATTTGCATATACTTCCATTGGAGTATTTTGGAAAACAGGCATCTGCATTATCTGTATCTGTTTCTATTTTGTCTTTATAATCTATATTAATGATTTTGGTCCCGGCTGAGCACCGGAGCTCGGTCCATATCCGGTTTTGCTGTTACAGGTTTTGTAGATGTCAATTCTGCCTATGATGATGGAGCTTGGGATGGGGATTACGAAGAGTAATTCTAACTGGATAATTCACACATGTTATTTCCCTTTCTTAGTTGTTTAATTTGGAACTTGTAGTTCATTTATCAGTTGTAATAAACTTAGAAGATTTCCTTTTTCACATAATGTTTTCGCTAGTGCTGTTATTGCTATTTATGGACTTCGAATAATGAACTCCTTTATATAGTAATTCTCTGACTGTGGCTTTGGTGCTTCAATTACCAGTGGGGCACTGCCATGTCATCACTCCGGAGACGGGGTGTGACAAAAGTGATATCAGAGCAGGTCGAACTTTAGGGATTAAAATCTGTAATGAACATGTGATAACAAGAACACGTAAAGTGAGGTGTGTGATGGGTAGAGACCATGAACTAGGACTCTTCTATTGTTTAAGCGTTTATTTCTTCCGCTAACTGTTATATTCCGCTACTTTATGATTTTACAAGAATATGATGTTTCCATTAACTGAGTTACATGTTATGAGGTTATCTGGTTTATACAATTCTTTACCATTCATGTCTTACATATTAACTTGTTATGTTTTTATCACTTATCTAAATTGTGGCATGATATCTTGTATTATGTGATACCATGCTCTACAAGTTCGTGTTTTGCGTGTTTACCTTGTTAATTGTTCTATCGCCTATCTTAATTGTTTACTTTACGTTATGCTTCAGTATTCTATATGATATACATGTTATATGATTCTTTGTATTATGTATGCCATGCAATGTTTTACTTGCCTTTGCTTCACACGTTTAATTGTTAAGTGTTTTATCGCTTATCTTACCTTATTTACATTATACCTGTGGGAGTTAAGATGAATTCGAGTCAAGGAAGCAGTAACGACTACGACCTACCTATCGCTCACTATCTTATCGCAACGTGTTATGTGTGTTTACTACGCTGTGTTTATGCTCTACAGCATACCATGCCCAACTCGCCTTTTCTTCAAATCAAGGATAACTTTTTTCTGCTCCCCTTTATCCACAACATCTCATTCGTTATCATTTTCTTGTTTGGTGTTCACACCGATATGAGTTTGACTCCTTTAAAGTTTTCATGTTGAACTTCTTCAAAAGATTGATTTCTAATGACCCTCTGTAGGTTATCGACGTTAGTCATTGTTTCAGTCTCACCCATCTTGATGCTCTCGTGTTCAGCGGTCCAACCATTCAAATCGGGAAGCAACTTGAGAGATGGAAAAAGAAGCTCGTTGAAGTATCCTCATCTCGTAGGGAGTGGAAGTTTCGAGGACGAAACTTTTGTAAGGGGGAAGAATGTAATACCCGTAACCTTTGCTTACGTTATTTTTTACGTGTAATTTATTTTTACACGACTTACTATGTATACGTAATTTATTTCGTGTGATTACGTGCTTACGTGTCTATTTATTTCATAACATGTTTCGTGTTATTTTTGTGTACCTTGTCGGGGGGCATTTCGCATGCGTAATGTACTTGAAAATTGATTGTGATTCACCTAGATTATTAAATTAATTAGAAAATAAAAATAAAAAGAGTATAATAAAGGAGAACAAGATTCGTGGGTTCTAGAGATTAATAGGAACATAAAATAAATAAAATAATGATAGAGTAAAATGAATTCGTGGGTTATTTAGGTCTCGGGAACCGTGCAAGCAAGATGACAAGAGAAAGGTGGAGAGAGAGAGATAGGAGGGGACTACGCCGCATGAGAGATTGGAGGAAGTAAAAAGGAAAAGAAAAAGAAAGGCATGTCGTTTGCAGAAGGGCTCTCCTCGGGGGTTCCGTGCACTGAAGAAAAGAAGCGGAAACAAGAAGCGTGGTCTACATGGGATCGCGGGCTTCAACAACCACCCAAAATGCAACCAATATCTTATTCAATACAAAAAGTTCTTCAAATCCTAAAACCCATTTCACGGCCTCATTCCCAATCCATTCAAAATGTTGCCAGATCTTTGGTTAATAACAATGCCAACGTCTCATTTATTTTGTTCCTGAGGAATAATTTATTCATTTATTTAATTGGCATCTTGCCTTATCGGCTCAAGTTCCTGGTACATCTTCAACATAGAGGTTGATATGATATACCAGAGCAATTCTGGATCAAGAATTGAGCGAAAAAATTTTGTCCAGAATTTCGACACCCGCAAGGCTGATTTTCATATTTCTTTTCCTCGTTTTATCACCGTTAAGGTAGGGACCCCGCTTTACTCCGGTAGTTCTTATACTGTTGGGTAACTGTTATGGCATGTTTATTGTACTTTGGGTTTGATAAATTACCTGAACTTCTTTTAGTGATTCTTGGATATTTGGGTTTCATTGTTTTTTATTATGGAATTACTGGGTAAATCGAGCATGTCATATAACTTGTTTCAATTGCTTTCATTAATTGCTAAACATATCTATAAAGTATTATGTACCGTTCTATAACTGTTCTGTATTTTCCTTTTTGATTAATTGTTTTGGGTCTTATTTGGAGTCTTTTCTGTTGTCCAAATTGGTTTTGTCGACCGAGTCGTCGCCCCATTGGAACTCTTGTTTATGAAAGATCTGTAGCAGGATACGTCCTATTTATATATCGCTAGAACCTGCTGTTCGCGATATTTCTGTGTGGATAGGTGGACCTGGACCCTAGCGGGGAGAAACAAGTTGGGGCTGCTGACAGTAAATTGTGGAACTCATTTGTGGGCAATGACACAATGGATGTATTCTTTAATTTTGGCCTCTAACCGGGGGAAAGATTCAGCCAGTTTCTATGTGGTCCTTCCTTAGTGGGTTATTACATGAGGGCTGGTGGTAGTGATTATGGGTCTGATTAGAAAATTGAGCTTGATTGTGGGATTGTAGTGTCATAGATATAAATATGATAGTAAATTGTGTAATCGATGATACGGTAAGGCAGACGTGCTTGATGTGGATTCGATTGTGTGGAGAGCTTAGACGTGAAGAGTATAGTTGTTTAGCTTATTTGTTGTTACTTTACTTGTTTGGTCCTTGTTCGTTTTAAACTCGGTTGTCTGACATAACAATTGGTTTGGAGTGCATGAGTCGTATGGGATGCTCATGGCATGAATTTCGATATGGTGTGTCAAATTTGATAAGTATAGTCGAACATTTGTTCGGGTTATATCAGATACTTGGTTTTGAGTCCTTTCTACTTGTATTGGGGAGAGTTGGGTATTGTTTAGTGCATTTTTGCACAAGATTGCTTCTCGTTTTTCTGAAAACTGCAGCTGCGCGGTCCACTGTTCTGTTCTGATATATTGTGTATTGTACTGCACTGTCCTGCACAGTGTTTTGAGTCTTACTATACTGGGGGCGATTCATTAGAAAAAACTTCCATAGGGGTGTTTTGGGAAACGGGCACTACATTATATGTATCTGTTTCTTCTTTTCTGTTTCAGTTTTGTCTTTATTATCTATATTACTATTTTAGGTCCCTGCTGAGTACCGGGGCTTGGTCCATATCCCGTTTTGTTGTTACGAGTTTTATAGATGTTGATTCTTCCTACGATGATGGAGCTTGGGAAGGGGATTACGAAGAGTGATTCTAATTGGATAGTTCACACATGTCATTTCCCTTTCTTAGTTATTTAATTTTGAACTTGTAGTTCATTTATCAGTTGTAATAAACTTAGAAGATTTTTTTTTTCTTCAGAAAATGTTCCCGCTAGTGTTATTATTGCTATATATGGACTTTGAATAATGAACTCCTTTATATAGTAATTCTCTGACTGTGGCTTTGGTGCTTCATTTACCAGTGGGGCACTGCCATGTCATCACTCCGGAGACGGGGTGTGATAGAAGTGGTATCAGAGCAGGTCGAACCTTAGGGATTAAAATCTGTAATGAACATATGATAACAACAACACGTAAAGTGAAGTGTGTGATGGGCAGACACCATAAACTAGGACTCTTACGTGAAGGGATTCATGGGCGGAAACTCGTTCCAAATACCCATGAGTCCTCCCCCGAAGGATCCGCTCATATGAAACAATTCGAAAACAGCAATAAAGAACGTACGTTTCTTGGATTCAAAAAGCTTATTCTTGAATGGAGGATGACGTTTCTTGGATTCAATCTGCCACCAATTGATCTCCTCATGGAAAGTCCCCTCTACCGGTATCCACGCGACTTTAAACGGGCAAATGATTGCTAGCTCTTCGTCTTTTCCCGATTTTCGGAAATTAGAGAGAAAAGGGAGAGGCTGAAATCGAAATCTAATTTCGGAGACTTGGTAATATTTCGACTGAAAAATCATAACCTAGTGGTTTCGGCCAAGAGGTCATTATATAGGGTGTGAGAGTTTGTTCCCATAACCAACTCTCACATCCTCAACTCCTCTCGGCAGTGGGAGTCTCAAACTCCCACGTCCCCTAGACTTCTGCTGGTAGTGGGAGTCCTTATCGGATAATAACTCCCACGTAATCCCAGCTATAGTAAAATACCAAAATTGCTCCCTATCTCTAATTCAAATAATAAACACTTTATTATTTTCTGAAAGACAAATGTCGATACAATGAACCTAGACACATTCCAGATTCATTGAATCTGGACATGAAGCTCATTAGCTCGTCTATGCGTGTGACCACGTAGGTTCATCTCACAATGGCAATGAAAACACACTTAGTAGTAGTATGTGTTCATAAATCACAAGCGGTCCCTAGCAGACATCGTGACTACCCAAAGTGAATGAATATACAACTGAACCTAATATCAATCCACTATTTAATCCCTTTGTCTCGCGATATCCTAATTAAGCATAAGGCATGGTGGTCGTCACCCTTATTAAGCTTAATTGTATTTATGCTCGATCTCCGGGTAGATCTGTTTCGACAAATAGCATTTGATAACCACTTTATCAAATACATTTGAGCACTGGCCATGCATTTAAACAGCCTTTCCCTATCGAGGGGCCCATGGATATCTCTCTCTAATAATAGAGAGGGTCAAATTCCTTACAATGTCTCTCACATTCAAGCTATGATAGGACACTACAGCCCGATCTCGAGTCGTATTGATTACTCTGTTACAAGTAACGTCCGATCGAGTCAAAAGCGTGGCTCCATTCATACTAGATTCAATGAAGACATAAGGTCTAAGGATTCTAAAATAGTATTGAGGAAGTAATACTTATGACTTAAGACCATGAAGTATTACTTCTCTGACGGATCACGTCCAATACAATGTATCCCTATATATTGCATCTATGATGTGATTTGTATCCATTACACATGATCAGTAAAACAAGATCATCAATCAACAATCATACTAGTTTTATTTCATAGTAATTAAGCATTACATAAAACTAAGGACTACTAGAATAGTAATTACATAAGCTAATGAGTTTTACTATCAAATCACACATTTGATAATCAAAAGCAAAATTAACTATTCAATTACATGCTCAAAAGATAATAAAACGCACAACATGTGCTAATGGTCCTAGGGCACTACTAACATTACGTTGTTCAAGCATTTATATATTCCGCTACTTTATGATTTTACATGAATATGATGTTTCCCTTAACGGAGTTACATGTTCTGTGGTTATCTGGTTTATACAATTCTTTACCATTCATGTCATACATATTAACTTGTTATGTTTTATCACTTATCATAATTGTGGCATGATATCTTGTATTATGTGATACCATGCTCTACATGTTCGTGTTTTGCGTGTTTACCTTGTTAATTGTTCTATCGCCTATCTTAATTGTTTACTTTACGTTATGCTTCAGTATTTTATATGATATACATGTTACATGATTCTTTGTATTATGTATGCCATGCAATGTTTTACTTGCCTTTGATTCACACGTTTAATTGTTAAGTGTTTTTATCGCTTATCTTACCTTATTTACGTTATACCTGTGGGAGTTGAGATAAATCCGAATCAAGGAAGCAGTAATGACTACGACCTACCTACCGCACACTATCTTACCGCCACGTGTTATGTGTGTTGTACTACGCTATCCTTATGCGCTACACCATACCATGCCCAAATCGCCTTTTCTTAAAATCAAGGATAACTTCTTTCTGCTCCCCTTTATCCACAACAACTCATTCCTTATCATTTTCTTGTTTGGTGTTCACACCGATATGAGTTTGACTCCTTTAAAGTTTTCATGTTGAACTTCTTCAAAAGATTGATTTCTACTGTCCTTCAGTTGGTTATCGACGTTAGTCATTGTTTCATTCTCACCCATCTTGATGCTCTCGGGTTCAGCGGTCCAACCATTCAAATCGGGAAGCAACTTGTGAGTTGGAAAAAGAAGCTCGTTGAAGTATCCTCATCTCGTAGAGAGTGCAAGTTTCGAGAACGAAACTTTTGTAAGTGGGAAGAATGTAATACCTGTAACCATTGCTTACGTGATTTTTGACGTGTAATTTATTTTTACATGACTTACAGTGTATACGTAATTCATTTCGTGGGATTACATTCTTACTTGTCTATTTATTTCATAACAGGCTTCGTGTTATTTTTGTGTAATTGTTAGGGGACATTTCACATGCGTAACGTACTTGAAAATTAATTGTGATTCACCTAGATTATTAAATTAATTAAAAAATAAAAAGTAAAAGAATATAATAAAGGAGAACAAGATTCTGGGTTCTAGAGATTAATATGAACCTAAAATAATGATAGAGTAAAAAGAATTCGTGGGTTATTTATGTCTCGGGAACCGTGCAAGCAAGATGACAAGAGAAAGAAGGGGGGGAGAGAGAGAGGAGGCGGCTGTGCCACATGAGAGACTGGAGGAAGTAAAAAAGAAAATAAAAAGAAAGGCATGTCGTTTGCAGGAGGGCTCTTCTCGGGTTCCGTACACTGAAGAAAAAAAGCGGAAACAAGAAGCGTGGTCTACATGGGATCGTGGGCATCGGTAACCACCCCAAATGAGTATTCCAAAATGCAACCAATATCTAATTCAACATAAAAATATCTTCAAATCCCAAAACCCATTTCACGGCCTCACTACCAATCCATTCAAAATGTTGTCAGATCTTTGGTTAATAACAATGCTAATGTCTCATTTATTATGTTCCTGAGGAATAATTCATTCATTTATTTAATTGGCATCTTGCCTTATCAGCTCGGGTTCCTAGTACATCTTCAACAGAGAGGCTGTGATGATATACCATAGCAATTCTGGAACAAGAATTGATCGAATATTTTATGTCCAGAATTTCGACACCCGTAAGGCTGATTTTTATATTTCTTTTCCTCGTTTTATCACCGTAACAGTAGGGACCCCCTTTACTCCGATAATTTCTGTTCGGTATTTCTGATACTGTTGGGTAACTGTTATGACATGTTTATTATATTTTGGGTTTGATAAATTACATGAACTTCTTTTAGTTATTCTTGGATATTTGGGTTTCATTGTTTTTTATTATGGAATTATTGGGTAAATCGAGCATGTCATATAACTTGTTTCATTTGCTCTCATTAATTGCTAAACATATCTATAAATTGTTCTGTACCGTTCTGTAACTGTTCTGTATTGTCCTTCTGGATTAATTGTTTTGGGTCTTATTTGGAGTCTTTTCTGTTGTCCTAATTGGTTTGGTCGACCGAGTCGTCGCCCCACTCGAACTCTTGTTTATGAAAGGTCTGTAGTAGGATACGTCCCATTTATATATCGCTAGAACCTGGTGTTCGCGATATTTCTGTGTGGATAAGTGGACCCGAACCCAAGCGGGGAGAAACAAGTTGGGGCTGCTAACAGTAAATTGGGGAACTCATGTGTGGGCAATGACACAATGTATGTATTCTTTAATTTTGGCCTCCAACCGGGGGAAAGATTCAGTCGGTTTATGTGTGGATTCTGTGTGGTCCTTCCTCAGTGGGTTATTACATGGGGGCTGGTAGCATTGATTATGGGTATGACTAGAAAATTGAGCTTGACTTTGGGATTGTAGTGTCATAGATATAAATATGTTAGTAAATTATGTAATCGAGGATGCCGTAAGGCAGACGTGCTTGATGTGGATTCGGTTGTGTGGAGTGCTTAGACGTGAAGAGTATAGTTGTTTAGCTTATTTGTTGTTTCTTTACTTGTTTGGTATTTGTTCGTTTTATACTCAATTGTCTGACATAACTATTGGTTTGTAGTGCATGAGTAGTATGGGAGGCTCATTGGCAAGAATTCCGATATTGGGTGTCAGATGTGATAAGTATAGTCGAACATTTGTTTGGGTTATATCCGAAACTTGGTTTTGAGTCCTTCCAACATGTATTGGGGAGAGTTGGGTATTGCTTAGTGCATTTTTGCACAAGTTTGCATCTCGCTTTTTTCGAAACTGCAATTTGCATGATCCCATCTGTCTGCATTACGAACCTTCTGTTTTGATATATTGTGTACTGTATTGCACTGTCCTGCACAGAGTTTTGAGTCTTGCTAGAATTGGGACGAGTCATTTGCATATACTTCCATAGGGGTGTTTTGGGAAACGGGCATATGCATTATCTGTATCTGTTTGTTCTGTTATGTTTCTGTTTTGTCTTTATTATCTATATTACTGTTTTAGGTCCCTCCTGAGCACCGAAGTTCGGTCCATATCCGGTTTTGCTGTTTTAGGTTTTGTAGATGTTGATTCTACCTATGATTATGGGGATTACGAAGAGTGATTCTAACTGGATAGTTCACACATGTTATTTCCCCTTCTTAGTTATTTAATTTGGCAGTTCATTTATCAGTTGTAATAAACTTAGAAGATTTCCCTTTTTAGATAATGTTTCCGCTAGTTCTGTTATTGCTATTTATGGATTTTGAATAAAGAACTCCTTTATATAGTAATTCTCTGACTGTGGCTTTGGTGCCTCGTTTACCAATGGGGCACTGCCATGTCATCACTCTGAAGACGGGGTGTGACAGTTAATTTTTTTTTTTTTTTTTTGCAGGGTTGGTGGCTGTTGGAAAGGAAATAAATAGAATGGGGAGAAAGAAGAAGTGTTTGGGTAGATTAATAGAGGGAGAAAGACGGATTTAGAGAATTCGTCTTTCATCAATGGCGGATTCTCTGGCTAACGTGGCTTGATGGATAAAACCCGTCGCCACGAGAATCCGTCTTTGATGAAAGACGAATTCTCGGAATGCGTTGAAGCTAAAAAAAAGACCCCACCCAACATAGTCATGTGTAATTTATTTTTACATGACTTTGTACGTATACGTAATTTATTTCGTGTGATTACGGGCTTACGTGTCTATTTATTTCATAACAGGTTTTGTGTTATTTTTGTGTCTTGTTAGGGGACATTTCGCATGCGTAACGTACTTGAAAATGAATTGTGATTCACCTAGATTATTAAATTAATTAGAAAATAAAAATAAAAAGAATATAATAAAGGAGAACAAGATCCGTGGGTTCTAGAGATTAATAGGAACACAAAATAAATAAAATAATAAAAAGAATTCGTGGGTTATTTAGGTCTCGGGAACCGTGCAAGCAAGATGACAAGAGAAAGAATGAGGAGAGAGAGAGAGAGAGAGGAGGCGACTGTGCCGCATGAGAGACTGGAGGAAGGAAAAAGGAAAATAAAAAGAAAGGCATGTCGTTTGCAGGAGGGATCTCCTCGGGTTCCGTGCACTGAAGAAAAGAAGCGTGGTCTACATGGGATAGTGGGCATCAGCAACACCCAAAATGACTATTCCAAAATGCAACCAATATCTAATTCAATACAAAAAGATCTTCAAATCCCTAGACCCATTTCACGGCCTCACTACCAATCCATTCAAAATGTTGTCAGATATTTGGTTAATAACAATGTCAATGTCTCATTTATTCTGTTTGTGAGGAATAATTTATTCTTTTATTTAATTGGCATCTTGCCTTATCAGCTCAGGTTCCTAGTACATCTTCAACATAGAGGTTGTGATGATATACCAGAGCAATTCTGGATCCAGAATTGAGCGAATATTTTCTGTCCAGAATTTCGACACCCGCAAGGCTGATTTTCATATTTCTTTTCCTTGTTTTATCAATGTAATGGTAGGGACCCCGCTTTACTCCGTTAATTTCTGTCCGGTAATTTTGATATTGTTGGGTAACTGTTATGGCATGTTTATTGTATTTTTTGATAAATTACATGAACTGCTTTTAGTGATTCTTGGATATTTGGGATTCATTGTTTTTTATTATGAAATTATTGGGTAAATCGAGCATGTCATATAACTTGTTTCAATTGCTTTCATTAATTGCTAAACATATCTATAAACTGTTATGTACCGTTCTGTATTTTCCTTTTTGATTAACTATTCTGAACCTTTTGCTCTGATATATTGTGTAATGTACTGTGCTGAGTTCTGAGTCTTGCTAGACTTGGGATGAGTCATTTGCATATACTTCTTTAGGGGTATTTTGGGAAACAGGCATCTGCTTGTCTGTATATGTTTCTGGTGTTTTGTTTATGTTTTGTCTTTATTATCTATATTACTGTTTTATGTCCCTGCTGAGCACAGGAGCTCAGTCCATATCCGGTTTTACTGTTTCAGGTTTTGTAGATGTTGATTCTACCTATGATGATGGAGCTTGGGATGGGGATTATGATGAGTGATTTTAACTGGATAGTTCACACCTGTTATTTCCCCTTCTTAGTTATTTATTTTGGCATTCATTTATCAGTTGTAATAAACTTAGAAGATTTCCTTTTTTAGATAATGTTTTCGCTAGTTCTGTTATTGCTATTTATGAATTTGAATAAAGAACTCCTTTATATAGTAATTCTCTGACTGTGGCTTTGGTGCTTCATTTACCAATGGGGCACTGCCATGTCATCACTCCGAAGACGGGGTGTGACAGTTTTTTGCAGGGGTGGTTGGCTCTGGAAAGGGAATAAATAGAATGGGGAGGAAGAAGAAGTGTTTGGGTAGATTAATAGAGGGAGAAAGGCGGATTTAGAGAATTCGTCTTTCATCAAAGGCAGATTCTCTAGCTGACGTGGCTTGATGGGTAAAACCCGTCGCCACGAGAATCCGTCTTTGATGAAAGACGGATTCTCAAAATGCGTTGAAGCTAAAAAAAAAAGACCCCACCCAACATGGTCTTGTGATACCCATTCTTTCATTTTTTGTCAAATATAAAGGGCAATTTTGACTTTTCGTATATTAGTTTATTATGATCCATAATACACTTTTCTTTTCTAATATATATTTTTAAGAGTTATTTTTCTTTCTTTCTTTCTTTCTAATTTTTAGTTCATCTTCTCTCCCACACCAAAGTCAAACAGTTGCACCAAATCTCCATCAAGGTTTCATCATCATCTGCAGGTGAACTCAAACTCTAAAGTCCCATTTCACATTCATAGACCTCTTTGAACGAGCTTGGTGAAGCCACCCGTCAAGTCTTCGTCTCAACATCAAATACAAGAAAGCTTTGATTATGTTCTTGAAGTGAGCAAGGACGATTACTACAAATGCAACAAGAGAAAGGGGTCACTTTGGCATGGGGCGGTCCTTGTGGGACTAACCCCACAGTCATCTTACCTGAGTTGAGGTAAAGCCTACTTGCAAAGTAGGTGACGCCTCAACTCATGTGAGATGGTTGTGGAGCCAGTCTCACAAGGATTGTCCTATATTAGACTTTTTTAAGAGAAAGGCAATACAAACCTATATTATGGAATAAAATAATGAAAACCTACTACAGACCTCTTCCCTTTACCAACCCAGTTGAAAAGAGGCAAGATTTAAAATTAAAAATAAAAAATAAAAAAAAAGAGGCAAGATTGAATCACACCGGACAATACGATTCTACGATCTAGATCGACGATCCTATACGATTCAATCCTCCAACGATTTTTAGTACGATTTAACTCGATTTATACCCTTAGAATAGTATAATCGTACGATTTTACAATCCAACTCGCGATTTTGACAACCTTGCTAGTGATGAATTTGCTAGGAACAATTTAAGGATTTAGATGCATAGAAAGGATGATGAAGTTGATGAGTTAGAGGTGGCAATAGCTTTAAAGATGAAAGGTGTTCGAGGTATAGAAGGTGAAGCAGTGGGGAATTTTGAGGTATGTCACGCCCCGAATTTGGGAAGTTGACATGGTAGTGTCTCATTGGTTGATGAAACACCAAAGTCGACAAACAGAGTTACTAAAAGGAAATTCATTTATGATATAATCCATAAACAAAAGTTGAGCACCGGAATTAAATTACTATGTGTGAAATACTAAGTATTACAAAGGGAAAAGGTACAACAATGCTATAAATGAAATAGTTCTACGAATAAATGAATAAACGAATGAAAGAAATAAATCTCTAACTAAAGCCGGTTATAGATCACTCTTCCTGGTCCCCCTTCCCAAGCTCTATCAACATCATCAATGTGCTCGTCATCACCTGCACAGTAAAACCGGATATCGGACTGAGCTCTGGTGCTCAGCAGGGACCTAAAACAGTATATAAAACACAATTGACACCAAAACACATTCCCATTTCTAAAATACAAGTTGAAATAACAAGAAAGCTAAATAGTCACATTCTTCGTATCTAAACGCTTTCATAATCGAATGTATGGAAAGCACCACGCTTTACCAACACAATACACTCCATCGCAACGTCGTTTAGACACTAGGAACATCACTACCGCTATGACACTAAATCCCGCAATTCGAGCTCAATCGTCTATTCACTTATTAATCAACAATGACTGTAACGGTCCCAATTATAGTCCAAACTAGGACGACCCAAGATGTTTCAACACGTGGGTTCAGTATGACCCCCCGAACTAAGGGTCCAAGGTTTAAGGATCCCTTCTATGTATTGTATCATCATCCCCCACCAGGGACTCCACAAAACCGTTACAGTCCCAATGATCTCCTCATCGGGTTAAGGCCCTAGATGTTTCACTGTTCACTTAGACTACAAAGGATCTTCTTATACGACTCGATATTCGAATGAATCCTGCTAATCAATTGTTCCTAGACAAGAGCTCAAATAGAAGGCGACAACTCGGTTGGCCAAAACCAAGAAGGACTAAACGACGAAAACCCATTAGGACGACCCAAGTGATAAACGTTTAGACAAGTTCATCAAATATGAAATTAACGACCCACGAATCACATTATCACTTAACCACATTTATATCACTTAAGATTAAGTATAATAAAGAAGTAAAATGATATAGAATTCATATTATAAAGAGATTAAACCAAACTCATAGCAATTTCGAAATATTTAAAGCGATAAAAACTCAATTCATGCAATTGATTCGTAAATTCAAAAATTCATGCAATATATGACGCTCAATCACTCCCAAATCAATAACCCAACATAACTCACTGATTATAATGATTAATTGCGATAATTAAAAGACGTAGGGGGTCCCTACCTCTTACGAAGATAATTAATAATAGAAAATTCGAAACAACATTGCCCAGTCTTACTTTCGGAGCTATAACTTTGTGCTCGGTACTCAGAATGACGTACTGTCTGCGGTCACTCGAAGCTTAATCGATTATCTTCGAATCGGTATATAGTGGATCGAAATAGGACGAGTAGCTCTCCCTCGGTAATCTCTCAATGTCTGCCCAAAACTAAACTCTAAAAAAAAACTGTTTTCACAGTTTGTGCCTTGCGGCTGCTCACTGTACCCGCCTCCTTTAGATTAATTAACCTTTCTCACACCAATCCCTACTGCCCACGAAACTTGCTCCCTTCCCACGTCTGCTTCTATGATTTTAATTCTTTTTTTTTATTATTTATATATTCCCCAGACCCCTCATCCCACGTCAAATATCACGTAAGCGAAAGTTACGGGTTTCACATAATGGTTGTACTTCTAGCTGCGTACCCCAATTATTTAGAATTAAAGTTTTGTTGTTGTTGTTGGCAGTACTTACCATAGATAGAGGATGGTATAGATGCTCTTTATAGGCTTCTTATTTGTTCCAAGTTCGATTATTGAAGTGAAACTTGCATGTGGAGTGGGGACTTGAATGTGACCACCCTATTGTGATCGAATGACAAGTGTTGAATTAGCAGTAGAAGAATAAGCAAATAATAATTGATATTTGCTTTTCTATCATGTTATGAGCTTGTTGATGGAAGTAGGGATGTGATCGAATCGAGCCATAACGATCTGTATAGGCTTGGCTCAATAAAGGGTTTGATTTCTCGAATTTTTCGAGCAGGGCTCGAAATCGAGTGTGATCTTAGGCTGGGATTAGGGATGGCAATGGGGTAGATCGGGGCGGGTATCTCAAATACCAGCCCCGCCCATCCCAGATCAAAAAAATGCGCCCCGTGCCCCGCCCCGCCCTGCCCCATTGATGTCTATAACCAACTAATTTGGAGAATTTGCTTTTCTCAAAGAATTAATGTGTAATTAATGTGTCGTGATGACATATTTGAGCTAATATATTTATATGTTACACCGCTCGGTTTTGAATGTTATTGAGTTTATCACGAAGTGGGTTGCGCAAGCTTCGCGATGATATATGACATGTGAGAAAATCAATTATTGGTGTGAATGATAAATTGGTATAAAGTAGGGTGGATGAAATGTGGTAAATGGGTTTTTTAAACCACATCCCACATGGGAAACCTTTGGAAGTGTTTTTCACTTTATAAGTTAAAGTGGTTGACATGGGTTTAAATTGTGTTACTATGGAGGACAGTAATGATCCTCAATCTGAAACCACGGTACGAGCGTGGCTAAGTGCTGACTACCTCTGTCAGCACAGTATATTAATGAATTTAGATGATTCCCTTTATCAGTTATACTATGAAAAAAGCACAGCAAAAGATTTATGGGAATCTCTACTGAAAAAATATAATGTGGACGATGCGGGGTCCAAAAAGTTTATAGCCGCTCGTTTCCATGATTTCAGAATGGTGGATGGAAAGTCTGTTCTTGAACCGAGTGAAGAGCTTCAAAAGATATATCACGATCTTGCCGCTGAGGGCATGGGAATTAACGACTCTTTACAAGTGGCGTTATTGATTGAGAAGCTCCCTCCTTCTTGTGATGATTT
Organism: Vinca minor; assembly: GCA_026122235.1. NCBI lineage: Eukaryota > Viridiplantae > Streptophyta > Magnoliopsida > Gentianales > Apocynaceae > Vinca > Vinca minor. The sequence continues at coordinate 258,438 of JAOCZM010000161.1, read as the reverse complement.
CAAGCATTACCTGAAACACAAGAAGAAGGAAATGACTCTGGAAGATCTGATGTTGAAACTGAGGATTGAACAGGACTCTAGAAAGATGAGTAAGAAGCCTAGTAGCTCTGTTGCTAAGGCAAATGTAGTTGAGACAGAAAACTCAAGGACTAATGCTAAGAGAAAGCGTCCAAATGAGTCAAAGGTTTCAAACTCAAAGTTTACTGGAACCTGCTATGTGTGTGGTAAACCTAACCACAAAGCTAAGGATTGCCGTAGTCGAGTTGCGGTAACTAACAAGAACAAGAGAAATCCTGGTGCTGGGAACAAGAACCGGAATCAGAAGGCTGCCCAAGTTAATGTGGCAGAAGATGGAAGACTGGGCTCTGGAATAGAAGACATGCATCTGGTAGCAGTCGTTTCAGAGGTAAACTTGGTTGGAGGCAACCAAAAGGAGTGGTTTGTTGATACAGGGGCCACTAGTCACATCTGTACTAATAAATGGATGTTCAAGACATACCAAGCTGTACTAATGATGGAGTCTGCTATATGGGGAACTCTGCGACCTCCAAAATAGAGGGAAAGGGCATTGTTGTCCTAAAAATGACATCGGGAAAGGAGGTGACTCTGACTGATGTGTGACATGTGCCTGAGATCCGGAAGAACCTCATTTCGGGAATAGTGCTGAAGAACAAAGGTTTTAGACTTGTCTTTTAAGCAAACAAGTTTATTCTTACCAAGAGTGGTGCCTTTGTGGGAAAAGGGTATTTAGCTGGTACTTTATTTATAATGAATGTAATGACTGTACTACCAGGTACTGAGCCAATTGGCGTTAATGTAACTGAGGCTTCCACTAGCTCAGCTGAAAAAATTGCCCAAGAGGCTAATAAAGATGTTAAATTTGCTTATACTGTTGAGTCTTTTAATTTATGGCATGATAGACTAGGTCATGTAAGTATTAAAAGTATACAAAAGTTAGTTTCATTAAACTTACTTCCAAAATTTAACATTGATAAAAATTACAAGTGCGAGACTTGTATTGAGGCAAAGCTAGCTAAATCCTCTTTTCATTCAATTGAAAGAAGTTCAGAACCGTTAGACTTAATTCACACGGATGTTTGTGATTTAAAATATTTGTAATCAAGAGGCGGTAGAAATTACTTCATCACTTTTATTGACGATTGCACAAGATTTTGTTATGTTTACTTAATGAGAAGTAAAGATGAAGCAATATCTATGTTTAGCCATTATAAAGCTGAAGTTCAAAATCAACTTGGCAAGAAAATTAAAAGGCTAAGAAGTGATAGGGGTGGAGAATATGTATGTCCATTTGAACAGTTGTGTGCTGAAAGTGGGATAATTCATCAAACAACTACACCCTATACTCCAGAACAAAATGGAATAGCAGAGCGAAAAAATAGAACTCTTAAAGAGATGATGAATGCAATGCTTATAAGTTCTGGCTCACCCCAGAATTTGTGGGGGGAAGCTTTGCTTTCCGCAAATCACATCCTAAACAGACTACCACATAAGAGACTAGATAAAACTCCTTATGAATTATGGAAAGGTCACGCACCTTCTTATAAGTTCATAAAAGTTTGGGGATGTCTAGCAAAGGTTCCAATTCCACCCCCTAAGCGGACGAGAATAAGACCTAAAATGGTAGATTGTGTGTTTATAGGATATGCACAGGATAGTAGTGCTTATAGATTTTTAGTGCATAAATCAGATAACTCTGAAGTGCATGTAAATACAATTATTGAGGCTAGGGATGCCTCCTTCTTTGAGGGGATTTTTCCTTACATTAAGCATTCGAGCTTAGACCCTAAAAACAATCATGTTGAGAAGATTGTGGGGGAAAAAGAACTTCAAGAAGAAGTTGAAGAACCCAGACGTAGCAAAAGAGCTAGAAGGGAAAAGTCATTTGGTCCAGATTTTCTAACTTGTTAGAAAATGATCCTTTGACTTGTAGAGAAGCAATTACTTCTCCAGATTCAGACTTATGGAAAGAAGCAATTGATAGTGAAATAAATTCAATTCTTCAAAACCATACATGGGAACTTGTGGAACTTCCACCAGGTTGTAAAGCATTAGGTCACAAGTGGATCTTTAAAAGAAAGATGAGACCTGATGGTACAATTGACAAGTACAAGGCAAGACTTGTAATTAAAGGATACAGACAAACTGAGGGTGTTGATTATTTTGACACTTATGCCCCTGTATCTAGAAAAACATCAATCGGGCTAATTATTGCTTTTGCAGCCTTGTTTGATTTGGAGATCCATCAAATGGATGTGAAAACATCTTTTCTTAACGGAGAACTGGAAGAAGAAATATATATGGAACAACCTGAAGGTTATGTTGTTCCAGGCCAAGAAAACAAGGTGTCTAGACTTGTCAAATCACTGTATGGATTAAAACAAGCACCTAAACAATGGCATGAGAAATTTGATAGTGTAATGCTATCAATTGGTTTTCAAATAAACCAGAGTAATAAATGTATCTACGTGAAAGGAAGCAAAGACAATTATGTAATAGTCTGTCTCTACGTAGATGACATGATTATTATTGGTAACAAAGAAAATATTAAAGTTACCAAGAAATTGTTGTCGCAAAACTTCGATATGAATGATATGGGACATGCTGATGTAATACTTGGAATGAAAATTTCCAAAACATCAGATGGATATTCACTTTCTCAAAGTCATTATATTGAAAAAATATTAGACAAATTTGATAAAGGAAGTGATTTAATTGCAAGAACACCTATGGAAGTAGGTGCTAATCTTCACAAGAATCGTGGAGAAGGTGTGCGACAACTTGAATATTCTAGGATCATAGGCTGTCTAATGTATCTCATGGACTGCACTAGACCAGATATTGCAAACTCAGTCAATAGACTGGCGAGGTATATAAGTAATCCCGGTTATGAGCACTGGAAAGCGTTAGTTAGAGTACTTAGATATATAAGATACACTGCTAACTATGGATTAATTTATACAAGATATCCAGCTGTACTTGAAGGATACACTGATGCAAATTGGATAGCAGATTCCATAAATATAAAATCCACAAGCAGATACATTTTTGTAATTGGAGGTGCAGCGGTTTCATGGAAATCATGCAAACAAACTTGTATTGCGAGATCAACAATGGAATCAGAATTCATAGCTATGGATCTAGCAGGTGAAGAGGCCGAATGGTTACGTGGATTTTTGGAAGATGTTCCAATGTTTTCAAAACCAATGCCACCAGTTAGCTCACATTGTGATAGCATGTCAACTATTGGTAGGGCAACGAATAATGTGTATAATGGGAAGTCTAGACATATACGTCGTAGACATAAATCCGTAAAGAAACTTTTGAAAACCGGTGTTATAGTTTTGGATTTTGTGAGATCCAAAGAAAATTTAGCGGACCCATTAACAAAAGGTCTAACGAGAGATCTTGTTGAGATTTCATTGAGGGGAATGGGGCTGAAGCCCGTAAAATTGATTACCACTCATGATGGAAACCCTACCTGAATTGTAAAGCCCAATTGCAGGTTCAAAGGGACAACCGAATTGTTGGGGAGAGTCGAACAAAGCACTCGGGAAAATGAGTTCCCAGCTCATTCCTAATGTAAAAGAGTGATGGACCTGTCCATTGGAGGATAAAAGAAAGTTTTCAATGATCCTTATACGTATCACGTGAAGTATGACAGGATACTTCTAAATAAGAGATCGCCTATATCGAATGTGAAGGGGCCACTTCTATGAGATGACTTTAGGGCTAAATCTCTAGAGCATTCGATGAACATTTCCAAGGCATTCTAGGGCCGAAATGGACAACAACGAAAGAATCGATTAACAGTTTAGAGAAATCGTTGTGTGAGTATCGTTGTCTTGATACACACAAAGCGCTGAACAGTTCAAGGCATCGCGTCCACTGGTTAGCAAGTGTATCCGATGGTATTTCAATAGGGAAGGTTCAAAGCTAACAACTACCTATCCTGATGCAACGAATTCTCACCGAACTCTTGCATTGCATTTCATGTGCATTTTATAAAAGATTTTCATTCATGTGGGGGATTGTTGGAGAATTTTTTTTTCTCAAAGAATTAATGTGTCGTGAGGACATATTTGAGCTAATATATTTATATGTTACACCGCTCGGTTTTGAATGTTATTGAGTTTATCACGAAGTGGGTTGCGCAAGCTTCGCGATGATATATGACATGTGAGAAAACCAATTATTAGTGTGAATGATAAATTGGTATAAAGTAGGGTGGATGAAATGTGGTAAATGGGCTTTTTTAAACCACATCCCACATGGGAAACCTTTGGAAGTGTTTTTCACTTTATAAGTTAAAGTGGTTGACATGGATTTAAATTGTGTTACTTGTAGTATGTCCTATGTGAGAACCTCGTGTGCGCCCGCGCAGGGGGGTGCAATTCGAAGTTCTGTTGATGCCAAAATAGCTTGAACTTGTGTGCAAGCGCGACCTGCGTACACGAATGCCGGACCAAAACTCGCGGGCCTGATCAGCCCATGTTTTGCTGCTGGATTTTTCGAATTCTTTTGGATATGATCGGAAGAATTGCGAGAGTGGTATGTGACTTTGAGTTTTATGGGAGTGTAATGGATGGACTGTGACAGCTTCTACAATTCATTTCAATTGAATTTGGTGATATACATGACAACATTAAACTTACGTTATGGTGAGCGATTACAAAGTCATCAATCCGACCTATAAAAAGGCCGCTCTGGGCAGCCAGAAAATGAGCACCGAAAAATCTCCTCTCCCTCTGCATTACTCTGCTGTGTTTTTTCCTTTGCACTTGCATATCATTTTCAGAGTTCAACTGTTATATAAGATTTGAAGGTTACATTCTACTTGCTTCGATGATGATTGGTTGGACGTTGTACCTTGAGAGTTCAGTGTTCAAGAATGCCAGAAGCTGATCAAAGGCCGGACATATTGAACTTAAGGGGAAGCGGTAAACTGCTATCTCGTCCAGGAGAAAAATCCAAACCGGTTAAGGTTTCAGTATTGTTTTTTACTGTTTTTATTTTTTGCTGTAAACCTTACTGGAGTAATTTAATTTTCCAGTGCAGAAATTATTTTTCAGTGCAGAATTTCTGTTCAAAAAGTATTAAAATATATAATTTGTTTCAGTCCAGTTTAATATTTACAGATTGCAGTATTCTATTTTTCTGTCTTCAGTTACTGTTCAGAAATTTTATTTTCCAGTTCAGAAGTTATAAAACAGTGCAGTAAATATTTTTCAGTGAATCAGAAATTCTTATAAATTTTCCAACATTTATATAGTGTGGAAAAAAGCCTATGATATTGTCAGAAACCTCAAGGGAGGTTTGTGACATTATCCCACATATTCTAAGTATTAAAAAGAGTTAAGAGAGGTTTTTCATTTTTAGCTTCGCTCTATGGTCCTCTTCAACATGCTGAAAATGTATCTTTTTTTTATAATACTTTTCGAGAAGTTGATCATAGTCGAGGAATTTCATTGCTTTGAAATGTTCCAGATGATGGCGAGGTTAACATTGAAGAGTTCACGAGGATGATGCGACGAACCTCCTATGGCTATTGAAATTCCTGCACTTATTCTGGTCCAAGCATCATATTTCTGTGATGCTCTTAGTATTTGTACAAATAAGAGCCTAACTTTTAAGAGTAATTTATCAAGCTTTGGAAATATGTTTTCTCTTTAAAGACTTGGAATTCTGTAAATTATGATTTCATAATATGTTTGATCTTTTTTAGTTATTCTACCTGCTATTGTGTTAGATCAATTTGGTCCCTAAGATTGTAGTGAAAGCATGTTGACCTACTTGGAGTAAAACTTCTTTCATTTTGGTTGAGTCGTAGATAAGAAAAAAAGGTAAAATGGGAAAATGGGGTGGACCGAATTTATTGGTGATGGTTATACGGGATGTCCCATTCACAATATCCGTAGACTCTACATGCAAATGTAAGTTCTATTAAGCAAATATTGTGAGCGAAATGTGAAGTCAAGACCATAGCCCCATAGCCCCGCCCCAGGCCGCACCTTCCTAGTAAGATGGCATATTTGATCTTCAAAGTAATCCACCAGACAAACTTGGGTACAAAAAACCTTTTTTTTTTCTTTTTAATCCATTATAGTCCTTTAATTTTTCCGCATCTTCAAAGGTATCTAAGACAGGTAACTGGGTCTTAGGACGTGTGCAATCAACAATGGATCATTCTCTCGCAATTTACCACGGTCCCTGCATTTAAGACCAGTGCAATCAACAATGGATCCTAATTACCTTTTACGCATCTTTTCATCTTCAAAGATAACTAGGTCTTAGAACCTAGCAATTGACATTGGATCATTCTCTCGCAATCTACCGCAGGCCCCAACATCTAAATGTAGGGGTTCACGGTAGATTGTGAGAAGGATTTATTGCATAAGTCATAAAAACACATTTTTCTCCTCGAAAGGGATTCCACCCCACTTTTCCTAATGGAAGGATGGTCAATTCAAGATTTTCTCTTATTTTCCTTCCTTTTCTTCTTCATAATTCATACCATCTTCCTCTTCCTTAAACCTAACTTCAGCACCACCACATTCCACTGTTGTGCTAGACCCAACCAGATTCCCTTCTGGCAGATATCTTAAGCAGAAGAGTTTGCAAAGACTGATATTTTTATCTCTCATTCAGCAAACTACCAAAGCATATGCACAAAAATACCAATTACCAATAGTTCAAACTTTCACACCAAAACAAACGAACCAACATTTTACCACATCCACACTGAACTGTCCACAAACAAATAACCTTCAGAATATCCAAACCTCGGAAAATCAATTCGTTTTTTTACACCAGAAAATAAAAAGAATAGCATCATCAGCATTATTCAGCTTTTCTCATGAACAAAAATTATAAATTTATCATTACGAGGTCCTAAAAACTAAGAAAGTGTCCTGAAACAAGCACCAAGAAACATTTGCAATTATGAAGCTTTTGGACAATCAGAAATCACAATTAACAGAATACACTCTATCTATTCTTGCTTTGTCCGGGTTTCCGATAAGTCATCTGCTTCACTTGGTTTAGGCTGTTGAATGCTAGCCTTTGCTTCAGACAAGAATTTAGGATCTGGTTCATGTTTGTTTGAGGGTTCTTTCATTGCCATGTAAATGTAGAATGCTATAACCACATTGACCGATATCACAGCAAGGAATCCACTCAAAAGTGTTAAAGCATATGGTGATAATTGAATTGAGCCTGTTCCGCAGAAACATTTGCCTTTTAGAAACAAAAATAATAGACTATCTTAAATAAGATATTAGACATGAACTTGATAATGACAATACGTGCGAGTAATGATAGCCTCATTTCTCCCTGTCATTAACATTCATAAACAATCCCCCCCCAGCCACAAAAAGCTTTGGTTACTCTTGTCTTGCTCAATTATTCTCTCTCCTTTAACCCCCACAACCCACTCTCACCTCCAGGGCCAAAAAGAAAAAGAAAGAAAAACAACTGATCCCCTCGTGCATCAGTAGTTTACCAGGAACAAAAACAACTGAACCACAAAAAGGAACAAAAATAAAAGGAAAAGGAAAACTGAGCTTTACCAGGAAACAGATCATGGTTGAAGCCATACAAAATTACAACAGGAGCTGTCCACATCAACGCAGATGCAATAAAAAACTTCTTTATTACCCCTGCCATAATTCCTACAACCTGCATAATTCACAAATAGATTAAGCTGAATGTAAGCGTAAACCTCTCTTTTTCTCCTTGCATAACCATATATGAGGGGAACAAATTAAAACAAAGACATAAGAAAAGAAACAACTTTTTTTTTGTAGCACACCTTTATTACAATCACATTATTTCAGAAATTAGTGGTTCCTATAAGACTTAAAGATAAAACATCAGTAACTGAATTTTGTACTATCAGTTCTTTTCTCAATTATCTAGTTATCTATTGTCATGATCTCACCTATCCAATTCTGAGATTTAGTACACAATTTAGAAACAACAAAAGTCTAATTTATTTGCCCTAAAAGAACATCTTTAGATAGACAACTTTGAAACATTTGCTTACTACACACTGTTTTGAAGAGTTATTTGCACCAATCTGCTCAAGAAATATGTAATCTGTAGATTGAGGTATTTTTGCAACTTATATCCCTTGGAACTTGGAAGTGCCACAATGAGTTCAATTCGTTCCTATCAAGATTTAAAAGAAGCCTTTTGAATGACATTGTTGCTTTTGTTACTCATACAATAACATCCCTTGATTAAAATATGCAATTATGGTCATAGGTGAGCTATAGGCAAAAGTATAAAGGACATTATGGGCCAGAATTCCAATACTGCTAGGATTAACAAATAGAGAATTTATAAATTTCAGCCTCCCTAAAATGAAAAGGTCAATGTTTTGTCCACTAAAATAGTAACCTTTCACCACATCTGCATAAGAGAACCCGGGCAAATTATAGAACAATAACCTCAGTCTGAGTGAAAACATAAAGAAGGGAATTCTCAATCAATAAAAAAAAAATTGGTTTGGCTCACATCTCCTCTTACAAACAATCGGCTTTTACGAAACCCAAGACAAAATTTGAAACAAAAATCTCAAACAATCTGGTTACATGTCTATGCAACCATCGAGCCTTCATCATTTGCAGGACAAGTGTTAAATCACTGAACAAACTCCATGGTAGCTTAAGATTTTCTCAGACGTGATTCATAAGCATTTTTCCAGAAGTCCAACTGAGGGATGTATATAGATAAAAAGGAGGGAAAACGGAGAAAGAAGAAGGAGAGGAATGGAGAGAAAAGACACATCTAAAACTTGCCCACTGATTCTCGTAGACAAATAGTCTCTGATGTTGACAATGCTTTGGAGGCTCAAGAGCAAAGTTGGAAGCAGTGATTGGTCAATTCACAACAGACAATCGGGATTATTGTTGAAGAAATGCCACTACGATTTTTCAGCTTACAAATTAAACCAATACACCGATAACATATATCACATTGCGCCTATTAATTACATAAATTCACACCTCAAAATCTACGACTATACTAAAGACTATACTAAAAAATGCAGTAGACTATTTATAAGCACATGTTTATAGATTTGGGCCATCAGATGACTTGATCCGACAATCCAGATTATTAGTTGTTTCGAAACGGCTATTCTTGAACAACTGATGAAGAACAGTCATTTCGAAACAATTATATCTGGACCATTAGATGAAACGATCCGACAACCTAAATCTATAAACACAGTGCTTGTAGAATGCCCAATAAACAACATAACCAAATTGCTTTGGACCCATCTCTGTACGAACACACTCTCCCCCGTCGAGGAGACCAATTCTTCGTAACATTGTCTACCATCTACACCACTATCTATAACACCACTCTTAATTATAGTATGCAAGTGCCTGCTGCTCTCTGAGCCCAGCTGAACCCAACAATTTTAATTTACAGTTACAGATAATTATATAACCAGATAGATGGATAAATGCTACAAATTGAACAAGAAATTGCATTGCAAATCAGCTATTACTACAAGTTTTGAAGGGTTCAAAAGACAATAATACATTGACAGTGGCACAACGGCTTTTGCACTGTTCAGAACTCAAATGACCTGAAAATATTCATCTAGTTTTTGCAAAATTACAAGAATTAATTCGCAAAATTCTTCTGGCACGCCCAAATTTAAATCAATAAACCCATGGAAATCAAAATAAAAATATTCAAATTATAGAGAAAAATATGATAAAATTATAAAACAATTTACAAAATCTCATAAATTATATCTTCTTACCGTTTGATTGCGGAGTATTTGGAAGGAAGAAATTCCCTCAAAGTAGTAGCAATAATCCAACAAAAAAAAAGGGGAAAAGGAATTTATCTTCCAGAGTTGGATTCAATGACAATTGCAATTTCCCGTCGGCGGCTAAGTTATCAACAGACGAAACTGATCAAATGTGTGAGCCAAGTGGAGCACTTTTAGGTGAACTTCCTAATTATAATCGGTTACACCTATTGTATTTTAATTATTTAATATATATATTGTTTGTATTTTGTTGAAAAATAAAAAAAAATGGAATTATTTGAACTTTTTTAGGCAAATTGGTGAAATAAGTACTCAAACATTATGTGTTTGGTGATAATGATCCCCGTTTTATTTTTTTTTTGTTTTTAGGAACATAAACTATTTGCGTTTGGCGAGAATGGTCCTTCCGTGACTAAACGCAAATAGTTTATGTTCCTAAAAACAAAAACAAAAATAAAACGGGGACCATTATCACCAAACGCATAATGTTTGAGTACTTATTTCGCCAATTTGCCACTTTTTTATGTTGACAACTACCAGTAAATATTGTTAGCCTTTTTTATTTTTTGACAAACTAACTCACTCTATTTATAGGTAAAAGCCCAAAAACGTGAAATGATTAATCTTTCTTCTTGATATCGAAGAAAATGATTTGAATGTGGACTTTAAGTTGTTTAGAGAATTCTTGCCTAATAAAAAGATGAGACATAATGATATTTTAATGTTCTTGAAGCGTGTAGATTGTTTTCCTAACCTAATAATTGCATACATAATTTTGCTGACTATTCTGGTTGCTGTTGCATCTGCAGAAATGAATTTTTCAAATTTGAAGTTGTTGAAGTCATACATGTGTTCAACAATGTCTCATGAAAGACTCAATGAATCAGCGATGATAGCAATTGAGAATGATCGTTTGGAGCAAATCAAATATGAAGATTTAGTTGATGATTTTGCTTCAAAGAAAGATAGAAGGATCGCTGTTTTTAAGTGAAGAAATTTTGTTAGTATTTATATTTTTAAAATTATATTTAATTTTTTTATTACATTTTGGAGAACAAAAATTATGATACAATTGTAAAAAATAGGAGAATTTCAAAATAGCCCCTACAAATGGCGTTTTATGTCATGTGAGTCTCTCTAATTTCGTGTCTCAAACAAGTCGTTCAAATTACAAATTTTGTTCGAAATGTCCTTTTTTTCAATTGTAGCGGAGAAATAAGACTTATTCATATCGTTATTTGGATGAAGGGACTTAATGTATAAGTGGTAAAATATGGAATACATAAATAAATTACTGATCTTATCGCTTTTTGCTCAAGTATTATATTTTAACCTTAAGAATTTTGTAGCCTGGTTTTGGTTTGGAGAGGCATAAGGTATGTAAAATAGAGCTCATACTGGCGTGATGCTCGTATTGATTGTGGGATTCGGACTTGTCTCCGTTAAGCCCAACTTTGAATTGAGAACTGTCTTGATTCGCTCAGACTTCCCAGCTGCGCAGCTAAAGCGGTAAGACGTTTCACTTCCAACCAGTAGGTCGGGAGTTCGAGTCCCACTAGAGGAAAAGTGGCAAGTGGGAACCACTGGGGAAAAAAGGGGAGGAAAAAGAAATTAACACAAGGCGCATTATTCATGAAGATAATATTAATCATACATTAATTAAATTTTTTTTGGTGAAATAAAGTTTCAATTTAACCATGATCAAAACAGCCAAAAGAGCCATTGTTAACTTCATTACAAACCAATCTCACAAAAACAGCCCCACGGGCATCCCCTGCCACTAATTGGCTAACAAAGGGGGAGAAGATTGAAACATAACGAAATCGGACGCAGTCATACTTGCCCCAGCTCTAGCGAGACAGTCAGCACAACCATTGGCTTCTCTGTAAATACGATTGACTCTAACCTCCTCGAATTCTTCCAACATAGCTCTGCAATCAAGAATTAAAGTAGACAACGAATGAGAATGAATATCATCTAGTTTTAGCAGTTTAACAATAATCAAAGCATCTATTTTTACATGGAGAGGCCTTATGCCTAGACTCTTAGACAAAATTAGTCCATCTCTCAGAGCCCACAATTCAGCTTTCATCCTAGAACATAACCCAATATTCCTACAAAGTCCACCTAGCCAAACCCCATTCATATATCTGATGAGGCCACCACTTCCCCCTACCCGGATTACCATTCGAAGATCCATCCACGTTTAACTTTTTTCATCCGGCTAGAGGTTTTTTCCAAGATACTAGAATATGTGTTTTCTCAGTTCTGTACTAGTTGGTTTACCCCCAAGAACTTCAAATTCCACTGCTTTCTAAATTGTTTCCATATAAATATCCATACTTGGCTCTTGAGGTCTAAAAACAAACTGGTTTATGGCCTTCCACAGGTTCCAGCATCCACCTGCAAAAATACCACCTACAGGGATATTAAAGAAGGAAGACTTATCTGTGAGCAAAGATCCTTTTTCCAACCAAGTATTAAAATCAATTTCCTTCATTGGACTCTTAATGGCCTTCCTGTAAGCAATTTCCCAAAATGATACAGCAATCATGCACAATCTCAGAATATGTTCTTCATCTTTCTCCTGATCCCCACACCTAGGGCAGTTTGCACAGTTTGTTATGTTACTCTTTTCCAGCAGCTTCTTTGTGGGAAGTCTCATATAATTACAGGTCCACAGGAACAACTTTGTCCTATGGTTGCAGTTAACCCTCCAAACCCAACTCCATATGTTGTGACCTTCCCTTGATTCCTCTAAGTTACTGTTGATGTAGTGGATTGCAGTTTTTGAAGAGAAATCTCCATTGGAAGTAGCCTACCAAGTAATTATATCTTGTCTTGTCCCACATCTCCCTCTGGGTATGGCTATAATGATGTTCACTAATGTGAGAGGAAGGATCACAGATAATTTTTCCAACCAACAAGAATTGTCATCCCCAACAAGTTTGAAAGTTTCATTCCTTCTTCAAACTATGTGAGAGGTCCACTGATGGCCTTTCTGATTGGACCTTCTCCTATCCAGTCATCCATCCAAACCCTTATATTTTCACATGTACGTGGGATCCAAAATAACCCTTGTTGAAACAGATTTCATCCTCCTCTCAAAGCTTTAAGGTTAATAGATCCATTTCCCTTCTTTGGTTCATTCCCTAAACCATTATATTTCCCACAGTACTTGTTTTGGAGACTTAAGGCCCATTTAGCTTTGAAAGTCTTTGAAAGTCTTATGCATTCTCCAAACCAGCTTTGCCAATCCAATTCTATTAGCATGCAAAGCTTTTTTAATACCAAGCCCTCCCAAGCTTTTAGGTTTGTTCACACTATCCCAATCGATCAAATGGATCTTTGACTTTCCCCTATCATGTCCCCATAAAAAAATTCTCTGTTCTCTATCAATTGTTTCACACACATTAACAGGTATAGGAAGGCATTGGGAGTAGTAAGACAAAATTTGAAATGAGGATGCTTGAATGATTGCTTTCCTTCCTGCAATAAATAACAAGTTTGCCTTCCACCCAGCTAATTTTGTCCTCACCTTTTCCAAAATAAATAAGAAATCTGAATTCTTGGGAGAACTTTGGAAAATAGGGAATCCTAAGTACTTACCAAAATTACCTGTGGCGCTGATGCTCAACATAGACTCAATGACACTGATTCTATCATTTGGTAAATTTCTGGAACCATAGAATCTAGACTTGGTGAGATTAATCCTTTGCCCAGACATTATGCAAAAATCCTCCAACACACTCTTCATTTCTTCTACAGATTGATCATCACCCATGCCAAACAGTATAATATGATCTGCAAACAGGGAGTGTGAAACCATAGGTCCCCGTTTCCCGCTCTCACAGTTTCCCATATTTTTTCTGATAGAATTTTCAATACTAATAGACAGATACTCCATGCAAATAACAAAAATGTAGGGGAAATAGGGTCACCTTGTCTGATACCCCTTGAGGGTTTGAACCATTATGTGCTCTCCCCATTAACCAGAATAGAAAAATCAGAAGTGCACACACATTTCATAATCAGATTGACAATAGAAATAGGGAATTTGAAGAACAACAAGGCTTCTCTAATAAAGTTCCACTCCAATCTATCATAAGCCTTTTCCAGATCTATCTTCACTGCAATAGCTCCATTGGTGGCCTTGGATATGATAATAGAATACACAACTTCTTGAACCAATACAACACTATCTATACACCTTCTGCTTGGGATAAAACTACATTGTTGAGGTGACGTAATGAGAGGAAGGAGTGGCCTAATCCTATTAACTAGGATCTTGGAGATAAGCATGTAAATGGTATTGCACAAACTGATACGCCTAAGCTGACCAACAGATTCAGGATTATTCACCTTGGGGATGAGACAGACAAAAGTTTGGTTAGCATTATGATGGATATCTATAAAACTAAAAACCTTTTGAACAAAATCAGACACAGAAGGACCAACAATTTCCTAGAATTTATGAAAGAAGATAGGTTGTAGTCCACCAGGCCCAGGGCTTTTGTAATGTTTAAAATCACACATAGCCCTCTTAATCGCAGGGCCTGAAGGTAAGTCTTTCAGAGAGTCCAAGCAAAAAGGTTCATTGGGATTCCAGATAAAAGGAAAATGAGTAGGGTTCAGAGCACACATAGACTTCTCAGTAGAATACAATGATTTAAAATGAGTAATAATCATAGTCTTCACTCTTCCCAGATTGAACTCCACTCACCATTACTTTTCTTCAAAGAGAGAATTCTATTATGTTTCCTATTAGTAATGGCAGCTGGTCTTAAGGAACTTGATGTTCAAATCATCCTAAAGAATAGCATCCATCTTAGACTTTACAGCCCAAATATGCTTCTCTTCCCTCAACAAGTTATCCATATCAGAGAGCAAATCCCTCTCTAGGCTAACATTGAAAACAAATGAGTTATTCTCTAAAACTTTCTGCACACCTTTAATTCTAGCCATAATAACTCTCTTCTTTTGAAAAACATTACCAAACACCTCAGAATTCCAGATTTTCACCTCCTCGACCTGAAAGGTGAAATTCCAGAGGTTTGGCCTTCCAAGCCTTCCTAACCACTTCTCTAAAAAGGGAATGAGACAGGTTCAAATCTAAAAGGTTTAACCATAGTGCAATGATTTCTGGGTTCAGCAGTAAGCATAACAGGAGAATGATCAGATCGAGTCCTTGGCAGATTATAAACAGTTGCCTCCTAGAAAAGATTTCTCCAATCCGGATTGGCCAAGACTCTATCATTCCTTTGAAATATCAGATTGCCTCTATCTCTCTTATTAGTCCAAGTAAACCTACTACCTTCATGACCCATGTCCAAGAGGCTACAATCATCCATCATAGACTTAAAAGATAAGATTCTTTGTTGGCTGATAGGTAACCCTCATAACTTCTCAGATTGAGACAGCATGTCATTAAAATCCTCTATAACCACCCAAGGAAGATGATGATTAATAGACAGATCTCTAAGATGGTCTCAGAAAGCATACCTAGTTTCCAAAACAGGACTAACATACATAACACTAAATAGCCAAAGATTAGGAGTGTTAATTTCCTTTACCATCGCATGGATGGCTTGTGTGTTCTTTGAAATAATATTCCCCTCCCCCTCAGCTTCATTCCATATCAACCATACTCTCCACGGTAGCCCTCTGGATCAGCCCTCTCCACATTAGTAAACGGCAGTCTAGCACATACATCTTCAGCCCTTCTTCCACTTATCTTTGTTTCCAAAAGTGCAACAACCTAAGGACGGTGAGTCCTAATTAACTCCATCATATGGTCCAGAAAGTTTGGGTGTCCTGCTCCCCTCACATTCCAAAATATAAACTTACTCATATAAAACAAGTTAAAGTTGATTTGTTGCCCTTCCTCCCTCAGGGTCCATCCCGCAGGCACAGTTTGGTTGAATCCCGGAACCAAGTGGGCCGAGTAGGCTTCCACCGGTTGATTCAACACCCTGTCCAGCAACAACCTGACACTGGTCACCCATTCTGCAAGGCGAATTAGAATTGGTGGTCTTCTTGCATTTTCCATTTTCATCTTTAAAGCTCGAGAGCTTAGTGTGTAGGAACTCCTTACCACTAGATACGATACCAACCTCGAGACTGCCCTATTCAAATGAGTCATTCACAAGCTTACACAAACCAATGATGCGACTTAGGACAAGGAACTTGAATCAACGTATTACATCATTGATCCGAGTTCTAAGATACAAAGAGGAAGCTAAGTTACATCTAGGAATGTTATATAAGTCAACCTCTTAAGTTTCATAAGTATACAATTCGGCCCTATCAAGCAAAGTGGCTAAGAAGGGCATTTTAGTAATCTTACAAGTTAATGTGGGAATGGACAGCTTTGCTACAGTTTGGTATAATGATCATAACGTACGATCCAGTTATCCAATGGAGCTGATTCCAGTTGCATATGAAAGATAAAAGGCAGACCTACAACTTTCATGAGATCACAATATCAAATTCTTCCATCTTGGTTTCCTAAACGTCATACAAATTGGTCCAACAAGCTGTCCAGAATTGGGACGAATTTAAAGGGCATTTTAGTCTTTTGTCCAATTAAAGTCTATTATAGACTTTAATTATTTTCAGCTTTATTTATCTATTATTTAGGTGTGTATAGCTAGCATTATCTCTTAGTGTTGCTATAATAAAGGACATGTTGTCCATGTGTTTAGATAATGGTTAAGTAGTTAGTTATCTAGTTGTTGTAGAGTCATGATCCGTCAAGGACTCTTCATGTGTACTAATTTCAGCCATGATCTTTAGTGGTAGCTAGATAATAGGACATGTTGTCCATTATCTTAGATAGTGTTTTACTTAATAGCAAGTTTGTTGTTCAATAGTCCTACTTCTTCAAGGACTCTTCCTTTCTAAGCTAGATACCCGAAATCCATCTCTATTTAAGAGGGAGAGATGAATTTCGGCCACCATTGTAATTACGTTAGATATATTGATATTTTGGTAAGGTTATTCCTTACCTACTTGTGTTTGATTCTGCATAGAATTCATTCATTATTGAGTTACTGTATCAACAAGATTTAGTTTCTCTTGTTGTGGTGTTTCAACCTCCATCGATTCTTAGCCTTCCGTTAGTGTTGCGTTGAGAATATTCCCCTAGAAACTAGTTCAAGATTAGAGAAAGATCCGATTAAAGCTAAAGTCTGTCGAACTCTTGGTACTTTGTACCTCGGTTCTTCATCAGGTGGTATCAGAGCAAAAGGTTCATCTCATTCTTGGTGTATCTTTACCGTTTTTCATAAATTTTTCTTGTTTGCTAGAATTGACAAACCAATTATACGGCATAATATATAAAAAGCAGCCGATTACAAAAGCCTCTTGGAAGTAAAGAAATTGGCAGTCGAGTATAAAAATTGAATAGAGAACTATAAAGCCATAAGAAAACTTCTTCAAACGATAGCGTAGGCGCCTCGTCCAAGAATTGGCAAACGTTCTCCCTTTTACTTTGAGCCGTGTTCATCCATAAATATACATCGAGAATTGATATCGTAGGCGCCTCATTCTTGATATAATTCGGCCAAGAATAAGGGAAAATTCAAAGAAAGTCAAGAACTTGAACAAACAAGAACATCAAGAAAGAAAAGATTCGGATTCCATTCTTGATTAAGATTTCGGTTCTTCATCTTCTTTCTTTCTTTAAGCTTTTTGTTTAGGTCAAAGATAGGAATTTGTTCTTTATTTTTCAGCGTTGTATCAATGCAACAAGTTAGGAACCCGTTCATTCATCTAGAGTTTGAAGTCCTATACGAGTAGTGTTGGAATAAAGAGGGATTTTTTCTTTGCTATCTAACGTTTGTGTGTGTTTTTCTTGAGATTATATAATGTCTTATTCAGAATCTCCATCAAAACAACCCGAATTTGCTTATCCGGAAAAGCTCTACAAAGAGGCCATGAACAACAAGATCAACAAATTGGAACAAATGTTGGCTAATATGGCGGAAGAGATGAGACTTCTTAGAGTCTCAAATCAACAAGGTAATGTTGGAGATGATGTCGAGAGTGATGATCATTCAGTTGATGGAGTTGATCCGCCTATGCCCCCTCCAATTCCGAGAGCAAATCCGCCACCAAATCGGGTGATCAATAATCAGATTTTTGAGCCGAGAAGAGGGGACCAATTTCAGCGTAATGACAACAATCTTGGTGCAATCAAGACCAAGATTCCCACTTTCGAAAGTACAAACGACCTCGAATTGTTTTTAGATTGGATTCGAAAAGTTAACCTTGTTTTTTATGTTCATAATTATTCGGAGGAAAAGAAAGTAAAATTGGCAGCCATGGAGTTTTTCGGATATGCTTCTATTTGGTGGGATAAAGAAGCCGAAACAAGGCCTAGAGTTGGGCAACAAGAAGTTGACGTTTTGTTCCCCAAAATTACATAAGGGAACTTTGCAACCGCTTGCAAAGATTAAGGCAAGGAGAGAATTCGGTCGATGATTATTACAAGGCAATGGAAATTGCGATGATTCGGGCCGATATTCAAGAGGGAGATGAGGCAACAATGGCGCGGTTCTTGGCTGGCCTAAATGACAAAATTCGGTCAAAGGTAGAACGTACTAATCTTGATAATATTACCTATGTGTTGTATTATGCAGAACAAGTGGAAAGACAGCAAAAAGAGAAGAGTTTAAGGACCAAAATGGCCAATTTCCAAGCTTGGAAAAGGCCGAATCAGTCCCAGATTTTTTTTACTTTTTTGCCGAGCCAAAGAAAGGGTAAAGAGGTCTAAATTTGTGCAAAAACATCCACGGGAAGTTTGGGGGCAGTAAGGTCACAAAATCCAACAAATTCGGCAAATACGAGGGTAAATTCTACTCCAAATCATGTTCGGGAATGTTTTAAATGTAGGGGCAAAGGAAACTTTGCTAGGGACTGCCCTAACAAGAGTACACTGATCATGTTGGATGATGGATCGTGGGTGAGTGATGAGGAAGCCTAAGAGGCTGTTTTGGAAGAGGAAACCGATGAGATGGGAGAAAATTCGGATAATGAGAATCAAGTTTTGGTTACGTTGAAGCTACTTCATTCTCAACCTTTGGATGATAAACATCAACATAGAAGTAATTTATTCCAAACCAAGTGCAACGTTAAAGGCAAGTCATGTTTATTAATTATTGATAACGGAAGTTGTACTAATGTTTGTTCTTATGATATGGTTTCCACACTTGATTTACCATGTAAGGCATATCCTATTCCATATAAAATATCTTGGCTGAATAATAATGGTGAGATCAAGGTGGATAAACAAGTGGAAATTGAGTTTGGAATTGGAAGATTCAAGGATAAGGTTTTATGTGATGTGGTTCCGATGATCGCAAGTGACATAATTTTGGGAAGACCATGGCAATACGATCGTAGTGCCAATCATATGGGGAAGAGAGAATGTATATAAGGTTACAAAGGATAAAATCAACTTTACTTTAATCCTTTGTCTCTTAGTCAAGCTTGTGAGGTACATAAAAAAATGAACAAGAATAGAGAGAAAAGAAAGAGAGCGAGTTGAAAGAAAAGAGTGATCCTACCCATGAGGTAAAATCTGAGGTAAAAAGTAAAGAAAAAGCCGAGCCTAATGTGAGATAAAAGGCAAGTGCTCTAAAAGTGAGAAAATAGTGTTTGTCCATAAATCCGAGAAAGGTAGATAGGGAAATTCGAACAAAACAAGTAATTGTTTTGTTAGTTTTCAAAGGAACCAAAAGTTTCCTTTTTACTAATGATTTTATTCTAATTTCACATTCTCTACCTAGTCTTGTTATTGATCTTTTTCAGGAATTTCAAGGAATAATCCCCATGAAGTTGCCGAGAGGGTTATTAGCTAGCTTTCAAAATCGTGAAAGATATAAACCATATTCGGGTAAAATTCAGATAATTCAAAGGCATGATGGTTTCATTCTTGAAAAGAAGAAGGTAAGTATGTCTTTAAGTCCTTATGTTAATCCGGGAGATATTGTACCAAAGCAAGAAGGGACTTTTAAATTATATACGGATTGTCTCAATATTAATAAGATACATATTAAGTATAGACATCTGATTCCTCGCTTTAATAATATACTTGTTTATAGTAAAAACCTAGAGAATCATATTGAACATCTTAGGATTGTTTTTACTATTTTAAAGGCACAAACTTTGTATGCTAAGATTGAAAATTATGTTTCTTACACTAATTCTTTTAACCTTCTTGGATACATTTTGAGTTTTCAAGGTATTAAAGTTGATCCGGCAAAAGTTAATGCAATTGTGGAATGACCGAGAACAACTAGTGCAATTCAAGTTAGTTCATTATATGAGTTAGCAAGCATTTATAAATGTTTTGTTCATGATTTTAGCAAGCTTTCTTCCCCATTAAATGCAATTGAGAAGGAAGATATACCATTCTTTTGGGACAGCTATAAGGAAATCTCTTTAGGTAAGTACGGTAACATTCTACTTTCTATATTTCTAACTTGCCCCCTTTTGATAATTTTTCAGATTATATGGCTGATCATGATGATGATTCGAGGACGAATCATGTTTTTCAAGGGGGAAGGGGATGATACGGTACCAACCTCGGGACTTCCCTATAAAAAGGAGTCCTTCACAAGCATACACGAACCAATGATGCGACTTAAGGAACGTGAATCAATGTATTACATCATTGATCCGAGTTCTAAGATACAAAGAGGAAGCTAAGTTACATCTAGGAGTGTTTTATAAGTCAACCTCTTAAGTTTCACAAGTGTACAATTCGGCCCTATCAAGCAAAGTGGCTAAGAAGGGCATTTTAGTAATCTTACAAGTAAATGTGGGAATGAACATCTTTGTTACAGTTTGGTATAATGATCATAACGTTTGATCCAATTATCCAATGGAGCTGATTCCAGTTGCATATGAAAGATAAGAGGCAGATCTACAACTTTCATGAGATCACAACATCAGATTTTTCCATCTTGGTTTCCTAAAACGTCATGCAAGTTGGTCCAATAAGCTGTCCAGAATTGGGACGAATTTAAAGGGCATTTTAATCTTTTGTCCAATTAAAGTCTATTCTGGACTTTAATTATTTTCAGCTTTATTTATCTATTATTTAGATGTGTATAGTAAGCATTATCTCTTAGTGTTGCTATAATAAAGGACATGTTGTCCATGTATTTAGATAATGGTTAAGTAGTTAGTTATCTAGTTGTTGTAGAGTCATGATCCGTCAAGGACTCTTCATGTGTACTAATTTCTGCCATGATCTTTAGTGGTAGCTAGATTGATACGGGACCATCTAGAAGACTACCTCATTACACACATCCTTTATCAAGCATCAATGGACCAATGACTAGATCAAGAACCATTCAAATGGAACAAGAACTATCTACATTGATCCGAGAGTTAAATTCTAAAGAAGAAGCCAAGCTACATCTAGAAGATGAAGTACAAGTTCAACTTCTAACTCTCAAAGATATTCACTTTGGCCCAAACAAGCAAAGTGGCTAAAAAGGGCATTTTAGTCTTTTCACACATTAAAGTCTATTCTAGCCTATTCTAGACTTTAATTATTTTCAGCATTGTTATTTCCTATTTTAGCCGTGTAATAGCAAGTAATTGCTATAATAAAGGACATGTTGTCCATGTGTTAGTTAGTTGGTTAATAAGAGTCCTAATGCAACTAGGACTCTTCATAGATTTGGTAGTTGTTTTTATTTTAGCCGCCAAGATAATAGGAACGTGTGCCTATTATCTTGTTTAGGTAGTTACTTGATAGCAAGCTGTTATTCAAGAGTCCTAATTGTAAGCCCTAAGGGCGAACAAACTCAGTTTTTGATAATGGACAAACATTTGATGTTGTGTCTAATGATTTCAATCTTTGTGATAGAATAATGGGTCTCATAATGGAAGCTCTAAGTACTTCAATCAAGCCATGATCAAGATTCAAAGTTATACTTAAAGGCATATCTCATCGAGATTGAAGATTGAAGACGTAGGTTTGGTTAGGATTGCTTTGTCTTTATAAGTCTTTATCTTATAAGCTCTAACCAATGCTCTTATGAACATAAACGTACAACACTCTAGTCTTGCATGCTCATAAACACGCTTTCAAAAGGCTAAGTTTCAAAAGGATTCTTATTTCCAAAAGCCTTTGTTTTCAAGGTCTAAGTACTTTAAAATGGTTTTCCAATTGTTCTTACTTGTTACCTTTTGGGAAAACCTTTTAGACTTCAAAAGATTTCAATACAAGGGTCAAATCAACATCTCTCAAAGCTTAGGAAGTCGGTCAACCGAGCTCATCCTCGGATCAGCCGACCATTTACAGAGAGTTGGACTAGCCAAGGTCGGTCGACCTAAGCCTACCTCGGTCGACCGAGGTCTTCAAGTGGGTCATCCGATCCCTTGTTCGGTCAACCGAACTCTGTAAAAAAACTAGCCATTTTTTTACCGTTAAAGAGTCGTTTTTCAGCATATTTTGAATGACTCTAGAGAATGGTCGAGAATACTCCAAAGCTAGAAAATGACTCTAAGACTTGCACTTCAAAGATACATTGATTTCTTATCAAGTCTAAACACTTTCAAAGTAAAATGCACTTCATTGCCATGATCTAAATCATTCAAAGGTGAATTTCAAAAGCAAGACAAAGAGTGTGCTTCATATGTTCAAAGAGCTGAAAATTGATGTACTTAAAAGGTATCTATCTTTCACTTAGAAGAGTGAACAACCTTGTTATTTATCCATCTTATTCCCTTTCTTAGTGATAGGGTCAATCTTGTAAAAGTCCTACTTAGTGTGGGCAAGTAACTCTTAGTGAGTTTGTGTATTGTGGTTGTGTTGTAAAACTCTTTGTGAGTTAGCCACAAGTGTAAAAAGTCTTCTTAGTGAAGTTGTTGAAAATCCTTGGGTGCGGCTCAAGGTAGTGGATGTAGATTCTGAGTGAGTCGAACCACTATAAATCCTTTGTCTTATGATTGGTTTTTATTTGCATTAGTTCATCTTGATCAAACCTACACTAGCATTGAATAGATTCGAAAAAGTTTGCAAGAGTGACTAAAACCCAATTCACCCCCCCCCCTTGTGTTTTACACTAATTCTTCAGGGACTCTTATTTCCCTTTTCCTTATTCAAGTTGGAACCGAAATCCCTCTACTTAAAGAGTAATTTCGGCCACCTTTTACTTAGACTTGATATATTGATATTTTGATTAAGGTTATTCCTTTGATACTTGTTTATGAATTTCCGGTAGAACTTCATATTTTTTGAGTTACTGTATCAACTAGCTTGTTTCTCTAGTTGTGGTGTTTCAGCCTCCATTGATACTTAGCCTGCCCGGGGTTGTGTTGAGTATATTCCCATAGAAACTATTTCGAGATAGAGAAAAATCTGCTAAAAGCCGAACCTTGATATAAAACATCACGGTTTCGCATCATAGATAATAGGAAATGTTGTCCATTATCTTAGATAGTGTTTTACTTGATAGCAAGTTTGTTGTTCAAGAGTCCTACTTCTTCAAGGACTCTTCCTTTCTAGGCTATATACCCGAAATCCATCTCTATTTAAGAGGGATTTCAGCCACCATTGTAATTACGTTAGATATACTGATATTTTGGTAAGGTTATTCCTTAGCTACTTGTGTTTGACTTTTACATAGAATTCATTTATTCTTGAGTTACTGTATCAACAAGATTTAGTTTCTCTTGTTGTGGTGTCTCCATCGATTCTTAGCCTTCCATTTAGTGTTGCGTTGAGAATATTCCCATAGAAACTAGTTAAAGAATAGAGAAAGATCCGATTAAAGTTAAAGCTGTCGAGCTCTTGGTACTTTGTACCTTGATTCTTCATCACCACTCCCCACTCTTTCCTTTTCTCTCTGTTTTCTGCTCCGTTCTGGTTCTGTGGGTTCTCCTTTCTCTCATCCAACTGATCCATCGTTGACCTCCATATCTGATTCATCGTCTGAGATATCTGATTCATGAGCTGATTGAACAGACCCCTGCTTCCCTCCAGCCTTTGCGAGCTACTCCTCCTTCCTCTCGCATTCAGACTTAGGTTTAGATGTTGGGTTGGCGGGTAAGGGGAGTGAACTCTGGGTTCTTCCAGAAGATTGACTTTTTCTCTCTCCCGACCTGGATTTCTCTGATCCATTCCCTGGTTTGGTATGTGCTCCCTAAATGTCCTCCCACCTTAGCCAGAATATTCCTGTCATAAAAATCCACAGGCAAGCCAGGTAACCTTGCCCAAATAGCAGTAGTTGTAGGATTATCTCTGTAAGGGTCAAACTCCGGCTGCCATAGCTTGGTGGTTATGTATTGGCCATTGATGAACCAAGGTCCTCCTGCAATAACCTTAGAGAAGTCGTCTTCTCTATTGAATTTGGCAATAAAAAAGGTGTTTCCTTGGTCAATCAGTCTTAGGTCTCCAACAATTTTCCAAGTTTGTCTCACATTAAATTTGATAAAACCATAGCTTAACTTCTTACCATAAGGCTTGATAATAACACTATTAATCCATGGACCTCTGCATCACAGTTTGTCCTCCCTTGATAGTCTAATGGTTGGGATTGTATCTGTTTCGGATTCTTCATCAGAATCTTTCTCCAGATGATGCGCCAGGAAGTTTTTCTTTACATCTTTAGCACAGATGTTGTGTGTATGAATAGGTTTATCCTTATAACTTTCAAGAGTGTTGGTATATCCTTTAGGATGTTGAGTAGTTGCTCCATCTTCCTTGTTCTCAGATCCTTTTAACTTCTTTGTACTTCTAGTTAGATGATCAGATTCTTCTTCAGAATTGGGCCTGTTCTCAGACGTTTCTCCATAGAGCATTGTCTCTTTGTGCCTTACATACATACATTAATTAATGTAATATGTTTGTATCTTATAATTCATAATGAGCATAATATAAAACTAGAGATGATAATTAAAATAGTTTGCATTTGAGCCATTAGTTGTACATTGACGGGATACCAATCAGAAGTTGGACCATTATAAGCTCTGTTAGCCAGGTACGGAGTCAGAAATTGTCGGTTAGGGGCGAAAAACTGCAACAATATGCTGAACTACATATAAAAACTGCAAAAAAAAAAAAAAAAAACAATTAGGGAGCGAACTTGATCAAATATTCCTAACTAAATATAGAATTTACTATATCTAGTAGTATTTTTAAAAATCTCGGGGGTGACTGCCACCCCCGCCCCCTAGAATCGTCCTTGCTGTTAGCGCCAACGCCCGCCAAATAAGTTAGTGATGTAGTATGACATTCGACTCACATGTTGCGAGATCAAATCCCTGTTCCCTAATTAAAAAAATAAATTAAAAACTCTCTTAGCAATCTCTTTGTTTACTTAGCCAAAAAAATCTCTTTGTTTATGGTCTGTGTTGGATGGAAAGCATCCCAAGATGCATATTGATTCCTATTGGTGCACGGAACTGAAAATGGAAGGCAAGTTATCAACCCTTGATTTCTCCCAATCCCACAACAGCTTGTATCAATCACCGCAAACCCTACAAAAAAATATATACAACAATTAATACTCTATTAGAATTTCTTAATTAATTATTAAATTAATAGTATTTGAGTTTATTTTTGAATATTTATACTTGTTTTTATTTATCCCTAGCTATTTTTAGTTTAGGGCTCGTGTGCTTGTAAGAATTTCAATATTTTGAGAAATATAATTTTCACGGTAAAAGATCTAACAACACATTTGTTACACTGGAATTGAATGGAATCCCTTTCCAGGAAGAATAACTTTCCACATAGAATGACTTCGGAATCCCCTTTCCATTTCAGTGTTTGTAAGGCAGAGGCAGAATGGAATGTCGATTCCTTTTATGCGTTTGGTAAAACTATATTTTAATGTCAGAATGACATGGTGTTAAACACAATATGAAGTAAATGCCCTTTAATATACTAACGATAAAACCTAATTAAACATTCCTTACAAAATCTTATTTGAATAGCATTGACACTATATATATATAAAAATATTTATATATAACTATATATATTGTTGAAACATAATTTTTATTCAAATCAAAATATAGTAACAAAAATATATTTACTTTTAAATTTAAAATAGATTAAAAACTACTACCAAGAAAAATAAATATTTATAAAATTACCATCTATGAAATTATACTAAGTAAAATAGAATACTCATGACTAAATATGAATACATTGCGTACAAAATGAACATAATAATTAATTAAAATATGGGTATAAATGTCAGTTACTATTTATTGACGATTCCAACTTCTATTGGAAAGACTATTCCATAGGTTTTGGTATGGAATGATCTTTCCCATTTCTTCTTGGAATCGTCATTCCCGTGGAATGACTTTTCCAGCTTAAATTGATCAAACCAAACACTGGAATGGAAAGAGAAGTTGGAATCGTCATTACATTCCATTCCAGCGTACCAAAAGTGCTCTAAATAAATTCAAGAGCTACTGGAGATTTCACCTCAATCTTAAAGTGCACTAGATCATTAGCCCACTCGTTGCGCAGATTATTTAAGTTAATGTAAATTTACTTTAGAAACACTACTAAAAAAAGCAATTTTTGCGTCAGGCGACGCCTGCCGCAAAAAGTACCTTTCCCGACGAGAAAACCCTTTTGCGTCGGTCATGCGACGGCAATTGAAGGGTCGCAACGAAAGGCGCCGCAAAAACTTTGCGACGGGAAGCGTCTGACGCAATTAGTTTTTGCAACGGGAATATTTCTATTTGCGACGCGTTTTTTCCGACATGAAAACTTAGCAAAAACGACTACTTTTTGTGTCGCTTATAATATCCGACGCAACAACCGACACAAAAAACAATTTTTGTGACACCTTATATACTGCAGAAAATAGTTTTACAACCCGCAAGTATTATAATAAAATTTGTTTATTATTTTTTTGCAATGGCACAATCTGACGAAAATAGTTTTTTAACCGTCGCAAAGGATATAATAATATTATATTTATTATTTTTGCAATGAGGCAATCTGTCGCATATAGTATTTATCTCGACGCTATAACAAAAATCAAATTATTTTACACCCTGTAGAGGCAAACAAGAATTAATACTGTAATGTTCAAGCGGAAGGCTATACAACAAAGAAAAGACACGACACCAATATGGAAAATTATCATCTTGTGTTTAAATTCAACTCTCCCCTCCGCAACACTCACTTTGCATTCTTTGCTTCTCCATTTTCTGTTTCCTCATCATTCAAGAAGTCCTCCCGATGGCTCCTTTTCATCTTTCTTTATACTGTTATCCCATCCATTCATAATCTCATCTGGGTTGGCTACCTGGAGGTTAGATTCCTGAGTCTCTCGACCTGCCTTCTGTCTCGAATCCAATTGTGCCCTCGATTCATTCAGACTTCGTCTTTCTTCTTGCAAGAGCAACTGCTCTACCATCAGCTTCTCCTCTGTCCGAAATTCCCCGAGTTCTCGCGTGTGAGAAATGATATTAAATGCAAGAACTTGTTTCTCAAATGTAGCAGTGAACTCTGCAACTTTAAGCTGCGATGTTGTGGTCCCACTACTACTGAGCGAGGCAGATTTGGCCGGTCGTATCGAGTCAAGGATCTTGTCGTCGTCCCTCTCGCTTCATAATCGGCCACTACATGGTAAGGTAATAGCCTACAAAAATTCAAGATATCGGGAGGAAAATCAAGCTGTCTTCAAAGTTGGAACAAGCGAAGGAAAAAAAAAGTTTCTACAGATAGATATGATTGTCGAGCAAGGCAAATTGTTGGGCACCACAGACTTAACCTTTCCTGAGACATATACCATTCCACCCCATACCCACTCAGAAAAATAAAAAAAAATGGAATTCAGTTATACTTTTAGTCAGTTATGAATTGACTCTACAATTGCACAAATATGGAAAAAAAATAAGTGAGAAGCAAACTGAGACTAAATGTTAAAAACCACTTGCATTAATCTTGAAGTTGATTGTATTAACACCATTTACGGGGATAATTGGTTTATCTCTACATTATCTAGTGCGAAAAAATATTATATTTTGGTTTCTCTAAGAAAACAAGAGTACTGAGAAATGGTTTGTCTGTCATCTTATATGTTTCACCAACTAATGTAATGAGAACCACCAATAGAAGAATTCGGAAAGTACAACGAGTCGGGATTTGCACCTAAAAAAAAGGATTTACTTCTAGAAAGGCATAATCCTCACTCTAAGGCATAAGTTTGAAGTAAAAATGAAAATCAGTAGTGACTTTAGAAAGTGGAGGATCAAGGACTCGAAGGGAAAATAAGTATATTTATGCTTAGTAAGATTAACGTACACATAGCTATACACCATGTCATTTGACTAGCAAAATGATTATAGTCTAAAAGAATTTATTCAGTTTTAACCAAGGTAACTCTAAAAAGAGATGAAGAAGATAACGAGATTTCCCAGAACATTATTAATATAGCTAATCTCGAAGTGAAAATAAGCATGCAACAAAGGTGAGTTTTTTCTTGATGAGTAATAAAGTTTGTAATGTTTTTAGCTCGAGTTCTTGGCCAAATGGTAGGAAAATTTCCAATATGAGAAATAATTTTTGTGAAACAAAACAAGACTCCAATATGGAGAAGAGAACAAATAGCAGTCATGATCCTGGATGCCCATGCGCGCATAATGTAGCTTTTAATTTAGTCAGCCTAAAACAAAGAAACAATTGAATGCAAGTTCAACCAAGCACTTATTGTGCGGAACATAGGGGGAGCGGAATGTACATTGAGTAACAGAAAGGCTGAAAGTAGCAAAGTATACCTCTCACAAGCATCTTCGAGAGAAGAGAAAGAACGTTTGAAATCAGGATGGCAAACATGCCAGGCATCCTGGTAAGCCATCTGAAGCTCAATGGGGGTGGTTGGATCCCTTGTGCTGCTGCTGAGAGAGACTGAG
This sequence comes from Vinca minor, assembly GCA_026122235.1. Classification (NCBI taxonomy): domain Eukaryota; kingdom Viridiplantae; phylum Streptophyta; class Magnoliopsida; order Gentianales; family Apocynaceae; genus Vinca; species Vinca minor. Next base: position 229,724 of record JAOCZM010000161.1, on the reverse strand, counting down.
AGAGAGAGAGAGAGAGAGAGAGAGAGAGAGAGAGAAGATTGACAAGAAAATACTTGGAATAACACTGCTAGAGTGATAAGAAAATAAGAAATTTTTAAATTTATTTTTCAAGGAGAAAAGTAACCACTAACCTTCCCAAACAACACCTTCCATAGTATGATGTGTACAAATGATAAAATACCCAGCAATCTTGTCTCCCTTCCGTCTCTCTTAAGCATCGGTATGATAATTAGAAGAAAACTCAAATACAAATTTCAAGTTATGCTGATACGCATTCCACTCAACAAACAAAGATGATAACCAAGCACATATTTTTCCAACAAATAACTTAAAAAAGAACAACACACAAAAAAAGAGCATCACCCAACAGCATAACTTGCATCTTCCAACCTGCTCCAGATCTCAAATATTTACGTATATATTATAAATTCAAAGTGTATTCTCATACACATCTACAAATGCAACATATATTTGCCACTATCAGAACAAAACAATTGAATACAAGAATCTCACCTCCTTTCCAATTCAGTAATGTTGTGAACTTGGGTTTGATTGTACTGAACCAGGTCTGAAAACAAGAATGCAAATGCACTCAAACTCACCTGATCAAAACCATTCATTGAAAAAAAAGCAATTAAAATCTCATTAACGTGACTTTCATTTAAAACTCTAACACAAATTTTCGCTCAAACCCCACATCTCTCACAAACAATTCATTTTTTCAATTTCGAGACAAAAAATCCAATTCAAATCTTTAACAATTCACTCGAAATGCAACTAAAAGTACGGACACCCAAAACTACCAATATTTTCCACCAAAATAACGAGAACAGTAAACAAAACGAGACGGGTCTATGATTTCAACAAAATAAAGCTAAAAGATCACTACTTTAAAGCTAATAAATCAATAGATCTAATTCAAACCATGATCAATCAACCAATTTTAAAAACGAAAATTATATAAATAAAATTCTGCAAATTCTGCAGAGAATTTCGTCGGAAGTACTAGAAATCAACAGCGGAAGGATCATCGAAAATGGAATTCAAGGTCATCGTCGTCGTCGGTGACTCCATTTGAGAGAAAAAAGAAGAAAACCCATAAAAATGGATACTCTGAAAATGGTGAAAACTCTTAAACGGAGTACGTGACAACGACGAAGACAAAGTTAAGTGACGGTGATGGTGATGCTGCTGCCGATGGTGGCTAGGGTAAGAGAGAGTATAATGGGGGCGGGGCGAGTGAAAGAGAGAGGAAGAAGAACTTAGGAAAAAAAACATATAATCATATATTGAAAATATACATTTTTAAGAGATAGAAATGAAAATTATACATTTTTTAAAGCATCCTATCAAAGATCTGTATGCAAAACAAAATATTGCCAATTCTTTATATATATATATATATATATATATATATATATATATATATATATATATATATATTTTAGTTTTAACATATTTTGAGTCTAATTAATTTTTGTTTAATGCACAAAATAAATTGTGAACCCACTTTCTAATTAATATCTATTCTCAATACATATTTAAGGAATATGAATTTTTTAGCTCGTAAATTAGTAATGAATAAAATAATATATTTCAAATAGAATATTTAATTAGAAGATCTTGATACATGAAACAAATTTAAATTCATTATATTACAAATGTTATTAAATTATAATATTGATTAAATTTTACTTTATAATATTGATATGAATTATTCTAACAAAAATACAACAATTATTGATATTACGTATATAATAAAATATCAGCCTGCGAATTAACTTGTGTTTACTTAAAACTCGATGCAATCAATATGTATTTCGGTCATTTATAACTAAACGTTTTAAACTTTAAAAAAATTAACTTAATTTGTCAAAATATCTACCATTCATTGTTTATGCTTTGAAGGTCCTAGTGTGTTTTAGGGGATGCGACGAGAAAATCTACTACTAAAATTAATAATACATTTTGATCGTTTGCATCAACTTTCTATGTGACGACCGGAGAATTCCATTGCAATTTTTGGTTATTTGGGACGAAACCTTTTGTGTCGAACGAAGCCCGTCGCAAATCTGGCCATTTGCATCAATTTCATATGTGACGGGAGAATCCCGTCGCAAATTTTGATTATTTGTGGCGAAACTTCTTGCGTCGACTGAAGCCCATCGCATATAATCCCCTTTTCATGACGAATTAATTTGCTGACACAAAAAAGTAATTAGCGGTCGTAAATGCATATCACGAAACGACGTGCATGCAGTTATTTGTGTTGGTGTGTCATTCTTGACGCAAATATGATTATTTGTGACTGATACGCCCTGACGCAAAAAGTCTCGTCGCTACAAGCTATATTTCTAGTAGTGAAACCATCTTATCACATTGTTTGTCATGGATGTTCATTGAATCCATAAACCACACTGCTCCGCCTAGATTATGACACAACACATAAAAAAACAAATATTCTTCAACATGCAAGAAAGAATAAATATTTATCAAATCTATATAAAACAAGTAACTTGATGATGAAATGATGAATGAGTATGTAATGAATATTTTACATGAACATGAAGGTAGAGTGCATCAAAGAATACCTTAAAAAACATAATTAGGTTCTTTAAAAGGCGGAAAATAGAATTAGGAGTTCAGAGAATGTCCCATGAAATATTAAAGGTAATGGTAAGGGGATTTTATAATCGATAGAGATGGAATTTGAATAGCCAAATTCTTAAAAGTTAAGCAATCTATTGCATAGTGGTTCATACTCCCCCCTCTTTTCATTTTTTTCCATGTGTTGCTTCAAATTCTTTTTTTTTTAAATTGGTTTATATTCTCTATATATTTAAAAATTAGCATATATATATATATATATATATATATATATATATATATATATATAGATAGTTAAGAAAAATAAATTGAAGAGAAACTTAGTACTTTCTTCAACAATTAATTGTACAAAATAGTTATATTAAATCATAAATGTATCTACAATAATTATACTAACTAATCTCTCTCTCTCTCTCTCTCTCTCTCTCTCTCTCTCTCTCTCTCTCTCTCTCTCTATATATATATATATATAATTTATTAAAAAAAAGGAACAGTGTATATATATATATATATATATATATATATATATATATATATATATATATATATATATATATATATAATTTATTAAAAAAGGAATTTGAAAAGACACTGGAGTTTGTAGAGTCAAAGTCTAATAGAATAATAAACGTAGTTTTCTACTTTAAAGTTAACAATTCATGTTCCTTAATACCCTTAAAACATGAATTCATTTTAATTAACATAAACATTTAAAAATATTTGATTCTTACACATGATTAGAATTTAGAATTTGAATAGCCAAATCCTTGAAAGTTAAGCAACCTACTTCCTATTGGTTCGTACTCCCTCTATTTTCTTTTTCTTTTTCCGATTGGGCTAGAGGATTACCTTTATCAATATCGGATGTCGGGGAACTTTGAAATGCCATAGCTAGATTAAGGTTGTAAGCTCGAGCAAGAATAGCACAAAACCAAGATCGAGATCTGCAGAGAAAAAATAAGTAAAAAAAGGTCAGAATAAAAATCCAAAAGAAAAGTGAACTTTCCCTCGGATTCTTGGGAAAAAGAGATCGGAACATATGAACTCGTCTGACTTAGATTGAAAGTAAAGGGATCGAAAACACCGGTGATTGCAGATCTGAAAAAAGACGTCGCAGAGAGAGAGAGAGAGAGAGAGAGAGAGAGAGAAAACCTAAAAGTTAGAAAGTGAAAAATGGAATAGGGGACCATCCCCTATTTATACAAGAGTAAAAAACATAACTACCCCAAAATTAATGCCACATCGCGAAATTTACTTGTTCTCTCACCTTATGGGCTCATTTTAAGATACCAAGCTCGAAAATGGACTCGCTAAGTATTTTGAAGGACTTATGATAGGATTATACCCAGTGCAAAGATGTCGGCTAAAGGAAATAGGCCCAAGAAAAAGCCCATGGGCCGAGCACTTGGATTAGCTCAGGATGACTTGATATGTTCGGACGACTGAGATCAAGCGCGTGGAAGCCATTCGGTCGTACCGAGCTGAATTAAAAATCCACAAAAAGCAATGACAAAACCGTAATAAAATAAATGATTGTTGCACCTCGGTCCGTACACGATATTGAAGTATCCCTTGGGTATTACCCTCTATAAATATTGTTCATTTCACTTTATTTACTTTATGTTTTACTAGCTCTAAATTATTATGCTAATTATGTTCTTTCACTCCCTAGAATCTGAACTAACTTAAGTATTAGAGTGATGTTGAGGTTTTCCCTCACCCTCCTACACTTTGCTCTTCTTCGCAGGTATGAGCTTCTCACCCTGACTCCAAGCCCGGACATCTTTGCTCTTCCTTCTAGCTCGGCTCGGCCCCTAGCTCTTTATCCTAGCCTCCCTCTCCTAAGTCAGATCTAAAAGGGAACGTTAGCTCTTTATTCGGGAACACATCAACAATCATGTTATCACTTCACCAAATTCTTCTTAAAGGCCTTCAAACTTATTTATAAATGAAACTATTTATGTTGAATCAGGATCAGGGACGATTCCCGAGATTTTTAAAAATACTACTCGATATAGTAATTTTTATATGTAGTACGGATTTTTTTTATCAAGTTCGCCCCCCATTTTTTTTTTTTTTTTTTGCAGTTTTTATCAGGTAGGTCGGCATACTGTTACAGTTTTTCGTCCTCAAAAGACCATTCCTGACTTCGTCCCTGATCAGAATTCACGTACTACTCTCAATAACTTCAACTCGATCATCAAGCTGATTTGTACTGGATTTTTTTTCTTTTTCCAAAGAGAGAAAAAATATAAAAAGGAAAATCAAGACAATCTAAATTGTGCTTCGGAGATTCTTTGATTTCTTCACTCTATTAATCAAAGGGAATTGCTAGGGAGCTAAAATTTAGCTAATTAATTGGCTAAATTCCCAAATTAGATACGCGAAATGACTACTTTGCCCTTAAGATTTTATTAACTTATTTATTATATTTCCTATTATTTTGAGTAACAAAAAGTATTAAATATGGGTATGTCCCCACCTATCAATCCAACATGGAATTTTAATCATTTTACAAAAAAAAAATTCACTATCAATTCCCTCATTTTCTGACAGCCACCATTCCCCATTTCCCTTTCAAATCATCACCATGATCATTGTCTTTCCTCTCAAATTCCCTTACTCCATTGATAATGCCCAAAAACAATTATGATGATAAAAGATTACTTGAATGTAAAAAATGCCCAAAAACCAATCCCCCTTTCCCTTTTAAAGCATTATGTTGTTTGTATATTTTTACCAGAAATTTTCTGTTTAAATTTAGGATGCAAAACTATATTTTTCCCTTTATGTTGATTGCAATTAGCTGAATGGAAACGTTTAAGAGCTCAACACTTTAGCCAAAACAAGATTACTTATTGGAATGATTAACAGCTAAATCATTAACAACAAAATTAAACAATTAACAGCAAAATTTACACAAGGATAGTATATTACTTGACATAATATTTTTGAAATAGAGATTACTAAATTACATTAGCCAAACTAAACACAACATTACCACATTAAACTGAAAACTACAAGACATTAAGCAATTTAAACCAAAAACAAAAGAAGTTTTCCTTACATTTAGGACTGTTAAAATGGAGCTAATTACTAACCAACATACACAATAGTCGTTAAAAAACCAAAGGACTTAGCATCTTCAAAGAACCCAGTGGTCAAAATCTTCATCTGGTTCTTCACCGATGCCAAGCTAAGCAGCAAAAGGCAGAAAATCTTCCCCAAAATATTTCAACATTCTTCCCCAGAACAAACAACCAAGCAGCAAACATCTAACACAATCCAGAGCCGGCTTCAGAACTCCCAACCACAAATAATATATCTATAAATTTAAGCACACATTCACCGCACCGCCGGTAGAACCACTCCCATTTTGACCTTACCAGTGGTCCCCTGTTCCCGGTATCATAACCCAGGGACGAGGAAGTTGGCATCCCAAGTGATAACACCGTACCCATGTTGTCTGACCCCGAGTCCGAATCACAAGTAATTGGGTTCAAAGGCGACCCTCCAAGAAGGGTAGCAAAATTTCGTGTTTGTGTCCGGGGATTTGGGAAACGCCTTCGAACCGCTAGGGGGTTGGGATTTGAGGAAGAACTTGGTGAAGGAGATACCATTACAGAAGGACTGTTGGGCAAATTTACAAATGCTCGGGAACGGGGAGGAGTGGTGAAAGAATCCTGATGAGGGGTGATTGTTGAAGGTGCGACAAGAAAAGGCATTGAAGAAGTTCTTGGTCGACCTCTTCTGGCCTGCTTTCCCACTCGAACAAATCTTCCTAGTAAGGCCCTTCCATCCAACCTGCTTGGGAGTTGCTGGGGCATAACCAACCTTGGCTGCCCCTCAATTTCGTCAAGGATGGTGTGGACCATAACAAGTGTAGGGTCTCTATTCATGCAAGACCTGATGTTTTCAAAACCAAATTGTGTAACGAGGAGACCAAAACTCAAACGCAACTCATGTTTGCATAAGGCTTCTTCAACCATAGCAATGGTTGGGACATTTGGGCTGGATGGTTCACTGACCGGTAAAGTTGGAAGCATTTGTTCACTCGCCGAAATTTCTGCAAGAGACTTGGATCTCTTTCCAAATGTAGATATTTTTTCTTCTTCTTCTTAGGCACTAAAAATCTTTTCTTGTTTGGCAGTGATTTAGCTCTCTTCTTTTAGACATAGAAGATGAAATCATATTTATAAGGTGTAAAATTGTACTGTATAAATTCAATAAAAATGTGTGATGTGTGGATTGATTTTATTTTTAAGGTGGAAGGGTTTAAAAGGATTTTTTAATTGAGTACAAATCTATTCTTGGACACCGGCCGGGAACCAGTGTCAGTGATGGAAAAAAATTACGGTTCTGTTTTGGTGAAGAAGATGAAGTACTGATCAAGTGTCAGTGTATTACTGTTTGGTTTTGTGTTCTAATGGAAAAATTGGAGGAGGTTTTGATTTAGGGATGAAATCTCCCAGAGATGGGATGTGATTTGAGTTCTCAAGAGAGAAATTTGGGGGAGAATTTAATACCGCCATCATTACTCCTACAACTCTCAGGCTATACAACCCTAGAGTAGGCATGATTAGGCGGAGACAGCATCATTGCTTTGAAACTCCCAAGTCAAATTCTCGAGTTCTGCGATTTTTCTTGGAACCTCCGTCAATTATAAGCGCCATATATAATTTCCACCGTTTTACCTACAAACTATGGCAATTGGTAAGGCTGGCTTGGTAACTCAGTTTAGGGATTAGAATATCTTGGTAGGACCAGTTCTCTTCTTCTTTTTATTTCTTATTTTCATCTTCAATATTATAATTTATTTTTTTAATCTTTTTTTAGTTAATGCAATATTTGTTTTATTAATTATAAGTTAATGTAATATATATTTATTTATGCAATACATTTTTAATACAATATTAAATAAATAAATTGTTTATTGTTTATTGTTCATAAAAAAACACAATATTATTGTAGGGAAACACAAGAATATAATTGTTAATATAACTTGTAAAATTAAATTATATATTAATTTAAATTAGCACAATATTAAATAATTTAGTTGTTTACTGTTCATACTTGTTAGAGCAATAATCAAAGAAATATATACGAATGTATAACAATTGAATGTAGTACCTAATGTTCTTGTATGTGACAATATTATAAGACGAATACTTGTTAGAGCGATAACTAAGCGAATATATACGACTGTTTAACAAGTCATGTAGTACACAATGTTCTTGTGTACTACAATACTATAACACGAATACTTGTTAGAGCAATAAAAAAAAATATACGACAGTATAACAAATTGAATGTAGTACCTAATGTTCTTCTATGTGACAATATTATAAGACGAATACTTAATATGTGTGGTGAAATCTTTTAGATTCATAATCAACTACAATATCTATGTACAATCAAAATATGTGTTGTGAAATCTTTATTTAGAAATAAATGTAAGGGTCCCTACGCAAATTACCATAATAAAAGAAACATCCAGCATTTTGTATATTTAAAAATTGAGGTACTAGATGGTAAATTATTTGTAGTACATTTTCTGGCAATTTTCCAAGGTAAAGGGACCTAGGGTTTGCAAATAGTGTGAAGAACGAGTACTTAGGGTAACAAAAATAAACAAGTTAAGTTTGCCACGTCATAGATCCCGAAATACCCTAGTGCTAAATATCAACCATCCATTTAAACCAATCTAACGGTGTAAAATTATTACCAATTTGTGACTTTTTCACCAAGGCTGTAGTGCGACCCAATTAATGTTCTGCAACATTCACAATTAATGATGGCCGACGAATCGTTATGTGGACGGTTAAGATCATTACGATCTCATCAACAATCATGATATATTTTTAAATTCAATTAATCTAAGGTGTTGGAATATAGATCAAACGGTCCGTACATATATCGTACGCTCATGAACCAACTCTATATGATAATGCTATATACATACATATTCCTAATACCACCCACCCAACTTTCCATCTACCTTACAATTCTCCTTCACTTGAAATTCTTTTCTTCCTAGGAAATTCGAATTCGTTCTTCTTCCTTTGCAGAATACTTTTTCATTTATAGTTCTTCTGCCATCAATTAATTTTCTTGATATTGAGGCGTAATTAAGGTGGGGTGTCATGTGTTAGGGATCAATATAGAATATTAGGATTCCCTGGATTGGGTAAAAACTCAAATCGTCACCGCCATTAAAAGAACCCAGCCCCCCATACACCCCTTCATTTTCTACGTTCAGAATTCCCAAACACATACATCTATTCATCTCCTATAAAAGGGCTCAAATACACACGGTTACTTATCATAAATTTTCTGTTTTTATTTGAGTTTTGAAATACTTTAATTACTCAAAATTCGAAAAATATGGTGAGGGGTGTTGAACTTCCCTATTTCCAGATCGGTGATAAAGTTGAAGTTAGAGAATACGAGTTGGGGTTCTTGGGATCATACTACGCAGACAAAATCATTTACCCATTAGGGGTAATAGATTTTTGGTCCAGTATAATACCCTTCACAATGTGTCCAAGAGCACCCCTCTTTTAGAGGTGGTAGAGCAAAGGTTTCTCCGGTCTCTGCCACCAACCATGAAGGCCCCTTGGTTGCCAATGGGTGATGACGTAGATGTTTACTAGAAGGACGATTGGTGGTCTGGTAGCGTCATCGCTTTTAATCAAAGGGATAGGAGGTACACTATTAAGTTTCCACACTACCCCGACGAGGTTGCTGAATTTCACATTTCTGATATTCGCATTCACCAAGAGTATGTGCAGCGCGACGGGGGTTGGGTGTGGACCATTTGAAATCAATGGTGTTGGGTTTTTCTGGGTTGTTTGTTATATGGTTCGGTTTATTTGGTATTTTGTTTTATTTGATTCGATTTTGAAAAAAGTCAAAATAATTCGGTTTTCAATTTTTAAAAACCGAATTACCGAAATACTGAATAGACCAATTTTTATTTCTATTATTAAAAAACATTTGTATTATACTGATAAGTATTATTAATATTACTTAGAGTTGTCATCAAAGCATCTGTTTCAATGACATTCTGTTATCAAATGTTAGGTCTGTCTCATATTATTCCCCGCTCATGCCCCGAATTATTGGAGACTTAATGAATTATGTTATTGTTGTAGAGTTTTAATTTTATTCTTAATTTTTAGTTTATTTTAATTGTGCATTATAATTTATCTTTTGTCTAATTTTTATTAAGTTGAGCTCCACAAGAAAAAATGAAATTTCGAGTACAAACCGAACCGAACCGAACCAAACTATACTAAAATAATTTCAGTATTCGGTATTTGGTTTCCATAAAAGTTTGGTTCGGTTTGGTCTTCATAAAACGTTATAAAACAAAACAGAATTTCGAAATTTAGTTCCGAATACCGAACCGAATAACGAATGCACACCCCTATATATAAGATTCGGGTCACGAGCCAAATGAGTCGAATCTTTCTTAACTCAAGCTCAAGTCATATTTTAGATGAGTCAAAATTCTTGGTTCATGTATTTCTCATTTAACTAATGAATATGGTCCATCAAGCCAAATATAGAACCGAACCGTAAACTACTCAAGCACTAGCTGACAACTTATTTTCAGCCTTATTTATGTTGTTATTTTAAGTTTCTATTTTCACAATAATGTTTTGTAAATTTATTATGTCACTTATTCCAATTATGTGAAGAATTATTAATTATCTATGTAAAGACATTTCAAATAAGAACCAGCATAGCTGACATTGCACGTTATCTTCCGTCAGACTCCATGTAACATTAACATTCTATGCAACATTCGTAACTATATTCTTTTTCATTAAACATACCCACAAAGTCAATTCATTTTCATTTTTGTTGAAGGCAAGTTCTTGCATAATGTTTTAGGTATATTAGCTTAAAGAGGCAAGATCACTCTATCTTGGTCTACATTTCTTCTAGTGAAACCCTCGTGTCTGCATGCTACAAACTATATTTTTATAGGGAACATTGAAGAATAAATAAATAATAAATTGAAAAGAAATTTGATGGTGGTGGATCAATAAACCAACGATAATGAGAAGAGTGTACTCTCTCTCTCTCTCTCTCTCTCTCTCTCTCTCTCTCTCTCTCTCTATATATATATATATATATATATTCTATACTACAATTTTCACATTCATAATTCTAATTATGACTTCAAGCCGCACAAGATACATAGTTAAACCGTTTATGTATAGGAGCCTTGGAATATAAAAAAACTAACTAGGACTTAGAAAATTAATACCTAATAAATCTTCTAAATATTTTTGATTTAATAATAGAACATTGCCTACCCGAGATCCTGCTGATACGAGAACCCTTTGCGCTGAGTACGACCTTAGTTGTTGTGTTCATCCGTATCCTATTTGTTAATCTAACTCCATATAAACAAATAAAGCTCATACAGTCAAGTTAATGTGAATATAAGTACAAGTATAATGTAAGAACTTGAAAGTAAAGAGATAGAGTTATAAGATCAAACACAAGGATGTAGAGTGGTTCGATCACAAAGATCTACATCCACTACCTTGGGACACACCCAAGGATTTTGGAAACTTTCCACTAGCTTAACTTGAGAGATTACAAGGAAGCACAAACCAACTAATGGTCTTTTACACACTCACGTAACCTTCCACCCTTGGGAACTCTTTCTCTAATCTAGTCTACTAAGTGAGAAGGTTTTACGAACACATCAACCCTACTTCTATTTCGGGTTCACCATTCACTCTAGTTCCTACAATTACAAAAAAGATACACTCCAACTAATGGAGGCCCAAAACCACCACTCTCACATACAAGCCTTGCCACTCAACCCATTACAAAGAAAGATAATCTCAACACATGAGATTTTATATTTAAGCTCAAGAAAGAAAAATCCCTCTAAGGGTTGAATATTACAATTAAAGCTCTAACTCATATTTGAGAATTAAAGAATATGTAGATGAAGCTATTTCTCAAATAGAAATGTTTTGATGAATGATTTGAAAGAATTAAGCTCATAAAAGTGTTTGATTGGCTTGATCAAAGAACAAATTTCAGCCTTAAAGGCTTTATATAGGGTCCACAAATTGCTAGCAAATCGAGTTACAACGGCTAGATTTTTGTCTTGACAGGACAACGTAGGTTGACCGAACTAGGCAGTCGGTCGCCCGACGTGTTCTGAAAGTTAAGATCAAAGGCTTCTGTCTTGATCTCGGTAGACCGTGATAAGTGGTCCGGTCGACCTGGGCAAATGCCGGTCAACTGACCTGAAGTAGGTCTTACGAGATATTTATAGCCGTTGGAGTCTTGGAACATTCAAAAGTGATAAAGTACAAAAGACACTTCGGTCGACCAGACAACACATGTCAGTCGACCGGACTTCATCAGGTCACCCGAGGTCTAGGACCCAGTCGACCGGACTTCAGTCCATAAGTGGGTTTTCCACTTGATCAACTTTCTAATGTTCTCAAACTCATGCCTAAGTGTTTTTGAAAGATATTTAAAACATTTTAAAGATCTTAGGCATTAACCAACACTTAAAGAATGATTTGCAAAACCTTTGAAAGATTAAATCAAAGTATGAAATATGGTTTTGAAAATATGCAAGAGTATGAGCTTCATCATACTATAAACTAACATTCATCAAATAAGATTAGTCACAAGAATATACCTATACATCTTGACTAATCTTCTTCTTGGTCTTCAAGTTTACAAGATGAGTTCCTCTTTGAGCTTGGACTTGAGACCTTTGATCAACCTCTTCTTGTGATGAAGTCCTTTATAGTCTGGTTAAAATATGGGAATGATCAGAGGTCGGTAAATATACGCGAAAAAAATTAAAAATAATAATTCCATGTATTAGTTATTATCTATTTTTCTTCTGATTCCTAAACATCTTTGAGGGAATGTAGCCCCCCACCATTAAAGAAGTGGAAGTCTATTTCTATTTTTTGGTTGTTACATACAGACATAAAAGGGAATAACGGTAAGACTACGTACATCCAGAGACGGATGTAGGTGGTGGCCACTGGGGTCATTTGACCCTGGTGAATTGTTTTTTTAATTATATATGATTATTTTACTCCATTTAGATAATAAATATATAAATGATCCCAGTGAATTGTTGTGTATATCAAATGACCCCAGTGAATTATATTTCTGGATCCGTCACTGCATACATCGACACCTTCCTCAGACCCTGCTAATACGGAGACTTGTGCACTGAGTACTTCCTTTCACAGACATACAGAAAATGGCCTTTAGTTTTAAATCAACTTTGGTTATAACTTCTCTTTTAAACATGTCAAAGTTTTGTGATGTATTATTGTTCATGCAGAGTCATAGGATGAGCCCCCCTCCCCATCATTCCTAAAAAAAGGTTACAAAGAAGGCCCCAAACCTTAAGAAACTGTCGGCATGATACCAAAGATGCTTTGATAGTGATTTGGCAACTAAGACTAACCCAAAAAAAAAAAATGCTGGTTTCAAATAATTTCATCATTTCCCGGTAATTTTTTTAATTTTTTCCCCGTATATTTACCTTCGTTATTTATTAACAACATGATCATCGCGCATGATTGTGTTCTAAATTTTTTATTCTTCGACTAATTTGACATTTTCTTGAGTTGCAGCAAAGATCTATGAGGTGAAATATCATTTTGCAAGCGATAGTTTATGCGTGAAAGATCATTATTTATATTCTTTCTTCTAACAAGTTTGATGATTTGGTCTAATGAAGACTTGATTAGTAAGGTAATGAGGGAATAAGATAAAGTCATAAACTTTGGATTTTTATTGTCTGAATATGACTTAAAATGGTCCTTTTCTTCATGACAAAGCAAAAACCTTTTTTTCTCTCTTTGAATCTTACTGTTTTACAAGAAATGTCTTTGTAATGGTTGTGATTTGGTGAACTTTGATATGTTTTTATCTCTTTGTTTCTTCTCCTACTATTGCTGGATACTTCTACAAAAATGTGTCCTTGTCTCCAATAGAGAGATAATCCAATTTGTTGGAGCCATGTTGCTCCTATTACTTCTAACCAAAGGGTAAAATTGTCCAAAAAAGAGTAAAGTAACTCTTACAGTCTACTTTGTTGAAATATCTGACTCCAAATGTAGTATTTGACAATTTTACGTCTCTTTTACTCTAATAGAGCAACTTGCTCCAACAAGCATTGTCATACGCTTTTTTGTATATATACAAAGTCATTTGGCCAAGAATGATGCAATATGGATAGAAAAAGGGGAAAAATTGTCTAAAAAGAATAAAGTAACTCTTACCGTCTACTTGTAGAAATACCTAACGATCCAGAGTAGCATTTGACAACTTTGCGTCTCTTTTACTCTAATGGAACAACTTCCTTCAACAAGCACTGTGGCAAGTTTTAGTTATATATATATATATATATATATATATATATATATATATATATATATATATATATATATATAATGTCAGTTGGTCAAGAATGACGCAATATGAACAACAAAAGGCATATAGATACAAGTAATTTAGGGCATTGCATTGGATTGGCCATGGTTTGGCATAAAGGGCCACCTATGGCAGTCATTTTTTTTGGACCAACATTTATGTCCAGAACAGATTTGCCAATTCCGTCCTGGGATCCGTTCTCGGCTAACGTGGCATATTGCAGACGTGCCTCGCCACGTCAGCTGAGAACGGAGGCAAATCCATTCTCCCCCCATGACGAAATTAGCAAATCCATTCTCCCACTCCAGTAGCATTGTCAAAAACACTTAGTTTTTTTCTTCATCCAATTCGAGAACGGATTTGCCAATTCCGTTCTGGCCTGACAGAAGCTTTGTGCAAGAAACACTTTGAGTTTTATTTTTTCCCTACAAATTTTTCAGTTGGTATTTTACAACAAAAAAAAATCACTAAAACATAATATTAACAAAAAAATGTGTACAAAAATTACTTGGACAAAAGTTGCATTTTTAATAAAAACGAACAACGTAAAAAACAAATCATATGTAACATAAATTAAACAAATTAAAGAAAAGACACTAAATGTAATGTCATATCTACCGCCCCGACGGTGTGTATATAACAGTCTTTTACGGGTTATTCCGTAGATAATACGTGTGACCGTCTCTCGTTCGCAGGGCACTACCATGCTCCATTTCTTTGACTTCAGCGCCTTCGGGGTCGATACGTATCGGCTCTTCAGGTGAATCTAGCTGGAGCAGTGGAGTCTGATGTTGCGTCTGTGTCTAGTCCAGGCCTAGGCTGTACGAGGGCGTCGCACCAAAAAAGACATCCGGTTGTCCCGATGAAGAGGGCCCTGAAGAAACCCAAGAGGGGGGGTGAATTGGGTTTTAACTAAACTTTCTAACTTTTTCGAATCTTTGCAATGCTTGTGTAAGTTAGAGCAAGATGAATAAAAGCTAAAGCAAAACCCAATAACAAGACAAAGGATTTATAGTGGTTCGACTCACTTAGAATCTACATCCACTACCTTGAGCCGCACCCAAGGATTTTCAATAACTTCACTAAGAAGAATGCCCACACAAAGTAGGACTTTACACTAGTGGCTAACTCACAAAGAGTTTTACAACACAACCACTTTACAAAGAAACTCACTAAGAGCTTGCCCACACAAAGTAGGACTTTTACAATTGCCCACACAAAGTAGGACTTATAACCCTATCACTAAGAAAGGGAATGAGAAGGTTTAAGTACAAAGTTTGATCACTCTTCTAAGTGAAAGATATACCTTTGAAGCACAAATAATTTAGCTCTTTGAACATATGAAGTTCACTCTTTGTCTTGCATTTGAAATAACACCTTTGAATGCTTTAGATCATGGCAATGAAGTGCATTTTCTTTGTTGGTGTATTGGCTTGATGAGAAATCAATGAGAATATGTTTTGCAAGCCTTGGAATGTTTCTCTAGCTTTGGAGTATTTATACATTTCAAATTTGGCTGAAAATCGAGTCTCCAACGGTCAAAAAACGGCTAGTAGAAACAGAGTTCGGTTGACCGAAACAAGTCTCGGATGACCGACCAAAAACTCGGTCGACCGAACCATCATCTCGGTCGACCGACCCAAGCTTAGGTCGACCGAACTTTGACAGAACAACTCTCAGTAAATCCTTCGGTTGATCCGAGAAAATCTCGGTTGACCGACTTTTCAGAGTATGAGAGATGATGTTTTGACCTTTGTTTTGAAATCTCTTGAAGTCTAAAAGGTTTTCCCAAATTGTAATAAATAAGAATACTTGGAAAACTTTTCTAAAAGACTTATCTATGAAATCAAAGGCTTTTTGGATAAGAACACATGTAAAGATCATTTTGAAACTTAAGCCTTTTGAAAACGTGTTTATGAAAACATGTATGCAAGACTAGAGTGAAGAGCTTATGTTCATGAGAGCTTTGGTTAGAGCTATATAAGATAAAGACTTATAGAGACAAAGCTAATCTAACCAAACCTAAGTCTTCAATCTTGAAAGATGAGCCTTGAATAATACGACTTTGAATCTTGATCATGGCTTGATTGAAGTACTTAGAGCTTCCAATCTATGTTCCGATATTCTATCACAAAGATATAAACATTAGACACAAACATCAAGTGTTTGTCCATTATCAAAAACCGAGTTCGATCGCCCTTAGGGCTAACAATCTCCCCCTTTTTGATTATGTCAAACTTTGATGTAATTAGATAGGATATGGACAATATTAAGTACAAGGAAGCATGGCAAAAAGATCTTATAACAAATAGGAGCAAAGACTAGTGCTTTCAAGATAAAACTAATGAAGACTAAAGCACTAGCATGATAACCTTCTTTTTGCCAAATACATCTAGGGACTCTTAGAAGAGCCCTATTTCCCAACCAACCTCCTTGCCTCCTTCCTTCCATAATATAGCATTCTTGTGTGTAATATACATACCTTAGTTTACACAAGAAGCTAACTTACCATTTTCATCAATGTCGATGTGAGTGCTAAAGATCCTATTATAAAGAACATGCTCACACAAACATTAGAACTTACAATGGTTTGTTATCATCAAAACAACATAGAATATGCCCTTAGGGCTAACAATCTCCCCCCTTTTTTGATGATGACAAAACATTGATGCAAATGGGAATAATATGCAAAATAAAGATACCAAATGTATGCATGAGATAAGGATATTAAGGATCCAAGCAAGTAGATGTTTTCTCAAAAAAAATCTACTCCCCCTATATTAAAGAATCCCTTATCTCTCCCATTTTGCAAGTTCTAAGCTTTCTCCTTTTGTAAATAACTTCTCTTGGCACATTTGCAACACTAAAACTTCTCCCTCTTTTTTGTCAAAATCAAAAAGGGATATCAGAGCGCCAATAAGAAAAGCATTTTAACGAAAAGTAAAGATTAATTATGGAGAAGCTTGATGAAATTTTAATAATCCTCCCCATATAAAGAAAAACTTAAAAACCATGGAGACAACTTGATGGTCTTGTAGATTGATAAAATAAGAACCAAATGATCAATCCTAAAGACCAAAAATAATTATGAAGAAGGATTACTTATGAATAAGCTTAGTTGATTTCTAAAAAACAAAGAGTCCATAAAAACACATAAATCCAAAAGATGGTCATGTATGGCTCAAAAAGAATATCAACATAACCTAAAAACAAAGGAGATAGGGAAAAAACCTTAAAGAACAATCTCCCCGTTTATCAAACATACGATGTTAGCTATTTGATATTTAAAACCAAGTATGGCACAAATTGACCAATTGTAAAACATGATACCAATTGAAAATAAAGCCAATTGTAACACACGTTTGAAAATATAGCTAACAAAGTACTTGTGGAAGTGATACCATGAATACATAAGTTAAGCACATGTACCACACCCAAAAGAAGTAGAGGGAAGTGTAAGAAAACACTTTTGAGTACATTCCTCTAACAAGTTAATGGTTAGCTAAATGAGTATACAAACTCTTAAAGCAAGACTAACCAAAAACTACAATGAGATCACAAATGATAAGAAAATGAAGACTATGATCTCAAAGTTATTAAGGGAGAGTATATGTGACACCAATTGAAGACATAAACAATTATAACACATATAACTTCCAAAATAACTTACACAAGTTGGCTATAAGATAAAAAAGATGAAAAGCAAGCCAACAAGTGATGTGATGATGTAAAATATGAACAATAGAGCATATATGCATCACCTATTTTGAGGGAGGTATTTTAAAAATATTTGAAAAACTCCCCCTTAGGTTGTGCCACTTCCAAACAATCAAATAGACACAACCTATGGCATAATCAACGCCACTAACACAGTTTACATCCTAAGTCAAGCATCTAGACGATCAACCACAAAAGATTAATGCTATAGACTTGAATATAAACACAACCCCTATATGCAATGAAGATCAAGTAACAACATAGCAAAGCATATAACAAACTCCCCCAAAGCATAAAACACTAATTAATAGAGGGGAGGGGGTTGTAAAAGGAGATTTCATCACAAAGATCAAATCATTAAGCTCACTAATAACATGCTCAAGAGAATCAAAAACATATGAAGAGCAAGCATGTTATAAAATCTCCAAGGTGCCCATTTCAAGAACAATTGAACATAATATGGAAAGTAAGATCAATAATTGTTCAAGGAAATGAAAAGAGATTGAGTTTAGTAATATCTCATTGAATTTGATGAATGCTTTTGCACTTTGAGTTCCTTCAATGAGTTCCTTGAGCTTCTCAATCTTCTTTGCATGACAAGTGTAGAGTCATCAATGATGGGTGACTTTTCTTTTGATGAACCCTCTACAATCTTGTGATCCTTGGCATTGGACTCTTTTCTTGGAGTCTTAGCTCACTTGTGCCATTCCTTGTAGTTCATATCTTCTTTTTGAACTTTAGAACACTTTGTAACCTACAAGGAATTCTTGAGAACTAATTTGGTACCTTTTCAAAGGTCCTTCAAGATTAGCTCAATTTCTCAAGTAAACACATATTTTCTTAAGGATCAAAAACCAAGGACAACTAGATGGATTCTTAAATGAATATGACATATCAAAACAAGAATCAATCAAGTTGCATATGCTACATCTCATAGATACTTTAGCTCAATAGACATGGATAAACAAGAGCATGCTAAAGGTCATCTATATAATTATTGAATTCAAGCATGTGAGATGCACCATATATAAGAGCAAGCATATAAAAATATATATATCAAAAACACTTAACCACATTAATTAAAGTGTTAAGAGAAGGTGATTTTGATACCTTTGCTTTCTTACCAACTGATGAAGATATTGATTGACACTTTGGCTCTTGTCATCACTTGATGCTTTGCTCTAAGAACTTAACCAACTTGGTTCTCCAATTTGATTACCATTTGAGCTTTGAGAATCCAAGTGTTAAGGAGTGCTTTTGAATTTCTTCCATTGGCACATCTCCTTTGATTTCTTCCCAATGCCACTTCTCTTTGAATCAAGTCCATTGAAGCTTTGTGGCATACATCTTTATAAGAACCTATAAACTCAAGGGAGGAGTAGCTTTTGGTACCCACTTTTGTTTGGGTCCATTGGGGTTAGTTAAAATACGTTTGACTCTCCAAACCGTTTTTACCCCTTTTTTCAATCTTTCTCTTCACATAGCATCTAACACTTGTATGACCATGTTTACCACAATAAGTGCAACAAGTAGATGACATAGCAAATATATGAATATGCTCATGATATTTATTTTGCTTATGTGAAGTGCTAGCATGCACAAATTGATTTCTAGGTGCCTTAGAAGAGCTAGCAATAGCAACATGATTAGCAATATAACCTAATCCATGTTTAACATGTGAAGCACATTGCATGCCAAGAATTTGATCAAGATTTTTCTTACCCTTAGTAAAGTTATCAACGAGAAGGGTAAGATCTTTAACTTTGTTCTCCAATTGATCAAACTCAACAAGCTTGTTTTCTAAAGAAGACAATTTATCACAAGCTTCTATGTATTGTAATGAAGATGAATTGCAAGTAGTAATAAGATCATCATTTTCACATTTCAAGCAATTAACATCATCACACAACTTCTTATTGTCAACAACCAACTTAGCATTTTCAACAAGCAAAGATTCAATTTTAAGCTTCATATCTTTGTTTTGCTTGGCACATTTTCTCAATTGATCATACATATCAATTAAAAGCTCATTTGGATCATCCTCAACATTATCATCATCATCACAAGAATATGAAATTGAGGGAGAAGAATGTACATCATTACCAATTGCCATGAAGCATAAGTTGGCGGATTCATCATCACCGTCATCACTTGAAGAGCTTAATCCTTCATGAGTATCTTCAAGCGTTTTCCACATAGAGTGGGCGGATTTGCTTCCAAGGATACGGTTGTACTCCTCCGGACTTAAGGCACAACTAAGGATGTTCATTGCCTTGTAATTTTGAGTCATCTTCTTAGACTCAAGCTCATTTAACTCTTTGTCCGGTTTGGGTACATGAACACCATCCACCATCTTTGTTGGCACATATGGACCATCTTCAAATATATGCCATAAAGAATAATCTACGGAGCATACATATATCTTGAATCGGTCTTTCCAATCATCAAAATGATTTTCATCAAGAAGTGGTGGTCTATCAATGGAAGTCCCCTCTTGGTATGCTAAAGCGGAATAATCGGCCATTAATCTTTTCTTCAAGCTATTAAGCTAAAGATGAAGACGAGGCTCTGATACCAATTGAAGAAACCCAAGAGGGGGGTGAATTGGGTTTTAACTAAACTTTCTAACTTTTTCGAATCTTTGCAATGCTTGTGTAAGTTAGAGAAAGATGAATAAAAGCTAAAGCAAAACCCAATAACAAGACAAAGGATTTATAGTGGTTCGACTCACTTAGAATCTACATCCACTACCTTGAGCCGCACCCAAGGATTTTCAATAACTTCACTAAGAAGAATGCCCACACAAAGTAGGACTTTACACTAGTGGCTAACTCACAAAGAGTTTTACAACACAACCACTTTACAAAGAAACTCACTAAGAGCTTGCCCACACAAAGTAGGACTTTTACAATTGCCCACACAAAGTAGGACTTATAACCCTATCACTAAGAAAGGGAATGAGAAGGTTTAAGTACAAAGTTTGATCACTCTTCTAAGTGAAAGATATACCTTTGAAGCACAAACAATTTAGCTCTTTGAACATATGAAGTTCACTCTTTGTCTTGCATTTGAAATAACACCTTTGAATGCTTTAGATCATGGCAATGAAGTGCATTTTCTTTGTTGGTGTATTGGCTTGATGAGAAATCTATGAGAATATGTTTTGCAAGCCTTGGAATGTTTCTCTAGCTTTGGAGTATTTATACATTTCAAATTTGGCTGAAAATCGAGTCTCCAACGGTCAAAAAACGGCTAGTAGAAACAGAGTTCGGTTGACCGAAACAAGTCTCGGATGACCGACCAAAAACTCGGTCGACCGAACCATCATCTCGGTCGACCGACCCAAGCTTAGGTCGACCGAACTTTGATGGGAACAACTCTCGATAAATCCTTCGGTTGATCCGAGAAAATCTCGGTTGACCGACTTTTCGAGTATGAGAGATGATGTTTTGACCTTTGTTTTGAAATCTCTTGAAAGTCTAAAAGGTTTTCCCAAATTGTAATAAATAAGAATACTTGGAAAACTTTTCTAAAAGACTTATCTATGAAATCAAAGGCTTTTTTGGATAAGAACACATGTAAAGATCATTTTGAAACTTAAGCCTTTTGAAAACGTGTTTATGAAAACATGTATGCAAGACTAGAGTGAAGAGCTTTATGTTCATGAGAGCTTTGGTTAGAGCTATATAAGATAAAGACTTATAGAGACAAAGCTAATCTAACCAAACCTAAGTCTTCAATCTTGAAAGATGAGCCTTGAATAATACGACTTTGAATCTTGATCATGGCTTGATTGAAGTACTTAGAGCTTCCAATCTATGTTCGATATTCTATCACAAAGATATAAACATTAGACACAAACATCAAGTGTTTGTCCATTATCAAAAACCCGAGTTCGATCGCCTCTTAGGGCTAACAATCTCCCCTTTTTGATTATGTCAAACTTTGATGTAATTAGATAGGATATGGACAATATTAAGTACAAGGAAGCATGGCAAAAAGATCTTATAACAAATAGGAGCAAAGACTAGTGCTTTCAAGATAAAACTAATGAAGACTAAAGCACTAGCATGATAACCTTCTTTTTGCCAAATACATCTAGGGACTCTTAGAAGAGCCCTATTTCCCAACCAACCTCCTTGCCTCCTTCCTTCCATAATATAGCATTCTTGTGTGTAATATACATACCTTAGTTTACACAAGAAGCTAACTTACCATTTTCATCAATGTCGATGTGAGTGCTAAAGATCCTATTATAAAGAACATGCTCACACAAACATTAGAACTTACAATGGTTTGTTATCATCAAAACAACATAGAATATGCCCTTAGGGCTAACAATCTCCCCCTTTTTGATGATGACAAAACATTGATGCAAATGGGAATAATATGCAAAATAAAGATACCAAATGTATGCATGAGATAAGGATATTAAGGATCCAAGCAAGTAGATGTTTTCTCAAAAAAAATCTACTCCCCCTATATTAAAGAATCCTTTATCTCTCCCATTTTGCAAGTTCTAAGCTTTCTCCTTTTGTAAATAACTTCTCTTGGCACATTTGCAACACTAAAACTTCTCCCTCTTTTTGTCAAAATCAAAAAGGGATATCAGAGCGCCAATAAGAAAAGCATTTTAACGAAAAGTAAAGATTAATTATGGAGAAGCTTGATGAAATTTTAATAATCCTCCCCATATAAAGAAAAACTTAAAAACCATGGAGACAACTTGATGGTCTTGTAGATTGATAAAATAAGAACCAAATGATCAATCCTAAAGACCAAAAATAATTATGAAGAAGGATTACTTATGAATAAGCTTAGTTGATTTCTAAAAAACAAAGAGTCCATAAAAACACATAAATCCAAAAGATGGTCATGTATGGCTCAAAAAGAATATCAACATAACCTAAAAACAAAGGAGATAGGGAAAAAACCTTAAAGAACAATCTCCCCGTTTATCAAACATACGATGTTAGCTATTTGATATTTAAAACCAAGTATGGCACAAATTGACCAATTGTAAAACATGATACCAATTGAAAATAAAGCCAATTGTAACACACGTTTGAAAATATAGCTAACAAAGTACTTGTGGAAGTGATACCATGAATACATAAGTTAAGCACATGTACCACACCCAAAAGAAGTAGAGGAAGTGTAAGAAAACACTTTTGAGTACATTCCTCTAACAAGTTAATGGTTAGCTAAATGAGTATACAAACTCTTAAAGCAAGACTAACCAAAAACTACAATGAGATCACAAATGATAAGAAAATGAAGACTATGATCTCAAAGTTATTAAGGGAGAGTATATGTGACACCAATTGAAGACATAAACAATTATAACACATATAACTTCCAAAATAACTTACACAAGTTGGCTATAAGATAAAAAAGATGAAAAGCAAGCCAACAAGTGATGTGATGATGTAAAATATGAACAATAGAGCATATATGCATCACTCTATTTTTGAGGAGGTATTTTAAAAAATATTTGAAAAACTCCCCCCTTAGGTTGTGCCACTTCCAAACAATCAAATAGACACAACCTATGGCATAATCAACGCCACTAACACGGTTTACATCCTAAGTCAAGCATCTAGACGATCAACCACAAAAAGATTAATGCTATAGACTTGAATATAAACACAACCCCTATATGCAATGAAGATCAAGTAACAACATAGCAAAGCATATAACAAACTCCCCCAAAGCATAAAACACTAATTAATAGAGGAGAGGGGTTGTAAAAGGAGATTTCATCACAAAGATCAAATCATTAAGCTCACTAATAACATGCTCAAGAGAATCAAAAACATATGAAGAGCAAGCATGTTATAAAATCTCCAAGGTGCCCATTTCAAGAACAATTGAACATAATATGGAAAGTAAGATCAATAATTGTTCAAGGAAATGAAAAGAGATTGAGTTTAGTAATATCTCATTGAATTTGATGAATGCTTTTGCACTTTGAGTTCCTTCAATGAGTTCCTTGAGCTTCTCAATCTTCTTTGCATGACAAGTGTAGAGTCATCAATGATGGGTGACTTTTCTTTTGATGAACCCTCTACAATCTTGTGATCCTTGGCATTGGACTCTTTTCTTGGAGTCTTAGCTCACTTGTGCCATTCCTTGTAGTTCATATCTTCTTTTTGAACTTTAGAACACTTTGTAACCTACAAGGAATTCTTGAGAACTAATTTGGTACCTTTTCAAAGGTCCTTCAAGATTAGCTCAATTTCTCAAGTAAACACATATTTGCTTAAGGATCAAAAACCAAGGACAACTAGATGGATTCTTAAATGAATATGACATATCAAAACAAGAATCAATCAAGTTGCATATGCTACATCTCATAGATACTTTAGCTCAATAGACATGGATAAACAAGAGCATGCTAAAGGTCATCTATATAATTATTGAATTCAAGCATGTGAGATGCACCATATATAAGAGCAAGCATATAAAAAATATATATATCAAAAACACTTAACCACATTAATTAAAGTGTTAAGAGAAGGTGATTTTGATACCTTTGCTTTCTTACCAACTCGATGAAGATATTGATTGACACTTTGGCTCTTGTCATCACTTGATGCTTTGCTCTAAGAACTTAACCAACTTGGTTCTCCAATTTGATTACCATTTGAGCTTTGAGAATCCAAGTGTTAAGGAGTGCTTTTGAATTTCTTCCATTGGCACATCTCCTTTGATTTCTTCCCAATGCCACTTCTCTTTGAATCAAGTCCATTGAAGCTTTGTGGCATACATCTTTATAAGAACCTATAAACTCAAGGGAGGAGTAGCTTTTGGTACCCACTTTTGTTTGGGTCCATTGGGGGTTAGTTAAAAATACGTTTGACTCTCCAAAGCCGTTTTTACCCCCTTTTTTCAATCTTTCTCTTCACATAGCATCTAACACTTGTATGACCATGTTTACCACAATAAGTGCAACAAGTAGATGACATAGCAAATATATGAATATGCTCATGATATTTATTTTGCTTATGTGAAGTGCTAGCATGCACAAATTGATTTCTAGGTGCCTTAGAAGAGCTAGCAATAGCAACATGATTAGCAATATAACCTAATCCATGTTTAACATGTGAAGCACATTGCATGCCAAGAATTTGATCAAGATTTTTCTTACCCTTAGTAAAGTTATCAACGAGAAGGGTAAGATCTTTAACTTTGTTCTCCAATTGATCAAACTCAACAAGCTTGTTTTCTAAAGAAGACAATTTATCACAAGCTTCTATGTATTGTAATGAAGATGAATTGCAAGTAGTAATAAGATCATCATTTTCACATTTCAAGCAATTAACATCATCACACAACTTCTTATTGTCAACAACCAACTTAGCATTTTCAACAAGCAAAGATTCAATTTTAAGCTTCATATCTTTGTTTTGCTTGGCACATTTTCTCAATTGATCATACATATCAATTAAAAGCTCATTTGGATCATCCTCAACATTATCATCATCATCACAAGAATATGAAATTGAGGGAGAAGAATGTACATCATTACCAATTGCCATGAAGCATAAGTTGGCGGATTCATCATCACCGTCATCACTTGAAGAGCTTAATCCTTCATGAGTATCTTCAGCGTTTTCCACATAGAGTGGGCGGATTTGCTTCCAAGGATACGGTTGTACTCCTCCGGACTTAAGGCACAACTAAGGATGTTCATTGCCTTGTAATTTTGAGTCATCTTCTTAGACTCAAGCTCATTTAACTCTTTGTCCGGTTTGGGTACATGAACACCATCCACCATCTTTGTTGGCACATATGGACCATCTTCAAATATATGCCATAAAGAATAATCTACGGAGCATACATATATCTTGAATCGGTCTTTCCAATCATCAAAATGATTTTCATCAGAAAGTGGTGGTCTATCAATGGAAGTCCCCTCTTGGTATGCTAAAGCGGAATAATCGGCCATTAATCTTTTCTTCAAGCTATTAAGCTAAAGATGAAGACGAGGCTCTGATACCAATTGAAGAAACCCAAGAGGGGGGTGAATTGGGTTTTAACTAAACTTTCTAACTTTTTCGAATCTTTGCAATGCTTGTGTAAGTTAGAGAAAGATGAATAAAAGCTAAAGCAAAACCCAATAACAAGACAAAGGATTTATAGTGGTTCGACTCACTTAGAATCTACATCCACTACCTTGAGCCGCACCCAAGGATTTTCAATAACTTCACTAAGAAGAATGCCCACACAAAGTAGGACTTTACACTAGTGGCTAACTCACAAAGAGTTTTACAACACAACCACTTTACAAAGAAACTCACTAAGAGCTTGCCCACACAAAGTAGGACTTTTACAATTGCCCACACAAAGTAGGACTTATAACCCTATCACTAAGAAAGGGAATGAGAAGGTTTAAGTACAAAGTTTGATCACTCTTCTAAGTGAAAGATATACCTTTGAAGCACAAACAATTTAGCTCTTTGAACATATGAAGTTCACTCTTTGTCTTGCATTTGAAATAACACCTTTGAATGCTTTAGATCATGGCAATGAAGTGCATTTTCTTTGTTGGTGTATTGGCTTGATGAGAAATCTATGAGAATATGTTTTGCAAGCCTTGGAATGTTTCTCTAGCTTTGGAGTATTTATACATTTCAAATTTGGCTGAAAATCGAGTCTCCAACGGTCAAAAAACGGCTAGTAGAAACAGAGTTCGGTTGACCGAAACAAGTCTCGGATGACCGACCAAAAACTTCGGTCGGCCGAACCATCATCTCGGTCGACCGACCCAAGCTTAGGTCGACCGAACTTTGATGAGAACAACTCTCGGTAAATCCTTCGGTTGATCGAGAAAATCTCGGTTGACCGACTTTTCAGAGTATGAGAGATGATGTTTTGACCTTTGTTTTGAAATCTCTTGAAGTCTAAAAGGTTTTCCCAAATTGTAATAAATAAGAATACTTGGAAAACTTTTCTAAAAGACTTATCTATGAAATCAAAGGCTTTTTGGATAAGAACACATGTAAAGATCATTTTGAAACTTAAGCCTTTTGAAAACGTGTTTATGAAAACATGTATGCAAGACTAGAGTGAAGAGCTTATGTTCATGAGAGCTTTGGTTAGAGCTATATAAGATAAAGACTTATAGAGACAAAGCTAATCTAACCAAACCTAAGTCTTCAATCTTGAAAGATGAGCCTTGAATAATACGACTTTGAATCTTGATCATGGCTTGATTGAAGTACTTAGAGCTTCCAATCTATGTTCCGATATTCTATCACAAAGATATAAACATTAGACACAAACATCAAGTGTTTGTCCATTATCAAAAACCCGAGTTCGATCGCTGCTTAGGGGCTAACAATCTCCCCTTTTTGATTATGTCAAACTTTGATGTAATTAGATAGGATATGGACAATATTAAGTACAAGGAAGCATGGCAAAAAGATCTTATAACAAATAGGAGCAAAGACTAGTGCTTTCAAGATAAAACTAATGAAGACTAAAGCACTAGCATGATAACCTTCTTTTTGCCAAATACATCTAGGGACTCTTAGAAGAGCCCTATTTCCCAACCAACCTCCTTGCCTCCTTCCTTCCATAATATAGCATTCTTGTGTGTAATATACATACCTTAGTTTACACAAGAAGCTAACTTACCATTTTCATCAATGTCGATGTGAGTGCTAAAGATCCTATTATAAAGAACATGCTCACACAAACATTAGAACTTACAATGGTTTGTTATCATCAAAACAACATAGAATATGCCCTTAGGGCTAACAGGCCCCACACCAAGATCCCCCAATTTGACTACCCTCAGAAAGACAGATGTTGCTCGGGAATTAGTATTCAAATCGGGAGGGTCGGGAGGGCACATCAGCCTAAGTCTGTGTCTGATCTTCGGGTGGTGGAGCCGCTCCAGTATCTCCGCGGGGCCTAGTGCGCCGTATCCTCTCATAAATTTCCTGAGTAGCCTGTTGAGACCGACAACCACCCGGCCTCCCGCGCTAAGCCCTACCTTCAACAGGCTGCCTCGGTTGTTTTAACGGGCGCTCAATGGCAGCTTCTGCAATGTCGGTAGAGCGCGGTCTGCAAGTAACTGCCTTCCTAGCCGTATCGAAGGCATCTTTGATTGCTTTGGTTGCCCAGGTGATCAGGCCTTTGAACTGGCTTACAGTTTGGGTTGTAGTCTCAAACTTCTCGAATTCAGCCAGTATCATTCTATTTGACTCCGTCTGTAACATTAATATTAAAATTAGTAAATTCAAATTAACAAGATTTATGTTAACAAAAGGAAAAAAAACATACCAAAATATCTTTAGATGTTGTGCTGGGTTGATAACCCATCGAGAGTGGCCTAGTATCCATATTTCTTGGGTTCGTAAGAAGGTGAACGGTAATTCTATTGTACCAAGGCATGTACTCGGGGTTTGGTAAAATAACATTACCTACATCGGGAACACCTTCCACGAGTGTCTGTACGCACTCATCCCACAACGTTATGTATCTGTTGTGCTCGTTCTCCCAATTCTTTGTCGGGACCGTCTTCACTGTGTGGACGTCATCACCCTCGACAATACCGTGCGTTCCTACCGCTATTGGTACCACCTGCTCAAATCCAAATTGCCTCGTAACCCTGTCAGATAGGTGGTAGTCCACTACATCGAAACAAATGAGTGGCACTCGGGAACGCACAGTTAACATGAAGTCGTCATCTCGAGCCACTCTCTCTGCAATTACCGCGTCCGAGTACGGTCTCCAAATAAACTGTAAAATAAAATCAAGTTAATGTAAAACAAGTTATTTAATTAAAAAAAAATTACGAGAAAATCAAAAATAACTTACCCCTTGTGTATCGGTCATCAAATCTAGCTGATCTCGAAACACCAACAATTGATTTTTCGGAGTGTTGCGGTAAGTCTGTGCTCTATTCCATCTTGCCCCGAAAGGAGCACCCAAGGCAGGAATATCATCTGTAACCTCCCCTCGGTTCTCCGGACGAAGACTAGAAATGTGCTCCCACGCCCACAACTGGTCAAAACAAATATTATTGATTATTATATATTCAAATTACATATTAAACATAAAAGTTTATATAATTTAGACAAACCTGAATGAGCAAACAACAGCCGGTCATGTCCTTCGAAACAGTCATACATGAGATGCACATCTGGCGGTATAAATAAGTAAGGACACCGCTAGGCCATGAAGTCGTATCATGCTCAAGATCAATGATGGTTAGAAGATAACATATGTTCGCTCGGGAGCCCGACTTATCGGGAAAAATGAAACTACCCATTAAAATGAATAGCAATGCCTTAGCCCTCTATTCTATCGCCAACGGAGTAGCATCATGTCCTAGAGGCTCACTAATATGGGCATAAACTTCATACAGTTGAAGAGTATTTCCCCTAATTGACGCACTGGTGGGTTCGAAACCTAACAGATTGAATACAATACCAGACCATTGAGTTTTGGACATATTGTATTTTGCACCCCACGACACCACGTGTCCCCTAGTAGGTACTCCAAAAAGGCATTCTACGTCCTCTAGAGTAATGGTCGCCTCCCTAGTACGTAAGTGAAATGTGTGGGTCTCTGGGCGCCATCTCTTTACTAAGGAAGTCACTAGAGCGTGATCTACCTTAATGTGTCCTATCCTGCAAACTCCCCTAAAACCTAATTCGTCTATTAGGTTAATTAAGGAAGGGTTTGTTTATCTGTTATACGCGTCATAAAACTGACTATTGCTTCTAATAACTTTTAAAGGGGTGTTTAGTGCGTCGTCACCGTGCCATATTCCTAACGACATATGGTATGGTTGTTTGGTTTAAACACTCCTATCTAAAGTACCCGGATGAAGATGAGCAGGTGTAGACATCTATACAAAAAATAAATAAACAGATTTTATCAGAAAAAACACATGTTATATCACCAAAATTAACATAAATTCTATAAAATAAGATCAATTTAAGAAAATTTCAAAAATTTATCAAATTCCCAAATCACCAAATTCACAAATATTTCACAAATTCCCAAATTCCCAAATTCACCAAATTACATAACTTCCTAAATTCACAAATATTTCTAAACTAAATTCACCAAATTCATATTTAACCAATTATACAAATATTCACAAATAATTACATTTAAATATCCCAATTTTGTTTTTTTAAAGGTTTATACCTTTGAATATGAGAGAGAGAGAGAGAGAGCAAATAGGTGGTGATGGATGGTGGCTGTGAAAGGTCACTGCGGCGATGGGAGAGGGGCAGGCGGCTCTTGGGGGGGAGTTTTTTTTTAATTAGGTTTTTTTTGTTATGAAATGCGAGAGGAGAAGGAAACATGCTGCAATTGATTTAGGGCAAGTTCAGAACGGATTTGCCAATTCCGTCGTGGGGGGAGAACGGATTTACCCTCGGCTGACGTGGCGAGGCTCGTCTGGAATGTGCCACGTTAGCCGAGAACATATTTGGCTAATCCGTTCTCCCCAGGAAGGAATTGGCAAATCCGTTATGTACATAAATATTGGTCCAAAAAAATGACTGTCATGGTTAACCTTTTTATGTAAAATTATGGCCAGTCCAATGCAATGCCCAATAATTTAGGTCCTCATCTTTGCTCATCATCACAATTCACAAGTATTAGTTCAACTAAATCATTTCCCTTCCAATAATGGAAAGCTGAACCATAAGTTTTTTACATCTCTGTTACTAAAACCAACTAAATTTTTTCAAAAAATCATACTAATCAACTTTCAAATTCCTCATTGTACAGACCCCACAAAGCATTTTGAACTACTTTTATTAAAAAAGCACTTTAATAATGTACGAAATAAAAAGACGTTGAACATATAATACAAAACAATTAAACTTACTTTCCTCCACTTTTTTAATTTCACATTCACACGCCCTAAGTTACCAACCATCAAGATTATCATTAGAAAACAATAGATGGTATTATCTCCGTCCCAAATTGTTTGTATTGAGATTAAGAAAAGATTAGAAAGTAATTAATATAACAATTTTTTTTTAAATATTTCTCAATTAATGGCTAAAAAATTATTATATGATTAGTTGAGTAATAAATTAAGGGTATGATTGGAAAAATAACAAAAAAAATCATTAATTTTTAAAATGTGATAAAGAATTTGGGATGTCTCAAAAAGTAAAATGTTGCAAATAATTTGGGACGAAAGTAATAAGATTTTTCAAAAATTGAAATGGTTGATTGATTTTTAACTGTTGGTGAGCCAAGACAAGATTAGGAAAGTTAGAAGAATTAATGGAGTAGAGGGGAGATGGTAGTCATTGGCGGACCTAGGGTGGGGCACCTTCCCCTAATTTTTTTTTCTATAACACCCTATGTCGTGAGCATTTTTTAATGTACTCATTTTGAATTAGTTTTTTATTTGAAATTAGACTTTGTGGTTCGTGGGTTATAGGAATAACACCACTTATATTTTAACAAATTTGGTTAAAATTTTAACAAGCTTAGATGTGTAAGGGGACTATGATGTTTATTAAAAAAAAAAATTTAACAAACTCAAGTCTAAAAATTTGAAATCTTGTGAAATTTTTACTATATGATGATTATCAAATATATTTGTGATGTCT
The DNA here is from genome assembly GCA_026122235.1 of Vinca minor. Lineage (NCBI taxonomy): Eukaryota > Viridiplantae > Streptophyta > Magnoliopsida > Gentianales > Apocynaceae > Vinca > Vinca minor. Next base: position 198,351 of record JAOCZM010000161.1, on the reverse strand, counting down.
TGTTTACTATTCTTGTTGACGAATCCCGTGATATATCAATGAAGGAACAAATGTCGGTATTATTTCGTTATGTGAAGAATGAGCAGGTATTAGAGTATTTTGTTGGTGTCAGTCATGTATCAAGTACTATCGAGAATGATGTAATTATAGAATATTATCAAAGTATGAAAATGTATATACACTTTTATAAATTTATTTTTTCAATGGTCATTGTGCCCCTCCTGCTTTTACCGTATGCGTCTGCCACTGATGGTAGTACTAGTATTATTATTATGGAAAACTCTTATATGAATTAGGTCTATTTGAATTTTATGATTTGGAATCGGCCACCTTATGGCAAGATTGTTTATCTCTTTTTGTTGTGATAATATGTTTAATTTTGGACCACAAAATTCATTGAAACAGATTCATATCAGAAATATTCTATTATTATTACGGGGGCTATATAACACTTTATGTCATGTATTTACTCAAATTTAGTGGAAAGACAAAAATTCTTGTCGGCAAGAGATTAGTTACAAAGTCTAAATTAAAAATGCTGATTAACACTGACTGCTCAACAGCTAATTAAAAGAAAATACTCCACACAACTCTACATTTTTTTACTCCATACTCTTCACTATTTTTAAGGAAAAAATTAAATATTTTCAACTGTTCCACAGAAAAAATCAAGAAATTAACGGTTAGAATTTATCAGTACTGTATTAAAAAAAATACTGACAGTATCAAAACTGAATTTAGTAAGAAAAATTGGGGAAAAAAGAGAAAAAAAAGAAAAACAAGAGGGTACTACAATCATTGAAGTAGGACGACAAGTTCTCTTTCTAAAAGAATATTTTTCCTTCATAATGCTCTTTATTACTCCAGTTCTTATTTATTTGTCACTTTAAGACAATACATTCGTATTAAAACAATATTTGAGATATATACATTTGAAGATAGATAAAACAATTTTATTCTTCAATTAATACATTTATATTGTGACATTTAAAATTGATCGTTGACTGAATTAATGAAAGATAAGGGTAAGTTTGAAGAAAAAAATACACTTAATACTCTCTTGATTTTTTTAAATAACAGATAATTATCAGAGGTCGGTAACTATGTCTGCCAAGATGTTTTCTTCCGCTGCCCAGACTTTCCAACCCATGATTTTTTCTCTCTTCTTTCTTTTTCCTCTTTTCTTTTCCCAACTTCTCTTCTCTAACTCCCTTCTAATATACACTTGGCCAAAAAGCTCCCTTCTAATATTCAGCAAAAACCACCCAAATGATAACTATTCAAAATTGACAACTAGGCCTCCAAGTTTCTAGTAAGTACACTTAGGTCCCCACACGTACCAACTTGGTCAAAGCGCCCCTCAACACAAAACGTACAACATATAACACATGAAATCAAGTAGACATGTTATACACATAAGTTCTAAAAGTTCGGGTTATCACAACCCTTTTGTCTAACAGTCAACAAAATATATATAATGTCAAGAAGGCCGTGGCCCAGTGGGGCAAGCCTTGACCTGCGACCTGGAGGTCCCAGGTTCGACACCCGCCTCCTACGTGAGGCAAATAAAATTCCTAGGAATTAAGGTGCTGACCCAAAAAAAAATATATATATATATATATATAAAATAAGATTGATACAAAAATATAATATTTTAAAATCATGGACTAAAATGTAATTAATTGCACTTTTTTTCCCTTCACGGTTTGATTGTATATATGAATTGCAATTAAATAATTTTCTTTTTTAAATTTTTTTTTCTCTATTTGGTTTTTAAAATGAGTTCCTTCATTCTTTCTCAAAAAGGAAGATTTTGTTATAAACCAGACCCATGTCTCCATATATGGATTTTGTGGTCTTAAATTCCTCCGGACGAAGACAATATACCATTTCTTTGAATTGTTAATTACTCTCTCCATTCCTCAATAAATGACGTTTATGACACTTTGAAAAAATTAAGGAACTCAAACAAATAGTAATCTTTCTACAACAATTCCAATAATACACCTTCCTTCCTCATCTCTTTCACTTTCCCAATAAAAGATATGTTGAGGGTATAATTGGAATAAATTGTTGACACCTAATAATATATATATAAATGACAATTAATTTGGATATATATATATCCAAGGTTGTCAAAATCGCAAGTTGGATCTTAAAATCGTACGATTCTACGATCCTAAGGGTATAAATCGAGTTAAATCATACTAAAAATCTCTAGAGGATTGAATCGTAGAGGATCGATCTAGATCGTAAAATCGTAGAATCGTATTATCCGGTGTGATTCAATCTTGCCTCTTTTTTTATTTTTTTATTAAAGAAGGATTAATAATGGTTCCACACTTCCCTTCCAGCATGACTCGAACTCTCGACCTACCGGTTGGACGTGAAGCGTCTAACCGAATGAGTTGCTCTTCGTTGTTGATTTAATCTTGCCTCTTTTCAACTGGGTCGGTAACGGGTTATCTCAAATAAAAAAACATCCACTTGTATTCAAGCCAACATCTCAGCTCTCTCAAGTATCATACTCCCATCTTCATCGCTCATCATCGATGTGAGTGAAGGTGGAGATTACATGGAGGATAATAATAACACCTTGAATGGTTAGTTAGATTAGAACATTAGAAATATAGACTTGTTATGAAATTTGTTGGAGTACAAGACCTTATGAATTGTTGGTTTGCTTTCGAAGTTTATCACTTGTTAGTATGTGATTTAATTTCAGTTTGTTAGTTCTATAAGTATTCTTATTTTTTCCTGTTGAAGTATTGTTATATATATATATATTTGCTCAATTGCATATAAAATGATGTCTTATTGACATAAATTTATCATGAAATATTATTTTAATAGTTTTTTCGGATCTTTCGATCCGTATTATGATCCTCGTGTTTATGATTTTTTAGACCCTTCCGTTCGAGTCAAATTTGCGATCTTGACAACCTTATATATATATTTTCTAAACGACAATTAAATAAAAAATGATGGAGTATTTTTTATCCTTATATTGTAATGATATGGAAGATAATTGATTACAATTTCTCCAAAATAGTAAATGTTGAATTCTTAATGAAATTGGAAAACCATTTGGAGTCCGCGAATAAAACTCTCACACTCAGGAACCTACTTCCTCACTTCTCTTCTGTTCTTTCTCTCAGGTATTTCTCTTCTTCTTCTCCTTTCACCGTTTAATTCTTCTGAAATTAGGGATTTTAATTTCTGGCTTCCATTTATATCTCATAAATTAATTTCTTCGAAATGTCTGTTTTTTTTCCTCCAAAATTAATCTGATCGATGGATTTCCTTCTGTTTTTTTTTAAGGGAATTTGTGCTGGAAAATAGTTGTTTTTTATTGTTGGAAGTTTGATTTTCTGTTTTTGACAAGTGATGACTGCCTATCGTGGGTTGTGTACGGAATCCTGTGGTTGTTCTTGCAACTTTAAATTGTAAGGTTGGCATTTACTAATTCTGGGATTCTCATAGAAGTGGGTATTAGTTTGTTCCTTGAGATGGATCATGTGCTTTAATTGCTGTCTATGGCTATATTTTGGTGCTGTTTTGATTCTTACTGGTTTTGTGAATGGATAATCCTTTTGCTTGACAAGCTTTTATATATCTCGTTTTGTTAATCATCTTTAGTATTGTAAGGCCAACTACAGTACTTGTGTGATTTCCCCTTTTTTTTCCCTTTCAATTTGTTGCTTATTCTTCTACTGTTCCATGGCAAGAAAAGCATCTTTTATGCTGGCAGGGGATAAAAATGGATCCTTCAACGAACATTATGTGTTTTTATGCTGAGTATGATCTTACTTATCTACATATTTGTTCTTTAAATCATTTTGATTTTTTATCGTTATTTTTATGTAATGTAGGCATTTCTTTTTAGTAGTTTAGTTTGGATATTTGTTTTTTTACTGATCGGTACCCTAATTTCCTAGTGATCCTAAGTAGAAATGAGTTCATCGAAAGGGGGAAGCAGTGCAGGCAAGCAGTTGGCCCAACAGAACTCCAATAAAGCATGGGGTAATAAATATGCTGTCCAGAAATTGAATAGGTCAGGGAGGGGTGCTGGTAATACCTTGACCACTTCACCAGCAGAGGCAAGAAGACCTGCTGGTAGAGGAAGTTTCGCTCCTCCTCTGCAGCATGGATGGAACTGGTCTGGTAGAACTGGATCTACTCGGTCCTCGGAGTCGGAGCAGGTTCTCGTGGAAAATCAAGATGTTGACAGTCCCAAAAGTCAAGATGTTGATGGTGATCATGATTCTGATTCTGATGATGAGGAGTTTGATTATCATGATGAGTTTGATTATGATTTTGACTCTGACAGTAGTCAAACGAGTTATGAGACACAGAAGAAGAACCGCTGGTTCAGGGAACTTTTTGAATGTATGGACGGTTTAAGTGTTGAAGAAATCAATGATGCTGAAAGACAGTGGCATTGTCCTGCATGCAAAGGCGGTCCAGGTGCGATAAATTGGTATCCTGGCTTACGGGCACTTATCACTCATGCCAAAACTAAAGGTTCAAATAGGGTGAAACTTCATAGAGAGCTTGCAAAGATTTTGGAGGAGGAGGTTCGGAGGAGGGGTACTTCAGCCATTCCAGCTGGTGAAACTTATGGTATATGGGAGGGATTAGCTGGAAGTACTGAGAAAGAAATTGTATGGCCACCAATGGTTGTTATTATGAATACAAGACTTGACAAAGATGAAAAAGATAAGGTACTGTCATACTTTGAGTTGAACATTACTCCTTGCTCTAATTATATTAAACACTGGAATTCATTTTGCAGTGGCTTGGAATGGGAAATCAAGAGCTTCTTGATTATTTCAGTTCATATGCAGCTGTTAAAGCTAGGCACTCTTACGGCCCGCAAGGCCATCGTGGGATGAGTCTATTGATTTTTGAAGCATCAGCCGTTGGCTACTTGGAGGCAGCGCGTTTAGGCAAGCATTTCGAAGATCTCGAAAGAGACCGGAATGCTTGGGAGCGACAACGGGTACCATTTTTTCAAGGTGGTAAGCGTCAACTGTATGGTTATATGGCTGAAAAGAGAGATCTTGATTTTTTCAATCAGCATTCCCAAGGTAGATTCTCTCGGTTACGTTTAAAATTCTGAAATGCAAAATATAATTCTTTGATTTTATTTTTGTGAGTGTCTAAGTTCTCTTCTATTGCTTAGGTAAATCAGAACTGAAATTTGAGATCAGGTCCTACTTGGAAATGGTGGTAAAAAAATTGAAAGAGATGAGCGAGGACAATCAACAGCTAATATGGTTGAAAAACAAAGTTGCAAAAGAACAGAAGCATTCAAAAGCTGTTGAAGAATCTCTTGGTTGGTTGAGCGAAAAGCTGAGGAAAGTGTCTGAAGAGTCCAAGGTTGTCATGATCAGAACCAAAAAACATCATGAGCAAAACAAGGAAGAGGTATGACGTACTCTTTACATGGATAAATTGAGGTTAGTCAATAATCTCGAAGATCTGGTCATATACCTGTCTGTTCCACCTTCAGCTCTACAAAAGTTGATAGCGGAGTGCACCATGACCTGGTCCTTTATTTGTATGACTATTACTTATGAGAAGGAGAAAATGGTTTATGGGCATCAAATATGATTTTACATCATTGTTCTTGTTTTGAGTTAGTTGCCTTTTTTCTTCTTAACTTCAATTGTTTGCATCTTTATCAAGTGTGCATCTTTATCAATTGTTTGCTTTCACTGTCTGTGACAGAATTGTGTGCTATGTATTAGCTGTTCTTTCCAGAATATTGTGACTAGTTTTAAAACTAGAAACTGTTCCAATCAGATTCTTATCCACAAAATATGCTAATACTGTAATGTTTTTTTTGTTGTTATTTTCCACATTTCATCTGAAAACTTCTCCTTCTTTTAGTTTAATTCAATTTTTATTTTCTCTAGTCTCATTTGAAGTAAAAGGAGGGGTTGTGTGAATATAAAAGAAGTTGATTTTGAATTGTTATAGCTCATTTTCCATGCTCATTAGTTCTTTTACTGTGTAGTGTCCAATAATTCTTGCTAAATTGTTTTTCACAGTCTCGTTGTCGGAGATTTATGCTTTGATAATGTTGAGAATTTCTTTTTATGCAGTGAAGCATCGTGTACATCCGTCCAAATGTTCATTTCCTACTTGTTTTAGTATTTGTATTCCACCTGAACGTTACTGTCTAGTTCTTCCTTCACAGCAGTTTCGCTAATACGTAATACTTAAAAATATATGCAATTTTTATTGTTGTATTTTAGAGTCTCCGGTGTCTCTGCATCTTGAATTTGAATGTTGTCTAAGGAGAAAGCGGGAGCTGCCAATGCTTGGAACCTAATCAAGTTTGAGCAAAAGAAAATAGTCCTTGAGTACCTCTTTCAATTTCCTTTTGATTTCTCCTTTCAATTGTTTACCAAACATTAAATATCAACAAGGGTAGCTCTCAGTTACCCAGCAACATAAATCCTAGTGTATAAGTTCGAAATTTTCTTTATCTTGAGAGAAAGAATATCTAGTTTTAATCTTTTAAGTGATAAAAGAGTGTACTTCTGTTATTCCTCTGCTTGATATGGGCAGTGTGTATACTTTACGTAGTAGGGTGGAATACCTCTACTCTGAACATAATCATATTCTTGTTAGTAAATATTATTTTGTAAGCAATATTTGGAAAATTGCTGCTATTTTCTTCCCAGGTAAGAATTGTTTCTTTATTAGGTCTCGCTTTTTCGCAAAAGTAGTTTTCGAAGTTGATAAAAAATTGTAAGATTTTCAAGATTTACCATATTTCTAACATGAATGTACTGCTTATGTTGAAAAGATTAGGAGTATGGTTGTTATTCATGTGTTTGAAAGATTAATGTGTTCGATTTTCTCCTCTTCATATATAATGATCTATTTTTGGCTCGTGCCACACAATGCACTGGTCTGTTCTCTGTGTTAGGCATGTAATAGTAGTTAAAACTATTGTATTTTTAGAAGAAATAAATTCATTACTGTTCTTGATCGCGCTATACAGCGATCCTTTGTTGATTTTTGCCTCATTTTCCGCACTTTCTGGACAAGATATTATGCAATGCATTTGAAAATTAGTCTCCACCGCAGAATATCAAATTTTCACTGTGAAATCCATAGAAAGGACTGCCACTTTCTTTGTAATCATTATGCAATGCAATGATATTTTGCAATGCATTTGTAATCCACTCTGTATTTGCGTAATTCATATTTATAGAAAAATCTTATAGCATGATGATTTTCCACCTCTTAATCTGTACATTTCTGCAAATAATTTTGCTGTATTCCTTTATGAGTTTCAAAACTAATTACCATTTTAATTTCTTAGATGGACAATCAAGAGCAATTCTTTAAGGAGCAGATCGATATCATTTATGATGCTAGGAATGCAAAGGAGGAGGATTTTGAGAAGATCCAGCAGGAGCAGCGTGAAAAAGTTGCTCAATCTCAGACAAACCTTTCTTCTGTTGAGAATCCGGGGCACAAGTAATTTGCTTTTCTTCTACCTCGGAAATTTTGGCTTTCTTAGCATGGCTTCTCTTGTGCATAGCTGAAATAAGATTATCTTTTTATCTCAATTGCTTGGTCTGTTTTTGTTCTCTAAGAAGAATATAACGTCACATGGTTAATTGCTGCTTGGTCTGTTTTCGTTATCTGAGAAGAATATATGTCACATGGTTACGCAATTGTTCTAGTTTCTTATTGTTATATGTTTTTTCATTGTTTTCCCTGGTTTATGTTCAAGACTATTAAGTGCATTCTCAACCTAACTTTGTCATCGGCTAAATTTAGGGTTGACGAAATTCAGAAGTTCATAAAGTCCCAAGACAAGGAAATGGAAGAATTTTCTACTGAGAGAGAGAAATTGATTAAAGCACATGAAGATAGGATGGGGGACTTGAAGCGGCGGCAGTGGGAGGAACAGGTTGCCCTAGAAAGGGAGTTGAATGATCAGCTTAGTCAACTAATGGCCAAGTACTCACCGAACAAAAGAAATAGTCATCAACAGTAGTGATTCAAACATCTCTGATTACTGAGCTTAGGATGTCACTATAATTGCATATCTTTTGAGTATGTCACATGTAATTGGCGCGAGTGCGTGCCTAAGTTTCATCCGGTGGTAACTTTTGTAGCAACTTTTGGCTCTTTACAGGAGAACAAATATCATTTCTGGTGGATTATGAACCTCTATTTTGGTCACTTTTATTGTTATCAATTCTGATGGACTTATCTATACATTGTTCTGATTATCTTAGCTTATGATCTTTTTGCATATGCGCTTCTGGCCCTCTTGTTGAAGATTGAATTCAGAACGCCGTCGAAGTTACCATGCAGTTGTTTGCATATGCGCTGTTACAGCCGTGCTGCTGGAGCCCTCATTTACTTCCTCCCCACCATCAGTAAACTGTAGAATTCAATCTCTTATACTCAGCCCTACTTTACTTTATGTTTTACTTCTGGTGACAAGTCATAAAGTAAAGTAGGGCCGAGTACAAGGGAAATTGAATTCTGCTGTTTAGTTTATGTTTTGAATGAGTGTAGGTTTTCTCTCTTATTATAGTCATGGACAAAGCTTTGTTGCATTTCAGTAATTTACCTTGCGTAGTCGCCGGAGGTCAAGGGCAAGGTAGAAGAGCAGTTGACATGCTCTGCAAGGTGTACACAGCACCTCTAGCCCTGGATAAGAGAACATCCTTCACTCATTAAAAACATGAACTAAACTAAAACATAAACTAAACTGCAGAATTCAATTTCTCTTATACTCGGCCCTACCATAAAACCACAAGGAAACAACTACTCAGTTCAGGTACAAAATTATCAAAAACAAGCAGAAAACAAAGAATGCAGAAATTTCAAACCTCAATAGCTAAACCCTTTCCAAAGATTAATTAATAGATAAAAAATTAGTCATCTCATCAAGAAATATAGCAAAATAGATTCTCTGACTGAGGAAATTTTTTACCTTTTTCCCTCTTTCAAAATATTTGACTGCAAGAAGCTCTTTTGTCTTCTTGTCTTTCACAAGCCTTGCCACTCCCAAATCTTTCATTGCCTCGTACATTTCTTTCATTTTGAAAAATCAAATCCCAATTTTGCTTCACAAAGCTAAAATCTAAAATATCAAAGGTGTCCTAATTCAGTGGGGCAGGCGTCTGCTTACGACTTTGAAGTCGTGGGTTCGATACCCTCCGTCTGCGTGCGGCAAACTTTAATCTCTTTTCTGAGGCTATCTCCTTCTCGTCTGAGGCAGTTTTTCTCCCTTATATGAGGCAACCACCCAATCAGATTTAAAAAAAAAAACTAAAAGCTAAAAAATCTTTCAGAAATATATTAATGCTTTGAAAAGCCAAGTCAAGCCAAGCCCTGCTTCTGCTTTTTGCTTTTGCTTTTGCTTTTTTGCAGAGGAAGCTTCATTGAAGCTCTTTTGTCTTCTTGTCTTTCACAAGCCTTGCCACTCCCAAATCTTTCATTGGCTCATACATTTCTTCCATTTTGAAAATCCAAATCCCAATTTTGCTTCACAAAGCTAAAAGCTAAAATATCAAAGGTGTCATAACCCAGTGGGGCGGGCGTCTGCCCACGACCTTGAAGTCGTGGGTTCTATACCCTCCGTCTGCGTGCGGTAAACTTTAATCTCCCTTTCTAAGGTTATCTCTTTCTCGTCTGAGGCAGTTCTCTCTCCCCTATATAGGGCAACCGCTCAATCGGACTTAAAAAAAAAGAAGCTAAAAAATCTTTCAGAAATATATTAATGCTTTGAAAAGCCAAGTCAAGCCAAGCCCTGCTTCTGCTTTTTGCTTTTGCTTTTGCTTTTTTGCAGAGGAAGCTTCATTTTTTTGGTCTCATTTCTTTTCTTTAGCAGAAAAGAAGATTTCTTATTTGGTGTAATAAAAGGGCTCTTTGAAGCATGCTTCTGAATTTTGGTTTATTACATAATAATTTTCATATCACTGCTTCTGAAGTTTCTACAATTTTCTAGTGATCAAATTTACACTTTCCACTTTTTTTTTGTTCTCACCATTTCTAATAATAATAAAAGAAATAAGTCTCAAAATTCAGCTCTTCAGCATGTATCTTTCTTAGCATGCATCTTTTGTATGAAACACATGATATTCAATAGAGAATCACTTGCTCATTAAAAAAAAACCATTGAAGAAAAAAGTTTGTTGAAATGCCGGACAAACAATGAGGCAGTTCTCACCATGAGCTCCATAGAATTAATAGTCAATTGGGTCATCAACTTATTTGCGCTTAGCCACTTTAATTATTTTTCAACATTTTTTAACTTTTCGAGTCTCCACTGTATTTATGGACAACCATTTTCATCCTTCCGTAAAAAACTTGCGTAAATTCCATCCAATTTGATGACGTGACCTAACGTCTCTCCTATTACCTCTTTCCTCTAGGAGAGACGTTAGGTCAATAAGCCAGTTAGGTTAATAAGACGTTAGGTCAATTTTCGGGGAAAAAAATAAACCCCTCAGCCAATTTCTTCTTCTTCAACCTCTTCTTCTTTTTATCCTTTTTGATTCATAGTGTTATGTCCTCAAGAAATTAAAAACAATTTCGAGTAAATTCCAGAGGAAATTCTACAATTAGTTGAATTGTATGAAGGAAACAAAGTTTATTGGAAGAAGAAGAATCAATGGAGCTGTTCTTTAGCTCAGATTACACAGTCTGGGTAAGGAAGAAGAAGAAGAACAAATAGGGAAAGGGGACAACTGATTACTATTTTCAAGATATCCCAAAATATCTCTAACTGCCATCTATTTATAGAGTCATTTGACCCGGATGTGACCCGCCAGCCTTGACTCGCTCCGCGCCTTTCTTATTTAACCAATCCCAGTATCGAAACTCTTCTACTACAAACTCAACCTACACTGCCTTTACTTATTTATTATCACATAATGCATGATATAACACTTTCCCTCCCATACAACAGCTTGTCCCCAAGCTGCTAACAACTTCAATCTCCCCAAACAAAATCTGGCCACTCCTTTAAAAATTCTTCTTCCCAAGTTGCTTCTTCAGCTGGAAGATTACTCCAGGGCACAAGCCACTGAACAACTGGCTTATTGCCTTTCTTCATCAATCTTCTATCCAACACAGAAACTGGTTCCACATGCAATTGCCCATGTTCATCCACCACTGGTAAATCTGCTTGCACAAATTGTCCATTGCCAGTTTCTCAGCTTGAGTTGACTTACATGAAAAACAGGATGTATCTTGGAGTGAGATGACATATCCAATTCATAAGCCACAATGCCAAATTTCTTGAGAACTTTGTAAAGGCCAAAGAACTTAGGAGCCAATCTCGCACTTCCTTGAGATGACTGACTGTTGCCTGTATGGTTTCAACTTCACAAATATCATATCACCAACCTCAAAAGTTCTCTCAGACCTTAACTGATCCTGCTGTTGTTTCATTCTATTGGCAGCCTTATGTAATTGTTCCTTGAGGAAAACATTGATATTATTTCTTTCCTCCAGCATATTTATCACTTCCTCATTCCTCACATCATCCAGGAACAAATTATCTCCAAAACCTTCTGGTCTAAAACCATACAAAGCCTCAAATGGAGATAGCTTGGTGGCTACATGTATGTTAGAGTTATACCACCATTCGGCCATAGAAAGAAACTTGTGCCAAGTCTGGGGTTTTCCAGCCTCAAATACATTTCAATACACTGCTTTACTCTTTCATTTTGACCATCTGATTGAGGATGGTAAGCTGTGCTCATTTTCAATTTAACTCCAGTTTACCAAATAACTCCTTCCAGAAAAGGCTAGTAATTTTTTTTATCTCTATCACTAACAATGCAATCAAGCAACCCATTAAAAACCCTATCCATAAACTCATTAGCCACTTTCTTAACAGTGTAAGGATGAGACAACCCCACAAAATGACCAAATTTAGTGAACTTATCCATAATGACCGTAATACAATCCTTCCCCTCAGATTTAGGTAAACCTAAGTCCATAGTGACATGAGCAAAGGGTTTACCTGGAATTTCCAACGACCGCAAGAGACTAGGGTAAGGTAGTGTTTCATGTTTGCATCTTTGACAGATTTCACATTGCTTAATCCTAGCCTGAATCAGGTCTCTCATGCAAGCCCAATAGAATACCCTCTTGAGCCTGTGATAAGTTGTTTGGACTCCAGAGTGCCCTCCCAAAGGAGAAAGATGTATAATGTCCACTATATTAGTTCTATACTCACCAAAGGCACCTACCACAATCTTGCCTTGAAATATAAGGATCTCATTGTCCAGAGTATAATCTTGCACCAACTTTCGCAGTAAAAGTTGAGCAATGACATATTGGCACTCTTGGCCATTGTCATAATTGTTCCTTACATCCTCCATCCACTCAGGAACAACCATAGACACAAGATTACATTCAAATCTCCTTGAAAGTGCATCTGTCACCTTGTTCTCACACACCTTTTTTATATTGAATATCAAAATCAAAACCTAGCAACTTAGATATCCACTTCTGTTGAGCCACAATATTCAATTGCTACTAAAAAATGGACCTAAGACTTTGATGATCAGTCTTAATAGTGAAGTGATTCCCTTCCAAATAATGTTTCCATTTGAGAATGGCAGTTGATAGAGCCATCAATTCCTTCTCATATGTTGAAAATCCATAACATTTAGGGCCAAAAGCTTTACTAAAGTAAGTTAAAGGCCTGGCCTCTTGCATCAATACTGCTCCCATCCCAGTATCACATGCATCTGCTTCCACAATAAACTTATTTGAAAATTTTGGTAAAGCCAACACTGGAGGTTTTCTTAGAACTTCCTTCAAGGTCTTGAAAGCTTGTTCAGCTTCATCAGTCCAAGAGAACCCATTCTTCTTCAATAGAGCAGTTAAGGGTTTACTAAGGATGCCATAATGTTTTATAAATATTCCATAATAGCTAGACAATCCTAAAAACCCTCTAAGCTGCTTGACAGATATCATATGTCCAAAGTATTCAACTTCACTTTTTGCAAAAGTACACTTGCTAAGCTTGCCATATAACTGGTTCCTTCTCAACACTTCCAAGATTGTTCTAAGGTGATCAACATGTTATGACATATCTGGACTGTAGACCAGTATATCATCAAAGAAAACCAGCACGCATAAACCTACTCAAATTGGGACCAAAAACTCTATTCATCAAAGATTGAAAAGTAGCAGGTACATTTGTCAGCCCAAATGGCATAACTCTAAACTCATAGTGACCAAAATGAGTTGTAAATGCAGTCTTTGGAATGTCTGATTCCTTCATCCTGATCTGGAAGTATCCAGATCTAGAGATCTATGTTTTAGAAGAACTCAGCTCCATGGAATTCATCCAATAGATCATTAACCAAGGGAATTGGAAACTTATCTTTAATGGTGAGTGTGTTCAATTGTCTGTAATCAACTAAGAATCTCTATGATCCATCCTTCTTTTTGACAAGGATGATTGGAGAAGAAAAAAGGCTGCTGCTAGGTGAATAATTCCATCTTACAACATTTCCTTAACTTATTTTTCTATCTCGATTTTTCTGGAAATGTGGAACTCTGTATGACCTCAATCTAACTAGTTTAGCTTTTTCCTTGAGGATGATGTGATGTTCATGATCCTTTCCAGGTGGCAATCCCTTAGGCAATTTAAACACATCAGTAAAGTCCTTTAACAGTTTACAGATGGCTGAAGGAACTTCTTGTTGTGACATCTTTTCTCCTTCAGCTTGTAGTGCACAAAGCTGACCAATCCAGACCTCAGAAATTCCCTCTAAACACTTGGGAAAGACCTTTGCAGTTACATGATGTAACTCCATCATCATAGGGCCACTGTTTACTACCACCTCATTTCCATCTTTCATGAATCTCACTGCTTGTTACTCATAGTCCAAAATGATTGAACTGTGATTGCCTAACCAATCACCACCTACAATCATATCACTCCCATCCAAGGGAATAATGTGCAAGTCTTGACATAATTCCAGTTTACCAATCCTCCATTCCACATTCCTGTAAACTTCCCCATACCATCTTCTCTCTCCATTGCCAAGTACAATCATGATAGGTCTTGTATGATCAACATCTAACCACAACTGTTTCACCAGTTTTGGATCAACAAAACTGTGAGTGCTGTAAGGATCTACGAAAATGGATATGGTTTGATTCTTGGCAATTGTTCTTGGAATTCTGAAGATATTACCACCAGTAACTCCATTCATAGCCCTAGCTGAAATGTGAGCTAAATCCGCTACTTCTTTACCCATAATCTAATCATTCTCTTCATCATGATGTTGTAGCAACTGTAACCCCTCATCCCCTTCTCCATCAGACTTAGGATCACGGAGCTACAACATATTGACCTCAGCCAATGCACACCTATGTTGAGGGGAATATTTCTCTCCACACTTAAAGCATAGGTTTAACTCCCTCTTTTTCTGCATTTCTTCAGGACTAATTCTCTTAAATTTCACTGGTTCCTTACTACTTAGCTTAGGTATCAAGTTAAGAGAAGTCCATGACTTAGCTGATACTCCACCACCAGATGATATTCCATTGTAAGACAAAGAATTATGAGTAGGTTTTTTAGTATAGCAACTGAATTGTCCCTTCACAGTTGACTTAGTCAGATAAGAAATATTCAATTCTTGTTCTACTGCCAACTTGAAGGCCTCCATTAATGATCTAGGTATATGCATACTTACCACCCCTCTGATCTCATCTTTAAGGCCACTCAAAAAGAGTTCTATGAAGTATTCTAGTGATTCCTTAGTTCCAGTTGTGAACCTTCAAACCTTTTCATATATGTGTGTATATCTCCTGTTTTCTTAAGCTTAGAGAAATCCCCCACCACACTAGAAACAGACTTTGCATCAAACCTAGCATACAATGCCTTGACAAAACACTGCCAATCTTGTGCACCAAACTCTAAGACATGGCTATGTCCCCACAGGAAAGCTTCCCCTCTAAAATAGGCCATGACCACTTCCAATTTCAAGGAATCAAGAATTCTATGAACTCTAAAGTAATATTCAGCTTGTATTACCCATTCTCTAGGGTTATTACTTTCAAATTTAGGGACACATAACTTAGGTAGTTTGATTTCACCCCTAATTCCATTACCTAGGTCAAACCTTGGTTCCTTATTATGATTAACATTCTTATTCACAAGAATTTCAACACCAGCATTGAAAGCAAGCCTAATATGTCTCACAGAAGGTGATTGATGTGGTAATCTACTGTCAGTACTAGTAGAAGTTCTATCAGTAAGATTTTGATTCATTTTCGACATATGTTCCATAATCAAACCTAATTTCTCATCAGTATCTCTCTTGCTCAAAGAGATTTCTGAAATGAGAGAGGCCACTTCATGTTGAATTTCATCAAGTTGTGCATCTAAACGAATCACAGAAGTTTCAACATCAACTAACCTCCTAGATTGTTGTTCAACCGGAATCCAGTACTCACTCAACTCCGGGGAAGATAGCAGTGGTGGTGCCGCTGCGGAATGAGCTTCAACACCTTGATTGCGAGAGTGGCGACACGACCCACACAAGGACTCCAAATAGCACATAATATAAATGACTCCCACAGACAGTAAAATCAACCAATTATGAATATGCTAGAATGCAACAACAACATACGCAATTATATTTAATGCTTAACATACAAGTATGAATAATTCGACATTTTATCCTATGCAATAAAACATGATGAAAATCCTTTTAACACAAGTTTTACAGAAGTTTAAATACAACATTTCAAGAGTTTTTAGACAGTAAAGACAAGGGTGAAGATCCTTACATGGAATTAGAGTAAGCAAAGCAAAACACAGAAATTAGCAACACGCAACAACTTAAACAGTAAAAACCCGTTTGCTGGGAACTCGGAATCCACCCCCGTCACTTATCACGCGTAGCCCCATCAGTTAAATTCTAGCCACAACAAGAATAATCAGAAACGGAGTCCTATTACTACTTCAATTATGAATCCTACCAAAAGCTCTCTGTTTTTACTCGAACCGTCACAGCCATGTATCCCGAAGATGATATCTCTCAATACGACCGTTAGAATGCAATCTCCTTCGCTCAGAATCTAGTTTAAGGAGTCTAGTATCTATGGTTAAAATATGGGAATGACCAGACGTTGGTAACTATGTCTGCCAAGATGTTTTCTCCCGCTGCCCAGATTTTCCAGCCCATGATTTTCTCTCTCTTTTCTTCTTTCTCTTTCCTCTTTTCTTTTCCCAACTTGTCATCTCTAACGCCCTTCTAATATCCAGCAAAAACCACCCAAATTATAACTATTCAAAAGTGACAACTAGGCCTCCAAGTTTCTAGTAAGTACACTTAGGTCCCCACAAGTACCAACTTGGTCAAAGCGCTCCTCAACACAAAACGTACAACAAATAACACATATAACACATGAAATCAAGTAGACATGTTATACACGTAAGTTCTAAAAGTTCGGGTTATCACAACCGCTTTGTCTAACAGTCAACAAAAGATACATAATAAGATTGATACAAAAATATAATGTTTTAAAATCATGGGCTAGAATGTAATTAATTGCACTTTTTTTTCCCTTCACGGTTTGATTGTGTATATGAATTGCAATTAAATAATTTTATTTTTTAAAAAATCTTTTCTCTATTTGGTTTTTAAAATGAGTTCCTTCATTCTTTCTCTAAACGGAAGATTTTTTTATAAGCCTGACACATGTCTCCATATATGGATTTTGTGGTCTTAAATTCCTCCGGACGAAGACAATATACAATTTCTTTGAATTGTTAATTACTCTCTCCATTCCTCAATATAGGACGTTTATGACACTTTGAAAAAAATTAAGGAACTCAAACAAATAGTAATCTTTCCACCACAATTCCAATAATACCCATTCCTCCCTCTCTCTTTTTTCACTTTACCAATAAAAAATATGTTGAGGGTATAATTGGAATAAATTGTTGACACTTAATAAAAGATATATAAATGACAATTAATTGGGATACATATATATCTCCTAAACGACAATTGAATGGGAATGGAGGGAGTATTTTTTTCTCCTTATATTGTAATGGTATGGAAGATAATTTATTACAATTTCTCCAAAAAAGTAAATGTTGAATTCTTAATGAAATTGAAAAACCATTTGGAATCCGCGAATATAATTCTCTCACTCAGAAACTCACTTCCCCACTTCTATTATGTTCATTCTCTCATGTATTTTCTTCTTGCCCGCGGCTACAATGTCGAAGAAGGTCATTGTTTCAAGACTGACCAATGAGCAAAAAAAATCCTCGTCCCCGTCGAGTGTATGTCCCCGTGTCCCCAGCCAATCACAATTCACCATGTGTATATATAATTAAAACAAATATTTATATAGTAAATTCTGATTGGTTAGGGACACGGGGACATACACAAACGGGGACAGAGGATTTTCACCCCAGCCAGCAAGGTCGTTTGATCTTCGCCTTCTTCATCTAGTGTCCAATGAGATTTCTGTTGTCCAAGGTGCGCACGACACTGAATAATTTTTTGAATTTACTTTGCTTTTGAGTGGCTATTCTGTGAGATCGCGATTTCTGCGCTATTTTATCATGATTTTCACGCGTCTTTGTTTTGCAATCACAGAAGATTGGATTAATTTGTGAAACATTATGTTTTATCCTCACAATCTTGATGATCGTGAGTTAATATAGCAAAACAAAAAATCTAATTCCTCTTGTTCATCTTTTTTTCTTCTCTGCTTTTTTTCTTCTGATTCTTACAATGGTTAATTCTATTATCGATAGTTTGAAACTACCAATTTCTTCAACAAATTGCTTGCTAGCTAATCAATTTTTGCTTTCTTGATTTCATTCATTTTTCGTTGGCAAATGACAGTGGTCTTGGATTCAAATCCAAGCTCTAATGATGATGTTAATGTTATCGGGGTATAATAACTATTGTGATTGTAATCATATTACATTGTTTTATGCTTAATTTTTTGTTTTGATTTTGTGTTTGTCCTTTTAATTTAGGGTAGAACATAGTGATGAAGTACATCAATTTTTTTTGCAGTTGGTATATAGTTATTTTTTTTGGTGGACTGTATATTTGGTTTATTATGGATATCTGTCAGGTCGTTACTGCTATTATGTATGTGTAACATAGCTATTATGTTCTTGTCAAATAGCTATTTATAAGAGTTTTAGTAGATTATATCTGATATTTCTTGTTTTGAACAGATTTTGAAGGATTTTCTGGTGAGAGAGACGGATCCGGCTTGGGGGATGAACTTAATAACTGTTTTAGGAGTTATTTAGAGGTTAATAAACGTCAGGAATGTTAATGGTGACAATTGTATTTATCATTTGTAATAGCTATTAGTGCAATGGCTTATAACTATTATGTAAATAAACATCAGAAATGTTGTTAATGACATTTGTTTTATGCAGTTGTAATATCTATCAGCGTGGTAGCTTATAACTATTAATGTCACACTTTATATAATAAAAATCATTCATATTCCCAGAATCTCATTAAAAAGCATTACATTTAAACTTTGCTAATTTTCATCACTTGTTTTGCTTTTGATTTGTTCCATTCTAGAACTGTGTTCTCTGTTTGATTCATCAGTTGCGAAGCAATGCTTTTCCGCTTTCTAGTATTGTACTTGGCGGTCGGCCATATGTAAAACCAATGGGATGAAATGCTCCCTTCCCAGTGTTCCATCATGTTCTGTAAGAAGACACCACAACTGTTAGGACAGCCTCTTTGTTGTTCTGGTACTAAGCTCCATTTGAAACTTGGCAGGAACGTAGGTATCTTTTCAATTGATAAAGCATCTCTCATCCATTGTTCAAGAAATGCAAAAACAGTATCTGCAATCGGTTTATAATTGGTATCGATAAGATGACTTTCCACATTCAGGCTGCTTAGACACCATCGTTTGCCCGCTTTCATGTCGATTGTGATCAACCAATAGTGATCATTACTACAGACTGGAATGTAAAACTGTATATTTCACACATTGAACGGATGTTCGTGAATAATTTTAAAATAAATATGCAATATTTGTAATAGCTATGTCAGTTGTAATTATAATTATTTGTTTTTTGTTGAATAGTTGTAAGAATAGTTAAATAACATAATAGGAAAGGAAACTTATGATTTCAACTTCAAACGGTATCTATCGCTCTCCAACTTTGTTCCTAAGCAAGTAAGGTAGTGTTTTGAAGAATGTATCATCAATGAATTGAATTATATCCCCACTACCCCAGTTTATACCAGCTGTAACACTTGGTAGTGTTGTTGTGAAGAAGAAGCGTCTAAATGTCTTCCCTTGTCTTTCTCTTCTGTTTAACATGTGTGCATAAGCATCGATGACCGTGCTCTCCATTATTTCTCCGAATTTTAGCGGTTGCATGTTTCTTCTATTTAGGGTGATGAACTCATCCATTAGTTATGCCACATTCTCGGGTCCATCACTCCAAGAAAACTCAACCAACGCATCCTCAACATTGACTAATTTACTTTTTCATTTTTTCTTAATGGATGGAATTTTTTTCTTTCCTTTCCCCTTTGGGGTTTTTACCTTTTCTGTTGTTTCAGGTTCTTCAACTTCATGTTCAATGTAATATAATACAGAACAAAATTGTTTTTACAAACAAAATAGTATGGAAAAGACATATTCCCAAATAAAGATGTGTTAAATCAATAATAAGTATAAGACACCTGTAATACAGACTATTATGCGAATTTGGACTCTTGCAGAGAAAAAGATAGGTGACGGCAATAGCAGATGGTGGCGGCGGCGGTTTGAGGTGGCTGAGTTGTTGAAGAAGATCTTCACAATAGCTCTTCTGGCTTTCCAAAAATGCTTATGTCCAATTATTCCAACAACATCATCTGGACTTATGTCAATGCCCGAGACAGAATCCACCATGGAAGTATCAGAGGTATCATCAGCCCTTTATGCAATTCCAGCCGGTAATGACCAACAAGTCCTATCTCTTCACGAGATTCAGAATCATCTAGAATTCTCTGCTCCTCAGAATGACAATCCCACTAGGTGATTGAGGAATTTCAATTATTATTTTTTCCCCGTGAAGACTCGTTCAATATAGCATCACTAATTTTCCTGCTTATAGGATCACATGCGCCCTGTACTCTGGAAGTATACTACAATCAGACTTCTTGAATCTGCAATAATTTACAGGACTATATAGGGGTGAGCACCAATTTCGAATTGGCCAATTCGGTAATTTGACTTCGGTTTTTTCATTTTTTCAAACCTAAAAAAAATCGACGACTTCAAAACCGAATTCCGAATTGCTGAATTCGAATTGACCGAATTGGCGAATTCGGAATTCGGTTTCGACCGATTTGGCCGAATTGGATTATTTTAGTTTTTGAAAAGATGCTTTAAGAATTGTATAATTTGTCAGTATTATTACATCAAAACTATAAGGTTAAAAAGCTAAAGAATCGATTTCAAAACATTGATTTAGAAAGCCTAAAAAGAAAATGAAATATAAGAATCATATTAAGATGAAGGGGCAAGTTGTTTATATGCAGAAAGATAACAACAAAAATTGAACTATATGAATCGTATTTTGGTTCAACAACACAATTATGTCAAGTAAAAGAAAGATAATATCCTCGTTTTTTGTTTTTTTTACTGAGAAATTAGCAAAGCATAAGCTGAGAGTGGTGATGAGTGGTGGCCGGTGGCTATTGAGTGGCGTAATCACTTCAGAAGAAGAGAAAGGAGACGGAGTTGGAGGATGCAGCTGCGCCGCTTGATAAGAAGAGAGAGGAGGGAGGCGGAGGGTTAGGGTTAGGATTTTTTATTATCTTTAATATATATTGAAAAAGAAATAATATCATTAACTGATATCAAGAGTTACATGAGAAAGGTGGAATTCTATTGGATCCCCTACCTTTTGAAGTGAGGCAACAAGCCTTAGGAAAATTTTAGCTAGCCAAAGAGTCAGACCATTACATGACCCGTGGACATAGAAAAAACTAGAGAATAGATTCCAAGAGGTACAATATTCTATGACCGTGCAAACAAACTCAAAAAAAATAAAAACAAACTCGAGCTCCCGTGCAAACCAGAAATCTTCCACACTTGCTAGAGTTCTTGACTGCAAACTTTCATAACCCATAAAAATAGGCGGGGAGATCAGCTAAAGCCTGCGTAGCCTAGCCGGCCAGCGACCATACCAGATACGGACATAACGCTCGCTTCCAATCCTCCATTCAAAACCATGTTGCAACAAAGCTCTATCTTGAGGGATGTTTCTCTGAGTTTGAGACGTTCACCACCATTTATTGCTTACAAAAAAACTCGACATAAATCCTAAATTAAGACAAGGAAAAAAATTCAACACGTTAATGATATTAATCATGAGGCCAACATGTGGCTTTATTATGAAAAATAAAAAACTACTAAATTTGTGCGTCATACTGAAACGCACTAGGCCTTGAATTGCCCAGAAGTTATTAAGTCCTAGACAATTCAAAATCAGACAACTCATGAAATATGGTGGGGCCGACTTGCGACCTCCACCTCACCCTGATTAACGGCAGGAGCCCCCGTTGAAAAAAAAACCATAAGAAAAAATTGGGATCCAAGAAAGTCCATCAATTTTTGAATTAGAAACCACCAGAAAATATTTAATAAGCCCATGCAAAACAATGTCAATAAGCCCAGTAGCTGGCCCAACCATGACCAGGCTAGTCATAAGCAAAATTAATAGATGGACCACTAAAGACCAAGCTAGCATATGGCCCAACAATCTGGTATGAACACACACATCTTGGTCCATTTTCGGGTCTGCCACCCAAACCATTTTGAGCATCAATCCTCTGGTCATCCGCTCCCATGCCGGAAGCACGTAGCATCCAACTATCTTCATCAACTCCGGCGATATAAACACTATCTTCATAGCCATTTTCTTCCACAGATTCACAATCATCCATGACGAACCTACGATCGGAGAGCCTTTAGAAGGCTTGACTCCCACCGGATCCATCCTCAACATCTCCTCCGTCACGCCCAATCCAAGACCAAAAACATGTCACCGGCCGAACACCATTGCCGGCGACACCAACACACTGTCCTCTCCAAATCCCAGACATTTTTTAACAGGCGGCCCCTCTAGATCGAGAACCCGAGCCGAATCTAACACTGTCCTATTCTCATAGTTTCTAGAAACGAGATCAAATTTTCTCATTCCCCATTCCCCATTCCGGTGTGTTATCTAATATCGGCGTAAATCGCAGATAATCGTCGCAAGTACACCCATTGGTCACAAAAGATGATGACAGGGGAGCAATTGTCTGGCGGATGAGAGATCCCATCGGCCAGCTAGCACACGCGCGCAGTGGCGGTGGAGAAGACCCTAAGATATTAGGGAGTAGAGAGCATCTGCCCTAGAGAATATATATATATCGATTGAATTCCAAAATTGGTCGGACTGAATTCGTCTCAAGTTCGCCCGCCGAATTACCGAATTCAAATCGAATTACCAAATTCAATGCGAATTTGGTCAGAATTTGGTAAATACCGAATTTGCTCACCCAAGGACTATCTCTTGGTTCACGATACAAACTTGAGTTGTTCTGCCTTAACGCAACTTCATCATTGTACATGGATGGTGAGTTTTTGCTGAATAAATAACATGGATGGTGAGTTTGAAACAGCTTTAATTGACTGCCCCCGAGAAGGGACAAACTCTTGCAGATGGCGGTCTTCATTGTGGTGGCTTCTTGTTTCCTGTCTTATGGTGGGGTGGCGGCATCCCTTTTGAACAACAAATATATCCTTTGGTTTTCCATGTAACTAGATTCTCTTCCTACTAACCAGTAGCTTGGCCTCCCACTTTAATGACTTTCCATTCCAGAAATCAAATAATCTAAGTTCCAAACTACATTTAATCAAGTCGCAAAATTGAATACTAAAACAATCAAAGTAACTAGAAATGACTACATAAGAAGCAAGAAGCACATTTCAACAACAACATAATAATAATCTTCCACCATCACCAAAATAACTTCCAAACAGGAACAAACTAACAGCTTGAACTATTATTAATCTTCCAATTACCTGGCTTGAAGAAGCAGGGATCGCACTAGCAGAGTTAACATTGTGATTGGTGTTACTAGGAGCCAAGATAGGCTTAAATCTTTGAAAAGGAATACTTAGATGTTCATACAAGGCCATCTTATTCCCTTTGTTTTTTGTTAAAATTTTTGGGTGGGTTCGGCTCCGGTCACCACCACTGATCAGGTAGGCCCTAGGTGACTTATAAGGGTACTTACAGATCACTAACACAGCCCTCGCGTCGGCAGTAGAAATTGAACACTTACCTTTGTAAATGCATGTCAAATTCTTACTAAGTGAGTCAACTTGTGTTGGTGGCCATATTATTCCTTGGAGGTGCTTTTTGCCCTCCTTTCTCTGTGCCATTGCCTTGGGAACATAGGCCCCATAACTTTTTCATCATCTTTCCCTCTCTTCATTTTCTCTTTTTCAAAAGAAACAACAAACTTCCTATTTCTTCTTCTCAAGATATTATATTCAAATTTGGAAACTACTTGATCAAATTCATCTGAAATCTCATAATAAATTCCCCAATAAAAACTCAAACTTGCTCAATCCCAGAAATCAAAATCAACTATTTTCAGTAAACCCACAACAAATCCTCAATTAATTGAGCTCCAAAATCAAGACCCACCCCCCAAAAGACTCCAAAATTCACAAAGTCAAGCACCAAATCATATCTTTCTAATCCCAGAAATCACAATCAATTATTTCCCACCAAAACCCACATCAAACAATCAAAACCCACATAAAAACTCCAAAATTCACAAGCTAACAAAATCATCTCTTTCTACCTTCAAAATTCAACACCTAATAAAGGGTTTCCTCTACTCCACCTAGAAATTAATGGAAAAAATGGGGTAAAATCCCAAATTCCCCAAGCCCACCACTTCCAAAACAGATTATTTTCCTCAAAATCAATCGATTTCTGAAGAATCCAGATACCAAAAATTAGTATTGAATAAAAAAATAACCTGACATGTACTTGATCAACAATACAAATTGAAGATAGAAAGCTAGAAGAAAAAGGGAGATTCGAAGAAATGAAACAAGAGGGTCAATTTTTAGGGATTCTTGGATTGGATACAAGAAACATATACAAAAGATCAAGAAAGCCTAATCTAACCTAGCAACAAAAAAAAAAAAAAGATGGCCTAATCTAATATTCGCTCTATTCCCATTTAATTGTCGTTTAGAATTAGTCCTTTGGCTAAAAAGAAGAGAAGGAGTAACCTTCAGCGGTTCCAAGCAATATAGGAATTGTCCCCTTCGACACCGTAGCTTCAAAAGTAGGAAACGGAGACTACAGGCCAAAGATTTAAAAGATGGATAAAGTCGTGCGGCAGGCTGTAACGTATCGCTTCTACTTCACTTTTCGGGCCGTGAGAAAAGACCCTTCCGCTTCGGTCTTCTCGATATGTGTATACAAATTAATTATTATTTATATTTATTTTATTAATTGTCAACAATTTATTCCAATTATACCATTAACATATTTTTTATTGAAAAAGTGAAAGAGAGGGAGGAAGGGATATTATTGAAATTGCTCGTGCCCATGGTTGTTAAAAACGCGAGTCAACACGTAAAAACGTACGTTTTTATGATTCTACGGAGGCAAAACGTGTTGAATCGTGAGTAGAATCGCAATCTGGTAGAAATGGAGTAGAAACGTTGACTCGGATCGTAAAAACGTAAAAACGTACGTTTCTACCGATTCTACCAATTTACTTATAAAATCATTTCTTTTTCTTTTCTAATTATTCTCCTTGGATACTTAACTGCTTTTGATATACAAAAATCATGTGTGTAATGCTTCGTGCTGCCAATTTGATGAACATATCTTCCAAAGTATTATGCTTTGTTCTTAAAAACTGTGGCCTGGAGCAATCTGGTGAGAATGAAAATGGTTGGCCTCCTGAAATTTACTTTGGTTCTGCTCGCTTGTGGCCGTGGGAGGTTATTTATTACAGGAGACTTAAAAAGGGGCTTATTTCAAAAGAAAACTATGCACTCAGGCTTGCTTAAAATGAAGAATTTGGTATTATTGACAAGTACATGAGTAGTAGCGGTTGGGGAGAACAGACTGATGAAAATCCTTGATGCATTTTGATATCGATTAATCATTGCTTGTTCATTACGCAAATATTTTTGTATCCTTATGCTCGTAGCGGATTTGTTATTTTTCGTTTTTGTTCTCGTAGCGGATAAGTTAAAATTAGATTTTGTCGCGTTTTATATTTTGAAAGACTTGTAAGTTTTTTATTGTGAACTTTGTTACGTTATTGTGTTTTGAAAAAATTTGTGAAAGTATGTTTTATGAATTTTCGCATATTGTTAGACCATATGGTATGATTTACATGTTAATTATTGTTATTTATATATAAAATATATATTTTAATTTTTCGGTACGATTTTACGATTTTTTTACAATTCACGAGTTTACGATTTTTCACCCCTCCACCGAGTCTACGTAAAAACGCGAGTTTAACAACCTTGCTCGTGCCTCATCTGATCTGTAAGTTTCTTTCGTAAGATATCAAAATCATATACATTATTATTATTATCTGATTATATGTTGGACCCTGATTCTTAAAGCCATAAATAATCAATGCCGAAAATGTTAGTTCTCATCTTTCTATTTTTCATTTAGAAAATATATACTCTTCAACAACTTCTTCGTCATGCTAGACTGGAACATGTGAATGTTTCAAGAATATGCTGCCTCCATTTCATAATAGAAGGCCTTCTAGATACTTTAGTATAGATTAAGGAAAAGGGTAGACGAGGTTCTCTTCAACCAATGGTATTTGTAAGAAAATGTGAATTTGACTCTTCAAGTAACCAGTGCCAGATCACAAGGTCTATAGCCCCAGTGGGGCTATGGCCTGCCACGACTGTGAGGTCGTTGGTTCGATACTCTCTCCATACATGGAGCATGCTTTAAATTTATCTTTCTAGAATTCTCTCCTCCTTTTGTGAGGCACTTCTATCTCCCCTTCACGGGGCAATCGCTCAGCCG
Source organism: Vinca minor (assembly GCA_026122235.1). NCBI lineage: Eukaryota > Viridiplantae > Streptophyta > Magnoliopsida > Gentianales > Apocynaceae > Vinca > Vinca minor. Next base: position 172,232 of record JAOCZM010000161.1, on the reverse strand, counting down.
GGCTTAAAAAAAAAAGTAACCAGTGCCAGCCTTCACGATCATTCCTGAAGGAAAATTAGCTTTTGGATATGTCAATAAACCCCAAGGGCATATGCTGTCCGTCTTAATCGCGTTGCAAATGCGCATATACATTAAAATCCAAATGCATGTGGGTTTTCTCTCTCTTCACTGTTTTTACGGAAAAATTCTGATATAAACTCTGGCTCTGAAGTGGGGACATGTACGCACTGCAGTCACAATCAATCACATCCCTCTTTTTGATTAAAAAAGAATAAAAACGCCTCAAACAATGCACCAAAAGGGGGAATATTTTTATTATTTTAATCAAAACTGTGATGTGGCTGAATATGAACCAAGTGGTTCATGTCCACTTGGTAGGCCTGGTCCATGACAGAATTGATCGTTTTTACGTAACATGCATGTCAGACTCTTCAACATTTAATGGCACCCCATGCAGAAATTGAAGCGTTCTACTCGTTTGTGCAGGAACCGTTCTGAGGGTGGTTCAAGCAAACAGATGAAGCTACGATTATACTAATATTAGTTAATTCTTCAACTATTTAGAAACATCAAAGTATATATTGTATTGATGCTCATGTTCTCGAAAACTACGTCAGCAAAATCATCAATGAAGGGACATCCCAATCGAAGAGGCTGGTGCTTACACCGGAATAGTTGAAAAGTAAGTAGTTACTTGAGCTTGCTTACCCAGTTTTGGAAATTCTATGCTGTTCTAGATAAGGATAGTTTTGTACTTCTTACATTTCATGTCTCTGTCCAAAATTCTTGACTTGGTTAATCCATCTGCTATGACCATTATTATGGAAAGTTTGTTCCTGATAATTGTAGTTAGTATTTTATGGGATATGACATAATTGCATTTCTACTATTTTAAGATTATTAGACATAAAATATAGTAATTCATTTGTTTGCCTAGTTTTGTTTTCTGGGATTTGATTTATCGTTTGATGAACTGCATTTCTTGTTTTCACCCCATTGATGGAACCGTAGGTCCTAGTATATCCGGTGATGCTCCTCGGCTGCTGCTACATTTGGGGTTTGAGCAATCTCATTGAAGGGTTTTATTTTCTTGTAGTAGTACCTTATAGGGGCGGATCCAGGATTGAAATTTAAGGTGGTCCCTCAACAATTTAGGGGGAAAACCTACAAATTTCGTTGAATATTAGACAATTTAGGATTGAAATTTAGGGTGGTCCCTCAACAATTTAGGGTGAAAATTAAACTTGTTTCTTTGATTTTGGGGTGGTCCTGGGCATACTTGGACCACCCCTTGGATCCGCCACTGGTACCTTAAACAATTTTTTTTTGGTATTATTGGTAGAATTGCAAATATATTTTACGAGGGTTACTTTTTATAAATTTCAAATTCGAGTTCTCTTTCGCTTCTTTTTTTTCCTCTTGAAATATGTTTCAACGAGATGACAATGAAGTTACTTTATAGTCTTTTAATTTTTTCAGTGATACAAAAGTGGAGCTGAAGGAGCAAGATTAACTTGTCATACAAGTACAAAATTAATTCTTGTAACAATATACAAACCTTTTTTTATTATGACAGTTGATACCGCGGTGTATTTTTAATAAGAACAGTAAAATTTTAAAAAAATTGTCCTTGAAACTTTTCAAAATACTCACACGTCTTATTTAATTAACTCCTTATTCAATCGGCAAAAAATATCTCCAAACTATATAATAGGAATTGATAAAGGGTTCAAATTTTCAGATCGACCTGAAAGATGTTAAAGTAGTGATAATTTTTTTTTTTATATAATTTTTTTTAAAAGTTTGTGTTGCCAAAATGAGCAGTACTAAAGAACTGAATGAGCCACCAGCTTGTGAACTATCCAGCTAGAAAATGCTGGCCTATAGTGGCACTCTAAGGTTGGTTAGGCCAACTTAATAAGACATATTGAAGCTTAAAGTGCCACTAATAACGAGCCCTTATCAACTGGCACCCTAGTCAAACCTTGTTTTTTGGGTTAGTTTTTTATTTTTAAATTATTTTTTTAAGGAGGGCAAAATTGTTAAAAATATACCATTGTACTTATTAAAAATGCACATTGCTTATTAATTCCTTATATTATTTACGATTTGTAAAGGTTAGTTTATATTTTATTTTTGAGATAATAACTTTTATTTATTGGCAGTTGGTAGTTCTATTATACAGTATTTGTAAACTTAATTATTTTTAATGTACATTAATAGTTTTGTGATTTAGATTGGACCATGCTTAGTTAAGTTTGAGCCGCCATTATGGATCCAGAATATAATAAGAATCGGCCTTTAAACTTTTAGGTTGGACTGGAGATACTTGGGCCATCTTGAGCACAATCTGAGACGCAAAATGACGAGTATAACTTATCATCATCTTCAAAGTTATTTTTACCCTGAAATATATAACGCAGTGACAAAGGAAAAAATTGTAGATGATGATACCCCCAAGAGGTCACGGGTCCATTTTCTGACTCTTCGCTGCACATCCTGCTATTTATCTTACATCCCCGTTAGGTATGAAATTCAGTTCTACATCGAGACAAAGTCCCTTCTTGTTATTCTCAATAAAATTTTAAATTCGATCCAAACACATAGTTAGATCTCTATTTCCAAATCACTTTCTCAAGTCTCTAAAGTCTTCGTTAAGGCTGATCCTCACAATTTATTTAATGTTTCTTAGTTTACAAGTTTTTCCCATTTTTTTCCAATCAAAAGTGGGTTCAAGCACTATTAGTTCATTTTAACGCTCCTTAGTTTACAAATTTTTCCATTTTTTTCACAAAAAGTAGGCAGCACACTCAAACACTATTAGTTCAAGTTAGTTTACAGATAAATGATTCCAAAACACATTTACCGAAATAGTTAAGGAACAGACAAAATAAACAATTAGTTATCCATCAAAAGCTTAACACGTTTTCTTGAATTTTGGAGTATCAGAAATTACAAGCATAGCAGCTAAGTTTCTCTTTGATGGAATCCTCTCCAAACATGTAATATATTTTGATTGGGTCGGGGCATGTGAATTTTAATAGTTAAAAAATATTTTTCTTGGCAATTTGTTTGATTTTAAAATGAGTTTTGATAATTGAATTCCATAGAAATTGATTAATTGAATACAATTATGGTAGAGCTGAAGAGTATGGAATGTGCTATGATTATTGGCAAATTCTATCAAGCTTGAAATGGATTTTGATAATTATGGACCTTAAAATTGGTTTTGATAATTGATAATTAAATTGTTTGATCCTTGTCAAATTACATAGAGCTTGAAATGAGTTTTGATAATTGTGGAGATTGAAATGAGTTTTGATAATTGTGGAGATTGAAATGAGTTTTGATAATTGTTTATAATGTCCCAGAGGTACTAGTTGGCGGTGATGGTGGTGGAGAAGGATGCGAAGTGTATGGAGATGATGAAGATGGAGGGGAGGGGATGAGGCTATAATTTATTTTTTAATTAATTTAAATTGGGTATACGTAGTTATTTTATTTAAGTAAAAAAATTTCATTAGTTATTAAATAGAAGTCAAGCTATATCATACCGTAATAGACACTCCCTCCATTTCTCAATATAGGATGTTTAAGACACTTTGAAAAAATTAAGGAACTCAAACAAATAGTAATCTTTCCACCACAATTCCAATAATACCCCTTCCTTCCTCCCTCTCTTTCACTTTTCCAATAAAAGATATGTTAATGGTATAATTGGAATAAATTGTTGACACCTAATAAAAGACATGTAAATGACAATTAATTTGGATACACATATATCTTCTAAACGATAATTAAATGGGAATGGAGGAAATACATTGCAATGTTCTTCATCTCGTATCAATTTAACAATGTATTTGGTCTTATTTTTATTTTATATAATAAAAAATTTCATTTTTTTTTAAAGTTGATTATGGATCATGCATTTTCTCCCAAAGTAATCTACCTAAAACCCCACAAAAATACAAAAAATTTAAAACAAAAATCTAATTCAAGACACCCTAATTCAAAGTTTCTAACATAAAAACAATCAATTGCTTAAGGTAACAAGTTGAAATAGCAAAAGTCAGGGGCGAAGGCCCCGGCCCCGAAATTTTTAAAAATACTACTATTTATCGAAATTTTATGTGTATTTTAGAAAATTTTGAAAACTTTTATCAGTTTCACCCCTCCAAAAATTTGTTTTTACCTTTTTTTATTGCCCCTAAGAATTTTATCAGTTTCGCCCCCAACACCAAATTTCTGGCTTCGTCCCGGCAAAAGTGAATTATTACACCAGTTCGAGAGGAAACCTTGTCACAGACGAGGGATCACAAGGAAACCTTATCAAAGGTAATAAACTATTGCAGCATATAATAAAATTGTAGTCATCACGCTATGCGAAGCGGTTATGGTGCTATAAAGGAAAATTTTTGTAATTTTTTTTTATGAATAAAAGATGATCCATTATAACATAATGGTTGAGGCCATTATAATCAGAACAGTCCACAAATCCTTTATCTAATACAATAAAAGAGAGGAGTTGAGGAATAAAAATCATAAAAAAGTTACACAAGCTAAAGATAATAACCCACACCCTAGAGATATTAGGTGGTAAGGAACTAAAAATACTAATAGTAGTAATCTAACAAACAAACAAACAAAAGTCTTCTCCGCAACCTCTTTATCACCATCCTCGAACCACAGAGGCAAGCACTCGGTTCCAACTTTTTCCATAGACAACGACTCACAAGACCCTGTGCGTATAGTATTTTTTTATACTACTAAGTACTAACACTTATGGGAATCAGGTTGGCCTGGTGGTAAGGTCCTTCCTTCACAGGGGTAAGACCCGTGATCGATTCCCATACCCCCTCCCTCTCCCCCGCCCCCCAACATTTGGGATATACAATGGTAAAGAAATTGACCCCAGCCAGAAAATTAGAACAACCCCGTAGTACTAACACTTGTCATGCACAGTGTACAATTTGCAATAGTTGCAGTTATCCTCATCTTACCTTCCAAAATAGACCAATTATTAGACCTCATGAAAGCCCAGCAAAACACCGAAAATAAATCCCCTAATCATTCTCTCCAATGATTGGACTTCAAAAACGAATTGCCAACATTGAAACTCAATTTGTTCCCAAATCTCCCCAAGAGAAACCAAAAGCATCTATATCCAATATGAAAAAAGATGATGATGTCTTCGACAATCAACAAGAACCAATTTATTCGACTAACTACAAATTTTCAAAGCTTAGACAATCGGGTCATCAAATTGGAAACATTCTTTGAAACCATACTACTCGAGAACTACCCCACCATACATAGTTCAGCAAGAAAAAACAACGGCGACCCAAAACCATTATAACGCTAACAATATTTACAAATGGAATGTTGATGGAGAATATGAATATAACATTATGCTGAAGCTTCAACAAATGACCATGGTGACAACGACATATCAGACGACTCATAGCTGTACATACATGCTAGCAGCACATATCCTAGCCTTTGGATTCACCGGACAACTGAGAGGCTGGTGGGATGAACACCTAACCGAATTTGACAAAGAAAATATTTTCAATGCAATCAAACTTGACCCGGATGGCGATCCAATCATGGATCAACAAGGGAACACAATCCCAGATGCCATGACAACTCTTAAATTCACAATTGCGAAAACATTTATTGGTGACCCAGGCTTATTCAAAGATAGATAATCTGAGTGTTTAACAATCTAAAACTGTCGAAATTTATCAGACTTTTGGTGGTTTAAAGATACATTCTTCACCAGAATATATGCCCGACCCTGTGAAAATCAAACATACTGGAAGGAAAAATTCTTTGATGGCTACCAAAAACACTCATAGACATGGTTTGGGAGAAAAATATCTTCCTGAGCCTACAAACAAACTATAAACTTGAAAAATATCTTCCTGAGATGACAAACACTCCGAGTCAACCACAACAAATTTGTCATGCTCTTCCGACACCGAACCCAAACATCATGTCACAAATGCAAAAAAGCTGGTCATATTGCCCAATTCTGTAAACTTCACAGAAAGGTACAAGCACTTGACGTGGATGAAAATATTCTAAACCATATGGAAACCCTTTTGTTGAGTCTAGCGACGAAGAATCTAGCTATATTGGTGATGATCAATCAAATATTTTATAAGATGATGACCTCGAAACATCATTTCTCTTATTTTGAATTCGACCAACCTGAGACAATGTTCTTACTAAGGAACAAAACCTTGTTCTAGACATCATCGATAACCTTCTGGACCTCGAACAAAAACAAAAATACCTGGCCCAATTCAAAGAAACAATTTCTCACCACAAAAAAATCAAATACTTTTTCCAACCATAAAAAAATCATTAACACCTATAGTCTCACAAATATTTTAAACATGATTTACTTTACAACAAATAAAGTTGTTACTACTCAAGATCTTCAAATCGAGATCTCGCAATTGAAGCAAGAAATCTGAGACATTAAAGCCAAACAAGTAAAAGACCATACCGTCCTCCAAAACCAAGTTTCTGAAAAGAGTACAAATCATAAAAAAAAATTCAAATCTAATATAGAATTAGAACTTCAAAATGAAATTTCACAAGAATTTTTTAACATCATTTAGAAAGTAACTATCCAAAAACGGCATGCCTCGGTAAAAATTGTTGTAAGAAATTGCTTTGTTGTGGAAGTCCCAACACTCTTTGGTACCGGGACATATCTCAATTGTATTCAAGAAGGTTTCATTACAATAAAATTCTTTGAAACAAACAAGAGAAAGACTAAGGCCAGTTAGCGACTCTAAATCTCTATCAACTTTAAACCTACCAACATCGAGGTAAAGTGCTCTTCACTCTCAGTAAAAGCCTCATTCCTCCTTGCCAAAAACTTAGCCAATTACTTCATCTTAGGAACTATATTCATCCAACAAATTATGCCCTTCTTAATTTCCCATGAAGACATTCACACTACAAAATTCAGCCAGACAATCTTGATTTATTTTCTCAAATATCTTGTCCAGAAGAATCTCAATCTTCTTAAGTGTAAACAAAATCAAATTAGCTTTTTGAAAGAAGAAGTCGACCAACAAATGTTAGAAAAATAACTCCAACTTCCTTCTATCCAAGGACAAATAAAATCTTTCGAATCCAAAATTCAATCATAAATATATGCTGAAGTCCCCGCTGCATTCTGGAGCCGGAAACAACTTATTGTCCATCTTCCCTATGAAAATGCTTTGATGAAAGATATATCCCTACCAAAGCCAGACTAATTCAAATTAACAATGAACTTCGTGAGCAACGTAAAAGAAAAATCAAGACTTACTTTCTAAAAAAATAATTCAACCTAGTCAATCCCAATGGAGTTGCTATGCATTTTATGTAAATAAGAATTCAAACATTGAAAGAGAAGTTCCACATTTAGTTATCAATTACAAACCTCTAAATGATGCTCTACAATGGATTAGGCACCCAATCCCTAACATAAAATACCTACTTCAAAGGATTTTTTGGTAAATGTTATAATGTTTTAAACCAAGAAGGTAAGATCGGAATTGTTTTTGGACACATGCTCTTTAAGGGTTTCTTGATTACTGATGATCCTTTTGAAAGTCTGGTTTTGTACAACTACATTCTCTGCTTCCCATTTAAGGGTTGCTTCTTATATAGAAATCCTTATCTGTTGTCGATTTCCATCAACTGCATTGGGGTTTGTGATCTTCCAAACATGTTTATTTTTCTCTTTTTCAAAGATATTTAGCGGGGGAAACATGGTGTTATAGGAAATGAATGTTTGGTTCATCATGTTGAATGTAGTGGTGGAGATTTGGGTGAGGGTGGTGGTGGAATTGGGGGTTCATTTGGGGGATATTCTTTTGGGGGATATTCTTTTGGGGAAAGGGAAGTGGGGTTGTATTGAACATAAAAAGTCAAAGGTTTTACCTCTAGGTTCTCCTAAAAGTCCAACCGAATAGTCACCTGCTTCATGCCTTGCACGAAGAAGCTGTTTGGTGCCTTTAGATTCCGGTTGTAGGTAACTCATCATCTAATGAGTAAGAAAGACAATTTGGACAAGAACAAACATCATACCATATGTTACCGTTTTGATTTTTGTCCAAGAGAACAGGTCTACCATTTACACCAAATTTTACTGCCGGGATGTTGAGAAAAGACCAAGAACCACCATCCATCAAGGAGAATTCTATAGCAAAGACAGTGGGGACTTCATTTCTGCCTGAAATTTTAAATTCAATCGTACCATCTTTTTTAGTTGTAAATGTGGGTTCTGTGATCTGGATTGGTTTGGTAGTTTAAGTTATTTGTCTCTTATAATTGGTGATCCAAGAGGTATGGAGAAGCTGCTTGGAGTTCTTCTCGTGAGATCTGTCTAGGGACAAAAGTACAATGTGGAGTTTGAGGAGAATCAACAGAAAGGAATATGACTTCACCACTTTGTAATTTTTGAGGTAGAGGAAGGTTAAAGACATAATTCTGAATGTGATATGCCATTAGTGATGAAGGGTAGCCATATAAGTATTTTCTAGTTCATGACCAGTGATTTGGATTTGGATACGAAAAGTAGTGGGAATAGCTGGATCATCAAGAAGCATAGCGAAGTTTGAAAACAAGGTTACAAAAATTGTTTCGGCATTTAATGTGGTTTGTACTGTGTTGATAATAGCATGTTCATATTTTCGGAACTTGAAATCTAGTAGTGCTATTCGGGACACAATTGGAAGACCATTTTTAGCATGAAGGGTAAGTACTATTCTGATAGCTCTAAAGTGGATATGATAATAGCCCTGTTTGAGCCATGCCACTGGGAATTCTTTAGGAATTTGCAAGATGACATAATGTTCCTTTTTTGTCGAGGATAGTTTATGGGTGGAGAAATGGGAAGCTTGGTAAAAGTCTTTTGCAGAAGTAGACATAGGATTTTTACCAAAGACTTTTTTAAATGGACACTGACACTATTTTTGAATTTTTGGTAAATGCTATAAGGATTTATAACCGGAAAGGCGGATAAGGGGTACTTACTATCTTCTAAAAATATAGTCTAATTCATATACATTAGAAAGACGAGAAGATAAAGTACGAGGTAGATCTGGAAGAGTAACTAGACTTGAGGAAGTAGATGTGGTTGTAGACATGGTTAAGGATGACTGAATCTGAGAGAAGAGTATTAATGACCTTATAATCGATATTTCACAATCTTCTTAGCAATATTGCTCAAAAATCATATTCATACTACAACTTACTTTATGCCACCATCTCTATTGTCTTAACAAGGCTTCATTCGACTGTCTAGTATGAACTGGATCTAGAAATCCGTACTAAGAGAATTCTTATAAAGTGTTTAGTTACTCAATCACGTGAACATCTTAGTTTTCTGATGAATTTTTTCAAAGAAGATCCAATCTAAGGCAACTGTGATATAATTCAGAGCATACTAATCAAAGACTATTGAGCAGTGTTACTAATCAGTAAAAGAATAAAACTAGTATTGTGTAATTCTGAAAATAATTAAACATCATTAACTCTGTCTCATATTCAAGCAACCATGGCTCTGATACCAACTCTGTCCCCAAAATATATCTGTCAGGGTAATGGCCAAGAATCCCATTAAGTCACCCGGATCCACCACTAGGGCAGACGGTGTCGAACATTCTTCCGCATAAGTAGAACCCGCGAAATTTATCACCAGAAGCGACTTAAGTGAGGCTCTGATACCAAATAGACTGAGTAATATTAATGATATTAAAATACTTAAAATAATGAACATAAAATATAAAACATAAACTAGTTAGTGGAAACTAACATGATACTACTACTTGCTCAGGCCTCTTATTGACATAAAAAGCTTTTGAAGCCCATGAGGAAGGAGTGGGTTCAATAAGCTTTTCATCCAAGAGTTTCTGATTCTGTTGTAGCTAATTATAGTGTTAAGGAGACATTCCATTATGACTTGACTTTTGAGGGGTAACTTAGGGTAGATTGGAAATTTCACACTATTTATTTTTATTTTATTTTTTTTGCAAATGGGCGCTAGAAGTCCCAAAACATAGCAAGTTGTTTAGGGTCCCAAAAAACCCAAAAATAATTAATATGGACCATAATCAACAATCGTGTTATGCTGAGAGAACAAATTCACCAATTTGCTTATATTGAATTTAAAAATTTTGAACTTAGATTCAATACTATTTAGTTGTCAAGCAATTTATTGGATTTTCTAAAGGAATGTTTTTTATTGGTATGGATCTAGTCCACAAAACAATTGATAGATTTAGTAAACTTAAAGGAAACTTTTAAATCGCTTTTAAAGAACTCCATAAAATTATTAGTGTGGTGAAATTAAGTCTGATTCACCGACAGAAATATGAATCTGTCATTGAACTTATTAGTCGATAGAGGAACTAAGGTCTAAATGTGCATATAAGGTATGCAATGGGGGCTTTCAATATATCCTTAGGTATCCAAGCAAAGACTTTTAAAAGAAATTTGGCTACTGCACACGTGACATGGAGTTAAGTATTGCACATATTTGGTAAAAACGTGTTTAAAGTAGAGTTCTAAGGAAAAATGATTTTTAAGGTTCTAACACGCAAAGCAAATTCAGTCTTTGAATGTCAAATGAATCATATGACCTCCTGTGACATAACAAAAGATGATTTGACACTTGTCTTTAAATCTTGACTCAAGGCTTTTGACTCATCTTGTAGAGATTTTCTCTTATCTACTCATATGATTTTTGTCTATATAATGTAAATCTTGTACACTTGCAGCACATTTGGTACGCCGGAATGGAATGAATTTTCCAATAGTGGGTTTCGGCCCAAGATCTATATTGGGCCCCGAGTTGCTCTTAGCCCGGGTCGACCCGTACTGATATAAATTGAAATGTGAGTATAAGCATGTCCGGTTTTAGTCAACTACCAAAGAGATTGACTCTTCATGGGACTGGGTTCCCTAAACCTTATTCGACTACAAGACTTATGGTAAGTGTAATACTAATCAAATTGGTAACTCCTATATTCTTGGGTTTCACCTCCTATAAATACCATATATATTTTATTGTTTGATCATCTAATTAATTGCCTTCTCGAGATTGAGCTCCTTTCTCTGTGTCAGATATTAGTTGGGAACATCCCCACCACCTTTGATTGTGTTTGTCTTAACAGGTTTTACATTCTTACCGCAGGGTCAGTTAACTCGGGCTATGGTTGATAGCACGGGAAAAAGGAACTCTTTGTACATGACGCATCCTCCAACTTCTCTTTCCATTCCAGTGTTTGGTTTTCCAAATTTAAGTTGGAAAGGTCATTCCATGGGAATGAGAATTTCAAGAAGGAGCGGAAAATGTCATTCCACACCAAAACCTATGGAATTACCTTTTTCAGGAGAAGTTGAAATCACATATTAATAGTAACCGAAGGTTATTTCATTCTTTCAATTAATTACAACGTTCAAATTACACAGCTATATATGTACTTTATCATAAATATTTTTTTCTCTTGGTAGAATTCCATAGATAATAATTCCATAAATATTTAATTTTCTTAGCAAAGGTTTCTTGTGATAGTGCTACAGAGAAGGAAGCCTAAGTTTTTCTTACATGCTCTATTGAAGATGGAAGTCTGGAATCACTGAAGTTAACAAGAACAACATTTGAGGAATGAAAAGTAGATAATGTCTTCGCTAACATGTCAGCGCCAGTCATATTTTCTCCGCACAATTTCAATTGAGAAGTGATTCTAAAAATAGCGGAGTTATACTCACTGACCGATTTAAAATCTTGCAGCTGCACATACCGTGCTTTAGGTAAAACAACCAACCTCTGGTAGAAGAAAATCTTTCAGTGGTTTTCTATTGGAAGTTGCTATTTTAGTATCACCTAATTAATTAGGAAGTACTTAATTAGTTGTTGATTAATTATGACATTTACATAGTTGATTTCTATCTAATGTATAGTAATTACCTAAATAGTGTGTAGTATGGAATATTTGGTAGTTAACTAATGTAGTGTAAGAACATATGTATAAATACTCATTTACTAGTTTTTTATTTGTAAGTGAGAAATATATAATTTCTCTTCAATTCTTTTATGATATTAGAGCTAGAACGATTCTAAAAATAAAATAAAATAAAAAACACCATGGGCAAGGATCAGTCAACTACCTCGGGAGAAACAAAATATGTCGTTACGAGCTCCCCATACTACATATCAACGTCGGATAACCCTAGTATTGCTATCACCCCAATCCTGTTTGATGGGAACAACTACGAGGATTGGGTTTCCGTCCGGGTTAGAGAATTCATTGCAAGCCAAAGGATAGCTGGGGTTTATCAATGGATCCTTTGTTAGACCAACATATCCCATTATGGCGGGACATTGGGATCGCTGCAGTTCATTCATCAAGGGATGGATTATGGCTTCTGTTGAAACAAAATTCCGGGTCATGCGGATACAGGCCAAGACCTCGAAGGATATGTTTGTGATTCTCAAAACGAGATACACACAAGATAACGATCCACGAATCTACTAGTTGCGTCAGAAAATTCAGTTGCTACGTCAAGGTACCATGAGTGTAACAGAATACTATGGAAGGCTTGAGACTCTTTGGAATAAATTTGAGTGATATGTGCCTTTTCCGAATTGTGGTTGTGAGGAGACCATCACAATGCTTACCCGATAACGTCAGGATGAGTGAGTCCATCAATTCCTTCTTGGACTCAATTCACGTTTTGGTACAATAGGAAGTCAACAATTGAATATGGATCCACTGCCACCGGTAGACAAAGTGTTTAATGCGGCAATTCGGGAAGAAAATCATTTTTTATGTGTCAGAAACCGATGGATCAGCAATAGAAGGTTCGACTTTTAACATTTCCTTTAATTCTGATTTTAATCGTGTTATTTGTGAAAATTGTGGAAAGACCAGACACGAAAAAAAATATGAAAAGCCACTTCTTTGGCTTAGGCTAGGTTAATGAAAAGCCTAATATAGAAATGAAGGTAATTTCTTTATCTTCTAATTTTAAATAAACTAATTATAAGTATTTTAGAGAAGGAAAAAAAAACCAAATCGTGGAAAAGAAATATGTGAAGGGAATAGATCTGTAAGATTTTTAATTCATTTTTTTTACAAGTGGAACAATGTAATTAGTCAAAACATATGAAATTTCCGTAGTTCAATAATATTTCACATATAATAATTTCAATTAATATACTAGATTATATACTATAAGATCCAAAGTCTATTTTAAACAATTATGACAACTATAAATCTTTATCATATAAAATAAATAGGAGTTTTACTACGGGAGATTTATTTTAAGCAATTAATTAATCTTTAGAAAAAGTGGAAAAATAGTCAATTAAATAAAGTATTTTAATACTCCAATTAGTTCATAAAATATATAATTTTATTTTTAAAAATTACTAAATTATTTATAAAATTTACCAATTTACAAAATATTAAAATTCAACATAAATTGGTAATATTAGTTTGCATTTGGATATTTATAAAGTGGTTTTTATTCTTTACAAAAGTTTCTAATTATTTAACAAAAGTTATAAACAATGTAAATAAAATTATCGAATTTGTCACTAAACTTACCATTTTAACAATTGATTAAAACTGAGATAAAAATGGTAAAATTAGAATTTAATGTGATAAATTTAATTTTTAAATAGTAAGTTTTATTTTTCACCACATTTACCATTTTTTATAAAATAAATTACTATTTTTGTCATGAAATTAACCATTATTGCATCTAAATTTACTATTTTATAGAATATAAATATTCATGATAAAAATTGTAAGTTTCAAATAAAAAATAGTAAGATTATAAAATAAAGTAGTATTATTCAACATTTACTAGTTATTTATTAAAATTTACCAAATTTTGTTTTAATTTTACCATTAAAAATACCAATGTTACTTGTGGAAAAAAATATGGTCAACAAAAGTGTGTTGACCGGTTTGACAGGTAACCGGTCACTTGACTGGGGTGACGTTAGGGGTGTTCAACAAAAATCGAAACCGACCAATCCAAACCAATCCAAACCGATTTTTCGGTTTGAACGGTGCATTGGACTGGTTCGGTTTGAGTTAAGTTAAAACCGAATTTTTGGTTTGGTTTAAAAAAACTATAAGCCAAACCGAATATATATATATATATATATATATAACAAGCAAACCCTAAATTCTTATCATTAGCGGCTCTAGGTGGTCTAAACTATTTTCTTCCCAAGTCTAATTTAGAGATATGTATTATTACTCATTGTTTATTGTTCTTCCTTGTACTGCAAAAAAACTTTTCATTCTTTATAAAACTTTTCTTGCTTATTCTCATATTTTGTGAAATTTGACGTAAAGATTTACCTAAAGATTTTATTGTATTTTGAACTAATAATTATGTAGTTTTTGTGTTTTTCTTTTTTCTAGTAGGATGATTTTGTAGTAATTTGTTTGAAGTGGAAGAATCAAGACCAATAATTTATGTTCTATTATTTTGTTTTCTTTATTGTGTTTACCTTGAGCAAATAATGGGCATATTTTTTTTTTTAAATATTTTAGCAACTAACTAATTAAATAAAGATTTTTTTTTTTTGTTTTTTAAATTTATAATCAATATTTTGTGTCTCGCAAAACCGAGCAACCAAACCGAACTGAAAGCTTCGGTTTGAGATTTTAAATGGTTTGGATTGGTTTCAAAATTTGCAAACCGAATATTTCGGTTTGGTTTGAAAAATGTGTAAAACCGAACCAACCTGAACCATGAACACCCCTAGGTGACGTGACAAGCTCTCATTCGTCCATTTCATTTAATTAATTTTGTTTTAAAAAAACATGAAAACCTGCTATTACAGGTTATTTTATTCCACGTGTCAATTAATCATTGGTTTCTGTCTATTGTTTAGGTGCCGAAAATTCAGCTTTTCTGCACAACACTTTTTTATCTAAGTTTTAATCAACTTATATAATGGTAAGTTAGTGACAAATTTAGTAATTTTATTTACATTTTTTGTAACTTTTGTTAAAAAAATTTAGAAATTTTGTAAAGAATAAAAATTACAAAATAAATATCCAAATTCAAACAAATATTTTACCATTTTAGGTGGGATTTTATTATTCTGTAAATTGGTAAATTTTACAAAATAATTTGGTAGTTTTTAAAATGAAATTAATAGATTTTAATAACTAATTATTGTTTTATAATAATTTGATTTTCAAGGTTTATTCTAACTCTTAAGGAATTTTTTTAAAGAACCAGAATAATTTTTTTGTTTTTTAACGATAATAAGAAAAGTTTGCGTTAAAAACCCGACTCAATTTCAACACGTATATATTAAAATACCCGACCGTTTTACAATTCAGAAACCAAAAAAAATTGTTTCTCTTATTCCCTAAACAGAAATCCCAAAACCAGTGAAATCAATCACAATCTTAGCCTTATTTGTTGATTGCATAACAATTGATTGTTAAAACCTTCATCAAAGATCTTGAAGAGGAAACGGAAACCACTGAATTTGCGATGAGAAAGAATTATAGCAGGAATATAACTTCTGAACTGTAGCAAGATTTGTATTTTATTTATTTTAGGTACCTATTTATTCATCAATTGAACGTAAATTCCCTATATATTTTGTTAATTGCTTACCCTAAGTGCCTCTAGGGTTGTGAATTGATTATCCTAAAGTTCCTATAAAATATTATGTTGATCCCAAAATTATTTATTTTAACAAATTGACCCATATAATGTTTATCATTTATAAATTGAACTATTTCTCCTTATGTATATTTTTGAAATTATAAATTTGCTGCAAAACTTTTATTTTGTAGCCAAATTAAAATTAGTGCTTGTTAGACCACTAAATATTATAACACTTGGTCTAAAAATTATATGGTATAAAATAATTAACACTAAATACTATAACAATGATTAGATTACTTGTTAGTATAAAATTAGAACTTGTTACAACACAACGTACTATAATGCAGAGACTTATAAAATACTGGTCACAAAAATACGAATATATGCAATAAAAATAATGATCCTCAATATTCTAAATATTGTAGAGTTACTTAAACATTATATAGATTAAATTCTTTGTTAACATATAACACATGTTAAAGGAAGAACGAATCTAAATATTATAACAATGATTAGATTACTTGTTAGTACAAAATTAGAATTAGTTTTTGTTACAACACATAATATTATTACGTAGAGTCTTACAAAAAACCGGTTAAAAGAAAAATGAATTACTATAACAATAGTTCTCAATACACTAAGTATTGTATAGTTATTTAAACATTATTTACATTAGATTATTTATTAACATATAACACATGTTAAATGAAGAACAAATACAAATATTATAACAATGATTAGATTACTTGTTAATACAAAATTAGAATTAATGTTTGTTAGAACACAAAGTACTATAACACGTAGTCTTATAAAGCACCGGTTAAAAGGAAAAAAAATATAATTAATATAAAAATGATACTCAATAATGAAGTAGTGTATAATTACTTAAACAAACGTAGTATAGATTACTTATAATGTTAGGACATACTTACCAATCTTATCTTTCACAACAACCGATTTGAAAAGAAC
The DNA here is from genome assembly GCA_026122235.1 of Vinca minor. Lineage (NCBI taxonomy): Eukaryota > Viridiplantae > Streptophyta > Magnoliopsida > Gentianales > Apocynaceae > Vinca > Vinca minor. The sequence goes on along the minus strand of JAOCZM010000161.1, from coordinate 155,600 downwards.
CAATTCTGATTCAAGAAAGGAAATAGTACCTAAAAAAAAGACAGAGTCCCTTCTACTTTATTAGCGTATATAACCTTAGAACGAGTACAACAAAGAGGGAAGGTTTCGGAAAATAGAGGGACTCCTCTCGTATTGCAAACAAAACAACCTTAAGAAAGCGTTCAATCCCCCAAGCTTCAAAAGTAAATTCTCAACTACCGTTTACCGTTTTTCAGTATGAGCTCTTTCAATGGGAGCGTTTCGACGGGATAGCAACCAAGTCAAAGCCAATGAAAGGTCCAACATCAATCGTTTCAGCAAGTGGTTAAGCAAGAAGGTATTAGTAATAATCTATTAATTTATTTTTTCTAATATATATGATCTCAGTTAATTAATATTTTCTAATTTATATACTACTTAAAATATAGCTGATGTATCTCTCTCTTTATGATGTTATCTCAAAAGCAGTCTTTTTTTAGTGTTAGAACAAGCTTCGTTGTTAGATCTATCTATTGTAATTCGAAAATTAAATAATAAAAGTATAATCCTTGTATTTTCACAAATTTTTCTTCAGTTATTTTTTGTCCATTCATGCTCTTTACAAACGGGTAAAATACACTAATTTGGGTGTTTGTTGGCTATTTTGTAATTAAAATACACAGTATTAATAAATATTTATTCCAAAGTATTATAAATTATTTGTGAGTATATTAAACTTGATATTATTTAGTAAAAATAAAATGTTAAACATGTTATTAATTCTCTAATAAAAAAGTAAACAAAAAATGAAAATGATGCATAAGAGAATTAAACCAGTACCATTCTCATAACTTATGTTTTAAAGGACAGCCAAGTACACCAATATACAATTTGTTATGTTACCTTTTTTCATCCAATTTGTTAATGGATAGAGTTTTGTTGAATGAAGGATATTATACTACTGTAATTTTGCACCATAGTTGGAATGAGTTTCAAAAAGAATTTTGTTCATGGATGTTTGCTGACTTGCTATTGGGAATTCAGAAAAGTTCATTCCTAGAATGTAAAATGCTTGTTGTGTTCTTAGTTTTAAAAGGCGCGAGGCGAACCGAGACGATGAGGGACCGAGGCGATGAGGCGCGAGGCAAACGCCGAGGCGCACGCCTCAAGGACGCGAGGCGCTCTATTTTTTGCTAAAATTCTCATAAATTAAATTTATATACAATATTGTATTATAAACATTATTTCAATATTATAAATACTAGATAAAAGCATATATTTTAAGTAATCTCCCAAATTGTCCACACAAAAATATCGTAAACTATTAAACGAATAAAAAAGACAACTATTATCATTCACAAGTGCCCAACATCTTAAAGTTGAGTAAAAAAACATGGAAAATAAAACATAAAGGAGCAGAGTGCAGAGAACCAGAGAATCAGAAAAAAATAAATTAAATATAGGATAATAAAATAAGATGAAATATTATTTAAAAAAAAAAAGAAAAAAGAGGATAAAGAAATTTAAAGAAGAAAGAGATGAAGGAAGAAGAACGTACCTGAGGAGCAGAAAGTTCTGAGGCAGAAGACAAAAAGAAAAGTTTTGGCCTCTTTTAAATTAGGTCAAAGAGATTTTTTAGCCTATGATGCATTTTTTTTCACTTTTTGTGCGTAACGAATCGCCTCGGTCGCCTCAGACTCACCTCGTGGACACCGCCTCGCCTCAGACCCCGGAGGCATTTTCTGCCTCGCCTCACGTCGCCTCGCTCTTAGGGGCGCCTCAGGCGCGCTTTTTTAAACCCAGGTTGTGTTATGAAAATGATGTTTTCCATTCTTCGAATGTAAAGAGTTAGGAGTTTGGAAAGAGATTCAGAAAAAATGGCAGCAAATTTAGTACTACCTGGTAAAAGGATGTCAGGAAGGTTTATGATAGTCGGTAAAATGATGTTAGAAAATTTAGTGCTACTAGGTATCCAGGTAGAGTAGGTATAGTAGGTGAAATATATATTAAAAAAAAAAAAAAAAAAAGAGAATATATGACAAAATCAGTGAAATATATAAAAGGTAGACTTGTCTTTTTAAACAGTCAATTTGAGTTTTTATTTATTTTAGACAATTATTTTTCGCCCAAAAGTATTTTCCAATAAAAATATCATAAGCATTTTGGAGAAGAGAAAAAAAACATCAATCTAGCCATATGATGCAAATAGTATATACAACTTTGGCTTAGGTTAGGCTAATGGCAAGCCTAATAAAGACATGACAACAATTTCTTTAAATTTTAATTTTAAATAAAATTATTATGAGTATTTTGGATAAGAAAAAAATAACAGATTTGTGGAAAATAATGATGTGAAGGAATAGATCTGCATGACTTTTAATTCTTTTTTTTTCAAGTGAAATAATGTAATTGGTCCAAATATGTGAATTTTTCGTAGTTAAATAATATTTCACATATAATAATTTCAATTAATATACTAGATTGTATAATATAAGATCCAAAGTCTATTTTAAACAATGATGACAACTATAAATCTTTATCATATAAAGTAAATATGAGTTTTACTATGGAGATTTATTTTAAGTAATGAGTTAATCTTTAGAAGAATGGGCAAAATAGTCAATTAAATAAAGTATGATAATACTCCAATTAGTTCATAAAATCTATAATTTTATTTTTAAAAACTACTAATTGTTTATAAAATTTACCAATTTACAAAATATTAAAATTCAACCTAACATGGTAAGATTTGTTTGAATTTGGATATTTATATAGTGATTTTTAATCTTTTCAAAAGTTTAAAATTTAACAAAAATTACAAACAATGTAAATAAAATTACCAAATTTGTCACTAATTTGCAGCTGGGGCATCTTCGGCACATTGTTGGGGCGCAGCTACAGTGCTCGCTGCACAAGGTTGGGTCGCAGCTACAGTGCCTCAGCCAGGCAGTTGGGGCGCATGTACAGTGCCTCAGCCAGGCCGTTGGGGCGCATGTACAGTGTTTCCTGCGCTGAGGTTAGCCGACGGCGTGCACCATTTGTTATCTTCGTGCAACGACTTAGTGCGCCGAGCATCGTCACAGTCGCTGAGAGATGTTTTATTCGTGCGACCCGTGACATCCTCATCCACCTGATTTGGCAAAACTACCTTGTAGTCCTCTATCAGCGGTCTGAAGGCTCTCATATCTGATTCTCTCTCCCAAGTGTCTTCTTCGGTGCCACGACCATGCCAACGCACCAAGAATTCCATATAGTTCCTCTTACCTCTCTTGGTGGTCCGAGCATCAAGGATTGCCTCGGCCACTTTCTTGTCCAATGTTGTTGATGAGGGCGGATACCGTAGGGTCGTGTCTACATTCTCTTATAGATTCTCATGATATGGTTTCAAATGGCTTACATGGAAGACTGGGTGGATCTTCTTGTCTGGCGGAAGTTCCACTTTGTAAGAAACTCCCCCGATTCTCTTCAATATAGGTGCGGGTCCAATGTATTTGGGCATCAATCTCGTGTCTAACCCTTTATTTCTCTGGGGCTCTCTTTTAAGATGCCTTTTGACCATCACTTGATCCCCGACCTGGAACTCCACAAAGCGCCCCTTTTGATCGGCATACTTCATCTGTTTCGCTGTCTTTTCAAGGCACATCTTCGTAAGTTCCACATTCCTTTTCCATTCCCCGGAGAAGTCCTGCGCCCGCGAGGACTTGGCTCCGACTGGCATGTCTGCAGTATGAGGTAGCAGAGGTTGTTGGCCAGTTACAATGTCAAAAGGGCTTTTGCTAGTAGCTAAACTCTTCTGCGAATTGAAGCAGAGTTGCGCCACATCCAGAAGTTCGACCCAAATTCTTTGATTTATCCACACGAAGTGCCACGAGTATTCTTCTAGCATTCCATAATATCTTTCTGTTTGCCCATCTGACTCGGGATGGAATACAGAACTTATGCAAAGTTTAGTGTCAAGCCGCCGAAAGAGTTCGGTCCAAAATTTCCATGTGAATCTCCCATCCCGATCACTGATGATCTCCTGGGGCACTCCCCAAAACTTCACCACGTTTTGCAAGAACAATTTAGCTGTCTCTTCGTCCGTCACATATTTCGGTGTAGGAATGAACGTGGCATACTTAGAGAAACGATCAATCACCACCAGAATGGTAGCATTGTTTCCTATCTTCGGCAACCCAGTGATGAAGTCCAGGGATACACTTTCCCAAGTTTTTGCCGCACGGAAAAAGGTTCGAGTAGTATTCTGACAAGTATAGCAAGTCTTCACAAAATTCGAAATCTCATCCCGCATCTGAGGCCAATAGTATGCCCTTTCCACCAAGGCCATTGTGCGGTCTTCTCCTTGGTGCCCAGCCCACAGTGTGTTGTGGCATTCCTCAATAATTATTTTTCTCAAGTGTCTACCCTTTGGGACATAGAGACGATGACCCCGTGTCATCAAAAGTCCATCGTCCACCCAAAACCGTCGAGTCTTTCCTTCTTTTACCATCGACATAAGCTGCTGTCCAGTAGGGTCATCTGGCAAAAATCCATGTATTGCCTCCTTTATGCCCATGGTGAACTCGTTGCTAGCCAAAGTCGAGAGTTGGCTTGATAGAGCTAGTTCACCCCTTCGACTTAAAGCATCAGCGACCACATTCGTTGCACCAGATTTATATTCTAGCGTGAAGTCGAATTCCGCTAGAAGTTCTTGCCAACGGGCTTGCCGGCCCGTTAGTCTCGGCTGCGTCATAAAGTGGCTCACAACAGTGTTTTCCATCTTCACAATGAAAGCAGCTCCCAATAGGTAATGTCTCCACACCCTCAAGCAGTGGACTACGGCCAGGAGCACTTTCCCGTGGGCAATGTACCTTCTCCCTGCCTCGCTCAGCTTCCTATTCTCAAAAGCTACCGGGTGGTCTTCTTGTATAAGCACCTCTCCGAGGGCAAAATCGAAAGCATCAGTATGCACCTCAAATGGCATAGTCATGTCTGGTAGGCCTAGCACCAGGTCAGCGGACATTTGTCTCTTCGGCTCTCAAAGGCCAATTGACATTTCGAGTCCCAATTCCAAATCGTCTTCATCTTGAGGAGCTCGGTCAAGTGTAAGGCTATCTTGGAATAGTCCTTCACAAATCGCCGATAGTAGTTGGCCAGCCCAAGGAATTATCTCAACTCGTGCACATTCTTTGGAGGCTGCCACTCCTCAATAGCCTGTATTTTCTTCGCATTCATACAAATGCATCCTGGTTCAATGATGTGACCCAGGAATGCAATTCTTTGTTGGGCAAAAGCGCACTTGGACAGCTTAGCATACAACTTGTTTTTTCTGAGGCGAGCGAGCACTATCTCTAGGTGTGCTACATGCTCCTCCAAGCTGTTGCTATAGATCACAATATCGTCCAAGTATACGACCACAAATCGGTCTAAAAAGTCCCTCAAAACTTGATTCATCAAGGTGCAGAAAGTTGCAGGGGCATTGGTTAGCCCAAGGGCATTACTAGAAATTCGAATGCACCATATCTCGTCACATAAGTGGTCTTTATCTCATCTCCCTCATTCACGCGTACTTGCCAATAGCCCGAGCGAAGATCAATTTTCGAGTAGTATTTCGCTCGACTCAGTTGATCAAAGCAATCGACCGGCAGCGGTACAGGATACTTGTTTTTTTTATCGTGATCTTGTTGAGTGCTCTATAGTCCACGCACATGCGAAGAGAACCATCAGGCTTCTTTTGGAATAATACTGGGGCACCATATGGGGACCTACCGGGAACGATGATACCAGCCTCCAGTATTTCTGTTAGTCGTTTTCGAAGCTCCGCGAGTTCGGGTTGAGACATACGATAAGGGGCTCGATCCGGAGGCTTCGTGCCTGGGAGCAGCTCAATTTCATGATCAATGTCTCTTTGGCGAAAGTTTTCGAGGGAGTCCTTTCGGCATGGCATCTTCATATTTGTGTAACAACTGCTTCACCACCGGTGGTACAGATCCTAATTTCTCCTCCACCTCTTCCCATTTCAGGTGGGCAAGGAATGTTTGTTCTCCCTTTTTAAAGCCATTCCCCAGTTTGAACACAGACAGCTTGGGGTTGGCCGATTTACCGGCAATGACAGACACAACATTCCCGTCGATAATAATCGAATCAACATAGGGGAGTACTTGCGTCTTAGTATCCCTCATAAATTGGAGGCCCGATATGAGTTTGAAGTCGTCAAATCGAGCCGCAGTGAGGTTCGAGCTTCCCTCAAAAGGACCCACACTTATCTTAACCGCCTTCGCAACTCCAGCAGCCGTTTGTGGCATTGAGTTTATGGCCTTCACCGCCCGGTTACTCCTTTCTAAAGAGAGACCCAATCTCTCCACTTCCGAGACATCTATATAGTTGTGAGTAGCTGCAGAATCCAGCATGGCTCGAATAAGCTTTCCGTTGATATGCACATCAACGTACATCAGTCCTTGATCGCTGCTAAATCGAGTGCTTAAAGCTTCATGACCGCCTTGGGTCGTTCTCATGTGAGCTAGTGCTCCAGCAGCACCTCTTTCTTCTTAATATGTTTTCTCACGTTGCATCTGGGGTGTATCTGGTCCCCTTTGAAAGCCATTCGCCGCCAAAGGTCCACCATTGTAGGTTGGGCAACTTCTCAATGGGCGAGGCCCCGAACAGTTGTAGCATGACCCAGCGAATGGTCTCGGTGTGTAATTCCTCTACGGGGCATCACCTCGATTTTGTCCCCCGAATGAGGGGAAGGCCTATCTCCTCCACCTCTCGTGAAGTTCTGCCTTAATGGCTTGTAGTTCCCCGTCTTAGCCTGGAAGGGAGTCGACTTCTCCTTATCCTTCCTCACATCTTGTTGAAAGTCTACTAGACCCTCACCAATAGTTATAGCATCGGCCAGGTTCTGCAGAGGCTGGCGAGTGAGCTCATTCTTAGCCCACGGTTTGAGACCTTTCATGAAAACAAAGAGCTTGTTCAACTCGGACATGTTAGTAACATGTAGCATGCCGAGAAGCTCTTGACGTACTCTCGAATAGTCCCGCCCTGCTTCAGTTCTCCAAGCTTTCGTCTAGCTACATAAACCACGTTCTGGGGAAAGAACTGTTTCTTAAGAGCTTCTTTCATCAGTTCCCAAGTGTTTATGGTGACCCGCCCATTTACTTATTGCAGTGGTTAATGCCATAAGTTCTTTTTCATAGATGGATAAACCACTGCACTTAGGATCTAAGGCTTGGCTAAAGTAGGCCAATGGCCTTCCCTCTTGCATCAAGACAGCCCCAATCCCAACCTCACATGCATCTTCTGTCTTAACTACAATTTTTTTTATGGAAATCAGGTAAGGCCAGTATATGAGGGTTACACATTATTTCTTTCAGCTTTTGAAAAGCTGCCTCATCTTCCACTCCCCATTTGAAGCCATTTTTCTTTAATAAGAAAGTTAAAGGTTTACTTATCACTCAATACCCTTTGATGAACCTCCTATAGTACCTTGTTAATCCCAAAAATCCTCTCACTGATTTAAGTGTACTAGAAGTAGGCCAATTTTTCATGTCTTCAATCTTCCCAAGTATTCTATTTCCCTTTTGACAAAGCTACATTTGCTAAGCTTGCCAAACAGCTTATGTTTTTCTAGTAAAACAAGTACCAGACCTCAAGTGTTCTACATGCTCATCTAGTGTGGCACTATAAATAAGAATGTCATAAAAAAATACCAAAACAAACTTTCTTAAATAAGGACCAAACACTTTATTCATAAGTGCCTGAAAAGTGGCAGGTGCATTGGTGAGGCCAAATGGCATCACCTTAAATTCATAGTGACCAAAATGAGTGTTGAAAGCTGTTTTTGGAATATCTTGTTCTCTCATTCTAATTTGGAAATATCCCGACCTTAGATCCAATTTAGAAAACTAGTTTGCCCCATTTAACTCATCAAGAAGATCATCAACCCGTAGGTATAGGAAATTTATCTTTGATTGTTAGAGAGTTTAATTGCCTATAATCTACATAAAACCTCCATGTCCCATCCTTTTGTTAGTAGTGCCCTAGGACCATTAGCATATGTTGTACGTTTTATATATTTTGAGCATGTAATTGAATAGCTAATTTTGCTTATGAACATCAATTGCGTGATTTGATAGTAAAACTCAATAGTTTATGTAATTACTATTCTAGTTGTCCCTAGTTTTATGTAAGCTTCTTTACAATGAAATAAAACTAGTATGATGTTTGATTGATGATTATGTTTTACTAATCATGTGTAATGAATACAAATCATATCATAGATTCAATGTATTGAGATATATTGTATCGGATGTGATCCGTTAGAGAAGTAATACTTCATGGTCCTTAATCATAAGTATTACTTCCTCAATACTATTTTTAGAATCCTTAGACCATATGTCTCCATTGATTCTAGCATGAATGGAGCCACGTTTTGACTCAGTCGGACGTTACTTTTAATCGAGTAATCAATACGACTGATGATCGGATGTAGCGTCCTATCATGACTTGAATGTGAGAGGCATTGTAAGGAATTTGTCCCTCTCTATTATTCGAGAGAGATATCCATGGGCCCCTCGATAGGGAAGACTGTCTAAATGCATGACCGTGCTCAAATGTATTTGATAAAGTGGTTATTAAATACTATTTGTTGGAACAGTCTACCTGGAGATCGAGTATAAATACAATTAAGCTTAATAAAGGTGACGACTACCATGCTTTATGCTTAATTAGGATATCGCGAGACAAAGGGATTAAATAGTGGATTGATATTAGGTTCCACCGTAAATTCATTCACTTTGGGTAGTCACAATGTCCTGCTAGGGACCGTTTGTGGTTTATGAACACATACTGCTACTAAGTGTGTTTTCATTACCATTGTGATATGAACCTACAGGGTCACACGCATAGACGAGTTAACGAGCTTCATGTCCAAATTCAATGAATCTAGAATGTGTTTAGGTTCATTGTATTAGATATTTATTTCTCTGAGAATAATAAAGAGTTATTATTTGAATTAGAGATTAAGGAGGGGTATTTTCGGTATTGAATTATAGCTGGGATTACGTGGGAGTTATTATCCGATAAAGACTCCCACTACCAGCAGAAGTCTAGAGGACGTGGGAGTTGTTTTTGAAACAACCTCTCACACCCTATATTAACTTCTCTTGGCCGAAACTCTAGAGTGTAATTTTTCAGCCGCAAAAATACCTAAAACGGAAATCAGATTTCTGTTCTTACAGCCTCCTTTTCTCTCTAGAATCCAAAAACTCAGAAGAACGAAGAGCTAGCACTCGCTGCCCGTTTCGTCGCGTGGATACCGGTAGGGAGTAACTCCGCAAGGGATGACTCAAGGTGGTTGCTGCTGAGAGCCGAAAACCAGAATCGTTCATCAAGAAACGTAAGTCTTTTCGGTTGTATTCGATTCGTTTTTATATGAGAGGATCCTTCAGGGGAGGACTCGTGGGTGTTTAGAATGAGTTTCTGCCCATGAATCCCTTCACCTTTTTCTTAACTAGAATGATAGGGGAAGAAAAAGGACCAACACTAGGTTGGATTATCCCTTCTTTAAGCATTTCTTCCACTTGCCTTTCAATTTCTTCTTTTTGACAATGTGGCAACCTATAAGATCTCAGTTTCACAGTTTTACACCCTCAATGAGCTCAAAATTGTGCTCATGATCTCTACTAGGTGGAAGTCCAGTAGGGATGTCAAATACCTAAGTAAACTCTCTAAGAACCTCAGAAATCTCCTTAGGGTAAATCACCCCTTTCCTCGGTGACATGTTTTCCCTCTGTCCCACATAAAAATCCTACCCAAACCTCTGAACTACCCATAAGGCATTTAGGTAAGGCCTTAGCATAAATGGCCTTCAATTCTATACTGTTTGGCTCATTCAAGAGCTTGACAGTTTCTCCTTTGCAAACAAAAGAAAACTCATGTTGCTTATAATCTAGGAGGATTGGACTATGATTTTCTAACCAATCCCCTCCCAGAATGATGTCACTACCCCCAAGTTTTAACACATGAAGATCCTGTTTGAAACTCATGTCTCCTATTCTCCATGTTACCCCCTTACACATGGTTTGATTCCATTTTCTATCCCCATTAGCAAGGATAACTTTCAGTGGTTTAGAGTTCTCACTGTTTAAACCAACTTGCTTCACTATAGAGGGATCAATTAAGGAATGAGTACTACCAGGGTGTCTATTAAGATCACTATAGGCTGTTTCTTAATGAATCCTTGAGTTTTGAATATGCTCCCTCCACTGTTTCCTCCTACTGCGCTCAATGATAAGTGAGCTACCTCAACAACTTCCTCACCTAATTCCAAACCTGTTTCTCCCTCATCATATTGAAGGGGTGTTAACTCAGGTTCTCCTTCTCCCTCATGAGGCTCAGTCATCATCACTAGCATATTAACTTCCCCAATAGTACACTTATGATGGATAGAGTACTTATCTCCACACCTAAAACATAAGCTTAACTCCTTCCTCTTCTGCATCTCACTATCACTGATCCTCTTGAATTTAATGGGTTCCTTAGGGGTGAAAACTATTTTTGTAGTGGAAGTAGCAGTAGCAGGGCTGAGATTATTTGGTTTTGGGCTATTTGGATTGTAAGTGGTATTTTTCTGGGGGATAAGTGTATGAAGAGACTGTCTGAACTGTTGAGGGTTTGACTATAGGTTTGGGAAGAGTTTTAGACATGGAACTGATAAGAAATTATTGGTCAATAGCTAGTCTAAAAGTCTCTTCAACAGAAGATGGCTTAAACATGTTAACCATGCTCCTAATTTCTTCTTTTAACCCACTCAAAAATAGATCTACATAGTAAGAGTTTGTAGCTACATTCCCAGCACTCACAAAAGCAGCTTTTAGTTCTTCAAATATTTTTCATATAACTAACAACACTCCATATTTGTTTGTGTTTTGCAAACTCTCCCACTATTCTTGCAGGGTTGTTAGTATCAAATCTCTGGTACATGGATCTCACAAAATGTTCCCAGTTCATTGTACCATGTTCCTTAATATAGCTATTTCCCCACAATAACCCTTCCCCTTTCATATAGCATATTGATATTCTTAGTTTTAGGTGATCAGGGATCTGATGAAGCTCAAAGTAATGATCCCCCTTTTGTAACCACTCCCTAGGATTTCCATCCTCAAATAGTGTAAACTCTATCTTAGGAAGTTTAATCCCCTCTTTTGTTTCCAAAAGAAAACTGTGCCCCTCCACAGTCTTGTCCCCCCAGATCATATTCCCCCATTCTCATCCTATTTTCAATCACATCTATCCTATTAGAGGACATTGAGTCACAGACTGAGATTGACTCTCCTATTGCAGCCTTATTTTTAAATAACAGATCTATTCTCCCCATTAATAAGTCCTTTTTCTTGTCCAAATCTAATTTATTAGAGGTTTGATAAGAGTTTACCTTAGCCAAAGTACTCCTGATCTCATCTTGCTGTGAGTTGAGCTTTCTGATGTCCTGATCTAATTCCACCATTCTCCTGCCATGAAACTCCATTGTGGTTTGTAGATCTGGTGTTTCTGCAATGGGAAGCAGTGAGCCACTGCTTCCTTTGGGTCTGGTATTCACCATTGATGTCGAGGATGGACTAGCTCTGATACCAAGTGTTGTGGTTTCAGTTCTGAGACCTTGAAGAACTTAACTGGAACAGGGGAAAAAGGAACATAAAGAAAAAATGGAGATTAGAGGAGATGAATTGGAAGATAGAAAAAGTTCAATTAATATAATCAAACTAGGGAGATGAATTCACAGCCAAGCTGATTACATATATTTCTGGATAGAACTTCTATAAATAACTACTTCTATTTATAATAACTAAAAGTGGAGATAGCTAACTAATCCTGACCATTTATTTATGGTATTAAATCCTAGCCCTCCAACTCAGCTTCCTCTCATTGGATGCTCTGATACTCTGCAGTGTACCAGAATATTATAACTGATTTTGTCTGATTTGGTGGTCCTGCCCAGATCATGGCAGCCTGCTTTAATTAAATTTCTTTAATTCTCTTTTCAGGTGGGTCTTGTTTGCCTATGCTGCCGCCGACCACCGCTGACACTTCCTTCCTCCCTCTCATGCTCCGACGCCGTGACTCTTTTTCTCCGGCAATTTTGAGCTGTCGTGGCTCTTTTTCGGCGGTTACCGTTTCCGGTAAGTTCTTGGCTTTCCTTTTTCCTTTTTCTTTTTAATTAGTTATTTCATTACTGTTTGGCTAGTAGTTTAACAGACATTTATGGGGACAATGATCCTTATGTAATGGAGTCCTGACTCGATTATCATCTATATATATATATATATATATATATATATATATATATATATATATATATATATATATATATATATATATATATTTCCTTAGCAAACTGTGTGTTGAATCTGTTTGGTTACTTGTTTCTGTATTCCGGCCAGCCTTGATTTTTTTCCGGCCGGCCGGCCTTAATTTTTCCGGGGTGGAAGCTATTATTATTATTTATTATTCTGTTGTATTTTTATTTATTTTATTCTTTTGTCTGCTCTCTTTAACTCTGGCCCAAAATTCTAGAAAAGAAATTTATGTGTTTTTGTTGTTCTTGGTATTTTCTGTAAACATAATTATAATTCTTTCATTTTCTCTGTTTTCTGGCCAAAATTCTTTGAAAGAAAATTATAATTTTTCTTCCAGTTTTCTGATTCTAAAAGTTCAGTTCCCTAAATTAAATTTGTGTGGGGAAAAATCCTACTGTTTAGGGAGTTTCAAAGTAGAAAATTCTTCTGAAAATATTACTTCTGTAAATAGTACAAATGGTCAATAAATTAAATATTCAAGGAATTTAAAACGTCAAATTTCATATATCAATTTTATCTAGTCTAGGATCAAGGAAAAATTTAGATTTATATTCCGCTGGTCACCCGTCTTAACCGGCAAAAGTAGGATTAGTACTTCTCTACCACTAGGGTAGCTAAACAGATGCTCCTGGGATTTCGTTTCCAAAATCCTCAGGCACTAACAAGCTCAGAGGAGTACAATCTAATTTCTTTCATGAGCCCGATTAATTTAAGTTTTTGTTTGTTGTGTGATGTGCAGGAAATGAAGACAAGAAGATTACCTATTTGATGATATTGGCAGGTGATGTTGGGGAATGATTTTTTAGGGAGGTTGGTGTATGTGAGAGAGAGTTTAAATGAGTTTCCTTTTAAGAAAGGTGATGAATAAATTGCTTGTGACAAAGGCTCTATTTATAGTAGAGTTTAAGCCCTTCTTTGTAATTTACATTTTGAATAATTTACATTTTGAAAAGGACTTCTTGTGTAATTTGTGATATTTGTAAGGATTGAATTATAATTATATAGAATTTTTCTTGGTGAACAAGTATGCTTAGAGATAAGTATCTCTTTTTTTTTCTTTATTAGAATTACTATTATACCCTTGTCTTTTAATAAAATTACCAATCTATTGTTTGGACTATTTTGCCACTAAAAATTAATTTAAAAGACACTTCTAACCCTATCAAGTAAAAAGACAATACTAACCTTTAAATTGATACCAAAATCACCAGTCGTCACATCCTCGCCCCCTTAAAAGAATTTCGTTCTCGAAATTCATTATTGTATCGGGAGCATATCCGATTCTTTTTGGCTCGAAATCCTTTTGTCTTCTTATGTGATCATTTCTGCACCGAGCTTTCCACTTTATCCATAATAGGGAAATCTTTCATTCATTCTTCATATATACTACATTATTTGATTCTCCAAAATGAACATCCTACCAAATCTATACTTATTTATTTTCTACCTCCATCCATTTATTTTTTTATTCTTTTAAATATAGACAATATCTAAATATTATTCTTCCATTCCTTGCTCGCCTAACGTATATACCCGGGCTTTAACTTGTGGCTGTTTATTTGAATTTTTTATGGGTCGAAAATTGTTCGACTGATTGACTTCTGCGATCACATTTTGATTACCCTGGTATTCATTAAGGTAGTGAGGACATAGGTGACCTTTTTGCCCGCAGTTTTAGCATTGTCCTAGCATTTTCTGACATTTGTCACGATGGTGGTCCGGACGGAAGACCACAATAATCACACACCAAATAATTTGTATTTGTTGGGTTTGGACGGGGTCTCCTTGAGTCCCCAGAGCTTCTAGATTTATCTCCATGTCTTTTTAATGTCTTATCTTTTGATCCGTTAGCTGCTCAGATCTGATGGTCGTGGTTCTCAATTCGGGAAGCTGCTTACACCGTTCTAGCAAAGCAGTAAACGGTGTTAAGTCTTTCTTGAGTTCAAGGCGTAGACCTTTAACAAATTGTCTTGTCTTGTTTGCCTCAGTATCAATCAGTCGGTGACAATATTTAGAAAGCCTGTTGAATTTTGCTACGTACTTGGGCCACTGTCATAACTCCTTGTTGTAGAGATTGAAACTCATCATTCATTTGTTCTCTTATCCAGAGAGGTATATATTCATTTCTAAACTCTTCTTGAAAATATTCCCAAGTCCATTCGTTTTGTTCGGCTATACGAGATTTGGAAATATGTTTACACCAATCCTTAGTCAATCCACGTAAACGAAAGGCAGCAAAAGAAGCTTTTCATTCATCAGAGTAAAACAGAGTGTCATATATGTCATTTAACCTTTCTAAGAACAGCTCAGCTTTTTTTTCTTCCTGTTCAGGTGCCCCAAAAATATCCAAGAGGTCGTAACTTCAGGAAATTTTTCTAGAGCATCATCAATCGGTGACGAATCCAACATATAGCATATAAGACTCCAAATTTAATAAATACTCAACATCAATAATAACAAGAAAGAGAATGCAAATAACATACGCAATTGGATTCAATGTTATCCACATACGAGTATGAACAATTCAACGTTTCATCCAATGCATTAAATCATGCTATAAAATCATTTTCAATATAGATTTTCAGACTTTAAACAATACATTTCATGAGTTTTTAGTACCGAAAAGACAAAGGTGAAAATCCTTACTTAGTATAATAAGCAAGCCAACAAAATACATAAATTCCAAAAAACACTGCAACTTCAATTACAAATTCTCGTTCGCTGGAAACTCGAAAAGCACCTCTGTCACTTCTCACGCATAGCTCTTTCAGTAAGCTTCGAAACGCAACCAAGAACACCCTTAACAAGTTTGTTTACTGCTTCAATTATGCGATTTCCTCACAGCTCTCCTGTTTTCCAGATTTTCTTATTCTTCTCTCTTTCTCTTTCTTTTCCTCTAACCTCTTTTTCCTTTCTAATTTTCCTGCACTAACTTCCCTAAGACACACATTTTCAATAGAAGTCAAACCACTCCCAAGAGTTTTCTAAAGCACACACGTAAGTCCCCCAAGCTATACTTAATATTAAAGCCACCCATAAACAAACATACACAATATTTAACATTTAATAATCACATAACACATAAATTCAATTAGCATGTTATCATGTAATGGCAAAAAGTTCGGGTTACAACATCTTTTCTCCCTTACAGAAGTTTCGTCCTCGAAATTTGCTTACCTCAGGATTCAAATAGTTGTGGGTACTTCCGGAGAGCTTCTTCCTCAAGTTCCCAAATGGCCTCCATTTCAGTGTGATTCGACCACTGTAGTCAAACTAGAGTTTCTACGTATGATCGGAAGGGTGTGGAATGATCATAGAATCGTAACTCGGATCATAGATCCTACTTAATTTAAAAAAATATTAATTAATTCAGTAATCTCCTAATCCTTCTAGATGAAACAAATATTTATCACATGAAAAAGTCATAGGAAAATGATATTACGTTTCATGTCTCAGAATTATGAAATTTAATTTCTACTATCAAAATTTTACCAGAAAAAATAGAAAACAAATATGCACGGATCTCGACCAATTGGAGCAATCTAAATTCAATAACATTGATTATTTGACTAAATAACTTAATTTATCAAATTACAGTTTAGAGTTTCGAATTAACTTTTCGTTGTTTAAGGCGATGGTATAGGAAGAGCTCGGAAACAAAATAAAATAGAGGCAAAAAATGAAATTGGTATCGATCGAGTAAGAAAAGAAATTGGTCGGCGGTTGAAGATTAGAGAGGCTTGAGAAGGTTGAATAATCCACGGAGTTGAACAAAGAATTTTTTTTATCTGAAATGAAATTTTTTAAAAAAACATTCGGGTCGGGTTTGGAAGAGAATATAACTAACTCGGAGTTGACTCGTAGGATCGTATGATCCTACGTTTCTAAGTCCGATCCCACGAGTTTACCCCGATCCTACGTAGGATCTAACACGTAAGGTCCATTCAAACTCGTAGAATCGTACTATTCTACGAGTGAACTCGCGAGTTTGGCTGCCATGATCTTGACATAAAGTATGGTTCGTCGCCTCAGAATCTGGTCCTTACGGTCCACTATTCTTATTGGTACTTCTTGATAGGACAAGTCTTGCCGAAGTTAAAACGGTTCCGCTTCAAATACGTGACTAGGATCCGGCACATACCTCCTCAATTGTGACACATGGAATACATTGTGTATTCGTGACAGCGTTGGTGGCAATGCTAGACGATAGGGAAGATCCTCAACCTTTTCCAATATCTTGTACGGTCCCACATACCTTGGACTTAGCTTTCCCCTTTTAACAAACCGCATCACCCCTTTCATTGAAGAAACTCGTAAGTATACCTTGTCACCCACTTCAAGTTCCAACGATCTTCGTTTGCTATCCGGCCAACTTTTCTGCCTATCTTGAGCTGTCTTTAACCTTTCCTCGATAAGAAGAACCACTGCCATCGTCACTTGAACTAATTCCGGTCTTGTTACCGTCTTCTCCCCAATATCATCACAACATACCGGTGATGGATATTTCCTACCATACAATGCCTCATAAGGCGCCATTCCGATGCTTGCTTAGAAACTGTTGCTGTAAGAAAATTCAACCAAAGTTAGGTGATCTACCCAGCTAGCTACCTTTGAAATCTAATAAACAAGCCCGTAACATGTTTTCTAATGTCTGAATTGTCCTTTCTGACTGCCCATCGGTTTGAGGTTGATAAGCAGTACTTAAGGACAACTTAGTTCCCATTGCCTCGTTGAAACTCCGCCAAAACCGAGACACAAAATGTGAGTCCCAGTCCGAAACTATACTTACCAGAATTCTGTGAAGTCGGACTATTTCATTCATATACATTTGCACTAAAGTAACCATAGAAGTTGTGATTTTCATAGTAAAAAAGTGGGCAGATTTTGTGAGTCGATCAACGATTATTTAAATCGTGTCTTTTCCGATTTTGTCCTTAGGTAAACCGACCACAAAATCCATACTAATATGCTCCCACTTCCAAACGGGAAATTTCTAAAGGCTTAAGTAGACCGGCGGGTCTTTGGTGTTTCGCCTTTACTTGTTGGCACACTAAACACTTAGCTACAAAATGTGCTATATCCTGTTTAATACCTTTCCACCAAAAGTTACCCCGAAGATCCTGATACATCTTTGTAGCCCCGGGATGTACTGACAACTTAAAAATGTGAGCTTCTTGCAGAATTTTCGTTCTCAACCCCAAATCTGAGGTACGTACAAACGACCCCGATACCTCAAATTGCCATCTTCATGTATCCCGAAATCTGATTGTTCCCCTGAATTTACCACATTCTGTTCCCTTTCCAAATCTAAATATGTTTTCTGCCCTTCTTTAATTTGGCCCAAGAGTGTCGGCTGAGCTACGAAGACTGCTAAAATGTTCTTGGTTGACTCAACGACCACCAAACTTAGCTTCTCAAAATCTGATATCAAATCTGGTTTCTCGGTAATCAAACATGACAGTTGTCCCAAACTCTTTCTACTTAAGGCATCAAGTACCCGGTTAGCTTTCCCGAATGGTAGCTAATCGTGAGGTCGTAGTCCTTAAGCAACTCCATTCATCGCCTTTGTCTCATGTTAAGTTTCTTTTGTGTGCAAAAGGTACTTTAGGCTTTGGTGATCGGTGAAAACCTCACACGGTTCTCCATATAAGTAATGCCTCCAGATTTTCAAAGCAAATACCACCGCTGCCAATTCTAAGTCATGTGTAGGGTAGTTATTTTCATAAGGCTTCAACTTTCTCGAAGCATAAGCTATCACTTTACCATTCTGCATTAGAACACACCCCAACCCGGTGCCCGATGCATCACTGTAAATAGCAAAATCCCCAGACTCTTCAGGTAGTGCTAATATCAGTGCAGTAGTCAACCGTTCCTTCAATTTCTGAAAACTCTCTTCACAATCTGATCCCCCTTATAATTTCACTCGCATCTGTGTCAACTTGATTAACGGTACAGAAATTCTAGGACAGTCTCCAAAGAACTTTCTGTAATACCCGCTAGCCCCTAGAAAACTGCGAATCTCTAGCCATTGTCTTTGGTCGAGGCCAGACAACAATCACCTCGATCTTACTTTGATCCACTAATACCCCTCAGCTGATACCACGTGCCCCAAAACGTTACACTTCAAATGAACAACCCTCAATGTACATTCGGAAAGTTCGAAACTTTCTTCTAGGACCAAGATCCATATTTCACCTCATCCTGAGTTAGCTTTGGTGAATCGCCCAAGACATGGTTATTTAGGTAGGCAACATTTGTCAATTACACCACTTATGTAATTTCTTGTTTAGTTAAGTGAATAACAAGTATTCAAGTACATCACAATGTACACTCTTAACTCTTTTGCCTCTAGATTCTCAATCGTATTCAGATCATCTAGTTAAGTAGAACCCAAGACTTTAGCCGACGGATATCACTAACTGATCTTTCGCGCCTCACCCGGATAGACAAGTGCACACTACTTTGGCAAGTCCCCACATATTTGTCGATCTAGGCCTTGACGAGGGCCAAATCAAGGAAGGCGCTAACTTAATATGTAAAATTAAGGGATTTTCATGTTAAATATAATCTCACCAAACTAAATATAAACAATTTATGCATATGTATCGCATGCATCTCATACATCATATACATAAAAATGAATGTGACACAGTAATAGCCAAACCTATGCGGATTCTTCCAAGCCAATGGAATAATCCCCGGTCAATCTCAGGTGAAGATAGTAAATCTATCTAATAGGTTTCTTCTTCTTCCTCTTGATTTCCTCCATTCTGATTGCCTCTATTCTGCTCCATGACCTCTACACTACTCCTATTCTATAATTACATAGGTAGAGATAATTCTAGAGTTGCATGCAAGGAGACTTACAACCAGAATATTGAGAGAAGACATGACACGCATACCGTATTTTTCATAAAAATACATAACACTAGGTATTTGGGCTATTACTATGCACCATACTCACATAACATGACATTTCTGCTTTGAAAAACACCAAAAATATCAAACCAGTTCGTCTGCGGTATCGTCCGTACCTTCGCCCACAAAAAATGTAAAACTCAATGTTCAGTTGTGGACAATCCTGCGGACGAAGCATCGTCCGCGAGTACATCCGCACACAAGCAATGTGCAATTCCATTTTATGCAAATTATATGTTTGGACGATATTCAGAACGACAATTTGTCCTAGGACTAGTTTAACACTTAAACATCGTCTTAAACATGTTGTTCACCATTTCCAGAGGCATCCTAAGGATTTAGAATGTTAAATCTCAATACTCTTGCATGTTTTCAAAACAACATATTTACTTCAAGTCAATCTTTGAAAAGGTTTTTGAAAAAATATGATAAGTGTTGGTTAATGCCTAAGACCTTTAAAATGTATTAAATATCTTTGAAAAACACTTAGACATGAGTTTGAGTACATTAGGAATGTGACTAAGTGGAAAACCCACTTTTGGACTGAAGTCCGGTTGACCTAATCATGATTTGGGCGAACTGATGAAGTCCGGTCGACCAAATGTATTGTCCAGTTGATCGAGGTTGTTTTTGTCTTTAGTCAGATTTTGAATGTTCCAATACTCCAACGGCTATATTCCCGGACGACCTTGCTTTAGGTCGTCGACCGAACCACATCATGCGGTCGACCGAGACGTATCCAGATGCCTTTTAATCTTTACTTCGGAAGCACTCCGAACGACCTACATATGAGCTCGGTCGTCCGGAGGTGCCATTTCAAGGGGAAAATATAGTCGTTGTAACTCGATTCTTGTGTATTTTGGCCCCTATATAAAGCTTCTAAATCTGATTTTTCATAAATAACCAAGTCATAAGAGGGCATTTGATATTCACTTCATAAACAAGCAATCAAACACTTCAAAAGCTTTAATCTTCAAATCATCCTTTCAAAATATATCATTTTGATTTGAGATTAAACATACATACTCTCTCTTCTATTTTCAAAAGTAATTGGAGCTTTCATTTTTTTTATCCAATCCATTGAGGGATTTATTGTAAGTGAGCTAAAATTGTAAAGTCTTATTATTGAGGCTATTTCCTTTCTCTTTGTGAGAACTAACTCTTAGTGAGTTAGGAAAGCTCTTTGTGAGCTAAGTCCTCTTTGTGAGGCAAGTGTATCTCTTTGTGAGATTGGCTCTTTGTGAGCTTAGTTTCTTGTGAACTAGAAAAACGTTCTTTCTGAGCGGAGTACTCTTTGTGAGGCAAAAGTACTCATTGTGAGGCAAGTGAAAAAGATTGATCCCACCTTACATTTGTTGTGAATGGAATCCATAGTGGAGTTGCCAAAATCCTTAGGTGTATCATAAGGTAGTGAATGTAGATTTTTGTGATTGAAGCACTATAAATCCTCGTGTTCGTTTTCTCTAACTCTACTTTTTACTTTCAAGTTCATATATTTCTCATTGTACTTATATTCCGCATGAACTTGTTTTTTATGAACTTATATATTTATATTGAGTTAGATGCTTTGCTTGGATTATAGAATGCTTGACTTTGGTAATATGACTTATAGTGTTTGCTCTTATAATCGTTGCATATAGGATACTCGACTTAGTACTTCCAAGATCACATTCATAATCTTGTATTTCTATGTGTTGCATTTAAACACTTAAATCATGTGAGTTGCCTCCACATTTAACTCACCTTATATATTTAATCAACATACTTGTTAATGTGATCACTCAAGGCAAAGAAGTTTAGAAGAGTTAAAAAGTTTTATAACCTAATTCACCGCCTCTTAGGTTCAAACCCTAACGGGTATTTCATATATATATATATATATATGGAAAAAGAGGTTAGAAAAGTTTAATCTCTTCTTAATTTAGCTGTGATGTTTTCTCTGATGAAAATTTAGGTGTAGTGCTTGAATAATAATAGAAATCGAGTAGGATACATATGATATTAACGTTATAACGTTATAACGTTAATATCATATGTATCCTACTCGATTTCTATTATTATTCAAGCACTACACCTAAATTTTCATCAGAGAAAACATCACAGCTAAATTAAGAAGAGATTAAACTTTTCTAACCTCTTATAACGTTATAACGTTAATATCATAAGTATCCTACTCGATTTCTATTATTATTCAAGCACTACACCTAAATTTTCATCAAAGAAAACATCACAGCTAAATTAAGAAGAGATTAAACTTTTCTAACCTCTTTTTCCATATATATATATATATATATATATATATATATATATATATATATGAAATACCCGTTAGGGTTTGAACCTAAGAGGCGGTGAATTAGGTTATATATATAACGTTAATATCATATGTATCCTACTCGATTTCTATTATTATTCAAGCACTACACCTAAATTTTCATCAGAGAAAACATCACAGCTAAATTAAGAAGAGATTAAACTTTTCTAACCTCTTTTTCCATATATATATATATATATGAAATACCCGTTAGGGTTTGAACATCAGAGGCGGTGAATTAGGTTATAAAACTTTTTAACTCTTCTAAACTTCTATACCTTTTAATGTGATTCCGCTTCAACTCCGGTCAAATTCAGTTAAACTTACCGACTTCTGAGCTTGGCCGAGTTATTACCAGTCCAAGTTTGAGAACATAATTTTGAAGTATTCAATTTTATTAATAAAATACGAAAACTTACTTCACATTTGCTAGTGCACAAAAAAAGACTATTCATCATAGAGAGGTTTGCGGAATTTTTTAAGAAAAAGTCAACGACAGTTGGCTTATTTGGCAAACAAAAAAAGAAAATAAGTACATTTTCAAGATTTAATTGGCCAGTTAAATATTCAAGAGACAAACTCGTTATTTATAAGAATCGGGTTAACCCACCACGATGCCATTTCTATACAAGAAGAAACAGGGCAGGTTTATACTTGCCTGACCAGTAAATGTTGAAGCTCACGAATGGTACAAAACACGAGCCCTGATAGAAATATTTACTGTATTGAACACAGACAAATGATACTCAAACACTATTTGAATTCATTCCATTACACTTCCAAGCTTAAAGACTTGTTCAAGTTTGTTGGAAAAGTTCAATTGTAAATCAACTTGTTTAATTTTCATTACAGTTCGAATACCTCAAATAGTGTTCGACTGGTTCGAATAGTGTTCTGAGTTGAAGAACATGAATGGGACAAAGAAAGGACGAGAGAAATATTTGCAAAGAAAACCCAGAATACAAACATATCCACATTAATTCAGTCACCCTGAAAATCGGCCAGAGAGTATTACATCTAATAGATATTCTTGTCATTGTTCATAGTCAAGAACCAGAATACAAAACCTCATCACATTCATCCACCCACGAGAAACCATAGAAATCAGAAAATAAAGGATAGACGTGACTGCAACACAATACAAGGACTTATTGCACAAACTCATGTGCTTGCGATAGAGAATAATCGTACAAACTACGAAGGAGACAATATAATCTCATACAAACACTAGTATTACGAGCACACCTCAACTTTCAGAGCTGCAAGAGGTCTCACCAGATGATGAGCTTTCATGCTGAAGCCGCATCAACTCCTCATACGCCCATTCAAGACCTGGACAATAGTGAAGTGGTGGGTTGAACCTTGTGTCATTAATGTCATCCGGCAAAAAAGCCCCATTTTCTACCAGGAATTTGATTGCTCTTTTCTTCCTTTCTTTAGCTGCATTGTGAAGCGGGGTCCCTGAAACAATCCAATGAGAACAATCATTTGCAATGTATCCAAGAATTTAGAGGAAGATTAGCTATTATACAACATATATTGAAAACTTACAGCCACAGGCCCCTTTGGTCCGTGCATCAATGTCAGCACCACGTTCAAGCAATTCATCCATAATTTTTAGGTGGCCACCCTTGGCTGCAAGATGGAGAGGAGTAATACCATGTGATTTTGGCCCCCAAGCGGAAACATTAGCATCCATTCCCTCATTAAGGAGTCGTCTCACCTACCAAAAAGATAGTTGCATTAATTATCATCAGGATACAGTTCTTCGATTGAGAAACACAGTAAAGATTGTTTATTAACTATTATAAGGACAAAATTTTGAAGTCGAGAACACACGACGACTATCACAAGAGAGGAGAAATCATCCTATTTCTCTTCTTAGAAGAGTCGAGCAGAACAAATGTACTGACAAATTTCTATCCATGCAGAAAAGCAAACGAGAACATGAAAAGTAGGAATTGAAGGCCTTACCAAAAATTAGAATCCACAAAGCATAAGAGGGTGGAATATAACACCTGAAATAACTTTTATTTCTAACACATTTAACAACCATAGATAAATTCATTGTAAACTGAATTGAAATCCCTATCATAAAAAATCTCTACAATAATAGATTCATGAACATCACTATCACAAATTACAATGACATAAACAACATGATCATGCATGGAAGTGATTCCTGTTTGTGTATTATTCCCACAAAATATAATCAGATGTTTTCCAAGATCTATACCTAATTCATGCAGATATAGACGAGCAAAGTACACATCACCTCAATTTGTTAAGATAAGGTGTGAAGAAATATGTCTAACAACTAATAGTCTTTACTATCTAAGCAGATGGTTATGCAAAAATATCACATTTCAGAAATTCATGTCCACGTAAATTACTCCAACAGTATAATCATATTGCCGTGTAAAATTAAATCATGGGAAACATTCTACAGAAAATGACCGCAACAGACCAGCAAACTAATTTTTGGTCTGGTTTAGAAAACATTGTGCTTCGAGGCTGATATTCTTTCCAATGCTTTAATACATCTGATGACACACCCTAACTAAACATGCGAATTGTAGAAGAATTTGGAAGGAAACAACGAAACAATCAAGGTACAAAAAATGACAAGAATTAGGTTCAAGCTGTATAAGTCAACCGCCATTATGGATATTGTTTTGTGCTTTGCTTTGCAACCTTAAGAAGATGGTCAAAACGAAAAGGAACCAGTGCCATAAATTTCAGGCTAGACAAATGACACAGAATAACTGCTAAAGGTTTCTTATAATAAAAAATGCTTAAAGAATCAAATGGAGCCATTTCACAGAGACTCTTTTAAGCAAAAGTAAGGTTTCAACTTTGGGAGCTCAGATCGGATGAGGGTTAGAGAGGGATAACAAGAGAGGGGGTTGATTCTGGAAACAAAAGGGTAAAACTGGAAATAAAATTTGACTTTTATTAACATCACCGAAAAGTCTTTAACATTTTGAAAAAGTAAAACCTTCCTCACTACATATTCTTTGAGTATGATACGATTCGCAAATCAGTGGCAACTTTAAGGGCGGGGAGTTTGAAATGCTTTAAAATATTAGTTTTCGTCCCATAAATTATTATTGAAATTTTTTTATATAGTACTTTGATGCATACTTCGCCTTCTCAACATAAAAATGCTGGAAGGTAAAACATGATCTATGTTTTGATCTTGGCTTTGGAGACTCAATCGATCTCTTTAACAATAAAAATAACATAACCCATTAAGTCCCTAATAATTGTGTCGATTGATCTCTTTAACGGTTTCATAAATGATGTTTTAATGCTTTGTTTTCCCGACGCTTAAGCAATTCATGGGTGTTTTTTCATGTTTTAATACATTTGTAATGTTCCTCAGATTCCATGATCTCTCTGAATTTGATGATGCAAAAAGAAGCTACCGGAGACGTTTAGCCGGACACAACGAACGACGCTGTAAGCACTTTTCTGTGCCTGGTGGAGATGGGGGAGTAACCAGGATAAAGAAGAACCAGTGCGGGGAAGTTGGTGAAAGTGGAAGAAACCAGGATAAAGAAGAACCAGTTCTTTGAATTTTTGGTGATCCAGAATTTGTTAGAGCTTCATGTGAGGCTAGTTTGAAGCGTCTGGACATTGATTACATCATTCATCGTATTGATACTCGTGTGCCTATTGAAATCACAGTTTGTTTTCTCACCTTATTAGTTATTGCTGTATTATTTTTTCAAGACACAATCTTTAAGTTTCCCTAACTTTGATCTGCAAAAGGAGTAGTGATTTCCAGTGTTGTTAAGGCTCATGCCTCAGGCGCGCCTTTGCGCCTCAAGCTAAAGGCTCGAGAGATATCGCCTCAAAATCTCAGGCAGCCTTCAAATTAGTGAGTCGCGCGCCTTGAAGAAAAGGCTCCAGGCGCGCCCGACCTCAAAATCTCAGATAGCCTTCAAATTAGTCAGGCGCGCACCTTGAAGAAAAGGCTCCAGGCCGAGGCGCGCCTTGTAATTAATCCGATTCTAATGAATGGTTGCTTAGAGAGTTAAAAAATGATAGAGCGAGTATTTGAAGATTCTAATTTAACAAACCTTTACACCTTTCATCAACACCTCCTCGCTACATCAATCTACCTTGATCAGAAAATACTAAACGACTTGATCTTTTTTAAGTACAATAGAGATTTACTTCGTTGTACGCATTGAACGATTAGATAAACCCTATGATGATTCGATTTTCCTTGGTTTGAGGTTTCTAGAGCAGCTGGAGTAAATGAACCACGCTACCCATCTAGGTCAAGAGGAACTAGTATTTCTCATTCTCAACATTTACCTCCTAATTTAAGACCATCATCTTCTTCATATGTCTCTAGCTTTGATGAGAATAATGAAGATGAGTAAGAAGATTCTCCCTTGGATAAAGAGAATCAAGATGAAAACAATGATCTTGAAGATGATTCTGATGATTAGGGGTATTAACTTTTTATTTGTTTTGCTTTATCTAATAATGTTTTTTTTTTTGTTTTGGAGGGAACTACATTATGGATATTTATTATTATGTTTTGCCTATATTTGCATGCTATTAATATATCTATAATAATATTTATTCAAGATGCGCCTTTTTTTGAAAGGCGTTCTCCTTTTTTGCGCCTTGCGCCTCAAGGCTCCAAGCCCCCTTGGCGCGCCTTAACGCCTTAACAACACTGGTGATTTCCACAAAACATTCCATTAGTCGGTTGTGATATGGCTTGTTGATGGAAGTAAATTGTTACCTCGTCTGTTAATTTGGGTATTCTACTGGAGAATGTAGGTAGTATGATGATGATGATGTTGTGATTAATCTCATCACATAATCTTGAATATTCACCATTCCACATAAACAAAGAAGAATTAGAAAGGAAAGTAAGCTGAATGATCTTATGCAAGCCTTAAATGGAAGATATCGTTATAAAATATGAAATATATAATTGTATTAACTAGATAAGAAACACTTGCAATCGCATTCAGCTCCATTTCACAATATAAATGCAAAAACCAAGTTGTGAATGTTTCTTCTGTGAAAGTTGGGTTTAAAAAAGCGCGCCTAGGCGTGAGGCGAGGCGATGATGAAAACGCCTCCGAGGTCTGAGGCGAGGCGGTGTCCATGAGGCGATTCGTTACGCACAAAAATGAAACAACTGCATCATAGGCTAATATTCTCGTTGACCTAATTTAAAAGAGGCCCGAAACCTTTTCTTTTTGTCTTGCCGCCTCAGAACTTCTCTGCTCCTCAAAGATACGTTCTTCTTCTTCTTTAATCTTCTTTCATCTCTTTCTTCTTCTTTAATCTTCTTCATCCTCTTTTCTCTTCTTCTTTTTTTTTTAATAATATTTCGTCTTCTTCTATTATCCTATATTTAATATTTTATTTTCTTATTTTTTATTTTCTGATTTATTTTTTCTGTTTTTTTTTTCTGCTTTCATCTTCTTCTATATAAATGAGAAGTTTAAAGTTATTGTGACTATTATGTGGTACTACAAGTACAATATGGTCTTCTTTTAATTTACCCACGTTGAAAACTTAAGGAAAGTATTCATTTGAAGTTATTGAGACAATAATTACGCATCTTATTTTTTCTGTTTTTTTTTTTCTGCTTTTTTTTCTGCTTTCATCTTCTTCTATATAAATGAGAAGTTTAAAGTTATTGTGACTATTATGTGGTACTACAAGTACAATATGGTCTTCTTTTCAATTACCCACGTTGAAAACTTAAGGAAAGTATTCATTTGAAGTTATTGAGACAATAATTACGCATCTTACTGGCTTAATGCTTGTCTTTATGTATCACCGAGTCAATAAATACTTTGTTTGACGTTGATGAGAATGACGATGAGTATTAGTTTGTATGAGATAATGTATGAATATGCTTTTATGTTTTATTTTCCATGTTTTTTTTACTCAACTCTAAGATGTTGGGCACTTGTAAATGATGGTAGTTGACTTTTTTATGCATTTAACAGTTTACGATATTTTTGTGTGGACAATTTAAAGGTAGTATAAAATATATATGCTTTATCTAGTATTTATAATATTGAAATAATATTTACAATACAAAATTGTATATAAATTTAATTTATGAGAATTTTTGCAAAAATAGAGCGCCTCGCGTCCTTGAGGCGTGCACCTCAAACCATCGCCTCGGTTCGCCTCACACCTTTCAAAACTAAGTGTGAAAGGGACGAAGATGAATGATGTAATATTGGAAGTTCCGACTAAGGACGAAATGCTCCTGATAGCTATTTTGCTATAGTCTGGTTAGCCTTCAATTATCCTAAATATCTTACTTATCTAGTGATTTCTTTACTAGGTTGGAGAACTTCAGAAACTAGTTGAAGAGGGTAAGATAAAGTATATAGGTGCTCTCTGAGGCCTCACCTGAAACCATCAGAAGGGCTCATGCAGTTCATCCAATCACTGCTGTTTGCATGACAATTATATCAGAACGGACGAAGTACAAGACAGCATAAGTTACCAATGGAAAAACAATATTATATAAAAAAAAACAATAACAAGCAAATACATATTTCCCACACTAAGCAGCACATGGTATCAGATTAATTCATCACTAGGAATTCAACTGCAAACTAGAGATATAAGAATAAAGTAACTTGTGCAGTAGCGAAATCATAGAAGGAATTCAGCAAGCATTGACTGGAGAACCGTGAGTAGATTACTGGAAATTTTGAAACATCCTAAAAAATGAAATTGAAAAAGATTGAGGAGAGTAAAGAACATACCCCTTTCAGATCCCCTTTTCTAGCGTAAATATGAAGCATAATCCAACCTCGATCATCAATATCATTGGCGGATGCTGACCTATCCAGTCGCCTTCTCCGCCTAACAGAGCCGTCTTGTTCTTCCACCGGCATACTTCTCAAAAGAGACCAAAATATTCCAACACACTAAAACAACCCCAAGATTTTAATATTGTCCAACTTGAATTTGTCGAATTTCAAGAAACCCCCGAAAATATCCCTCCAATCGAAACCCTAATGATTTCAAGAGCTAATTGATTTCCTTTTCTCGAATTAACTTCTTTTTTTAACAAAAAAAAACGCCAAAAAAACAAGGGGAATTAGCGAGAGGAATGATTGGCCAAATTATAAGGAGCAAAAGGATTCAAACCAGGTCCAAAAACTCTAAGATTGACAATCACCAGAGAAGCTGATGATGAAATTTGAAACAAAAAGGAGATTATCATAGTAATTACTGATTGCTAAACACAACAGATTAATCGAATTATAAAGGTGAAACTAGAGGAATCCTAGTTCAATCGGGACAAGATTTGGGGGTTGCATAGGGGAGGGAGAAGGAACAAAACCCTAAGTTAAAAAGGGAATGAAGAAAGAGAATGATGAGGTTGAGTGGGTTCTCTTCGACACAAAAATAAAATTGACGAGATTCTCTACTGATGTGCGAGAAAAAGACTATATACATCCCTCAGCGTTGGCAATGAGATCTGAACCGTTGGTATTTGGCGATTTTAGTTTTTTTTAAAAGGGTTAAATTCATCCAAGTGCCCAAGTGCAATTTGGATTATATGCGGAATAGTTTTTTAATTACATACTGAATGGCGTACATGTGTTATAATGCTCATAACAGGTGTCTTGAGGCTCAAAACATGTGTTCCACAACGTAAAAAAAGAACAGGTGTTCTGAGACTCAGAACAGATGTTCGTTTTAAATCAATCTTAACCGTAAAAAAATTAATCCAACGGACGAGTGACCGAATTTTGACCGACTAAGTCGGTCAAGCGATTTTTAATCTCGATTTTGGGGTTTTCTAATCAGTTAGGTGCCGACTAGTCAGTTAAGTACCAAGTGCAGTCTGGATCATATGTGGAACAGCTTTTTTTCAGTACTTACGGAACGGCTCAGAACAGGTGTCTTGATGCAAAAAAAGGTGCTATGCACGGTAAAAGCATAACAGATGTTCTGAGGCTCAAAACATGTGTTAGTTTTAAATCAATCTTAACCGTAAACAAATTAATCCAACTGATGAGGTAAGTTCCTCACGTGCAGAATTACCCTCGTTGCGCATCAGAGCCAGAGTCCAAGTTGTTACCCCATCTCCAAACCAAGACAACTGAGTACTCAATTTGCATGAAATATGTAGTTATTTCCTCATGGCAAATTATTCGTCTCATTTGACTAATGTGTGATGAAATACCCGAGGGAAATATCAATACCCGAAGGGGAGAACCTTAGAGGGGTTGAATAAGGTTGTCAAACTTTTTCGCTTTTTTACCAAATTCTTTTCCCAAGTGATTACCTTAACACAAATATATGTTCATTAAGCATATAAAGGTGATCTAAGGTATAAGCAACTTATGTGTTATAGATCAGGGACGAAGCCAGGAATTTGATGTTGGGGGGGCGAAACTAGTAAAAAAATTCCAAAATTCTTGGGGGGGCGAAATTGATAAAATTTTCCAAAATACACATAAAATTTTAAAAATAGTAGTATTTTTAAAAATTTTGAGCGCCCCACTGTAATCGTCCCTGTTATAGATGCAACACATATGAATTCAAGACAATGAATATGATCAAAGGATTGTCTAAGTCAAGAGTCCTACATGCAAAGTTTGTAAGAACAAACAACACAAGTGACAAGACTAGCACTTAGCAAGAGCACTCACAAAGAGTGAAGCTCACCAAGAGCTTTTTCCTAGTTCACAAAGAACTAGTTTCTCACAAAGAGAAATTGGGTAACTAGTCTCTTTCAAATAAGACTTTACAATTTAGCTCTCTTACAAAAATTCCATTTTGGAGTGGATTTACAATTGAAATCTCTAATCACTCTTGATAATAGAAGGATAGATGAAGTTTAAGCTCAACTCAAAATGCTTTTGAATGATATGAAGATCAAGCTCAAAAGTGTTTGTTTGCTTGTTTATGAAAGTATATACTATGCCCTCTTATGGCTTGGTTAGTTATGAAAATTTATCTTTATAAGCTTTATATAGGGGCAAAAAACACAAGCAAATTTGGTCACAACGGCTATAATATTTTGCCTGATTGGACAAGCTTCGGTCGACCAGACCATGAGGTAGATCATCCGAAGTGCCTCCGAAGTAAAGATTAAAGGTCCTCTATCTTCATCTTGGTCTACCTCAAGATGGGCTCCGGTCTACCGGAGCAAAGTAAGGTCGTCCGAGAGAATATAGTTGTTGAGCTTTGGAACATTCAAAATCTGACTAAGGACAAAAACAATCTTGGTCGACCGATCATAAAAACACAAGTTCACACAAACATGAGAACTTCTCAATGTTTGTTATCATCAAAACTAGATTTATCACATTAGCCTTTAGGGCTTACATAAATAGTTATCACAGTCGAAAGGAGGATTATAAATTTTAATAATGAAGCCAGGAGATCTCTCTCAAGACCAGATATACAACCTTCAGATCTATGGACTTGCACTATCTCAACTAAGGTATCATCATGTTAAATATGACCAGGCATATACAAAAGTTAATTATTACAAAATTTAAAATTAAAACAGAAAACGTTTCGTAAATTGGTCATTTTTTGCCACTAAACAATTTATAACTAGATGTAAGGTCTCAAAACATAATTATGCACAATAAAATCTCTAAACAATTTATCATTGGTATATAAGGTCCTTCCGTCCAAAAAGTGGCGGGTCAACTGAAGTTGAAAAAAATAATCGAGTCAACTCACATAGTTTAAGGAGCATTTGTGGTATATTAAATCAAAAATACCCCTATAACAATGCACCTCCACCTCTATTCTTCAACCACCCCCCCCCCCCCCCACCACCATACACCCCCACCTTGCCTCTTTTCTTCTTCTTCAACCACCCCACCCACACTCCCCGACACCCCCACCCACCTCTCTTCTCATTCCTTCTCTCTCTCTCTCTCTCTCTCTCTCTCTCTCTTTTAAATTCCCCCACCTCCTCATTCTGTTTTCCAAAAGCAAATTGCAGTGACTTTGAGCTTTGATAGGTCAATTTCCCAGATTCTAAAATCTTCTTTCTTCTTTCTTGCTACCGCATCAACAATGGAGATAAAGAAAGAATTTCACTCTATTTTATTGTCTCTTCAATGCTCAAGATTGCTTATACAAATTTTGGAAGAATTAGATGAATTTCAGTTTCTTTTATGGTATAATCTTCTGAGAGTTTTATGGGGCTTTGTTTTAGTTTTGAATTGTGTTTTGGGGAAAGAAATGCACTATATTTTCTTGTTTCTCAATGTTCAAGATTCTTGTTTCTTCTTCATGCATTTCTCTAAGATGAAGATGGGCAGAGGGGGTGAGTGGGGTTGAAGGGGGTGGGGTATGGATCAGGAGTGGAGTATTTTAAATGTGATATGCCAATTATGCCCCTAAAAGTATTTGCGTTGACCCAATCCAAATTTTGAATTCACAGTTGGCTAACAACTTTTTGGACGGAATAACTTTATATGTCAATGATAAATTGTTTAGGATTTTATTGTTATAAATTGGCGTCCTGAGTCTAAAAATAATTTATTTTTTGAGAAGTCGGGTCTAGAAACTATGTTTACAACATCTTTTATCCTAAAATAATTTAGCTTTGGTGCACTAAGTAGCAATGGCAAGTGGGTTCGACTCACCCGCGACCCGCCCCCGCCCCGTTTAACTCGGCCCACATTTGGACTCGCCTAAACCCGTTATTACCCACGAGTTAAGTGGGTTTTATAAACGAGGCGGGGTGGGTTGTACATCTAAGAAAAATCGACCCAACCCGCCTCGCCCGGTAAAAAACCTACAACCCGGCTCGCCCTGTCACCCCAACCCGTTTAAACCCACCCCAACACACTTAACCCATATTACCCCACCCCACCCTACTGACGCTATTATGTATGCTACAAGCCTAGTGGCCATTAGTACCTAGTACCTACCCATTAGTTTACCCGATCAAATTCCCCCTCCCCAGGCTGGACGCATACTACATATCCGTTTCTTTTTTCTTTTTCTGCTGAATGGACAGTAAACATATCCGTTAGAGAATAGAGACTTAGAGAACGGCTAATTTTTTTTTTTTTTTTGGCCATTTACATTTTACAGTAAGAAAACAACGGCTAGTTTTTTTTATAATTATTTTAATTTAATTTTAAATAAACCTCAAATATATCCTATAAATACCCCCTCAAATCCCCTCAAACTCACACCAATCTCACACCAATCTCACTCTATCATATATTAATCTATTTTCTAAATTGATTCAAGAGGCGAATTTGTGCAAGCGGTTAAAAAAAATTACAAAAAAAAATCCCAACCCGCCAAACCCAACCGACCGGGTTAACCCGTGACTCGGCCCACTTTTGACGAGTTTTCCAAACGGGGCGAAGTGAGTCCATCATATTCAGTTTTGGACCCAACCCGCCTTGACCCGTTGGCTGGTCAACCTCTCCCTGCCTCGCCCCGCCACTGTTCCCGACTCGTCCTGAACTCATCAGGTTAACCCGTTTTCCATTGCTAGCACTAAGTCCTTCCGTCAATTTTTCAATCAGTCAACTATTAATTTGAATTTTGAACTCAATCTGTTAATTTAGCTTTGGTATTTTTGGTACATTCTGTTAAGCATGCCTCCTCCCCCCACCCCACCTATCCTCTTCCTCAAAGACCCCACTCCCTCCCCCCCCCCCCCCCCGGCACGTCCCCACCTCTGTTTTTCTTCTTCCTCAAAACTCTCCCACCACTTGTACAGCTTTCCATCCCATATCAAATTAAAGGCTAATATGCAGAATCCCAAGCTGCTAATTACACTAAATCAGACAATTATTACTGAACAAATAGTTAAGAATCAACAAAACGTATGTAACCGAATAATCTCGACGATGAATATTATTTCACATATAAATATAAAGTCTGGAAATTGTGTTCATATTTTCTTGAATTTTACTTCATTCCCACACTAAAATTAGAAAAATAATCAAACTTGACAATAAACTTGACTAAACTTGACCATCATAAGGACGAAGATAAAGGGGCGGGTGGTAGTCCTCCGAGATTTCTAAAAATACTAATAAATTTAATAAATTTTATATATAGTTCGAAATATTTGATCAAATTCGGTCCCAACATTTTTTTTACAGTTTTTATAAGTAATTCAGCATACTGTTATAATTTTTTGCCCATAACACCAAATTCCTAACTTCGCCCCTGCCATCATACCTCCCACTCAAATTGCAGTAATAAACACCACTACCAGAACCCTTTATGAAATTCACCCTCATTTTGCCATTGATTTTTTTTTTTAACCCAGATATGTTCTTTTTATTTTTCTTAATTGATTTTCCAAATTATAATCATTTGATTTATGTGTTTCCACCAATTTCTTGAAGAATGACATTGGGAATATTTTTATGGGCTCACTAATAATTTATTTTTCTTAATTGATTTGTTTGTGCAAATCCCATTTCAATTGGGTTTCTATTTCTAACTTAAGTTTTGTTTTTCTTTTTTTTTTTTACTCTGCTGTTTTGGATTTTGGGGTAGTAGGAGATGAAGAAAGTAGGGGTAATGTAGCTGTGGTGGGGTCGGCAGAGTGGAGGGTGGGGAGAGGGGTGTTTAAATGAAACTACCGAAAATGTCCTTATAATTTTATTGTTGATCAAATTCAAATTTTAAATTAACAGTTGACTGATTTTTTAAAGAAAATCTAGTGCACAAAATTTAAATTATTTTAGAAAAGAAAATGTTGAAAACATAGTTTCTGAACCTTACTTTTAACAAATAAATTGTTTTTTGTATCCAAGACGTGAATTTGCCTTTTACTGTCCAAATTATTATTTTGGGACATTGTGTGCAAGGTATAAATTGTTTAAGGACAATTTGCCAAAACATTTCATGGATAAGGTAGTAAAATTTATGCATGTACTTGATATATTGGTCATAGCATTATATTCTTCTCAGAGATACGTGGGCACACAACCAACGGTTCAGGTCCATGACACGGTCCACATCACCAACCTCTGGCAAGCATTTTCAGGTAAAAATCATTTCTCTCCCGCGTATATCCTTATTCCTGTATCCAATTAGAATTTGTTATGTAGGCCATATATATAATTAAAATAAATGTCTACATAACAAATTCTAATTGGAAACAGGAATGGGGACATACACGTGATAAACGATTTTCACCTGTATTTTCCTATAGAGTAAACTCCATCGTTTTTTTTTTTTCCTTTTTTGTTGTAAGTTTTCACAGGATTTCCTCATAATTATCAGGGACGAAGCCA
Source organism: Vinca minor (assembly GCA_026122235.1). Lineage (NCBI taxonomy): Eukaryota > Viridiplantae > Streptophyta > Magnoliopsida > Gentianales > Apocynaceae > Vinca > Vinca minor. Next base: position 120,810 of record JAOCZM010000161.1, on the reverse strand, counting down.
AAAATTTGGCGTTGGGGGGCAATTTCGAATTACATATAAAAACAGCAAAAAAAATCTTGGGGGAGTGAAACTGTAAAAATATTCCGAATTACATATAAAATTTATTAGGAAAATGATTTACTCCTAGAATTTTGGGGATAGAAACCCTAAACCCCCAAATTGAGGGTGTTAAATGACTATCTTACCCCCTGCTGGTATAAGGGATTCACCCAAATATAAGGGCAAAAAGGTCCGAAAAACTATTTTAGTCAATCTTTTAGCCAATAATTCTAGTAGCCTAGCAAGGTCCAATTTATTATGCCTAGTAATATTTTTAAAAATCTCAGGTCGACTGCCCTACCCTTGTCTTCGTCCCTCATAATTACTTTCTTTCTCTTCTCAATCCAGAAGGCGTACCTTGACGAATTCCTACTCTAAACTACCTTGATGAGTCAACTTCTTGATTAAAAGACGTACGCTTCGACAAATAAACGGGTTTTAAGGAGTTTTGAGTCTCAGAGTTTAAAGGTTCCCATTGGCTGAGCCGAACACAAAACACCTAATTATAATTACTTCAAATTTTCAATTTTGATGTAATTTTAATTACTCAAATTTATTATATTACAAACTATCACATTGAATAACAATCCCAGAGCATTTAAAGTAACTTTTCAGACAACCTTGGACTGCACTTTAGGCTGGAAGACTTGAAGAATCATACAAATATGATGCTGCAATCTTTGCGTCAGAGAATTATTAGGCTTCTTTATACTATCAATTAGCCACCGGTAATCAGATACTGTATTGTCATGTTCGGCAAAGAAGGAGCTGAGTCACATTTGAAAAGGGAGGGAAAATTGGTGAAGGAAATTAGGGCTTCTCTAAGTTGGGGAAAGAATTGACACCAAAACGGTGTCGTCCAACTTATGAGGACTAATAACCATACTATGTCGTTTCAGTTCCCTTCTTCAATGTCATTTTCTACTCTTCCCATGCAGTACAAAGCAGCAACAACTTCACCCCTTTATTGATGTTCCATTTCCATTGGCTAACAGAGGAGATTGAAGGATCTCAGTCCATTAATTACTCACTGTCAGAGATGCTGAGCTGGAGGGACATGATCCATTTTGGGAGTTGAGCCCTAGATATAAATAGAAAGTTGCAACAAGGAAGAGGCATTCAGATATATATTACCCAAAACAGTGGCAGCAGCCATCTTCCTCCCTGGTATTCCTATCTTTGGAATTTCTTTCTCCCTTGTTCATTTCTTCTTCCCTCTTGGATTCTGCAATTCTATTCTTCGGTATCTCCCTCCACCATTTCTGTTCGGTTGCTGAGTGGAGCTGTGCTATTGCATGGGCATTGGCTAGCTTGGCAGATTTGGATCTTATCAAGAGTTTGCTTTCTAACTCTATTTAAGATTCTGTTGGTCATTTAAATTGAAGGACTGTGATCCTTAATTATTGCTTATGATAGTAGAGTAATGGATAATCAGTTGATATGTAATGACATTTGATCAATTTGGTTCATTATATATATCAGTATTATTACTCTCCATTGCTTTGTTTGATTGGATTGATTGAGGCTTGAAGTCTCTTAGCTGCTTTGTTAGTTAGATTGAGTCTGTGAGCTTTGTCAATCTTTTGGGACATGACATGTATCTTCTGGTAATGGTTCCAAGAATTCACACCTGGACAAAATATCTGGTGGAGGAATCGAAGCAACGAGGTTTGTGTCCGACTTTGTCGACCTTTAGTAAGGTTTCCATGTTCTTAGATAGGATTTCACGAGGGCAAACGGTGATGCAGTGGGATCACCCCTCCCGAAAACGACGTTGTTCTTTCGAGGTTGCAAACGAAATCAATCCATCTGGTTCACTGGGAGGTGACGAACCTCTGCCCCAGTCCTCCAATTTTAGTCGCTTTGGGTCTAGAGGTAGCAGGGATTCCCTGCAGCCTAAATGATCAACTCTATTTCGAGAAAGGATGAATGTTTCTGACCAGACAAGTAATGAAAGGACGAATTCAACACAATCTTGATAGGAGATATATGATCTTATTGATATTACGAGGCCAGATTAGATGGTTATTGTAAGCGCAATTATCATGAACATTAGTAACACGAGAACGAGGTTTATTTAGGGTAACCCAATAATAAGAATTAAGAATCGATTTCGGATCATTACATGACGTACCCCAAAAGTCCGCCCATAAACTAGCACTGATTTTGGAACAATTCATCGCAACATTTGACATCCTTTTAGTCTGCAGGGAAGCACATCATTACTCCACCCAACAAACGAACCCATACATCGCTCACAAACGAAAGGCCTTTAGATATCTGCTGGCTATCAAATAATCGGACCTAAAAGCGAAAGCAAACCATTTAAAGCACACTTTTTTGTAATGCCAATAAGTATGCCCCTAATAATATCTAGTCTAAATCATATTATTCGGAAGCATGTTACCCAATGGTAGAGACAATATGGTCACTGCTTCAAAATGTTTCTCGAAGTATCCGAGAGTCTTTTAAGTAACCAATTTATGTAAACAATAATCACATAAAATTTAGGAATGACAGCTCTATATCAATAGAAAACCTTTATAACTGAATTTTATACTGTTTTACCGACACTCTACTGAAACCAAAATATTATTTACTATTTCTAAATTTTTTTAAGCAAAACTTACCTCCAAAAAATGAAAACTACTAGATTATATGAAATATTACCCCTCAATTTATATAAATCACAGCCAGACCTTGACCTCCAACGAAATTTGTCTACAAACTTAATTAACAAATTGTAGGAAAAAGTTGTATTTTACTATATTGATCACATCAATTATAATTCTATGTTTTATAATTGATGTGATCAATATAGTATCAAGGATCCCTAGTATCAAGGAATATCTATACAAATCATATAATATCACATCTATACAGATTCTGAGATCCTAAGATAAAGATAACAAACATTCAAATTTCCTAGGTCGGCGGAGGATTTCCATTGGGAGATGAAATTGGTGCTCAGAGCAGCATCAGCAGCGGACAAGAAAAGGACAAATGGGATAATTCTCAGTACGAAGCTGTACTTAAAGGTGGTGAACAGGTTGTTTCCGTTCTCGAAGAAATGGCCAAACTTGTAAGTCGGTTCGTTTTCATAGTGATTTGTTAATTTCTTATTTGGTTGGGTTTTTCTTAGGCAAAGAAATTTTATATCTTGTTTTAGTATCTCTAATGCTCTGCTAGTGAAATTGGAATATGAAGCTTTGTTCTTAAACTTTAGGAGATGATATATGGCTCTAATTTGCCAGTGTAATTTTTTTGCCTTCTACAAGTCGCATTTAAGATATTAATATTGATATTTTGACTAAGAAAGGACCTTACTTTTTCTTCCTTCATTTTCGCTACATGCCCTAAACAACTTATATTATGGAATGGAGGTAGTAGATGTTTTTAATTGATTTATAGGCTTTTATCTTTTAGGTAGCCCATCTATTTATTATTGAAATTGAGGTTATTTATTTCTGTGCTGATAATAAATTGGGAGTGACATGTCTAGTGAATCAATCAATCTGAATCGGAGAGAGTAGTGAAGATAAACATCAATACCTTAAATATTATAGTCATGCAATTGTCTGGACAAACTTTTCAATGAGAATTTTACTTAATTTAGAGTACTATTAGTTTTGTTAAATTTTAATTATATTATTTTAATAAAGGTTATTAATAAAATGTAAATCATATAAATAAAGAAGGATTTAAATACATTCTTTATATCAAGTTCCTTAATTAGATATTCCTCCAAATTCTGGTGGTGAAGTGTCGCCAAACACATGTTTTCTGGGCCAGTGATCTGGATCTGTACCCGAAGTATAGCAAACAGAGATGGATCGTCCAGGGGAATGGCAAAGTTTGGGAAGAAAGTCACAAAGGTTGTCCCTGAATTGAGGGTCGTTTGCACCGTTCCAATGACAGATTGTGCGTATCCTTGGAATCTGGAGTCAAGAAGTGCAATACGAGAAAACATTGGGAGACCTTTTTTAGCCTGGAGGGTGACTGCCAGACGAATGGCACCAAGGTGTATGTGCGTGTATCCTTGATCCAGACAGTTTTTTGGAAAGTGATCTGGAAACCGAAGGGTTACGTACTGTTTATCTTTGGTGGAGGGAAGGTTGTGGGTGGTGAAATAGGATGCTTGACAGTATTCTCGGACAGAATTTGACACAGAATAATATTTCTCTAGGACTCGATTAATACTTACTCCTACAATATTTTTGGGTTTTTCATTTTGATAAAAGCTGTAAGGATTTACCATGGGAAATGAAGACAAAGGTAATTTACTATTTTCTGAGACATAATCTAATTCATAGACACAAGGAAGACGGGATATCGAAGAAAAACTAGTACTAGGTGACTCAGGAAGAGATACTACACTAGAAGAAGACGAAGTACTAAAAGACATATTTAAGATAACCAAGAGGGAGGGGACCGAATCCGAGGGTGAGGGGATCTTATGACTCAACAGAACCAAATTTTCAGATTTAATGTGTGTTTCGAAATCGACAGTTTCTTTGCTTTTAAAAAAATCATCTTTACGCATCGGGACGCACAACCCTACGCTGGAATTTCACTCATCGGTGTCACGGGCCTTCCTCGTCGAGGCTAGCATACCTATGACTCTCTAGCGAGGGATCCACGTCAGTAGACTCTCTAGAAGTGTTCGAGTTACTCCATTAAATTCTATGTTTTACGATGGAAGTACCCATAAAATCCCTTAATTTCCCATGAGACCTTAGTGTTCGGTGGAGGTACCCATAAAAATCCCCTTAATTTCCATGAGACCTTAGTTTTTCACAGTGGAGGTACACTAATCATCTAGATCATAAACTGATATTTTGTAAAAAATCATTTGAAAACCTTGATTGGTCGTTTCATAATCACCCCCGTTCCCCCAGATTCAGTCACCGAAAAATTAGTCGGACATGGCTCTGATACCAATAAACATAGAGACTAAAGAAAACATTAAGCTAATTTTCTAAATCTTTAGAATAAAGCTTTAAACCATTAAACTACTTTGAAACCAACTAAAGAATAAGATGAAGTCTAAGAAGAAGACATCTTGAAAATTCCTACGGGAAACTAAGAAGAAGCTTTGAAGATCATATGAAAACTAAAGGAAGAGAACAAGAGAGAATTGTGGAACAAACTCTTTATTTCATAAGTTTTCCCTCTCATCAACTTCTGAGGATTTAGTAGTGGTTACACGCCCTTTTATAGGCAAAATATTACAAAGGCGGATTTGAAATCCGGACTCCAAACAAAAACTAATGTACAGTACATCTAATAATTACACGACACGTCTCGGACTTGAAATCCGGACTCGAAACGAAAATAAAAATAGTACAAAACACGTGACGGATTTGAAATCCGGACTCGAAACGAAAATATAAATAGTACACGACACGTATCCGGACTTGAAATCCGGAATTGAAACAAGCATAATATACATGAAAATAACACGACACGTGTTCGGACGCAAAATCCGGACATAAAACTAGCACAACTATGTAAAGAAAGCGACATTTTTGACACTTGAACATCTAAATCTCACTTTCACTAATAGTATACCTAAATAAGCTATATCCACTACTAAACTAGATAGGTTAGGTAAGACGAAAATCTGATTTTTGAGCTTGTCCCACGTTTTTTTGATTTTTCGGGTTTTTTTCGATTTTTATGAAAAATTATCGCACATGACGAAATTAAAAACATAAAATAAATATTTACATGTTGAAATATTAATTAAGAACTTCCATGATCTTCTGCTTCAGAATCATAATCAGAGGAATTATGAGGCATCTAATCATTATTGAAATTGTCGTCATCTGAAGAAGAATGATCGTTAGTAACATTTACTGAAGCCGAAGTATTTGCTGAGAATTGACTTCTTGAGGAAGAAGGGGTATTTGAATGTATCAGAACTTCAGCATAATACGGGTGATCTGACCAATCAGGTGTTCTTGGTCCTTGTAATGTACAGAAAATTCCAATCTGTCTCATCCAGCCAATGTAGGTGAAATCGTCAAATCTCACACCATTTTTTATCGCTGTTTGTGTTATCATATCCAAGTATTCCCTGTGGATGTTCTCACTGAATTCAGGGAGTGGCAATGTTGAAAAGAGTACCCGACTAAAATCTTTTCCATCGGGAAATGGTAAAGTCTTGGACATGAGTTTGGAGTGTGAAGATTCATTACGAGCGATGTAGACAGATAACCACATAATTCAGGGTTTGGCTCGAAAAACGAAACCAACTCGCTTTGTAGGAAGGAACCGAGTTGAGAATTTTGAACATGGTAAGCTTTTTCGGGGAAGGTCTTTGGCTTGATCACAGCACTGAGAGATAGGAGTATAATTTTTGGGTGTTGAAGACAAAAAGATATCCGGTGTGCTTCAAGAAGATACCGAAATAGCAAAGAGCCGGTTTCGGAAGAGACCACAATTTACATATGTGAAAGATTGTGGCAAAATGGTGAGTGCAGGTGGTTGAAATACCTCGGAAAAGCAGAAGGGCCATGATTTCGCGAAGAAGTGCAGCAAGCAGACTTATAATTGAGCGTACTTGAAGAGGAAGAGTAAGATCCAAGATGGATTCAACAACTTCGGGGGAGGCGATGAAAAGTCAAGCTGTACGGAATCTTGGGTTGTATCCTCGGGAGTTGTGAAACCTGTAATGGATGATGAGGAAACATACCTGCCTGAGAGCCATAATCTTCTTGCATAATGGATGGGACCTGCGAAAAATAACAATTAGAGGGAGGTGTCATATGAAACTCAGAGTTTGTCCAGTGTTCCAACGGACTGGGGATCCTGATAATACTCTTAACTGACTCAGGGAGACTAGACTCACAAGACTCTGACTCGGGAAGAGAGAAGAAATCGAGAATTTTTTGTATAAAGAAAGCGAGTAACCACTTGTAAACAATTCCTTACGGGATTTGAAAGAGAGATGGGAATTTTGCTCAGAATGTCGAAACCAATAACAAGGTCTTTTTGAGGAAGTTTGGAACCTAGGACCTGGTGAGTAATTGTGAGGTTCGGGAAAAGGTGGATATTTATTGGGTAACTTATTTTATCAATAACAAACTGACTCCCATCTGCTGTAGAGAAGACTTTGAAGTATGGATTCCAGCAATCGTTGGGAAGAATTTCGGGATTCATGACGGTGGCAGCTGCACCGGTATCCAATAAGGCTATCACTGGAGTATTGAGGGAATTTTGATGAGAGATTTGTGTAGAAACCAGAGGATACGGATCATCCGGAACAAGGAGATGAGACTGGGGATCTGATATTACAAAGAAAGGATCGAAAGTATCGATGTCGAGAATCTTCGTCGAGTTGAGCTGGTTTCATACATGCTGTGTAGGAAATTGCCATTAAGAAACCAGGGGACGGATCACTAGTGAGTTCAAACAAGGATTCAACATCCGAATAATCTTCGCCTTCCAGATGAGGAGCGATTTGGGCCATGAACTGTTTTTTCTTTTTGCTTTTCGGGCAATCTCTGGCAAAGTGTCCCTTTTGCTTACACAGAAAACATGTGTCAGATTTTTCTTTTCCATTGTTGGATTTTTTCCTTAGGAACTTCCATTTCTTCTTGAATCCTTTAGATTTTTTGCTTATCTTGTCTGTTGGCTGCTTGTATTTCTTTGATTTTACTTTGCTGGAGCACGAGCAGGCTTTCTTATCTTTGCACTTGATGTACAGGTGTTTATCGGAACACATCGGGGCAAGAGCTTTGGCATGAGACTGATATTTTTGCCAGAATCTAGTACGCACGCACAATTTTTCCAATGCCTGCTGCATCATTTGCCATATCTGATCGAAAGTGATTGATGACCAGTCAATGCCTTTGTTGCTAATCCGCCTCATTGTTTCGTCGCCGATTCTTTTGGGACCCGAATTGACAAAGGCTTGTTTTAGGCTGATATCATCGATTTGATTAATGATAAAAAACCTCTTGCACATGCGGTCGAAGTGTTTTTCCAAATCTTTTATTTTGATTGAGCAACACTTCATCTTGAGGAATTCGGTCCTTGCAATAGTGACATCGTGTCCTGCTTCTCCCAGAAAATGTCCTCTGAGGACTGCGATTACTTCTTCAGGAGACTTGAGTTGAAGGAATTGAAGCTGTCGGTATTCTCCCAAAGAGGTCCGAGAAATCTCGAGGCTTCGCTCAAGCACTGCAACAAATCTTTTGAGAACCTCGTCGAGGGGATATTCTTTGCATATCGGTGACTAACCATGCATATAGAGGCGAAAAGCGTTCGCCATTGAGATGGAGGGATGTCGTTGATGGTGAACTTATAGTAGTAATCATTTACGACAAAGGGAGTGGGGAAGCTGCAGGCGAGGTTACCATCATCCATAGGAGAATCCATGGGTTCAACAAGCTGGATCCGATCCCATCATGAAGAGATTGTCAAAACCGATCGAGGTAATCAAGGTCGGATGAAATGGCCGGTATCGGTTTGGGTGGGATATGGTTCTGGATTGTGTCACTGTGAGCAAGTTTCTGCTTGAGGAATGAATAGATCGGATTTGGCTCATCAAATGATAGCATTTCGGCTATGGAAGTGCTGGAGCTGGTAGGGTCTGTGATTTGGACTGCTGGTAGATCTGTTATCGAAGGGTTTGGGGTATCCGGTGCAGGGATCAGAGGAGTGACTGGAACTGGATTTATGGGGCTTACTGGTGGAGTGGGGTTGAAAACTGGGGCTGGTCTCTTTTTGTGATGGGGTAAGTCTTTCCATAAGGCTAGGGCTGGTGAGTATGTTGTCACAGAGGGTGGAATCAAAGGGTTGAACTGTTTTGTCTGGCCAGAGGAGGTCGGGAAGTAGGCTGGGGATGGGGGAAAAGAGGCTAGGTTGAGGCCGATCTAGCCTGGGATTCGAGGATTTGAGTTGGTGTTGTAAAAACACCTTTTTCCGACTGATAATTTTGACATCCCGGGAGACCACTCGGTAGTATATTGGATCAAGTAAGGCAGTTGTTGATGTATAGTCTCGACTTTCTTTGCGGACATTCGTGATGTTTTGAACCAAGAATGAAAGATCCGAACTTTGTTTGGTCATCCGAGAAGTTAGATTCTCCCCGGTTACAAATAATTCTTTCAAGAGCTTGATTTTGTGCCACGGCATTTTCGCTGCCGATTGAGAGTCGCTACATGACCGAGATTGTCTTTTGTTGTCCTTTTTCATCAACTGCAGTGGGATTGGGAATTTTCCAGACGTGTTTCATCTTTTCCTTATCGAAAGTGGTCAAAGAAGGAAATAGGCCAAAAGAATGCATCATATTGAACTCGGTGGGGAAGGCAGATAGAGACCTCGTTCTGTTGGGAACTTAATTTCAACGAGATCCATCGGCCTTTTTTATAAAAGTGGGTTACAGTGTCTTTGTATTGGCTTAGGTGTTTTACATTACGTGTCTTTCATAGCTGGTTATCCAGGAGGTGGGTAGAAGAGCTTGGAGTTCTTCTCTTTTAATTTGTCTGGGAACAAAGGTACAGTGAGGGGTATTTGGAGAGTCAACAGAGAGAAATATGGATTCATCATTTTGCAATTGGGGAGGAAGTGGAAGTTCGAAGGCATGGTTTTGGACTCTGTATGCCATCTGGTGGTGAAGGGTTGCCATATATGTATTCTCCAATTCTGGACCAGTGATCTGGATCTGAACACGGAACACGGTAGACAAAGATGGATCGTCCAGGAGCATGGTAAAATTAGGGAACAGGGTCACAAAGATTGTTCCAGCATTGAGGGTAGTTTGCACTGTTCCGATGACGGAGTGTTCGTATTTCTGAAATCTGGAATCGAGAAGTGCAACACGGGATATCATCGGGAGACCTTTCTTGGCATGGAGTGTGATTGCCAAGCGGATGGCACCAAAGTGTATGTGAGTGTAACCTTGGTCCAGACAAGATCTTGCAAAGTGTTCTGGAAGTTTGAGGGTTACATACTGTTCTTCCTTGGTAGAGGGCAGTTTGTGGGTAGAAAATTGGGATGATTGACAGAAATCTTTGATGAAGTTGATACGGGAGTTCTACCCAGGACTTGTCTAAGACGCACTTTCTACTGATATTTTTGGGTTTTTCTTTTTGATAAATACTGTAAGGATTTACTACGGGATAAGAAGATAAATGATATTTATTATCTTCGGAAACATAATCTAATTCATAAACGTTGGGAAGACGAGACTTAGAAAAACTAGATCTAGGTGAATCGGAAGAGAAACTAAACTAGAAGAAGATGAACTAGAAGATGAAGACATAATTAAGATAACGAGAGGAGGGGACCGAATCAGGGAGTGAGGGGATCTTATGACTCAGCAGAACCAAATTTTCGGATTTAATGTGTGTTTTAAAATTGACGAGTTTCTTTGCTTTTTAAAAAATCATCTTTACGCATCAGACGCACAACCCACGCTCGGAATTTCACTCATCGAGTGTCACGGGCCTTCATCATCAGAGCTAGCATACCTATGACTCTCTAAGCGAGGATCCACATCGGTAGACTCTCTAGAAGTGTTCGATTACTCCATTAAATTCTATGTTTTTCGATGGAAGTACCCATGAAAAATCCCTTAATTTCCATGAGACCTTAGTGTTACAGGGTGGAGGTACCATGAAAATCCATAATTTCCATGCAGACCTTAGTTTTACGGTGGATGTACACTAAAATACGAAAATTTGGTTACTGTTGAGTCATAAGATCCCTCACTTTCTAGGATTCGGTCCCCTCACTCTTGGTTATCTTAAATATGTCTTTTAGTACTTCGTCTTCTTCTAGTGTAGTATCTCTTCACGAGTCACCTAGTACTAGTTTTTTCTTCGATATCCCGTCTTCCTTTGTGTCCATGAATTAGATTATGTCTCGGAAAATAGTAAATTACCTTTGTCTTCATTTCCCATGGTAAATCCTTACGACTTTTATCAAAATGAAAAACCCCGAAAAATATTGTAGGAGTAAGTATTAATCGAGTCCTAGGGAAAAAATTATTCTGTGTCAAATTTCATCCGAGAATACTTGTCAAGCATCCCATTTCACCACCCACGACCTTCACTCCACTAAAGATAAAGCGATGACGTAACCCGTCCCGGTTTCGGATCACTTTCCAAAAAGCCCATGCGGATCAAGGATACACGCACATACACCTTGGTGCCATTCGTCTGGCGATCACCCTCCGAGCTAAAAAAGGGTCTCCCAATGTTTTCTCGTATTGCACTTCTTGACTCTAGATTCGAGGATACGCATAATCTGTCATTGGAGCGGTGCAAAGCGACCCTCAGTCGGGGACAACCTTTGTGACTTTCTTTCCAAACTTTGCCATTCCCCTGGACGATCCATCTCTGTTTGCTATACTTCGGGTACAGATCCAGATCACTGGCCCAGAAAACATGTGTTTGGCGACACTTCACCACCAGATGGCGTACAAAGTACAAAACCATGCCTACAAGCCTCCACATCCTCCCCAATTAGAATACGGTGAATTCGTACTCCTTTCTGTCAACTCACCCCAAAACTCTCAATACACCATTGTTCCCAGATATAGAGAGGCTTTCCAATCCCTTCTACCCTATTCTTGGATAACCAATTCCAAACAATACAGAAATGAGATCTCTCCGGTTCTGCCCACAAAATTCTCATTAAAAGATGGTGACGCCTGGTCATCCCTCAAAACCCCGGTGATAATGTTTGCTTGTAATGGCAAACCAATATATCAGGGAAAGGACGAAAAAGGTCACATTTGGTATGACATCTGTTCGTGCCAAGACTGTCTGGATCATTGGTCAAACGATGAAGATGATTTCCCACCAAAGAAACCAGGAAAATCTAAGAGCACTCAGCAAAGGTTTCGGGATAGATACGAAACAGGTGACACCTCTGTTGATTTCCTAGGAGAACCCAGTGGTAAAAGTTTCGAATTCTATGTTCAGTACGGAACTCCTTCTCAGTACCACTCCAACTCACTTCCTACTTTCTCTGATGACAACCCTCCATACAAAACCCACCCTCCCTCTACCAACCCGCCAATACCTACACCACTCCCTTTGTACATGATGGCGCCATCTCCTGCTCTTTCAGCCCGTTCCCCTTTGGAACAGAACATCTCAAACCTTCACAGCAAAATCGGAGACTCGCGCAATCGACTTTCTTTTACAGCACAAAGACACCACCAAGTGGTCTCCCGAGATGTCTAAACTGTTGTCTGAAAAAGAGTTTTTACAACACCAACTAAAATCTCTTGAGTCTCAGTTAAAGCCATCTAATCCCATCCCGCCTTCCTATTTTCCTAAACCATTTGTCATGACTACCTCATCTCCAAATCCATTTTCAACTTCTCAACAAACAACTTGCTCTCCAGCATTAGCCTTATGGAAACACCTACCTCACCATCAAAAGAGTACAGTTCGACCAAATTTCGGCTAAACCAACCCCTCCTCCAAACCCCATCCCGTTAGAGCCTAAGGCAGATACCTCTGACCCCACAGTTGGAGCTTCAACCATTGTTGAGATCCTCAACTTTGAGGAGCCAAATCCAATCCTTTCTTTTCTCAAGAATATCTGTCCACCCACCCCTCCTCCAAACCAGTTCTCTTTTGACCCCCCCAAAACAGATACCTCTGACCTGGATTATTTTGAAGCGTTCAACAATTTGTTCATGATGGGTCCAGAACCAGCTTCTAATGATAACTCAATAGAGGAAGACCCAGACCCAGACCCACCTCCTCTATTCACCATCGATGATGTACCACCATTCAAATGGGTTGACAAATTCCAAGTCATATCTGATTGGTTTCATACTGACAGCCACCACCACCCGCTTCATGTGGTGATCAACAGATTCGTTGCCACACTGGAAGGAAAACTTAAAGAGTTTTGGGACTCTTTAGGCGAAGAAAGTCAACTGCAGTTCCTTTCGACTCGGTTCTCGGATGAAGTAATTACGATGACTCAAAGCTTACTTCTAGGGAAAAGGGAATGTTAACGTCAATCGTCGGTCGAATAAATTTACCTATTATCCCAAGTGATGACCCTCATGGAGCCTCTTACGGTGATCTCTTTCCCATTTCATTCGGCGAGTCCAGAGAACACTTCCATCATGTCCTTCATGGACTCCATATCCTCCCGGTCCGTGTACGGATCATCTCTCACGAGTCCTTAGCTACTCCCCGTGATAGCTTTGTTGGACACCAGTGCAGTTTGCCGATGTCATGAATCCCGACATCCTCCCAGCAGATTCATGGACACCATACTCTAAAATCTTTACAGTGGCTAATGGCAACCACTTTGTCATTGATAGGATAAGCAAGCCTATAAAGATACAACTCTTCCCCAACCTTACCATTACTCACCAAGTCTTAGGATCGAAACTCCCACAAAAAGATCTGGTCATAGGCTTCGACCTCTTGAGTAAAATCCAAAACCTCTCATTTTCCACAAAAGGACTAGCCTACAGAGGACAAATTCTCCCTTGGACTAAGCATCCTAACTTGTTCCAATTCCCCGAGTCATGTCAGTCCAGTCTCCTGAAGTCAGTCCAAATTGATTTAATCACTCAGTCTTGCGCGCAGTCTCATTCAGAGTTCTTAACCAAATGCCCTAATCCATTGTGGAAAAATTCTGAATTTTACATAACTCTTCCTTTCGATACTTCTGTACAGGTGACACCCCAGAAAGCAAGTCATAGCGGAATGTCTCCAGAACACTACGAACTAGCTACAGTAGAATTGCAGCAGCTCCTGGATGAAAAGCTCATCGAACCCACTTCTTCATCGTGGGCTTCAGAAGCTTTTTATGTTAACAAAAGATCTGAACAAGTTCGCGGAAAACTGAGACTAGTCATCAATTATCAATCTCTTAATAAATATTTAAAGGATGACAGGTTTCCTCTCCCGCGAAAAAATTCACTTTTCCAGTTTCTATCCGAGGCCAAAATATTTTCTAAATTTGATCTTAAAGCAGGATTTTGGCAACTTGGCATCTCTCCCGAGGATAGATACAAAACAGCTTTTTGCATCCCATTTCACCATTACCAATGGACAGTTATGCCTTTCGGTTTGAAAGTTGCCCCCTCTTATTTTCAAAAGGCTATGACAAAAATTTTCCAACTCCTGATTCCAAACGCCCTAATTTACATAGATGATATTCTTTTATTTTCAAATGATTTTGAATCCCATCTTGTTTTACTGAATCGGTTTCATAAGTTGGCAAAAGACTTTGGCATCATGCTTTCGGAAAAGAAAATGGTTTTGGGAACACCTGATATTGATTTCTTGGGCATGAAACTTCACAATGGAAGTTACATTCCACAACCACACATTCATTTGAAAAAAATTGCGAGAATTCCCCGATGAAATACTCTCGATGCAACAGTTGCAACAGTTTCTCGGTGTTGTCAACTATATCAGTAATTTCATTCACCAGATTGTAAGATTCAGATCAGTTCTCACTCCCAGGCTAAAAAAGAATCCTCCTCCCACGGACGATCAAGCACACTAAAGGCGAGTCAAAAGCCTCAAAGAACTTGCGACCCAAAGTTCCGCCCGTTACAAATTCCCTCTTACGGAGTCCAAATACTTGAGACGGATGCATCCGACGAATTTTTGGGGAGCGATCTTGTTGGAGGATTTGAATGGAAAAGCGAAGAGTGTGTGCTTATCGAGAGCGGCTGATTCAAAGAATCAGAAAGACATTATCATTTTACTTTCAAAGAAATCCTGGCGGTAAAACGCGGTATTGAAAAGTTTGAATTCTTTCTGGTTAGTCACAAGTTTGTTGTCGAAATGGATATGTCTGCTTTCCCGAGAATGTTACACTTCAAGCAAAAGACAATCCCAGATGCACAGTTGTTACGTTGGCAACAGTGGTTTTCTCAGTATACATTTGAAGTCAAGCATATTTCTGGCAAGTCCAATGTTCTTGCAGATTTTCTTAGTTGACCTCCAAAGGCGAAACCTCCAGACTCGGTGCCTACAATAATCCCCTGCATTGCCACACTTGACAAGTATTCTATTGCTGATGCCCACTCTGCTAGATCTCAATTATCAGAAAATTTGTTAGTATCGTCACAAATTACCGCCTCAGGTTGTGAATTTGCTACGAAACAACATGCAAGTCCTTCATTAATTCCTTAATTAATATTTCAACATGTAAATATTTATTTTATGTTTTTAATTTCGTCATGTGCGATAATTTTTCATAAAAAAAAATAAAATTCGAAAAAACCCGAAAAATCAAAAAACGTGGGACAAGCTCAAAAATCAGATTTTCCTCTTACCTAACCTATCCAGTTTAGTAGTGGATATAGCTTATTTAGGTATACTATTAGTGAAAGTGAGATTTAGATGTTCAAGTGTCAAAAATGTCGCTTTCTTTACATAGTTGTGCTAGTTTTATGTCCGGATTTTGCGTCCGAACACGTGTCGTGTTATTTTCCTGTATATTATGCTTGTTTCAATTCCGGATTTCAAGTCCGGATACGTGTCGTGTACTATTTATATTTTCGTTTCGAGTCCGGATTTCAAATCCGTCACGTGTTTTGTACTATTTTTATTTTCGTTTCGAGTCCGGATTTCAAGTCCGAGACGTGTCGTGTAATTATTAGATGTACTGTACATTAGTTTGTGTTTGGAGTCCGGATTTCAAATCCGCCTTTGTAATATTTTGCCTATAAAAGGGCGTGTAACCACTACTAAATCCTCAGAAGTTGATAAGAGGGGAAACTTATGAAATAAAGAGTTTGTTCCACAATTCTCTCTTGTTCTCTTCCTTTAGTTTTCATATGATCTTCAAAGCTTCTTCTTAGTTTCCCGTAGGAATTTTCAAGATGTCTTCTTCTTAGACTTCATCTTGTTCTTTAGTTGGTTTCAAAGTAGTTTAATGGTTTAAAGCTTTATTCTAAAGATTTAGTCTATTAGCTTAATGTTTTCTTTAGTCTCTATGTTTATTGGTATCAGAGCCATGTCCGACTAATGTTCCGGTGACTGAATCTGGGGGAACGGGGGTGATTATGAAACGACCAATCAAGGTTTTCAAATGATTTTTTACAAAATATCAGTTTATGATCTAGATGATTAGTAACACTGCTCTTGGTCTTAGATTAGTATGATCTGAAGATGCCGCTAATTCTTTAATTCCTCGTGATCTTTGTCCAGTATGGTCTGATGATGCCGCTAGTTCTTTAATTCCTCGTGATCTTTGTCCAGTATGGCTTTGATGATGCCGCTAGTTCTTTAATTCTTCTTTTCCTCGGACCAGTATGCTCTGAATTATGCCACAGTTGCCTTTATTAGGATCTTCTGTGGGTACTTTCATCCAGAAAACTGAGGTCTTGGAGAATTAAGGGATTTTGCGGGTACCTCCACCAGAAAACTAAGGTCTGCGGGAAATTAAGGGATTTTGCGGGTACTTCCATCAGAAAACATAGAATTTAATGGAGTAACTGAACACTTCTAGAGAGTCTACTGATGTGGATCCCTGCTTAGAGAGTCATAGGTATGCTAGCCTGACGAGGAAGGCCCGGTACACTGATGAGTGAAATTCCAGTGTGGGTTGTGCGTCTGATGCGTAAAGATGATTTTTAAAAGCAGCAAACTGTCGATTTCGAAACACACATTAAATCTGAAAATTTGGTTCTGTTGAGTCATAAGATCCCCTCACCCTCGGATCCGGTCCCCTCCCTCTTGGTTATCTTAAATATGTCTTTTAGTACTTCGTCTTCTTCTAGTGTAGTATCTCTTCCTGAGTCACCTAGTACTAGTTTTTCTTCGATATCCCGTCTTCCTTGTGTCTATGAATTAGATTATGTCTCAGAAAATAGTAAATTACCTTTGTCTTCATTTCCCATGGTAAATCCTTACAGCTTTTATCAAAATGAAAAACCCAAAAATATTGTAGGAGTAAGTATTAATCGAGTCCTAGGGAAAAATTATTCTGTGTCAAATTCTGTCCGAGAATACTATCAAGCATCCCATTTCACCACCCACAACCTTCCCTCCACCAAAGATAAACAGTACGTAACCCTTCGGTTTCCAGATGACCCTCAATTCAGGGACAACCTTTGTGACTTTCTTCCCAAACTTTGCCATTCCCCTGGACGATCCATCTCTGTTTGCTATACTTCGGGTACAGATCCAGATCACTGGCCCAGAAAACATGTGTTTGGCGACACTTCACCACCAGATGGCGTACAAAGTACAAAACCATGCCTACAAGCCTCCACCTCCTCCCCAATTAGAATACGGTGAATCCGTACTCCTTTCTGTCAACTCACCCCAAAACTCTCAATACACCATTGTTCCCAGATATAGAGAGGCTTTCCAATCCCTTCTACCCTATTCTTGGATAACCAATTCCAAACAATACAGAAATGAGATCTCTCCGGTTCTGCCCACAAAATTCTCATTAAAAGATGGTGACGCCTGGTCATCCCTCAAAACCCCGGTGATAATGTTTGCTTGTAATGGCAAACCAATATATCAGGGAAAGGACGAAAAGGGTCACATTTGGTATGACATCTGTTCGTGCCAAGACTGTCTGGATCATTGGTCAGACGATGAAGATGATTTCCCATCAAAGAAACCAGGAAAATCTAAGAGCACTCAGCAAAGGTTTCGGGATAGATACGAAGCAGGTGACACCTCTGTTGATTTCCTAGGAGAACCCAGTGGTAAAAGTTTCGAATTCTATGTTCAGTACGGAACTCCTTCTCAGTACCACTCCAACTCACCTCCTACTTTCTCTGATGACAACCCTCCATACAAAACCCACCCTCCCTCTACCAACCCGCCAATACCTACACCACTCCCTTTGTACATGATGGCGCCATCTCCTGCTCTTTCAGCCCGTTCCCCTTTGGAATAGAACACAGTAAAAAAGTAGATGTTCACGAGATTAAATCCCATTATATAATACTGGGGTTATGCAAAATTTATGTATTTGGAGAAAATCAAGTCTTTTTATAATGGTAACGATACATCTTTTGTATAACCTTTTTTTGGGCTCAATACATGTTAATTAGATACCAAAAATACAACTTTTCAACTACAAATTTATATATATTTTTTCTATAATATTCTTTTAGAAATAATGAAGATAATAATAACATGATAAATGGAACTTTCAATGAACTAGTATATTATCATGTTTGGAGTTAAAAAAATAAAACAATGTCGGAAGAGATATGGGGACAGAGAGAAAAGTGAACAAGAATAAATGAATAAAGATTGACAGATAAATATGTGAAAAGGGACTTACATGTCTCTTTTATTCATTTAATAAGGAGATTTTATTATTTTTTGTTAGAATACTAGGAAAGGAAATAAGAATACCACCTTCCACCAGGGATTCTTTTTCCCCATACTCTATGTTTAATATTCCTAAATCCTGGGAATTTTCCAAAGGCATAAATAACAACCCAAACACTGGAATTTAAAATTTTGGAATATGATTGCTTCCCTACTCACTTCAATGGTAATCAATGAGAGACTTAAAAGTGTTTGACAAAACATGCCGCTAAACTATTTTTTTTTTTTTTAATTAGAAAATGTGGGAACATAAGAAATCAAAACCTTTACGTCTTGAGGCCTCAGTCTTGGCCACTAGACCAATGCCTCGTCGGTAAATTCCTGATAACTAGATGAGTTACTTACTACTAATTAATCAGGTTTCATCATCATTCAGGACTTGTACCAAATCCTGATTAGGTCTTAGGCATCTTAGATGTGATTTATACTCACATTTTTATCTGGTACCATATCCATCAATATGATGTAACATTTATAGCCTTAGGCACTAAAAATTTACCTGCTTAGAAAGCAATGTAAGTTTCTCATGTAATGCAGTTTTTCCACCAGTAACCTGAGAAGCAATATCATGTGTATTATATGATGCTCCAATTTTTATTATTTTAGAAGCCCACTCATTTAGAATGGACCTCTCCAAAAATTGGCGTATGCCACTAAATGCAGCGCGCACACGGTATTCTTTAGTAAAAGGCGAAAGAAATTGACTTCAATGCTGCACCAACAATCTCTCTTGGTGAATTGACCGCTTGAAGTAAAGATTATGGCCGGAAATTCCGCTTTAGCCTACCTAGAGGGATCTTCCACTAATAGACCACCTCTCTTTGATGGAAACAATTTTAATGCTTGGAAAGACTGTTTCAAAATCTATGTGTGCTCTATAGACTACTCCTTATGGCAGATTTTTGAAGAAGGTCCATATGTACCTATGAAAGAGGTGGATGGTGTTCAAGTTCCAAAATTGGACAATGAGTTTAATGAAGATGAGTCCAAGAAAATGACCCTTAATTTTCGAGCTATGAACATCATTAGTTGTGCTCTTAATCCGGATGAGTACAATCGGATACGTGGAAGCAAATCCGCTCACAAGATGTGAAAAACCTTAGAAGTCACCCATGAGGGGACTAATCAAGTCAAAGAATCAAAGCTCAACATGCTTGTGAGGGAATATGAGCTTTTCTCTATGAAGCCAAATGAAACTATAATTGAGATGAACACTAGGTTCACCAATGTTGTCAATGGGTTGAGATCTTATGGAAAAGAATACTCTATGGGTGAAATGAATAGGAAGATCCTCAACTCACTTCCTAAAAGTTGGGAAGGCAAAGCTCTAGTTATTGAAGAAGCAAAGAATTTGAAAACTTATCCCACGGAGGAGCTCATTGGTTCTCTTCTCACTTACGAGCTCACACACAAAAAGGATGAGCATATTGAAAAGGCAAAGAAGAGTATTGCTTTAAAGTCTATTCTTGATTTTGATGAATCCAATCATTCAAATGATGAAGAAGACATCAACTTAGATGATGAGACCATGGCTTTGGTGGTAAAGCGCATGAAAAAAATGTTTTCCGGGAACGGAAGAAAATTCTTCCAAAATAGAAGAAAACAAAATCCTAATGGGATGAGATGCTATGAATGTGGAAGCAACCAACATCTCATAGGAGAGTGCCCCGCCGCCAAAGAAAAAGAGCCCAAGGAAGACAAAAAAAAAAAATTCTTCAAACCAAAGAATGCCAAGGGCATGCTTAGCACATGGGGATCAAGAAGGGAGTGGCGATGAAGAAAAAGAGGAAAACGCAAATGTTTGCTTCATGGCTTTCGGGAATGAGGTACATCTTACACCCACTACTTCTCACTCCATTGATGATGATGAAGATGATCCAAATAAACTTTTGTGTGATATGTTTGATCAACTTAAGAAATGTGCTAAGCAAAACCAAGAAATGAAGCTTAAAATTGAATCCTTGTTTGAAGAAAGATCTAGGTTGCTTAGTGAAAACAAAAAGCTATGTAATGATGTTGATTGCTTGAAAATCGAAAATGAAAAGGTTATGACTACTTGCAAAACTTCCTCATTGAAATATCAAGAAGCATATGATAAATTGTCTTCTCTTGAATGCAAACTTATTGAGTTTGATTGTTTAAAAACCAAAGTTGTTGATCTCACCTCACTTGTTGATAAGTTCACCAAAGGAACAAAAGATCTTGATCAAATTCTTTGTATGCAACGTACTTCAAATGTTAAACATCTTTCAAGCCTAAACAAATGGTTTCCACTTCTAAACCACTTAAACTTGTTCATCTTGATCTTTTTGGACCAATGAGGACGACTAGCTTAGGTGGTAAGAGGTATGCCTTTGTAATTGTGATTGATTTTTTCAAGATTCACTTGGGTAATTTTTCTTGCACAAAAAGATGACACCTTTCATGAGTTTTCAAATCTTTTCAAAAAGGTTCAAAACTCGCTTGAACTAAAACTTGTTACCTTGAAAAGTAATAATGGAAGGGAATTTAACAATCAATTTTTTGAAAATTTTTGTAATGAAAATGGCATCACACATAACTTTTCGGCTCCAAAAACGCATCAACAAAATGGAGTTGTTGAAAGGAAAAATAGAACTTTACAAGAAATGGCTAAGTCTATGCTTAGTGAAAATTGTTTACCAAAATAGTTTTGGGCCGAAGCCGTGAACACTGCTTGTTATATTGTTAATAGAGTTCTTTTAAGGCCTTTTGTTGGAAAAACTCCTTTTGACCTTATCTGTGGAAAAATACCCTCAATCTCATATTTCAAAGTTTTTTGTTGCTAATGTTTTGTGCTCGACATTAAAGATAGCCTTGGAAAATTTGACAAGAAATCCGACGAAGGAATATTTCTTGGCTATTCTTCAAACAAAAAGGCTTTTAGGGTATATAATAAAAGAACCTTGTGTATTGAAGAGTCCATGCATGTGTCCTTTGATGAATCTAACATCTACTTGTCTAGAAAAGATGATGATGATATATGTATGCCCTTGAAAAGTGTAAATGAAATCCATCAAGCTCCTATGTTGGATGATAATTCCAAGGATAAGGAGGACATTAAAACTACTCAAAATGATCCCCCAAGTCACTCATGAAGGAACCCAAGAGGGGGGGGGGGTGAATTGGGTTTCTAATAAATCTTGTAAACTATTTCCAAATTAACCAATGATAATGCAAGTTTAACAAATGCTAAAGCAAAAACCCAATCAACAAGACAAAGGATTTAGAGTGGTTCGATTCACTTAGAATCTACATCCACTACCTTGAGCCGCACCCAAGGATTTCAACAAACTTCACTAAGAAGATGCCCACACAAAGTAGGACTTTACAATTGTGGCTAACTCACTAAGAGTTTTACAAACACAACCACAAACAAAAGCTCACTAAGAACTTGCCCACACTAAGTAGGTCTATTACAAAATTAACCCTATCACTAAGAAAGGGAATAAGATGGAATTCAATACAATGAAGTTCACTCTTCTAAGTGAAAGATATAATACCTTTGAAGTACAACAATTGTAGCTCTTGAACATAAGAAGCTCACTCTTTGTCTTGCTTTTATAAAATGCACTTGAATCATCTAGATCATTTGCAATGAAGTGCTTTTTTCTTTTGAGAGTGTTTTGGCTTGATAAGAAATCAATATAACTTTGTTGTGCAAGCCTCTTAATGTTTCTCTAGCTTTGGAGAATATATACTTTTCAAATTTGGCTGAAAAACGACTCTTTAACGGTCAAATAACGGCTAGTAGAAACAGAGTTCGGTTGACCGAAACAAGTCTCGGATGACCGAACTTGAGCAACTCGGTTGACCGACCAAAAACTCGGTCGACCGAACCATCATCTCGGTCGACCGAACTTTGACAGAACAACTCTCAGTAAATCCTTCGGTTGATCCGAGAAAATCTCGGTTGACCGACTTTTCAGAGTATGAGAGATGATGTTTTGACCTTTGTTTTGAAATCTCTTGAAGTCTAAAAGGTTTTCCCAAATTGTAATAAATAAGAATACTTGGAAAACTTTTCTAAAAGACTTATCTATGAAATCAAAGGCTTTTTGGATAAGAACACATGTAAAGATCATTTTGAAACTTAAGCCTTTTGAAAACGTGTTTGTGTGTATGCAAGACTAGAGTGTAGAGCTTATGTTCATAAGAGCTTTGGTTAGAGCTTTATAAGATAAACGACTAATAACTACAAAGCTAATCTAACCAAACCTAAGTCTTCAATCTTCAATCTTGAAAGATGAGCCTTGAATAATAACTCTTTGAATCTTGATCATGGCTTGATTGAAGTACTTAGAGCTTCCAATATATGTTCCGATATTCTATCACAAAGATATAAACATTAGACACAAACATCAAGTGTTTGTCCATTATAAAAAATCGAGTTCGATCGCCCTTAGGGCTAACAACTCAAAGCAATGATCCTTCAACAAATGAGCTACCAAAGGATTGGATATACAAGCAAGGTCACCCTCAAGAGCAAATCATTGGTGATCCATTCGTTTGCGTCAAAACAAGGCGGTATTTCATAGATAATCTTGCTTTACTCTCTTCTTTAGAACCTAAGAACATTCATGAAGCTTTACATTATTACTTTTGGATTTTGCCTATGCAAGAGGAACTAAATCAATTTGAAAGAAATCAAGTTTGGACATTAGTTCCTAGACCTATTGATCGCCTTATTATTGGAACAAAATGGATTTTTCGAAATAAACTTGATGAGCTC
The DNA here is from genome assembly GCA_026122235.1 of Vinca minor. NCBI lineage: Eukaryota > Viridiplantae > Streptophyta > Magnoliopsida > Gentianales > Apocynaceae > Vinca > Vinca minor. The sequence continues at coordinate 97,710 of JAOCZM010000161.1, read as the reverse complement.
GGGGAGATTATAAGAAACAAAGCTAGACCCAAGGATTCAATCAAGAGGAGGGAGAGCTCAACTATTTCCTTGGATTACAAATCAAACAAACAAATGAAGGAATTTTCATCAACCAGGCCAAGTACACTAAAGAACTACTTAAACGGTTTGGAATGGATGGTGCAAAAGAAAGCAAAACACCGATGAGTACAACCATCAAGCTTCACAAGGATAATAAAGGTAAATCGGTAGATTAAACAAGGTATAGAGGTATGATTGGCTCTCTTCTTTATCTTACCGCTAGTAGGCCGGATATTATGTTTGTCGTATGCTTATGTGCTAGATTCCAAGCATGTCCTAAAGAATCACATCTCATTGCCGTTAAGCGCATTCTTAGATATCTCATAGGCTCATATGATTATGGGTTATGGTATCCTAGAAGTACATCTTTTGATTTAATAGGTTATTCGGATGCCGATTATGCGGGGTGTCGTATTGAGCGTAAAATCACTAATGGGCATTGTCATTTTCTTGGTCATGCATTAGTCTCATGGTATAGCAAGAAACAAGCATGTGTATCCCTTTCCACCGCCGAAGCGGAATATATAGCAGCCGGTAGTTGTTGTGCTCAAATTCTAAGGATGATGCATACTCTTGTGGAGTTTGGCTTTGCATTTCAACATGTTCCTATCTTATGCGATAACACTAGTGCAATCAACTTAACTAAGAATCCCATACAGTATTCTATGACTAAACATATAGAAATCAAGCATCATTTCATTAGAGATCATGTTGCTAAAGGTGATGTTTGCATAAATTTCATAAGCACGGATGAACAACTTGCAGATATTTTCACCAAGCCACAGAAAGGTTTGAATATCTCAGGCGTTGCCTCAGAATCACAAGATTCCAGGACTAATGTGTGTGTTAAGTGTGCGGGGAAGAAAGCAGGGGGAACCTCGGATCAAGCGCCCGAGGAACGGATGATCGAAAGCCCGAGAATGTAATAAAAGTACATTGGGACGGTCGACCGAATTTTCTGCGATGAAGCCGGACCATCGGCCGTCAAGCTCATTTGGAATGGCTTTCGGATCAAGAAATTTAATTCCCCGGACGACCTCTTCATGGAACAGTCGACCGAGTTTTTATGGGTTGCGGTTTATATCAAGAGAAACTCAATCGTCTTTCATTTAATCCTCTCATCTCAAAAACAGTTTTCTCTCAAATTCCTCTTCCCCTCAAACCGATTTCCCTCGACCCAAGTCTTATCTATCCTCAATTTCATCATTCAATCTCTATTCCATCATCAATTTGTTTGGAATTCATCTATATTCTAAATCTTTTCATCTTCCCTCGGTTCAAACCTATCCCTAATCCGAACCTATTTTGTTTTCTCACAAATGGTGAGGATGAAAAATCCTAGCAAGGGAGGAAATGATGATGCTAATACACCTCCTTACAAGAATCCTCCTAGGAATCAATCTAAACGACCACTTGAAAAAGAGATTTCTTTTAAGGAACCCACTCAAGCCGCACCTAAGAAAGGGAGAGCAAAAATGGTGGCTCGCAAGGTCGTGGGAAAGTGCAAACAAATTGTGGATACCGATTCTAGCCACTCGGAGGATGATTACTCGTCTTCACCTTCAAGGGTATCTCCACCTTCAGATTTCGAGGTTGGAGTATCATCAAACTTCTCTACAAAAAAGGTAACGACTCCTTTTTACAATACCGCTGCTAAGCAAATGTTTGACAAGCTTAAGAAATCAAATAGGGGATTCATGACAACGTATTTTAGAGATGATATTATGTTTGCTCAAGGAAAAAGGCTAGATGAAGTCGGGGGGCTATTTGATGATATGGGGTGGGTTAATCTGTTTGATGTTGATGAATATATTTACCCTTCAATTGTTTATGAATTTGGTGCAAATTTGAGAAATGAAGAGGATAATGGGACTGAAATTAGATATAGGTCTTGTGTTGGAAAATTGGAATTTGCATTCTCTGAAAAGATGTTTTGTGAGGCTATAGGAATAGAATATGTGGATCATGCCAAAAGATTCTATAAGAATACAATGAATTCGGATGATGTCGGTCTCCTTGATATAAAACATTTTAAATCTCAATTTGGAATCAAAGGCAGTTTCACCAACTCAAAGGAAAGGAGATTGATAAGTTGGATGAATTTGGCCGGGTTCTACACTTTTTCGTGTCCAACATTGTGGCCCCGGTTAAAGGGCACAAGTCATCAATTACTTTCTTTCAAATGGTAATAATGCAACATCTTTTGGAAAGGAAAGCCTTGAACTTCGCACATCTTGCGCTCCAACATTTTATGGCTGCTATCAAAGGTTCAAGGAATTACATTCCGTATGGAAATATTCTGACAAGGCTCTTCCAACGATTTGGACTTGATTTGAAAAATCCTTTAAAGAAAAAGTTTGTAAAAATTGATGAAGCATGTTTCCACCGAATGAAGATGATTTATATAGACAATCAATGAAAATTCATTCGAAATACCACAAATGACGAAATAGGGGCTGCTATACTTGCTCAAAAGGTGTCCCCTGATATGCTTAAAACACTTCTAAAGATTGAAAAGAAAAGGGGTTGATCACTTTCAAAGCCTAGAAGTGATCCGACAAGTAATGAGCAAGAAGATTTCGAAGCACGTAATTCACTTAGCTCAAGCGAACATGTCTCATCTGACAATGGTCAAGAAGAAGAACCTGATTCTCCAACTCAAGCAACTACCAAGAGTCCGCCTCAAAAAGTGACACGGATAAATAAAATGTTTGCCTTGATGAAATTTATGCAAACATCACCTTTAGCAACATGATCTCTAATGAAATGATGCTTGATTTATATATGTTTAGTCATAGAATATTGTATGGGATTCTTAGTTAAGTTGATTGTACTAGTGTTATCGCATAAGATAGGAACATGTTGAAATGCAAAGCCAAAATTCACAAGAGTATGCATCATCCGTAGAATTTGAGCACAACAACTACCGGCTGCTATATATTCCGCTTCGGCGGTGGAAAAGGATACACATGCTTGTTTCTTGCTATACCATGAGACTAATGCATGACCAAGAAAATGACAATGCCCACTAGTGCTTTTACGCTCAATACGACACCCAGCATAATCGGCATCCGAATAACCTATTAAATCAAAAGATGTACTTCTAGGATACCATATCCCATAATCATATGAGCCTATGAGATATCTAAGAATGCGCTTAACGGCAATGAGATGTGATTCTTTAGGACATGCTTGGAATCTAGAACATAAGCATACGACAAACATAATATCCGGCCTACTAGCGGTAAGATAAAGAAGAGAGGCTATCATACCTCTATACCTTGTTTCATCTACCGGTTTACCTTTTTCATCCTTGTCAAGCTTGATGGTTGCACTCATCGGTGTTTTGCTTTCTTTTGCACCATCCAATCCAAACCGTTTAAGTAGTTCTTTAGTGTACTTGGCTTGGTTGATGAAAATTCCTTCATTTGTTTGTTTGATTTGTAATCTAAGGAAATAGTTGAGCTCTCCCATCATGCTCATCTCAAATTCATCTTGCATTAGTTTAGCAAATTCTTCACAAATCACTTCATTAGTTGAACAAAATATAATGTCATCAACATATATTTGCACAAGTAAGATGTCATGAGATGCATTTGTTTTAATGAAAAGAGTGATGTCAACAAGACCTCTTGAAAAACCAATAGAAATGAGAAACTTGCTCAAACGCTCATACCAAGCACGAGGAGCTTGTTTTAAACCATACATTGCTTTTGTAAGTTTGTAAACATAGTTTGCAAATTTTTCATGCACAAAACCGGGAGGTTGTTCAACATATACCTCCTCCTCAATAAAGCCATTTAGAAATGCACTTTTCACATCCATTTGAAATAGTTTAATACCTTTAAAACAAGCAAAAAGCAAGAAGCATTCTAATAGATTCAAGTCTAGCAACGGGGGCAAAAGTTTCCTCAAAATCAATACCCTCCTCTTGATTGAATCCTTGGGCAACAAGTCTAGCTTTGTTTCTTATAATCTCCCCGAGCTCATCAAGTTTATTACGAAAAATCCATTTTGTTCCAATAATAAGGCGATCAATAGGTCTAGGAACTAATGTCCAAACTTGATTTCTTTCAAATTGATTAAGTTCCTCTTGCATAGCCAAAATCCAAAAGTAATCACGTAACGCATCATGAATGTTCTTAGGTTCTATAGAAGAAAGTAAAGCAAGATTATCTATGAAATACCGCCTTGTTTTGACGCCAACGGATGGATCACCAATGATTTGCTCTTGAGGGTGACCTTGCTTGTATATCCAATCATTTGGTAGCTCATTTGTTGAAGGATCATTGCTTTGAGTGACTTGGAGATCATTTTGAGAAGTTTCAATGTCCTCCTTATCCTTGGAATTATCATCCAACATAGGAGCTTGATGGATTTCATTTACACTTTCCGAGGGCATACCTATATCATCATCATCTTTTCTAGGCAAGTAGATGTTAGATTCATCAAAGGACACATGCATGGACTCTTCAATACACAAGGTTCTTTTATTATATACCCTATAAGCCTTTTTGTTTGAAGAATATCCCAGAAATATTCCTTCGTCGGATTTCTTGTCAAATTTTCCAAGGCTATCTTTAATGTTGAGCACAAAACATTTGCAACCAAAAATTTTGAAATATGAGATTGAGGGTATTTTTTTCAAAGATAAGCTCAAAAGGAGTTTTTCCAACAAAAAGCCTTAAAAGAACTCTATTAACAAATAACAAGCAGTGTTCACGGCTTCGCCCCAAAAATATTTTGGTAAAGAATTTTCACTAAGCATAGACATAGCCATTTCTTGTAAAGTTCTATTTTTCCTTTCAACAACCCCATTTTGTTGAGGCGTTTTTGGAGCCGAAAAGTTATGTGTGATGCCATTTTCATTACAAAACTTTTCAAAAAAATGATTGTTAAATTCCCTTCCATTATCACTTCTCAAGGTAACAAGTTTTAGTTTAAGCGAGTTTTGAACCTTTTTGAAAAGATTTGAAAACTCATGGAAGGTGTCATCTTTTTGTGCAAGAAAAATTACCCAAGTGAATCTTGAAAAATCATTCACAATAACAAAGGCATACCTCTTACCACCTAAGCTAGTGGTCCTCATTGGTCCAAAAAGATCAAGATGAACAAGTTCAAGTGGTTTAGAAGTGGAAACCATTTGTTTAGGCTTGAAAGACGTTTTTGTTTGTTTTCCAAATTGACAAGCATCACAAAGACGTTTTTTCTCATATTTCACTTTTGGAAGCCCACGTACAAGCTCTTTAGAGGAAAGAGTATTTAAGAGATCCATGCTCACATGACCAAGCCTACGGTGCCATAAGAATGCATCATCTTCATTTATGGATAAGCATTTAAAATCGCATGCAACAAGATCATCCAATGACAACATATAAACATTACCAGTTCTATTAGCAACAAGCACTTTTTCATGAGAAGAGCTATCAACAATAGAGCAAGCCTTTTTGCTAAACATAACATCAAAACCATTATCACAAAGTTGGCTAATACTAAGCAAATTATATTTGAGGCTATCAACATGAAGAACATGCTTAACAAGAGTTGATGAACCTTTACCAACATTTCCAATGCCAAGGATTCTACCCTTCTTTTTGTCCCCAAACGTGACATAACCTTCATAGATAGGTTCCATGTCTTTGACTAAAGAGGCATCTCCGGTCATGTGGCGACAACATCCACTATAAAGAAATCATTGAGCCGGAGTATTTACCTTTCTTGCAAGTACCTAAGACAAAGGAGGAGGAGTGACTTTTGGTACCCATACTTGTTTGGGTCCTTGAGGGTTAGTTAAAATACGCTTGATTCTCCAAACAGTTTTTACTCCCTTTTCAATTTTTCTCTTCACATAACATCTAGCACTAGTGTGACCAAATTTTCCACAATATGTGCAACAAGTAGATGGCTTAAAAAATTTGTGAATATGCTCATGATATCTATTTTTCTTATGAGAGGTACTAGCATGCACAGTGTTTTCTAGGTAACTTAGAAGAGCTAGCAATATCAAAGTGTGTCGAATGTATATAGCCTAATCCATGTTTAACATTTGAAGTACGTTGCATACAAAGAATTTGATCAAGATCTTTTGTTCCTTTGGTGAACTTATCAACAAGTGAGGTGAGATCAACAACTTTGGTTTTTAAACAATCAAACTCAACAAGTTTGCATTCAAGAGAAGACAATTTATCATATGCTTCTTGATATTTCAATGAGGAAGTTTTGCAAGTAGTCATAAGCTTTTCATTTTCAACTTTCAAGCAATCAACATCATCACATAGCTTTTTGTTTTCACTAAGCAACCTAGATCTTTCTTCAAACAAGGATTCAATTTTAAGCTTCATTTCTTGGTTTTGCTTAGCACATTTCTTAAGTTGATCAAACATATCACACAAAAGTTTATTTGGATCATCTTCATCATCATCAATGGAGTGAGAAGTAGTGGGTGTAAGATGTACCTCATTCCCGAAAGCCATGAAGCAAACATTTGCGTTTTCCTCTTTTTCTTCATCGCCACTCCCTTCTTGATCCCCATGTGCTAAGCATGCCCTTGGCATTCTTTGGTTTGAAGAATTTTTTTTTTTTTTTTGTCTTCCTTGGGCTCTTTTTCTTTCGCGGCGGGGCACTCTCCTATGAGATGTTGGTTGCTTCCACATTCATAGCATCTCATCCCATTAGGATTTTGTTTTCTTCTATTTTGGAAGAATTTTCTTCCGTTCCCGGAAAACATTTTTTTCATGCGCTTTACCACCAAAGCCATGGTCTCATCATCTAAGTTCATGTCTTCTTCATCATTTGAATGATTGGATTCATCAAAATCAAGAATAGACTTTAAAGCAATACTCTTCTTTGCCTTTTCAATATGCTCATCCTTTTTGTGTGTGAGCTCGTAAGTGAGAAGAGAACCAATGAGCTCCTCCGTGGGATAAGTTTTCAAATTCTTTGCTTCTTCAATAACTAGAGCTTTGCCTTCCCAACTTTTAGGAAGTGAGTTGAGGATCTTCCTATTCATTTCACCCATAGAGTATTCCTTTCCATAAGATCTCAACCCATTGACAACATTGGTGAACCTAGTGTTCATCTCATTTATAGTTTCATTTGGCTTCATAGAGAAAAGCTCATATTCCCTCACAAGCATGTTGAGCTTTGATTCTTTGACTTGATTAGTCCCCTCATGGGTGACTTCTAAGGTTTTTCACATCTTGTGAGCGGATTTGCTTCCACGTATCCGATTGTACTCATCCGGATTAAGAGCACAACTAATGATGTTCATAGCTCGAAAATTAAGGGTCATTTTCTTGGACTCATCTTCATTAAACTCATTGTCCAATTTTGGAATTTGAACACCATCCACCTCTTTCATAGGTACATATGGACCTTCTTCAAAAAATCTGTCATAAGGAGTAGTCTATAGAGCACACATAGATTTTGAAACGGTCTTTCCAAGCATTAAAATTGTTTCCATCAAAGAGAGGTGGTCTATTTGTGGAAGATCCCTCTAGGTAGGCTAAAGCGGAATTTCCGGCCATAATCTTTACTTCAAGCGGTTAAGCTAAAGGTGAAGACGAGGCTCTGATACCAATTGAAAAACACAAGGGTAGGGGTGGGGTGAATTGAGTTTTTATAAAAGTGGCTTCTTTTTATTTTCAAAATGCTTGAATGTGAAACTTGTATTTGGAGTTTGGAGAAAATGAAGCACAAATAAAAACAAGGAAAGCAAGACACGTGATTTAGAGTGGTTCGATTCACAAAGAATCTACGTCCACTACCTTGAGCTTCACACAAGGATTTTTAATAACTTCACTAAGAAAAGTAATTACACAAATGGCTAACTCACTAAGAGTTTTACACAAATAACCACAATTATAAACTCCACTCACTAAGAGTACAAAGTCCACACCAAGTAGGACTTGACACAATAAATACCCTATCACTAAGAGAGGGAAAGATGGAGATATAAAGAGAAAGTTACACACTCAAATAGTGGAGGATAGATACCTTTAAAGATCTTACTTTAATGCTCTTAGAACTTAAGACTCAACAACTTGTGTCTTGCAAGAGAGATGGTGATTTTGAACTTTTCAACACTTGAATAAAGTTGGATATCCTTTGAAAGTGCTAAAGCTTTTTGTATAATCAATGTATATTCTCTCTGGTTGGTATAAGAAGATTCCTCTGCAATAGAGCTTTTATACTTTTCAAAAGAATCCAAAAAACAACTTCTAAAACGGTCATATAACGGCTAGTTTTCGCAGAGTTCGGTTGACCGCAAGTTACCTCGGATGATCCGATCAAAAGGGTCGGACGATCCTAAGTCTACTTAGGTCGACCGGGACAACTGGTTCCCAAAATCTCAACTCTCTGTTTAGGTCCGGATGATCCGTGCTAAGCTCGGATGATCCGAATTTCATGGATTCAAGAGAAATTGATTTTTCACAAGTTTTGAAATCTTTTAAGGTCAAAATGGTTTTCTCAAAAGGATAACTAATACTTGAAAAATAATTTTCAAAGTCTTAGACAATGAAACCAATGGCTTTTGAGAAGGGAACAAGTTTTAAAGACCATTTTTAAAACTGAGCTTTAAGAAAACTATTTTTAAAAATGCAAGACAATAGTGTTGTGATCCTAAGTTCATGTGAGCAATGGTTAGAGCTTTAAGATAAATATAACGATATGCTAAGCTATTCTAACCACACCTAAGCCTTCAATCTTCAAGTCTAGAGAGAAGTGCCTAAAGGAATGTAATCATTTAGTCTTGAGCACGGCTTGATCGAAGTACTTAGAGCTTCCACTTTAGTGAACCATTATTCTATCACCAGGATTGAAACAATTAGATACAACATCAGACGTTTGTACATTATAAAAAAATGAGTTTGTTCGCCCTTAGGGCTTACAGTTTTGTCTCGTTTTTTCCTGATCATTGCTTGTTTCAGGATCTTATGACAAAGAAGATTATTGGTAAAGGATATGTGTCTGGGACTCTACATACTTGACAAATCAACACGCCAATCGCTTGCGCGTTCCAGTGTTTCCTCTGCTTTCAAAGCACAATGTCGACTAGGCCACCCATCTCTCCCTTTGCTCAAGAAATTTTGTCCCGGTATTCTAAGGTATCAGTTTTAGATTGTGAGTCGTGTCAATTTGCTAAACATCACCGTCTTAGTTCTAGTCCTAGAGTCAATAAACGAGCCGATTCTTCTTTTGAGTTAGTTCACTCTGATGTTTGGGGTCCTTGTCCAATTCCATCCAAACCTGATTTTAGGTATTTTGTTACATTTGTTGATGACTATTCTCGTATGACTTGGTTATTTTTGATGAAAAATCGTTCCAAGTTATTGTCTATATTTTGTGCCTTTCATGCTGAAATTAAAACTTAGTTCAATGTTTCTATTCGTACATTAAGGAGTGATAAGGCAAAAGAATATTTGTCAACAACTTTTCAAACCTTTATGACACAAAATGACATTATTCACCAAACATCATGTGTCTATAAACCATCTCAAAATGGGGTAGCAGAATGTAAAAATAGGCATCTTCTTGAGACTGCAAGAGCTCTTATGTTTCAAATGAATGTTCCTAAATCTTTTTGGGCTGATGCAGTTTCTTCCCCACCTCCTCTCAAAGTCTACTCTAAACGTCCACCTCCCCCGACACACATCTGGAGCCAACTATTTCGTCATCGGATCCTATGTCAACTGATGATCTTCCAATTGCACAACGCAAAGGTAAACGCCAATGCACTTACCCTATTTCCACTTTTGTATCTTATTATCATTTGTCACACTCTGCGTGTTCCTTTATCGCTTCCATTGATTCTATCACTATCCCTAAATCTGCCTATGAAACTTTATGTCATCCTGGTTGGCGTCGTGCAATGATAGAGGAAATGGATGCCTTATTGTGCTTTTATGCTGTCATTGTGGATAAGTTAAATTTTATTCAATGTGAGACTAAATTCATGACACTCTAATAAACAAAAAGTCCATTCACTTGCAGTAAAAACTGTAAACAAGAGAGACATTAGTGCTAAATGTGTCCACCTAAAACTTGCTAAACAATAAGATGATCACAAGTAGCAGCCAAGATCTGTAGAAACGGGTTTCGCTCTTTAGCAAAAAAAACCTCACAGATTGTTCACCTCTCTACTTGGATAATAATTAAGGAAAACATAGCATATTTCTATTTGGTTTTACAACTTAATCAGGATCATGAGAGGCACCAATCAACAAAAGTATCACCAATTTCAAACCCGAAAATGATAACAACTAATGCTCAGGACTCCAAATAACCAATTTCACTCTTTAACAAAAACTTGCACATTAAATATTCAACCTTCAATAATTTATAAAAGCACGGTATGCTTTAACTATCTTTCCAACTCAAATGGCCCTCCAATTTCGTCTCGAAACCTACAGATATTCTTTAATTGAACCACCTCTCCTATATATTGTTTTTGACAGGTAATAGAACATATGTCTCACCTAGGAAATCTCACCTTATAAAATCTAAAACATCAAATCACCATTCTGAAGAAACAAGGCATGTTTCAAATGACAATAGATGCAAGTTGCGGAGCAAAAAAATAACCTTCAGGTGGGATAGATGCAAGTATTCAAGTAAAGTAGTTAAAGCACAAAACAAAGTGCAAGCTACAAGCTCATTACCCATGAAGCAAACAAAGTTAATAACATGGAATTCAATGGCAGAGCAAATGAGAAGTGTATTTAAAGAGTGGGGGCAAAGCAATAAAGTACATTTTAGTGTAGCAATGCTGGAAAAGGGAAGTGGGTTCTTAATACTTAAAAAGTTTATTTCATTACTGAAAGAATCAGATAGTTAATTTGCCAATAAACAAAAGAAATAGTCAGATAGTTGGATATGGAGCATCATATTTGCTGCAGGTAGAACTGGTGACTTTGAGATAAATGTCCCACCCTCCCCTCCCCTCCCCTCCCCTCCCTACTTTGATTCTCCTGCTATCATCTATGATCTACCAATATTCAAATTAAAAGAAATAGAGCCAAGAGATCACGATGCAGTTAATTATTGTGAAAGGATACTGATAATGGACTTGACGTCCGCAAACCGATCCGGATCAATTTTATATTGACTGGACTTGGACTTTACATTTCAAGTACATTTAAAAGCGGGTATTTTGGTTCCGGGACTATTTGGATGCGGACTTTGTGAACTGGACCTGGACCGCTCCGCAAAAAATATCTCCAATCATAATTCTAAAACTAATGAGTCTTATAATTTTGTTTGTTTTTTAATTGTTCTAGGTTATTTAAATGCATATATAATTATAATTATAATATATATATATATATATATATTACTCTTTTTCTTGAAACATTTTTTGTTGCAATCAAAATGTTTAAGCGGACTGATATGGACCTAACATTTGATAGCCCTCATAAATGGACTAAGTCCGGTCCGATCCGTTTAAAGTAAGTTCGTACGGACTTGGACCAGACTGGATCAGTCCGCTTGACAATACTAGAGATATACGATCCCAAATAGATCATATCTCCACATATATTTACTGTGTCCATCATCAAGAGGTTTTTGGCATCTACCCCGTACACAATACAACGGCCTAGACTAATGTGGTAAATGTCATGAAATCTTCTAAATATTTTTCAGAGAGCACTTGGTTGTACTACAATATAGCCCAACTGGCCGCTTATTTAAATTTTTTTTAAGGATAAAAATAAAATGCCATAGAAGCACAAACACAAACACATAAATGCATAATGAAAAAACTACTTCCTCCATTTCAAAATAACTCTGAATTTCTACTTTTCTTGTTTCAAAATAATTGTCAATCTACCTTGTCTATAATATATTCATTGTTTTATTTCCTTTTTTATACATCATCATTTCTCCATTTTGAAGTCAAATTCTCCCATTTCTAACAAAAAAGAATCAAATACTGAGCTCTAAATTACAGTGTGAACACAGATATATCAGAAAAATTATAGTCTCTTTTCCAGTTGAATTTACAAGAATACATTGTCCAAATTAATTGTCTCAATTTTCTTTTTGGTATCTCCCAAATTAATTGTCCAATTTCTAAATTTAACTATTTATGTTATTTTCTTTTAACTATTTATGTTATTTTTTTCCAATTTAACGCTTACCTCCAACCTCATAATATTTAATGCTAGTTATACAAGTTCAGATAGTTGTTGGTAAGTTGAAAATTATTGAAGTGTCCATTAACTAGTTAAAAAATATTATTTATTACTCCCTCCATTCCCTATTAATTGTCGTTTAGGAGATATCTAGGTAACCAAATTAATTGTCGTTTAAGGTTGTTTTATTAGTTGTCAACAATTTATTCCAAGTATACCCTCAACATTTTCCTTTCTTTATGACAATGAAGTGAGAGAGAGAGAGAGGGAGGATGGGGGATAATATTGGAAGTTTAGGTAAAAATGACAACTTACTTAATTTTCTCAAATTGCATAAAGAGTCTTATATTTAGGAATGGAGGGAGTACCATTTTAGATATTTGCCCATATTTTATCGTATAATTTACCAAAACATTAATACTCAGCGCCGTGTATTAGTCAATTGGGACGATTCAGAGAAGAAGAAAAAAGAAGAGAAAAGTACCGCAAATCAAAGGAAGCTTAAAATAAAAGATTACCTTCAGAGGAAGAAGCAACAACAGTAGGTTGAATGGGTGGTGACGAGGCAAAGGCGCAGCGATTAAGTCCTAACCCAAGCAAGAGAACAGAGGATACTGCAAGCTTTTGGGCAATGTCTCCGGCAAGAGGGAACGGCGGCGTCAGACTACGGTTGCCGGAAGTAGTAGAGAATTTTGCTGAGAGTCTAAATCTAGGGGAATTTTGGCCAAGAGATTGAGGATTCAAGAGAGGGATTAGATATAGGGAAGAATTGTTAGGGTTTAAGGAGAGTGGGATTGGGATCAACGGAGAAGAGGTTGATAGTATTGCAGACGACATCTTGGAAGGGTATGGAATGGTGAAGAGGAATTCAGTGATAAGTAGGGAAAGAACCAATGGATTTGGAGAGCTTATTATTACGGAAAACCAGTGCATCCTACCAGCGGCTCAGGCTGCTTGCCATTTGAATAGGAGGAAGTGGGAGAGCGACATGTGGCAAATTGTTATAAGCGGCACAATCGTAAACTTACATGTGACAATCTTGTCATTAATTTTCTCTTCTAAACCAGCCTTCCATGAGCTATAAACTTCATTACAATCTTAAGTTTCTATGGAGATAAAAACTTGAGTTAATAAATGATGCGATAAATTTCTGCAACAATAAATAAATACAATTATTATAATAAAAGTTACAAAACTCTTCAACTACATTCAGAAATTATGAAACAAAACCACGAATCTGTAATAAATAACTGAATTCTTTGAGATCAACATATAACTAATGAACTTTATAAATATGAAGATATATCCATTAGCTATAAAAATCTAAAATCATATAGAAAGACATATGAAGAGACCTTTATATTAATGAATCCATAACTATCAGAACCATAGAAACAAAAAAAATCAAAATGTATACATAATGCATTTTGAGAATCTTAGAAGGCGAGAAGGATACCGCAACGGTCACACGGAATTTCCAGGGAAAAAACAAGCAAGGCTAATTGGAAAGGCCATGGTATTTAGAGAGTTTTTTACCGTTATTCATCTCAGAGGAATTGCTAAAGCCATAACTTTGGTAGCAAATATGTCACACAATTCTGCTCATAACGTTGTATGATAACTGTTTCATGTATATAACGTTTTGCACAATTCTGCCACAGAAAAACATTGCGGATCTGGAAAGTTATGCAACAATTGAAAAGAGTGTTGTTTTAGAGCAAGCAACAAATCCCTTTTCAGTAACAGGAACCAATTATCATACAATAACATTAAGATCCAAAAAAGAAAAGGCCACCAATTCAACATACTTATACAAGGATTCAAAGAAAACCAGACAAATGCTAAGAACCCTTTCAGAATAAAGGCAAAGCTGAAAACCGCCAAAGAAGAAAGATAGCATTGATTTTGCGAAAAATCCAAAAAAAAAAAAAAAATCTGAAAATCAGAATATGAGATATTGGATGACAAGGTACAATACATTCTTAGTGTATCAACTTCAATAATATGTTATGCTGGATTTGCAAGGATCTGATGCTATTTTTTTTTTCTTTCTTTTAAATCTACAAGAGAGGCACACCAGAGAAAATTGGAGAGATGGGATTTTCACAACCAAATTTAGCACTATCCGGCACAAAATTGAGGAGGAAATTTCAAAATAATTGGAAAATTACCAGTGGCAGTAGTTGAGTCGATGATAGCACCAAATTCCAATCAAATGATGTTAATTTCTAACACTCTTGCTGCAGTGATCATTGCTTTTTTTTACAGGAAATTCTGCAACTGAGAGATGAGCGTCTAAAGGAGAAGAATGTAGAGGGGAAAATATCAATGGTAATTTCTACCCAGTTGTTTATTTTCTTAATCCAAAAATTGCGAAATTAGGGTTTTTGGAGAAGGAGGCGAGTGCTGTGAAGGTGAGGCTAGGATTTTTGGAGTGTTGGTATCTTGGTTGTGGCTAGGGTGCTGATCACTTGCTGAACATCACACTATCCGCTAGATGCGTGTGTTTTAGATTTGGTGGCTATTGTTCATCCGGTTGTCAAAAAATTCATCCACACCCAATCTCACTTATTTGTTACCTCTTTTGACGTGGCATGAGGCGGGTTGGCTGGCGTGGAATTTTTTGTGGACGGAAGTACCACTTCCGTTTTGGCTCGGGGGACGGAAGAGGAACTTCCGTTCCCAAACCTTGTTCATTTTCAATTCCAATTTCCTCCATACAAACCTTGTTTTTTTTTTGTTTGGTTGCCGAATGTTGATTATCAACTTGTACAATTTTTTATCCTAAAAAAACTTGTACAATTTAAAAGGAAAAGGAAAAAGAAAAACATTAACTAATAAATGACCATTCCTTTAACTGTTCAATATAAATACAATTATTACAATAAAAGTTACAAAACTCTTCAACTACATTCAGAAATTATGAAACAAAACCATGAATGTGTAATAAATGACTGAATTCTTTGAGATCAACATATAACTAATGAACTTTATAAATATGAAGATATATCCATTAGCTATAAAAATCTAAAATCATATAGAAAGACATATGAAGAGACCTTCATATTAATGAATCTATAACTATCAGAACCATAGAAACAAAAAAAATCAAAATGTATACATAATGCATTTTGAGAATCTTAGAAGGCGAGAAGGATACCGCAACGGTCACACGGAATTTCCAGGGAAAAAACAAGCAAGGCTAATTGGAAAGGCCATGGTATTTAGAGAGTTTTTTTACCGTTATTCATCTCAGAGAAATTGCTAAAGCCATAACTTTGGTAGCAAATATGTCACACAATTCTGCTCATAACGTTTGGATCGTAATGTTATAGTATGATAACTGTTTCATGTATATAACGTTTCGCACAATACTACCACAGAAAAACATTGTGTATCTGGAAAGTTATGCAACAATTGAAAAGAGTGTTGTTTTAGCAAGCAACAAATCCCTTTTCAGTAACAGGAACCAATTATTATAAAATAACATTGCGATCCAAAAAAGAAAAGGCCACCAATTCAACATACTTATACAAGGATTCAAAGAAAACCAGACAAATGCTAAGAACCCTGTCAAAATAAAGGCAAAGTTCAAAACCATCAAGGAAGATAGCATTGATTTTGCGAAAAATCCAAAAAAAAAAAAAAAAATTATCTGAAAATCAAAATATGAGATATTGGATGACAAGGTACAATACATTCTTAGTGTATCTACTTCAATAATATGTTATGCTGGATTTGCAATGATCTGATGCTATTTTTTTTTTTCCTTTTCTTTTAAATCTACAAGAGAGGCACACCAGAGAAAATTGGAGAGATGGGATTTTCACAACCAAATTTAGCACTATCCGGCACAAAATTGAGGAGGAAATTTCAAAATAATTGGAAAATTACCAGTGGCAGTAGTTGAGTCGATGATAGCACCAAATTCCAATCAAATGATGTTAATTTCTAACACTCTTGCTGCAGTGATCATTGCTTTTTTTTACAGGAAATTCTGCAACTGAGAGATGAGCGTCTAAAGGAGAAGAATGTAGAGGGGAAAATATCAATGGTAATTTCTACCCGTTGTTTATTTTCTTAATCCAAAAATTGCAGAAATTAGGTTTTGGAGAAGGAGGCGGCTGCTGAAGGTGAGGCTAGGATTTTTGGAGTGTTGGTATCTTGGTTGTGGCTAGGGTGCTGATCACTTGATGAACATCACAATATCCGCTATATGCGTGTGTTTTAGGTGGCTGTTGTTCATCCGGTTGTCAAAAAATTCATCCACACCCAATCTCTCTTATTTGTTACCTCTTTTGCCGCGCAGGAGACATTTTAGGGATTTTCAGAAAATTCTCCCCTTCCCACACCGCGATATTGGGGGTTTGTCTTAGACTGTCACTGATTTTGCATAAAGCACAAAACATGGCATTGAAAATTTGGGGGGCAACATTTTTGTCTGGAACAGAAGTTGACGTTGCATGAGGCGGGTTGGCTGGCATGGAAATTTTTTGTGGACGGAAGTACCACTTCCGTTTTCCGTTCCCAAACCATGTTTTTTCTTTTTTTTTTCATTTTCAATTTCAATTTCCTCTATACAAACCTTGTTTTTTTTTGTTTGGTTGCCGAATGTTGATTATCAACTTGTACAATTTTTTATCCTAAAAAAACTTGTACAATTTAAAAGGAAAAGGAAAAAGAAAAACATTAACTAATAAATGACTATTCCTTTAACTGTTCAATATAAATACAATTATTATAATAAAAGTTACAAAACTCTTCAACTACATTCAGAAATTATGAAACAAAACCATGAATGTGTAATAAATGACTGAATTCTTTGAGATCAACATATAACTAATGAACTTTATAAATATGAAGATATATCCATTAGCTATAAAAATCTAAAATCATATAGAAATACATTCTTAGTGTATCTACTTCAATAATATGTTATGCTGGATTTGCAATGATCTGATGCTATTTTTTTCCTTTTCTTTTAAATCTACAAGAGAGGCACACCAGTGAAAATTGGAGAGATGGGATTTTCACAACCAAATTTAGCACTATCCGGTACAAAATTGAGGAGGAAATTTCAAAATAATTAGAAAATTACCAGTGGCAGTAGTTGAGTCGATAATAGCACCAATCAAATGATGTTAATTTCTAACACTCTTGCTGTAGTGATCATTGCTATTTTTTATAGGAATTTCTGCAATTGAGAGATGAGCGTCTAAAGGAGAAGAATGGAGAGGGGAAGATATCAATGGTAATTTCTACCCGTTGTTTATTTTCTTAATCCAAAAATTGCAGAAATTAGGTTTTGGAGAAGGAGGCGGCTGCTGAAGGTGAGGCTAGGATTTTTGGAGTGTTGGTATCTTGGTTGTGGCTAGGGTGCTGATCACTTGCTGAACATCACAATATCCGCTAGATGCGTCTGTTTTAGATTTGTTGGCTGTTGTTCATCCGGCTGTCAAAAAATTCATCCATACCCAATCTCTCTTATTTGTTACCTCTTTTGTCGCGCAGGAGACGTTTTAGGGATTTCCAGAAAATTCTCCTCTTCCCACACTGCTATTGTGGCCCAAAATTCTTGGAATAATCCATCAAAATAGGCATCATGTTTATCATGTCGTGGGATTATTCATATTTTGATTTTTAAAGCTTTCATATCCAAAATTTAATTTGCCCAATTTCGTTTTCCACTTATTTTTTATGATTTCCAACAATGGAGAATTTCATTATAGAGCTATTTCCATGATTCTCTTTGCTGAAGTCTGATATTGTTCATCGGGAAGATTCTTGTAATAGAGAAGTTATCATATGTAATCACATTACAATATCACAAGACATAAAATGTACTACCATTTTTACATCATTTATAACTTTTCAATAGATCACTGAAGTGTATATAATTATGAAGTATATATGATTTTTTATGGCAATGTAAGAAGTTCTATAACTTAATGCTAATTATGGTATGTCTCAGTATGACTATAGTCTTTAAAACGCATATCCCTCATTTTTTATAATATGATGCTGGCAAGCTTGTGAAAATCGCACGTTTTACCTTTACAAAAA
This sequence comes from Vinca minor, assembly GCA_026122235.1. Classification (NCBI taxonomy): domain Eukaryota; kingdom Viridiplantae; phylum Streptophyta; class Magnoliopsida; order Gentianales; family Apocynaceae; genus Vinca; species Vinca minor. Next base: position 79,453 of record JAOCZM010000161.1, on the reverse strand, counting down.
TATATATATTTTTTTTAAAAATCTTTTACAATTCTAAATCTTGACTCCCCAAAAAACGATTAATAGTTTTTTTTATATTGTCCTTTATGACTAACAACGGTTATCTTACAACTGTTAGGAACTCAGCTTAAAGCTATTATGAACACAATTTACAACTATTAGAAACACAACTTACAACTGTTAATGATTACAATGGTAAACATAATATTTAATAGTTATTAGTGTCACAAGTTACAATTATTAGTGTCACATCTTACAATTGTTAGCCTTACAATTTTCAAATGTGAATTTCACGGTTTAAATCTCTTAGGAAAACATCTTACAGGTTTTAGTATCACAACTTACAATTTATTAGATGCACAGATTTCAACACAAGACGTTACTTAAAACCAAAACCATAAGTTATATGTATTACAGGTAGGTATTATGTATGTTCAGTTCGAAGATGGTGAGACATTTTAGTGAAGCAAGATCACAAAAGTCAAGACTATAATTTGTTTCCTAGACATTGTCTGTATTGAGTTATTTTTCTTGGTTGTTTGTCTATTCATCAAAAATCTTGGTTGTTTGGAATTTCTTACCATAACACTGATCGTTTCTCAGTTTATTTGTACACCTCATTGGATGACTCCTGAAGTTATTCAAGAAAGTCGTTACGATGGGAAGGTAATGTACATTGGTTTATGTAATTATATCTGGGCATTTATGAGGGAAGTTAAGTTTACTTTAAATAGGAAAACGAAGCCTATCTCGTAGGTTTTTAAAACTCATCTCCCAAGTTGATGTGTGGGCTCTTGGAATGTCTGCAATTTTTTTTCTGCAATTGAAATGGCGGAGGTACAATGTTTTTTTTTTTTTTTTGGTTTTTGTTTTAAGCATGAACATCAATTGAAGTTTTATTGATGCTTAAATTGTTCCCTATTTCGTTGTTTTTCTTGAAGGAGAATCTGTTTTCAGCATATTGATATATTTGGGCGATTGTTTTGAGAAGAGAGAGGAAGAAGATGAACCGTCATGGCGTTTTCTACCTATCTGTTGGATTCGGTGTGGCAACCTTAAAATTGACTATTAAATGATCAGCGATTTCTGACCAATAGATATAAGAGATTTTCATCTAATAGCTCATGTGTTGTTCTATGGGTGTTGAACAATTGGGTGTTCAACACCCTAGCTGACTCATGGTGTCTTCTTCTTTTCTTCTAAAAAACGTGGTCTTTAATGTTTCTGACAAGTGTGTGTGGTGGGATTAATACTCATTTTAGTTATCAATTTTTTTTCGCCTAATCGCTTTCATTATTTTACACATTTTTATATTTATTATTATCATGTATTTACGGGTTGTCATTTTCATTATTTCACCAAATAATTTGATAAAATCCGTCAAATTTGTTGACATGTACAAACGTAACTAAAAGTCTCTCTCTTCAATGAGAGCAAAATGAGAAGAAAAAAAAAGTATAACACCCTCTTAGGTTTTGGAGGGGGGAATGCATGGGTCTGGCCCAGCTTTTCCAGATCAGTCATGACATGGCACCCGAAAAAATTGGACAAACATTTTTGTCCAGGACGGAAGTGTGGCTGATGTGGCCGTTTCCCCTACGCGCGTTGCCAGGTCATCCAGGACGGAAGTGGGACTTCCGTTCTGGACTGCCAGTGAGTTTATCTCAAAAACACTTAGTTTTTTTAGAGGTCTACAGTTTTCAGTGGTTATTTTTCTCTGGTGTTTGTATTACAACAACAAAAATAATATTTCCAAAACACATTGCTTACTAAAATTTGAGCAAGAAAATGAATAAATTGTATATTAATATAAAAACAAACAACGGAATAATCGGAATAATATTTTACATAGAAAAAAAATTAACATTCTTCGTAACTACAATGAATGAAACGTAAATGAAAACCTATCTACGGCGCCGAAGGTGTGTATCGAATGGTGAGTCTCGAGTCCGGTCACAGGAAGTAAATGCGGCCATCTCTCACACGCACGGCGCTACCAAAATTGGTTGAGATGACTACCGCGCCTTCGGGGTAGATGGATATCTGCTCCTCGGTGTTTAGCGGCATCGACAACTGAGTCTGATGCTGCGTCTCAGGGATGTGCAGGCTGTACGAAGGCGACCCTCCCGAGTAGTAGCCCGGCTGTGCAGATGTAGAGGGCCCTGCACCAGGATCCCCTCCCGTCTGAATACCCGCTGAATAAATATCGGGTGATGCAAATTGGTATTCAAAACGGGAGGGTACGTCGGCATGACTGGGAAACTGTGTCTGTGTGGGAGACTGTGCCCGATCTGTCGCCTGTGGAGCCGGCTCCGGTGGCCCGCCGCGCTGTCGTTGTCGCCTCGCCGCCAAGTCCTCCCGCGCGGCCTCCCGATTCTGCCGCGTACCTTGCCTCCCCACTTGGGACCGGGTCGGAACAGGCTCCCTCGGCTGCGTCACTGGTTCCAGAACAACAGACTCTGCCACATCCCTAGCTCGCGATCTGCAGGTCAGGGACTTCCCGGCCGCCACGAACGCCTCTTTGATTGTCTTTGAAGCCCAGGAGACGAGGGACCAGTAGTGGCCGATTGAGTTGGAGGCCGGCTTATCGAGCTCTGTGATTATGAGTCTGTTGGCATCCGCCTGCAACATCAATTCTCGTGTCAATATATTATAAACAAAGAAAAACAATGTAGACAAACAAAAAGAAAAAACTTACAATAATTTCCTCGGAAGGCGCGATGGGTTGAATGCCCAACGGGAGTGGACCAGCATCCCTGTTGCGTGGGTTTGTAAGGAGGTGCACGGTAATGCGATTGTATCAATCCATGTACTCACGGGTTGGTAAGATCACATTACCGGGGACCGGGACAGCGTTCACCAGTACATCCACTCACTCATCCCACATGTCTATGTAGTCTTTGTGCTTGTTCTCCCAGTTCATATTCGCTCCCTCCGTGTGGGTGTGGACGTCCGGGCCCTCTGTCGTACCCTCCGCCACCGATGGGGTTGGTATCACCTGCTGGAACCCGAATTGCCTAGCAACCCGGTCCGGCATGTGAAACTCAACCAACTCGAAACACACAAGTGGCGTACGGGCCCGACAGGTGGACAGGAAGCCGTCATCGCGAGTGGCAATAACCCAGTCGGGGTACGACGTCCACATGAACTGTCAAAAAAAATTGTACATTAGCATAAATTAATTGCGCAAATTAAAAAAAATACAAAAATACGATAAACCTTACCCAGTCGGTCAAGCTGGTCGCGAAACACCGTCAGCTGAGATTTCGGCGCGTTCTTGAAACTCCAGGCGGTATTCCAACGCGCCCCATACGCTCGGCCGTCCACGGGAATTTCATGCATAATCTCTCCCCGATTCGCCGGCCGGAGAAATGATATGCGCTCCCACGCCCACAACTGGTACAAACAAACACGGATTAATCATCAAATATTTAAAAAAAAATGCAGGGAACCAATAAAAACGCATTAAAACTTACACAAACCTGGATCAAAAGGCAACACCCAACTATGTCCTTAGAGACGGCCTGTGCAGAGATGCACATCTGGCGGTACAGGTAGGACAGGACGCCGCTGGCCCAGGAATGATGGTCGAGGGCGAGGTCTCCGTCTCCGTCGCTGATGAGCAGGACATAGCGCATGTTACCGCGCGACCCGGATTTATCCGGGAAAAGGAAAGTGGCGATGCAGAGGAAAATCAGGGCCCGGGCCCGCTGCTCAACCGCGACGTCCGTGGCATCCTCACCTAGGGGCTCGGAAATGTGGGCGTACACCTCTGCAAGCTCGACGGCGTTACCCCTAATTGACCCGGTGGGGGGCGAAATCCTAGGCTCTCGTGGACGCGCTCAATCCACTGACGCTTGGTCATGTTGTAGTCCTCGTTCCACGTCACCACGTTGCCCCCGGTGGGTAGTCCTAGGAGGCATCCTACATCCTCTAGGGTGATGATGATCTCACCGCATCGCAGATGGAAGGAGTGCGTCTCGGGGCGCCACCGCTCTACTAATGCGGTGACCAGTGCGTGGTCTATCTTTATCTTACCTATCCTACAACAACCCCCGAAACCTATACGGTCAATGAGCTCTAGCAGTCTCGGGTTGCCCTCGCGTTGGTAGGCCTAAAAAAAACTCCCGTCATAGCTAATGACCTTCAAACCTCTGTCTAGGCCTACATCCCCGCCCCAAATCCTAAGTGATCTATGTGAGGTGTGTTTGTTCAACGCACTGGGATCGTACGGACCGGGCATAAGGTGGGCCGGAAAAGCCATCTATAAAAAAAGCGGTGGGATTTTATCAATCACAAAATGTGTAAAATAACAATTCACAAAAACATAATTTAAGGATAAAATTAACCAATTTGCACTTAAATCATAAGGATATAAATTTCACCAAATTGCAATTAAAATGCAAAACCAAAAAATTCAACAATTCTCTATTAAATAATATAATAAAAAAAAACGATATGTTCAATTAATTACATACTCACATCATTACTAAATATAATATTTTTAGGACAAATAGTGAAATTAAGGCAAAAAGAGATATTAATTGCAATAAAAATACATAAATATCAAATTCACAAAATTGCAATTAAATTAAATACATGTTTAATCGACAATTGAATTTTAAAATAATGGAAAAAAATTAAAACAAATTTATCAATACCTCCAAATTTAAAAAATTTGGGAGAGAGAGAGAGAGTGGTGGTGGGGATGATGGACGGTGGCGGCGGCTGGAGCGGTGGCGGCGGGAGGGAGGGAGGGAGCTGCTGTAGGAGGGAGGGGAGGTTTTTTTTTGGGAGAGAAAGCAAGACGCGTTGAGGGGGAAGAAGAAGAGTTTTTTTTTAAACTGGGAGGCGACTTCCGTCCTGGACACGTGGCAACGCGCGTGGAAAAAACCACCACGTCATCCAGGACGGAAGTGGGACTTCCGTCTGAACAAAAATGTTTCTCCTCATTTTTTTGGGGCCATGTCATGACCTTTATGAAAATTTTGGGCCATACTAAGGCAATGCCCGGTTTTGGAGTCTATCTTTTCCTCAATGTGAACCCGTTGTGTTTTTTTTTCCTTTCTAATAAATAAAAAATAAAAAATCACTCAATGACAATTACTATAACCGGTTTCAAAAGGAAAAATTGGGAAGATTTCTACTTATTCTCTTTTCCCCTTTTTGTGAAACACCCTTGGTTTTTTTTCCTTGCTTATTGAACACCTTTTATTTCTATTATCATAGTTTGCGAGATAATCACTATTTATGCATATTCAACTATTTTCAAAAGCAAGTTATACCCTTTTTAATTTTTTCATGCCATTAATGCTCCTAACTATTTGCGGGGTGCCAAAAATACCTAAAATGTGCGGAATCTAGCGACCTACAATGGCTTTGCACATGTGCGGTCCACATGGTCGAAATTGCAGGGGGAAAATCATCAAAATTCCTCAGCTTCATCTTCACCTTCACCTTCATCTTCTTCAAATTCAAACCTGCCCACTTCAAATTCAAATCTTTTCTACACAATTTTATTAAAGGAACATATATTTAAACTTGAAAAAGTTATAAAAATCACTCTAGATGAAACATCTATGTGGTTCTTGATTTGTTTGATAAATTCGAAGCAATGGGGTTTCTTGAAATATTTTTGTTTAATTGATGTTTTTTTAGTGGAAAAGTTTGAAACATTTTTAATTTTAGGAGATGAGTTTCTTTCTAATTTCATTTTGAAGTAAATGGTTTCCCAATAAAGTTTCATATATAGGATGAATTGAAGAAGGGGATTAGGGAAGAAGATGAATTGAAGAAGGGGATTGAGGAAGAAGATGAAGTAGGGAAATTTATGGACGAATTTCCCCCGACAATTCGGCCATGTGGGCCGCACATGAGCAAAGCTGTCTTGCCTCGCCGGATTCCTCCCATTTTGGGAAATTTTTAGCACCCCGTAAATAATTAAGGGTATTAATGGCACATAAAAATTAAAAAGATCATAACTTACTTTTAAAATTAGTAAATAGTGATTAAGTCTAGTTTTGCTTCATAGTTGTTAGAGTTTTTTTTCAATTGTGATTTTATTAATTATATTCCACAATTCAATGAATTTCTTAAAGTTACAAAACGAGTATATAAGAAAATTTAGGAAAGGTTTAATGTATATGAATAAAATTGAATTTATTAAAACAATTTATTTTTCGTATATTTTACATAATAACTTTATTTTAAAAGGCACATAAGAATAAATTCAATTTTTTTTATTGTTTTTAAATTTATTGATATAATTTAATCCACTGATTTTGATTTGAACATATTATTAAGATGATTTCAAAAACATATCAATATAAAGGAAATGTTAAAATGAACATATGCATGAATTCTATTTTTTTGAGTTAAAAATTTTCGATCCTAATATGTTAAAAACATGTTTTTCCGATTCTAATACATGGAAGATATCTAATACATATTTTTTTGGATTATGCAAAAAAAGAGAGAAAAATGATATTGTTCCTTTTATTTTTTCTGGAGTGAAAGGTTCATGGTAAATTCATCGCACTTCTAACTCATATTGCTTAACTTTTATTTGTTTGAGTTATTAATATTAGAAAATGAATATTGATATGTTAATGTATTCAACAATTTAACAAGTGACATTAAATTTTGTAATAAATAGGTCAGCATTTTGAGATGCTTAAATATTCCTGACATTGATAATCATTACGATTAATTTTATACATGTATTTATAATTTTTAAATATTTTTCTTAAATTATTAAATAACACGTATGTTATCTTCTATTAAAGAAACGTTATATAATCTAAGCAACGAAAAGAGACTAACCACTTGGTATAGAAGGCCAAAATATATAATAATTAAAAAAATGAAAAAAAAGAAACGAACGGAGGTATGGACTATGTTGAAGTTTCGAAAAAAATAATCATATTATAAATACAAATCAAAGTAAATAACAATTCGCGCAACATGCGGACTTAAACATTAGTATATAAGATAATAAAGTTGGGTAGAGGCTTGAGGAGGTGACACGTGGCCCAATCATTAACTTCAATGTGGCAAGATTGTCATTAATTTTTTACCGCCACATAAGTGTTACATGAGTTGTAAACTTCAGCTTCAATTATAAGTTGCTATGAAGATTAAAACTTCAACTAATAAATGATGCCATAAATTTCTACAACAATAAATAACTACAGTTAGTAGTATAGAAGTTATAAAAACTCTTCTACTACATTCAATCTATGAAACATATAACTAATGAAATTTATAAATATGTAGATATAGTCATTAGCTATAGAAATCTATAATTATGTAAAAAGCTACTGATAAAAGAAATAACTATAAGAAATATCTACAAGCAAAGCATAATAAAATTCCAAAAGACATAAAAAGAGTATTTGAATGATTTGCGGTTAAAGGTCGCATCGAATAAGAATAATATATATATATATATATATATATATATATATATATATATATATATTAGAAGTTTGAGATACTTGACTTCTACAAGGCCGGATATCACTTATGATGTGGGTTTGATCAGTAGATTTATAGAATCTTCTCGTCAATCTCATTTGCAAGCTGCAAAGATAATTTTGAGATATGTTATAGGTTACGCAATCTGATGGTATTCTTTATTCGCGCACTGATAATTTTGGTCTTTTGGGATATATTGATAGTGATTGGGCCAGTGATATTGTGAAGTATAAGAGTACTTCTGGATATGCATTTTATTTGGGTTATGGTGCATTTTCTTGGTCTTCAAAGAAACATCAAGTTGTAGCACTTTCTACATCAGAGGCTCAATACATGGCAGCTACAAACTGTACTACTCAAGCAATTTGGCTGAGGCGAATTCTTGATTTTCTGAAACATCTGCAGGTTGAGCCTACTACAATTCTTTGTGATAACAAATCTGCTATTGACTTGACCCAGAACCATGTGCTACATGGTCGTAGCAAACATATCAACATCAAGTATGATTTTATTCATGAATTGATTCAGGACAAAGAGATTGTTGTTGAATATTGTTCTACAGAAGAACAAGTTGCAGACATTTTTACCAAACCATTGAAGTTTGAGTTATTTTGGAAACTGAAGAAGATGCTTGAAGTGATCAAGTTTGAAGATCTTGGTTTAAGGGAGGCAACGTAGGATTTAAACCAAGATTTACTAATTAATTGTTGTATTAGATTAATTGTTATGATATTTATTATGTGTGGTTGGTAGTTGGGCAGGAGCTTATTAATGTTGGTTGGTCAAATGTAGTTGGGGGTATTTACAGTTTGTATGTATATAAATAGGCATCAGAAGGCTTAGAAGAATGTAAGCCTTCAAGCTTCAAATTACCAATTGTTGACTTTCTCTCTCCTAGCCGATTGGCTTAAGTAATACATATTGCTTTGCTTAATCCTTTTGTTCATTTGCTCTTCCAAAGCCTATTGGCTATTAACATCCCATAAGCATTTTGCTTCATAGGTAGCAGCTACCTTACTTGTATTCTGCATTGACGCTTAAGCCTATTGGCTCATTACATGGTTTGAAACATATTCCGTTTTGCTTATAAATTTTCTTTCTGTTTTATTTATCTCCTAAATATATTATTGTGGAATCATTTTGAAAGTTTTCAGTGATGCATTATTTGATTTTGAAATTTATCTATATAAGTATGATCCGTGGGAACTTCTTGGTAGATATATTTAATTTTTTTTCTCTATTTCTCTCCGATCAGAAGTTTTGTTGATGAAAAATGACTTGAAAATTGTGAAACTTTGGGTTTCGCTTAGGAATGGTATTTTTCTCTACAAAGAACCGAAAGTATCTGAACGGTTTCGAAGCTGAATATGGAGGTCGAAAGTGGCTATTGGAAGGTGACGGGAGCGAATAGGCCGATTGAAAATCCGAAACCGATGGGGATTAAGAAGGCCTTTTGCAGTGTTCTTAGCTTCTTGCACTACAAGTTCTTGGTTTGCCTTTCAAGATTGTTAGGTAATATTTCTCTCAATCTCATATTGGTTAGAAAAGGAAAGTGTAAAGGCAAGAGGCCTTATAAATAGACCCACCTAGTGTTGAGTTTATTTGTACCAACTCCTTGAGTCTTGTGAGGGTTTAGATTCGGAGTTTAGAAGAGGGTTTGTAATTTTTATTCCGTTCAAAAATTACATAGTGAAAGTTTGTACCCTCCAAGGTCGTGGATGTAGGTCTGCATTGAGACCGAACCACGTTCAAAAATTCTTGTGTTGTTTTTCTGCTTTCTTTTCGTTTCCATTATAATTTGTTGTTTGGAGTGTTCCGCTGCCCAACAACTGGTATCAGAACGCGAGGTTCAGGCTTGGGTGGAGATGAAATAAGTTGCAGATTTAGTTTGCGGGTAAGTTTCCGGTGCTACATTAATTAAGATTTTGGTGTTATTTTTAATTAAAGTTAGAGTGTTTAAATTATGGAGTCTTTAAACACCGTTGTGCCGATGAAGAGCGATGTTCCATCTCCACTCTTTGATGGAAAGATTGATTTTACCTTATGGATTTGCACGATTCAAGACTATTTAGTGCAGTAAGGTCTTGATTCTGCTCTGGATGATGAAAAGCCAGAAGGTATGAAATATTCTGAGTGGGCTACAATTAAGAAGAGGGCGGTTAGTACAATTCGATTGGCTTTGGCTCCACAAATATTCTGAGTCTTTAAACACCGTTGTGCGGTTTGAAGATGAAGATAGATCTGTACTCACTCAAAATGGAGGAAAGAGGTAATCTTATTGATCACACTAATAAATTTAATGAGTTAGTATATCGACTTGAGAATGCAGGGGAAGAGATTAAGGATGAAGAACAGGCGTTGCTGGTATTGGCTTCATTACCGAAATCCTATAAATCGTTGGTGCAGTTACTGTTGGAAGGAAAGAACACACTGCAATTGAATGAGGTTTCAAAAGCCTTGAAGGAGAACCAACAGATGATGAATGAGAAATACGCTGAGGAGGATCGAATACTAGCTGTAGAGAGTTCTCGAAGATGGAGGAATCGAAGCAAGAGTAGAGGTGACCAAGGAAGAGGGAAATCTCGACAGAGAGGTGATTGTAGCGAGGTCGAGTGCTTCTATTGTGGCGAACTTGGTCATTTTCAAAGCCGTTGTCCAAAGATGAGGGATGATTTGAAAAATCTCCGTGAACAGATGAAAGGCAAGGCAAAGGTATGTGATTCCTTTACAAACGTGGTCAACGATTATGATGATTTATATTTGACGAGATGTTTGGATGACACTGTTGAGAATCATTCAAACTGGATTATGGATAATGCTGCTGACGTACATATCTCCAAGGACCGAAACGTGTTTGATACTTTGCAGATGGGAGACTTTGGCTACCTCAAAGTGGGCAACAACTCGAAGGTGAAGGTTGAGGGCGTTGGACGAGTCCGCTTGGAATTCCACAATGATGAGGTAAAAGTACTTCCTGATGTTAGATTTGTACTTGATTCGAGTGCCAACATAATTTCGTTGGGTGAATTGGCATCAAAGGGTTACAAGTATGTTGGAATTGGGAATTTCTGCAAAGTGTATAGAGGCAACCGTCTGGTTATGAGAGGCAGTAAGAAAGGGAAGAATTTATACCATCTTGATGGTCATTCCTTGAAGAAGCAATGAAGTAAAGCTGGAGGAAGAACAGAGAAGGAGACCGTGAAGACTGAGAAGAGACCGTGAAGACTGAGAAGAAAGTTAGGTTTTCTGATTCTGTTGAAACTTGGGAATTTGAGAAAATGGAGGATATGTTTATCTCAATCCCACATTGGTTAGAAAAGAAAAATGTAAAGGCAAGAGGCCTTATAAATAGACCCACCTAGTGTTGAGTTTATTTGTACCAACTCCTTGAGTCTTGTGAGGGTTTAGATTCGGAGTTTAGAAGAGGGTTTGTAATTTTTATTCCGTTAAAAAATTACATAGTGAAAGTTTGTACCCTCCGGGGTCGTGGATGTAGGTCTGCGTTGAGACCGAACCACGTTAAAATTCTTGTGTTGTTTTTCTGCTTTCTTTTCGTTTCCATTATAATTTGTTGTTTGGAGTGTTCCGCTGCCCAACAAAGATGTGTTGAATTTGTTACATACATTGGTTTATTTGAATAAAAAACTTGCAGTCGCTTCCATTGCAGATTTGGCGGGGGCTGGTAGCCGGCGGCGGTAGTGGTTGTGGCAGTGATTGGCCGCGATGGTTGACCGTCAGTAAGCTTGTTGATGTTGTTTAGTAGAAAGTTAATGAAATAGATCCAGACATCTAAACCTAACATAGTTTGACCTGGACTTCAAATGATAAGGCTGCGACGCAACATAGTTGGATCTGGACCCAAATATTATTTTTGGTGAGTTTGAGCCTGGACTCAATATTAGGTGCTCAATAGACTCAATTGAAAAGTCTAAATACATAGCAACAAATCAAGGCCTTGTGACCTTTTTCATGAAAATATCACTATAACAAAAACAGTCTTTTGCGATGTTTTTGTACCAAATTTTTTTTCCAAACATCGCTTAAAACCAAAAAGAGTAAGTTAAAGCAACACACTTTTTGAAAACGTCGCTATGTTTGGATTTTATACGACGTTTCATAGTGATGGTTACAATAATTGTTGTTCCTACCGACGTGTGATGTTGGTTAGCGACATTTATATTAAATGTTATTATAAATTGTTATTTTTTGTGATTATATAGAGATATTTATATACTATGTTGTTATATTTTGTGATTTTTCAGACAAACATCGCTATATTTGAATTTTATACGACATTTCATAACGTCAGTCGTAATAATTGTTGATAAAATCGACATTTTGATGTTAGTTAGCGATGCATACATTAAATGTTGTTATAAATTGTTACTTTTTGTGATTCATATAACGACATTTATATACAACGTCGTTAAATAATGTGATATTTCATACAAACGTCGTTATGTTTGGATTTATACAACGTTTCATAACGACAGTTATAGTAATTTTTGTTCTTACCGACAATTTGATGTTAGTTAGTGATATTTACATTACATGTTGTTATAAATTATTACTTTGTGCGACTCATATAGCGACTTTTATATACTATGTCGTTAGATGTTGTGACATTTTAAGACAACACAAATACAGAGATTATGTTTTTGAAATATATTTTTTAAAGAAAAAAATAAAATATTTAATTATTAAAAATGCGACGAGAGTAATAAATTTTAATTTGATTCATAAAAAAAAATCAAAACCCAAAAAGAAATTAAAATAAGTAAAAGTACAAAATTCAAAATTTCATTATAATAAATACAATATGAGGAGAAGCAAATAACAAATGATCAGTTATCTCAACGGCCCATTGCACGACATACATGCAGTAGGTCGCATGTTCAATTCTCACCCCTTTAAGTAGGGAGAAAATTTATTCTACACTATTCAAACGAGCTCAGCTTGTCGGAATAACCACTTAATCAGAGTATTTACAAACACGTAGGAATAATATCGTTTGATACACTTTAAAATGACGCAAAAAAGGTCGTAATAGATAGGTACCGACACTTATAATAAATGTCGTAAAAAACAAAATGACACAGAAAAATGCGACGTTTAAGCGACATTTGCAATAAATGTTGGTATAGATCTATATCGACACTTTTTTGCCTTATTGCGATATATGATAAACGTCGCAATAGACATTTTTTTTGTTGTAGATACACATTTCTTGCTGGTAACAACTAAATTCAAAACATCAGCCAACCAACAAAATTATACACCAAAAAGAAAATCAGATCTTGGAATATGCAATTTACAGAAAGCAAAGACAATAAAATAATGAGTAGTGCTAGTCGGCTAAGATTTAGCCGATTGATTGGCTAAAAACTCAAGTTGGGAAGATAAAATGTCTAATATACCCTTCTATATATATATATATATTAAATGTCTAATATACCCCTATCACTCTAGCCTACCTGACACCCTACACCCTACACTCTACACCCTAGACCCTAGACCCACCCCACCACCACCAACAACAATCCCCTCCATTTGTATACAGAATTTTTTGGCCGGATCGCACGGTGGCCGGATCAAATTTGTGCTTTCTGTTTGAATGGAAGCTTGAACACTAAATCTATTTGAGAAATTGGAGACAAAGAATTCATAGGAGACCATTCTTGTTTCGTGTGGTGGTGGATTTCAATAATCTCAAATTCTTATTTAGTATGATTTTTTTTAATGAAATTTGGATTGAAATTGAAACCCGGAGAAGATGGGAATTTCTTCAACTACCACCACCGCCACCAACTCCTCCATTTTCGGACTCCATTTCCGAGTAATTACTCGAAAACCCTCCCATATAATATGGAAAATCACATGAAATCTTCTTCTCGTGATTTCCACCAAATTTCCCTTTACCAGTACAACTACATCCACCTGAATCTTTCTTTCTCCAATAAAAATAAACAATTACTAGGGTAATGATGAAAAGCTTACAACTTTATAACCCAGAAAACATACAAAAAGCTTACAACTTTGCAATAATGGATTATGATGGCTCGGACATGAAAGGAGTAAATCTAGGGGTCTGTAGGATTAAATAATATTGTTGACACAACGAATTGTTGGAGAAGATGGCTATTCTCAAGTTGCTTGGTTACCGTAATTATCAATTGGTCAAGGGTTTAGTCCTTCTTTTTTACATTTTGTATTTAGTAGTTCATAAAATAATATTATATCAATATTTAATTAAAGGAAAAAAAAGTATTTTATAAATAGTATTTAATTTTTGCTTCCATTATTTACGCATTATGTAATGAAAGTCTTATATTTAGGAATGGTTCGTTATTTGAAAGAATGTGTTATAGTGATTGAGACAACTTATACACTCTCATGGTACAACATTACTCTTAAGTATGTCTTAACGTTATAACATTACTCTTAACAAGTTAACAATGTAAATCAATTTAAAGGTTATAAGATTGTTTGTAGTCTATTAATAATATGAAAGCGTTGTAAGTAATCTATTTTTTATTTAATACAATGAAATTCTAACCGTACACATGCAAAGTTCGTTATACTTCTATATACGCCAATCACTCATTAGTAAACTTCCAATGTTATATATATTCCATTATATGATGATCACTATGAATATGTTATTAGTTAGGGGTCTAATTATAATTTCTTAAAAGTCAATTTCATGATTTTTGGGTCAAATTGTGAATTTAAAATATTTAATTAGAAAATTGTGGGTCAATCTGTGAAATGGAAATATACTATGCAATTTTTAATTTTTAAAGTTTTATAACATTAGGGACCTTAAAGTAATATAATTTATGTACTTATGGTTGAAAATAATATTTTTTATAAGGACTTAGGGTATATAAATATGTATAATATGTGAACTTAGGTTGTTAAGTGACAAATATTTTTGGCCACGTCAGCGATCCGGATTAACCCTAGAGATTAATCTGGACCGTTGACGAATTCTTCATCAATGGCTACAATAATTTCTTTTGAATGTGTTTCTTTCTTCAATTTTTGCAACCTGGTATGTTCTTCACTATGCAAAACAAATGGTGACCGTCGGATTAAGAATCTGACGACTGAGATCATTTGCCCTCCACCGTCTCAAAAGTAGTGAAAAAGCAGAGAAGACTTCTGTGGCTGCTTTTTTTGACTTCTGGGGTTGTTTTTTTTACTTTTGTAGTTCATTTTGATTTCTTTAAAAAGTACCCCAAGGGCATTTTTGTCCCGTTGATCAATTTTGACCCAATTTAGTCAATTTTTAGTCAATTGAGCTTAGCCAAAAATCATTTTCCTAAAATAATTGCACCAAAAGACTATAAAAATTTACAAAGTTCAGTTTTACTGTGTAGGAGCTTGGGAAGAGAGTTAATATCAAGAAATAATGCTTACTGGAACTCTGTCTCTTTTTTGTACATAAGCAGAAGGAAACCATCCAGCTTTACCATTACATTCTCCCTCAGACCATCCATTAGGAGCTACCTAAGGACATTCAACATAAAACAAGGGAAAGAAAGAAAAGGAAACGTTATATCAAATTCCTTTTTTCTTTTTTCTTTCGCCTGGAAAACCAAAGATGTATCAAGTTGTGATGATTTTTAAAAATACAAGGGAGAAGAGAATTATCACCAGGGACATATCCAGAACATATGCATTGGTGGGCGAAATATAAAGACATGTTGTAAGACTTTGAAATAGTTGCCGGGGGCAGGAAGTAAGGAATTGTATTTTGGGGCGAAAAAATGCAACAATATGTTGACCTAGTGGGGGCGAACTTGATAAAAAAAATTTCGAACTATATATAAAAATTACTATATATTACTATATCTAATAGTATTTTTAAAAATCTCGAGGGCAGTCCCTAGAATCGTCCCTGGCCGGGGGTGGAGGTGTGGAAGAGATGTAAAATTTTAAAGGATTTCTCAGAAAAGAGGAATCATCCGCTACTGATTACCAGTAGAATGAGAGACACTGAGAAGAGTACCTGTCTAACAACAACGTAATCATCAACCCGAGGTTTAGCTCACCTTCCACCTGGGCATCAAATGAATGTATAACCTACGAGGAGGGAAAAAAAAAGAGTGAAGAATGAAAATCAAATGAGTAGTTGAACTAGTGGAAGAAAGAAAAGATTCAGCCAAAAAAAAGAAAGAGAAAGTGGAAGAAAGAAAAGCAACAGTTTGGAAACGCGTCTCCAGGAATAGTATGAAAAGCAGTGTTGTAAAATCGGCCTAGTCGGAGTAAAAAATCACTTGACTAACTTTATCCGTCAAAAATCGGTCAAAGTAAATAAAAACGACTTTGTTGACTTTTTTTTAAACTCAATTTTCTGCTCAAAACTACGTCGTTTGATTATTTTACTATTTGAATTTGTTGTTACTTATTATGATATTGTATTTAATTATTATGAATGGACTTTGCGTATTTTGATTTGACTAGTATTGATTGTTAATTTTTTATGGAATTTTATTTGACTAGTATAATATATATGATAAGAGAAATTTAAAAATCCCTTGTAATCTAGTAAGCCGACTACTCGTTAGTCGCTAATCTGAAACCGAGTAGCGACTTCTGCAACATTGATAAAAAGTACCTTTGCAATAAAGTAGGTACCATTTTCATCCTCATCACCCTTTTCATCCGTGTCACGTTGATTATCCGACCCATTTGTAGTGTCTCCGTGGGAAGATGCTGATTGTAATGAAGACTCGTTTAGTTGCTCTTCCAGAATCATCTAATTCCAAACAAAGATTAGAGCATAATTGTTACTATCTTTTTCACATAAAAAAAAAAAGGATGTAAGACACTAATTTTTTGGTCGTTCTACTAGGAGCAATGACGGTTAGGAGGGTGTTCGAGGTGTTCGACCGTCATGCGCTCCAAAAATTGAGGACTCGATTTAATGTTATATATATATATATATATATATATATATATATATATATATATATATTGTTGAAAAATAATAAAATTTGTAATTACTTGGGCCCTTTTATGTTGACATTTTTTTTAGACAAAGTACCAACCTACTCTATTTGTACTTAATATGATTAAAAAATAGGAAAATGCTTTACTATTAGAATTTTGGGGATAGAAACCCTAAATTCCCCAAATTGAGGGTGTTAAATGACTAACTTACCCCCTACTGGTATAAGGGATTCGCCCAACTATAAGGGCAAAAAGGTCCAAAGACACTATTTTAGTCAATCTTTTAGCCAATAATTCTAGTAGCCTAGCAAGGTCCTAAAAAATATATATGACTAGGTAAAAGACCAAAACATAGAAGTAGTAGGTATGCTATATTTATTCTTCTCTATATATTTGTTTTAAAAAGTTCTTCGGTTATGTAGGGTCTTATTTTAAAATTCATCACAGAATCTTCAAAATGATTGAAACGACCCTGACTAGGAGTAACAGAAGGTCGAAGAAAAGCTAAAGCTTTCAACATATAGCAAACCAAAGTGAAGTTTTACGGACCTCAGAATGAATCTTCTCCAAAATAGTAACAATGTTTTGATGATAAGATCACTCAGCATGCACCTGTGAGCTGAAGCCATGTAAGATTCTATAATTACTTAAAAGTGAAAGTGATGCATCCTAAGTAAATTTACTCTATTAATTCAAAATTTCTCCACAAAAAAAGAAAAAACAAGGAAAACAAAATAAAAAAAAGAAATAATAATGATCTTTGGGAACTGGTAGGGAAAAAAAAGAAAAAAGAAAAGGAAAGAGATTAATGTTATTTATCAAGAACAAGGCTCCAATCCATCTGGTTCAATGACGTTATGGAAGTAACCACTTTGTGCATTTATCATCAAGGTTAAGTCTGTCTCCTATTCATCCCCATCCACCCATACCTCCAATTATTGGGGATTTAATGGGTTGTTATTGTTATTATTGTATCAAGAACAAGGCTTAAGTTCGGCATGATAGGACATGAACACTGGAAAGCAGTCATGAATTTTTGTCTCTCCGAAAACAAATCAACTTTACCAGTTCTTCAACAAAACCAAAAGAAAGCATATAGTAACTCGAAATAGACTCGTATCAACTTTACCAGTTCTTCAACAAAACCAAAAGAAAGCATATAGTAACTCGAAATAGTAGACTCGTATCAACTTTACAAGTTCTTCAACAAAACCAAAAGAAAGCATATATCATTCATCAAAAAAAACTTTACTACTACTTCACCTAGCATATAGTTGCTCTTATGCCTATATTATTCATGCCGTACCAGTGTTGACATGACACGACACGACGTTGGTAAGGGTATGGAATACTTACCTGACAAGGTCAACTGCGAATGGGTACTTTGACCAACTCTTGAAAGCTCATCGCCGACATCGCCTGGGACACCCATTGCTGACGTCGCTGTGGAATCGAAGGTACGGTGATTTGAGTTTGGACAGATGAAGGAGCTTGATCAAAATTCAAGCAATAAGTGAAGGGAATATAGAATAGAGAGGGGTATAGGAGTCGAACAAGACATGAAATTGACTGGTGATTTGAATCTATACTGGCTGCAAATTTGTTAGGAGGAGAAAGACAAGAAATTAGTGTTAAGAAGAGGGAAGAGACAAATGAGGAGAGAATAATGGGAGACGACTGTATTTTTTTAAACTATTAATTAGCACATGTGGAGAGAATAATGTGAGATGGTTGGAATTTATTTCCGTATCCCCGTACCCGTGTCCGAATTTGGGAAAGTGTCCTCGTATCCTTTATTTTAGATGATTAAATATCTGACACCTAAATACTTACCCGTACCTGAGTCCGAGTAACATAGCACACAGCACCGTAAATAGTAGAATGGGAAGAGAATTTAAATTACCATTGAAAGTAGTTTTTGAAAAGTAATTTGCTGCTGCTGATCTTCAACAGATAGCATAGCCTCAGTTGCTTCTCTCCCAAGCACCAACATCGAGGTTCTAAGTTCTGTCAGCCTTGCTTCTGCATTTTTTAGCTTAATAAGGTTTCTCAGGAGAAGAATCTTTATACTTTGACCTACGCCTTAGTACATCAGCCGCCTATTAAGATTTTGGAAGCCAAGGGGGCTTGCTTGGATCAGTACATAACAACAACCACGAATTTTGAAACAATTTGACGATATCTTTACTTTGAAATGAATGAATTACCTGAACTTCAAACTCTTGGCGGACTCTATCTTGCTGGTGAGTCAAGTGGCGAGCATATTCCAATGGAGCATCAGCTATTGATACCCGTAGTGGTTCGCACACCTGCAATAAGAACGACGACTTGCAAACTTTATACTAATATAAAGAATTTAGCAATGTTGCACAAGTCGCTAGTCGCTAATCGGTCGTCAGACTGGCGACTAGTCGGCTTACCTAGATTATAAGAGATTTTTTAAAATTCTCTTATCCTATATATTATGACTTTTACAACACTGGAATTTAGGTGAAAAGCTCAAGTAACACAAGTAGTGGGAGACCAAAGAAGATACTCCCTCCATTCCTAAATATAAGACTATGTAGACAATTTTAGAAAATTAAGGAACTTTTCATTTTCACCGAAAGTTTCAATATTACCCCTCTCTCTCACTTCTATAGGATAAGAAAAGAAACGAAAAAATAGGGATGGCAGAGGCGGCAAATAAAAGAAATGTCGAGGGTATAATTGGAATAAATTATTAACAACTGATAAAAGAGTTAAACGATAAATAATTTGGATACCTATAAATCTCCTAAATGATAATTAAATGGGAATGGAGGGAGTAATAAATTAAGATTTATGACCAAAGAAAACTGAATGTTCTTATGGTTAAGTTCCCGTCTCAAGAAGATAAAGTTGTAGTGGATGACATCGGGGAAGAAATTGTAACTATTTGAAGATACTTGTTCCACAACTTGATTTAACAAGAATGCAATACTTTCTCCATCCCGAAATGAATGTCTTCATTTACTTGGCAGAAATTTTAGGAGAGAAGTTAATAATTTGGTGTTTTGGTATTTGTAATATGAGTTTTCTTGAAATTCACTCTTAGTAATTGTTTAATAAATAAGAAAAAAAATCACTTTCAATCATAATCTTATTTATTAAACAATTACTAAGAGTGAATTTCAAGAAAACTCGTATTGCAATAATTTGTAAGACATACTATAATTACAATATTACAATCAGCGATTTTTTTTTTTCTTATTTACTCCCTCCGTCCCAAATTATGTGTGCACATTTTATTTTTAATCTGTTCCAAATTATTTGTCCACTTTCTAAATAAAGGGTTCATTAATGGTAAATTTTCCAATACTACCCCTTACATTAAAGGTTTTTTTTTGATGCCCGAAGGCGATTGCCCCCGAAGGGGAAAAGCGGAGAGTACCCTAGATAGGGAGATTGTAGCATGCCCATGCCTGGGGAGGGAATTTAGCCTCACAAGGAGGAGAATTTATTTGCCCCACAAGGGGAGATTGGCCGGGTAGCCTTACCACTTGGGCTACCCGATTCCTTAAAGGTTGGAGAGAGAGGAATATAGATGATCAAATGCAGAGTTAAATTGTGACTAAAATTAAATAGGTGAATCTTGAAATTTTACCATACTCCACTGTAGGATTTTGATAAAACTTTAATCTCCGTGCAAAACATGAAGTAGACAGATAATTTGGGACAGAGGGAGTATTAAACAATTACTAAGTGTGAATTTCAAGAAAACTCATATTGCAATAATTTGTAAGACATACCATAATTACAATATTACCATCAATCCCAAAGATT
This sequence comes from Vinca minor, assembly GCA_026122235.1. Taxonomy (NCBI): domain Eukaryota; kingdom Viridiplantae; phylum Streptophyta; class Magnoliopsida; order Gentianales; family Apocynaceae; genus Vinca; species Vinca minor. The sequence goes on along the minus strand of JAOCZM010000161.1, from coordinate 59,215 downwards.
ATGAGAATATCCGTAATTGCTAAATCTCAATTGTACAATTAATACACAATCATCATCAATCCATTTACACTCCCCCTCAAACTGCATCATACAAATGGTAGGCTCCAAGTTTGTGGCATAAATACTCCACTCTTGGTCCTCTATTTCCATTTTAATATAGCAGTGGAAATAGTCATAAGCTCTTTCTCATAGGTAGAAAATCCAGCAGCCTTAGGACCCAATGCTTTGCTGTAGTAAGCAATGGGTCTGCCTTCTTGCATCAACACAACACCCATACCTACATCACTGACATCTGTTTCTACTACAAATTTTTTACTGAAGTCAGGTAAGGCTAAAACTGGTGGGGAACTAAGAGCTTGTTTGAGATGCTGGAATGCCATCTCAGTTTCCGTAGTCCATTTGAAGCCATCCTTCTCGAGAAGATTAGTCAAAGGCTTGCTAATCACTCCATAGCTTGTAATGAACCTTCTATAATATCCTGTTAAACCAAAAAATCCCTTAAGTTGTTTGATGGATTTAGGTAATGGCCAGTCTAACATATCTTTAATTTTGCCTGGATTAGCCTTAACCCCCTTTCTTGAGATGAGATGCCCCAAGTATTCCACCTCTTCTTTTGCAAAATAACACTTGCTAAGTTTGCCAAACAATTGGTTCTCCCTTAATATTTCCAATACTATCCCAGATGCTTCACATGAGAGTCCAAGTCAGGACTGAAAATGAGTATGTCATCAAAAAATACAAGGACAAACTCCCTCAAATAAGGTGCAAAAACCTTATTCATCAAAGACTGAAAAGTAGTCTGGGGCATTTGTCAATCCAAAAGGCATAACTTTGAATTCAAAATGCCCACAATGAGTACTAAAAGCAATCTTGGGTACATCTTCCTCCTTCATTCTTATCTAAAAGTATCCAGCCCTTAAATCAATATTTAAGAAATAAACAGCCTCAAACAACTCATCAAGAAGGTCATCAACTATGGGGATGGGGTATTTATCTTTGACAGTTAGGGCATTTATGTTAGTAGTGCCCTAGGACCATTAGCATATGTTGTACATCTTTTTGAGCATGTGTTTGAATAGTTAATTTTGCTTTTGAACATCAAATGTGTGATTTGATAGTAAAACTCATTAGCTTATGCAATTACTATTCTAACTGTCCCTTTGTTTTATGTAATATTCTTTACAATGAAATAAAACTAGTATGATGTATGATTGATGATTATGTTTTATTGATCATGTGTAATGGATACAAATCATATCATAGATGCAATATATTAGGATACATTGTATGAGACGTGAACTGTTAGAGAAGTAATACTTCATGGCCCTTAGTCATAAGTATTACTTCCTCAATGCTATTTTAGAATCCTTAGACCTTATGTCTCCATTAATTCTAGCATGAATGGAGCCACATTTTGACTCAGTCGGGCGTTACTTATACGACTGATGATCGGATGTAGTGTCCTATCATTGCTTGAATGTGAGAGGCATTGTAAGGAATTTGTCCCTCTCTTATTAGAGAGAGATATCCATGGGCCCCTCGATAGGGAACGACTGTTTAAATCCTCCAATTGTAGAGGTTAGAGCAGTTCTAAAATCCTCTATTTGTCTATCAATTCTAATAACAGAACTTTCTACATCCACTAACCTCCGAGTTTGATGTTCAACAGACATACGATACTCCGGTAGCTTGGGCGTAGGCAACAGATCTTGAACCGCCGCCGTCTGAGCTTCGCCTATCTGATTCTGAGTAGTCACCATTTCTGTCCAAGGCTCGCCTGCTCTGATACCAAATGTTATGTAATGAACAATCCTTAAAGCTTTATTGATCAGTATAGCAATTACACACGAACAGAGAAGAAGAAGAAGAGAAATAAGAGAGAGAATTAGACAGAATTGAGAGAGAATTACAGAGAAAAAAGAAAGGGAAAGAGGAAGACGATAACCGTCAACAACATAAATGCCAAAAATATACTAAAAATTATCTACCAATAAGCTATTTATAGATTCCCAAATCACACGGGTTAACTATGCTCCGCGCACTCAACCCGACCCGCGCCTTCCTTTATTAACAACTGAGCAGCCTTGGTTCAAAACCCCGCAAACACAATAATATCCCATATCATAACAGTTTCTTGATAGCATCCATTATTCAACCCCTCTTCCCCAAAACTGTCCTTTATATGAAAACTGAAAAACAATCATAATAACAAGAACCCAAAAAAGCCAATGAAAAAAAAAAAGAATAATTATAAAAGGGAATTTAAATTAGAAGGGAAGAAGGCCTAAAAGAATTCCATAACTTTACAGGTAAAAGTAGGTACGGAAAGATCCCACAAAAGGATAGAGCCAACACGAGAAGCAGTCCGGTTCCTTTGCGGAACATCCAAAGTTTCGCACGTGCGGGTCACGCCGAGGGCCGTTGATTTCATTTTTCAGATGGTTCGACGGCTACGATTTAAAAGAGTGTTAAAAGGGTACATATGTAATTTCTCTTAATAAATTAAAAAAAAGGGGGAGGGGTGGGGGGAATACGCAACCGTCATATCGGTTGGGTTACCGAGGTGAGAGAAAACGGCAGAAAAGGCTTCTTGTATATTGTGAACACATGTTTTTCTGTAGTCAACACATTTTCTTGTATATTTGTGATTAATGAACATGTGTTTTTGTGCAGTGAACACATGTTCTTGATTATTGAACACATGTTCTTGATTAGTGAACACATGTTCTTGATTAGTGAACACATGTTCTTGATTATTGAACACATATTTTTGTTTTGTAAACACATGTTCTGTTATTTTGAACACTTCAATTTGAAATGGGAGATATTTTAGGGATCCTCATTTATCTTCTTCCAATTAAAAGTAAAAAGGGAAAAGGGAGAATTTAAAATTTCATTTTCCCGCAAAAAAAAGAGCTCAAAGTTTATCTTTAAATACCCTTGCTTTGATACAGCCGTTGGATCAAAAGTACAAAATTCAATGGCTGACAGCTTGACCCGCATTTATATTATGAATCAGGTGGTACAAAGGAAGGAACTAACTCTAGCATGCAAAGATAACCGCCGACTATTCTGGAAAAAGAACACAATAGCAGCAGTTAGATAAATTATAATTTAATTTTCCTAAGATAAGGTATACCTACCTGATCAAGGCGACATAAATCGCGAATCAGAGGTGGAAGAGAATGAAAATCTTGATAAAAATTTGAGAACTTAGAATCACAAGCTTCATTCGCCAAGGAATCTAACAGTTGACTGATTTTGGAAAGAAGAATTTAGTGCACAAAATCTAAATTGTTTTAGAAAAAAAATGTTGAAAACATAGTTTTTGAACTTTGCTTCTAACAAATAAATTGTTTTTTGTATCCAAGACGTCAATTTTTCTTTTACTGTCCAAATTATTATTTTGAGACATTGCGTGCAAATTATAAATTGTTTAAGGACAATTTGCCAAAACATTTCATGGATAAGGTAGGAAAATTTATGCATGTACTTGACATATTGGTCATAGCTTCATATTCTTCACAGATATACGTGGGCACACAACCAACGGTTCAGGTCCATTACACGATCCACACCACCAACCTCTGGCAAGCATTTTCAGGTAAAAATCATCAGTCCCCTGTATGTTTCTATTTATGTAACCAACCAATCACAATTCTCCATATATATATAATTAGAAAAAATGTCTACATAACAAATTCTGATTGATTGAATACAGGAATGGGGACATACACGGGATAAATGATTTTCACTTCAATTTTTCAATTTTTGTGTAATTTTAATTACCCTAATTTATTATATTACAAACTATCTCATTGAATGACAATCCCAGAGCATTGAAAGTAACTTTTCAGACAACCTTGGACTGCACTTTAGGTTGGAAGACTTGAAGAATCAAACTAATATGATGCTGCAATCTTTGCATCAGAGAATTATTAGGCTTCTTTATACTATCAATTAGCCACCGGTAATCAGATACTGTATCTTCTGGTAATGGTTCCAAGAATTCACACCTGGACAAAATATCTGGTGGAGGAATCGAAGCAACGAGGTTTGTGTCCAGCTTTGGCTGACCTTTAGTAAGGTTTCCATGTTCTTGGATAGGCTTTCCCAGGGCAAACGGTGATGCAGCTGGGATCACCCCTCCTGAAAACGACGCTGCTCTTTCAGGTTGCAAACAGAAATCAATCCACTGGTTCACCAGAGGTGACGGACCTCTGCCACGTCCTCCAATGTTATCTGCTTTCAGTCTAGAGGTAGCAGGGATTCCCTGCAGCCAAATGATCAACTCTATTTCTGAGAAAGGATGAATGTTTCTGACCAGACAAGTAATGAAAGGATGAATTCAACACAATCTGATAGGAGACATATGATCTTATTGATATTACGAGGCCAGATTAGATGGTTATTGTAAGCGCAATTATCATGAACATTAGTAACACGAGAACGGGGTTTATTTAGGGTAACCTAATAATAAGAATTAAGAATCTGATTTCAGATCATTCTGTACGTACCCAAAAGTCTGCCCATAAACTAGCACCAGATTTTGGAACAATTACTGCAACATTTGACATCCTTTTAGCTGCAGGAAGCACATCATTACTCCACCCAACAGCAACCCATACATCGCCCACAGCAAAGGCCTTTAGATACTGCTGGCTATCAAATAATCGGACCTAAAAGCAGCAACCATTTAAAGCACACTTTTTAGTAATGCCAATAAGTATGCCCCTAATAATATCCAGTCTAAATCATATTATTCGGAAGCATGTTACCCAATGGTAGAGACAATATGGTCACTGCTTCAAAACGTTTCTCAAAGTATCCGAGAGTCTTTAAGTAACCAATTTATGTAAACAATAATCACATAAAATTTAGGAATGGCAACTCTATATCAATAGAAAACCTTTATAACTGAATTTTATACTGTTTTACCAACACTCTACTGAAACCAAAATATTATTTGCTATTTCTAATTTTCTTTTAAGCAAAACTTGCCTCCAAAAAATGAAAACTACTAGATTATATGAATATTACCCCTAAATTTACATAAATCACATCCAGACCTTGACCTCCAACGAAATTTGTCTACGAACTTCAAAATAAACATCAATACCTTAAATATTATAGCCATGCAATTGTCTGGACAAACTTTTCAATGAGAATTTTACTTAATTTAGAGTACTATTAGTTTTGTTAAATTTTAATTATATTATTTTAATAAAGGCCATTAATAAAATGTAAATCATATAAATAAATATATTATAATATTCTTTTAGAAATAATGAAGATAATAATAACATGATAAATGGAACTTTCAATGAACTAGTATATTATCATGTTTGGAGTTAAAAAAATAAAACAATGTTGGAAGAGATATGGGGACAGAGAGAAAAGTGAACAAGAATAAATGAATAAAGACTGACAGATAAATATGTGAAAAGGGACTTACATGTCTCTTTTTATTCATTTTATAAGGAGATTTTATTATTTTTTGTTAGAATACTAGGAAAGGAATAAGAATACCACCTTCCACCAGGGATTCTTTTTCCCCAGACTCTATGTTTAATATTCCTAAATCCTGGGAATTTTCCGAAGACATAAATAACAACCCAAACACTGGAATTTAAAATTTTGGAATATGATTGTTTCCCTACTCACTTCAATGGCAATCAATGAGAGGCTTAAAAGTGTTTGACAAAATTTCCCACTAAACTATTTATTTTTATTTTTTTCAATTATAAAATGTGGGAACATAAGAAGCGGGAAGTGGGGTATGAACTCAAGACCTTTATGTCTTGAGGCCTCAGCCTTTGCAACTAGACCAATGCCTCGTCCGTAAATTCCTGCTAAACTAGATGAGTTACTTACTACTAATTAATCAGGTTTCATCATAATTCGGGACTTGTACCAAATCCTGATTAGGTCTTAGCATCTTAGATGTGATTTATACTCACATTTTTATCAGGTACCGTATCCATCAATATGTTGTAACATTTATAGCCTTAGGCAAAAAAAATTTACCTGCTTAGAAAGCAATGCAAGTTTCTCATGTAATGCAGTTTTTCCTCCATCAACCTGGGAAGCAATATCATGTGTATTATATGATGCTCCCATTGACTTCAATGCTGCACCAACAATCTCTCTTGGTGAATCGACCATTGAAATCTTCCCTGCAAGTTCAGGCCGCCACAAATCAGCCCAGTCCTGCATGTGCATGTACAAGTCCTTTGAGATTGAAAGTTGAAAGGATGATACATACATATATCAGGATAATGCATGTTTATCATGTCATGATAGAGACAAGGAACCGAACAACTACGGAGGCCACATTATAGGAAGATGTCAATGTTAAAATCAGTGGAAGGGAAAAGGCAATGACATACCATCCGAGACTTTAGATGTCCAGGCATACATAGGGAGTTGGAAGCAATATAAATCAAACAATGTCAAGTTCCAACTTGGACAGACCACTTTGTTGAGTTGCTATTAGTTCAAGTGATTGCCAGAGGTACTAACATAGGGCACAAAAATTAAAAGAAAAAAAATACTTGTAGATTTTATCTGGATTAGGGCGGGGGCGGGGGTTGGGGGGGGGGAGTACAGTAACTGGGAGAGCAAAAGAAAAGAGAGGAGAGTACAAGTAGTTACAGTGTTTGGATGGTTAAAAGAAGCAAAAGAAAGAACATGGGGGATAAAATTGAAATTTGAACCTTCAATCATGTTCTTCTTTGTAGAAGAATTTCCAAAAGAAGACCTTAGTCAGTACACAAAATTGAGAAATTTGTTATAATTGCCCAAAAACTATTATTTGAGAAAAGTGTAATATTTCTGTGGGTGGAAAATGAGAAATAATCAAGAGTACATATACATATACGAAAATAGGGATTGCTAAGCAAATCAAATTAACTTGGTCATCAATTATGATATACGAACCAAAGCGACACAAGTACCATTGATTTATTTATAACAACAAAAAAGATCATATATAAAGAAAAAGATATAATCCAAGTGTGCTAGACATCCATCCATCAAATTCTAAACAAATAGGTTACTCAAATCTTCTCCAACACCTAATATTATAAGATCTAGAATTTGGTATCAGCAACAGAAATTATGAAATTCATCTGCAAACGATAAATAATATGTACAATGTTAAAGCCGTAGTCATCTAGGCTTTTAATTTTTTGTGTTTAAAGATCTAACCAAATGAAAAGGCTTTAGAGATCATTCACCTCTATAGGAGCCAATTTATGCATTTGAAATTTGCTTTTCTTATATGCTATCACCATGCTTCCCCACCGGTAAGGGGCTGCCCATATTTGACCATTTGAATCCAATTTTCCATTGCTACTCCTGCGTAGATATACCTGAGATTTAAGTAGATCACTCTTGATTCCTACGTAAAAAAGAATACATAATTATAGAGAAGAATCAGAGGAAAAATAGAAAGAAAATTAAATAAGATTTAAGTGGAAGCAATTCATAAGATCCAGAATAAGAGTAAACCTTCTCACTAAAGCTCAAAATCTTGCCCATAAGTACAGACACACATGAAGGACAATGGATTTGGAGTTTAACTTATTGAGTCAAAAAAACTTATTATACTTGAAATAAAATCTTTAAAGAGAGTGAACTTGCATGAGTGCGTACATGTGTTTCTTTGTGTACAGATATGATCATAAATGTAATGGTTTCTTTTACCAATACATATAAATCACAAGGAATATTAGTAATCGTTCAGTAAACCACTATTCTAAGGTATTATTAAATAAAAGAAACCATTTTAACTTATCGCAGAATATACAATTGCAAGAGTTAGGTTCAACTACTAAAATTTACCAAATAAATATGCAAGACACAGAAAGAGTGGGCCAAATTACCAGAAAGAGTGGACCAAACTAGCTGAATTCTTTCACCAAACATAGTCAAGAAAAAACACACTTGTTATAAAAGATAATTATGCCTACCTTCCACTTATCAGTCAAGTTTCTAAAACAATCCTCGTCTTCTTTCCCTTGCATGGGTTCGATCATACCCTCCTTTATAGCAAAGCTGAGCCAAGAATCACCCAGGGTAACAAGATCAGCTGACACAGCAGACTTTGGATTAATGGTTCTGCGGTTACATGGCATACAAAGTTCAGAAAAGATATTCTGAAGGCTTTGACGGGATTCTAGGCGTACCCTCACTCTCTTTCCTTGAGATCGCATGAAATCCTGCAATGCAAGAAGTCAACAAACAGTTAACCATGAAAGTGCATGTGTACAACGAAAACAAGGAGAAGTATAAACAGAAAGGTGGTATACACCCCCAAGAAAAATAGAGATAATACAAATGACTAGAGGAAAAAGAAGAGCTTCCCCTTTTTGTTCTTTTCCTTCCTTTATTTATTATTAATTTTTTTTTTGGGGGGAGGGGATTAAAAAACCCCAGTAACTTCTAAACTTTCCCAGAGTTTTAGTTTTGCACTCCAATTTTCAAAAGTTTGGATCCTGCTCTCGATCTACCAATGTAGAAAAGTTGCACACTTTTAAGGGTATTATAGTCAATTTTGATCAAAGACGGTCAACAGAAGTTATTCCTTTTCTTCTAGTCCTCCAAAATATGCCAGTTTCAAATTGGTCCCTATTTTTTGAATTATTCATTTTATAAGGTTCTAACAGTAAATTGTAAAATTTTGAGGATTGAATATAGATTAACTAATGTACTGTTATATCTTGGACGAAAGGATATGGTTGAAGATTTTAAAAATTAAGGGTACAAGCGCCTCTTTTTTTGTAGTCACGGACACGACTGCGCCATGTTTTTAAGGGAAATTTTTCTATGAACCCTTTAGAAAATAATGTATTTGATATATTCAAATCCAAAATTGACTAAAACACCCTTAAAAATGGTCAACTGATAGTCAACTAACCACTGACGAAGCGACCACGTGGTTAATGCCAAAAACTTGACGACAGGGTACCTCTCGGTATTTTTGATTTATCAAGGGAAAAATTCAAACTTTTGAAAGTCTGAGGGCAAACCCAAAATCCAGGAAAGTTAAAGATTACCGGGTTTTTATGTTGGGTTTTGGCCCATATTCACTCATTAGTTTAAGGATTACTAATTAGGTGGGCTCCTAATTAGATACTAATTAGGTTAAGAATTTGTGATTAGGTAAATTACTAATTATGTGAACTCCTAATCCTTTAGCTAAAGGTTTACTACTCCTATATATGTGTCTTCTATATTGTTTGGAGTAGTACAGCGAGGAGAAGCTAATGGATTGGAGGAATCTCCATTACATTCTTGTTTCTCCATTACAATGAGATTATGCGCTCGCCTTACCCGTGGATGTAGGTCAGTTGACCAAACCACGTAAATCATTGTGTCCCTGTATCACTTTCCTTTCGTTATATTTGCTTGTGGGCTAGAATTGGAGAAGATTTATTTCCTAACATTTTAACCATTTTTTCCCTGTTGTTTTTTTCTTTCAGATGATGCTAACTTGGATAAAATATAATAAACACAGAGAAGGATAAAGAGATGGAGCATACCTTCAACCATACAGGAGGGAATGAGTTGGAGAGGGCAACAATTCTTAGATTAACTGTTAGAGCATATGTTTTAGACTTCCACCTCTCAAATCCTGCTTTAATTTCCTCATCTTCAGCATTCTCAATATTTTTGGATTTTGCCAAATTGCCATTTTCTGCATATTCACATATTAATATTTCAATCCCATAAAACCATCAAGTTATTCTATTGTGGAGATCCTAAAAATGTACATTCAAACTAACACAAGTTGAAATAAGTGTATAGAAGCTAAAAATAAGAAAACTCTGGCTTTACAGTGTGTGATTTTGTGTTTTTATGCTGTCACAGTGTCATTGTGGATAAGCTAAATTTTATTCAGTGTGAGACCAAATTCATGACACTCCAATAAACAAAAAGGCCATTCGCTTACAGTGAAAAATGTAAACAATTGAGACAATAGTGCTAAATGTGTCCACATAAAACTTACCAAACAATAAGATGCTCACAACTAGCAGCCAAGATCTGTAGAAACGGGTTTCGCTCTTTAGCAAAACCTCACAGATTGTTCGCCTCTCTACTATGATCATAATTAAGGAAAACATAGCATATTTCTATTTGGTTTACAACTTAATCAGAATCATGAGAGGCACAAATCAACAAAAGTATCACCAATCTCAAACCCGAAAATGATAACTAATGCTCAGGACTCCTAATAACCAATTTCACTCTTTAACAAAAACTTGCACATTAAATATTCAACCTTCAATAATTTATAAAAGCACGGTATGTTTTAACTATCTTTTCCAACTCAAACGGCGCTCTAATTTCGTCTCGAAACCTACAAATATTCTTTAATTGAACCTCCTCTCCTATATATTGTTTTTGACAGGTAATAGAACATATATCTCACCTAGGAAATCTCACCTTATAAAATCTAAAACATCAAATCACCATTCTGAAGAAACAAGACATATTTGAAATGACAATAGATGCAAGTTGCGGAACGAAAAAATAGCCTTCAGGGTGATAGCTTGAACCGCCTTGAAGTGGGATAGATGCAAGTATTTAGGTAAAGTAGTTAAAGCACAAAACAAAGTGCAAGCTACAAGCTCATTACCCATGAAGCAAACAAAGTTAAAAACATGGAATTCAATGGCGCAAAAAGTACAGAGCAAAGGAGAAGTGTATTTAGAGAGTGGGGGCAAAGCAATAAAGTACATTTTAGTGTAGCAATGCAAGAAAAGGGAAGTGGGTTCTTAATACTTAAAAAGTTTATTTCATTACTGAAAGAATCAAATAGTTAATTTTCCAATAAACAAAAGAAAGTCTCAGATAATTGGATATGGAGCATCATATTTGTTGCTGGTAGAACTGGTGACTTGAGATAAATGCAGTGTTATCAATCCCAGATAGCGGCGCGGAGCGGCCGACCCCGAAAACGATATAGCGGGATAGCGGATAGCGGGAGCGGCGCTATTTGGAATTCTATGCAAATAATTAAAAATATATATTTGAGAATACATGAGAAGAAGAGAAGCATAAGTTTTTTTTTTTGTTGCTGCGTTGAATAGATGAGAAGAAAAAGGAGCAGAAGGTTTTTATTTGCTTTAAGCTGCTGTAGTTTAGGTTTAGGGGGTTTTAAGGTTGTTATTATCATTTTGCCCCTATTTTATTTTATTTTAATGGGAAAAAAAGACTTTTCAATGATGATCCAAATAGCGCCGCTATTTCCGCTATTTGAGCCGCAATAGCGGCCGCAATGGTCCGCACCCAAAATCCGCAACGCTATTCAAGATTCATAGTGGCCAAAGGCCGCTCCGCTCCGCTATCCCGCTATCCCGCCGCAATTGACAACACTGGATAAATGTACCGCCCTCCCCTCCCTACTTTGATTCTCCTGCTACCATCTATGATCTACCAATATTCAAATTAAAAGAAATAGAGCCAAGAGATCACGATGCAGTTAATTATTGTGAAAGGATACTAATAATGGAACCTTACAATACTCTGAGATATATAGCACTGTCAAATGGACTTGACGTCCGCGGACCTATCCGGGTCTGTTTTATATGGATGGGACTTGGACTTTACATTTCAAGTACATTTAAAAACGGGTGTTTTGGATACGGGTCTGTTTGGATGTGGACCTTGTGAATCGGACCGATCCGCAAAAAATACATCTCCAATCATAATTCTAAAACTAATGAGTCTTATGATTTTGTTTATTTTTTATTTGTTCTAGGTTATTTAAATGCATATATAATTATAATATATATATTACTCTTTTTCTTAAAACATTTTTTGTTGCAATCAAAATGTAAGATTTCAAAAATGTTAGATTTCTATACTTGTAAATTCATATCTATTTCACTATTTGTTTTAAAAATTAGAGTATTAATTTAATAAATCTTCTATATTTAGTTTGGATGATGGATAGTTATTAAATTAGTGAACCCACGTACCGATCCGTAATCCGCGTACTTTAAGCGGACTGATATGGATCTAGCATTTGACTGTCTGCAAAAAATGGACTAAATACGATCCAGTCAGTTTAAAGTAAGTCTGTGCGGACTTGGACCATACTGGATCAGTCAGCTTGACAATACTAGAGATATAAGATAATAGAACATATCTCCACATATATTTACTGTGTCCATCATCAAGAGGTTTTTGGTATCTACCCCATACACAATACAAAGGCCAGTGTTGTCAATCGCGGATGGCGGATCATGGCGGCAAGCAAAAAAAATGTCATAACGCTATAGCAGACGCTATAACGACTAATAGCAGACACAATAAAATAATGTAAAATATATATATATAATACAATGCATAATCTAAATAAAAAGCAAAAAAACAACAACATGAATCAAACAAATAACTCAAAAGTCATTAATCAACCATTACCTAACATATCTCGTAAGTCATAACTCATAACATAACAAGAATGCATAACTCAAAAGTCTCCCAACACGATAAAAAACGAAAACCAAAACAATACAAGAAAATTCGAGAAATCAAATTATACTCTCCCTCTTCCTCTTCCTCTTCCTCCCCTTCATCTTCTTCAATATACTCATCCTCCCTGCTAGGAACATATGCAAATCCTTCACCTTCTTCTCCATCTGAGGGGCCATCAAAATCAATATCAATATCTTCCATATTTTCATCTATGTCATCATCTTCAAATTCGGGTTCTTCAACTTCAATCATTTGCTATTTTCCTTTTCTACTCGACGAAGCAATTCCTCTACCTCTACCTCTACCTCTTTTAGACACTCTTGAAGTAAGATGTTGGTTTCTTTCTTTTCTTCTTTTGCCTCCTTGTATTTACACTACGCTCTCCAATTCCTGAAATCCTATAAACATCTCTCCATAATAGAGGATCATCTCCCTCAAAAACCCGCTCATCTTCTACCTCACCATCATCTCCATTTGACAACACTGACAAAGGCCTAGACTAATGTGGTAAATGTCACGAAATTTTATAAATAATTTTGAGAGAGCACTTGGTTGTACTACAATATAGCCCAATTGACTGCTTATTTAATTTTTTTTTAGGACAAAAATAAAATTACATACAAGCACAAACACATAAATGCAAAATGAAAAAACTACTTCCTCCGTTTCAAAATAACTGTCAATTTCTACTTTTCTTGTTTCAAAATAATTGTCAATCTACCTTGTATATAATATATTCATTGTTTTATTTCCTTTTTTATACATCATCATTTTCTCCTTTTTGAAGTCAAATTCTCCCATTTCTAACAAAAAAAATCAAATACTGAGCTCTAAATTACAGTGTGAACACAGATATATCAGAAAAATTATAGTCACTTTTCCAGCTGAATTTACAAGAATTTTATAAAAACCATGTACATTGTCTAGCATTGATAGGTATTTTAACTTTTAACTAATGCTCCCAAATTAATTGTCCCAATTTGCTTTTGGTATGTCCCAAATTAATTGTCCTATTTCTAAATCAAGTAACTATTTATGTTACTTTTTCCAATTTAACGCTTACCTCCAACCTCATAATATTTAATGCTAGTTATACAAGTTCAGATAGTTGTTGGTAAGTTGAAAAATATTGAAGTGTCCATTAACTAGTTAAAAATATTATTTATGACCATTTTAGATATTTGCCCATATTTTATCGTATAATTTACCAAAACATTAATACTCGGCACCGTGTATTAGACAATTGGTATGATTCAGAGAAGAAAAAAAAGAAGAGAAAAGTACCGCAAATCAAAGGAAGCTTAAAATAAAAGATTACCTTCAAAGGAAGAAGCAACAACAGTAGGTTGAATGGGTGGTGACGAGGCAAAGGCGCAGCGATTAAGTCCTAAACCAAGCAAGAGAACAGAGGATACGGCAAGTTTTCGGGCAATGTCTCCGGCCAGAGGGAACGGCGGCGTCAGACTCCGGTTGTCGGAAGTAGTAGAGAAATTCGCTGAGAGTCTAAATCTAGGGGCTTTTTGGCCGAGAGATTGAGGATTCGAGAAAGGGATTAGATATAGGGAAGAATTGTTAGGGTTTAAGGAGAGTGGGATTGGGATCAGCGGAGAAGAGGTTGATAGTATTGCAGACGACATCTTGGAAGGGTATGGAATGGTAAAGAGGAATTCAGTGATAAGTAGGAAAAGAAGCAATGGAATTGGAGAGCTTATTATTATGGAAAATTCTCATATGCACCATGTTTTAATAGACTAGAAGTACAAATTTATACATATTAATAAATTTTATATAAGATAATAAAGTTGGGACGGAAGGTTGAGGAGGCGACATGTGGCATATTGTTGAAGGAACCCAAGAGGGGGGGGGGGTGAATTGGGTTTTAATAGTTCTTGCAAACTATTTCCAATTTAAACAATGATAGTGCAAGTTTAACAAAAGCTAAAGCAAAACCCAATGCAAATCACAAGATAAGAGATTTAGAGTGGTTCGATTCACTAAGAATCTACATCCACTACCTTGAGCCACACCCAAGGATTTCACCAACTTCACTAAGAAGAATGTGCCCACACAAAGTAGGACTTTACACTAGTGGCTAACTCACCAAGAGTTTTACAAACAACCACTATAAACAATTGCCCACACTAAGTAGGACTTATACAACAATAACCCTATCACTAAGAAAGGGGATAAGATGAAAGGTTTAGAGTACAAAGTTGTTCACTCTTCTAAGTGAAAGATATAATACCTTTGAAGTACAACAATTGTAGCTCTTGAACATAAGAAGCTCACTCTTTGTCTTGCTTTTTGAAATAACACTTTGAATGCTTTAGATCATGACAATGAAGTGTATTTTGCTTTGAAAGTGTTTTGACTTGATGAGAGATCAATGAATATTTGATATGCAAGCCTTAGAATGTTTCTCTAGCTTTGGAGTATTTATACATTTCAAATTTGGCTGAAAATCGAGTCTCCAACGGTCAAAAAACGGCTAGTAGAAACAGAGTTCGGTTGACCGAAGCTCGAACTCGGTGGACCGACTTTGGAAACTCGGATGACCATCAAACATCTCGGTCGACCGACTTGTGGTTCGGTCGACCGACCCTGGCCTTGGTCGACCGAGTCCTGCAAGCTCAACTCTCTGTTTATGCTTCGGTTGATCCGAGAAAATCTCGGTTGACCGACTTTCCAGATCATGAGAGATGATGTTTAAACACTTGTTTTCAAGTCTAATGAAGTCTAAAAGGTTTTCCCAAAAGGTAACACAAAAGAACACTTGGAAAACTTTTCTAAAAGACTTAACTATGAAATCAAAGGCTTTTTGTATAAGAACACATGTAAAGATCATTTCGAAACTTAAGCCTTTTGAAAACGTGTTTATGAAAACATGTATGCAAGACTAGAGTGAAGAGCTTATGTTCATTTGAGCATTGGTTAGAGCTTAATCATAAAGACCAATAAAGACAAAGCTAATCTAACCAACCTAAGTCTTCAATCTTCAATCTTGAAAGATAAGCCTTGAATAGTATGACTTTGAATCTTGAACATGGCTTGATTGAAGTACTTAGAGCTTCCATATTGAGTTCCAATATTCTATCACATAGATGAAAACATTAGACACAAACATCAAGTGTTTGTCCATTATCAAAAACCGAGTTCGATCGCCCTTAGGGCTAACAATTGTTACATGCGGCACAATCATAAACTTACATGTGGCAATGTTGTCATTAATTTTCTCTTCCAAATCAACCTTCCATGAGCTATAGACTTCAAGTACAATCTTAAGTTTCTATGGAGATAAAAACTTGAGTTAATAAATGATGCTATAAATTTCTGCAACAATAAATACATACACTTATTATAATAGAAGTTACAAAACTCTTCTACTACATTCAGAAATTATGAAACAAAACCATGAATCGGTCATAAATGACTGAATTCTTTGAGATCTACATATAACTAATAAACTTTATAAATATGAAGATATATCCATTAGCTATAAAAATCTAAAATCATATAGAAAGACATAGTTCATATTAATGAATCTATAACTATCAGAATCATATGAACAGAAAAAATCAAAATGTATACATAATGCATTTTGAGAATCTTAGAAAGCGAGAAGGGTACCGCACCGATCACACGGAATTTCCAATGAAAAAAATTGAAAACAAAAAAACCAGCAAGGGTATTTGGAAAGGTCATGGTATTTAGAGAGTTTTTTTTACCGTTATTCATCTCAGAAGAATTGCTAAAGCCATAATTTGGGTAGCAAATATGTCACACAATTCTGCTCATATAGTTTGGATCAGTAATGTTATGGTATGATAATTGTTTCATGTATTGCTCATAATTCTGCCACAGAAAAAACATTGTGGATCTGGAAAGTCATGCAACAATTGAAAAGAGTATTGTTTTAGAGCAAGCAACAAATCCCTTTTCAGTAACAGGAACCAATTATCATACAATAGCATTACGATCCAAAAAAGAAAAGGCCACCAATTCAACATACTTATACAAGGATTCAAAGAAAACCAGACAAATGCTAAGAACCCTTTCAGAATAAAGGCAAAGCTCAAACCGCCAAAGAAGATAGCATTGATTTTGCGAAAACTCCAAAAAAAAATCTGAATATCAGAATATGAGATATTGGATAACAATGTACAATACATTCTTAGTGGATAACTTCAATAATATGTCATGTTGGATTTGCAATGATCTGAAACTGTGATTTTTTTAAATTTTTCTTCTTTTAAATCTACAAGAGAGTCACACCAGAGTAAATTGGAGAGATGGGATTTTCACAACCAAACTTAGCACTATCCGGCACAAAATTGAGGAGGAAATTTCAAAATAATTGGAAAAATTACCAATGGCAGTAGTTGAGTCGATGATAGCAACAAATTCCAATCAAATGATGTTTATTTCTAACAGTCTTCCTGCAGTGATCATTGCTATTTTTTACAGGAATTTCTGCAACTGAGAGATGAGCATCTAAAGGAGAAGAATGGAGAGGGGAAAATATCAATGGTAATTTCTACCTGTTGTTAATTTTCTTAATCCAAAAATTGCAGAAATTAAGAAAGGCAGAGGAACGAAAATGATGCTAGGATTTTTGGAGGAGGAGGCGGCGGCTGAAGGTGAGGCTAGGATTTTTGGAGGGATTTTTCTACACGTCCACGTAAATCATGTGGTACAGAATTTGTCACATCACTACAAAATTATCTCTGTTCTCTTTCTGTAGTGATGTGGTTAATTATCTGTAGTGATATGGCCAATTCTGTACCACATGATCCAATTGACCTGGTACATATCAGAACTATCCAAAATTTGGAGTGTTGTATCTTATTTTCCAAGGTTTTGAAACTCGGACTGGGCATCGACACTAAAAAGTTACTGGGTCACGGGTCACTGGTCGGACCGGTGCTCGGACCGTCATCAACCCAGTGACGTCATAAATATTAAAAATATATATAATATGTACTTATTAATAAATAATAAAGTTAATGTAAAATTTTCCAAATAAACATCTTGTTGATATAAACTTGGATATTAACATTTCTTATTCTTAGATATCTAACAAAATTTTATGTAAATTAATTTACATACAAAATATTCTACAAAATGTAAATAGAATTACACTTATTGATCAAGAAAAAGAGGAAAACTTTCATGAAAATCACAAAGAAAAAATCAAATCCACTTCAACCTCCTCAATCCAAGCAAGAACACTATTTAACATTCCAAATAACCACAATATTTAAGAATTCAATCACGGCTCACAAATCCTGACAATAAAACTCAAAATAACAAAATCATCCATTTAGTCTACAACTCTAAATAACATCTCCAAACAAGCTAAAATCACAATCATATATTGGGTCTTTTTTCCCTTTTTTTTATACAAAAAAATTAAAAAAAATTTAAAAAAATGCATTTTGTGAGGTTTTCCCAAAACCGTTCCGATTTTCGGGTCGACCGGTCCGACCGGACGGGTCAATGAAATTAGAGCGGTTTTTAGCGTGTATGAGTTTTTGCACCTAACCGGACCGCTCGGGAGGTCCGGTTCGAGTTTCAAAATCTTGTTATTTTCTTCTAAAAAACATGGTCTTTTATGTTTCTGACAGGTGTGTGTTGGAATTAATACTCATCCTAGTTATCAATTTATTTTAGGAGGTGATATTGCCAGAGTAATAAACATCCTGCAGAGCAATTTTGTGTCGAGGATTATACTACCCTTTCTATCAATTAGTCAAATCTTTAATTTTATTTTCTCCCCCAATCTTCTCTTTCACACGGAAATGTTTCCTTACTCTGACTCTCTATAGACTTCTCTCCTCTCTCTCACACATATCTTTGAATTAAAAAAAAAAATGTTCTGCAAATTGATCGAAACGGAGAAATCAAAATAAAAAACTCTCATACAATCGAATAATAAAATCACCAGGAAAAAGAAAACAATTCACCGATATTTGGGACTAAATTGGTCCAGTGCCCATTAGGGATGGCAATGGGGCGGATTTCTAAATACCCCAACCCGCTCCGCGTTGTTGATCTGTTGACCTGCCTCGTGACCCGCAATGGGGCAACATTTATCGCCCCATGCCGTGCCCCGTCTTATTTTTCAAAAGTCATATAACTATCATATATTTTCTTTTCCCAAGTATAATTACCATATATAAAAATTTATATAATTAGCATTAATTTTCAAACGGGGCTGGGGCAGGGCGGGACAAACATCATATCCAAACTCGATTCGTTCTGTCCACAGGGCAGATTCGCCCCGCCCCGCCCCTTTCTTAGTACGGGGCTGAGCGGATCTGCCCCAAACATCATTGGGGCGAGACGGATCGGCGAGGCACGGACCAAATTGCCATCCCTAGTGCCCATCCTTGCATCCATTCCTGGGGCACCATCAACAACTAAGAATTGGTCCTTATGGTATTGGGCTAGGGATACACACAGCACACAGTACACATTTTAATCGCTCAATTTTGTGCAATGAAACATTGTTGAGGTTGCCATTTTTTTGGTCACTCGGAACTAGCTTTCAAGGATATTTGAATTGTGAATTTCGTGAAGATAAACATGGATTTGCTGTTAACAATGCATCTCGTGCTTCTCCGAGCATGATATTCATGTATGTAGCAGAAGATTGTGAAGTTTTTTTATTATTAAAATATCCACCCGCCCATGACATTTTTTTGGAAATCACATCTCAATTGGTTTTTCTTTCAATTTTGCAGGAAAAATTTGCTGCATAAGGGCATACGGACGAAAATAAAAAGATGAAGAGGGCATTAGGTTAGCCGCAAGAGTGAATGAAAGATGGATAAGAGAGGAAGTAGGAGAGAATATTGGGGGAGAGTGTAGATATATTAGGAAAGCAAATATTAAAGATAAAGATTTGATTGGTTGACTAAAAGGTAGTATTGTCATTTGACACAAAATCGCTCTGGCAGGATGTTTATTGCTATGGAAATATCAATACCCATTTATTTTAGCCTAATTACTTTCATTATTTCACATTTTTTTGATATTTTTTAGTCATGATGTATTTATGGACTGTCATTTTCAGCCTTCTGTCAAATAATTTGATAAAAATATATCAAAATTACTGACGTGTACAAATGTAACTAAAAGCCTCTCTCTTCTCTGAGAACAAAATGAGAAAAAAGTATAACGTCCTCTTTTGAATTAATTGCCACTTTGGTAATCAACGTATTAACGCTATGCCACTTCCATCATTTTTCTATTTTTTTTTAACTTTTTTTCATCCTCAAATTATTTTCGAACCGCCAATTTTATCCTTCCGTCCAAAAAAGGCCAAGAAATCGTCAAAAAATTATGACGTGTGATAACGTGCTCATTTCTTTCTCTCTCCCCGAAGGGCAAAAATGTCCAAATAGAGAGATAACTTCATCTTCCAGTGTTTAGTCATTCTTTTCCCACCATCTACATTTTCCCCCAAAATTGAGAGCTATAAACCCTAAATTGGACATCAAATATTTCATTTATTCATTTCAATTCCTCCATACAAGGGTCATTGATAGTGATTTTTCTGGGTCATAATTCAAATCATTTTGGCAATTGAATTTCAATAAAGATTGTTTGTTTGAATTGAATGAGAATAACAAAAAATTTCTTGAATCAGAATTTTGTGTTTCTGATATCAACTCAGATGATCAAAAGTAGTAATTTCTTATGGGAATTACTATTTAGTCTTTTTTAGATCAGTTTTCAATTTGGGTATTTTGAATTTTTCTCTCACTGGTCAGTAGTACTGTTAATCAAATTGAAAATCCCCGAATTGTTCTGACTTCATTTTGAGCACCTCAATCTTGTCCTTTCACCATATATTTTCTAATATTCATATACCCTTTTTATTATTTCCCAGTTTTCTTCAAAAATTGGTTTTTTAAACGAATTGCAAAGCCCTGAATTGTTGTGATTGTGATTTCTCTTTTGAGCACCCCTATATAATAAAAGATCAATTCTTTTGGGTTGTATTTCTAGTTGGT
The DNA here is from genome assembly GCA_026122235.1 of Vinca minor. NCBI lineage: Eukaryota > Viridiplantae > Streptophyta > Magnoliopsida > Gentianales > Apocynaceae > Vinca > Vinca minor. The sequence goes on along the minus strand of JAOCZM010000161.1, from coordinate 38,711 downwards.
AATTGTGAGGGACCGTGGGAAATAATCGGCTGAATTTTTTAAGAAGCAATATAGATGGGTTATTTCTAGAATTTGGGATTGGATTTTTGTAGTGTCCCCTGGATGAGAATTTGAGCTCTGGAAGCTTTTTTGCTAGTGTGGGGGTAGATTGGTAAAGGGGTTGTTAGATCACCGCACATGAATGATGAATCATCAACGGGATTTCATTCCAGAATATGCAGACTTGTGATGTCTCCATGGTCGCGACTTGAGTAGAAACCTTGGATGCTGATTTTTGGTTCCCCAATTGGTGCCGGAGAAGAAGAAAATATATATGGGCTTTCGGGTTGGCGGTGAGCGTGTTCTAGAGATTTTAGGTGGTGGCGATGGTAAGGAATGAAGGGAAGGTAACCACTTCTTTTCTTCTTGGCATGGCAAGTCTGCCGGCTATCCATGGCTAGCCGGCAGCCCTACTCGACGAAGAAGATGAATAGAAACGTTTTTGCCCTTCGAGAGAGAGAAAGAAATGAGCCTGTTATCACACGCCATCATTTTTTACGATTTATGGGCATTTTTTTTGGACGGAAGGATGAAATTGGCGGTTCGAAAATAATTTGAGGATGAAAAAAGTTAAAAACTAGAAAAATGATGAAAGTGACGAAGTGTTAATACGTTGATGACCAAAGTGGCAATTAATTCGCCCTCTTTACCATCCTCTTAGGTTTTGGAGTGTATCTTTTCCTCAATGTGAAACCGTTGTTTTTTTTTCCCTTTCTAATAAAAAAACACTCAATTGACAATTACTATAACCGGGTTTCAAAAGGAAAAAATGGGAATTTACCCTTAATTTCTACTTATTCTTTTTTTTTCCTTTTTTATGAAACACCCTTGATTTTTTTTCCTTGCTCAGTGAACACATTTTATTTCAATCATCATAGTTTTGCGAGATAATCAATATTTATGCCCCTTCAATTATTTTCAAAAGAAAGTTATGCCCCTTCAACTATTTTTGTTTAATTGATGTTTTTTTTTTTGGTGGAAAAGTTTGAATCTTTTTTAATTTTAGGAGATGGTTTCTTTCTAATTTCAATTTGAAGCAAATAGGTTCTCAATAAACCTTCATATATAAGATGAATTGAAGAAGGGGATTAGGGAAGAAGATGAATTGAAGTACGGAAATTTATGGACAAATATGCCCCTAAAATTTTGACCATGTGTGTCACACTCCGTGACTTGCGATGACCGAACAGTGCGTCGTCTTCCAATGAGACACCGAACCCTCAAACAAAAAGACTAAATTCCCAAAATAACACTTCATTACATACTTAAAAGATTTGAATTCTTACAAAGGGAAATATAAGTTCTTACAATCCCAAAGAAAAAACAACAAGTCCAAAAGATGAAATAACAATTAACTATTACATCAAAACATATCAACCAAGCCTCTCCTCTATCCATGGTTCATCAACCTGTTCTGCCACTTGCTTACCTGCAAAATGTTAATAAGGGATGAGCCACTAAACTGCCTCACTAAGGTCCCAACACCCTTGGGATGAAGCACCGTTAGACTCTAAAATCATATTCCCGATCACCCAAAACCATGTGAAATCAATGCATACTTTTCTTGACTTGAAATACACTTTAAAACACTTGAAATGACTTGCAAAATGCTTTACATAATCAGAAATGAACAAAAACAAAGTTATCAAAAACTGAAAGCTCCGGTCGACCTAGTTGAAACATTCCAAGAAGTTCGGACTAAGGAAATAGCACTTCGATCGACCTAAGGTCGTCCGAAGCACTCTGGTCAATTGGCAAACCTCACCGGTCGACCGATATCGACCACCAGTCATCCGCAATTAGCCCAAGTAATTTACTTCGTACGATCGGTTTAGTCTTCCGGTCGACCGAACTGATCTGTCGAGGTTCAGTGCATAGCAAAACATTACATTTTAACATTGAAAACACATGAAATTCTCAGGGTTCTAGCCCCAAAATCGCTAACTTCATATAACAGATAAACACCTAGCACATACAAATCTTCTACTACACTTCTATCTACTAAACTTGCCACTTTCTAACTTTTGTTATTCTTCTCATATGTTTAATTTTTTTTAAGAGCAACAGATTGTTTGTCAATATATATACAGAAGGTTCAATTGCATGATCAAAGCATGCAGCGGAATAAGAAATAAAATTATGGTTTTTTTTTAAATTCTAGTAAAGATGCTTGATCTATTGCGTACTTCAATTAATTTGAAGGCGCAATATAAAAACGAACTATACAAACTAATCTTGTTACTTGCGTTCAATGCAAATTGGTAGAGCTTCGTACTGATAGCTTGTTATAATATAAATAGGGGATAAAAGATTTAGAGAGAATAAAATGATTCTGTGTATATCATTATGTGAATCAAAGCCTCTATTTATAGAGGTTAGACCCTAGGGTTTAATGGGTCTCTAAGACTTCTAGTTTAATTATATACATGTATTTATAAATTTTAAATACTTTTCTTAAATTATTAAATAACATGTATGTTATCTTCTATTAAAGAAATGTTATATAATCTACGCAATGCGAGGACTAACCACCTGGTATAGAAGACCGAAATATATAATAATTAAAAAAACAAACGGAGGTATGGTCCGTATGAACTCGGGTTTAGAGGAGGAGAAGTGTTATATGTTGAAGTTTCGAAAGAAATAATCATATCATATATACAAATCAAAGTAAATAACAACTCGCGCAACGTGCAGACTTAAACACTAATATAAGATAATAAAGTTGGGGTAGAATCTTGAGGAGGTGACACGTGGCATGATGTGTGACTTCCACGTGGCAAGATTGTCATTAATTTTTTTACCTCCATACCAGTGTTCCATGAGTTGTATACTTCAGCTTCAATAATAAGTTGCTATGAAGATTAAACTTCAGCTAATAAATGATACCATATATTTCTACAACAATAAATAACTACATTTAGTAGTATAGAAGTTACAAAAACTCTTCTACTATATTCAATATATGAAACATATAACTAATGAACTTTATAAATATGTAGATATATCCACAAGTTATAGAAATCTCTAATCATATAAAAAGCTACCGATAAAAGAAATAGCAATAAGAAATATCTACAAGCAGAGCACAACAGAATTCCAAAAGACATAAAAGGAGTATTTGAATGATTTGCGGTACATTTAATTTATCAACCAGAATTTGAGAAGTCATGACAATGGAGGGTTTTATTCTTTTAACAACAAACTCTTCATTGGATATCATAACTCAATTTTCATTTATTAACATCTTATCTTTTCTGCAATTCAAAACTGCCATTCAAATACCACATAATATACACAAATATGCAAAGAGATCAAAATCATAACATTCATCTCTTAGGTATCCAAACACATATATGAATAGCATTATTTCAATAACAAAAAATGACAAAATTTGCACACTTAACAATTATTAGGAGGTTTTCTATATAATTTCTACTATTTTTTTGACGAAGACAGGAGCTGCACCGAGATTTTTAAAAATATTATTAAGTATAGTAAATTTTATATATAGTTCGGAATATTTTATCAGTTTCGCCCCCCTAAGAATTTTGTTTTTGTCGTTTTATATGTAATTCGACATACTATTGCAGTTTCGCCGCAACGCTAAATTCCTGACTTCGTCCCTGCTTTTATTGTTTCTCGTAAAGGTTTGCATATTTTTTAAACTTTGTGATCATTTTTGGCTACCAACATTAACGAAACATATTACATGGCCAACCAAAAAATCTTTCCAAGACGAACAACCTATCAATAGTGAAATCTGATAAGAACCTAATAAGAATACGTATCTGAGTCTCAAGTTTCTTCTCTGTATTTTTTGAAATTTTCCTCTAATCAATCTAATTTTATTTTGGTTTTAAGTTCCACTCTACCAAAAAAAAAAGACTAATTGAAGAACAACACATGAAGAGGTGGGGTAAGGCCAAGAATCATCTGTCCCAGCTTCATGTCCCTATGTGTGTTCCCACCTATTAAATTGCGCCACCTGTACACCACTCAAATTTGTTAACAGCCAACGTTAAGGGAAATTGGCGAAATAAGTACTCAAACAATATGCGTTTGGCGATAATGGTCCCCGTTTTATTTTTTTTTGTTTTTAGGAACATAAACAATTTGCGTTTGGCTAAAATGGTCCTTCCGTCCATCCCAGCTTAATGTCAATCGTTAGTCAACCAAAAAAATAAATGAAAAATAGCAAAATTAAAGGGTATTTTGGGGAAAAAAACTGCTTTTATTTTTTGGGAAATCGAGCGAAATAAGTACTCAAACAATACGCGATTGATGATAATGGTCCCCATCTTCATCCTCCCTCCCTTCATCTCATTCTCTTCTTTCTCCTTCCCTTTCCACCACCCTTCCCCGCCAGCCGCACTCACCACCCTTCCACCACCAATTCCTTGTATTACCCCCTTTATCTCCATGCCCAAAATCTTCACAAAAAAACCCCTATTAATTCACCCAATAAAAAAGAGCACTATTGAATTCACCCAATAAAAAAAACCCTATTGAATTCACCCAATAAAAGGGATGGATGATGTTTGGTGGGTAGAGATGAAGGTTTGGAGCGTGGAGATGGTGGTTCTCGGGAAGAAGGAGATGGGGGTTTCGATGCGGGAGTGGAGAAGGTGGAGAATGTGGTTTTACTTGAAGAAGGAGATGGTGGAGATGGAGGTTTGGTAGCTGGTGGTGGTGGTGGCAGTGGGGAAGTGGAGGAGGAGGGGTGGATGATGTTTGGTGGATAGAGACTGAAGGTCTGGAGGGTGGAGACGGGTGGTTCTACTTGGAAGAAGGAGATGGGGGTTTCAGTGGGAGTGGAGAAGGTGATTTTACTTGAAAGAATGAGATGGTGGAGATGGAGGTTTGGTAGTGGTGGTGGTGGTGGCAGCGGGTGGTGGTGGTGGTAGTAGTGGTGGTGGTGGTGGTGGTAGTGGTGGTGGGGGTTTGGTAGTGGTAGTGGTGGTTCTATTTTTTAGGGTGAAATTCCCAAATTAGCCCCGGTTCCTAAAAAGGGTTTTTAAAAAAAAAAAAATTAATTTTTACCGTAACTGGGATGGACGGAAGGACCATTTTAGCCAAACGCAAATTGTTTATGTTCCTAAAAACAAAAAAAATTAAAACGGGGACCATTATCGCCAAACGCATATTGTTTGAGTACTTATTTCGCCAATTTCCCCAACGGTAACTATTACTTTATGTTAACTTCCACCTAGTTTTTCTCTTTTTCAATTTTAGTGGGACCCACAATATCTCCTCTCTCTCTAGAGTTGCGCCAGAAATCCCTATTTTTTTCAGTCTGGTTTCTATGCGGAACAGTCATTTTTCCGCACCTGCGAACAATTGGAGCCGTTGGATGAGATTTTGAACGGGTCAGATCTGGAAAGAAAAAAGTTGCGACTGACTTAAAAAATAAAAAATTAAAAAAATTTCTCTTTCCAAATCTGAACCGTTAAAAAATCTCATCCGACGTCTGCGATGACCGTCCCGCATAGGAGCCGTGAGCTTTTTTTTTCCTCTTCATTTTACTTTATTATTCAACCTGAAACTTTTCCATTCTTTCTCTTTCTTTCTTTTTTTTAAAATAATAAAGTAAGAATAAATTCTTTAGAACTCATAACTCATAACTCATAACTATTTCTTTTTTTATTAAAGTAAGAATAAACATCACTTCAATTCCCCATTCCTCTGTCATGTCAGCGCTACCGCTTTACGGAATCTCTCTTCGGTGTCCTCTTTTTGTTCTTTTCCATACTTTCCGTATTGATTTCTTGATTTTGAATTAGAATTTGATTTAGAATTTGATTTCTTCCAATAAGATAAGATTTGTGTGGTTTTGATGCGATGATTTATTTTTTGAATTGATTTCTGTTAGTAGTGCCCTAGTACCATTAGCATATGTTGTACGTTGTGACTAACATGAGACAAGTCACATCGGTAGAGTCATCACAAGGCTTCTTCCAAGCATCTCTCTCAGCTCTGGGGGCGTTGTTTGCAGGCTATTCAGGAATATCCGTATCAAGAACGTATAGCTTTCTTTTCTGCTTAAGGACAATCCTTAAGTTGTGAGTCCAATCAAGGAAATTGGACCCACTTAGTTTTTCCTTCTCAAGGACGGATCGCAATGAATTGTGTGAAGTGTCGATTGTCATTATCTACATTAAATTATTTGCAAAGTTATTAGTTTGTGAGCAAAAACCTTTCCACAATTTCAACACTTGATAAATAGTGGAGAAACCCATTTTACGATAGTTATAGGTAAGCTTTGGATTAACACCCATAATTAAAGTAAAATTAACAAATGAGAATGACATCCATATGTCCCGGCTATATCCCATTTTATGCCCTAGGCTCAAAACTATTTTGGTAGCCTAGTTAAGTCGAACCATGTCTAAGCATATGTAAATCACTATTTTCCCATCTCCTTTTGCTTAGATAACCACTTATCTGTTGCTTTGGCAAGCAGACAAAATGATGATCCAAACTCAAGGAGTGCTTAGGATATGGTAGGCATTTTAAAACTTAATTAAAACATTTAGTTTGTATAATATGTTAAACCTCATAAGACAAGAATATAAGCATCTCATACAATATATAAAGCATAAAAGTAAACGTGAGATAGCATGGCCTAATCCTATGATGACTCCCACGAGCCTTGTGGGAGCCAAGGGTCAATCTAAGTCAATATCCATCACATGGATAAAGTCTTCGATCCAGCATCCTCCAGTCTTGTTACATAATTGCATGACATACCCAGCCTTCGATGTTAAGTAATCAAACTAATCTAGAAAAGCGATTACAATTTTACAAAATTGGAAAAACGACTCGCAGACCGTATTATAAAATTACAACCTAACAATATGTAAAACAAGAGGGGTATAGTAGGCCATGCTATTCACCATGCTAAAATTCACATAAAAAATAATAAATACGGTGATGAGTACATAAACAAAATCTAAGGCCAGCGAGACGCAGACAGCGGTCCCGCTAGTCGGTTAGCAGGCGGGGGATCAAGGGGGCAGCGCCCCTGGAAGAAAAATATGATTCTTCATCTACTCATCGAATGAGTTTTCTACACCGATTTACCCCTCAATCGCCTAACATGCATAATCACCTAAACAGTTTATGCGGTTTGTTAATCAGATTAACGACAAATTCATAAACAATTTATGCATATAATCGAATTACTGACAGAATCATAAACAGTTTATGCATATAATCGAATTAATGTAACAGAATAATAGAAACATATCAACATGATCAATCGATATCAGTTTATGCATATATCACATATATCGAAATCAAAGAAATAATCTTTTCTGTTTTTCACACATACACATGCCAAATCGAATTTGATACGTGTTATGATGTGATTAACAATATCGAATTCGAATAGTATGAGCAAGGCTCTGATACCACTGAAGGATTCATTGGCAGAAACTTGCTCTAAACACCCATGAGTCCTCTCCTGAAGGATCCGCTCATACCATAGGAATCGAAAAATACGAAAAATCACTTACATTTTTCGGCTAAAGTTTATGTTTTTCCGAATGTGTGCTGCTGCCACCAAAGAGCCTTCCCTTATGGAATTGCTCCCTATCGGTATCCACGTGACGAAACGAGCAGCGAGTGCTAGCTCTTTGTTTCTGAGGTTCGGGAATCTAGAGAGAAGAGAAGGCAGATTTCGGGAGTGTTTTAGTTATTGCGGCTCAAGCATTGGTTAACCTAGGGTTTCAACCAAAATAGGTTTATATAGGATGTGAGAGTTTGTTCCCATAATCAACTCTCACGTCCTCAACCTCTTTCGGCAATGGGAGTCTATAACTCCCACGTCCCCTAGAGTTCTGCTAGTAGTGGAAGTCTTTATCGGATAATAACTCCCACGTAATCCCAATTAAAACCAAAAACCGAAAATACCCCTCATTCGCTCTAATTCGAAATAATAACAATTTTATTATTCTCAGAAAATAAATGTCAGATACAATGAACCTAGACACATTCTAGATTCATTGAATCTGGACATGAAACTCGTTAACTCGTCTATGCGTGTGACCGTGTAGGTTCATATCACAATGGCAATGAAAACACACTTAGGAGTAGTGTGAATTCATAAATCACAAGCGGTCTCTAGCATGACATTGTGACTACCCAGAGTGAATGAATGTACGATGGAACCTAATATCAATCCACCATTTAATCCCTTTGTCTCGCGATATCCAAATTAAGCATAAGGCATGGTAGTCGCCACCCTTATAAATCTTAATTGTATTTATGCTCGAACTCCAGGTGGACTGTTCCAACAAATAGTATTTAATAACCACTTTATTAAAAATACATTTGAGCACGGCCATGCATTTAGACAGTCTTCCCTATCAAGAGGCATATGGACATCTCTCTCTAATAATAGAGAGGGGCAAATCCCTTACAATGTCTCTCACATTCAAACCATGATAGGACACTACATCCGATCATCAGTCGTATTGATTACTCGATTAAAAGTAAAGTCCGACTGAGTCAAAACATGGCTCCATTCATACTAGAATCAATGGAGACATAAAGTCTAAGGATTCCAAAATAGTATTGAGAAAGTAATACTTATGACTAAGGACCATGAAGTATTACTTCTCTAACGGATCACGTCCAATACAATGTATCTCTATATATTGCATCTATGATATGATTTGTATCCATTACAAATTATCAGTAAAACATGATCGTCTAGTTTTATTTAATTGTAAAGAACATTACATAAAACTAGGGACAACTAGAATAGTAATTGCATAAGCTAATGAGTTTTACTATCAAATCACACATTTGATGTTCAAAAGCAAAATTAACTATTCAGAGACATGCTCAAAAGAAATAAAAACGTACAACATATGCTAATGGTTCTAGGGCACTACTAACACAAACTTCAAGGCAAGCAGAGTTTTAGTCAACTTAAAATTCCATTCTCTACTAGATTGTTTCAAGCCATATATAGATTTGATTAGCTTGCAAACATGATTAGTAGCAGTTTGATAACCTGATGGAGGTACCATATATATCTCTTCTTGCAATTCTCCATGGAGAAATGCATTATTTACATCCAATTGATGTAAATACCACATTTTACTTGCTGCCACTGCCAACAATTCCCTTATGGATGTCATTTTTGCTACTGGTGAAAATGTGTTGAGATAATCAACACCAGGCTGTTGGGTATAGCCTTTGGTAACCAACCTTGCCTTGTACCTTTCAATGCTCCCATCAGAATGTAACTTAATTTTGTAAACCCATTTATTACATATGGTTGTTTTTCCTATAGGCAAGAGTGTCATGATCCATGTATGATTGACTTTCAATGCTTCATAGCATCCCTCCAATGCTTATGTTTAACAACTTTTGTATAAGAATGTGGTTCCTGCACAACATCAAGAGCAAATACAAATGATTTTTGTTTTTGGTGCAACTTATCATATGAGATTACCTGATTAAGGGAATGAGGTGAAATAAAGTTAAGAGTATGACAATCAAAATCCTTAAGATATGAATGGACATTTCTCTGCCTTACTGGTCTTTGATCATGAAACACTATGAGTAGAATACTAGACTTAAGAGGAACATTAAGCTGAGGAGAAATGGAACAATGAGGGATTGAAGAGGAGGATTTGGAATGAACCAAGGATTCTGGTGTAGGCTTAAGAGCAGGTAAATCCGGGAAGGATGAAATATCAGTATTAGAAAATACTTCATCAAATGACATTCCAAAATCCTAATACAATGAAGAATCAGTAGGGGAACTATGATCAGAAGAAGGATCTGTTATGAAAGGAACGACATGTTCTAAGAAAAGAACATCTCCAAAAAACTGAAGGGTATCAAGATCCAACAGAATGTAGCCCTTGGAAATGGATGATTGACCTAAGTACACACATTTCTTTCCCCTAGGGTCAAATTTTCCCCTTCCATGTTCCACAGTACATGCATAGCTTAAACATCCCAAAACCTTAAGATGTTCATAGCTTGGTGCTTGAGAATATAATTTCTCAAAAGGTGATTTATTCTGTACGGCAAGAGAGGGTGTCAAATTAATCAAATAAGCTACATGTTTCACTACATAACCCCAATAGGTTAAAGGAATGTTAGATTTGAATCTCAATGATCTAGCTATGTTCAAGAGATGTTGATGTTTTTGTTAGAGGAATAACCGGGTCATACACATAAGCGCAGCGGAAATAACTTTGACCCACCTCTATCAGGATATTTCACGAGTAAGTACCTACGACTATGGGATAGTGTTTTACCTTATATGGATGCTAGAATGGCTGAAACGCTTTCAGCGGTTTGTTGTAACGAACGGAACACCACGCTTGCAGGCTCCGTCTCTTCCGGTATCCACTCGATCTTCCGGAGATGGTCTTCTACTGCTTGGTGCTAGCCAACGGCTTGTAGAAGCTTTGAAGACACTCTTCAATGGATAGAGTATGAACGACCTTTTCAAGAACAAGAAACAAGCTTTCTAACTTCTTTTCTATTAGCAAAAATGCAAGAAAAAAGTCCGAAAATTTGTCTTGTCTTTTTTCTCTCTAAAACTCACTTTTTCTCTCTATTCTCTTAGCTTCAAAAGGCTGGAGAAAAATGATTAGAATGATAGGAAAAAATCTGAATTTTTCCTCTAGTCTATCAAGAGAGAGTGGGAGTGAGATAATGGGGAAGTGGGGAGATCATGGAGAGAATTACTCCTCCACTCTCTCCACCACCTCAACCACCATCAAGAGGGCTGAATTTATGTCTAACATTCCAGCCATAAGGTCGGTCCAAACGGGTCGGTCGGCCCAATCATATTGGTCGGCCCAACCCGATTAAAGGCCCAATCCAATCCCGGCCCGGCCCGGCCCGAAACCCAATCGAATTGATTGATCCAAATGGGTTGGTCGACCCAACCCGATTAAGGGCCCAATCCAATCCTGGCCCGGCCCGGCCCAATCGAATTGGCGCACCTTAGATTAAATGTACTCCAACAAGGCCCAATCCATTGATCTACGAGTGCGACTCCAAGAGGTATCTATGATGTTGGGCCGTGACATCATATGTCACGTGTAATGAGAGGTATCTAGCAACGCATCATTACCCCCCAATTCATAAATATCTCGGTGATTTATCATAATCACCACATTTGACATTTGTAGTTAAATCCTTTTTGTCCTTGATATCTAGATTGAACACAAGTCATGGAAAAGTCACACTTGTATTGTCCAATCTTTTAGTTTCTTGATTCGCGAGTAGACTAATCAAATGACATCAATATCTTATACCGATTCATTTGTTCATGGCCATGAATTAGTCGACTCCACTGCAGGGCCCAAGATATCGCTCCTTCTATATGGAGGGACAAATCCTTTCGCATCCCACTCATCCCGAACAAGATTCGTGATATACCCAATAAATGCCTTTATTGCTCACCCAGCTACTGGGATAGCGTTTAACATTATCAAAGCATAACACTAGCCATGCAAGAACTCTTGTGAGACCTCAAGTCGAAGGATCTCATATACAACCTGAGCCAAAATTTTGAGAAACACCGTTGACTATTATATAACAACCCATGGTGTGTTTCTCATGTCGGGTCTGGCTCCAAAGATAATGATTCTCTAATCATATATACCTATGTGATGATCCGATATCTTATATCAATCACTCGCACATACTAGTCTTGCGCATTATTATTGTCCTCGAAGATTCCAAAATAATGTTCGACTAGGGACGCTTTGTAATAGTATCTCATAACAATTATAAATACTATTCCAAGGACATATTATTTATTTATGTTGTTAAGAACGCAAAACATAATGAATAATACTCGGAATTAATTGCCTTTTATTCATCAAAATGAAAAATTACATTAAATACTGGTACAATAATCTCCCACTTGCACTAAAGACCCAAATTACAATAAATGGTCTTTAGTGGCATACTAATGACTGCCTCTAAAGATCAGCCCTCCGTGATATCTGGATACCCATGGAGCTAGTGTGACGATCATGCCGCCGCTGCGACAGTGGCTTCGTCGCTGGATCGGCGACATTGTCTCGCCGAATCTACTCTACATATATGCACATCACCTCTCTCTATAATCTCGCGGATTAGGTGAAATCGCCGTAGAACATGTTTGGGACCTCTCGGGTGAGATCTAGGTTCCCTAGATTGTGAAATAGCCCCATCGTTGTCACAATAGAGGTCTATCGGCTCGCAATACTAGGAACCACATCGAGGTCTGAAACAAATTTCCCGATCCAAACCGCCTCCCTTAGCCGCTTCACAAGCCGCTATGTACTCTGCCTGTCGTAGAATCTGCGATGGTCGATTGCTTTGAATCGCGCCACCACAAAGACTTCCATTCAAGTTAAACACATATCCCGATTGCGATCGAAATCATCTCTCGCTGTTTGAAACTAGCATCGGTGTAACTCACTTACAACGAGCCTCATCCGCCTTCTCCATAAATCAAGAATGTATCCTTAGTCCTTCGCAAGTACTTGAGGATATTCTCGACCGAGATCCAGTGACGTTCACCGTAATTAGATCGGTATCTCGCCGTAACGCTTAAGGCAAACGAGACATTCAGGGCGAGTACATATCATGGCGTATATGATGGATCCTATGGCGTAAGCATAAGGGATCTCTTTCATGCGTTCTAATTCGTCAGTGCTTTTAGAACACCGCTTTGTTCGATGCACATGCATTTCATGTGCCATAGGACAAAGGCCCTTCTTAGACTCTTGCATGCTAAACCGCTTTAGCACCTTGTCTATATATGTACTCGACTTAGGCCAACGAGTCTCCCCGGATCTATCTCTATAGATCTTGACTCCCTGAATATAGTCGGGCTTCGCTTAAGTCTTTCATAGAAAAACACGTACTCAACCAAGCCTTTGCGGACTTTTAATGTTGGTATGTCATTTCCAATGAGTAGTATGTCATCTACATACAAAACCAGGAATACAATTGAGCTCCCACTAACCTTTTTGTAAACACAAGGCTCATCCTCATTTCTAATGAAGCCAAACTCACTGACGGCATCATTAAAACGGATGTTCCAAATCTTCGAGAAGCCTCGCTTGAGTCCATAAATGGATCTCTCAAGCTTACATACTTTTCCAAAGATTCTCTGGAGTGACAAAACCTTCAGTCGTGTCATATACACATCCTCATCTAGTTTTCCATTAAGGAAAGCGGTTTTGACATCCATTTGCCGATTTCGTAGTCATAGTAAGTCGCAATAGCAAGCAAAATCCGAATGGATTTGAACATAACTACAGGGGAAAAGGTCTCATCATAGTCAATACCATGAATTTGTTTGAAACCTTTCGCGACTCAGCCGCCCTTTGTACGTTTGTACATTCCCTTCCATGCTCGGTTTTAATCTTAAAAACCCATTTGCACCCCTATGGGAGTTACTCCCTTCAGTGGATCAACCAAGATCCAGACTTGGTTTGTGTACATGGAGTCCATTTTAGATCTCATGGCCTCAAGCCATTTCTCGAATCGGGCTATTAATTGCCTCGCTTTGTAGGTTGAAGGTTCATCGTGATCCACAAACATAACATCACCATGTTCTGTTATGAAAAATCCAAATTTTTCCTGGGAGGTGGACGACTGAACTCTACTGCACTCACGCAATTCTTGTGTTTCTTGAATCAAGTGCTGGCCGCACAACCGCTTTGTGGCACTCGCCGCACAACAACTTGTGGAGTCTGTCTCAATTTCCATCTCATCATTAGTGCTAGTTTGAGAGTCCGGAACTTCAAGCAAGTTCTACGCTACTCCCACTTGTGTTTCTAGAAACAAATTCTTTTTCTAGAAAGACTCCCCGTAGCGAGCAACAAACACTTTGTTCTCGTTAGGGATATAAAAGTAGTATCCTTTAGTTTCCTTAGGATAACCTACAAATATGCACTTTTCGGATTTCTGAGCCACTTATCGTAGGTCGAGCGTTTCACAAACGCTTCACGACCCCCAAATCTCGAGGAAAGACAACTCGGGACGCTTCCCAATCCATAACTCGTATGGCGTCTTTGCAATCGATTTAGATGGAACACGGTTAAGTGTTAAAGCCGTTGTCTCTAGTGCGTGTCCCCAAAAGGAATTGGGCAGTGCTCGTGTGACTCATCATAGAACGAACCATATCTAATAAGGTTCTGTCTCTCCTTTCGTATACACCATTCCATTGTGTAGTAGTCGGAGGAGAAAGTTGTGAAACGATTCCACAAGCTTTTAGATAGTCACAGCAATTCTTGACTCAAGTATTCTCCTCCTCGATCGTATCGAAGAATCTTAATACTCTTGCCAAGTTGGTTTTCTACTTCAAGTTTAAACTCTTTAAACTTAGCAAATGCTTCGGATTTGTGTTTCATCAAGAACACATATCCATACCTACTGAAGTCATCAGTAAAGGTAATGAAGTAGAGGTAACCACCCCTCGCATGTATATTAAAAGTGGCCACATACATCACTATGTACTAGTCCTAATAAATCATCAGCCTCTCACCTAGCTTAGTGAAAGGTGATGCTGCCATCTTACCCAATAAACAAGATTCACATCGATCATAAGACTCAAGTCAAATGATTCTAATAGCCCATCTTTACGGAGTTTGGATATGCGATCTTTGTTTATGTGGCCTAAGCGACAATGCCAGAGGTATGTCGGATTAGAATCATTAGTCTTAATCCTTTTGGTATTTATGTTTAAAATTGGCATATCAAGGTCTAAAATATATAGACCATTAATTAAAGAGGCGCTTGCATAAAACATATTATCCGTAAATAACGACAATCGTTGGTTTTTGATCGAAATCTCAAAACCTTTCTTGTCCAAACAAGAAACCGAAATAATATTTTTTAATTAAACTAGGTACATAGAAACAGCTTTTCTAAACCCAAAACAAGCCCCGAAGGCAAAGTAAAAGTACAAGTCCCTACAACTAGTGGTCGCAACACGTGCTCAGCTGCCAACTCGTAGTTCCACTTCACCCTTTGCCAACTCTCTACTCTTTTGCAGTCCCTCGCACATTAGTACAAATGTGAGAACCACATCCAAGTATCAAATACCCAAGAAGTAGTTGTATTTAAATTGATATCAATCATATTAACATCAATAACATAAATACTCGAGCCTCAAGCAAAGAACAATTGCTTTCTCATTTTCCAGCCTTTTTTTGTTGCAAGATAGCTCTTGCAGCTCCTTTTCCAGTTGACCCTTCTCACCACAAAGTGATGACAGATAGAGTCTTTGGCAACACCACCCTTAGGCTTTCAGAGCATTGTTGAAAGTTGGTTTGCTTGCCCTTGGACTTACCTTTCGGTTTGCCTTTGGGTTTCGCAAAAACCTTTCGCTTTTGCCCTTTGCACCATCAAGATGGTAGTCGGGCTTGGACTTGCCTATTTCCTTCTCTGCAGCTCCCTCAAAGATATTCAACAATTCAGTGCAATGGCTTGTCAATTTCATTCATATGATAATTTAGAATGAACCGACTCAATGATTCAGCAACGATTGCAAGATCAAATCAGCCGACAACTTCTTGTCCCAAAGGAAACCCCGCTTTTTCAAGGTTTTGAACATAACCTATCATCTTAAGAACGTGAGTTCCCTACCGCATTCCCTCGTACATTTTGCACCGAAAGAGAGATTTTGACACATCGATCTCTCCCGGCGCGCTTTGTCCCCTCGATATAGTTGCTTCGGGATGAGCCAAAGATCTCATAAGCCCCCCATGTCCTCATGTTGCTTCCGAAGCTCGCAGTTCATGGTGACAAGCATGAGGCTAGACACATCTAAAGCATCACTAACATGCTTCGATAAGCGCCCTATCACGGCCAAGCGCGAACCTCTCGTATAGCAGAATAGGCTGCTCCAAGACATACAGCTTTTCTTTCATGCTTCGAGAACGATTCTCAAGTTCTCGAACCACTGAGGAAGTTAACTCCTCTAATTTGTCCTTCTCAAGGACGTAACGCAGTTGATAGTGTTTGGTTTGAATTTGCCATTTTTCTACAACAAAAATATGCATATACAAAAGTAAGTACCGATTAAAATCATTATTAGGTCTTTATCTTTTAATGATTTCTCCCACTATTTTCTTCGAGTGAATAACCCTCAATATCAACTCTGAAAGTTCGTTAACTTTCTAGCGGGCCAAGATCCATATTTCACCTCGCTTTCGAGTCACTTTGGCTGATCGCCCAAAACTTAGTTATTTAGGTAGGCAACATTTGCCAATTACATCAAATTATGTAATTCTTGGTTAGTTGAGTGAATAACATTTATTCAAGCGTATCATTATACACTTTTTCTCAACTCTTTTGCCTCTAGATCCTCAATCCATTTATTGAGATAATCCAAGTAATTAGGACCCTAAGTTTTAGCCGATGGATATCACAACTTATCCTTCGCGCCTCACCCTGGGATAGACATGTATGCACAGCTTTGGCATGTCCCATACTTATGTCGATCTAGGCCTCGACGAGGGCCAAACTTAGGAAGGCACTAATTAATATTTTAAATGAGGGATTTTGTTTTTAACAATCTCACCGTAAAGCATAAATAAAACAGCTTTATGCTTATATACATATGCATCCAATACATAAAAGTAAAATGCAATAGTAATCGCTAAGATCCTATTCGGTTTTTCCAAGCCAATGGAAAAACCGTGAAGTCAATCTAAGGTGTGAAAAGAAAAACATCTATTCTACACCGCCTTGACCTTCAGCTTGGTTGCCTCCATATCTTCATCATCTCAGCTGTACCTTCTCCTAATCTAGAATTACAAAATTTCTAAGGAAACCCTCGAGTTACATTCGAGTGGATATTCAAAGGAAAAATTACAACTTTTGATATTTAAAAAGACACGATACGCAGATCGTATTATAAAATAAAACCAACAGTGGTAAAGGCGATTACTATGCATCATGCTCAATTAACATAACAACTTATGAAAAATAATGAGCAAAACAAGAAAGTGAACATTTCATATTCTCGCTCGGGTTCGTTGACCGGCCACCAAGCTCTGTCGACCGAAAAAGTACCGAGAGTACTCGCCGACCAAACAGCACTTCGGTCGATCGAAGACCAACTCGGATCGACCAAGACCAACTCGGTTGATCCGAACCTAATACCATTTAGCTATCAGTCTTGCCTCGGTCGACCGAAGATGAGTCCCTGTCGATCAAGTGACTGAAATCGAGAGTTTTTCCAGCTTTTGAATGACTTCAAAAATGGAAATTCTCAATGTATATACTTACAAAAAGTCTGGAAAAAGCATGTCATACATGGTTTTAACAACATTTCTAGCAATCCTAAGGCATGCATAACATAGATTCAAAATCTATAAAAACACTATAGCACATTAAAGTCAATAGGGTACTCGTGAGTGGCTCGATACCACCGTTAGAGGAATAACCGGGTCATACACATAAGCGCAGCTGAAATAACTTTGACCCGCCTCTATCGTGATCTTTCACGAGTAAGTACCTACGACTATAGGATAGTGTTTTACCTTATATGGATGCTAGAATGGCTGAAACGCTTTCAGCGGTTTGTTGTAACGAACTGAACACCACGCTTGCAGTGCTCCGTCTCTTCCAGTATCCACTCGATCTTCCCGGGAGATGGTCTTCTATCGCTTGGTGCTAGCCAACGGCTTGTAGAAGCTTTGAAGACACTCTTCAATGGATGGAGTATGAACGACCTTTTCAAGAACAAGAAACAAGCTTTCTAACTTCTTTTCTATTAGCAAAAATGCAAGAAAAAAGTCCAGAAATTTGTCTTGTCTTTTTCTCTCTAAAACTCACTTTTTCTCTCTATTCTCTTAGCTTCAAAAGGCTGGAGAAAAATGATTAGAATGATAGGAAAAATCTGAATTTTTCCTCTAGTCTATCAAGAGAGAGTGGGGTGAGATAATGGGGAAGTGGGGAGATCATGGAGAGAATTACTCCTCCACTCTCTCCACCACCTCAACCACCATCAAGAGGGCTGAATTTATGTCTAACATTCCAGCCATAAGGTCGGTCCAAACGGGTCGGTCGGCCCAATCATATTGGTCGGCCCAACCCGATTAAAGGCCCAATCCAATCCCGGCCCGGCCCGGCCTGAAACCCAATCGAATTGATTGATCCAAATGGGTTGGTCGACCCAATCATATTGGTCGGCCCAACTCGATTAAAGGCCCAATCCAATCCCGGCCCGGCCCGAAACCCAATCGAATTGATTGATCCAAATGGGTTGGTCGACCCAATCATATTG
Source organism: Vinca minor (assembly GCA_026122235.1). Taxonomy (NCBI): domain Eukaryota; kingdom Viridiplantae; phylum Streptophyta; class Magnoliopsida; order Gentianales; family Apocynaceae; genus Vinca; species Vinca minor. Next base: position 20,395 of record JAOCZM010000161.1, on the reverse strand, counting down.
GTCGGCCCAACCCGATTAAGGGCCCAATCCAATCCTGGCCCGGCCCGGCCCAATCGAATTGGCGCACCTTAGATTAAATGTACTCCAACAGTTTTCTCTCAACAAGACCATTTTGTTGAGGGGTGTAAGGACAAGATGTTTGATGATGAATTCTTTTTGAAACATAGAATTAGACATTATGATTTCTGTCCCATTATCAGTTCTAATGGTTTTTATTTTGGTGGAGAATTGAGTTTCAATGAAAGTATAAGTGGATAAAACAATATGAGATACAGCAGATTTGGATTTCATCAAGAATATCCAAGTGAATCTTGAAAAATCATCAACAATGGTTAGAAAAAAACTTTCTCCATATACAGTGAGTTCTTTATAGGGTCCCCATACATCCATATGAACCAAATCAAAGCTTTTCTCAACAGTAGAAGTTCTAAGTTGATAAGGTAGCCTATGCTATTTTTGCCACATGGCAAACAATACACTCTTTATTCTTATTAAAATTACCAGCAGGCAGATGTTTAATGAGATATAACCTAGGACTAGAAAGGTGTCCTAATCTATAATGCCTGATTAAGTCCTCGACTTCAGAATTGTATTGAAGTGTAGAAACATTGGGAATTGAATTCTGGTTACTGGGAATAGAAGAACATATAGAAGATTCATTATTAGAAAGAAAAGGAAGATCGGAAGGGAAGAAAAAATACAGGCCTTGCCAAGCTTTAGCTGTCAAAATCTTCTGAGAGGTTGACAGACCCTGTATCAAACAATGATCATAGTAATTGATCACACAACAATCATTCTAAGAAGTAAGTTTTGAAGTAGAAACTACATTAAGGCTGAAATTTGGAACAAACAGTACATCTTTGAGAATCAGATTAGATGCCAATTGTATAGTTCCTTTTAAAGTGACAACAACATACATTGAATTAGGCAATTTAATGAAAAGATTATGAACAATTCTTGACTCTATGAAGAAATTATCAGTGCAAACTACATGACCAGTTGCATCTGAATCAAGTATCCATGTATGAGTCTTTGAGTTGAGCATTATACCTGTTGGAGCATTGAAACCTCCATGGTCAATGGCTGCAACTAGAGCAAGTTGATTGACTTGAGGGCTAAACTCTACTCCACCAGAATATCCCGTGGACATGTTTTTAAACATATGCATCGACAGCTGCTGCTGCTCCACATTAAATCCATTCAGATTCCCATTCTGAAACAAGACCAAAGAAGAATTGTCATTTTACTGATCATAGCAGTTATGTAATGCAAAGGCAATTGATCAAGGAGATGCAACATGGATTTGAGTCTAACTCAATCCCTCAAAAGGTACCTTAAGAGGGGGAGGATTACCCAAGCCTTATATATTACAAATATGCACACAAACTAGTCGATGTGAGATATTTAACACTTTTATATTCACAACTACCAGTAAATATTGTTAGCATTTTTTTTAAACAAAGTACCAGCCTACTATATTTGTACTTAATATATATATATATATATATATATATATAAAGTTCTCCGGTTATGTAGGGTCTTATTTTAAAATTTAGGACAGAACTCCAAAATGATCGAGACGACCATGACTAGGAGTAATAGAAGGTCGAAGAAAAGCTAAAACTTTTAACATAGAGCTAAACAAAGTGCAGTTTTACGGACCTCATAATGAATTTCTCCAAAATAGTAACAATGTTTTTATGATAAGATCTCTCAGCATGCACCTGTGAGCTGAAGTCGTGTAAGATTCTATAATTACTTAAAAGTGAAGGTGATGCATCCCAAATAAATTTACTCTATTAATTCAAAATTTCTCCACAAAAAAAAAAAAATAATAATAATGATTTGTGGGAACTGGTAGGAAAAAAAAAGAAACAAGAAAAGGAAATAGATTAATGTTATTTATCAGAACAAGGCTCCAATCCATCTGGTTCAGTGACGTTACGGAAGTAGCCACTTTGTGCATTTATTGTCAAATGTTAAGTCTGTCTCCTATCTATCCCCGCCCACACCCCAATTATTGGGGATTTAATGAGGTATGTTATTCTTATTGTATCAAGAACAAGGCTTAAGTTCGGCATGATAGGACATGAACACTGAAAAGCAGTCATGAATTTTTGTCTGTCTCTGAAAACAAATCAACTTTACCAGTTCTTCAACAAAACCAAAAGAAAACATATAGTAAGTCAAAATAGACTCGTATGTAGAACAATGCAACTTTACTACTACTTCACCTAGCATTTAGTTTCTCTTATGCCTATGTCATTCGGATTCTTCATTTAGCCATGCATTACCGGTATTGACACGACACAACGTTGGTGTAAGTATGGAATATGTACCTGACATGGTCAACTGTGAATGGGTACTTTGACCAACTCTTGAAAGCTCATCGCCGCCATTGCTGGGACACCCATCGCTGCCGTCATTGTGGAATCGAAGGTACGGTGATTTGAGTTTGGACGGATGAAGGAGCTTGATCAAAATTCAAGCAATAAGTGAAGGGAAGATGGAATAGAGAGGTGTATAGGAGTTGAACAAGGCATGGAATTGATTGGCGATTTGAATCTGTACTGGCTGCAAATTTGTTAGGAGAGGAAGAGAAGAAATTAGTGTTAAGGAAAGGGAAGAGACGGGGAAAGAATAATGGGAGACGACTGTATTTTTTTAAACTATTAATTAGCACATGGGGGCTTGCTTGGATCAGTACATAACAACCACGGATTTGAAACAATTTGACGATATCTTTACTTTGAAATGACTGAATTACCTGAGCTTCAAACTCTTAGCGGACTCTATCTTGCTGGTGAGTCAAGTGGCGGGCATCTTCCAATGGAGCACCAGCTATTGATGCCCCTAGTGGTTTAAACACCTGCAATAAGAACGACGACTTGCAAACTTTATACTAATATAAAGAATTTAGCAATATTGCAAAAGTTGTTAGTCGCTAGTCGGTCGGCAGACGGGCGACTAGCGACTAGTCGGCTTACCTAAATTACAAGAGATTTTTTAAATTTTCTTATCCTGTATATTATTCTAATCAAACAAAATTCCATAAAAAATTAACAATCAAATACTAGTCAAATCAAAGTACACAAAGTCCATCGATAATAATTAAATTCATTACAATAATAAGTAATAACAAGTTCAAATGCTTAAATAATTGATTTGACCAATTTTGACCGACTTTGACCGATTTTGACCGATTAAGTTGATAAAACGATTTTTACCACGACTAATCAGTTAGGTGCCGACTAGCGATTTTTTTTTCCGACTAATCGGCCGATTAGGTCGACTTTTACAACACTAGAATTTAGGTGAATCGGCTGACTTTTATAACACTAGAATTTAGGTGAAAAGCTCAAGTAACACAAGTAGTGGGAGATCAAAGAAGATAATAAATTAAGATTTATGACCAAAGAAAACTGAATGTTCTTATGGTTAAGTTCCCGTCTCAAGAAGATAAAGTTGTAGTGGATTACATAGGGGAAGAAATTGTACATATTTGAAGATACTTATTCAACAGATTGATTTAACAAGAATGCAATACTTTCTCCATCCCGAAATGAATGTCTTCATTTTCTTGGCAGAAATTTTAGGAGAGAAGTTAATAATTTGGTGTTTTGTTATTTTGTCCTTGAGGAATTATTATGACCTGGCGATATTGCCAAGATTGTTTTCATCCTGCCAAGGCAAAACCTGTGCAATTGACAAATTTACCCTTCCCTTACTCAACTATTGCTTTCTCATTAAATGAAATATTCTATTTCCCCATTCACTATCTCACTGAAGGAAAGCTTTTCTTTCTCTCCCTCACACCACACTAGGCATTTAATATACATAAATTCTCTCTTATGTGTTCTCTTGATTCTTCCCCTTCAATTGTTGAATCATCAATGACGTCATATTCCTTACATTTAATAGTAGAGTGGTTTATTCTTTTTCCATTTTAAATTGATTATGAGGCGTACAAGATAAACAAGTTGTTTTCTGAACATACTTTTTTCAATACAAGAAATAATTTTTGTTTAAACAAGTTTTTCGATTATTTAAAATTATCTACATCAAACCAATCGGATTTCATATTTTCAAATTCCAACAAGAACTTTATGGCAATGCACTATTTATTTGAACCCAAATTGTAATTATTTGCAAATACTATTTTCCAGGTACCCTTATTAAAAGTTTCCAATTGGAATAATTGTGTAGAGATTCATGATAAATCTACCGTTCAAAGTGTTCCTTGTCGTTGCTGTTAAAGGATTTGAGAATAGGGTTTATTACCTTTGGCTATGGAATGAAGCAGGGTGTTGATTAATTATTGTGAGTACAAATTAAAAGTATAAAAGATTTCATAGGTCATTGTATTTCTTCTTAGATTATTCTCAGATATATTAGAGTTTCAGAATAAAAAAATAAATGGCTATTGAAGAAAATCTCATAGTTGTAAGGGTGAAGAGATGGACAAGACTCAGCCAAAAGATAGAATTGATTGAGGAGAATGGATATATACAAGGAATAGAGAGATGAAAAAAAAAAATCTATTTAATGAGAAAGCAATAGTTGACTTAAAGGAGGATAAAATTGCCAATTGCATAAGTTTGCCTTAGCAGGATGAGAACATTCTTGACAATATCACTAGCCATTATTATGAGTAACAATTGAACTCTAAACACATCCATTTTAAGATTGTGGGCAATATTTTGGAATATTAAGAGGGACAACTATAGAACTGTATGTGAGCAATTCTTTGGAACTGTAGAATAGAAAATTAGAGAGAAAAAGGGAGAAGAGAGGTGGAATTGAGAATGTTTGAGTGAAAGCTATGCTTCTCATCTCTTTTGTATGTATTTATAGTGTAAGACATACCATAATTACAATATTACAATCAATCCCAAAGATGATGAGAATATCCTTAATTGCTAAATCTCAATTGTACAATAAATACACAATCATCATCAATCCATTTACACCCCCTCAAGCTGGAGCATACAAATTGTAGGCTTCAAGCTTGTTGCATAAGTACTCCACTATTGGACCTCTAATGGATTTAGTTTATAGGTCAACAAGTTGATTATTGGTACCAACAAAAAATGTGACAATATCGTTTGAGATTAACTTTTATCGCATAAAGTGACAATCAATTTCGATGTGTTTGGTTCTCTCATGAAAAAAAGGATTAGAGGCAATATGTAAAGAAGTATGGTTGTCACACACGAAACTTCATGGGAGGTATGCCACAAAACTTCAATTCAATAAGTAAACGCTTCAACCAGGTCAACTCACAAGCTCCAAGAGCCATAAACCTATATTCAACTTCTGCACTAGAACGTGAAACCACACTTTGTTTCTTGTTTTTCCAAGAAATTAAATTGCCCCCAAATAAAACACAATAACCGGAGTTGATCACCTGGCTGAGGGATGACCTTTGATCAATAATGTTTTATCGGAATGACCTTTGATCAAAGATATATCGCAATGAATTTCGGACTTAATTGAGAATAATATATGAACAAACCGGATGAACATCAGTTTGTAGAAAGAAAACCGAAATGACCTTCGGTTTGTATTAGAAATATTAGACACGATAGACCGGAATGAACTGTGACCGAAAGATATGAGCAAAATCGAAATGAACTTCGTTCGTGAAAATACTCTCTCACCCCAAAACAAAAAGAAAATAACAAACAAGATACAAGATAAGATAATAACAAGATAATAATATTAACAAATAATAATAATAACATTATTAACAATACATAATATTGAGTTGAAAATACTACGGGAATGAGAATGGTAGTTGCTAGTGGGAAAAGGTGGACAAATTGAAATGTTAGAAGTTGACAAAATGAAAAGAAGAAGACAACTTGTAGCGGAACAAATTTGATATATATAATCATTTCTCACTCTTTCTCCTCCTTAGAATTGAGAGAGCATACACTGTCTTTTATAGGCAAAATTTTACACTACATGATTTGAAATGCGGACTTAAAATACAAATCATTTACAGGAAAATCAAATAATTGAAACTTGAAATGATAAAAAGCAATTACAAGAAAAGTAAATAATTGAAACATGAAAGGATAAGGCTTGTCACAAAAGCCTGCACACTCCAACTTATCAGAGCTGATTTTTTATCACAAAAGACGAAATAGCATGGCTGAATTTTTTTAAGACGAAATATAATGACTGATTTACGGGCTTGTATGATCTTTTGTTTCAAAATCATAACTAGAGTTATTGTGCGGCATCCATGATTTGTAAAAATGATAATCATCATCTGAAGTGGGCAGCTCATCTGGAACTTGCTCATCTGTCCACATTTTCCCACTACCATTCCCATTCCCTCGTAGTATTTTCAAGACATTTATTAGTATTGTTAATATTGTTTTTATTATTATATTATTATGTATTGTTAATAATATTATCTTGTTTGGTATCATTATCTTATCTTGTATCTTGTTTGGTATCAGCTCTGATACCATTTTGAAAATGGGTTTGAGTCTAACTCAATCCCTCAAAAGGTACCTCAATAGGGGAGGATTGCCCCAACCATCTAAATTCCAAATAGACTCACAAACTAGTCAATGTGGGATCTTTAATACCCCACGACCAGGGCTGAACATCTAGACCGTGAACAACAATAACATCAAATGGGAGCCCAACCTAAGACTAGGGGAATCCGATACCTGAGGCGTGAGCCTTAACAATACTACTTGCATCAATAAAGCCAAAATAAAGAAAACCTCACTAATTAAGTTGTAGATTTTCAAAGATTTTTTTTTTTCAAAGCAAAACCCAAGAGTTGTTTTATTAATGGAAATTATGGTAGGAATTCAACTAAGCAGAGAACACAGAGAAGTGACTTAGATGCATGAAAAAAGGTTTCATTCAATTGCCAAGAGTCTGTATAATTAAAAACTCAATTGCCATGTCCGCCATTGTTTTCGTAAGGCTCTCTATGACAGATTTCTAGAAGGACAAAAACTTTAATAGTGCCATTGCTAACAATGTAGAAATCGCAATGTCTTATCTAACTTAATTCGTAACTTTTCGAGAAAGACTAAGCACATATTAAGCTTGGTTTACATGACTCGAAATGCTTACTTGATTTCATGATAAACTACCTGATATCAATAACAATGAAAGAACTCATAAATTACAACCAGAAATTGACTCATCGTCTTGAAGCTAGTGCAGAGAACAACTTTCTGAAGTTGGAGAACCCTTATCTGCCTGCCATAATTAGAATATTTCCATCTTTCATTCATTGATCTAGTATGAGATTGCATAAAGCACCAAAAAGCAATGTTATAGAAGTCGCTAGTCGGTCGCCAGACTGGCGACTAGCGACTCGTCGGCTTATTTTGATTACAAGGGATTTTTTACCCGATTAGAGGTTTTCTAGTCCGTTGGGAACCGACTAGCCTGACTTTTACAACACTGCCAAAAACACCTAAAGATAATAATGACACCTTAATCTAATGCTGATGAAGAATTACGCATATATAAGCGAGGATTAAACTACGTTTTTTTTAAGCGAAGCCATCGGTTGTGGTGGGAGTTTGCGTAGACCCCTACCGGTTTTATCAATAAAAGAGGATAAACTACGTGTGTAATAGGCCAGAGAAAAGGGCAGTAAAAATTTTCTTCAAGTTTTAATGAGGCGCTCTAGTGTTCAAACCCATGTTTTCAAATTTCACGTTTTTCTTTCCACAGCCAGAACGTGCTTTTAAAACCGACCTTACATCATTTTGTGGTTGCTCATAGGAGAAACTGTAACCTTCACTTTGCTTCGGAGCTAGTTAGAACCACCTCCAGGGGCTTTCCGTTTTTTTTCCTGACAGTTGCTTCGGGAATTAAAATGCTAACATAAAGATATCCCCAAGCATTAAACAATTTACCTCCAAATATCACTCAAGAGTCTTCTTAATTATAAAAAGTAGATTTCTTCACACATTATATTCTTTTGGCAGATTATGTATGAATCTTGTCATTTTATTGGCACTGTTATAAAAATCGGCCTAGTCGATAAAAAATTGCTAGTCGGCACCTAACTAACTAGTCGGGATAAAAATCGGTTGATCAACTTAATCGGTCAAAAATCAGTCAAACTCGATAAAAAATTAGTCAAAGTCGGTCAAAACGATTATTTTAGTATTTGAACTTGTTATTACTTATTATGGTAATGAATTTAATTATTATGGATGAACTTTGTGTACTTTGATTTTACTAGTATTTGATTTTTTATTTTTTATGGAATTTTGTTTAACTAGTATAAATATAGGATAAGAGAATTTTAAAATATGCCCTTTTAATCTAGGTAAGCACATTAGTCGCCGACTACACCGACTACTTGCTAGTCGCCAGTCTAGCGACCGACTAGTGACTAGAGACTTCTGCAACATTGTGTATTGGTTGGAAATTGTCCAACAAACAAACACATATGGTGAATATGCATGCTTTAGAAAGCGGCCTTTGGAAATTTTTAAGAAGATGGTATCTAGAGGACGAGATTTCAACAGTTAATTAGTTAGTTTACATTTTCTTGAAAAATTATATGCAACTTTCAATCTCCGAGAAGTGTTTATGCATTCTTATTTGATAAGAATGGTATGTGAAAGAAAAAAAATTAGATGCCTGAAATCTGTTAGACATTCGGATACGAATTTATAGACACGGGTCCGGGGCGTGACACAATGTGTCTGAGAATTTTAATAGGGAAATCCGTCTATTTAGTCCCCAGAAATTTTCGTTTAGTCCGTATAGTTCCCAATATTTAATTTCAGCTTGTAAAGTCCCTTATGTATTTACGGGCTGCATATAGAGGTTCCACCTGCGGCTGAATCAGAGCAGCCCCAAATTCATGTCATCCACGTACTTAATGAGCGGGGCATAATTGTCAGTTTTAATTTATAAAATTTGAAAAAATACAAAAAATAGTAAAAAAATGGTTATAAAACGGAAACCCCAAATTCTATTGCCCTAATTTGGAGGAACCCATTTGCCCTAAGTCCGCCGCATAAGAGATGGTAGAACCTCTATATGCATCCCGTAAACAGGCTGAAATTAAACATTGGGACTATACAGGAATAAACGAAAATTTTTGGAGAACTAAATAGGCTGAAATTAAACATTGAGGACAATGCGAAACAAAAATTTCTGGGGGACTGAATAGGCTGATTTCCCAAATTAATATAAACCAAAAAACATTACCTTGCTTGCAAGAATCCCAAACATATTTTCCATGTGATCTTCCATTGAAGCATGCGAGGTACCAAAATCTGATGCAACCCTGGTAAGATGGATAGCATCACTTTGATTCTCAATCCCATATTTGCAACAATCTTCGGCTAACTTTCTAGCTACAAGATTCAAGTTGAAATTATCCTCTGGGCAAAGAAATTGAAGCAACGTCAAAAGAAAATTGGTGGAAGACTACTCTGATCTCCATATGCTTTTTACTTGTTAGCATAAATCCTTCTACACCACGAGCGATATCCCTCTGGAAATGCTGAGAAACACAAAACGAAATTATAAGTATAGTCCATCAAATGCTCGTTAATACAGGGGCGAAGCCAAAAATTTGATGTTGAGGGGGCGAAAACTGTAACAGTATGCCGAACTACATATAAAAACTTGTAAAAAAAATGTTGGGGGCGAATTTGACAAAATATTCCGAACGGTGAAAATTAGCTCATGGGCCTCATATCCTCTCAAACCCAATTGGCAAGGAGAGGTGTTAACCCATAAGCTTATATGTTATTTGGATCTTCCTTAGGAACTCGATGTGGGATTTCATATTTCAACACTCACCTTCACATCAAGGTGTGAGTCAAATTAAGGCCCGTCGCCCTTCTTGGGTCGTACGGTGTCCATTAGAGCCCACTTTGGGCATTATGAGCTCATCATCCCGCCTAAGAGCCGGTTCTGATACTATGAAAGATAATATGGAATAAAAAATATATTGAATTGATTTCTTGAGCAAGGGAAATTTCCCATATAAAATACAAAGAGAATCCTAACTAAAAAGGAAGTTACTTAGTAATGTAACTCTAATATTGTAAACACTATAATTAGGTAATTGGTAGAATCCTATTAACATAGTAAGTCCATTATCCTTAACATAAACCAAGCAACGCGCCAATTGAATTACAGCATAAATTATCTGATGAGGATGGTGAAGTTTTTGGCAATCCACGACGTTATCGTAGACTAGTTGGCAAACTAATTTATTTGACTATTACAAGGTTTGATATTACATATGTTGTAAATATCCTAAGTCAATTCATGCAGAATCCTAAAGACAGACATTGTGAAGCAGACAATCAGAGTCGTTCAATTTATCAAGGGTAATCCAGACAGAGGGATCTTATTATCCAAGAATAATCCTGATTTGAATTTAATTGCTTATTGTAACTCTGATTGGGCGGTCTGTCCAATAACAATGAGATCTATTACAAGTTACTTTATCAAACTTGGCAATGCTCTATCTCTTGGAATATCGATCCATGGCAGAGTAAATTTCTTACCAAGGATTGAAAAGTCTTTTTTACCTCCCTGTAATAAATTGATTACCTCAAAAGCGATTTGTGAGATTTGGGCCTGGCCCAGAAAGAGCCTTCTGGGCCCGAAGGTTGTCTGGCAAAAAAGGCCGATCCACCAACTGAAGCTCCTCCACTGTGATGGGATGCTGAATTTCCAAATTTGAAGGAACTGCCTCCATCTTCTTGTGTGAGGTCAACGTGGGACCCTTTTTTGACATGGTTGACTTTGAGACTTCCAAATTTGAAGGAGCTGCCTTCATGTTGACTAACTTGCCGACCACTATGGTTCCTCCCACTCCCAACTCCGCCGCCTCTACCCCTCCAACTTGATTTTAGTGGCTTACCATAAATTTGCCAACTGTGACCAATTTTTTCACAGTAATCACAAATTGGTTGTGGATTGTAGTGCTGATTTTGAAATTTTTTTACGGCGAATGTGATTTCGGCCATGTAACAAAATGCACAAAAAACAGAATGGATACTTTGAGAATTAAAGGTTTTCTCGGCTAATATTTTTAACTTTACTCAGATTTATCAATCCAAGAATAAAAAATCGGCCAGAGAAATATTTTGATCAATGTCAAGAGTTTCTGCCGAAAAAATAAGAGAGTGGGGGGTTTGGAAACTAGCTCTGATACTATGTGAAAATTAGCTCATGAGCCTCCATATTCTCTCAAAATCAATTGGTAGGGAGAGGTGTTAACCAATGAGCTTATATGTTATTTGGATCTTCTATAGGAGCTCGATGTGAGACTTCATATTTCAACACGAATTACATATGAAATTTACTATATCAAGTACTATTTTTAGAAATCTCGGGAGGGCGACTACCATCCCCGCCCCCCTCTGTCTTCGTCCCTACCTTAATATGTGGGCTGACACTGCTCAGCCCATGGAAGAGCAGGGCAATGAGAGTCAAACGAAAACAACAAAATGTTCCCACCAACAGCTCAATGAGTTTTAAATTAGCTGCCCTAGTAGTTTTGTACAAGTTTTGAAGCTGTTGGTGATGCTTCTGGTCTGCATCATTAACCGTAAGAGCTTCATGGCCCAATTGTCTCAGAATCGCCTAAAACATGAAGAATGTTCAATCATTTTCCAAAAAGGAATATCAAATATAACACGTAAACATGGGATAGGTCATATCCTTCAGAATGGATCAGAAAACAGAAGTCACAGCCTCAATCTGTTAACCTATTCACTGAACCAAGCACTATTACTCAGCCGAAATGATATTTGAATCACCAAATGTTTGAAACTGCCATTGATGTAAAAGTCGGGCTAGTCGGCTTTCAACTGACTAGAAAATCACAAATCGGGTTAAAAAATCGGTTCGTTAAAAGTCGGTCCTAGTCGGTCAATTTTTTTGTTGACTTTAAAAAAAAAATTACTTTTCTTGCCCAAAAATACGTCGTTCTGGGCAGAGAAATTTAAACAAAATACATCTCTTTCTCCCTTTTCCATCCCTAACCCTCATTAGCCATTTTCTGGTGCCTAAACTTGGGGGGCTAGTCGCCGACTAGTTGTCAGTCTGGCGAGCGACTAGCGACTTCTACAACATTGGAAACTGCCCTTGGAAGATGCATTAATTTTGTCTTCTAAAGAAAGGCAAATTAGTAATGCTGGTGTAAAGGGTTTACATGGGGAATTAAGTGTCGATATAATAAAATCTGGACAAACTTCAAATAAAGCATCCCATCCAGTGTATACGATAATAAAATCTGGACAAACCATATAGAAATTGTTAGAAGCGGTAGGTTTGTTGCAGTTAAATTCGATAGAATCTAACACGTAATCCTATTCCCAATCAGGGACACTAACATACTTTAATTATCAATAACAGTTAATTGGAAAGGCTAAATAAATCCAAAACAGTAAACCACTGTAGAAAGCAGAAAAATAACATCGTATTAGTTAAAAATACGTAAACAGGAAATTCAAGAGAAATACACATGCGAAGATGCAAAATTCCGAGATACGTGAAAACCAAATCGTATCCGGTAACCAATCGAATCACCAGTTGAAACTGGTTTTCTTCAAAGAATATTCGCCCCACTTGCACGTGCGATGGGAGCATGGGCGAAACTCCTTGCGAGGGATAAGACGGTCCCGAGATCCGCAGCACGCGCACACCGTATTCGATCACCTCGAAAGCTCCCTGCGTTCGTCCGAGAAATCACCGAATAACAATATTACTATGAGGGATTTTGTTATGTTTTTCTCATACTTGGAAAAGCATCAAGAGTAGTATATTTATATAGGAAATGTAGCCTTGATGTTTCCAAAATTTCCAATGTGGGATTCAAGCATAAGAATAGTGTATTTATATAGGAAGAGAAACCTTGATGTTTCTAGGAGTTTCAATGTGGGATTCAAGTAATAAACAAGAATCCTCACATTTGAACCTCCAACTTCCAAGACAATTAACTATGGATTCCCACCACATAAGTGGCTTATACCAAAGTTATAATTCACTCTCCATCATGCCAAGAACACAATGTAATTGTTGTTTCAAGCTAATTCTTTGTAGACTAAAAGTTATTGAGTCTCAAAGTAAGCCACTTCCAACAATCCCCCACAAATCCATAGTATATTAGTATCCGGGATTTTCACATTAATTTGCTTTCAATGACGGTACCTTCCGGTTTGAACCACCACCTAAGTATCCAATTTATGCCCCCCGATGGAACAAGACGGCTAGAGCCTCGAATCAACCTCGATGTGACGGCGTCCATTGGTAACAACAAATTAAAAAGGCCATGGAGACAATCTTTAGGGTCGACACTTTATGGTCATGTGTCCGATCCTCGTCTCATAAGTGTATTCGAGAGAAAAACCCGCTCTCTTAGTTGCGCCCTCACAACAACACTCACATAGTTGGCAATCTCCAAGGATGCACTGCCAACATCCTGTCTAAAAAGACTCGATTCCATTCAGAGTACAAAAACTCTTACTAGATTTGCAGCTACGTACCTTTCAGGCTTACAGGAATGGACTCACAGATACATAAGTATCAATTAGTATATAAGGTGCCCGATTCACTCAACCAGCTTGTTTATACCACATTGAACCGCCTTGTGGGATCTCCACTTGGTTAGTTGGGTTGCCACTGAAGGTGAATCATTAATGGGTTTTCAGTCCCATCCCCAACCTGGATTTAAAGAATAGAGTAGTTTCTAATCCTTTTGTTAGAGGGTCTGCTATATTATCTTTGGATCCAACGAAATCAACAGACATCACTCTATCAGGCACTATTTCCCTTATAGACTTAAGTCTAACTTGGATGTGTCTCTTTATCTTTTGGTTATACTTGGTACTCTTTATCTTAGCAATTGTACTTTGACTGTCACAATGCACAGATATAGCAGGAATGAGCTTGTTGATCATTGGCAAAGAAGACACAAGTCCATACAGCCACTCAGCTTCCGTTCCAGTAGTATCCAAGGCACATAACTCAGCCTCAAAAGTTGACCGAGTTATCAAAGTCTCTGCTTTGTAAGACTTCCAGCGATGCAAAGACCGCCCTCAAAGGTAAAAACATATCCAAATGGCAACCATTGCTTCCCAGAGTTCTTGGCTATCCAACTTGCATCACTCATACCCTTCGAGAACCTCGGGAATTTCTCATAATGCAGCCCTAAGGGAAATAGTTCCTCTCGAGATGTCTAAGTACCCCTATCCAAGGCCTCCCAATGAGTCTGATTAGGACAACTTGTATATCTAGCCAACTTAGACACAGAAAATGAGATATCTGGTTTAGTTCCATTTGCAAGATATTGTAAGCTGCCTATTATTTGAGAATACCTTAATTGAGACACAAGAACACCACTTTCATTTTTGAATAAAGCTACAGAAGGGTCACTTGGAGTTTTTGCAGTTTTGCAATTCTGATAACCATAGCTCTCCAGAATGTTCTTCTCAATATAGTGAGACTGAGAAATGGTTATCCCTTCGGTTGAACGGATCAACTTCAGTGCCAAGAATCACACTTGCTTCTCCCATATCCTTCATTTCAAACTTACTATTCAAGAATCATTTAGTCTCATTAATAATCTCAATGTTTGACCCAAACAGCAATATGTCATCTACATACAGACATAGAACAATAATATAATCTCCTTTAACCTTGTAGTAAACGCACTTATCATTCTCATTCGTAGTGAAGCCAAATGATAAAATAGTCTTATCAAAATTTTCATGCCATTTTAGGGGTGCTTGTTTTAGTCCATATAAGGATTTAAGAGTTTACAGACCTTTTGCTCATTTCCTTTGGCTACAAACCCTTCAGGCTGATCCATATAGATCTCTTCTTCAAGATCTCCATGAAGAAAAGCAGTTTTCACATCTATTTGATGGATGATGAAACCATTTATGGAAGCCAATGCTATAAGTACACGGATTGTAGTCAACCGAGCAACAGGGGAATAAGTATCAAAGTAATCAATCCCCTCTTTTTGTCTAAACCCTTTGACAACTAATCTGGCCTTATACTTATCAATGGTACCATCTAAGTTATATTTCTTTCTAAAGACAAATTTGCATCCAATAGTAGTACACCCAGGAGGGAGATCAACTAATTCCTATGTCCCATTAGAGACAATGGAATCCATCTCACTTTTGATAGCAGCTTTCCAATGCTTAGCCTCAGGAGATGCCATAGCATCCTTGAAAGTTACAGGTACGTCCTCAACATTGTAAGTGACATAATCACTTCCAAAGTCCTTGACTACCCTAACTCTCTTGCTCCTTCTAGGTTCATCCAAATACTCTGTTTGAGGATTGGAACTACTAGGATATGCCTCCACATCTGTTATCCTTTCCACATGATCAGGAATGGAACTAGATGCTAAGGCCGAGTCTAAAGTAGAATTTTGAGGCAAACCAGTTTTCATGGGAAACACATCCTCAAAGAATGTAGCATCACGGTATTCCACTATTGTGTTAACTTCTACGCCAGAAATTTCAGACTTGATTACTAAAAATCTCATAACATAGCTAGTTTCCACATAGCCAATAAAGATGGCATCAACAGTTTTAGGACCCAACTTCTTCCTTTTGTGTTCAGGGATTAGTACTTTTGCAAGACAACCCCACACACGCAAGTACTTTATGTTAGGTTTCCTTTCTTTCTAGACTTCAAAAGGAGTTACTTCTTTATGTTTAAGAGGGACTCTATTCAGATTATGGCAAGCCGTATTCAAAGCCTCTCCCCACATATACTTGGGTAATCTAGAAGTCAAAAGAAGGCTGTTAATTATATCTTTAAAAGTTCTATTTTTCTCGTTCGACAATTCCATTTGACTAGGGTGAGTGAGGATCTGGCTATCTAAGCTGAATTATGCCATTACTTTGGCAGAATTCAGCAAATAGATTAGACTCATACTCTCCACCCCCTATCGATCTTAACCTTTTAAGTTTCTTGCAGTTTGTTTTTTCAGCTTTCATTCTTAAATATGAGGAATTTATTAAGTGCTTCATCCGTATGTTTAAGTAAATAAACATAGCAATATTTACTACAATCATCAATAAAGGTAATAAAATATTTATTTTGATCCTTAGTTAACAACCCATTGAATTCACAAATATCGATGTGAACTAAAGTCAAGCAACTCCGAATCCTTTTCAATCGAATGAAAGGGTTTCCTTGTTGTTTTAGCTTCTACACACACTGAACATTTTTTTTTCTTATCAATGTCATGTTTAGGAATCATATTTAAATTCATCATTCTTTTAATAGAATCTAAATTTAAATGTCCAAGTCTACTATGCCAAATTTCAGTAGATTGAATTGAATGCACAACAGGAATATCAGATTTCTCAAAAGAAAGAGCTTTATTTGATTCGGAAAATTCAAAAGTAAAAGGTTCAACTCTTAATTTAAACAAACCATCAGACGAATAGCCTTTGGCAATAAATGTACCATAGTGTAGTATCACTACTATATTACATTTAAAATTGAGTTCGTAACCCTTTGATACTAAACATGAACCACTAATAAGTTTTCTACGAATTTCTGGAACATGATGCACCCTTTGAAGAGAAAGAATGCGCCCTGAAGGAAACTTCAAGTCCACGCGTCCTATCCCAATTACATTGGCTGCACTTGAGTTCCATATTCTTACATTTGTACCTCTAACTGGCTGGTAAGATACAAAAAGCTTTTTATAAGCACAAACGTGCACACTTGCTCCAGTATCAACCAACCATTCAAGTGGCTCAAACATGATAGTGAGAATTAAAGGGTCAACAGAAACATACCTATCTTCAACAGTAGTACTAGTCTCATCAGTTTTAGCTTCAATAGTGCAAACCTCGGCGAGGTGTGTACTCAAATCAGCATCCACTTGATTAACTTTTTCAACTACCATGTTGACATGTGCCTCAGGGGATCGATCCATGTTTGACCTTAGACTTCTTAGACGAGCCCCACGCTCACAATGCCCAACTCGACCACAATTCCGCAAGGTTTGCTTTGTTTTTGGTTTCATTTTAGCCTTGCCTTTCGCCTTGGTTACATTCTTTGAGTTGTTATTAACTCGCATTCTTTCGATTGTACTTTTTCTTTCGAGCCGCTATTATGTGAACATTAGACTTCAGCGAGTGCAAAGTGTGATTTTGACTCCTATGTTCCTCTTCTATCGATATATCCAACATCAAATCATGTAGAGATATTTCCCTTTCTTGTGTTTGAGCGTCATCACCGAACTCCTCCCAAGACTTAGAAATTTCGTATTATTGACATAACTCGAAACTTCTCGTGAAGATTCATATTCGATTCGAGAGAGGGAGTAATAATCAATTGCAGATCATGAGTTTGTTCGATTCATGGACTTGCCCCTCAACCATATTGTATTTCAAGAATTTAGAAACATGATACCTCTCAAGACCTTGGTCATCGGTGATTATATTTCTTATTCAACTCATCCCCAGATAGCCTTTGCATGTATAACAATCGGAAGAGAAGGCATCAAAGGACATCCATCGAGCCGACGTAAACTGCCCCTCTACATACCTCGTTCTGCTTTCTTTCAAGCAGCAATTTCAAAGACTCTCGAATGTTAGTAGGAGTTGATACAGCTTGTCTTTCTCAATCGTGATTCATCAAACCCTTCATTGACAACCATATTTTTCATACGCTGTTGCCAGCGTTTGAAGTACTGCTCAGGACCAAATTTGTCTGGCAGACCTATCATGTCAATCATCGGTTTGAACTTAACGGATTGAGGTGGATTCGCCATTGCAATCAGTTATTGATAATTGAATATTCTCTTGAAGATTGTTAGAGGCGATAGGTTTGTTGCAGTTAAATTCGATAGAATCTAACACTTAATCCTATTCCCAATCAGGGACACTAACATAATTTAATTATCAATAACAGTTAATTGGAAAGGCTAAATAAATCCAAAACAGTAAACCAGCCAGAAACAGAAAATAACATCTCTTTCTCCCTTTTCCATCCCTAACCCTCATTAGCCATTTTCTGGTGCCTAAACTTGGGGGACTAGTCGCCGACTAGTTGTCAGTCTGGCGAGCGACTAGCGACTTCTACAACATTGGAAACTGCCCTTGGAAGATGCATTAATTTTGTCTTCTAAAGAAAGGCAAATTAGTAATGCCGGTGTAAAGGGGTTTACATGGAATTAAGTGTCTATATAATAAAATCTGGACAAACTTCAAATAAAAGCATCCCATCCAGTCAGTATAATGATAATAAAATCCTAGACAAACCATATAGAAATTGTTAGAAGCGGTAGGTTTGTTGCAGTTAAATCGATAGAATCTAACACGTAATCCTATTCCCAATCGGGGACACTAACGAATTTAATTATCAATAACATGCTTAATCGAAAGGCTAAATAAATCCAAAGCGATGTAGAACCAGACAGAAGTGAAAATAACACACGTATTAGTTAAAAAATACGAAAAGCAGGAAATTTAAGAGAAAATACATACGTGTAAGGCAGTAAATTCCAGACACGTGAAAACCAAATCGTATTCTCGGTAACTCAACCGAATCACCAGCTTGAAACTGGTTTCCTTCGAAGAATATTCGCCCACTTACTGGCAGTACGATGGGAGCAATAAACTTCTGCAGATAAGACGGTCCAGATCTATGGCACGGGCCTGCACCGTATTCGATCACCTCGAAAGCTCCTCAGTTCACTGAGAAATCACCGAATAACAATATTACTATGAGGGATTTTGTTATGTTTTTCTCATGCTTGGAAAAGCATCAAGTAGTATATTTATATAGGAAATGCAGCCTTGATGTTTCCAAAATTTCCAATGTGGGATTCAAGCATAAGAGTAGTGTATTTATATAGGAAGAGAAACCTTGATGTTTCTAGAGTCAATGTGGTTTAACGCACGTCATTAAACACGAATCCCTCACATTCTGAACCTCAACTTCCAAGACAATTAACCATGGATTCCACCACATGTAGGTGTTTATACCAAAGTTATAATTCACTCTCCGTCATGCCAAGAACACAATGTAATTGTTGTTTCAAGCTAATTCTTTGTAGACTAAAAGTTATTGAGTCTCAAAGTAAGCCACTTCCAACAGAAATGCTTAAGGTAACTTCCACAAGATGGACTAGTCTTACATCAAACTATTAAAACAATGTCATATAGACTACAAAGACTCCGGATCGTCTAGTACATTTTCTAGTATACCATTAAAATTATCACATGTGAAGCAATGTGATTAGTGCAAGCCCATGAATTCACTCTAGTCCAACAATGTTATTACATGTGGAGCATTTTTATAGCGCATTAGAAAACTCTACAGAATGTGTACTGGAAAGAGTCCATGAGTAGCCCGCATCTATAGAATCGATGATCAATCAATAAAGTAAGGTACAATCAGCAAACCATAGCTTTTAAGAGACAACGTGTACACTCTGGGCCACTCTTTATGAAAATACATAAGACTGCAGGTACATCGACTTTACTTCAAACTGCGTTAGCACGCGCTGAGAGCATTGTACAATAGGTACGGCCTTTTAATGAGATAATGTGACCTCAGGGATCAATAATTATCAGATTTTCCATTAGTAAACAATGGCAATATTATTTCTAGAAATAAAAAAAGATTAAGAAAAAAACTTAAACAGAATGCTTACAACTCCTTCTACGTATCCCCTGCTTCATTCATAGTTCCCAAATGAATTAGAAGTAGAGTCTAAAGATGTGACTGAATTGCTGCAACTCAAGGATAAAATGTAAATGGATAAGGACATATTTCTTATGGATGAGCAAAGAAAGTAGTTTCTTGAAATGAAACTTACTTCTAGTGAAGATGCTGTAATATCGTTGAAAATGACAACAAAGGATTTGAAATACAGTGTACACTTTGGTTGATAAAGCAAGGTTTATGCAGAGGTCCAACTCAATTTTTAGAAAAGAAGTTCTACTGTGGTAAAATGTTGTCAAACAGCATTGTGCGCAGATAAATCCTTCCATAAAAGGAAGAGCCAATTGATGCAGCAAACTTCATTGTTGTCTATTTTTAGAAAATCTCATCAAGTATTCAAACTTCAGCCACCACCACCATGAACTGTCAGGCAGCTATCAACACTGCAAAGCAAGACTTCTACTAGGAATTTGATTATGACTCACTGAAGGCTCAGAAGACTATAGTATATTTTTAATAATAAATTATTTTCTAATTAAGATATGCACATTTTTTAACAACATATCATATCTCATTCTTAATATGAGTACAGTGCTGATGTAAACATAACTTTTATATGCATTGGGAAACCAAAAATAATTGTGTGACTTTCTGTATTGAGATATCTGCTTTATTGTTGTGGTCAGTACACGTGTAAACTGGAACGAAGTGCGTG